>CM050914.1:37848048-39303048 GCA_027742785.1 Vigna reflexopilosa
GGGGGAACGTCATAAGTTCTAGGGGAATAGGCCATGGTTCTCTGAGCAACCGCGACCTATTCCCCCTGCAAACTTCTGACTTACCCAAATGGCAGTTGGGAGGATTCAGAACGTCAGGGAATAGGCCGAGGTTGTGAGGGGACCGCGGCCTATTCCCTGATCTGAATAAATTATAAATATTTAAGGGAATAGGCCGCGGTTGGACGCTGAACCGCGACATATAGTTTAAAAAAAATTTCAAAAATGCCATTTTGATTTATTTTGTTTAGCAGAATAGGCCGCGGTTCCCCTCTCAATCGCGACCTATACCACTCTATGACAGCGGTTTTATTGGGAACCGCAGTAGTATGATTTAATTAGGTTACTAAAAACTGTGAACAATTTCATCTTCCACGCGAATTTCTGAAACTAAAACTCGAAGCTTTCTTCTGTGAACTCCGTCGAGCCATTCCTTCGCCGCCTTCCGCCGCCCCATTTGAGTGTCTAATGCGAGGTTTTCACTTCCGCCAACCTTTCGTGACTCTAAAACCTTGAAGCCTTCTCCGACGTGTCATCCTCTTCCGAATTCTTGTCTTCCTTTTGAAGGTAAACACATAACCCCTGCGCCATCCTCTTTTCTTAAGTTATTTTTTCTTTCAATTTTTTTCCATTCTTTAACACAGAACCGCTGTGCCGAAATTCCTCTTCTTCTTGTTTCCATTGTGTCTTCACGAATCTTCGGGTACGTTCCTCAATTCATATCATCAATTTAGTTAAAATCTATTTAGTTATGGGAAAGCAATGTTGCAGTGATGAGAAAAAGAGATAAGAACGAACAAATAGACAATGGTGCTTGATTTCTGAATTTGTTTATTTTGAATGATGCTTGATTTCTTCGTATGATTGAACTGTGCTTGATTTCTTCACATAAAGAAAATGGATATTTTCATTTTCCTTTATTAGCTAGGTTCATCCTTGACCTGTTATAGGTGATAGTGATGCAATAATTGAAGAGGCAGTGTGTGTGGAATGTATTAATATTGCTAACAACTATGGGATGCATACATACTAATATTCGTATTAATTGGTTAATAGTTTATACATTAGGAATTGATTGTATGATTGAATTAATTTAATATATAGTTTAATTTTGTAATATTTAGGAATGGATCGAAATTGGATTAATTTACCACGCATTAGTGCTGAGTACGAGAGAGGTGTAGAGGAGTTTATACAATTTGCACAACGTAATGAGGGGAGAAGTGATGATGAAGTGAAGTTTAGATGTCCTTGTGTGAACTGTTTGAATGAGAGAAAGTTGAACGCAACCCAAATTAGAGAACATCTTATCTGTGATGGTTTCCTAAGATGCTATACAACATGGATATGGCACGGCGAATAAATGCATTTTCCCACTGACTCCCAAACTGAAAATGTTATTGATTCCACCATGGAAGTAGATCGACCGGATGAAGACAAATAAGAGGACATGATCCGCGATGTTAGAGCATAAAATTTTTCCAAAGCTCATGTGTATGAGACGATGTCGACTGATGCGAAAACACCTTTGTATGTCGGTTCAACTAAGTTGACACGTTTGTCAGCGGTGTTAAGGCTCATGAATTTGAAGGTGACCAATGGATGGAGTGATAAGAGTTTTAGAGAATTGTTGACGTTGTTGAATGAAATGCTACCAGATGGAAATACACTACCCACTCGTAATTATGATGCGAAGAAAATTCTTTGTCCAATAGGTATGGAGTATAAAAGGATACATGCTTGTCCCAATGATTGCATTTTATATATGAAAGAGTTTGAATTTTTTACAAAGTGTCCAAAATATGGGTTATCACGATACAAGTCAAAAAACATTAGTGGAGATAATTGTCAGATAGAAAAAAATGGATCTGCTTTGAAAGTAGTTTGGTACCTTCTAATAGTGCCCAAACTTAAGCGTTTGTTTGCGAATCCCAAAGATGCTAAAAGCCTTAGATGGCATGCAGATGAGAGAAAAATTGACGGGCTGCTTCGTCATCTAACTGATTCAAAGCAATGGAAAAATATTGATCAACAATCCCCCCAATTTGGTAAAGAGTGTAGAAATCTTAGGCTTGGTTTAGGCACTAATGGAATGAACCCATTTGGTAATCTGAGTACCATTCACAGTTGTTGGCCAGTTATATTGATAATTTACAACTTATCTCCTGCATTGTGCATGAAGAGGAAGTACATGATGTTGTCTATGATGATATCTGGTCCAAAGCAGCCTGGAAATGACATAAATGTTTATCTAAGCCCACTAGTTGAAGACTTGAAGTTTTTGTGGGTTGATGGGGTTGAAGTATTTGATGCATTCGCTTATGAAACTTTTGTGATGCGTGCAATGTTATTTTGCACCATTAATGACTTTCCAGCTTATGGTAATTTGTCAGGATACAATGTCAAGGGTCATAAAGCATGTCCTATCTGTGAAGAAAATAATGCAACTCATCAATTGAAACACAGATGAAAGACGGTGTATCTGCGTCATCGGAGATTTCTAAAACGTAATCATCCATATCGAAGGTTAAAAAAAGCATTCAATGGATATCAAGAGAGGGATGAAGCACCAAATCCACTTACTGGCCTTCAAATTCTTGAAAAAGTTAATAAAATACATCATGTATTTGGGAAAACATCTAAGAAGTCATCTGTAACGACCCATTGGAAGAAGAAATCAATATCTTTGATCTTCCATACTGGTTAAAGTTAGATGTTAGACATTGCATAGATGTGATGCATGTAGAGAAGAATGTGTGTGATAGCTTGATTGATACACTACTCAACATTCAGGGAAAGACAAAAGATGGAGTGAATGCTCGTTTGGATTTGGTTGACATGAATATCCGAGAAGATTGGCACCCAGGGAGATTGGTAAACATACTTATTTACCCACTGCATGTTACACAATGTCTAGACAAGAGAAGATAAGTTTTTGCCTTTGTTTTAAGAGTATCAAAGTACCACAAGGATACTCTTCAAATATGAAGAGTTTAGTGTCGATGCAGGACTTAAAGCTTGTTGGCATGAAGTCTCACGATTGCCACGTCTTAATGAAACAATTGTTACCGGTGGCTATTCATGGAATTTGCCCAAAAATGTTAGGCAGACCATAAACAGGTTGTGTTCGTTTTTCTCGTCAATATGTAGTAAAGCCATCGATCCTACAAAGTTAGATGAACTTCAAGGCGAGATTGTTATCATCTTGTGTCAACTAGAGATGATTTTCCCTCCATCTTTTTTTGACATCATGGTACATTTACTTGTACATTTGGTTAGAGAAATCAAGTTGTGCAGACCGGTATACTTAAGATGGATGTATCCTATTGAGCGTTATATCGTCCTGAAGGTTCAATGATTGAAAGGTATATTGCTGAAGAAAGTATCGAGTTTTGTTCAGATTACATAACATCAACGAATCCAATAGGAGTTCCTCGCACATCATGGTTGAATAAATTTTCTACAAGTAAAAGCATTCGAGGTGTGAATGTGGTGACAAAAGATCGTGAAGAATTGTTGCAAGCGCATCTTTATATATTGAACAACACAGATGAGGTGATCCCTTTTTTGGAAGCACACAAATCCATTGTTAAGAAAAAAAATCCAAGACAATCAGAGAAATGGCAGTTGATGGAGCATAACAAAACATTTATGTCTTGGTTCAAATTTGAAATTGACAAAGAGCCACATTCTTCTCAAACTTTATTATGGCTTGCAAATGGTTTAAAGTTTGATTTCGTATGTTGTACAGGTTATGAAGTCAATAATTGCACATTCTATACGAAGACTTTGGATGATAAAAGCACAGTACAAAATAGTGGAGTCAGTTTAGAAGCTGAGTCGCTTCAATTTTCCACATCAAAAGATGAATCTCCTATACTTGGATCAATGAGATATTATGGTATAATAGAAGAGATATGGGAGGTTGATTACACCAAGTTTTTTGTTCCATTGTTCAAATTTAAGTGGTTTGACAATAAGAGTGGTGTGAAAATAGATGAATCGAGTATGACACTGGTTGATTTTCGAAATGTGGGTTATCGAGACGAACCGTTTATCATGGTACATCAAGCATCTCAGGTTTTTTATGTCAAAGATCCTGCGTCTGACCATTGGTATGTCGCTCTTCAAGGCAAAAAACAAATTGAAGTTAACGAAGACAATCTGATTAATATTCATATTGCTGACAACCATTCATTTCAAACTACAACAAATTTCGATGACCAATCTCTAGTTGACGACGATGTACATGCAATTCGGTCAGATCATGATGAGTGAATATGCATATGATGAATCCATATCTTTATGTATGAATTTCCAATTTTTGTATAAGTATTTTATTAATATCACATAAGTTTTTTTATTAATATTTCCTATGATTACTATTACATGTTTTGTTAAATTATATGATATTACATAAGTCTTTTATTAATATTTCATGTTGATATTTATTTTGACAAATATATGGCTGATCATCCACATTCTTCAAGGGATGAGGCTCCCCCTTCCAGATCCACTAGAGGACCCACCAGGATGAAACAACTTTTGATAAGAAAGAATAGTGGTGAAAGAACACCGGTGAATGTTAATGTGATCACAGGTGTAGCAATTGGCCCCAATGCTGATGAATTCTGATCATACCTTGGAGTAGTGACACGTGACATGATTAATATTCTTACTCCATCTTTTGAGCATGTGTCCGAGGTTGATCGGAACATTATATGGAACAATATATTGGTAAGTTAATTAATATCATTTGAATTACAGTTTGTTTATATGTATAATTTTTTACTGATACAACTTTATTATGTTTATTTCAGCTGACATTTGACATTCCAAATGTCGCAACACTTAGAAATAAGTGCTTATCAATTGTTGCTGAAAACTTCAGAAATTTTAAAAGTAAGTTGACCTTAAGATATATTTTTGGAAGCAAAAAAAATAAGTCTCCATGTACTACATATAAGGCCATTGATGAGGAGACTTGGCGGCTCTTTGTACAGAATCGGACAACAGAGGAATGACAGGTTAGTATAGTTGATATTATTCAATTCCTCATTAGCAAATATATATCATATGAACTAATTAATTAAGCATATGTGACAGGCAATTAAAAGCAAAGCACAAGAAACAAGTGCTCAAAACAAAAACCCCCACCTATTATCTCGTGGTGGGTATAGGAAGCTTGAGGAGAAAATCCTCATGCAAAAGGCAGATGCTAGACCACCATCTCAGGGTGGTAGGCCCCCTCAGCCTCCTTCTCCACCTTCTTAGCATGAGAAATGGAAGTTGGCTCGTATGAAACCATCGGACACCTACCCTTCTAACACTACTAGGGAAATTTCTGAAAGAATTGTAAGTTATCACTGTTCCTAAAATAATAATAATTTCATTATACATACTACAATAAACTTTTTAAAGAATAATGGTGTTTTATAATGTTATAAGACTCCTTGGTTGAGCAGAGCTCCCAAGGTCAATTCACTATAGAGGGTCACCAGGATATTCTTACCGCTGCAATTGGATGACTTGAGCACCCTGGACGTGTACGTGCTGCTGGAACTGGAGTAGGCATTCGAGATTATTTTGGGAGCTCTTCTCGTCAGACTTCATATGCATACAACGAAGCACAAGAACAAAGGCTGACACAAGAGATCACAAAAATGCTTTAAGCGGACCTTAGGGAGGAGTTTAGGACAAAGCTCAAGACAGAGCTTAGGATAGAGCTCCGGACAGAGCTCAAGGATGAATTGTATAATGAGGTCTACGCCATGTTCCAGCAGCAGTTTGAGAGCTGTGGCATGCGCCCGATGCCATCTCCTATACAGGAACAGGAACATGTTATGCCTCCCACGTGTATAATTAATAAACATTTATGTGCAATTATTTCTATCTTTTGTATAATCTAACATTTACTCTGATAGGGAGAAGCATGAAAGGAAGTTGTTCAACACCAGCCATCCCAGGGGATGACATGAACGATGCTAGTCCATGTCTGCTATACATTTTAGACGATACCAAGACAGTGCTGGTAGCTCGTGGAATAGTGTTTAAGGTAGCAACTGTTGTTCATGGTATGAAGCTATTAGAGGATGAGGTGAAGGTCTCAGTAGACAAAATTATCATACCAGATGCCTCAGTTGCTCTGCCCATAGATGAAATTTTCACTGTGGCACATGCATTCCAGTCTTTTATCGCTTGGCCTAAACAATTGGTTGGTTCAGTTTCTGACCCCCCGGTATGGAATTCTACTTTACACTTCTCAATTTGAAAGTTTACATGTTATTGATGTCAAAAATTATCTTATTTTTCCATGTAACAACAGATGCAGGCACAGAAGAAGACTCCTCTATCTGAGGACGATCCTCTTGGTTCATTGCAGCTACTTGCTGACACCATTGGAGATAAGCCTTTGAAGGTTGAATATGATGCTAATTTATTTGGGAGAGGCTCTGAGGTCCCATTATACTTGTATAGCCAAGATGCCAGGGAGCTTGCGTCGAGAACAGAAGAGTTGAATATTACATTAGTTCAGCTATGGATGATGTAAGTCTATGAGCAATTATTTATATAAAATTGATTTATATATCAAGTATACTTATATCAAAGTTAATTTTTGATTTAAGGTATATGTTTGGAATTAGTAACAACTTGGGGTACAATGATGACTATGGGTTCGTTGATCCCCAAGTCATTCACGAAACAAATGATTTTGATCAGATCACAACACATCTCACAAGAAGATTTGTAAGTGGCAAGAAAATATATTTTATGCCTTATTGTCGCAACCGAAAATCGCAACGGGACGACAATCCAAAAAAAAAGAAAACAATTTTGAAAAAGAGTTTTAGAGTCGCCACCATAGTTTATTCTGGAAAACTACGGAAAAACCATAAAGTGATAAGGCAAGGTCCGCGAAAACCAGATTCTAGGTTCGGGAGTCGGTTACGTGTAGGGAAGGTATTAGCACCCTACAACGCCTGCCCGAAGGCAGTACCTTTAATTAAATACGCGAATAAAATGTGGTTTTCAAAACGTTTAAATTTCCCCTATAAGACATCACAAAGAAACAAATATATATTTTTTAGTTTTTTGGGCCCGACAAGGATTGACCTTGCTCCTACGTATTCTCAAAGTGAGAAATCAGGGTTACGTAGTTCTAGCGTTATGTTTGGATGATCGTTTGAAAACATTATGTTTTATATTTTTTGTTAATTTTTGAAAGAAGAAGAAAAATGTTTTCAACACAAGGCTGACGCGAATGGTCGCACGTGTGCTTAAACCTTTTAAAATAATTTTTTTTGTTTACTATATTTTTTAGAAGAAGAAAGAGGTTTTCAACCCAAGGCTGACGCGAATGGTCGCACGTGTGCTTAAACCTTTTAAAATAATTTTTTTGCTTATTATTATTTTAGAAGAAGAAAAAAAGGTTTTCAACACAAGGCGGACGCGAATGGTCGCACGTGTGCTTAAACCTTTTAAAATAATTTTTTGCTTATACTTTTTTTAAGAGGAAGAAAAAGGTTTTCAACACAAGGTTGACGCGAATGGTCGCACGTGTGCTTAAACCTTTTTAAAATAATTTTTTGCTTATATTTTTTTTAAGAAGAAAAAAAAGGTTTTCAACACAAGCTCGACGCGAATAGTCGCACGTGTGCTTAGACCTTTTAAAATAATTCTTTTGTTGTTTTTAATATCTATTTAAGAGTAGATAAAATAAATAAGTAATTAACCAAATAAAAAGTAGAAAAATGAAAATAAAAAGTAGAAATAAAATAAACTAAAAGTTAAATGATAAAATAATATGAAGATTGGGCCTAAACCCAAATGGCCCGGGGTGAGGAAATTAAAAACAGGGGTATGCAAATCTAATTTCAGTTTTAATGGCAGATTGGGCCTAAACCCAATCGGAAAGGATGAGACTTAGGAGAAAACGGGGGTGCAGACGAAGGTTATACTTTTTTTTGTTTTGATTTGGGCCAAGCAGGCCCAACACTCTTAGCCCAAGTTCAGCTTTAGAAACCCCTTAGGGGTTCTTCCAATCCTCCCCTCATTCCTCACACTCGAATTCCCCAGAGACCTCTAGAGTCTCTCTCTCGCAAAAGGCAACCTAGGGAGGGGTTTGCCTCCGCTGCACGCACATTGCCACCCGCTCCGATAGCCACCTCCCCACCGGCCACCATATTACAACGACTACCCTCCCGACGTCAAAACCGCCGTGCTGCAGAGTTGACCAATGCGAACACCATCTTCGCGCGTCTCCTTTGCCTTGCATCCCCACCTCCGTCGTATTCAATCAAAACCAGCCCATGATTTACACATTGGTGTGTAATAGCGAAAGGCAGAGAAAAGGGGGAAAAGGGTAGGGGATTCGTGGAAGGAGTCATCGGCGACTGCCATGGCAGAAGATGATAGAGAGAAAGCGACTATACAAGTGGATGAAATCAGAAGTTGAGAATATGTTTTAGGTGACGAAGGTATTGTTATGGCTATCACTCTCGTTCTCACTAAGTGTTTATGCACACCATTTCACAGCGACCAAAGAGAGTGTTCGATGTAAGTAGGATACATGCTTGTGTATGGGTGCTGGAAATTAGTCCTGGCCTTTGGTGATTCGGTTTGGTGATGGTGTTTTGTTGTGTGTGTTTCGTTTAACTGGGTATGAGTAACAACTGTTCTGTGTTTTGACTCTTTTTGTTTAAGACTGTATATGGTTTCTGGAATCAAAGAGGATGGTGGTGATAAGGAAAATGTCCATGGCGAGGAGGATTAATTGAGTGGAGGAAGTAGTTCGAATGTGGCGGTGTATGAATGTGTATTTGGTGTGCTGTTTGTGGACATCGGGAATGGAGGGGGAGGAGTGGTAGCTACGTGGTGGCTAAAAGAAAATGCGATGAAAACGGTGGTGATGGCATCATGAATGACTCAAAGAAGTTGGATTAGTTTCTCTTTGCTTGGTTGTCGACTCTATTGGACGGGCATAGGTGAAAAGGAAACAGAGCATGAGACAGTGGGGGATAATGATGGAGAAAGGGAAGGATTCATGTCACAGTAACATACACAATATGATAATATTCATATGCAATCATAACAGCAACGTAACGAAAGTATGCTCAAAGGTAAGCAAATGCAGTAGAAGGCATTACTTACCTCTTGAAGATTCGATTCCTAGCGGCTCCAATGGATTTCTTCCTGTTCCTTGAATTGCTAGCTTCTCCCTTCCCCTTTCTCTGAATCTTTCGGCTTCGATGAAAAATGGTTCCTTCGACAAACAGTGAAGAGAGTTGTGTTTTATTTTTTCAGTGAGAGTCTATCCTCTTTTGCTATCAAAAACCGAATCCTCCCCAACCACCCATGCTTTTTTTTCTTTTTTTTTTGCTTCCTTGCAGAAATCCTCATAACAAAGTTCGTATCCCAAATCGCTTCTGCCACCTCCCAAAACCTTGCCTGCAGAACGGTTTTCTGCTCCCTTGTCTCTAGCGCCCGTTTGTCGTTTTTCCAACAATGCCTTTTCTCTTCTTCTTTTTTTTTCTTTTTTTTTCTTTTCTTTTAATTGTTTTCCTTTTCTTTTTTATCTTTTATTTATTTTTTTAAGACTAAAGAAAGAAACAAAATCATAAAAAAAAATAAAAAATAATAATATTAATTATATTAAATCAAAACTAAAATAACCAATAAGAATAAAATCAAAAGATAAAAAGAAAATTATAATGTAAAAAGTAAAGTAAAAATAAATAAAATAAGAAATAAAATAAGAAAGAAATAATAGTAAAAGGATAGAATGAAAATGATAGAAAATCATAAAATAAGAAAATTCGTATAGTATTTAGTCACCCAGACGAAATTGGGTGATGACAACTGCCCCTCTTTACTTAGATATTATTGGATAATATGAAAATTTGATATTTTCGTATTAGCAGAATAAAAGCTAAGTAAAGATACAAACACTAATTTCGTCTGGGTTTCAAAGGAGAAAGAGAAAGAATAAAAACTCGAGGTGGGCTTGGGGGCCAGACGAAACTGGGCTTATGGGCCAGGCGAAACTGGGCTTTGTGGGCCAGTGTGGACACTGGGCTTATGGGCCAGGCAAAACTAGGCTTATGGGCCAGGGGTTAATTGGGCTTATGGGCCAGGCGAAACTGGGCTTATGGGCCAGGCAAAACTGGGCTTTGTGGGCCAGGTGAAACTGGGCTTTGTGGGCCAGTGTGGAAACTAGGCTTATGGGCCAGGCGAAACTGGGCTTTGTGGGCCAGTGTGGAAACTAGGCTTAGGGGCCAGGCGAAACTGGGCTTATGGGCCAGTGTGGAAACTGGGCTTATGGGCTAGGTGAAACTGGGCTTTTGGGCCAGTGTGGAAACTGGGGTTATGGGCCGGGTGAAACTGGGCTTATGGGCCAGGCGAAACTGGGCTTAGGGGCCAAGTGAAACTGGGCTTATGGGCTAGGCGAAACTGGGCTTTCAAATTTTGAAATTCTTGAAACTTGTAATTTTGTGAAATGCTTTTATAATTCTGAGAGAAATTTGATTTTTGAAAAGATATGGCTTTAAAGAGAAAATATGAATGTTATTCTTTTTGTATTTATGAAGAAGAAGGATTCGATAACCATTCATATGAATGAAGAGGGTTTCGATCTGAAAGATCCTCTTTTTGATTGATTGATGCACATATGAAAAACATTTGCTTTGTTTTGCATTTCTTTTCCTTTTCGCTTGAGTCGACTGTATTACTTGCAATCATCAAACTTGTCTTTATTTTCAATGTTTTGTAAAAACTGCGGAATGCCACACATCCGAGGTCTAATGTTTGACTTTCTCTTTCTCGCATCAGTGTACATGTGCTTGAATTTAATTGTATGAGGATGGTTTTGAAAAGAACGAGAGTTGTTCAAAATTCTTTTGGGAGACTAGTACAGCCACGTGGGCACTATAATCCTTAAAGAAGATGTGATATGTGAACGTCAAGACAAAACGCGATATACCAAAAATATTTTTGCCCTAGTTTGGTGTTTGGGAAAATGAGTTGGGGTTTGGATCCATGAAAAATTAGGGTGAAAATTCAAGGGAGATCCGTAAAGCTGCCCTAGTCTTGAAATTATGGGTTGATGAATTTCAGGGCGAAGAAACATGGTGAGATTCACCAAGCTGTCTAGTTTTTTTTTCATTGCATAGGGTTTTATTTGGCATAAGTGGTGGGCATGAAAAGGATAGGCTAAAAGGATGGCCCCAACTGGTTTGATTTTCTTTTGAATGTTTCTGGCTTGTTGACAGGGAGATCCCCTCTTCCTGAGACATTACCTTTTTTCTTTCTCTCTTTTTTTTTCAAATTTTTTTTCGACCCATTGAAAGCGTCCTATCGCAAAATTAAGCTTTATGAAAATTTAAGCAATCATTATTCAATCTGTGTGGGCTTTATTAGGCTTGTAACTTGGCTAGGGGCTAAAGGGTATTGAAAGAAAAGATATAGAGGCCCAAATGAATGTTTATTGGTTATTTTTTTGAAACAAGGGTTATCATCTAGGCATTGTATCAACTTTTGACTTTTGAACACTTTGCTTTTTCTCGAACTTCGTTTTTTCATTCATTTTTTTTATGCTCAACATCACTTTGTGATTTTTTTTTTCTTTTTGTTTGTTTGTTTTTTGTTCACTCTTCCTAATGAATTCTCTTTGTTTGATCATTGAGTGCTCTTTATTTGCATCATGAGTTGACTCCTACCTGATGATAACCCTTGCTTGGGGATAATTTTGAAAAAGAAATTATTTTTGGCCCAAACGTGGTGACAATGGATATATTCTTTGTTTTTAGGTAAAGACAAAAACGCCGCACATCATTTTGAACTCTGATCGCTTTATTTTCAAAAGATTAACTCTGCGACTAGATGACTCAACATAAGTCGTTTTTTCTCTTTTTTTTGATTGATTTTTTTTTTTTGCAATTTTTTTGTTTTTTTTGTTTTATGTCCCAATGGATTTAGGGATCACTCCACTAGCGCAAGCAAGAAAACCTTTGATCAAGCCAATCTGCCCCAGTGTACAGGTTTACTTTGTTACTGAGGGCAGTGACAGTGTTTATTGGGAAAAATCCTTTATTTTGGAAAAGTGAAGGGTGAAAATTTTCAAGCAACATGCACCTAAACGCCTTAGGAGAAAACGTCAAATTGTTACTTTTGATTAAACATTTGACCTCAGAAAAATTTGACATCCCAATTTCCCTTTTGATTATCCATCATTTTTCTTTTCCTTTATTTTTTTTCTATTTTTTTGCTATTTTCGAAAAAACAGGAGTTTGAAAATTTGCAAGAAAGACAAGCGACTCAAGATTGCCTTAATTTTATTTGTTTTTTTTTTCCTTTTTGGTTATTTGCGGCTTTCGTTTTCTCCATGACACTCTACTAGGATATGATTTCCAGTAAACTTTGGAGATTCCTCGCAATGAAAGTTCACATTAAAAGTCGTAGATGAAAGCACAATATCAATGAGCATAGCCCTTACAGCAGGACAATTAAAAACATGAGCAAAGCAACATCAGTTTCACTTTTTACAATAACTCATGCTTTCCTATATAGTCCTAGGGTCCTCTTCATTCGTCCCTGGCCTTTGTAGAGGCGAACTCACGCCTTGCCTCGGTGCTAGATTGACTTTCTTCAAACTTTAAGCATCCCGAATCGATCAAAGATTGCACTTTATGCTTTAGAGCCTTGCATGCCTCTGTTGAATGCCCACACGCTCCTTCATGATAATCACACCTGGCATTTATGTTGTACTTCTTTGGGTAAGGAGGTCGTATAGGTCTGGTGGGACAGACCTCTATGAGGTTATTGCGGAATAGATATGACAGAAGCTCCGTATAGGTCATGGGGATAGGAGTAAATTGTCGACCTTCTCATTTCGATTGTAATTTCTCTGCTCAACGGCTTGATTGGACCCATAGGAAGGCAACATCTGGGCATAGGTAGTAAAATGAGAATTAGCCCTCAGTTCTCTATTTTTCTCACGCCCAGGACCATACTCATTCAAACTCGCTACCAGATTTGGACCTAATGCAATTTTTCCATTTCTCATGCCGCCCTAGACCCTCTCTCCAATTACCACTATATCAGCAAAACTCGAGGAGACACTGCTTATCACGTGTTCATAGAATGGTGGTTGCAGAGTATTCAGAAATATGGTAATTATCTCCTTGTCACTCAGAGGAGGTTCTACTTGAGCAGCAATTTCTCTCCACCTTTGGACATATTCTCTGAATGATTCAGACTCTTTCTTCACCATGTTCTGTAGTTGTACTCTGTCGGGTGTTAGATCTTCATTATATTCATACTGCCTTAGGAACGCATCAACCAGATCTTTCCATGTGTAGATGTGAGTTGTCTCTAAACGCAGGTACCAACTTAGAGCTACGCTAGTTAAACTTTCCTGGAAGAAGTGAATCAAAAGTTTTTCATCATGAGCATGGGCCGCCATTTTTCTGCAATACATGGTTATGTGGCTCCTTGGGCAATTGTTTCCTCGATATTTATCAAATTCTGGCAACTTGAACTTTGGAGGTATCACCACATCAGGAACTAAGCATAGCTTTCTAGAATCTCCAAATTCAGAATTTCCTTCGCCCTCTATAGCTCTCAACCTCTTCTCTAGCATTTCTAGTTCATTCTGGTCGTCCTTAAGTTCCATTGGTGAAACGACATGAGGTGAAGACTTCGTCTCGGGTTGTTTTGTCATTATCACACCCGCAACACCTGATTGGGTTGTCTCCTCATGAATTATGGTTGTGTCTGTCCCAAGCTTGTCTTCTATTTCAACTACATTATCTTCGTCCTTTTGAGTTTCAACGTGTTCCAAATCCGCTCTCGAGGGTGGAGTATAATTCGGGGGAATACCATAAGGAGGGAAAGTTTGTGCCTTTGATACTCTTTGTTGCAGTCGTGGTGTGCACGAAGCTCCAGGGCCTTGTAAGGAATTCAGAGCCTCTAGGATTTGGCTCATTTGTCCCTTCAGCTGCTGGATATCGACTTTCATCCCCTCTTGAACTTCTTCTTGGTTCTCCATGGTTTTCACTGGTTCGTGTCCTTTAGGGTGTCTTGGAAACTTAGCCGTATTGTTATTTTTAAACTGAATTTCATTAGATGAAATAAATTAAGAAGAAGAAAATAAAAACGAAAGGGAGAAACGGAAAGACAAAGTAACGCAACTACTATAGTCAGAAATTATAATAAATATGTGAAAACATTGCCAAATGTATAATCTGAAAATTAACATGAAACAAAGTCAATAGGACAGTTCATGAGACGTCCACAACATTTAAGTTCACCACATAGGAAGTATGTAAAATCCTGATCAACTATCACGAGCCTTAGCCATCACATTCTTCATTTCTCTCATCAGCTTCTTGCAGTAATTGAGGAAATTTTCGACTTTCTTAGGAGGGTTAAAGATCGGCATTGCGGATTCAGCATCAGCTAATAACTTAGGGACATCTTTAATGGCTTCATTAGCAAGGGAAGCTAGTTGTGAGAAACTTCTCCTCCAGTTCTCTGTAACCCGCCCTTGTTCAACGATATACTCCTTCATCTGATTCATCAATACCTGATGTTTCTTGTCTGATTCAGCCCGATGCCAACGTTCCTTCTTCAGCTTCGCCAGTACTGCTTTCACCTGTTGTTCGGCGTCGTCCAATCTTATATGCATTTTGCGCAGGTCCTCAAGTGTTGTTTCCTTGTCCCTCTTGAATTCATCACACATCTGCTTCATAACACGCTCTGATATCTCAATTATGCCATACTCCCGATCTTTCAAGGTTAGCTCAATCTTGGCTGCTGCTAGCTTTTGCGTTTGTCTTATTAACAACTCTTCATATGCTTCATCGTTTTCCACACTATCTTGTTGAAGATTTGCATAATCGCGTTGTAGATTCTGAAGATTACTGGTCAACTTGATATTTTCTAGTTTCGTCCGCTCTAATTCGGCCTTCAACAGTTGCACCTCCTCATCTTCAGCCTTATGAAGATACTCATCACAATCCAGGCTAGGAGAAACTAACTTAAAAGGAAACTTCACCATCCTAACCCTTTCTGCAATCCAAAAGTTGTAAGGAATTCCCTCGTCAATAGTCCATGGTCTTGGGTCCCTTTCCGCACGAACAACGTTGCCCCAAGCATCCCTAATTTGGTGAAGCATTTCAGCAAAGGTTCCTTCCTTATAATAGATCTGCAATATGGCAAGGGATGCAAGTGTAGGTGATCCTCTCATAGGATACCCAAATTGCATTTGTGCTAACACAGGATTGTAGTTAATGCAACACATGATACCCATGAGGGGCACATTAGGGTACCTCCCGCAATAATATATGATTTGCGATCTTTGCTGCCAAAGGACATTCCATTTGATTTGCTCCACATTTAAACTTGCACAGAGCTGCGCCCATTCATTTGCCCCTTTCATATTTGGTTTACATTGCAGTAACTCATCCACGGGACATGTGGCATTCAATGTGTTCTCATTCACTCGAGAAACGAACCATACATACAACACTGGTAGACAACATTCCATCTTTCCTTCCTTTAGCTCATAACATTGATTAAGAGTCCCATAAACTTCAGCTAGGACAACGGTGACTGGATTCTCAGAGTGTTCTTTGTATCCCACGAATGCGTTCATTGCGGCATGGTCGACGAAGTTCTCGATGTCAGGAAAAAGCATGACACCATAGAGGATAAGAGCCAATACATCCATAAATGTTTCCCACTTTTCCACTTCAGCCAAACGATGCAAGTATTGCTCTAGGTATCTCTGAGGAAGGCCCCTCACCTTACCCTTGACTGTGAACTCACTTTCCAACTGCATAGGGTGTACTTTCATGATTCTTGCTAGCTGCAAGACAGGGATATACTACCCAAGGTAGTTGTATGGAGTTTTTCCCTCAAGAGGTATACCTAAGATTTGCTCGAATTCTTCCACTGTTGGCACCAATTGGAAATCCCGAAAAGTGAAGCATCTAAGTGGTGGATCATAGTACTGGGCTAAAGTAGTAATCGCCGATGTTTGGACCTCCACCTCTAACAGGCCCAACAAGTTCCCATACTCCTTCTTGAATGCACTCTTTTGGGTCGTGTTCATTTTCTTCACCAATTCTCTCAGACTATCCATATTAACTTCCTCTGCTTCAATGGCTATCCTTTCCTTTAAAATGTTTGGACTTGAACCCCCCTTGACTTCCAATTTCATGTTAATTTACATCTTATCTCGAAGGCTTAGTCACAAGTTTATAATTTTCTGGCTAGAACCAATGACAGGACCACAAAAATGCATGAGAAAAAGAAAGAAACAAAATGTATAAAAAAGGTAAAGAGATATGTACAAGATGTTTATTTTATTAAGAAAGAAAAAGAAAAAAAATGAGGATTATAGAATTGCACACATCTCCCTTTGTGCCCTAATGAAGGTTCAACGCTTAAGATTAAAGGTCGAGTATATGCAATCTCACAAGGATGGTTCCCTGAGCCTAAAGATCGATGGTCACTAGAGCTATAACCCCCTCCACAACATCTCCACAACAGTCGAGTAATCAACTAGGTGTGAAAATACAAATGAAGAGAACAGACTCTAGTTGGGGTTCTCACGATAGCCAAACAGGAAGTATGTCCCAAGTGGCACCGCTACACAATCCCTCTAATTCTATGTTGCACTCATACCCGGGTATAGGGCCCCACTCAATAGATGCATAATATGTGTGTGTGTGAAGGGAGAATGCAATGCACTCAAACCCTCACCTGCAAAACAACCAGAAAACTCCCAGGCAGATATAAACATGTTTTCTACCCTAGGGTTCAATATAGCACAATCAAATAATTCTCATGCAATTATTTCGGATATCGAACATAGATAAAGAAAAGGGGAAGAAAAACATAAAGCAAAACCACATCGAATTCGCGCATATAATTAAATGGCTTGACTCTCTAGCCTCCCCAGTGAAGTCGCCATCTGTCGCAACCGGAAATCGCAACGGGACGACGATCCAAAAAAAAAGAAAACGATTTTGAAAATGAGTTTTGGAGTCGCCACCATAGTTTATTCTGGAAAACTACGGAAAAACCATAAAGTGATAAGGCAAGGTCCGCGAAAACCAGATTCTGGGTTCGGGAGTCGGTTACGTGTAGGGAAGGTATTAGCACCCTACAACGCCTGCCCGAAGGCAGTACCTTTAATTAAATACGCGAATAAAATGTGGTTTTCAAAACGTTTAAATTTCCCCTAAAAGACATCACAAAGAAACAAATATATATTTTTTAGTTTTTTGGGCCTGACAAGGATTGACCTTGCTCCTACGTATTCTCAAAGTGAGAAATCAGGGTTACGTAGTTCTAGCGTTATGTTTGGATGATCGTTTGAAAACATGACGTTTTATATTTTTTGTTAATTTTTGAAAGAAGAAGAAAAAGGTTTTCAACACAAGGCTGACGCGAATGGTCGCACGTGTGCTTAAACCTTTTAAAATAATTTTTTTTGTTTATTATATTTTTTAGAAGATTTAAGAGGTTTTCAACACAAGGCTGACGCGAATGGTCGCACGTGTGCTTAAATCTTTTAAAATAATTTTTTTGCTTATTATTATTTTAGAAGAAGAAAAAAAGATTTTCAACACAAGGCGGAAGCGAATGGTCGCACGTGTGCTTAAACCTTTTAAAATAATTTTTTGCTTATATTTTTTTTAAGAAGAAAAAGGTTTTCAACACAAGGCTGATGCGAATGGTCGCACGTGTGCTTAAACCTTTTTAAAATAATTTTTTGCTTATATTTTTTTTAAGAAGAAGAAAAAAGGTTTTCAACACAAGGCCGACGACTCGAATGGTCGCACGTGTGCTTAGACCTTTTAAAATAATTCTTTTGTTGTTTTTAATATCTATTTAAGAGTAGATAAAATAAATAAGTAATTAACCAAATAAAAAGTAGAAAAATGAAAATAAAAAGTAGAAATAAAATAAACTAAAAGTTAAATGATAAAATAATATGAAGATTGGGCCTAAACCCAAATGGCCCGGGGTGAGGAAATTAAAAACAGGGGTATGCAAATCTAATTTCAGTTTTAATGGCAGATTGGGCCTAAACCCAATCGGAAAGGATGAGACTTAGGAGAAAACGGGGGTGCAGACGAAGGTTATACTTTTTTTTGTTTTGATTTCGGCCAAGCAGGCCCTACGCTCTTAGCCCAAGTTCAGCTTCAGATACCCCTTAGGGTTCTTCCAATCCTCCCCTCATTCCTCACACTCGAATTCCCCAGAGACCTCTAGAGTCTCTCTCTCGTAAAAGGCAACCTAGGGAGGGGTTTGCCTCCGCTGCACGCACACTGCCACCCGCTCCGACAGCCACCTCCCCACCAGCCACCATATCGCAACGACCACCCTCCCGACGTCAAAACCGCCGTGCTGCAGAGACGACCAACGCGAACACCATCTTCGCGCATCTCCTTCGCCAGTCTAGGGTTGGGTTTTTCCACCCTTGAACAATGCCTGTCGTCGCTCCCCCGCCGCCACCGTTAGGAGCCACCGCCACAGAAATGCCACTGAACCCTAAAGTTGTGTTATCTTCCCTCATCGCAATCGCCGCCCAAATCGCCAACCCACATAACCGTCGCGACCACGCCTCTGTCTCCTCCATCATCACCCCTTCGAGTTCCCTTTCAACAGCCCAGGCCATAGAAACCCAACGTTGTCGCACCACCAATAGCGGCCAAGCCTTGCATCCCCACCTCTGTCGTATTCAATCAAAACCAGCCCGTGATTTACACATTGTTGTGTAATAGCGAAAGGTAGAGAAAAGGGGGAAAAGGGTAGGGGATTCGTGGAAGGAGTCATCGGCGACTGCCATGGCAGAAGATGATAGGGAGAAAGCGACTATACAAGTGGATGAAATCGGAAGTTGAGAATATATTTTAGGTGACGAAGGTATTGTTATGGCTATCACTCTCGCTCTCACTAAGTGTTTAAGCACACCATTTCACAGCGACCAAAGAGAGTGTTCAATGTAGGTAGGATACATGCTTGTGTATGGGTGCTGGAAATTAGTCCTGGCCTTTGGTGATTCGGTTTGGTGATGGTGTTTTGTTGTGTGTGTTTCGTTTAACTGGGTATGAGTAACAGTTGTTCTGTGTTTTGACTCTTTTTGTTTAAGACTGTATATGGTTTCTGGAATCAAAGAGGATGGTGGTGATAAGGAAAATGTCCATGGCGAGGAGGATTAATTGAGTGGAGGAAGTAGTTCGAATGTGGCGGTGTATGAACGCGTATTTGGTGTGCTGTTTGTGGACATCGGGAATGGAGGGGGAGGAATGGTAGCTATGTGGTGGCTAAAAGAAAATGCGATGAAAACGGTGGTGATGGCATCATGAATGACTCAAAGAGGTTGGATTAGTTTCTGTTTGCTTGGTTGTCGACTCTATTGGACGGGCATAGGTGAAAAGGAAACAGAGCATGAGACAGTGGGGGATAGTGATGGAGAACGAGAAGGATTCATGTCACAGTAACATACACAATATGATAATATTCATATGCAATCATAACAGCAACGTAACGAAAGTATGCTCAAAGGTAAGCAAATGCAGTAGAAGGCATTACTTACCTCTTGAAGATTCGATTCCTAGCGGCTCCAATGGATTTCTTCCTTTTCCTTGACTGGCTAGCTTCTCCCTTCCCCTTTCTCTGAATATTTCGGCTCCGACGAAAAATGGTTCCTTCGACAGACAGTGAAGAGAGTTGTGTTTTTTTTTTCAGTGAGAGTCTCTCCTCTTTTGCTATCAAAAACTGAATCCTCCCCAACCACCGATGCTTTTTTTTTCTTTTTCTTTTGCTTCCTTGCAGAAATCCTCATAACAAAGTTCTTATCCCAAATCGCTTCTGCCACCTCCCAAAACCTTGCCTGCAGAACGGTTTTTTGCTCCCTTGTCTCTAGCGCCCGTTTGTCGTTTTTCCAACAATGCCTTTTCTGTTCTTCTTTTTTTTCTTTTTTTTTTCTTTTCTTTTAATTGTTTTCCTTTTCTTTTTTATCTTTTATTTATTTTTTTAAGACTAAAGAAAGAAACAAAATCGTAAAATAAAAATAAATAATAATAAAATTAATTATATTAAATCAAAACTAAAATAACCAATAAGAATAAAATCAAAAGATAAAAAGAAAATTATAATGTAAAAAGTAAAGTAAAAATAAATAAAATAAGAAATAAAATAAGAAAGAATTAATAGTAAAAGGATAGAATGAAAATGATAGAAAATCATAAAATAAGAAAATTCGTATAGTATTTAGTCACCCAGACGAAATTGGGTGTTGACACTTATATATCTGGGTAAGTTAACTTTGTTAACATAATAAAGTTCCATATGTGATTTTAATATATAATAATTAAGTTATTGTGAATTTCAGGCGCCATTGGCAGCTTCTTGTTATTTCTATACAAGAGAGCTATGCTTTGTGGTTCTACTCATTGCACAAGTCTCCTCCCACACATCTTAGACAAGCAGTTGATTGGTAAGAACCTCAATGTTTGGACTTTCTTTGTTATATAAATGAATTCTAAAACCCTTTTTTTATATATAGTTCTATTCCATTAAGTATGATGATGGTTGGGAGATCAATTGCTAACAGTAGCAAGCTTGCATGGATTTCTCTCAAGGTTTGACATATGTTAAAGCCATACTTTCTTATAGTTGTTTTGTTTTAATGATTTTCATTAACTATTTACAACTGTGATGATATATTGTAGTGTAACAGACAGAAGGGGTCATATGAGTGCGGATACTATGTAATGTATTGGATGGCCCACATTATTCGTTCCCATATCACAAGAGGCTGGGAAACGGTAATATTTAAATTTAACAAATTTTGATTTTCTCCAACATTTGGAATTCATATACACTAATTAATATCAATTGTCTTGAGCAGAGATTCAAGACTACTACAACAATTCCTGAGAAGCCACTTTCATTCATGAGGAAAGCTATTGCAAAATATTTAGTTAGATTATATAATAGCTCTTAGTTATTAGATTTAAAATACATTTGAACATGTTGATTTATAGTTATTAGACTTTGTACTTTATGTGATGTTAAAATACATTTGAATATGTTTGATCTGTTGAAATTGAATCTGTGTACATGTTTTAATATGCAGGTCTGTTTTTGTGATAGTGGATATCACAAAAACAGACCTGCTATTAAAAAAAATTGCAGGAGAATATGCCCAGGTTGTTACCACAACAGCAGTAGAAAGTGTGACGTTTTTTAATTTTTTTTTTAAGAAAAGACTTTTGGCCGCGGTTCGTGCCACAACCGCGGTCTATTCATGGCCTTTTACCGCGATTCGAATCGCGGCCTATAGTGCGACGATTTTTTTTTTAAAAAAAGGGGTTTAGGTCGCGGTTCCTACTACAACCGCGGTCTTTTCCCCTACTTTTTACCGCGGTTGGAACCGCGGCCTAAAGTCCTAGACTTTTTACCGCGGCTGGATGTGTCGTGGTTCATAAACCGCGACGTATAGTGAAAAACAACCGTTATCGTTTCCCTTCGCTGCACTAGTGACTCTTTCTCTTCTCTCCTTTCTCTTAGACCTAACAACCACTCCCCACCCATTTTTTCTTCTTTTTCTTCTTCTTCTTCTTCTTCTTCTTCTTCTGTTAGTTCTTCTTCTCGTCTGATCTTATGGCACTTTACCACCACAATACCCAGGTACTATTACAGTTATGATTTTGCATGACAAGATTTTAAATAGTTATATATATATATATATATATATATATATATATATATATATCGGTTTGGTTTGGCCAGTGCGAAAAATAGTGATGCATTGATCTCAAAAAGCATGTGAGGGAAAAATAGTGAGGTTTATTGAAAACCATTGAGTCGTTGAATGGGTTTGGAAAACCATTGAAGGTTTCAATGTTTTTCACAACCTGGTGAACAAATTTGTTTTCTTAAAATATTGAAAAGCATTGAGCCGTTGAATAAGTTTGGAAAACCGTTGAAGGTTTCACTGGTGTTGGAAACCAAATTCAAACCTACGTTCAAAATAGAAATTCTAAATATAAGTGAGAATTCGGTTGGTTGGAAACTAAATTCCAATTTACAGAATTCGATTTTTGAGAAACCGAATTCTAACTTAAACTGCTGTAAAAAGCAATGCATAACAAAGTCAGAATTCGGTTTTTTGGAAACCGAATTCTGAACTAAACAAATATTGTGCCATTTGTGTAAATTTAAGGTACAATATGCTACGTTGGTAACTTCAAATCTAACATGTGTTATGTTAGAAAAAATGGTCCCCTGGAATTTTTTTCATTAATGACACATATTACGTTTTTAATTTCATATATACCATACTCTTTGTTATATTCACTTATATAACACAATTTTTAATTAGTTCAGAATTCGGTTTTTAGGAAGCAGACTTTTTAATATCTTTCGAAATGCTTTTATAAGAATTAAAATTTGAAACTCGTTTGCTAAGAAAGTGAATTCTGTGAATGGTTTGGAGTTTTCATTTAGAGGAATTTACTTTTACATTTTACTTTCAAACCTTCCCCACTCTTTCTCTTTTCTCCTCTCTCTTTGACCTAACAGCCACTCCCCTCTCTCTTTTCTTCTTCCTTTGTTTGTTCTTCTTCTCCTCTGATCTTGTGGCACTCTTCCTGAAATTACCAGCGTAGCATATTGTACCTTACATTTACACAAATGGCACATTTTTTGTTTAGTTCAGAATTCGGTTTTCGAAAAATCGAATTCTAACTTTGTTATGCATTGTTTTGTACAAAATATTAAGTTAGAATTTAGTTTCTGAAAAATCAAAGTCTAACTTATATTTAAATTTTGTTTATAAACAGTAGATAAGAATTCGATTTACAGAAAACCGATTTCCGAGTTTTATTTCGTAACGATTTTTACGAAAAGTATAATGTAATTTTGTTTCCAGCCAACAAAATTCTCACTTATATTTGGAATTTCTTTTATGAACATAGGTTTGAATTTGGTTTCCAAAACCAATGAAACCTTCAAGGGTTTTCCAAACCTATTCAACGACTCAATGTTTTTAAAAAATTAAAAAAAAAATTGTTCACCCGGTTTCGAAAACCATTAAAACCTTCAACGGTTTTCCAAACTCATTCAACGACTCAATGGCTTTCAATAAGCCTCACTGTTTTTCCCTCGCATGATTTTCCAGATCAAGGCATCACTATCTTTCGCACAAGCTATAACTATGTAAAATCTAGCCATGCAAATCTAATCAAAACTGTAATAGTAGCTGGGTATTGTGGTGGAAAAGTGCCACAAGATCAGAGGAGAAGAAGAACTAACAAAGGAAGAAGAAAAAGGAGAGGGGAATGGCTGTTAGGTCAAAGAGAAAGGAGAGAAGAGAAAGAGTAAGGAAGGTTTGAAAGTAAAAACTAAAAGTAAATTCTTCTAAATGAAAACTCCAAACCATTCACAGAATTTGCTTTCTTGGCAAACGAGTTTCGAATTTTAATTCTTATAAAAACATTTCGAAAGATATTAAAAATTTGGCTTCCTAAAAACTGAATTCTGAACCAATTAAGAACTGTGTTATATAGGTAAATATAACAAAGAGTATGCTATATGTGAAATTAAAACGTAATATGTGTCATTAATGAAAAAAAATTCTAGGGGACCATTTTTTCTGACATAACACATGTTAGATTTGAAATTACCAACGTAGCATATTGTACCTTAAAATTACATAAATGGAACCATATTTTTTTAGTTCAGAATTCGGTTTCCAAAACACCGAATTCTGACTTTGTTAAGCACTGTTTTATAGAACAGTTTAAGTTAGAATTTGGTTTCTAAAAAATTGAATTCTGTAAATTGGAATTTGGTTTCCATCCAACCGAATTCTCACTTATATTTTGAATTTCTATTATGAAAGTAGATTTGAATTTGGTTTCCAAAACCAATGAAACCTTCAACAGTTTTCCAAACCTATTCAACGGCTTAATGCTTTTCAATAATTTAAGAAAAAAATTTGTTCAATAGGTTTCGAAAACCATTGAAACCTTCAACGGTTTTCCAAACCCATTCAACGGCTCAATGGTTTTCAATAAGCCTCATTGTTTTTCCCTCGCATGCTATTCCAGATCAATACATCATTATTTTTCGCACAAGCCAAACTAGACCAACATATATATATATATATATATATATATATATATATATATATATATATATATATATATATATATATATATATATATATAACTATTTAGAGTCTAGTCATGCAAATCTAATCATAACTGTAATAGTACCTAGGTATTATGGTGGTAAAGTGCCACAAGATCAAAGGAGAAGAAGAACTATAGAGGAAGAAGAAAATGGGGACGGGAGTGACTGTTAGGTCAAAGAGAAAGGAGAGAAGAGAAAGAGTGAGCAATGTTTGAAAGTAGAAAGTAAAAGTAAATTCCACTATATTAAAACCCAAAACCATTCACAGAATTCGCTTTCTTGGGAAACAAGTTTCAAATTTTAATTTTTATAAAAACATTTCGAAAGATATTAAAAATTCGACTTCCTAAAAACTGAATTCTAAAATATTTAAAAACTGTTATATAAGTAAATATAACAAACAATATGTTATATGTGAAATTAAAAACATAATATGTGTCATTAATGAAAAAAAAATTCCAGGGGACCTTTTTTTTTTTGCATAGCACATGTTAGATTTGAAATTACCAATGTAGCATATTGTACCTTAAATTTACACAAATGACACGGTTTTTGTTTAGTTCAGAATTCGATTTCCGAAAAACCGAATTTTGACTTTGTTATGCATTGTTTTTTACAAACATTTAAGTTAGAATTCAGTTCTATAAAACCGAATTTTGACTTATATTTAATATTTTTATAAAAAGTACATTAGAATTCGATTTACGAAAAATCGATTTCTGAGTTTTATTTTGTAAAGATTTTTACGAAAAGTAAATTGAAATTTGGTTTCCAACCAATCGAATTCTAACTTATATTTGGAATTTCTTTTATGAATGTAGGTTTGAATTTGGTTTCCAAAGCTAATGAAACCATCAAAGGTTTTCCAAACCTATTCAATGACTCAAAGCTTTTCCATAATTTAAAACAAAAAATTTTTCACTGGGTTTCGAAAACCATTGAAACCTTCAACGTTTTTCCATACTCATTCAATGGCTCAATGGTTTTCCATAAGCCTCACTGTTTTTCCCTCACATGCTTTTCCAGATCAATGCAACACTATTTTTCACAAAGGCTATAACTATGTAAAATATAGTGATGCAAATCTAATTAAAACAATAATAGTACCTGGGTATTGTGGTGGAAGAGTGCCACAAGATGAGAAGAGAAGAAGAACTAACAGAGGAAGAAGAAAAAAGGGAGGGGAATGGTTGTTAGGTCAAAGAGAAAGGAGAGAAGAGAAAGAGTGGGAAATGTTTGAAAGTAAAAAGTAAAATTAAATTCCTCTAAATGAAAATCGCAAACCATTCACAAAATTGCTTTCTTGGCAAACGAGTTTCGAATTTTAATTCTTATAAAAACATTTCGAAAGATATTATAAATTCGGCTTCCTAAAAACTGAATTCTGAACGAATTAAAAACTGTGTTATATAAGTGAATATAACAAAGAGTATGGTTTATGTGAAATTAAAAATGTAATATGTGTCATTAATGAAAACAATTCCAGGGGACAATTTTTTCTGACATAACACATGCTAGATTTGAAATTACCAACATAGCATATTGTACCTTAAATTAACACAAATGGCACGATTCTTTTTAGTTCAGAATTTAGTTTCCGAAAAATCGAATTTTGACTTTGTTATGCACTGTTTTTGACAAAATTTAGTTAGAATTCGGTTTCTGAAAAATTGAATTCTGTAAACTGGAATTTCGTTTCCAGCAAACCGAATTCTCACTAATATTTGGAATTTCTTTTATGAACGTAGGTTTGAAATTGGTTTCCAAAAGTAATGAAACCATCAAGGGTTTTCCAAAACTATTCAACAACTCAATGCTTTTTAATAATTAAAAAAAAACAAATTTGTTCACTTGGTTTTGAAAACCATTGAAACTTTCAACAGTTTTCCAAACTCATTCAACGGCTCAATGGTTTTAAATAAGCCTCACTATTTTTCCTTCTCATGTTTTGCCATATCAATGCAACACTATTTTTCACACAGGATATAACTATGTAAAATCTAGTCATGCAAATCTAATTAAAAATAGTAATAGTACCTGGGTATTGTGGTGGGAGAGTGCCACAAGATCAGAGGAAGAAGGAAAAAAGGAGATGGGAATGACTGTTAGGTCAAAGAGAGGGGAGAAAAGAGAAAGAGTGGGGAAGGTTTGAAAGTAAAAAGTAAAAGTAAATTCCTTTAAATGAAAACTCCAAACCATTCACAAAATTCGCTTTCTTGGCAATATAGTTTCAAATTATATATCTTATAAAAACATTTTGAAGGATATTAAAAAATCGACTTCCTAAAAACTGAATTCTGAACCAATTAAAAACTGTGTTATATAGGTAAATATAACAAAAAGTATGGTATATGTGAAATTAAAAACTTAATGTGTCATTAATGAAAAAAAATTCTAGGGGATCATTTTTTCTGACTTAGCACATGTTAGATTTGAAATTAGCAACGTAGCATATTGTACCTTAAAATTACACAAATGGCATGGTATTTGTTTAGTTCAGAATTTGATTTCCAAAAAACCGAATTCTGACTTTGTTATGCCATGTTTTTACAACAATTTAAGTTAGAAATCGATTTCTGAAAAACCGAATTTTAACTTATATTTAATTTTTTTATATAAAAAGTAGATTAGAATTCGATTTACGGAAAATCGATTTCTAAGTTTCATTTTGTAAACATTTTTACGAAAAGTAAATTGGAATTTGGTTTCCAACCAACCGAATTCTAACTTATATTTGGAATTTCTTTTGTGCACGTATGTTTGAATTTCGTTTCCAAAACCAATGAAACCTTCAAAGGTTTTCCAAACCTATTCAACGACTCAAAGCTTTTCAATAATTTAAAAGAAAAAATTGTTCAACGGGTTTAAAAAATGATTGAAACCTTCAACGGTTTTCCAAACTCATTCAACGACTCAATGGTTCTTAATAAGCCTCACTATTTTTCCCTCACTTGCTTTTTCAGATCAATGCAACACTATTTTCACACAGGCTATAACTATGTAAAATCTTGTCATGTAAATCTAATCAAAACTAATAGTACTTGCGTATTGTGGAGGTAGAGTGCCACAAGATTAAAGGAGAAGAAGAACTAACAGAGGAAGAAGAAAAAGGGGAGGGGAATGGTTGTTAGGTTAAAGAGAAAGGAGAGAAGAGAAAAAGTGAGGAAGGTTTGAGAGTAAAAAGTAAAAGTAAATTCCTCTAAATTAAAACCCCAAACGATTCACATAATTTGCTTTCTTTGCAAACGAGTTTCAAATTTTAATTCTTATAAAACCATTTCGAAAGATATTAAAAATTCAGCTTCCTAAAAACCGAATTTTGAAGCAATTAAAAACTGTGGTATATAAGTGAATATAACAAAGAGTATGGTATATGTGAAATTATAAACGTTATAGGTCATTAATGAAAACAATTTTGGGGGACCATTTTTCCTAACATAACACATGTTAGATTTGAAATTTCCAACGTAACATACTGTACCTTCAATTTACACAAATGGCACGATTTTTATTTAGTTCAGAATTCGATTTCCGAAAAATCGAATTCTGACTTTGTTATGCAGTGATTTTTACAAAAGATTAAGTTAGAATTCGGTTTCTGAAAAATCAAATTCTGTAAACTTGAATTTGGTTTCTAGCAAACCGAATTCTCATTAATATTTGGAATTTCTTTTATGAACGAAGGTTTGAATTTGGTTTCCAAAAGCAATGAAACCTTCAAGGGTTGTCCAAACCTATTCAACGGCTCAATGCTTTTCAATAATTTTAAAAAACAAAATTGTTCACCTGGTTTTGAAAACCATTGAAACCTTCAACAGTTTCCCAAACTCATTCAACGACTTATTTATTTTGAATAAGTCTCACTGTTTTTCCCTCACATGCTTTTCCAGATCAATGCAACACTATTTTTCGCACAGGCTATAACTATGTAAAACTAGTCATGCAAATCTAATTAAAACAGTAATATTACTTGGTTATTGTGGTGGAAGAGTGCCACAAGATCAGAGGAGAAGAAGAACTAACAAAGGAAGAAGAAAAGAGAGAGGGGAGTGGCTGTTAGGTCAAAGAGAGAGGAGAAAAGAGAAAGAGTGGGGAAGGTTTGAAAGTAAAATGTAAAAGTAAATTCCTCTAAATGAAAACTCCAAACCATTTACAGAATTCACTTTCTTAGCAAACGAGTTTCAAATTTTAATTCTTATAAAAACATTTCGAAAGATATTAAAAAGTCTGCTTCCTAAAAACCGAATTCTGAACTAATTAAAAATTGTGTTATATAAGTGAATCTAACATGTGCTATGTCAGAAAAAAAAAAAGTCCCCCAACCTTCATAATAGCTATAATGAACAATGGAAGGTCCAAACAACACAAACCGTGATCTAGACGGTCCTACCATCTTTCTTTCTCTTTCGCTTTCTCAACCACAAACACACAAAACAAAGCAATTTCTTTCGCAATTTATGAATGTCGTAGTTACCCACGTTTTCAGTTTTTATATTATATTTATATATAAAATTTCATCCAAAACCAAAATCATGTGTTAGAGTCTGCTAGTAGTCTTTGTATTCGAGGACAGAGAAACCTCCTAAAGAGAGAAAAAGAAAATACTTTTTACTTGATTTCCCAAAATAGAACGTACAATCCTATATATATAACCAACCCTCCAAACAATATTTCCTTATAAGAGGTTCTAAAACTTTATTGACTCATTAAATACTAATGAATAAAATCATCCTTATGACTCACACAGGTTTGGATCTCTCACTGCTAATAGTATTGCTTGGATGGGTTATTGAAATAATACCCTACCCATGAGATTCAACCTTGTCCTCAAGGTTGTACAAGGATTTCAGCTCATCCCAAATTTCCCAAGAGGTGTCATCAGTGTACTAACCCAGCTACTGAACCAAAGCAAAGGTGGTTGGCGTGTTATTCATGTCTCCAGTTTTACAGTCGAGAATAACTAGTGGATTGATGAGGGGGTGACTACCAATGAAATTAAGTGGAAGGTGATCAACCGCAGTTGGGGGAGGACCGACAAGTGGCTTCAGACGGGAGCCCCAATGCCCGACAAGGCATTCAAACGAAGTTGGGCCAAATTCAGGTCATCAGTGCTAACAGGTACTACAAGATCTGGTGGTTTAGGTTCCATCATTGAAGCGTGCAAAGAAGAATCGCCTGAGTCATCATCCTCTTTAGAAACCAACAACATGTAACGTGATGGGCAGCGATGGTTACATGAGAATTTTTGCTTGCAATTAAAACACAAGCCACACTCATGTCGATCAACCATTTTTATCTCAGTTAATTGTTTAAAGTGTGTGTGCCCAGGAGAAGCAGGTAGAAGAGGTGGCGACTATTGTGGAAGAACTGAAGGAACCAAAGGTGGAGTGAGTGAACGGGTCACCAGTGGCAACGGTCCTGGAAGATCATTATATGGCTGAACTAAATGAGCCAGATCATCGAACTTTTCCTCATGAAGAAGAGCTAACCCAGAAGCTTGAGAGAGTGTTTGAGGCTGTTGAGAAAGCACCTCACGGCGGATTTCCGATTTTAACCCAAAAATAAAGCAACTCAAAAGAAATTGGAGTTGCAACCTATTGAATATAGTGAAAAACTATATTTGGGATTAATATCCCTTGTGTTAAATACACACATAGGGTTCTTTATTTATAATAGAAGAAATATGGGCTAAGCCCAAAATACAAATAAGAAATAATAACAAACAAACTAAAGATAAAAGATAAAGATAAAAGATAAATATATCTAACAAGCTTGTTACTAATATAATCCATCAAGACTTAGTGAAAATATTTGCTTCTACACTCGAGTGACTCCAAATTGCTAATGATTTGCAAGACGACATAGAAGATGAAATACAAACCCAAAAGACTCCCCCTGAGCAACAAACTTGGGAGGTTGCTCCATGTAAATCTCTTCTTGCAAATCGCCCTTGAGGAATGCCACCAGTGGATAAAGAGGTAATTGTTGGAGAGCCACCACGGCTATAAATAAACTAACATAACCATCTTTTCCATGGGTAAAAACGCATATATGGACGGGTCAAATGCAATGGTGACAAAAGAGAGGTCAGAAGAGACAGTAGCGGAAGAAGCCATGGATGAACCTGAGGAAAACTATACAAAAAAAAAAATTCTCCAATCAAGACACTTGAAAAAGGAAAAAGAGCAACCTCAATGCTCTGAATAGTTGTGAGACATGCCACCATGCATGACAGAAAAAGAAGAAGATCCACAACTTCAAAAGGCGTTAAGGCGTCGTTGATGGCATGGTGGTTGCCTAACAAAGACGATCAAAACCATGTGATCGTCGGTCGAAACTAGAACTCTGGTATTGGCAGCGGTAGCCGATGGCGCCGCCGACAGCGGTAGATGGCATCGCCGCCGACAACAACGGATGTAGTGGTAGAGGCACCAGAAACTTTTTCCTCAAAAGAACCTTAGGCTCTAGATACCATGTTAAACGTGGACTTTAAGCCTAACGCAACCCCACAAAATCGGCTTGTAGGTTGAGGTTTGCACCCGCTTATATAAACTGAATTGGCCTTATCTCTAGTCGATGTGGGACTTCCATCCCCTCACACCGAGGTATATACATCTCGAGCGTGGTATTAGAGATTTAATGGGTGGTCTGATTGGAGCCCGATAGCGGGTGGAACAGCATGCCCAACAACAACAAATATAGCTAGGATAGACTCTAATCATGGCTCTGATACCATGTTGAATATAGTGAGAAACTATATTTGGGATTAATCTCCCTTGTGTTAAATACACACATAGGGTTCTCTATTTATAATAGAAAAAATATGGGCTAAGCCCAAAATACAAATAAGAAATAATAACAAACTAACTAAAGATAAAAGATAAATATAAAATAAAGATAATATATCTAACAATCCCCAACAATTCGATTAGCAAGAGCCTCGAACTCACTTAGATAAACAGCAACAAAGGAGGTTTGAGTTAACTTGAAAAGCTTACCCCAAGCAACATCGAAAGCGGTGGGCGCGAAACGGGTCTCTAAAGCTTGCAGTTATTGTGGCCATGAATGAATCTGTCCATTGCAGTACATCGACTGAAACCACGCAAGAGTTGGACCGTCGAGGTAAAATGACATGATGATGATCAGTTCTTCCTCCGGTGTGGAATGTTAGTCATGTCAGAGCGGTTACAGCGGAATGGTTAGCGTGGAATAACAAACCAAGAGGGTTTTTAATTATAAACGTGTGCTTTTTAATTTCTTCTCAATTTATCTTATTATGCAAATAATAAATATAAAAAAAAAAGTAAGGTTGAGAGCAATTTGCATAGATGAATTTTATACTGGTTCAGATCTTACCAATCCTACGTCCAGTCGCTTATCTCAAATCAAGATAAACAGTTTACTAGCACAAAACAATTACAAATAATAGTCACGCAGAAAATTAATTTGTAAGAGTTTAGAAAACCTCCTCTCTTGAAACCACAAGAGATGAACCTGCACCTCCTTTGAATCTTCACAAAGGATAAGACACCTCCTCTGAATACTTCACGAAGGATGAAACACCTCCTCCGAATACTTCACGAAGGATGATCCTCTTCCAAACACCTCCTTAGACGCATCAAGGATGAACCGGCTATTCCTCTGTCACCGTAGCAGCACTTCACCAGCTCCACAGACGAGAGTTTCTCAAGCCGAACAAGAACACACAAGTCTTAATGATTTATGAGTACTAGAGCGCAAGGGAAGAGTTGTTGTTGATGGATAAAGAGAGCCTATTTATAGACTCAAGCAAAAACTTTTTCGTTCTTCGAAACTGGACATTTAATGCTTTTAATCGATTAATATTACTGTTAATCGATTAAATTGAGTGCAACGGCTAGTTTTCAAAAACCAAAAAACTCCAACGACTAGTTTTAATCGATTATTCTTAGAATTAATCGATTAACTAATCGATTAAAAAAGGAATTAATCGATTATTCCCTTGCCAGTTGAGTTTTCAGCACCTGTAACGTTTTAATCGATTAATACTTGGTTTAATCGATTAAAATCGTGCATTTATGATTCTGAATAGCAAATATAAAATATGAAGATACAAGGATCAAAACCTATTACAAATCTAAGTTCTAAGCAATAAACTACAATTATTAGAAAAGCTTTTTATAACAAAAACAAGTCTTCAAAGGATCTTCATGAATCTTGATAAATCTTGACTTGATTTGGGCATCATCAAAACTTCATCTTTATCATTTTGCTAACATTCTCCCCCTTTTTGATGATGATCAAAAACTTCTTTGATTTAAAGCTTTTGGTAATAATCTAGATAAAAACACAACTCATGAAAGACAAGGGCATTAGTGAATAACAATAAGCTTTAAGATATTTTCACCCCCTTTTTTATCATAATTAAAAAGTTGTGTTTCATGTTCTCCCCCTAAGATAATTCTCCCCCTTAATAAAAGCATGTATGCATATGAGCTAAATATATTTCAAAATTAAGGATTTATTCAAACATACACAATAGGAGATTTAAAACATATAATTTTAGGATAAAGAACTTTAAAAAGTCATACATTGAACCATATAAGATAGAAATTTTAAAGCATACAAAAATATGGTTAAATTTTCAACAATGCAAAAATGCACAAAATGGATCAAAAATGCAATCCTAAGAGATTTATAAAATTCCTAGATCGTTTCTAATGTTACCCCTTTAGAAATGTCTCTAATTTCATAATGATAATTTGTTGAGATCTTCGTTTTGAGGATCGTCAACATTCTTCTCTTCTTTTGTTGTCTTCTGCAAGTCTTCATTATTACATGCATCTGATTTAACTGACTTAAGAGGTTTTGCCTCAAGGTCTACAATTTTATCAAAGACAACATGCTAGGAATAAAATTTTCTCAATTTTTTTTTTTAAAAAAATTAAAATATTTTAAAAAAAATCTTAAAAATTAAACATTGTCCTTTGGGTTATATAAAAAAAAATTGGAATCATTTTACAACCCAAACATATCTACCACTTGGAACACCATAATGCTTAATTTTACATTTATTTGAAGTATGACTCGTTTTCATACAATAAAAGCATGATACAAAGTTTGTGTTCCTATAAGTTGTTCCTTTTTCTACCCATGTTCTACGGGTTCTATTATTAAGTTTATTTTTAATTTTAGGAACATACTTATTTTTAACAACCTTATTTTTATTATTTTTACTGCATTCTCCTAAGGTTGTGTGTTCTAGCAGTTTCTTAAAATCTTCACAAGAAGCACATTCATCACTACTAGTAAATTTACCCTTTTCAAAAAATAAAACTTTATTTTTCAAATCTTTATTTTCTTCAAAAATATTTTCAAAATTTAATTTTAAATTTTTATTTTCTTCAAGAATATTTTCAAGTTCTAATTTTAAATTTTTATTTTCTTCAGAAATATTTTCAAAATTTAATTTTAAATTTTTGAAATCCATTTTCAATTTCTTATGAGCTTTATATAATTTTTTCTGATTCAACTATTAAAGCAGCATAAGTTTCATGCAATTCACTTTCACTAAATTGACTATAATTATTAGAATCGCTAAATGTACTTACTTGGCTTCCAGCATCGTCGTCTGCCACTAAACAGATGTTTGCCTTTTCATCAGATTCGCTCAAATCTGAAGTTTCATTGTCATCGTCCCATGCGATGTAGGCTTTCTTTTTCTTGAAGAATTTCTTTTCTTTTATTTCTTCACTCTTCTTTTGATTTGGGTAGTCCGCTTTTAAGTGTCCCCTTTCTCCGCAACCATAACATTTATAGAGTGAGGAAGATCCTTGATTTTCTCTCTTTTCGTATTTGACTCTTACTTTGTCTTTTGATTTCATGAACTTGTTGAGCCTTTTTATCATAAGTTTCAAATTTTCTTCATCTTCTGAGTCTTCATCTTCTATTTTGCTTTTGTTCTTTTCTACCTCAGATTTTAAGGCTAGACTCTTTTTCTTTGTTTTTGCTTTGGCTTCTTCTTCATCTAGTCTTCCAAGATCAAGTTCATGCTCTCTCAACTTTCCGAATAATGTCGCCATAGTCATTGTGTTGAGGTTTTGTGACTCAGAAATTGCAGTCACTTTTGGTTGCCACGACCTGCCTAAAGATTTCAAGATTTTAATATTAAGTTCATCATTTTCAAAAGACTTACCTAGTCCAATAAGATGATTAACAATGTTGGTGAAGTGTTTCTGAACGTCTAATATTGTTTCTCCTTGCTTCATCCTAAACATTTCGTATTTCTGGATCAAGGTGTTTTTTCTCGCCCTTTTTACGTCATCTGTACCTTCATGGGTTACTCTCAGCACTTCCCACATTTCTTGAGCAGTCTTACAAATAGATATCCTGTAAAACTCATCAACGATTAAGGCAGATGAAATAATATTATGAGCTTTTACATCATTTTGAAACCTTTTCTTTTCTTCAGCAGTCCACTAAACATGGGGCTTTGGTTCCTGTAAATTGTTAATAGGAACAAACGAACTAGATGCAATAACATCCCAAATCTCACAATCAATAGACTCAATAAAAATTTGCATTCTAACCTTCCAAAATGCATATTTTTCACCTGTGAATAAAGGTGGTCTATTGATAGAAGCAGAAAAGTTTGATATGATCCTGCCATTTGAATAACTATCAAATCGAGCTCTAATACCAATTGTCAGAGCGACTGCAGCGGAATGGTTAGCGTGGAATAACAAACCAAGAGGGTTTTTAATTATAAATGTGTGCCTTTTAATTTCTTCTCAATTTATCTTATTATGCAAATAATAAATATAAATAAAAGAGTAAAGTTGAGAGAAATTTGCACAGATGAATTTTATACTGGTTCGGATCTTACCAATCCTACGTCCAGTCGCTTATCTCAAATCAAGATAAATAGTTCACTAAGCACAAAACAATTACAAATAATAGTCACGCGAAAAATTAATTTGTAAGAGTTTAGAAAACTACCTCTCTTGAAACCACAAGAGAAGAACATGCACCTCCTTTGAATCTTCACAAAGGATGAGACACCTCCTCTGAATACTTCACGAAGGATGAAACACCTCCTCCAAATACTTTACGAAGGATGCTCCTCTTCCAAACACCTCCTTAGACGCACCAAGGATGAATCGGCTATTCCTCTGTCACCGTAGCAGCACTTCACCAGCTCCACAGACGAGAGTTTCTCAAGCCGAACAAGAACACACAAATCTCAATGATTTATGAGTACTATAGCGCAACGGAAGAGGATTTGTTCATGGATAAAGAGAGCCTATTTATAGACTCAAGCAAAAACTCTTCCGTTCTTCGAAACTGACCATTTAACGCTTTTAATCGATTAATATTACTGTTAATCGATTAAATTGAATGCAATGGCTAGTTTTCAAAAACCAGAAAACTCCAACGGCTAGTTTTAATCGATTATTCTTAGAATTAATCGATTAACTAATCGATTAAAAAGGAATTAATCGATTATTCCCTTGCTAGTTGAGTTTTCAGCACCTGTAACGTTTTAATCGATTAATACTTGGTTTAATCGATTAAAACTGTGCATTTATGATTCTGAACAGCAAATATAAAATATGAAGGTACAAGAATCAAAACCTATTACAAATCTAAGTTCTAAGCAATAAACTACAATTATTACAAATGTTTTTTATAACAAAACAAGTCTTCAAAGGATCTTCATGAATCTTGATAAATCTTGACTTGATTTGGGCATCATCAAAATTTCATCTTTATCATTTTGCTAACAAGTCAAAGAACTGAGAGATCTTGAAGATCTAGCCATGGGGTCAGAACCATCAAAGCGGGGAACATCAAGCTTGAGAAAATGGCAATGATTAGTAGGTGAAGAAAATGGGAGAGGAGAAGGAGGTGGAGAAGGGGGGTGGTTTTCCAGGGTGGGAGGTGGAGAAGGGGGGTGGTTTTCCAGGGTGGGAGTCAAAGATTCAGGTCATCCATTTTGGAGATGACAAGAGACATGTTATGTAGCATCTCATCCATTTTTTCCGACTGAGTCTTGCGAATGGATTCCGCCATGGTGAAAAGCAACGAAAGCACCAAAATGTTGGAGTCTGCTAGTAGTCTCTGTATTCAAGGACAGAGAAACCTCCTAAAGAGAGAAAGAGAAAATACTTTTTACTTGATTTCCCAATACAGAACTTACAATCCTATATATATACCAACCCTTCTAACAATATTTCCTAATGGGAGGTTCTAAAACTTTGTTGACTCATTAACTACTAATGAATAAAATCATCCTTATGACTCACATGGGTCTGAATCTCTCAGTGCTAATAGTATTGCTTGGATGAATTATTGCAACATCATGTTAATTATGACTGGGAGCCAGCTCAGGTTTAAATAAAGGCTTAATTACTTCCTTTGTCCCTAGTTTGACTGTGGTGGGTCAAGTTGGTCCCTCGTTATAAAAAAAAGTATCAATTTCGTTCACGTGATTTAAAAGTGTCAATTTCGTCCAAACTTGATAAAATTTGCCTCAATCAAGTCCCTTCCGTTAAATACCCAGAAACGAACGTTAATTTTTTTCTCTCTCCTCTGCTTATCTGTACAACACAGTCTTTGTCAGTGTTTTTCCTCTTTACCTTTGAATAAAGTAATACTTTGTATTATTTTTTTATTTGATTTCAAATCCAACCTTTATTCATCAGCTTCAAGCTCAAAGCACTGGGTGAACCAACCAATCCTTGACTTTCTCATTATCATCCCTTCAAAAAATATATATTAAATTAAAATTAAAAATAACCATGGAAATTCTATTATAATTATTCAATTTAAAATGATTGATTTTATATAATTAAACGTTTTTTATTCTAATTTAACTTTAGAATGGATACTATTTTACATAACAAATGAAATCATATAAAAAAATAACAATATATAAGTGTTTATTTATAAATTATTTTTCAAATATAATTAAAAATATTGTATGATAAAACATCAGTTGAAATGAATTTTATCTTTTAAAAAACAGTTTAAAATTTTTTTATCACAAAATATAACAAAATATATTTTTCTTAAAAATGAATTTTAATTCTAAATAAAGGTATATAAATATATAAACAAAATATGATACTGAATTTAAGCCATTCAATATCTAGTAGAATAAACACTGTCTTCTATATATTTTTTTAATAATAATAATAATAATAATAATAATAATATAATAATAATAATAATAATAATATAATAATAATAATAATAATAATAAATAAATAAATAAAGGATACGGGAAGAAGAAAAATATAAGTTTTTCCAAGAACAAAATAAATTGTAATATTTATTCAGGTAATAATGTTAAAATAAAACTGGAACATTAAGAATATTATTTTAATCTTGATTAAATAATTAAAATCAACATTACTATTTAAATATTTTGCATCAATCCTGGTTCTGGTTTAAGGTTTTTGAATATTATTTTTAAAATGATTATGATTTTTATTTTTTAATTTTTAATTATCCCATCGAACTACCTAAATGAGGGAAACTAGATCATTAGGAACAAAAATTTTGATTTTTTTTCTTTCACTTTTAAAATAATTTTATAGCTTAAATTTGAATAAATTTTCAGTTGGAGTACATTGAACTTGTTTTAGGTCATGAATTTAAGAAGAACTGGTATTTTTCTATTCACTAAAAAGTTATTTTAAAAAAAAGTATATAGAAGACCGTATTTATGAACATTACACATTACATGAAAAAAAAGTTATGGACACAAAAAAGAGAGAAAAAAGATGGGTAGAGAAGCACATGAGACAGAAAAAAAATTGCAGACTTTTTGTCAGTTAGTACAAAGTTAACGTTCCTTCCTGGGTATTCAACTAAAGAGACTTATTGAAGTAAACTTTATCAAGTTTTGAACGAAATTCACACTTTTTAAACCACGTTTCTATTGCCAAATCAGAAAGCAATTAAGCCTTAAATAAATATCCATCACAACAATTACCATATAGGATTTTGAAAAGGACTACATTCAATATTTTCCTTTCTTGAACAAAGAAAAAACATTATTCAAAATTTCGAACGGCGACACTTCAATTTTTTTTAACTTTTCTTTTAAAACTAGTTCAACGCGATACATTGCTTTAAAATTTGTAACAAAAATTAATGAAATAAGTTGTTTTCTTGAATTTGAAAATTTGCAATTTGTCATTTTCTTAACTCACATGTGCTTTTTTTTCACATGAATAAACAGATTGATTTTGATTATGGTGGTCGATTATAATAACTGACTTTATATATAATTAATATTAAAAATTTGACTTTTATAGTTTTTCAAATAAACTTTTACCTCTATATACACATATATACATATATTAAATTAATTGACCTAGTTTAATGTCTTAGAATTCATTTACCTAACTACCTGTTCCTGATAAAATAATAGTGTGAAAACCAAAAAAAAAAACTTGAGTCCCTGCATTTTTACTATTCCTATTTCACAAAAACAGAGTATGCTTTATAACATTTTTCTCACCACATAGTTCAGTCCAAGTCCTTCTTCATGTCAAACGCTATTTCTCACTCCGGAACATTCTTCTTGACAAACGTTAAGATTTTAAGTTATCTCGTAAGATCTTCAGTTGATCAAGAGCACGTTTCATGATGTCATGTTCTTCAATTTTCATGCTGATCTCCCCTGATGACTACATAAGAAACAAAATATAATAAGTCATTATATTATAAAATTTTGGGAACAAGATATGTTAACAGAGCAATATCAACAACAATAGCCTCATCCCACAGATAGAAAAAGAACAAGGCAAACAAAAACTGAAAATACATTGAAACGTTAAAAGCCACAACAAGTGAAGCATCCTTTGGGAAACTAGTAATATTCCGTTACCAGATTTCAACCCAGCCAAATCTATTAGCTTTACTAGGTATGGTATGTCGTGCAATAACAGTCTACTTGAACTTTATGGAGCCAAAAAAACAAGAGATACCATATCATGGATTCATGCTAAATGAGCATATGTATATGGTGCAGATTGTAACTATGCTCACTGCCTAAGTGTAACTGCGTAAATGAGCATATGTATATGGTGCAGATTGTAACTATGCTCACTGCGTAAGTGTAACTATCCATACAGTGGAGTATAGACAATCACAAAAATACTGAACACTTTTACTAACACAATTTTGATTCATCCAATGGAATAGATAAGTTATACTAATGGAAAGCAACCTCCATAATAAACAGTCAATAGGTTTTCTTGTTCATCCGGGTAGAACCTACCTGTAAAGAAATAACTTGCTCTATGACGTTATCAATATTTTTCTTGTATAAAGACATAATCCGTCGTATTTGAGGATCCCCGTGCAACAAGGAAAGAGCAGAAGTGACAGCATTCACCTTATTCAAACAGTTCCTTACATCTTGACAACATTTGTCAGATTTTAATAAAATGCTACTATCATATATAACCGATCCCATTTTCTTCAAAACAAGATTCATAAGTTCATGACACCGGTCCAACATGAAAAAACAAGGTACAGCATAATAACGCCGGAGGCTGAATGGAAAGGAAGGAATTCTTTGTCCATCATCTTCTGGAACGCACTGTGGTAAAGTGAAATTTAGAATCAATGAAAGTACTAAAATCAATTCATATCAGAACAATAAAGATCCATTTCTTCAGAAAATAAAATAAAATAAAATTCATAAATTACAGAAATAGTGATAATTTAGACAGTGTTTCCCCATGGCCTTTATTATAATAATTTCTTGTACACATTTAGCTAAGTTCTGCATTTTCTTTTGGAAATTGTAAATTTTTATTTTATATGTAAGATACTATAACAATCAATCATAAAATTTTAAAAACAATGGACATTTCTACTTTCAAAACAAAAAATAAGGACAGAAAAAACAATTAGCTAATTCTGATACAAAGCATCATCTGGGGTATCCAAAAGAATAAGTAGATAAATAGGTAACAACAAAGTTCAAATTTATATCATTTGTTAGTCAGTTTTTGGAAGCATACTTACCTGCACAACATCTATCAGATATTCCGAAAGATGAAGGCCTAGAGTGGCAATGCTTTGTTCAGAAAGTAATGTGGGCTTCGAATCCACTGAAACAACCATTCTCAGGAGAGAGCATCTATTATCCAAAGAAGGCTTTTGTGACTGTGGTACAAACAAGTATGAGAAATCATTCTTATAAGAAAATTCTAAATGAGCTAAGAACAAAGCACAAGAAAAGTAAAGAGAAAAAATTGCAATGCAAAAGAAAATATGTCAACTTACTATCTGATCAATAATCAATCTCTCTATCAATTGTAGAACAATAGCTTTGTCACCCATCTGTTGAATGCATGAGTAAATCTTATCTGTCATTGACTTTAAAGTTTGGCGAAGTGGGTCACCCTTAAAACCAGAGGAACCAAATTCTGCAAAATTAAAAATAATAAAATTTCTCAATCTATGGTGATGAAGATTGCCAAAAGTAGGTTTACAAAGATTAAAAAATATAGATAATTTCAATCACAAAAGATTACTCAAGCTGCGAACATGTTATGCATAGATAGCAATGACAAATATTTTCTTCAATCATGTAACTTTGCCAGCTAGAGCATGGGAAAAATGCCATATAAATATTGTTATTTACAAGTTAGCAAGAAGCACGATAAAGATGGCAGGAATGCAAAATTGGATGAGTACAGATAGCAATGTAATAGTAACCCATTACTGGTGATGGGTAATCAATTACTGGGCTTGCATTTAAGGAGTTCACAAATAAAGAACAGTGGTAAGAGTGGGATGGAATTAGAAGGAGAGGAAGACAAGAGAACAATAGTATAACAGAATGGATTGCAGGCAGAGGGAGTTGGAGAGGGAGATGTGAGGATCACGCTTGGGGGAGAGAGAATGATTATGTGAGGGACGCTAATAGAATGAAAGTTATAAGGACTCTTAAGGTAAAAATAATTGGCTTAGCTGATTGAAGGAATTCTTCCCCATGAAAGGGATTATTCTTATTTCAGTTTCTACATTTACATTTAGTAAGGAGATCTGCCTCCGCTATGGTCTATTTTTCCCTAACTCTTTATTGAAGAGAAGCTTCCCCTCTGATTAATCAAATTTCAGTATCAATACTATACAGTTTTCCTATTCTATTTTTGGGTCATATCACATGGAATATGTTGTTTTGCATTACCAATTTCAACCCCTGCCAGTTCTTTCTAATCCCAACTACTGAGCATTATGGACAAAAGCACTTATTAGAAAAGTGAAACAAGAAATGGATAATATCAAAAGTTACACAAAAGGTAGTCCAAATAAATCTTAGTAAGCTACCAGGAGAAACTTTGAAACGGGAGACCAAGGTGATGAAAAAACTCAAGTAATCCGCAATTTCTATACACCCCCGCTCATAGGATAACTGGAGAACGTCTATGATCCAAAATAAGACATAGGAGTCTAGATCATCACCTGCAATAGTACAAAAAAAAAATTAATGTTAAGAAGCTTTAACCTAGAAAATTTTACAGCCTTTATATCATTAGTATATAAATCCTACTTCTACTTAAAAGACAACGGCTACACTGAACATTAAAAACGTTAGTACAGAAAGTGAGAGAAAAATGCTGTACAAAAAGTATACTTATTTCACAATAACATCACAGTTTTAGAATTATCACTTCAGCGACTACTTTGTGGGGAAAAGTCCAAACTTTCAGATCAATCTTACATGATTGTAACAAGATAAACCATATTTTGATCATAGACAATAAAATAAATAGAAAAATAAGGCAGTCAAGTCAGAAAAATAACTTATTTTTTAAGAAACAATAATTACATGGTTTATAGTTAATTTCACAAAAATAAATATTACTTGAATCTGAGGCATACATTCGAGATGTTTCCAAAAGAAATCCTCCAAAAAATCAGAGCTTTGGAACTTCTATGCTATTTCTATCACATTTATTAAAACAAAAATTATTACAAAATGGAAGAAAAAGGTTGCAACCTTATTCTCCTCAAACAAATTTAAATGATAAACCTTTCAATACCTTAAATTAATCAAATTGCTCAACATTAGGTATGCAAATGATAGTAGGTAAAATGTTAAGTGGAGGTATGAAGACAAAATTACTAAAAAAACAAATCGTGCAGTGAAATTTTAAATGAACCTGAAGCTTACTTAGGCAACAATAGACTAATGACTTTAAAATATGCAGGTCCAAATGAGAGACATAGTAAATGGAACATAAAGCGAGAACTTGAGATTCTCTAGGAAGCTTGAGAAAAGGACCAAAAATTATCGGTCCTGCAACGTGAAAAGAACAAAACAATTAGAAGCCAAAAATTAACTCACAGGTGTTGTAATATTAATACGGATGTCAACATCATGTTCATGTTTACCTCCCTCTTGATATGTACAGTAAAAATCTTGCAATGACTGCTGCATGTTGTTATACATGCAAACAAGTGCTGGATTCCAAGCATGCTGTCCAATACGATGTAGAAGACGTATCAAAGCCTATGATGAACATAAAATGCTTTAGGTAAAAGGACAAATTAAATTGCAGACTTAAGATCAATGCAAAGGCTGATTAATCTCTCAAAATGCAGTCAACCATGAATTTCAAATAAAGTCCATATCAAATCAAAATAATAACTACCTGGGAGCAGGCTAGGTGATTATCTCCAAGCTGGATAAGCAACCGAGGGAGATCTCCAGTCCATGCACGTAAAGCCTCTTGAAGAACTATATACTGTGGATTGCTTGTCCCTGTGGAATGCATGCCTTCCATCTATATTTGGACCAAAGACAAAAAAAACACACATTAATCTCGAAGGAAGGAAATAAATTGTTTTCATGAGATTATCCAAGAATCAAGAATTTCATTTCAATAGTGTTCTCAGAAGGAGATGAATCCAAACTCACGTAAGTTAACACATCTTCAATGGCAGAAACACAGGCTTTCAGCAAAGAACCTGGCTTGCTTTCCCTAAATGTCAGGGTAAAAGCCTGCAAGTGTCACAAATCTAGCAACATCAAAACCTCTATAGGAAAGAAAAAACATCATAAACAAAACATGGCACAAGATGACACAACCAGAAAATGAACTCTTTCAATTTCTATTCTAGTTTCAGTAGTTAGTATATTTTCCCTTACAATAACAAAAAATAAAGTCACACTAGTTTATTGTTTTCAAGAATTAGCAAGGCATATGATAAAATCTTGCTTTCACCATGTTTTTCACAATCTCTAGAATCAGACAGAGAACAATGAGAAACAGAACTTTTGTAATTATTGTGGGAAACCAAATGCCAGAAAATATTACAAAGTCAATATCCAAAATTAATGGCATCCATGTTCTAACAAATGAACTAGAATTCATTCAACAACTCAGACCTGAAGAAGGCGTGATGTCCAATCGCCTGCCCCACGTGAAACAATTTTTGGAATAAATGGAATGAGTAGAACTAAATGCTCTTCTTCCCAGACAGCCTTAGCAGACTGCGTAGTCCAGAAGAACTGTATAATAAAATTCCAGCCCAATTCAGCAATAGAATGACCACAATTTTCAACTTAATGAAACTTCAAAACGATAATGTTAGCAAATCTATCAAACCTTCCCAAGCAGAGCATTTTCAAAAAATTCAAGAAATCTCTCCAACAAATGTGGAGGAAGACACATCCATTCATTTAATTCAAAAAATATTTTGGCAATGACCATGTTCAAGTCAAGCAACCTACCACAGTCCTGCAATGAAAAAAAGAATAAAAATTAGTTTTTATGAAATTAGAGGAATATCACAATCCTGCTGCTCCCTACTCCACCTCACAAATGGAAACAGATCACAATAACACAACAGAAAAAGGGTAATCAATCACAGCACATTTACAAACAAACCAAATTTGAGGGCTAGTGACCAAAGCAAACACACAAATCAAGATCAACTCAAGAAAGGTTGCAACATTTAATACTTCAATTAATACTCAAAATATTGATAGAAGCTTTTGGTTAAGATATAAATGTATGTTCTTTAAAGTATACGAGTTGGAACACTAGACAGGCCTTGCCAAAAGTCACATGCGGTCAATCTAACAGTTCAATGGATACATGATACGATTGCCTCTCCTCAGAGAGGAAACGAAAATATTTAAGAGAGAAAAGGGAACATAACAATGAGAACTATATATCCTCCTTGGACCTAATTAGAAAAAGAACATGACTTTTGTCAGGGAAACCTCCTTGGCAGGTGGCAAAAGGGACTGAGAGCTATGCCTCCTCCTTCTGGGTACTTAATGTTATCTTATAAAATTCTTTTTTACAGACATCAACCAAACAGTAGCAAAATAATCAACTTAGCAAATCAAATTTATGTTGATCGGGTTATCAAAGAGGGTAATAGCTAATGCGAATAGTTCCATATGCTCTTTAAAAGACAATTTTACAATTAGCTTCTGCTCACCAGTCCCCACTAAAGGGTTAAAAACAGACACATACCCTTGCTGAAAGATGATCAGTGGGATTGAGTGGAAAATGAGGAAATAATTTCTTCAAGAGTGCAGAAGAGATGGTAACATCAGCCACATCAGGTCCACCTTGAGAACTTGTATATTCTGATTTCTTGTCACTCCCATGAGCAATAGACCTAACTATAAGATCTATGCTATGCAGAATGAATGCCATACAAGCAAAAGACTTCCCTTCAAGACTGTCCGTCGAATGAATCAATGGAATAAATTCCAGAAAAATATTCATCAATGGTGGAACTAGATCCTTCAAACTCTTTATGATATTAGAAAAACCTACACAAACAGATAAAGCATAAAATTGGACAGTCAAACAATCAGTGAGAAACATAAAAAGCTTGACCAAGCTTTTAGAATTATGCAATCTCAATCAACGACATTCACTTAGTTATGTGCTTTAAAAATTGCATTTTTTAAGTTATCATACCATTTGAGTTCATAGACATTTCATCATCATAGGCAAACAATACCCTTCGGCCAGTATCATCCTATTAAAAATAGAACATATTAGAAAAAATTGGTGAGCAAAGAAGATAAAATAAAATTAGCATTAACTGCAGTGAGACCAGGACTGAAAAGCAAAAAGTTTAGATCATAAATTATAACTCATAGATATGTACTTATCCAGATAGTAACGTGTTAGAATCTGTGCAAATTATAAAATACAAAATGAATTCTGATAAAAAGCTATGGGTTCCAGATGCACATAATTCGTCAAATTTAAGCACAACACTGAGTATAAATGGAATGAAAAAAAAATTGCTAAAATAAAAATGTAGAGTGGTTTATACATGAAAATACCAAAGCTTAAATTAAAAAAAAAAATGAACAGAGCATCTATACTTGTACTTTTTATACATATAATGAAGCCTTAACAGCTAAATGGAAATAAAATACCTTATTCGGAAAATCAGTCTGTGCTTTATTCCATGGAAGGAGTGACAAGCAGCGAACCAACCCAGAAAGAGCATCCTTTAGTTTTCCTTTATCTTGTAAATAGTATTGGTTCCTCCTTAGAATATCCTCATAATTCAGAAAAATCTGTCACCACACAACTAGCAAAGTGAATTTTAAGTACAAAAATACAACAATTACAATTACAGTGGGTATAGAACTCAATTTCAGGAACAATTAAAGAATAGAAGAATAAAGACAAAGAATAGAATAAAATGGTGGGCTGGGAAATATATAATACAATGATGGCACAGAAACCAATCATGAAAAAAATGGGAGATAGAAATGCCATAGATCAGTGTTTTGCCAAGACAACTAAGAATAAATATTGCCACAGCAATTTGTGAACTACGTTTCCTAAATTCCTTCGACAAGTGTTCAATCAATAATATTGTTTAAGAAATGGACTTTAAACTTAACTCAAATCCACAAAACCGGCTTATTATGAGGTTTGCATCCACTTATATATTCTAAATTGGCCTTAGCTCTAGTTTATGTGAGACTTCCAACAAGCATTATATCATCATAAAATTTCAGAATAATAAAAATATTTAATGTACAGAAATTTCCCCTCAGTAAGTTTCAACCTATTGTCATATCTGGATCAAAGTTCTACAACATCCAGATATATTGAAACATTCACTCATGTTTCTCTTACTATTGTTGGGCAACATTTCAGACAGAAAATAGCATAAAATAAAAAAATCAATAGCATTAAACTGTATGACCAAAGTTTTGACATTCGGTCAAATATAAGCTCCATTATAGAGATGGATGTAAAATCCAATTACAAGAGCATTAGAAAGTTTAAGGAGCTAAGAACTGCCCCTAATGCAAGAGAGAAATCCCCTTCAACCCCACTCCATTCCCCCACCCCTAAAATCACCATAGACCAAAGAGTTGAATTTTAAAAAGAAATCAATTTCAAGGAGCAACCTAACATACAGATAAAGAAATTTAGAATATGGCAAATAATATCACCTTTTCTGCATACAAGGGTGAAAAGGATGGAGGATAGAACTCGAGAATGAGATCAAGAAAATCAAATGCCATCATCCGAACATCAACCGAAAAATGAGTCATTGCATTAAAAATGTAAGGCATCAATAAAGAAACGACCAGCTCTTGATTGTCCTACAAAATATAGGGAGAACCAATTAACAGAATAAAGCAAATGAAGTCTGAAAAGAATCAACTTTAATGTAATGATGTAGTAATATAAAGATTACTGGATACAGGAAAAACAAAATATATCCTCATAATCAGAATTGAGGAACAGTAAGGATAACAATCAGCTCCAAAGTATTACAGCCAGTCATCTTGATGCATGATAATATAGATTAATAATCAGAGGCAATATAGAATAAATCATGAGAAAGAAGCAGCAACATTTACTTTTTCATAACTGATAAAAAATAAAAAATTCATCCAAGTGGTAATGGCATGAGTCTATGATCCTAATGGGTTAGAAAAGTGATTCAAGCAAATAAAATGGAAATACCTCTTTACAGCAAGGTAAAATCACAACTTTGAAGAGATCATACAATGATTTCCGAACCACTGTATCATCATCACCAATGCGCTCACGAAGTTTTTCTATAGTGGCATACCTGTGCGACTTCTGTTCAGCTGGATGCCTGGTGAATAAATCCTTAATACCCATCAATGCATCTGTAGTTTAGAATGTGAAAAAGAGAATATGAGGATGACCAAATTTAAATGAATATTCAAATGTTTAATTTTCATACAATCAAGATATGCCATTAGACTAACTTTCATATATCCAAACAATATAATTAATGGCTGCTTAATTTTATTTTTGACAGGTTTGGAAAATAATTACAAATATTGGCAGTGTTCATGATCTTCATTTAATGGCTTCAGCCTTAAATTCAAACCAAAATGAGCTATCATTTCTAAAACTTTTAAAACAAAAACAGAACCAAGGGTTTACTTTGGTGCTTCAGCTCCAAACCAAGGCTCTTGCTATTTCAATCCATAATAATGTTCTGTGGGTTATATTAAAACAAAATATATTGAAATTGTAATAAATAACTAGAATTACCTAAACAGTTCATATATCAATCATATTCCCTCCACATGTTAGTAGCAAGCACACAAGCACAAACAGACCTCTAACAAAGGTTAATAATATCTATTGCAATAAAAAAAATTTCCCTCAGGTAATCAAGATTAATCTTTTTGAAAAATTTATTGGTTTTAAACATACAAAATTTGTATGGTAAAGAACTAATGATACTAATATACACATTCAAAAGTAATTACATAATGACAATATAATAAAATAAAAATATACCTCTACGAACTTTATGATTGTGATGAGATGTTTGCTGGAGAAGTTCTTTTAAAGTCAAACCTTTCTTGTTTACAGCAAAACCAGCCTTCTCTGCTGCCACACTCTGTTCCGGCAGAACAATTGCTGTTGGAGATATGTTGGTTAACTTATTTCATGACACTAAAGTCATTCATAAATAAAAGTTATAAAACAATTAAAAAGAAATTCCAAACCATGCATCTAGTTTTAATTTAGATTGATTTTGGTTTTAAAACCAAACTATTGATAAATAAAAATGTCATGAACAGAACCTATTTTAATTTTGGAGGAGGGTACCTTTAGATTTAATCTCAGTATTTGTTGTATTCTTAGGTGGTGGCAGTTTCCTCCCAACCTTTCGCCTTATTTTCTGAAAAATTTGAAAAGTGATATGTTAAAAATACTTCAACAAGAGTCAGAGTTACAGAATATAATAAAGTTGTGTCAGGGCCTAGAGGAAACCTTAAAGTCAATGCCATGCTGTTTCTTTGAGTTGGCTTTAGAACGAGTCATCAGGACCACCGCGTGCTAGACCTCCTCAGCAACGGGTTTGAGGTTCTCAAATTTCCAGTTGAAGATTCGTGTTTCAAGCACGAACTTGATTTCGAAGGACCAAATTTGATACCTATTAAGGCTTTCACGGTGAATTGTACTAATTTTGAACTAAATTGTACTAATTTTAACCAAGAACTCAGCAATTCAGCAACAGTGACATTATAATCAGGACATTATAATCAGGGATAAAAACCTGAAACTGGATCAACAAGAGATATGCCAACAAAAAATACAGTATACTTAACAGGTCCATCTTAAGTTATACAAGAAAATTTTCAGATACATGCATATCACAAAATTGACTATAATGAGGAAATGAAAGTGTAAAATCTGTAAAAGTATAAATTGCACTAATCTATCATATGTACAAGCATAAAAGCCATCTAAACATATTCAAAATGGTTCAAACAGTCTAAGAAACTGCTAAAATATCTATTTCTATCACAAACTAAATATTTGTCTACGTAAAGCCTAACATACTTGATAATCTAAGCTAAAATGCAAGAATTGTACCTACCCTATAATAAAACCACAAGGTAAGTGCCTAAACAAGTTTTGAATGTTAAAAGGTTACAAAAGACTGAACTAGTTACTAAGAATCACTAGAAAATCAAGTTATACCTATACTACTAAAAATTACAGCACTAACTAGTAAAATTGGGCTAATAAAACTGCACTAGTTCTAAAATTTGATTTTAATACTATCTAATAACAAAGTAACTATGCACACGACTTTAAAATCACTTAACTAAACTAACTGAACTCATATTTGCGTCATAAGGGTGAAAATATAAAATCTGACTATATGAACCTAAGAAACCGGATGAAATCAACAGAAACAGGACATAATACTAGGTACTCCTACAAAACACTAATTAAAAACTAACTAACCTGATTCCTACAAGTTTCAAACAACTAATGAAAGCTAGAAACAAAGTTAACTACTAAAATTGATGACAGATTCGAAATTTGACCTATTCACTAAAATCTATCCGCTAAAACTACACCTATTTAAGCTATGCAGAATTATATGACTTACTAAACTAAGGGAAATGTAACAGAAGCTATCTCAACAAGTTCTAATTGGTAAAAATTAAGGCAGAAAACTTAAAAACAATACAAACAATTACTATACAAAAATTCACTATGCAAAGCTGAAATTTAAAACTAATCTACTAACTATCAATTAGAATGAACATATAAAATCAGAACAAACCTAATATTGCTATAATCAACTAAACAACAACTAAGCAATTTCAAATTCATCTAACTAAGTTATGACTACAGGTATTTACAAACTTGAAACTAAAAATACAAAATCTAGCTTATGCCTAGACTAATGCTACTGAACAGATCAAAGACAAAAAAAAATCAATTGACAGAAAACACAAAATTACAAGGAACAACAGAAAGGAGTTAGGAACAGGAAGGTGAAACCAGCATGGAGTATGCAGCTGTGATAAACTTTTGCTTTGAAAACCAAAACCTATTCAACAGGCCTGCACTATACAACCACTGTTGGATTTCTCAACAGGTCTAAGATACTGAAATTTATAATCGCTTCTATCTATGTTCAGGATAAATTCCACAATTGAAAGTTACTGAATCCTGAATTTCAATACATCTTATGCTTAGGTTTCAATGTAAGCAAAAGTCAAAATAATTCGCTTATACCAAACCCTCCAAGAAAGAAAATCTACTACAGCAATCAGCAATCTTTACACAACAACAGAAAGGGACTTCAAACCTTGATAGTTCACCAGAGCGAGAAAGAAAACAAATAATAGAACAATACAAACCTCCAAGGTACTTGCTCTTCTCAATAGATAACTAGTGGGCATCAGATGACCTACACAATACATAACATAATTACTAAGCAATCCCAAAAAACAAAAACAAGCAATGAAAAAGGGAATATAAGGAAGTTAGCACCCAATCAGCAACTTATAATGGCTCTAGAATAATATTTTGAATAATATAAAAATGTGATAGTTATTAGCCACAAGACAAAAGAGGCACTGCTAAGACAGCAAGATCAAGAGAATTGTCTATTAGTTTATTGCCTCTCCATCGTTTAACTCTTTTCACCAATCTTCCCACTCTTGCACATCGCGGAACACAATGAAATCTAACTTTTTCAGTTTAATATTTCTCTAAAGTGAAAACTAGCTAGTGAAACATAATTAAATCAGACAAACAATTCTCGCAATCCACATCATTTGACTACCATACATCAGATCCATCACAAGGATTAAACTAAAGGAAATAATATAGGAAGGATAACAATGAGTGAAAAGCATAGTTTAAAAACAGTATAGATCCAAACAATCAAAATTGTTTTTACAGTTTCTAATTTCAAAATATTTCTGGAGAAAGAAAAGGGGTCTCATTCGAACATATTCTTGGCACAGGGAAGAAAACATACCACGTTTCACATTCAACGGTGGCAGGGCCTTCTACGGTGGCAGGACATTCGACGGTAACAGAGCCTTCGACGGTGGCAGGGTCTTCGACGGCGGCGGCAGGGTTTTGACGACCGCAGCAACTTGGACGACACGGAAAACTTTAACGGTGGTGATTGAGAAAGAAATGTGAAGAGTAGGGCGAGATTGAAAAGATATCACGGTTCATATTAACTGCACTGAACATATATTTTGAAGTAAACTATAAAACAGTTTAATTCAGTTTTTCACAAACACAGTTTAGTTATTTTACTATAAAATAATATAAATGCCTGGGTTTGGGAGTTTTCCTAAGGTTTGAGACAGTAATCACAAATTTCACTCAGTCTAGAGAGCGGAAAGAAAGACGGAGAAGGAGGGAAACAAATATTAGGGTTTTCCTTTGTATGAAAGAGAGACAACTAATTTTAAGGAGAAAACTAGTTTTAGGGTTTAATACTGTACGAGAAACTAGTTTTAGGGTTTAGTTTTAAGGAGATTTTTTAAGTAGACTTTCACATCTTTATTACTATCATGTATTTTATTTTTTCAATCTCACTTTTTTTTTTCATGCGGTTTAATTATTTTTGTTTGTTTGAAAAAGTATAAATTTTTATTTGAAAATTATAAAAGAAAATTGTTTAAAAAAAAAGTTTTATTTAGAAAATATATAAAAATAGAAAATTAAAAATATAACAAAATATCAAATCTTTTAATTGAAATTTATAAAATTTTAAAATACAAAAAGTATTAAAATTTATTAAATATTTAAAAATATAGCAAAATATAGAATTTTTAATTGAAATTCATAAAATTTTGAAAATAGAAAAACTATTGAAATTTATTGAAGAAATATTATTTTGGAAAAAAAATTAAAAATATAGAAATTTAATATATTTGAAATAAATTTGATTATTTTTATTTTATTTAAATATGTAAATGTTAAAAAAAATATTTTTAAGGATTTAGTGTTTTATATTTAAGTATTTAAATGTGAAGATGTTTTTACTTTCTTTCTTTTTTTGAATTTTTTTCCATATAACAATTGAAGTATTTTTTTTCCAACATACAATAATAACATGAAATATGGAATGATAACATAGAATGATACAAAAATACAAAAAATAGGGATTTAGATGAAAGATGTTGAACTAATATGATCTAGTAATAAGTTTTTAACATAATTTTAATTTTGTAATCATATTTGATTTATTATAATTATTCATGCTATGCTATGTGTCTTGGGTTTATTTTTATTTTTTTTATGTTTTGGAGTATTTTTTTAGAATTTTCTTACCTTAATTTTATGTTTTTAGTTCATTTTCAAATTTTTTTTTCCAGAAAAACCACAAATTTAATATAAAAAAATGTTAAAAAGATTGTTTTAAGAGTGAAATTATGGTAGGTGTGTTTTAAGTTTTTAGGACTAGTCTAGAATGGTGTTTCATAGATTTTAATTTTGGTTTAATCTTCTTAAACTTTTGACTAACTTGATTATAATTGTGTCTTACAACATGTTTGAGGTGAAAACTTGGAGATCGGATGAAGTCATCAACTAAGTTACCGAGGTGATTCAACTAGGCTGTCAAAGTGATTTGGTTGGGTTACCAAGGTGCTTCAGCCGAGCTGTCGAGCTCCACTCGCTATTGAGATGCTGAGCTCCTCTAGTCGAGCTATTGGGCTCCTTCATCCAAACTATTCAGCTGAAATAAAAGACATCGACATGGAAAAAACACCTCGTCTCTTGTACATATTCGTTGAAAGGAAATCAAGGAGTTAGAAGTTGAGAAGATTGGTCAAAAGGGGTTAGGTTTAAAGAGACAACACTTATTCTCTTCTTTTGGGAGTTTTTCGTTTCTTCATTTCAATTTAGTCATTGTAGAGAATTCAACAATTAGGTTAGAGCATTCCTATTTCGGTGAGCACAAAGTGGTCGGCGGAGTTGGAAGGTTTCTATCGTGCAAGTGAGGTTGCACTCAATTCTTCAATGAGCACAAAGTGGTCGGCTAGTTCTTGAGTAAACTCTCTTGTACCAATTTTTTCCTTGAACTCAATACATTGTACCTTTTCTTTTTGGAAATAAAATTTTGATTATTCACTTCTTTACTTAGGATGTTAAATTTCAAGTCTTTAATCTTTCTTACACTTTACTTATTTTTTTGCAATTTGAACATAGTTTGATAAACCCTTAGAAATTCTTTGTAGTTTAATTGTGATGCCTAGTTGGATTTGTCTTTGTTCTTGCATTTTAATTTAAGTATGCATTTTAACTTTTCCAATTTATATGAATTTTTGCTTACACTAGTGCAAAAACGCTGTTTAATGTCACACAGTAGATGTCGATTAAGGATAAGAGCAACGTATATTGATGACCGGTGGCCCGTTAAGTCGATCTCCGACGTCTATAAAATTTTAGACGTCGGCCCTTCCTACCTGACGTCTATATTTCTGACTGTTAGGTGAAAAGTCATTTCCTTCAGCCTTATAGACGTCGGTTCGTTTGGGGCTCCGACGTCTATATGGCGAAAATTAATGTTGCTCACCTACCTATCAGACATATAGACGTCGGTCTTTTGCTAACTTACGCCTATAAGTTTGCCAGACAGGTGAATAGTCACTCTTTTCAGCCTTATAGACGTCGGATCCCGCCACATTGACGGGGGCCACAACGTCTATATGGCGAAAATTAATGCTCCTCACCAACCTGTCAAAAATATAAACATTAGGCTCATTGTAACTGACGCCTATATGTCTGCCAAGCAGGTGAATAATCACTTTTTTCAGCCCTATAACATCGGATCCCGCCACTTTGACGTCTATATACAATTCTAGACGTAAGTTGCATCAGGTAGCGATGTCTATAACCTACCAGGTATGTGAAAAGTCATTTGTTTTCGCCCACGAGACGTCTCATCCCGCCAAGCCGACGTCTATATACAACAAAAATATTAATTTTTAAATCGAATGAACATCATATTAGTCAGGCGTCCGACGTATTTGCTATATCGACGTCGATTCTGTGTACAACAGACGTCCAATTTCTTGTTAAATAACACTGCGAACCAGCGGTTTGCGAACCAACACTTCTATCGTCTTTGCCTTTTCTCTCTACTACTATGCATTTCCAGGTAAGTTTTCTCTCCTTTTAACTATTTAAAGTTGTTTTTACTCCGATTAAAGTAATCTTTGATGTATTATCTCTCATTTGAACCGATTAAAATGAGTTTTCGTTGTGTTTTGGTACGGTTTTTTTGTTGTGTCTTTGTGTAGCGTAGTGCACCTTCTCCCTTTGCTAGTTTATTCGTAAGGAAAACTTGCGTTTTTTGTATTTCTCACGGCATTTCAATCCAAGGACGAACTTGGGTTGTTGCCTATGTCCATTCCGACCGCCAACGAAAAAGTATATGGTGAGAATACAAATTCTCACCATATTCTTTTTCATTGGCGGTCGAAATGGACCTAGGCAACGCCCAAGTTCGTCTTTGGGTTGAAATGCCACGAGAAGTCCAAAAGACGCAACTTTTTCTTACGAAGAAACTAGCAAAGGAAGGAGGTGCTACTACGCTACCCAAAGACACGACAAAAACCGCACCAAAACACAATGATCACTTCATAGACGTCGGTTAATGTACAAACCGACGTCTATGATGTCCCAAAGACGTCGGTTAATGCAATGTTTGACGGCTTTATAGACGTCCCAAGTTTTACAGACCGACGTCTAAGGTAAGATTAGAGGTCGGTTAGCACATTGTCGGATGTCTTTGTAGACGTCGGGATTTTGAACTTAACCGACGTCTATATCGACGTCGCACCTGCAAAAAACCGACGTCCCATTAACGTCACCCGTATAGACGTCGGTTCTGGTGGTGACGTTAAAAGCCCAAAATAACTGTCGTCAAAAGCCCTTTCTGCACTAGTGTTAGGGTTAGTATTCTTTCCTTGTGTCTTAAATGTACTAAATTATGATGTTGTGCATAATGTTGTTTCTTTTTGGAAACCAATTGGTCCCAAAGTGGGCATAAATTCCCAAGATGTCTTCTTGACTTTAGTGAAGTGTAATGTGTCTAGACACTGATATGGTTTAATACGAGTTACTCTGATTCTATTTTTGTTTGTTCTTTACATTTTTTTTGTTTCAATTATGTTTCTACAATTCAAATTTTCTAGTTCTTAATTCTATTGTATGTTATATGTTAGTTTAGATCCTTTAATTGAATCTTTAACGGATAAATTTTAATTTTGCATATCACTTTTAAAATTCTGCACATTACTTATTAAGCATAAATCAGATTCATGATTTCCCCTTTGTATTTTCATTTTAGCAAAGATAAACTATACAAACTACATTTAACATGCATAATTTTCTTGGGTATGATACCTAGGTTACCACTACATTATATTAGTGGGGAAATCAAGAATTGTTTGCTAAATTACTCATTTTCATATGACAATTGCTCTTTTCCTCATAATGCTCAATCAACCACAAAGTTTTAACCACAAAGTTTTGAACTGTTATAAGCCTTTTCTTGAAGCCATTTAATCAACCTTTCCAACAAAAATACCCATCATATTTTCAACCATATTGTAAGCAGCCATTCTGGCATATGCAACAATAGTTACCACACGCACATTAGAGCCAATATGCTACACCATAGTAGCAAAATTTCTAGTTAATGTAGCCATGGCAACTATAATTCTATGACCAACTGTAGCAAGGCATTCCATCATCATAACTTCAAGGAATAACCGCTCAAGGGGTTCACGTGGAAGTTATTGTCAATAAGATGACAAAGAGAGTTGAAGAGTAAAAGGAGGCAATAACCAATGAAGCATCATTGGTGGTAGTTTCTCCCTCGAAGTTTCAAGTTGTTGAAAACCTAACCACCCATGTCATTGTATTCTTTGATCCATATTTGACTGATTTACATCCTGGTTCAAGTTATGTTGATGTTAAATCCAAATTTGTGATGAATGATGATTGTGTTGATACATCAGTTGATTTTTTTGAATGTGTATATGAACCTTATAAGCATAACTATACTGATACTGATTTTGAAAAGCTAGTTGATGGTTTTAGGGAGTTGGCTATCATTCATGATTACAATAGTTTTTTGTTGTCCTTGTATCTGATTTTAACATTATTAGAGCTTATTTGAGTGAACATGTGCCTTCTGATGGTGATGTCAGTATTAAACTTCATGCTGAATTGATTATACTACTGTTGAATTGAATTCTGATTTTACAACTAAACCTGAAGTACAAACTAGTTTCAGAAATTCTAAAAAGTATCTGGAAAAAATTAGAAAAGTTGTTAACTATGTTTTGGTGCTGCAATACTATGAAATGGATTTTGATGTTAACTATCTTGAAATTGATTTTTTTTTTGTTTGAACATATGCATGATGAGTCTATAAAAGTTGTTGATACTACCCCTTGTTATGATCATTATAATATCACAAATTTAGCATTTTCATTGATAGAGTTCATATACTTGCATATAGTGTTCTTGGTGTTTTCACAAATTTGAATGCACTTTTTGATGATGAATTTGATACTTATGATGATAGTTGTGCAGTTTTTGATAGTGTGAGAGTTGATATGGGTGATTTTGAAAATGTTTGTACTAACCTAAGATTGGAGCTTGAAGTTGAGTTTGTTGAGTTTTTAAATTCTTTAAAATTGAGCAATGAAAAAATCACTAGTTGTACATCATTGGGGTAGTTGTGATATTTGTGAAGAAATCAGTTATGTCATATGTTCTGCTTCCAACTATTTTGCAGGGGTTGAAACTAAGATTTATTTAGAGGTACAACAAGCACCTTTGGTGGCTGGTTAAGTTCATCCTAGAGAAATTGAATGAATGATGTTGTTGATACAATAGCTTCTAAGCTCGATCATGCGGTTATCAATTTTACTGATTCTCTTATGCTTATTGAGTTGGATGTTAGAACTAATGTTGCTGACCTATTCTCTACAACGTTTTCTGATTTTTCATATGTTGTTATCGCTGATGAATTTAAGATACTGGCAGTTGCTGTGAGTGGTTCAATGACTTCAAATTTCATTCTACCCAACTTTCATTGGATGCAAAACTATTGATGCTTCAGTAGAATGCTTGGTTGGTCAAGGCTAAAGCAATCAGAGTCCAATTACACAAATTGAAGGAACATAAGGAGTCCATCTTAAAGAGTTCTTTCCTTTTTCTTGTTCATAAATACAGTAGTTTAAATTTAGTTTTTTTCTTTAGTACTTATAAGTAACTTTAGTATATAAATTAGAAGAATAGAAAATAGTCTTTTTTTTTACATACAACTAAAAAGAATCAACTTTAATTTGTGGCCCGTTTGAAAAAGTTTTTTTTTTACTTTTATTTTTCCAGTTTTAATTTTGTTTCTGAAACCGTTCTTTCTTGCTGAATAATTTTTATTTTGCTAATTTTTTCTTCTTCACACATTGAGGATAATTTGCCCCTAAAGTGTGGAGGTTGAGAAGCTTAGCTTTGTAGTGCTTATTTCTTAGTTTTTCAATGTTTTAGTCTTTGTTTCCATTTTTGTATGAGACGTAAGTTTGTGATGTATGTGGCAACTTAAATGAATGTGAGGTGGAATGGTGGTAATCGAAAGCAGTTTCGTCGAAAGACAAAACCCACTAGAAGAGGAGGTTTCGACAACAACGTTAATCAAATTGGTGTTCATTTTGGGTTGCTTTTTCATTCAAAATAGAAGTGGAGGAGCCTAGGTCAGATATGTGTTCTTAACCTGAGATTGAATTTTTGTATTCGGGTGTTAGGGTTTTTTGTTGAGGTGATTTTGGTTTTTGTTGCATTGATTTGGGTAAAATGTAATTTTTTGTGTGAGTGGGTATGGGTTTGGTGTTTAAAATGTTGTAATTCTTTCGTTGTGGTCCCTTTTTAGCGATCCCTTATCAATTTCCATTTGTAGGGTTGGATTTGGGATGTGTGACGAGAGGTTTGAAGTTGTGGTCCACCATAGTGGGACCTTGCTAAAAGAGATTCTCTTTAAATATATTGCTAGGGAAGTAACTTATTGGAATGTTGACCCCGAAAAATAAAGTTATTTCGAAGTCATAGGTGCCCTTAAGGATGCGAGCTATATTGAAGTAAAGGAGATGCTTTACAGTATTGAAACATTGTTGCATAAGTTGTATGATGATAGAGATGCAATGAATATGATAAAGGTGACAAAAATTATTGGCAAGTTCATTTATTTGTGGTCAACGACGTGGATGAGCTAGAGGTTGTAGAAAATCAATTGAATGAAGTGTTTCAACTATGTGAGGGACCTTTAGAGAGTGGAGAGGGTAGTCATGATGGTGATTTGGCAGATGTTGAATTGGAGTTTAGGGGTGGTGGTGAAGGTAATTTTGAGATTGAGGTTAAAGTGGAAATGGTAGGTGATGTACTACAAAATGAAGGTAAGGAAGAATTAGAAGTTGATGGCGCTATTGAAGTAAAGGTGTAGAGACAGGCTAAAGTGAAGGTGTAGATACAAGTTGAAGTGGAGGTCCAGAGTAAGGCTGAAGTGGTGTAGGGAGAGGCTGAAGTGTAGATGCAAAGTGAGCATGAGTTGAAAAGAGAGGTTGAATTATAGGAGCAAGTTGAGCCTGAAGTACATATAAATGTTTATGTAGATGAAGGAATGAATGAAGGAGTACTAAATAAAGGAGTGTCAGAGCGGTGCAGTAGAATGGTTAGCATGAGCAATAAACCAAGAGGGGGTGAATTGGTTTCTAATCACAATTTCGTGAAATTAATTAAAACATTAAAGAGAGTAAGGAAGCAAGAAAATTACACAAATGATTTTTATATTGGCTTAGATCACAAAGATCCTACGTCCAGTTGCTAATCCCAAACTGACATTAATTTTCCACTAGCACAAAAACAACAAATTGTTACTATCACAAAGAAAAACAGGTTTAAGGTTTAGAAAACATCTCTCTTATTACCACAAGAGATGAAACTCGCTTCCCCTAAAGGCCATAAGGGATGAACACCTCCTCCAAATGCTTCAGGAAGGATGAACACTTCCTTTGAATCTTCACAATGGATGACAGACTTCACTCAGCAATAGTAGCAGCAATCATCACACTCCTAGTGAAAGTTCTTGCTTTATGTCAATACCAAGTTCTCAAAGCCACAACACAAGGGTTACACAAACCCTAAAACACACTTTTCACAAAACACAATACTCAGATATGTTTTCATGTGTTAGAATTGTTAGCATAAAGATGAAGCTTAGAAGTTTTGAAGATGTCTCAAAGTCAAGTCTCAAGTGCTTATGTTGTAGTAAGACCTTCATGAAGACCTGTTTTTATGTTAAAGATTTTGTAATGCAGTAGTTTTATGTATAGGGTATTATTTATCCTTTATTACATGTATTGTCTGTTAAAAGTTTTCCAAAAAGTCATTTTGCCGTGGAAAAATCGATTACCAACAATGATAATCGATTATTTATAATCGATTACGGTAAGTCATAATCGATTATCACGAGCAATTATGAGAGTTTTCAAGCATGTTTTTGACTGTTGTGCATACATTAAATGCATAATCGATTACCTCATTTAGATAATCGATTATCCCGCATTAAATAGCCGACAACGGGCTTTTGGAGGTATTCTTGAGTGAGATCTCTATAAATTGAATTGGGACTCTCATTCTAAAATATGAAATACGTGATTTCAAAAATCTTATCTGTTTTGCTGTGTGTTGTGATAAGTGTGTTCTAGGGTTTGTGTAACCCTTGTGCTTATGGCTTTGAGAACTTGGTGTTGGCATAGAGCGAGAACATTCACGAGAGTTGTGATTGAGTGTTGTTATTGTTGCTAAGTTAAAGCCTGTCATCCTTTGTGAAGATTTAAAGGAGGTGTTCATCCTTTGTGAAGATTCAAAGAAGGTGTCATCCGTTATGAAGATTCAAAGGAGGTGTTCATCCCCCTTGTGGTTTTCAAGGGAAGTGAGTTTCATCTCTTGGGGTAACAAGAGAAGTGTTCTAACCTTAAACTTGTTTATTTTCTCTATGATTGTAACATTTTGTTGGTTTGTGATAGGGGATTGTTAATTCTCTTTTGAGATTAACAATAGGACGTAGCATCTTTGTGATTTGAACCAATATAAAATCACCTGTGCAATTTTCTCTCTTCCTTACTCTCTTATTTATTTTAAATTATTGTTTAGGAATTTAAATTAAAAGAAAAAATATTTAAATACACGATTTGCGATAAGAAACCAATTCACCCCATCTTGGTTTGTTGTTCACGCTAACCATTTCGTTGTACCGCTCTGGCAATTGGTATCAGAACTTGCTTTGATAGTAATTCAATGATGGGGCAACATCAAACCTTTGTTGAGTGTGCCTCTATCAACATATCTCCATTGTTTACCAGAGAAAACTACGCTTTTTGGAAAGTTAGAATGCAAATCTTTATGAAATCTGTTAATAGTGAGATTTGGGAAACTATCACAAATGATCCTTTTGTTCCTACTATTTTTATTAACAATTTGCATTAACCTAAACTTCGCTACAAATGGAATGCTGACGATAGAAGAAATCCCAACAAGATGTAAGGGCTCGTAACATAATATCATATGTTTTAACTATTGATGATATTTACAAGATCTTTACCTTTAAGAATGCTTAAGAGATGTGGGAAATGCTAAGGGTCACTCACGAAGGAACAAATGATGTTAGAAGAGCAAGAAGGAATACTCTAATCGAAGAGTATGAGATGTTCCGAATGAAGCAAGGAGACACTATCATAGATGTCCATAAACACTTCACTCATATTGTGAGTCATCCCACTGGGTTAGGTAAGTCCTTTGATAATGATGCATTAAATATAAAAATCCTTAAATCGTTGGAGAGGACTTGACAACCAAAGGTGACCGCTATAAGTGAGTCACAAAATCTCAATACCATGTCAATGACTGCATTGTTTAGTAAATTGAGAGAACATGAACTAGATCTCGGAAGACTGAATGAAGATGAAGAAAAAGGAAAGAAAAAGACTCTAGTATTCAAATCTGAGATTGAAAAAGGTAAAAATCTTAAGGAAGAAGAGGACTCTGAAGAAGGTTAACAAGTTCATGAAGTCCAAAGGAAGAAGAAGATTTAAAAGCGGAAAGAAGGAGAATCAAGAATCCTCCTTAAACTACTGTTGTTATGTTTGCAGAGAGAAAGAACATATGAAGGCAGATTGGCCAAACCCAAAGAAGGGTAAAGAAAGAGGCCAAAAGAAATTCTTCAAGAAAAAGAAGGTGCATATTGCTTAGGAGGAAGATAATGAATCTATATCAAGCTCAAGTGACTTTGATGAGCAGGCTAACATATGTTTGATGGCTGACGACAATATTTCTGAGAATCAAGAAAGTTCCTCTAGTGACTCTGAAAATTCAGATTATAATTATAGTGAATTACTTGATACATATAAAGAATTATTATTTGAATTAGAAAAATTGGATATTGGTGATAAGATATTAAAGAAAGATTTTAAAGAATTAAATTCAAAATATGAAAATATTCTTGAAGAAAATAAAGATTTAAAAAATAATATTTTATATTTTGATAAGGGTAAATATGTTAATGGTGATGAATGTAAAATTCGGGAAAATAGGGCTCTTAAAAATAAGGTAGTCTTGAGACTTTGGTGTTTTTATTTGGTAATTAGCATTCTTGAGTGTACATTTTTATTAAGACATAATTATTATGTTATTTTCTTTAATTATTTATATTTTGGCCTAGAGGCAAAATGATCTTTTACCTTTTATTAATTAGGTGCAGAAATTAAAATAGTGAGGTGTAGAAAAGAAAAGCATGCAAAGTAAATAATATGAAAAATTAATAAAAAGATATTATATAAATCTTTTAGAAGATTTAATTGTTGTTATTTTAAAAAGTGGTTGAAAGAAAATACGGGATATAATCTTTGTGGGTTTAGAGATTAAAAGAGATATTATTATTAAGAAAATTCATTACTATATATTGTTAGATATTAGTTTAAACTTATATATCCCATGTGTGTTTTTGATGATGACAACAACAGAAATGATTTAATAGTTTCTTGCACATATATAGCAAAATTGTTGGGGTATAACATGTATAATGATTTGGTTTGGATGGTTTAAGTGTTTTGATGTATGTGTTTGAGTATGCTAGAAGAGTATGTGATGCTTGAATGCATGAATGCATGAATGACGTCTTAAACATGTTTTCACATGATTTAGGATTGATACATAGGGGTTGGACCTTATGGTTTGGTCTAGGAACGTGATTATTCACGGGATGTTTGGATGTACTTGAGTATGTGATTGATGAGCATGAGAGTGGAAGATAAGTCTACTTGTTGTACCTAGTAAATCTTGGTTCTATCTACGGATATGTGCTTCCTTTTGCGTTGTGTGCATCAGAAGGATTGTTCGGGTATTGAGCCTTCCTTGTGTGAGGGTGAAGGTGTCTTCCTTGTCCTTGTGTGGCAGGATTACGTGTTCCTTGACTGGATTACGAGACTACTCGAATGTATCTATATGGAGAATCTACAGATTGGGTTGTAGGAGCGACTACAATCGATGAGGAAGGGTGTAGGAGTGAGACTGACTCTTTCCACTATGGTGTTATTGGTACGATGATGCTCATGGTATTGTTCATGATTGGGATAGTCATGATGGTGATGTATCTATGATGATGATGATCATGGTATTTGAGATGCTCTAGGTGATGCTATGTTGGTAACGATGTTACTATAACGATTATAGTAAGTAGTTAACTTAGGTGTTAATGTGTGAGATGTTAGTAATGACATTAAGGGTTAGAGATCAAGGATCGAGGATTGAGGGTTGAGGATGGATGATCGAGGCTCGGGGAGTGAGTAACCGGTTATGATTGATTTGTTATGTTTAAAGGATTAGGAATGTTGTTGTTATTACTACTATGTATGAGGTGTTTGATTATTGTTGATATAATTAGTATGTGTGTATCTTTTTTTTATGATTGTTTTATCAGTAGCTTACCCCATACATGTGTGTTGTGTGTTTGTGAAAATGAAATTATCGGCAATGATCGTATAATGTATTATACGTGAGCAGATGATATTGTAGATGTTCTAGAAGCATGATAGATGTGAGAGATGACGGGGGAAAGATTTGAGTTTCTTTAAAAAATTCTTTTGGTATAAACTTTTGAAACAATGTAATTATAGTTGTTTTATTTCCTTAGTCATTTTAATTACTTTTGGAATAATGTAATTGGACAAGACTTTTGGAACTACCATGGTTTGAATAAATTATGCATGTTTAAAATTTAAGGTTTTTGAAAAATCTATTTCCACGCTATAAGAAAGTTTATAAATATTCGATTTTTGTAATCCCATGGCATTCCATAATTTGGGACGTTACAATGAATGTATCTCATGTATAAATAAAAGAAGCCTATAGAAAAAATAACCATGCTGAAAGTAGTAAAAATAATTCAAAAATGAAAAAGTTTATTAAAAATGTTCCTAAATATAATTATAATTATCATGATTATAATTATAGAAATAGAAATAAAAATTAATATAGAAGAATCAGTTTGGGTAGATGGGGAACTACTCATACAAAACCAAATGTTGCTACTTGTTTTTATTCCATGGAAAAAGGGTCACACCTCTAATAAATGTCAAACAAAACATTATGGTGTTCCTTGTGTAAAATATAATTGGGTTATAAAATAGTTTAAAATCTTTGTTTAACTAACCCAAAGGACCCATACGAAATTGTTGGGTACCTAAAATAACTTATTCTCTTTTTATTTTGTAGATAAGTTTAAAATCCAGGAAGTCCATGTGGTACCTTCATAGTGGTTGTTCAAGGCACGTGACAAGGGATAAAAAGAAATTCTCAAACTTCCAAAAGAAGGAACAAGGCTATGTCACATATGGTGACAACAACAAAGGAAAGATCCTTGGTATAAGAGACATAGGAAGTGCATATACAATGATGATAAATGATGTACTGTTTGTAGAAGGATTGAAGCATAATCTACTTAGTATTAGTTAACTATGTGACAAAAGGTTTTAAGGTAACTTTTGAACCCAATTATTGCATTATCCATGAAAAAGATTCTTCTGAAATTGCTTTGAAAGGTATTAGGCATGCAAAAATATTTATTTAATTGATTTCAAAAATGCTTCAAATAAAAATATTTCATGTTTAGTAGTAGTAAAGGAAGAAAATCCATGGTTATGGCATAAGAGAGTTGCTCATATTCATATGCAATAATTGAATATACCTATATCTAAGACTTAGTAATTGGTCTACCAAAACTAAAATTTGTATGAGGAGCATGTCAAAAGGGTAAACAAATTAAATCATCTTTTAATTCAAAAAATATTGTTTCAAGTGAAAAACCCTTAGAACTCTTTATGGATTTATTTGGTCCTTTAAGGATAAAAAGTTTTGGGGGAAATTATTATGCTTTAGTTATAGTTGATGACTATTCAAGATATACATGGACGTTCTTTACTACTCTAAAAAGTGAAACTTTCAAAGTTTTCAGAAAAGTTTGCTAAACAAGTTCAAAATGAAAAAGATTTGAAGATACAATCTATTCGTAATGATCATGGATGGGAATTTCAAAATGAATCATTTGAAAATTTTTGTGAAGAATTTGGAATTTCTCGTAAATTTTTTGCACCTAAAACTACACAAAAAAATGGAGTTCTAAAAAGAAAGAATAGATCTTTAGAAGAACTTGAAAGAACTTTACTGAATGAATCAAAGATTCCAAAACATTTTTGGGTTGATGTTGTGAGTACTGCATGTAATGCTTTAAATAGAATGTTAATTTGACTTATTTTAAAATGTATTCCTTATGAATTGTTTAAAGGAAGAAGGCCAAATGGTTTGCATTTAAAAATATTTGGATGCAAATGTTTTGTTTTAAATAATGGAAAACAAAATTTGGGAAAATATGATTCTAAATCCGATGAAGTTATATTTTTTTGTTATTCTCTAACAAGTAAAACATATGGAGTTTTTAATTGGAGAATGTTTGAAATAGAGGAATTCATATATGCTGTCTTTGATGAAATTGTGGACCTTATGAAAAAACCTCTTGAGTAAGATGAATAAGATGTAGGTGAAGAAGAAGACTTACATGAGACAACAAATGAAGAGACAAATAATCCTTAAATTAAATATTTAGCTAAGACATGGCAACAACCCCGAGAATTATCTTTAGACAATGTTATTGGAGATGTCTTAAAAGAGGTAAGTACTCAGAGAAACTTAACAAATTATTGAATGTCTGTGGCTTCTATTTCATAGTTAGAACCTAAGAATGTAAAGGAAGCTCTCCAAGATGATCAACGGTGTATAACAATGCAAGAAGAACTCAACCAGGTTTAAAGAAATCAAGTGTGGGAATTAATCCCTAGAGAAAACACTCATCAAGTGATTGAAACTAAATGGGTATTTAGAAACAAACTAGATGAAGATGGAATCATGAACAAGAACAAAGCTAGGCTTGTTGCACAAGGTTATAGTCAAGAATATGGTATAAATTATGATGAAACATATGCTCCTATTGCCAGGTTAGAGGCTGTTGAGATTGTTGATAAGGTGAGCACAAGTTTAGCTAAACCCACAATCTCAGTGATATCTTTGTTTTTGATGATGACAACACATAACTAATAATAACACATGTGTATATTGTGTTATACATGTCATATGCTTATGCTTACTATGTTATATCTTTACAAGCATTTTTGTGAACATGATTTTGTTGATTATAGCATACCACTGTGTTTGATATGTGATTTTATCTGTGTAATCATAACATGGGCTTTCGGAAATGAAAAACCACAAGCACTATGATTAAACTTTAAAGTGTTGCAAAACAACAGTTTTAAGTCGATTACATTATTGTTCAAATTGATTAAAACTCGTGTGTTTGCACAAATTCTTTTCGAGTGTGCTGTAAGATATCTTGAGAAGAAAAGTTTTCAAAAATGTGCTAAGTGTTTCTACTTAATCGCAACTTGTATTCGACTAAGTTAGTTATTGTTTTGAAAACTGTTTCAATGCTTGACATAACTGTCACAACGGTCATATTTTTGAATATGTTGACCAAGCATTTATTACAAATCGATTACATTGATTACTGTTTCAATTAATGCATTTGACAGCTATTATTCTATTATAACTGTGAATTGTATTCGACTAGATTAATAGCCTAATCGATTAAAACGCGTATGTTTTGTGAAATAATATATATTGATGCATGACTTGATTTCTGTAAGAAGAAGAAAAATTATTCTGTACACTTTCATATCCTTCAGAAAACGTTGTGATATCTTACAAAAGAGAGAAAAGCTCCAAGAATCAAGATCGACCGTGGTGATCGAAGTCTTGAAGGTTTCTTGCGTAGCAAGGTTTTGATTATAAACGTCTGATCACTTTGCACAAAGAAGGTGTTTATTGCTTGATCAGAAGCTGTAGCAGTCACTGAAGATTTGTTGATATTCCTTGTGGTGTATACAGGAAGAAGAACTAGGTTCTTGACTTTGAGGGTGTCTCAAATGGTTTGACAGCAGAAGAGGATTGTTCTTCTTGTGTGTCTGTTGTTGTACTGCCTATATTAGATTAGTGTGTTAGAGAGTTGATTTACATTTTGACGTGAGGTCACTGTAAAAACCTTGGTGTAAAAACTCATATCTCTATAGTGCATTGGCTTCCATCTCAAGTTGAGTTGAAGGACACTGGATGTAGGCAGGTTAGCCGAACCAGTATAAAAATCAGAGTTTGCACTTTCTTCTCCCTAATTCTTTGCATTTAATCGATTGCATATTATATGTATTCAAATACGCATACTATTTCATTGTATATGCTTTTTACTTGTGATTCAAGAAAAGTTTAAAGACTTACTATTTTCTGAAAAAGATTTCAAAAGCATTCATTTTTATACAAAACCAATTCACCCCCCTCTTAGTGTGAGAAACGAAGCACATCTTTTTTAACACCTAGTATGGTCATTTTATTGACTAGGCTTGACCAATTTATCTTAGTAGACTTGGGGTTGAAAAATTGACATCATTTGTAGGAAAAAAAAGAGCATCAAAAGCGAACAATTATTCCCCTTTGTCCTTGAGTTGGGCTTATGTTCCCGTATGGTCAAATGTCTAACATTGATTGTTATAAGAGATGAGGCCTAGGGCTATTCATATACACTGGCTTCCCTTAACCTATAGAGGCTTCTTTTAAGAGTAAAATCATGATGGAGCTACCAAGTTCCAAAAGCAGAGAATACCTCAAATAGTTGACTATTAAGCAATGCTATCGTAGCAAATTGAGGTTTGAACATATATCATGAGAAATCTTAATTGAAGATTTAAAATTATGAAGTCGAGATTTGAACTCTCTTCCATATTTTCTTTGTATTGTTTGACAGAATAGTGTAACACAAAAGGGTGCTTGATTGCTTGAATGATAACTAGTTTGGAAGCTCTGTCCATTTTTTAATTTCATGGTCATGAGATGAGCAACGTAGAACTTTGTAACTGTGATAAACACAATGCAAAACTACGTAATGAGTACAGTGAATTGTTTGTGTGTTCCCTTGTGAAACTTCAATAATATAAGATATTTTGAAATTTTCACGTGTACTATTAAACTTGTGTTCTACTGTTATCCTATCTTGTCAATTCATGTAGCCTAAAGTTTATACCATAGAACTTGAATCTTGGTTATTGGGGAGACATATGAGTAATGTTTTCTTCAAGTTGGCATAATCATTGTTTTTATGGCTATGAGTTGTTGTGAAGTCTGCATTTACTGTTATTGGGAGACAAAAGGGGGGCACTCAACAATGACACTTGTTCTACCTTGGAAATTGAGGTGTTAGCATCATGAAAAGCATCACAACATTAATAATTTCTGGTACTTGGAAATGTTTGTTGTGTGACATTTTTTTTTCAAGAATATGAGTCACAAGACCTGAGATAAGTTGATTCTCTTTGTTGGTTTTTTCTTCTGCAGACATTTCCAACTTAAAAAACATTATGTTTTAAGAGCAATGTATATGAGAATCAAATTCTCTGCCAGACTATAGTTTGTTAAAATAAAATGTTGGATAAAATATTCATTTGCTTATGTAACCTTAGTCAATTGTTTTGAATAAAATGTTATTATATTAGTCTTGCAATATACAGATATTTCTTTAGTTTTAATGTTTTTAAATGGTGTAATATATAAAACATTTTAATTAGCATACTTTTTATGAGAACATTCATTTCATTATAGAATACTTGAGCTGCTGCATCATGTGATGTAACTAACCCTTAACATCAATTATTATCCAAAATGTAATGCCTCATTCACTAACATGTGAGTTTGATTTGTATGAACTAACCTTAACTTAATCAATCAAAATCAAAACTGAAAAAATTATTGTCGTTTTTATATGTGAGTAATTTATACTATAATGCCAATTTATCAATCGTCCATTAAGTAAAACTCATGTGATTTCATTAATTAAGATATAGAATTTTAAATCTTAGTACTTCTTATCAATCTTCATAATATTTATTATTGAGTGTACCATCACTAATACACCCTGCAACTTTTTAAACTAGAAACATTATAAATAAATTCAACTCACCTTTCTAGCAACCTTTGGCTCTCTTCTTTCATTCTATTTCAATTTTTTTTTGTTTTCTCTTTTGTGCTTGCCTCAAACAAAAGTTCCCTTCTAAACACCAATTCATATTCAAACACATAGGTTGTGTCTCACCATAATTTCTTATTCTTCTTTCATTTGAATTCTGAACTTCAAAACAATATGTAAACACCACATTTCTCAATGTGAAGAGTGTAGAAAATAAGTGAATATTAATATATTTGGTGTTATGAATTTGACTACTAAAATCCTTAAAATCTCAAGTAAAGATGTAAAAAATTGGAAATTGTACTAAACTAGCCTAAGAATATGTAAATATGAAATCCTAACATGTTTAAAATAGTAAATTTGAGGTAAGAAACAACTAAAACTCGAAATATGACTACCTAAGACCTAAAACTACCAACTAGAATAGGCTAAAAATGCTAAACATGTAAACTTAAGTAGACTACTAATTAGAACTATCAAGAAAATATGTACACAAATTTTGAATACTAAAACATAAATAGAAAGTCAGCTTTAGTCAAAACATAACAAAAGCTACAATATCTGGCTATAAAGAACCTATAAGTAAACTTAAAAACAACCACTACATATACATTGTACTACAAGGACTAAAAATTAATACCTAACTCATCTAAACAGTAAGCTCACCTTCTAAACAATTTCTAAATTGTGAAAAAGTTCTACAAAAGATGGTAACGAGTACACTTCCAAAAGCACTGTAAAATTTTACCTATAAGAACTTATAAAAAGCACCCTAAGTACACTAAAATTAGAATTTCATTCAACCAGAAAAGTAAAATCCAATGCAGTTGTCTAAACAAGTTATAAATATTAAAATAAATTCAAGAAACAACTCAAAAAGTTTCTTCTCTACAAAAACTCAAAAATTCATTATTGAGAACCTAAAACTATGCTAAAACTAATCTCAAATCACGAAAACTTGCTCTTTATAGGTTGTAGAATAGAGTTGTGCTACTGGAACACATATTCTCTGCTGTTTTGGTCTTGATGAGGCTAGACAATAACAGAGGGGCAATAGTAAGTGAGAATTGGATTTCTTGAACTGTGAATGTGGTCAGGAAGATTTAATACACTAAAATATGGTGGTACATGGTGTTACGAAGTTTTGGCCCATGGTATTAGTTGTTAACTCTTTGACGAAATGTGACTACCAAATGAAAAGATGGATGATACAAATCTTGCAATGATTTCTCCTTTCAATCAAAACCCTTTCATTAGTTTGGTTATGGTAGTTTATTCAGTTTCAATATGGCTTGCAATTTTATTTTTTTGCAGAAATTTGTTATCAAACGTACAGCCCACCAGCCATTGGTCTCCTGATTATGATTGTGCAGGTGGTGGTTGACCGAATTTGGTTTGTCACTACATACTTAAATAGTTATTTCATTGCGAAACGTTTGTTAATATGATGTTTATTTATTATGTACTAGACTGTTTGAACTGAGCTTACTATGAAACGGTGGGATAACTTGTTTTTAGATGTTTTATTTTATTTGAAACTCAACAAACAGCCTGAAACATAGGAGAAGACTTGTAGGCTAACAATATGTAGTCTTCATATCCTAACTAGTTTAAACTTGTTAATGAAGCTAAGGAACAAGTCTAAATGGTTAAAGTACCTAAAAATCAAAATAACAGAAGTTAAAACATTAAAAAGTGTACAAAAAAGTACTTACATTTGAAATTGACCTAATGTAGGTTAAGAATATGTGGTCTTCATATCCTAACAAGTATAAACTTGTTAAATGAAGATAAGGAACAAGTGTAAATGGTTAAAGTACCTAAAACTCAAAATGGCACTAGTTAAAACCTTAAAAAGTGTACTAAAAAGTACCTGCATTCAAAATTGACCTAATGTAGGTTAAGAATATGTAGTTTTCATATCCTAACAAGTTTAAATTTCTTAAATGAAGCTAACGAACCAGTGTAAATAGTTAAAGTACCTAAAACTCAAAATGACACTAGTTAAAACCTTAAAAAGTGTACTAAAAAGTACCTACATTCGAAATTAACCTAATGTAGGTTAAGAATATGTGGACTTCATATCCTAACAAGTTTAAACTTGTTAAATGAAACTAAGGAACAAGTGTAAATTGTTACCGTACCTAAAACTCAAAATGACACTACTTAAAACCTAAAAAGTGTTATAAAAAGTACCTACATTCGAAATTGACCTAATGTGGGTTAAAAATATGTGATCTTCATATCCTAACAAGTTTAAACTTGTTAAATGAAGCTAAGGAACAATGATAAATGGTTAAAGTACCTAAAACTCAAAATGACATAAGTTAAAACATTAAAAAGTGTACTAAAAAGTCCCTACATTTGAAATTGACCTAATGTAGGTTAAGAATATGTGGTCTTCATATCCTAACAAGTTTAAACTTGTTAAATGAAGCTAAGGAACAATGATAAATGGTTAAAGTACCTAAAAGTCAAAATGACATAAGTTAAAACATTAAAAAGTGTACTAAAAAGTCCCTACATTCGAAATTGACCTAATGTAGATTAAGAATATGTGGTCTTCATATCCTAACAAGTTTAAACTTGTTAAATGAAGATAAGGAACAAGTGTAAATGGTTAAAGTACCTAAAACTCAAAATGGCACTAGTTAAAACTTTAAAGAGTGTACTAAAAAGTACCTATATTCGAAATTGACCTAATGTAGGTTAAGAATATATGGACTTCATATCCTAACAAGTTTAAACTTGTGAAATGAAGCTAAGGAATAAGTGTAAATGGTAAAACACTAGTGGAAAAACGCTGTTTAACGTCACCCATATGACGTCGGTTAGCGTGTAGCTCGACGATATGAGTGCACGGTGGCATTAGCATAAATAAGTGGTAACCTAGATGTCGGTTTGAAGGGGACTCAATGTCTATTATATAATACACGTCAGCTCTGACGTAAACCGACGTCCAATGTATGGAGGTTGGCAAGAAGACAAACTTCTCCTGGCCATTGACGTCGCTTATGTTGGGGGCCCGACGTCTACTAGGGGTGCAATTAATGCTCGCCACTTGATTCCCAGACGCTTAGATGTCGCGTGGTCAGTCACCGACGTCTATAGCCTGTCCGGAAGGCGGGAAGACAGAAATTTCTGCAAAATAGACGTCGCATTTCTGAGTGCGCGACGTCTATGTGCTTGTATTTAATTATATTCACCAAAATCCGAGGCACGTCGACGTCCGGTAGCAATGACAGACGTCTATAGTATTATAGACGTCGGCGCCCGTTGTCAACCGTCGTCTACTTCCCTAACAGGAAATGAAACGTCAATCGGTTCAGCGCACTAGACGTCGGGCCCCCTGGACACCGACGTCTAATGGCATTCAAAAAGTCACTTTAAATGTTATCTTGGACGTCGAATTCGTTAGATAACCGACGTCTCAGTGACTATAGACGTCAGTGTCCACGGGAACCGACGCCCCATTTCATTTTAAATAAACCGCAGACCCTTCGTGGCATTGCAATTTCTGATATCGTTTTCCTCTTCTCCTTTTTCTCTTGCAGCATTACATCCCAGGTGCGTGGTTTTTTTTTATGCTTACCGTTTAAACTTTGTTTAGTCTTTCATCGATTATCTTCTGGTTCAACTGATTAAAATTTACTTTCTTTGTGTTGTGTTTTAGTGCAGTTTTGTTCCTTTCTTGGGGTAACGTAGTAACACATTCTCCATTTGCAAGCTGCCTCCCAGAAAAAGCGACGTCTTGTGAATTTCTTTTGGTCGTTTCAACCCAAAAACGACTCTGGGTTGCCTAGTTATCGTTTCACTGTGATTTTTCCCTCTTGCGGATGAAAATGGAACTAAGCAACAACCCAGGTTCGGTTTTGGGTTGAAGGGACCCATAAGAAATTCAAAAGATGCAAGCTTTTTTTTTTGGGGGAAAACTAGCAAAAGGAGATGATGCTACTAGGCTATCCAAAGACGGGCACAAAACTGCACTAAAACATAACCACTGGATTAGACGTCGGTTAATGTGTACACCAACGACTATAGTACCTTTTAGACGTCAGTCAGTGTCAATTTCAAAGTCATTAGTGCCTCTTCGACGTCGGTTATTACGCAGACTCACGTCTACATAATGTCTTTAGACGTCGAGTTAGTCCTACTCCGACGTTTAGTGACGTCGGACATGTCAGTAACTGACGTCACTATAGACGTCGGTTATATGCTTGTCCGACGTCCCATTGACGTCACCGGAATAGATGTCAGTTGTTTTGTAGACGTTAAAAGCCCAAAATAACTGACTTTAAACAGCGTTTTTGCACTAGTGAAAGTACTTAAACCTCAAAATGACACTAGTTAAAACCTTAAAAAGTGTACTAAAAGGTACTTACATTCGAAATTGACCTAATGCAGGTGAAGAATATGTGGTCTTCATATCCTAACAAGTTTAAACATGTTAAATGAAGCTAAGGAACAAGTGTAAATGGTTAAAGTACCTAAAACTCAAAATGACACTAGTTAAAACCTGAAAAGTGTTCTAAAAAGTACCTACATTCGAAATTGACCTAATGTGAGTTAAGAATATGGGATCTTCATATCCTAACAAGTTTGAACTTGTTAAATGAAGCTAAGAAACAAGTCTAAATGGTTAAAGTACCTAAAACTGAAAATGACAAAAGTTAAAACATTAAAAAGTGTACTAAAAAGTACCTACATTTGAAATTGACTTAATGTAGGTTAATAATATGTGATCTTCATATTCTAACAAGTTTAAACTTGTTAAATGAAGATAAGGAACAAGTGTAAATGGTTAAAGTACCTAAAATTCAAAATGACACTAGTTAAAACCATAAAAAGTGTACTAAAAAGTACCTACATTCGAAATTGACATAATATAGGTTAAGAATATGTAGTCTTCATATCCTAACAAGTTTAAACTTGTTAAATGAAGCTAAGCAACAAGTGTAAATGGTTAAAATACCTAAACCTCAAAATGACACTAGTTAAAACCTTAAAAAGTGAACTAAAAAGTACTTACATTCGAAATTGACCAAATGCAGTTTAAGAATATGTGGTCTTCATATCCTAAAAAGTTTAAACTATTTCAATGAAGCAAAGGAACAAGTGTAAATGGTTAAAGCACCTAAAACTAAAAATGACACAAGTTAAAACCTTAAAAAATGTTCTAAAAAGTACCTACATTCGAAATTGACCTAATGTGGGTAAAGAACATGTTATCTTCATATTCTAATAAGTTTAAAATTATTAAATTAAGCTAAGTAACAAGTCTAAATGGTTAAAGTACCTAAAACTCAAAATGACACTATTTAAAACCTTAAAAATTGTACTCAAAAGTACCTACATTCAAAATTGACCTAATGCAGGTTAAGAATATGTAGTCTTGATATCCTAACAAGTGTAAACTTGTTATATGAAGCTAAGGAACAAGTGTAAATGGTTAAAATACGTAAAACTCAAAATGACACTAGTTCATACCTTAAAAAGTGTACTAAAAAGTACCTACATTCGAAATTGACCAAATGCAGTTTAAGAATATGTGGTCTTCATATCCTAAAAAGTTTAAACTATTTCAATGAAGCAAAGGAACAAGTGTAAATGGTTAAAGCACCTAAAACTAAAAATGACACAAGTTAAAACCTTAAAAAATGTTCTATAAAGTACCTACATTCGAAATTGACCTAATGTGGGTTAAGAACATGTTATCTTCATATTCTAATAAGTTTAAAATTATTAAATTAAGCTAAGTAACAAGTCTAAATGGTTAAAGTACCTAAAACTCAAAATGACACTATTTAAAACCTTAAAACTTGTACTCAAAAGTACCTACATTCAAAATTGACCTAATGCAGGTTAAGAATATGTAGTCTTGATATCCTAACAAGTGTAAACTTGTTATATGAAGCTAAGGAACAAGTGTAAATGGTTAAAATACGTAAAACTCAAAATGACACTAGTTAATACCTTAAAAAGTGTACTAAAAAGTACCTACATTCGAAATTGACCTAATGTAGGTTAAGAATATGTGGTCTTCATATCATAACAAGTTTAAACTTGTTAAATGAAGTTAAGGAACAAGTGTAAATGGTTAAAGTACCTAAAACTCAAAATTACACTCGTTAAAACCTTAAAAAGTGTTCTAAAATGTACCTAATTCGAAATTGACCTAATGTGGATTAAGAATATGTGATCTTCATATCCTAACAAGTTTAAACTTGTTAAATGAACAAGTCTAAATGGTTATAGTACCTAAAACTCAAAAGTACACTAGTTAAAAGGTTAAAAAGTGTACTAAAAAGTACCTAAATTCGAAATTGACCTTAAGTAGGCTAAAAATATGTGGTCTTCAGATGTGAGAACTCCTAAATTTTCCCCATTTTTGTGTGTTAATATTCTTCTTTTAGTATATTTTAGTTTTTAATTCATTAGAAATAGTACATTTTAGAATAATTACGATAAAAATAAGGTTTTGTAAAAATAGTGTTAATTTTTCTTTTTTAGTTAAATAAAATAGTTTTTTTATAATTAGGAATTTTATCTTTTAGAAAAATATTCAAAAAAATAAATATTACTTACTTTTGTAGATTTTTTTTTACTGTTTTACTTTTCTTAAAATTTCTCTTTATAGATTCATTTCCTGATGTCGTTTGGGCTTAAATGAAATAGTTCAATAATGTTTTGGAGTGCATCTAATAGGCTGCTAATGGAATTTGGGCCACTACATTAGATGTGTTAAAGTTTAGGCCAATACTGATACTATTCGGAGAGCAAAAGAAACTCTGCAGTGATGATGTTGAACTAATAGTGGTTGAAGCAAAGGAAGAGATCAATTGGGTTGAGTTTATAAAATTGGTTTGCTGCTGATTGAAAAACTGATTAGGCCATTGTGCTGCATGGGCTGACTCCCCTTTAGTGAAACGCAGCGTCCTACTAGGATGTCAAGGTCTTTTAGTTCGAGCTTTATTAGTGTTCCTCATGTTTCTTGGAGAGGAACTTATGAGAATAGAATCTTCTTGGCCTTTCAGGTTCCTTTCTTTTGTTGCCAAGAGTTTTCACCCTTCTCGATGATGATGACATTCCTGCATAAAATAAAGTTCAAAAGACCATAGGAATTCATCATTAGAGGTTAGTACATCATCAATCAGATTCCAAACCAATCACAGTCCAATGCTGAGGGAAAAACAAGGCCCCTCGGCATCCCTGCATCAAAAATCAAGCATCCAAAAAAATCTGCAGCAGACTGCTCAGCGTCAAAGAGGACCGCTCAGCGGTTTGCTTCAAGCCGCACCACCGCTCAGCGTCCAAACAGACCGCTCAACGTCCAAGCGTGGTCTACGCCGCCACTGCTCAGCGGTAAAATGCACCGCTTAGCGGTGAGCAGTAATTTTATCCCTCTGTTCTTTGCTTGCTTTTGCGTGATTCCACCCTGTAGCACCTGAATTTTAACCTTAATTTTTCAATTTCATGCCTTTCCCCTCTCAAATGCTCATGAGAACATATAATGCACTTAAGACAGAGTTTAAAACAAACAAATAATCAACTGGGTTGCCTCCCAGGTAGCGCTTGTTTAACGTCACGAGCCTGACCTAAACCTGTCTAACACTCATCAGTAAGTGCAATCCTTACCAACACCTGTTAGTAGGTGTATCTTCCTGTATCCTTCAGTAGATACATAACAATTAGCATCCCTCAATAGATGCTACCCAAAAATTGTTTAAATATCCAAAATACTAAACCAAGTAAATAAAATAAAAAAATTGTTTTACAACAAAATAAATTCCTCCAGCAAAATTATGTGTTGTCCTTCGTGTTGGTGTCTTTAGTACACCAGATCCTCAGCTTTCCTCCATCCAATTGCTTCGTGCGTTTAGAATATGGTGTTTCAATCTCCACCACTCCTTTCTCCTTCAGCTCTTTTATTATCCACTCCTTCTTCTTATATTTCATCTTGATGCCTGGTCGAAATGGGTCTTTTTATTTGTTCAGGATGGATAATTTTTCCTTCTTCATTTACAGGTACCTGCAAAAAGTTACAACTATTAGTATCAGTACCTGTTGTGTTTTCTTCAGATGCAACTTCTCTTCTTAACTTTTTATATCTGGCTCCCTTTTTTACTTTGATTGTACTTTCTTTAATGCCATCGTAAATCAACACATGTTCTTGATCTCTTAACATCATTTTCCCGTCATTGAAACGTATCAACATTTTAGAAGTCCTCATAAAAGGTCTTCCCAATATTAATGGAATTCTTCCCTCATTCGCCATATCAACAACTACAAAGTCAATCAAGAACTCCTACTGCTCAATTCGAACAATTGCATCTTCCACCTTACCAACTGGCTTCTTAATAGAACCATCTGCAACTGTCAGGGTAGTTTGAGCTGGTTTTAATACTAGCCCTCCAATCTTCTTGAAATAACTAAAGGGCATCAAATTAATACTCGATCTTGAATCAATCATGGCTCTTCCTATATCTACATCGTTGATGACACATGGAAGAGTTAAACTCCCTGGATCCTTTTTTTTTTCCGGATGATCCTTCTTTCTAGGCCTAACACAAAATTCCTGATCTTCTTCATCATCAAGATCAATTACCTCTCCAAGATAATACTTAATCCTTTTGGAGTAATCAGGAATTGGTGGAAGTACTGAAGGAACAACAGTCACCTGATTAAATATCTCTCTAAATGATTCTCGGTGACTTTCTTTCTCTTCTTCTTTCTCCTCCTCTTCTTCTTCACTGCTTTCCTGCTCATTGGATTCTTCATTACTAATCATTTCTTCATCTTCCTCCTCACTGCTTTCAATATCAATTATTTCCGCCTCTACCTTCCTTTTACTTCTTGTCAGAACAGCCTTGCACTCATCCTTAGGGTTAACATCAGTGTTAGTCCTAAACTGATTTTTTTCAGTGGTTTTTACCCTTTTGGACAATTGACCAATTTGCATTTCCAAGGATCTGAAGCTGGCTTAGTCACTAGCTTGTTGAGACTCATAGACCTTTAAAAATTTATCAAATCTATCATTCAAGCTTCTGACAGTCTCTGTCAAACTGTTTACCTGCTGCCATAAAGGTGATGGTTGCTGCTGTCAGAAGCTTCCTGATTGCCCAGATGGTTTATTCTGAGTTTGTCCAATACTAGGGTGGTTCTTCCAACCTTGGCTAGAGTTGCCTTGATTAAAATTACCTTGCCTGTACTGGAATTGATTACCCATGTAATTAGCTTCTTGTTGCATTTCCTCTGGTATAGCACATTGACCATTAATATGGTCACCACCACACAAATCACAAAACTGTTGTGCTTGAGAGACATTCCTAATCTCCTTTGGAAGTTGCGAGAGAACCTTTATCAAATTATCTAGCTTTTGAGTCAGAAGATGATTTTGAGCTAGTATGGCATCATCTGCTGGCAAATGCAAAACTCCCCCTTTTTTTACAGGTGTGCCCCTCTCACTAAACGTTTCCTGCTCGTTAGCAGCCATACTCTCAATCAAGTCATAGGCTTCGTCTTCAGTCTTTTTCTTGATATCACCTCCAACTGAGGCGTCCAACATCATTTTAGACTGCATGTTTAGACCACCTAGGTAAGCAAGAACTAGGGTAGTCTTGTCAAACCCGTGGACTTGTGTCTTTCTCAATAGGCCTTTAAACTTATCCCATTCTTGGCCGAGAGTTTCCTCCATGCCCTGTTTGAACGATGAGATCTCCAACCTTCCCTGAGTAATTTTGGACTGTGGAAAATATTTGTTGACAAATTTAGTTGCCACAGTCTCCCATGTAGTGAATGTTCCTTAAGGAAAGGAATTAAGCCACGTCTAAGCATTGCCTCCCAATGAGAATGGAAACAAGCTAAGCTTTACTCTTTCGTCTGATACTCCAGTCATATTGATAGTGTTGCAAATTTCACTGAATGTCGTCAAATGATCATATGGGTTCTCATTTGACAATCCGTGAAATTGGTTGCTTTGTACCAGATGGATTAGTGCTGGATTCATCACCATATTAACTGTATGATCTGTAGGCATGACTATACTGTTGAAGTGGAAAGGGCCCACAACTTTAGACTGATCCGCAAGTGTGCGTCTTGGAGGAGGTTGATTCGCCATCTCCTCTAAGTTCTGTATAAAAGCCTCTGGTGAAGATTGTAGGAGTCTTTCAGGAGAGGGAAAGAGTTCATGTGATGGACGTTTAACTCTTCTTTCTCTCCTATCTGATATGCCTTCAAGAAGAGGTTGCTGGCTTTTCTTACTTCTAGTTTGTATTGCTTCCTGCATGCACAAGAAACAAAAACTCTAAAAGCAATTTTACAGATAAAATAAAAAAAATAATATATACAATAATTACACCAAGTCAAATTCAATCAATTTACACTACTCAAAAAGTTAAACCACGAGTCCCCGACAACGGCGCCAAAAACTTGTTAAACCCCTAGCAAGTGTACTAGATTGTATCAAGTAATATAATTGGTAAACCCAATATCGTTCTCCCAAAGGACTCAAAGGCCTTATCTTTCGTGTAAATCAATATTGTAAGACTTGTAAAGAAAATTAATTTGTTGTTTGAATGCAAAAACAAAAATAAACATGCAAATGCAGTTGATTCAATTGGCAAGAAAAAGGTATGGATAAATGGAGTTGTTGGGGTTTACAATTTCATCTTATCCACTCTCTTATATCTACTCTTCTTATTAAATTCGCTTTATTATCTAATTGTTATGCAAACTTTCTTAGTCTACCCTAAACTCGATCCCTCGGCGAGAAGAGCCTACTACTAGTTACTGGCTTATTATCCCTAGTCTCCCCTAGTAACTAGCAGTGCAAGTACCACAGAAGCAAAATACAATTGATCGTCCTACCCCTATCCCTAGGTGGTATTTGTTGATCAAGGAATTCCTTATCAGTTCATGACTTCCCCGTACATCCCCGTATCGACAAAGGCAAACATCTATATATCAAATGAGTTAAATGATAATAGCTTTAAGCATAGATAAAGAACCCAACAATTGATAATAACAGCATATGCAAGCATATGAATAAAATAAGAATTTCAATATAAGAGAGTTTCAAAAGATTACATTGTTCCCCAACAACAAAGGGTTTAGTTCACCATTGACATGGTGAAACTAGATGAAAGACAATGAAAGAATGAAAAAGAAAACCCTAGATTGGATAAAATGGAGCCTAAGCATCCAAGAAATCTTCTCCAAGGAGTGTAGAATAGCTCTGGACGTCCTCTTCTGCCAAAAGAATAATTCTCAAATCGCACTGGGGCTATATATAGCACAGAAAAGTAACAGAATTTAGGCCCAAGCCCAGCAGAAAACTGCTCAGCGGTTTCCCTCAAGTCGCACCACCGCTCAGCGGTCAGTTTCACCGTTAAGCGGTTTGCCTCTAATCGCTCTGGACGCTCAGCGTCACCGCCTAGGCGCCAGACAGTGGCTTTCCCTCGAATAATGGCGCTCATCGGTGCATTTTGACGCTGAGCGGTGCATAGACTCTTCTTTTCTTCATTTTTCTTCTTCTTCCTTGAGTCTAAGACCTTCCTTCTTCAATTCCATCCTTAATTCTCATCAAAACCCTGCAAAACAATGCAAAACAAGCATAATATCTCTAAAAACAACTTAAGAATTTTACTTGATTCTAAGTTCATTCTAAGCCATAAAGGGTGTATTTTGATATCAATATAAGCATGAAAATAACGGTTTTTAGACTGTTATCAAACACAAAAAGTCATTCTTATTGACTTATGGTTGAAAACGTTATTGGTTTGACTTCCATAGAAGGTTCTTGCCAATTGATCACATGTTTAGGAGGAACAAAAAGGCTTTTCGCAAAGGACAACTTGAAACAAATATGCCACCTCCTAGGTTTAATCCATTCAAGTTTGGAGAAGAGTGAAACATTTTCCAAAAGTCACTGAAAGTGGTATTAGTAGTATTGAAGGCTATGGGGAGTGGCATAACTGGACCAAGAGAAGCATTTTTTGGGATCTTCCGTATTAGAAGGATAACTTGCTAAGACATAACCTGGATGTCATGCATATAAAAAAGAATTTCTTTGACAACAACTTCAACACAGTCGTGAATGTCAGTTCCAAGACGAAAGATAATGAAAAGGCAAGGAAAGATTTACCTTTATATTGTGCACGAAGAGACTTAGAGTTGAAGGCCAAAGAGAATGGCATGTTTGTAAAGCCAAAGACAAATTACACCCTATCAAAAGAAGAAGCCAAAATAATTTGTCGATGGATAAAGGAGCTTAGAATGCCAGATGGCTATTCTTCAAACTTGGCCCGATGTACTAATATTGATAAGGGTAGTATTCAAGGATTGAAGAGTCATGATTGCCATGTCTTTATGGAAACTATAATCCCTATTGCGTTTGGCTGTTTGCCAATGCACGTGTTAAATCCACTGATAGAAATCAGTTTTTTCTTTAAGGATTTGTGTGCCACAACGCTCAAGGCAGATTCTCTGAGAAAGTTGGAGGAAAATATTCCAATTATTCTTTGCAAATTCGAAAGAATATTCCCTCCTGCATTCTTTGATTCCATGGAAAATCTTCCAATTCATCTTGCATATGAAGCATGGCTTGGTGGACTAGTGCGATATTGGTGGATGTATCCGTTTGAAAGGTTCATTAAAGAGTCAAAACGTTCAGTCAAAAATAAAGCCAGAGTGGAAGGATCAATTTGTGCGGCTTACTTGCATCATGAGACAACATACTTTTATTCTCATTATTTCAAAAACTTCATGTTGTCGCCGATGAATGTTAGGAATGAAACACAATGTCAATTTGCCACATCTCATTCAACTTTGTTAATGTTTCGACAAGTAGGCTGTCACGCGGGCAAAGAGTTCACTCATTGGTTAAATGATGCTGAATTCAACTCTGCTAATGTCCATGCCTCAATTAATTGCCTTGAAGTTAAGGTGTACCTTGAGTATGTTCTCATCACATTCCTAATTTGTCAATCATACTATTGTCATAGTCACTAATTGTGTTCATTTTATACCGCTCATTTGTTGTGGTTATGCAAGTACCAAAAGGGATTTCTTCTGTTATAGTACACTCACAGTTCCCTTAGTGGTTTAGATATCAAGTATGAATATCTTTTTCATAATTTTAAAAACAATTGGTGTGACACTTGTAGATTAACTTTTCACTTTAACTCTTTGTAGGTTCGTAACCAGCCATTAAGTCCCTTAATTCAAGATCTACGTGAATTGTCAAATTGGCCCATGAGATATGTCTAAGAATGGCACACATATTTTGTAAATGGGTACAAGTTCCACACTGACGCATGGTCGAAAGGAAAAAAGACAACTAACTATGGGGTTTTCGTTAAGGGCCTTACAGAGAGTGGTTATGATGACTTCTATGGTATTATTAAAAAAATTTATGAGATGGAGTATATTACTTCAACTATTCCAAAGATGGTAATTCTTTTTTATTGTGAATGGTTTGATCCATCTAGGAATGGAACAGGAGTGGATCCTAGGTATAATATTGTAGAAATTCAAATGACTTCAAGATACCGGCCATTTTATCCATTCATTCTAGCTCATAATGTTAGACAAGTTTATTATGTCCCATATCCAGCATTTCGCAACATTGACAAACATGGTTGCTGTGTTTCAATACAAACCAAGCCTAGGGGTCGTATTGAGTCAAATGATGTCGAAGACGATATCCCTTTCCAAGTTGATGAAATGGAAATGGAAATGAAATTATTGAAGTTGAAGGTGTATCTGCATTGCACGACTTCGATGTTGATGCTGAAGAGTTAGAAGGACAAATACAAGAACATGAAGAAGAAGGAGAAGAAAAGGAGGAAGAACAACAACAACAACAACAACAAGATGAAGAACTTGAAGATGATGAAGAAGACAACGATAAAGATAATGATGATTATGATGATCACAGTGACGCCTCAAACAACGATCACAATGGCGGTGATGAGGACTATGAAGACGATTGAATTATAAAAATGCTTCTATTTTGACATTTGTACGATTGAAGAATAAATCAAATAAAATCATGTATTAAATACCAATAATGTACTATGTGTTTATTAATGATATGCATGATTTGTCCATTTATTTATATACTTTAAATTTTAGTAATGTCAGGAGATGATTCTTCACGCCCTGATAAGGGCAAGGCTGTTACAAAGCCTAGGAGGAGGGTTTTATTGTTCTGACTGAAGTTCAAGTGTTACACAGTCTGCTGTAGTTCCCTCCATTCTAAACAACCGTGTTGATCAAGTGTAGACCCAAGCTCAAATTCAGCAAAGACTGAGCGTCAGTTAATCATGGTTTCTGCAACTGTCTTTTTTTTGTCACAACTTTACCCTTACTGCCATGCAATCACATAAAATTGACACATCATTAAGTTTTGTCCAGAGAGGTAGCTGCACCGTTTAATTTTTGACGCCGTAAGAAAAAAGGATTAACTTGACCCGTGTTTTCAAAAGTTGGGATCATTTGTTACTTTTTAAAAAAGGTAGGACCATTTTGAACACAATCCCTCTTTCGAGGGACCAAAAGAGGTATTAAGCCCTTAGAAAATAATTATAGAAGGAAGACTAGTATATTTTGGATGATACACAAAATGTAGAGCTTAAAACGTTAGTAAGACCGAAATGAAAGGTAAAAATTAAAAAAATTAACTGTTTTAAAATATACCACTAATGTATTTATATATCACTAGATAAGTATATATATATATATATATATATATATATATATATATCACACCTACATTGATTAGAAAGATTTAACAACATGCACTAGACAAATATAGAAAAACAATAGATGAGTCTAGTAATATACACATTAGACGAGTTTATTCACACATTGATTAGATGAGTATAACATAAACTATTAGAAAAGTCTAGAAATACACAATAAATGAGTATGTCCATACATTAATTAATAATGAGTATAACAAAAAACATCAGATGAGTCATTTCATACATTGATTAGTTAAGTCTAAAAGTACATTGATTAGACAAATATAATGAAAAATATTAAACAATTTTGTTAATGCACTAATTGGACAAGTTTAATAATACATATTAGGTGAGTTTGTCCATATAATAACTAAAGAGTAACACGAATCATTTCGCATACTAATTAGATAAGTCTAGGATTACCCATTATATAAGTCTGTCTACACACTAATTAGATGAGTCTAGCAATAAAAACTAAATGAGTTTATCCATACATTGAAAAGGAAAGCCTGAGAAATATACATTGCACAAGTTTGTCCATACACAAATTATATGAGTCTATTAATACACATTAGACGAATTTATTTATTCACTGATTATAAAAGTCTTGCAATACACATTAAACGAGTATGTACATATCTTGATTACATAACTTTGTCCATATACTAATTAAACAAGTGTAGAAACAAACCCTAAATGAGTATGTTTATACAATGATTAGACAAGTTTAACCGTATACATCAAGTCTGTCCATATATAGATTAAACATGTCTTTTAACACAAATTAAACTAGTTTATCCACTCTTTGATTATGAGGCTCGCAATACATATAACACTAGTTTAAATATACATTGATTAAACGAGTTTAACAATACACATTATACAAGTGTATCCCTATACTAATTAGACAAGTCTATCAATGCATATTAGATGATTCAGTCGATGTATGGATTAGACAAGTCTATAAATATACATCAAACGAGTATTTTCATATACTGATTAGATGAATATTGCAAAAAAAATTACACGAGTCTAACTATACACATTAATGAGACTATCTATACGCTAATAGACGAGTATAGCAAAAATATATTAGATAAGTCATTCCATACGTTGATTATACAAGTACAAAAAAATTATTAGACAAATACATTGATTAAATAAGTAAAGCAAAAAAATTAGATGAGTTTGTTGATGTATTAATTAGACGAGTATAACAACATACATTAGATGAGTCATTTATATATTTATTAATTAAATGACTCTAGCAATATACATTAGACAAGTTTATTCATTAACTAATTAGATGAATACAATACACACTAGACAAGTATGTTCATTCAATAATTAGATAGGTATATAGTGAAAACCATTAAGCAGATCTAGCAATACACATTAAATGACTTTATACATATATTGATTTGATGAGTATAGCAAAAAATATTAGATGAATCATTTTATGCATTGATTAGATGAATCTAAAAGTGCACCTTATAAAGTATGTCCACACACTAATTATACGAGTCTTAGTACACATTAGACAAATTTAGCATACACATTCTAAATTAGTCTATTCATACGCATATTAAATGACTTTATTAATACACATTAGGTGACTTTATCCCTTATTTAATGAAATGAATCTTACAATATACATTAGACAAATTTTTTCATGTACTGATTGAACAAGTATAATAATACACATTAGTTAGGTGTGTCAGTATACTAAATTAGATGAATCTAACAACACATATTAGACGAGATTGTCAATGCACTTATTAGACAATCTAACAATATACATTATACACTGATTTGTATTTTTAGAATATACTTGTATATTTTTACACATATCCCTTATATTTTTAAAGAGACTTCTCTATATTCTTACACGTGCTGTAAAGAGAATTCTTTATACTAATTTATTTTTAATATTTTTGCAAAGTCTACTAATTTTATAGGTTAATTATATTTAAAACTTAATTATAAATTTTAAAATATTTATTATATATTTCCTCAACTTCTAAATTTTTTAATAAAAAAAACAAACAAATACCAACGTGTACATAAACACGAATTTAAAACTAATTTATTTAAATTAAAAAATATAAAAATCACCACGTTTAGTTTATGTATACCAAAATGAAGATAGGAAGAAACAACTTGATCCATATCAATGTAAAAGAAAGATGAATAATTGATACCAAGAAAACCATCATCAGAAAACATACTTAATAAAGTTACATGTTGAAATCAAGGTAATCAGTATTACCCGTTTATTATTGAAAAGTGCAATGACAAAGATTGTCTTATTTCAGGACACACAAACATTGAAGTCTGTGATTTGGTGACTGTTGCTGAGTATGCTGTGAATTTCAACATATCTTTAAAAGTCTAGTCCCATTGGTCATTGTCAGGGAAGATAAGGTTAGACATATTAAAAGTTGTCTTTCCATCAGGTTGAACAACATCATAAGGTGAATCTTCTCCAAATTCACTTGGCATTGCCTTCCAATAAAGACTAGGTTCCCAATTTGCTTCTTTAATTACATCCATTATCTCTTTTGATACAATCTTACTTCCCACATTTGTCAAATGAATTCCATCACTGAGAAATAACCAAACAAATTGATACAAATATTCAACCTTTTCAATTGGGAGCACATGAAATGAAAGCATATATTTATATACTTACATGAAGCAAACTTCTTGCCAGTTATCGATTTTTTGAATAGCAGACCACAGATCAATGCCCTTGATATTCATCTCACCACACACCTCCATGCATGCTTCTGCATATATTCTACAAGCTTCGTTTGTCCTCTCTACTTGCCCCTGTACACTAATTTCACTCCAACAATTTATTCATCCTTTTAAGATATCATGTCACAATTCTAAAACAAATATAATAAAAATAACCAATTTATTACATGTTGTGAGGGATTTGTGCCTCATTGATGGGAGGAGTGGTAAGAATTATTGTGCGAGTCTTGTCAGAAAGGTTCTGTGAATCATTATCAAACTTATCAATATAGTAAAGAAAACCTAGTTTTGTGCATTGATAAAAATTAACAAAGAATGTTTACCTTCACATGCGTAGCAATCTTTCTCATATTTTCCTTGTATTCATCTAGTGGAACATGAGGACCAATGCCATTTGGATTCGGTATAGTAGAATCATTTCCACCCAAGTACACAATCACCAATGATGGTTGTTCTTTCGCATCCTTTGTTAAAAAATCATGGTAATACCAATGTTGTGTAATTAAGAATCTTATAGTAGTCACATTTTGCAGAGTTAAATGTTGAAATATCTTACCAAGATGACAACCATTCAAAGTTTTATTTTATTTAATTAAAGTGAATAATTAGTTTTTCGAATAAATTAAAAAATTAAAGTTTCATTAAAATTTGAAAATATTTTAAAATAGATGGGTGCAACATTTCAAGCTCATCTTACCTTTAACGTTTGTATTTTGAGGTACATTTATTTAAACTTTTCATATAAAAATTTTGATAGAGGAATTTCACACTTATTTATGAAGTAGGGTAAGAAAATTGATTTGAAAAAAAGTTGAAATTTTTTTTGAAGACAATTTAGCACTCAGATTACGAACATATATACCTTGGGGAAAATTGTATCCAAAACCTCCAAAGCACGCCTTGAATTCCAAGCAGCATATCCTCTCAAGATTATATCAGCCTTTGTCATGCACAAATTAAATTATAATATATTATTAGTTCTCAAAATGCATATATATAAGTGTAAATTCATTAAATTATATTGTTATCATAAATGTAAGTTTTTCAATAATTCTGATGCAACTTTTCTAATTTATCAAAACAAGTAAAGTTTTAAGAATCGTAAGAATAGATACGTCGTCTTTTGTACGTATCATTTAAAAGAAAAAAAAACAAATTGTAATTTTAATATTGACTTCTTATTTTATTTTGTGAAGAAGTTGTGATTTCTTTTTTAAATTTAAGAATGCTTTTTTAGTTAGGTTTTTGTTTGAAACCACCAAATATGATGTGTTATATGTCATTGTTAACTAATTAATGGTTGATGATATTGAATGTTTGATTGTAAAATATGGTATTTTCTTAGTCTATTTTTTTACATCACGATGTACTTGTTTTAAAGCACAACATTAATTTGAAGAGGAAGAGAAGAAAAAGAAAATATATACCTTACGAGCATAGACATGGGAAAGAGTAGCTCCCCAACCTTCATAATAACTATACTGAACAATGGAAGATCCAAACAACACAAACTGTGGTCTCGACGGTCCTACCATCTTTCTTTCTCTTTCGCTTTTTCAAACACAAACACAAAAACCAAACCAATTTCTTTCGCAATTTATGCACGTCGTAATTACCCACGTTTTCGGTTTTTATATTATATTTATATATAAAATTTCATCCAAAACCAAAATCATGTTAATTATGAATGGGAGCCAGCTCAGATTTAAATAAATATCCATTACAACAGTTACCGTATAGGATTTTAAAAAGGACTACATTCAACATTTTCCTTTCTTGACCAAAGAAAAAACATTATTCAAAATTTAGAACGGCGACACTTGACATTTTTTGAACTTTTCTTTTTAAAACTAGTTCAACGCGATACATTGCTTTAAAATTTGTAACAAATATTAATCAAATAAGTTGTTTTCTTGAATTTGAAAATGTGCAATTTGTCATTTTCTTAACTTCATACATGGGCTGTTTTTTTTACATGAATAAACAAAGGATGATTTTGTATATAAAGAAAGATTGGTTTACCTCTATACACATATATACATAGATTAAATTAGTTGACTTAGTTTAATATCTTAGAATTGATTTACGTAACTACCTGCTCCTGCTCCTGATAACATAATAGTGTGAAAACCAAAAAAAAAAAAAAAAAAACTTAGAGACCCTGAATTATTCTTGGTTGAGAAATACTATTCCTATGTCACAAAAACAGAGTTACTTACGATATTTTTGTGACAAGTGAGTCGAATACGAAAGTTTTGAAGTTTGACAATTCATAATATTTTGTCAGTTTTAAGATAGTGAACGTATCTTATTTATTTGTATATTAGAAAGTGAGATTTTAAGTCTAATTCAATTCATATATATATTTTGGTGTGAGGAAATGAGTTAGAAGTTCCACATCGACTACAAATAAGACTATTTTAAATGTATATGAATAGGTGCAAACCTCATCTTACAAGTCAATTTTGTGGAATTGAGTTAAATTAATGTACAATCCTATGTAATATAAAACTACAAACTAAAATATATATTATTTGAGTCAGTTGTGACAACCTAACTTACTAATTGTAGATGATACATTAATTATTTATTTATTTAATTTGTAACTATCTTTGTTTGGGTAGGTATTCTAACATTGTTAATCTTAGTTGTATTTGTTTAATGAGGTGTCTCCAACCTCATTAACAATTTATATTTAATAATTATCCGTGATTGGTGGAGTGTTTTTGACTCATTCGATGTAATATTTTCTTATTATTTAATATGTATCTTTATTTGTTTTCAAATGTAAATACAATTTTGTTTTATTCATTATTTTTTTCTTCTAATAAATTTTCTTAATTTTATGTTAACATATACAAAATAATAATAAAAATTTGGTGAAATTATAGTTGGATGTTTAACTTTACATATTTAAATGGGTATATATATATATATATATATATATATATATATTTTGTGCTACTAATGACAAAATTCATTTATCCTAATTATAACTATAAAATTAAATAATTTTTTTAATATAAAATAAAATAGAATTTAGTAATGCAATCATGAATGATATATATAAATATATGTAAATGTATTATTTTGTTTTTAATATTATATTATTTTTCATATATTTGTTCTTACCTTCTTATTTTATTTCTTGTGTATGAAAAAAATATGAAAATATCAACTTTAAATTAGGAAAAGTGTCCATTTTTTTCAAATCCATTCTCTTCAATTATTATAGAAGTTTTACCAAGATTGGTATATTTCTTAATTGTTCCTATTACACCCAAAAGTTAGTATCTTGTCTTTCTCTAGTCTAAAGACTAAAGGGACTAAAGGGAATGACAGTTTATGAAGGATTTAAGGACTAATGGTTCTTCTTAGAATATTGTTATGGTCTTACGATGAATGTCGATGTTCTGATCTCAAATTTGTCGAGTGAGATCATTAAGATCAATCATTCCTTATACAGGGTATTATCTGCTTTGTAATTGAATAATCAAATCTCGATTGGATTTATCACGATCCGGTTGTTTCTCGATCTAATTCAAAATGGAAGTAAGTTGGGTTTGCATCTCTTTCATCTGAGTATTCTTAGCCATTGACATCAATGAAAGTACCAATAAAACAGGGGTATTTTATTTATAACAGATTTCAATCATTAAAATATGTGTGTGGCTTACAACATGAACAAGAAAACAACAATAAACTGTAACAGAAAGAATCAAACCCTCTTCAATTAGGTATTCCCCTGAGCTATATGGTTCTACCTAAAGAAGAAGAAGAGAAATAAAGGTGAATGAGATTGGTTCTGTTTCAGAGAGAATAGAAGGAGATAGAAATTCAACAGAAGAAGCAGAAAAGAGGTTCATACCGTAGTCATGCCCATCTCACCGAACAAAGTCCTTTAATAAAATGTTTTCCTTTCTCACCTTTTACACGTGTCCCTTCTTAAAATCTCTTCTTCCACGTGTCCCATCCTAGCAAACTGCATTTCCGCATCATCCTCTTCATTCGTTATAGAAGCCTGATTAAAAAATTAAATCCATCACTATAGGCTAAGATTAACATCACTATCGGCAATTGGCTAAATGAAAGTCCAATTATAGTCACCATTTAATCCCACTCATTATGAGAAAATCCAGTGATAAATGATGCAGGCATGTGAACTACGAACAAACTTTTTATTTAAGCAGGATTGTTATTTCCTGTTATTCTGTGATTACAACATTACAAAGAAATTTAAAATACATTTATTCGTTTCAACATTGTAAAAAGGCCATATGTTGTATATGAAGTGGGAAAGCAAATCACAACACAATCACCAACTAATTCAACACTAAAAAAGCTTCTGACCAACAGACACACCGAATACATCTTGAATTTGCTAGCAAAATGTGCAGTATTTTAAATCTTCCATAAAAAAAGTACACGAAATAAGAAAAAAAAAAGTTGAGTCCAATATAAGAAATAAAGATTTCAAATAATCACTTCAAATGGTTACTTAGGTCTTGTTTACTTGAGTAGATTTGGAAAGAGTAATTAAGAGGATTTGAAGGTAACTTTTTTTTTGTTTATTTGAATAGATTTGGAGGTAAGTGAGAGTAGATTTGGAGGTAAATTTTACTTCCAAATTCACTCTCACTTACCTCCAAATCTATTCAAATAAACAACAAAAAGATTTATTATCAAATCTTCTAAATTACTCTCCCCTAAATTCACTCAAATGAACAAGGCCTAGTGACTGAAATGATATTTTTTTGAAGTGGATGAATCAGATATAAAATACAGTGAAAGGAAAGAGAATATGTAGTCACCAACCAAAGGTGAAATCACATACACAATCAAACAAAATGAATTCATGGAATGGAGTGGGAGATACCATTTGGAATCTACACTAGAATAAAAACAAATTACAATGTTAAGAATGTTAAAAGTTTTACAAAATATCAATTTAGATTATATATATATATATATATATATATATAATCCTCATTTTACAAACCAATTTTATAAAATTAAATTAAATTATTTAACATAATATTTGAATCATATTTTAAGTTTATTTTAATAAAATATATTATTTTTTCAGTTATATAATTCGTTATCAAAATACCTGTTATTTATTAAATATTATTTCATTCACTACTGATAATATAAAATCAATTTAAAATATACAAATAATTACAAACATCACTTTAAAATATATAAATAATTACAAACATCACTTTAAATGTCAAACTTTATTTAAACTTTTTCATTTCTTAAGGAAGAATCCTACAAAACGGATAAACAGATAAACGTTTGTTGCCTGAAAATAGCATTGAACTTTATTACGTTGGTAATTATATACGGGAAATTCAGTTTTTTCTTGTAATGAAAGAAAAGAGAAGTTTCCTCAAATTTTCGATCCCGAGCTTCTTCTTTTTTGTACTCGTGGAGAGGTTCTACTTATATATTTAAGTCTATTTGTAAGAAAATAAAAGCGGAATTTATTTAATCCTTTTCTATATTATAATTATATAACTGAGCTCGTTGTGGTCAACAATACCATTTCAAGACTAAGGTTTATATGAATTAAAAACTGACGAGTATCCAAAAGCACTTGGATCAAGGACTTAACGAAACCTATCTTTTCTTTATGTAATGTCAAATCATTGTTGTTTATAATTGATCAAGGACTTAAGAAGAAAATAAATAAACAAGTAAATGAATCAAATTTAATAATTTAAAAATATATTATACACTTCAATTTTTAAGTGAAATAAAAAAAAATACTCTAAACAAAAGTACAAATATTTAAAGGTTTAATCATTTAGATTGTCCCTATTTATGTTAGATTTTCTCAATTAGGTCCCAGTATTTTAAAATGTCTCAATTAAGTTCCTGTTTTTGCAAAATTGAATCAATTAAGGATTTGCCGTTAACTTGGAGGGACGGCGTTAAAATTGAGTGTGCGTGACATCCAGGCTTGGCTGAGATGGCAGTTTATGCTGAACTGAGTTGATTTTCTCACATTTTTTAATTAAATTTCTTTGGAAATAATTGATGCACACAAAACGCAACTTTTAAATAACTGCCTAAATCAAAATGTGTGTTTTGAGTTTGGAACATTGTAGAATAAAGGGAATGTTTTTTGTCTTTGTGTAAAATTGGGGATTTTGGGAAAATAGGGTTTGTAGATGACTTCTGAGTTCTAACAAAAATTTTCTGAACTAAGAACTAAACAGAATGTGGTTTTATCCATTCCTTAATAGCTAATTGACATTCATAATCATATAAGCTCCTGATGGGAAGAAAATTTACGGCTCTCTCTGGCGTCGGGATCTTCGAACAGGTAAATACACCCATAAACCCACTGTCTACCTAATCTTAAATCCGATTGCTACAAAATAACAACACCATTGGTCATGCAAAGAGCAAAACACCTGAAACTCTTGTTTACATTGTCATGTTTTTATTTTCTCTACTCTTAAAAAGGAGAATGGAATCGCGGTCTGATTTTACAGTCTTATGCAAGAAGTAAAAAGAATCTATTTTATTACCTCAACTTTGGTGCGAAATTCCAGTAAGCATTCACAGACATGAAAATCTGCTCTATGAGGTGAGTTATTACCCTTGTTCGTTCTCACAAATGCAAATACCTTAAAGAAAATGAATTTAGTATCGTGAACCTCACTCTCTGCAGGCACACCTATTATCCTCTTCCAATTTAGGGTTTTAAATCCCTTATGAGTTCCCAATTTCTCCCAAAATCCCCAATTTCACAATTTCTTTTTATTCTGCAATGTTCCACACTCAAAACGCACGTTTTGATTTAGGCAGAAATCAGTTATTTAAACGTTGCGTTTTGTGTGCATCAATTATTTCCAATGAAATTTAATTAAAAAATGTGAGAAAACCAACTCAGCTCAGTATAAACTGCCATCTCAGCCAAGCCTGGATGCCACGCACACATAATTTTAACATCGTCTATCCAAGTTAACGGTAAGTCCTTAATTGATTCAATTTTGCAAAAACAGATACTTTGAGATGTTTTAAAATATTGGACCTAATTGAGAAAATCGAACATAAATAGAGACAATCTAAATGATTAAACCATATTTAAATATATTAGTTCGCTTTATCATTGGCTTACAAAGATGGGTTCGAAGACACTAAGAATACTCGTATGTTCCTATAGAGTATACTAGTAGCCGATTAGTTTTTGTTTTTTTTTTCTTTTTTAGTTTTAATAAATAAATATATATATATATATATATATATATATATATATATATATATAATTTTGTAAATATTTTTTAAGATAAATTAATATTTATAGTAAAATAAATTAAGATTTTTATTATTGGATTAAATATAATTTTAATTTAGATTTAAAATTGAAGTTTGTTCCTGTCATAAATATACAATTTAGTTTTCAAACTTTAAAAATAAATAGAGGTAGTCTTTATAATTTAACCACTTTAAATTTTTTTTGACATGTTAAACTATGTTTTAGATTGACATTTGAGTTGTTTATATTATTTAACATATTTCAAATCAAATGTCAACTTGAAATATTGTTTAACACAAAAAAAATTAACATTAATAGGTCTATATCTATTCATTTTTAAAGTTAAGATCAAAATATACCAAAATTTATAAATTCCAATTATGTATTCAAATCTAAGAACTACTACCATATTTAAGCCTTTATTATTTAATTAAAATTAAAAATTAAAAATTAAAATTATAATATTATTGTATTTATTAATAGAGAGCAAAATATGTACATTTTACCCTTTAAATGAACTTTTTATTTTAGTTTTGGTTAAAAAAGAATAGCTTTGTCTTATATGGCATAATTTATTAATAAAAAGTATGCAACACATCTATTTGATGTTTACCAAAAGGGAGATAGAACGAAACAAATTGAATGAAAAGAAAGATGAATAATTAATACCAACAAAACCATCATAAAACCCACTTGGCCTAATAAAAAAAAAAGTTACATGATGGAATCAAGGTCAAATCATTATAACCCATTTACTATTGAAAAGTACAAGAACAAAGAATGTAATTTTTCATAAGACCTAGCATTGAAGTTTGAGATTTGGTGACTATTGATGAGCATATTGTGAAATGCAACATGTTCTTGAGTCTAGTCCCATAGGTCATTATCAGGGTAGATAAGGTTAGACATGTTATAAGTTGTCTTTCCATCAGGTCCAACTACATCATAAGGTGAATCTTCTCCAAATTCACTTGGCATTGACTTCCAATAAAGACTAGGTTCCCACTCTGCTTCTTTAAGCACATTCAATATCTCTTTTATTACAATCTTGCTTCCCACATTTGTCAAATGAATTCCATCACTGAGAAATAACCAAAGCACTTGATCAAAATATTCAACCTTTTCAATTGGGAGCACATGAAATGAAAGCATATATATTTATATACTTACATGAAGCAAACATCTTGCCAGTTATCGATATTTTGAATAGCAGACCACAGATCAATGCCTTTGACATTCATCTCATGACACACCTCCATACATGCTTCTGCATATATTCTACAAGCTTCGTTTGTCCTCGGTAGCTGCCCCTGTGGATCACTGATTTCACTCCAACAATTTATTCATCCTTCTAAGATCATGTCACAATTCTAAAACAAATATAATAAATAACAAATTTATTACATGTTGTAAAGCATTTGTGCCTCATTGATGGGAGGAGTGGTAAGAAATATTGTGCGACTCTTGTCAGAAAGGTTCTGAGAATCATTATCAAACTTATCAATATAATAAAGAAAACCTAGTTTTTGTGCAAATAGGTACCTAAGAACTTGATGATAAAAATTACAAAGAATATTTACCTTCAGATGCATAGCAATCTTTCTCATATTTTCCTTGTATTCATCTAGTGGAACATGAGGACCAATGCCATTTGGATTCGGTATAGTAGAATCATTTCCACCCAAGTACACAATCACCAGTGATGGTTGTTCTATGGCATCCTTTGTTAAAACATCAAGGTAATACCAATGTTATGTAATTAAGGATCCTTTAATAATCGCATTTTGCAGAGCTAAATGTTGGAATATCTTACATGACAACAATATAAAGTTTTTTTCCTGATATTTTGAACAATAAAATTTTTATTTAATATAATTTTACTAAAATTAATAGATGCATTATTTTATTAAAATAAGGAGAATAATTAATTTAAAAATAAACTAAAAAATAATGTTTGTTTAAATTTTGAAAATAGTTTAAAATAGACAGAGAAAATGAATTTACATGAATAAAAGACACTTTGAAAATTGTAATAATTAAGTTGACCGAACAGTATGTTTATGGTAATGTACATTTATGACAGTAATAATATCTGTGGTTTTCGAAAGTATCGTAAGTGTAAATTGTTGTAATTTAAACTATCATAATAAAAAATAACCATTATAATTTACACGAATTTTCTTTTAATTGTCAACTGAGAGTTCTGTTGAATATATTATGTGTGCAACATTTCAAGTTCATCTTACCTTTAACATTTATATGTTGAGGTTCATTTATTCAAAGTTTTAATTTAAAAAAATGGATCTGGAAGTTCACATTTATTTAGGATGAAGGGTAAGAAAATTAAGCTGAAAAAAAGGCCAAAATCTTTTTAAACACAGGAATTTAGCACTCAGATTATTGACATACCTTGGGAAAAATTTTATCCAAAACCTCCAAAGCACGCCTTGAATTCCATGCAGCATATCCTCTCAAGATTATATCAGCCTTTGTTATGTACGTCGTAAGATGCATAAATTAAATTATCAATGACAATGTATTATTATTAGCTCTCAAAATGCATTTATAAGTGTAAATTCACTCAATTATTGTCTCATAAATTTATGGGTTTTCAATCATTCTTAAGCAGCTTTTCTAATTTATAAAAATAAGTAAACTTTTCTAATATATAATAATAATAAGACTTTTCATGACATGATTTAGATGAGAAATTATAAACATGACTTGCAAAAATAAACTCAAATTGATGTCTTGTGTTGTTCTAAATATGAAATTAATAATTAATTATTTTATTTAGTCAAAATTTTGTTAGTTTACAAAATTGACCGCATAAGTGAAAATAATCTTTGTAGTAAATAGATAAATTAATGAAGAAACTCGGTTAAAGTTTCTTTAGAAATAAATAAATGAGAAATAAGTAGTTAATATAATTTGGTTTGTTTTATAAGGGAAGTCATAATTAAATCTATCATTATCTATTACATAAATAAGTTTTGTTTGATATATATATTAACTACTCGGACAATAATGAGTATCATAAGCTTGAGAAAAAATTGTTAAAGAAAAGTAAAAGTTTCAATTTACAGATTATGAGAATACTTATACTAAGATCCTATGTTGATTAAGTTCGGTCACCACTCTCGCCATAAGAAATGAAGCAAGTTATTTACTTTATTTCAATCTTAGAATAATTGTACTAACATTTTCAATATTTCATCAGAAAAACATGAATATTGGAAATTTTGAAAAATAGTATTATGATATTTGTACTAAACTTTTAATCCTTTTCATATAAAAACAGAATTTTCTTTTTGCAATGAGTTTTCGTGCACTGTTGATCTTGTGGGTGTGACGTAAATGGCTAAGTTTGTCTCTTAAAACTCCAATAAAACCAAAGATTTAAACGTATTATTATTCGCATAGATTTAGTTATTTTGTTTTTGGCTTCCATATTTTTCTTTTCTTAAATATTTTCAAATTTATTTGCTCTTTTTTCTTTTGACAAACTTGGTTCATTAAGTAGAAAGGGCCAAGTAGAATCAAACTTAGATTATACTATATTATACTGTGTTATCTCAGACTCAAGATCAAATGGTATCAGAGCTAAAAGGAAAGCCAGCTTATTTCCTTGACTTCTCTAAGAACAGAAATCGTGATATAATATAGATCAGGGTGAGTAGAGGGAGACATTTACCACCCATGGAAACAATTACCGAATCACAACCTATTCTCTTAAACTCCTCCTTATCTCTACCAGACAATATCTCCAGAACGCTCTCTTCAAAAATCGAAATTCTAATAGAATATTCACATGTTCTTGAAGATGCACAGATTTTTGAGTCTTCAACTCCTCTACTCAGTTCGTACAATATCTTCAGAAGAGGAAGATCTTCCATCAGATCCATTGCCAGACTCATTATTCCCGAAGACCCCCTAAAAAGGAATTTGTTCAATCCTCTAGAATGGAACAATACTCTCTTGTGGCAACACCTGAAGAACAGTACGTGACAATAGAGATACCAAAAGAACTAATCCGGCATTGGCAACATGAAGGATATACTCACCTTCATTATGGAGCCATCAGACTCATTCTTTCCCTCCATGGAAGAAGAGGTCTTCCTGTCTCTGCTAGAGTCTCTCTCTTAGATTCTAGTTTTCTCCACTACGAAAATGCTATCATAGGAACAATTCTGACCACCTTACATGCTGGAAGCGTAGTTCTCACTATGTTTCCTAATTACAATGTTAGCCTAAGAGACCCAACCGTACCCCAAAGACTTAAAGGACAAGTACAGATAACGGGAGCTGGACAAGTAGCTGAAGCCCTTTGTGCAACGCTACATCATCAAATTATCTTTAGGTTACAGAATCATCCTGTCAACCTATCATTACCCTCGAGTAGTGAAAACGCTCTGTTTGTGATGGCCAACCCCCACGAAGAAAGCCCATCAATAGTCCAGATTCCCAGAAACATTTCTAGACAACAGTTAGAGGAACTGATTCCTCTACATTAGGACACTAATTATGAGAAGTTAGATGAAAATAGAAAACATCTCCAGACTTCTGAAGCCACATTCAGGAGATCTGTAGATGGGACATTCCGAACCATATTCAAACAACTAGGACATGAAGCAAGTACCACCTCCTTCCAGATTTTTCAGTCCATGATGGTCTGTCCAGTCACCAAAGAGAAAAAAACCCTATCTAGGGAGTTCTTCCTAATGGAAAACCCATATTCACAAAAGAAATCAATGGTCATTTCATATGGGATGTTGATCCTTCTATGTGTGACCCAGACTGTGAATGCAACAAGGATGATGACAGCTCCGAAGATGACGAATTAGACGAGGAAGATAAAGACACAGACCATGAAGACTACTTCAGACCATTTCCTCCTCCCAGAAGAAGATCTGATCCCACCTTCGGACCATGGGTTGACTTACATAAAGCCAAAGAACCAGATCCTTTGTGGTTTCAGAAAAAGATGTGCAGAAATCTTGGGAGAAAAGGAAAGGTTCTCCTTCCCAACAAAGGTTTTTCAGCCGCCGATTCCTTGTTTTATGATTTCTGGTTCCAACTATGAACAAGAATTTCCTTCCTTGGAAAGAACAGTAGATCCTACCACTAGGATCAGCACCAAGCCAAATATCTCTCCATCAGAGATAGGACCTGATGGGAGGTCTAAACCTTTAACTCAAGCTGAAGAAGTGCTTAACTGGCAAACAGAAAATGCTAAAGTCCAAAACTTTATGCTCAGAAGAATTGATCAGAAGATAGATGGACTTTCGTCGCAAATGAAGAATACAAATGCAAGATTAGAGCTTCTCTCTAAAAGAATGAAAGATCATTATGTCCATCTTACAGCTGATATTTCCCGTTTAGAAGAAGAATGGGAAAATACCACATTTGGTGAAACCTGTCATGCCACAGAAAGAGAAATCAAGAAGCTGAAAGCACAACTCCAGGACTTGGATTAGTACATTGCATCGAAAATAAAAGAGAAACAATTATCTTTTCTTGATACTTTTAGCCCTCCTCCTTTCACCCTATACCAGCCCTTGTTCCAACCGTCTTCTTCTATGGTTCACAAATCCAAACAAACATTTTCATTACCAACCGCTACAGCCTTTAGAAACAAACAAAAAACCAGGACCTCAGTACCTTTAGCTTCAACACAAGAAACCAAAAATACTCCTACCCAAACTATGTCACAATCCCCTAGGGATTTATCTGAAAAGGCAGACTATTTCCAAGATTCCCAAGACCCATACTCACAATTCACCATTGAAAATACGAGCATAAGATCTTCAGGATATACTTCTTCTGACAATAACACTAAGAATTTCTCTAATAGTAATTCAGAGTTTTCTGATGAATATGCTGACGTATTCATGGCCAATACAACAAGTTTCAGTACAAGACAAGAATCATATATGAATCTCCTGAAGAGATTGATCCACCCTTAAGAGATAATCCCTCCAAACCCAATAGTGGGCCATGGTTTTCCATAGACGGTCTTTCTCTCAATCAGTGAAGAGCAAGACTAATTGAGTTTGGAGATTGGCTAGACACCAAACTCATCAAGGATTCAGATTCCTACAAAGTCATTGAAGAATTCTATTGCCGAATGACTCGAACTCTGAAGGAATGGTATCATAATCTAGGACTAGTTTGACAAGACCAATTTCATAACTTGGGGACAATTGTTGCAGTCTTAGGAGCCTTTCATGAAGAATTTATTGGAGATGGAGCCGTCATTGACAGGAAGATGCGATCAGAGTTTTTTGAGATGAAGTGTTGCTCCATAAATATGAAAGATTTAGATAAGCATTTCAAATGAATGCTACAACGATTTTATCTGCTAAATGAAGCAAATGATGTCAGTCTCAAAAATACTTATGTGGCCTTCCTTCCAGCCCAGTTACAACCAGAATTAAACAGAATGGCCATGGCAGCTCAAAAAGACTTCTCCACCATGACCATGGGACAAATCCACCAGATGACTAAGGAGGCTGTTAATATGTTATGTAGGCAAAACCAATATTTCTCTAATTTGATGAATAATAAGGGGAAATTTGGAAAAGCCTTTAAAAAATCATATTTAGAGATAAAATGCAAGGACAAGTGCAGCTGTCAGGGTAAGAAAAGTAAGGGAGAGAAGTCTTACAAAAGGAAAGAGAAAAACCTCAAGTTTTTCTAGAAAAAGAATTTCAGAAAAAGGCCCCAAGGACAAAGATGTTATTTGTGCGGCAAAAAAGGACACTTTGCTAAATCACGTCCTAACAAAGCAGACAAAGCCATTAAACTTGTTACATCCCTAAAGATTAGGGATGAAGAAGTTGAATCGTTGTATTCCGAACAATCTGCCCCAAATGAAGATACACTTTTTGCACTAAGAAATTCTTCTGACGAAGAATTTGCTGAAGAATCACTTCCCATTTTCTCATCAGAAGAAATAACTAGCCTCAATCCATCTCCTCATCCCAATATTGAGGTGCAAATTCTGCCAACAAAGTTCAACAAGCCTGTCAAAGCAATCGCATACCTCGACACTAGAGCACAAAAGACTATGATGAATCCTAACATCCTCCCTGAAGAACTCTGGTCAAAGAAAACATCATATTTTATAGCTGCTGATGGCAAAATATTCAAAACTCAGCTCATCACCAAAACCTTTATTGGAGTCAAATTTTTACCTGACTACATCATTTGGGCCAAAGTAATAGGCAACAAGCTTCTTGGCAAAGATATTTTGATAGGCATGGACATATTCTTAGAAGCAGACAAGTTCCAGATACTACCCTCTGGTCTAAAATACAAAAAAGGGTTCAAACCTGTTGTAGAAACCTCTACATTATTCTCTCTCTCAACATCCTCTCCAGAAATAGAACAAGTCAAAAAGAAGTTACTCTCACTATGCGCTAATAATCATGGAGAATTTTCTCATCCTAGACCCTTATGGAAAAATCCAAACTTCTTTGTTAAACTCTCATTCAAACTTAATGAAGATGTTAATCCTACGAAAGCTACACATCCTGGAATGACATCATCTGATCTGCAACTGGCCAGATAGGAATGCCAAGAACTTTTAAGACAGGGCTTGATAGAGCCAACACATTCCAACTGGGCATGCCAAGCCTTTTATGTGGAAAAAAGATCAGAGAAGGTAAGAGGAAAAAAGACGTTAGTGATTGACTATAAGCCTTTAAATCATTTTCTTCAAGATGATAAATTTCCTATTCCCAAAGCCTCTTCTCTCCGTATCCTATTCCAATATTTTTTCAAAATTTTATCTAAAATATGGATTCTGAAAAATAGGTATTGACCCTTCTGAAAGACATAAAACAGCCTTTTTGCATATCCAATGCCCAATACCAATGCCCAGTTGTAATGTGTTGGCTCTATCAAGCCCTGACTACAAAAGGTTTGAACCCTTTTTTGTATTTTAGACCGGAGGGCAGTATCTGCAAATTGTCTGCTTCTGAGAATATGTCCATGCCTATAAAAATATCTTTTCCAGGAAGCTTGTTGCCTATTACTTTGGCCCAAATGATGCAGTCATGGAAATTTTGATTCCAATAAAGGTTTTGGTGATGAGCTCAGTTTTGAGTATTTTGCCATCAGTAGCTATAAAATATGATGTTTTCTTTGACCAGAGTTCTTCAGGGAGGATGTCAGGATTCATCATAGTCTTTTGTGCTCCAGTGTCGATGTATGTGATTGCTTTGACAGGCTTGTTGAACTTTGTTAGCAGAATTTGCAACCTCAATATTGGGATGAGGAGATGGATTGAGGCTAGTTATTTCTTCTGATGAGAAAATGAGAAGTGATTCTTCAGCAAATTCTTCCTCATAAGAATTTCTTAGTGCAAAAGTGTATCTTCATTTGGGGCAGATTGTTCGGAATACAACGATTCAACTTCTTCATCCCTAATCTTTAGGGATGTAACAAGTTTAATGGCTTTGTCTGCTTTGTTAGGACATGATTTAGCAAAGTGTCCTTTTTTGCCGCACAAATAACACCTTTGTCCTTGGGGCCTTTTTCTGAAATTCTTTTTCTTGAAAAACTTGAGGTTTTTCTCTTTCCTTTTGTAAGACTTCTCTCCCTTACTTTTCTTACTCTGACAGCTGCACTTGTCCTTGCATTTTATCTCTAAATATGATTTTTTGTAGGCTTTTCCAAATTTCCCCTTATTATTCATCAAATCAGAGAAATATTGGTGTTGCCTACATAACATATCAACAGCCTCCTTAGTCATCTGGTGGATTTGTCCCATGGTCATGGTGGAGAAGTCTTTTTGAGCTGCCATGACCATTCTGTTTAATTTTGGTTGTAACTAGGCTGGAAGGAAGGCCACATAAGTATTTTTGAGACTGACATCATTTGCTCCATTTAGCAGATAAAATCGTTGTAGCATTCATTTGAAATGTTGATTTAAATCTTTCATATTTATGGAGCAACACTTCATCTCAAAAAACTCTGATCGCATCTTCCTGTCAATGACGGCTCCATCTCCAATAAATCCTTCGTGAAAGGCTCCTAAGACTACAACAATTGTCCCCAAGTTATGAAATTGGTCTTGTCAAACTAGTCCTAGATTATGATACCATTCCTTTAGAGTTCCAGTCATTCGGCAACAGAATTCTTCAATGACTTTGTAGGAATCTGGATCCTTGATGAGTTTGGTGTCTAGCCAATCTCCAAACTCAATTAGTCTTGCTCTTCACTGATTGAGAGAAAGATCGTCTATGGAAAACCATGGCCCACTATTGGGTTTGGAGGGATTATCTCTTAAGGGTGGATCAATCTCTTCAGGAGATTCATATATGATTCTTGTCTTGTACTGAAACTTGTTGTATTGGCCATGAATACGTCAGCATATTCATCAGAAAACTCTGAATTACTATTAGAGAAATTCTCAGTGTTACTGTCAGAAGAAGTATATCTTGAAGATCTTATGCTGGTATTTTCAATGGTGAATTGTGAGTATGGGTCCTGGGAATCTTTGAAATAGTCTGCCTTTTTAGATAAATCCGTAGGGGATTGTGACATAGTTTGGGTAGGAGTTTTTCTGGTTTCTTGTGTTGAAGCTAAAGGTACTGAGGTCCTGGGTTTTTGTTTGTTTCTAAAGGCTGTAGCGGTTGGTAATGAAAATGTTTGTTTGGATTTGTGAACCATAGAAGAAGACGGTTGGAACAAGGGCTGGTATGGGGTGAAAGGAGGAGGGCTAAAAGTATCAAGAAAAGATAATTGTTTCTCTTTTATTTTCGATTCAATGTACTGATCCAAGTCCCGGAGTTGTGCTTTCAGCTTCTTGATTTCTCTTTCTGTGGCATGACAGGTTTCACCAAATGTGGTCTTTTTCCATTCTTCTTCTAAACGGGAAATCTCAACTATAAGATGGACATAATGATCTTACTTTCTTAGAGAGAGAAGCTCTAATCTTGCATCTGTATTCTTCATTTGCGACGAAAGTCCATTTATCTTCTGATCAATTCTTCTGAGCATAAAGTTTTTGACTTTAGCATTTTATGTTTGTCAGTTAAGCATTTCTTCGACTTGAGTTAAAGGTTTAGACCTCCCATTAAGTCCTATCTCTGATGGAGAGATAATTGGCTTGGTGTTGATCCTAGTGGTAGGATCTACTGTTCTTTCCAGGGAAGGAAATTCTTGTTCATAGTTGGAACCAGAAATCATAAAACAAGGAATCGGCGGCTGAAAAACCTTTTTTGGTAAGGAGAACCTTTCCTATTCTCCCAATATTTCTGCACATCTTTTCTGAAACCACAGAGGATCTAGTTCTTTGGTTTTATGTAAGCCAACCCATGGTCTGGAGGTGGGATCAGATCTTCTCCTGGGAGGAGGAAATGATCTGCAGTAATCTTCATGGTCTGTGTCTTTATCTTCCTCGTCTGATTCGTCATCCTCGGAGTTGTCATCATCCTTGCTGCATTCACAGTCTAGGTCACACATAGAAGGATCAACATCCCATATGAAATGACCATTGATTTTGTCTGTGAATATGAGTTTTCCATTAGGAAGAACTCCCCAGATAGAGATTTTTTTCTCTTTGGTGATTGGACGGACCATCATGGATTGAAAAATCTGGGAGGACTCGGTACTAGCTTCATCTCCTAGTTGTTTGAATATGGTTCTGACTGTCCCATCTACAGATCTCCTGAAAGTAGCTTCAGAAGTCTAGAGAGGTTTTCTATTTTCATGTAACTTCTCATAATTAGTCACCCACTGTAGAGGAATCAGTTCCTCTAATTGTTGTCTAGAAATGTTTCTAGGGATCTGCATTATCGTTGGGCTTTCTTCATGGGGGTTGGCCATAACAAACAGAGCACCTTCACTACTCGAGGGTAATGATAGGTTGACAGCATGATTCTGTAACCTATAGATAATATGATGATGTAGCGTTGCATAAAGGGCTTCAGCTACTTGTCCGGCTCCCGTTATTTGTACTTGTACTTTAAGTCTTTGGGGGTACGGTTGGGTCTCTTAGGCTAACATTGTAATTAGGAAACATAGTGAGAACTATGCTTCCAGCATTTAAGGTGGTCAGAACTGTTCCTATGACAGCATTTTCATAGTGGAGAAAACTAGAATCTAAGAGAGAGACTCTGGCAGATACAGGAAGACCTCTTCTTCCATGGAGGGAAAGAATGAGTATGATGACTGCATAATGAAGGTGAGTATATCCTTCATGTTGCCAATGCCGGATTAGTTGTTTTAGTATCTCTATTGTCACGTATTGTTCTTCAGGTGTTGCCATAAGAGAGCATTGTTCCATTCTAGAGGATTGAACAAATTCCTTTTCAGGGGGACTTTGGGAAGTAATGAGTCTGGCGATGGATCTGATGGAAGATCTTCGTCTTCTGAAGATATTGTACGGACTGAGCAGAGGAGTTGAAGACTCAGAAATCTGTGCATCTTCAGGAACATGTGAATATTCTATTAGATTTTCGATTTTTGAAGAGAGCGTTCTAGAGATATTGTTTGGTAGAGATAAGGAGGAGTTTAAGAGAATAGGTTGTGATTCGGTAGTTGTTTCCATGGGTGGTAAATGTCTCCCTCTACTCACCCTGATCCATATTATATTATGGTTTCTATTCTTAGAGAAGTCAAGGAAGTAAGCTGGCTTTCCTTTTGGCTCTGATACCATTTGATCTTTAGTCTGAGATAACACAGTATAATACAGTATAATCTAGGGTTTCATTGTACTTGGCCCTTTCTCATCATGTTTTTAGATCCCTTTTCCATTGATTCCATCAGACTATACTGTATTATTCCAACACAAGATTATAACAACATGGCAATCTAGCTCACTAAGAGCACCTGGAAATCCAGGTCTGCTACTGTTACATTGTTCCTTCTCATGGGCACATTATGGTATTCAGGAATCAATTTCGGAGTTTTCTGATGCACAAGATCCCCTTGTAGAGGTAAGTGCAAAGCATACTTACTCTAAAATATGCCATATTTTCGAAGCTTTCTGATGCACAAGATCCCCTTATAAAGGCAAGTGCATACTTACTCTGAAATAAGCCACTTCCTTGCCTTCCCTAATCTACTAAAATCAACACATATTAAAGAAAATAATTTTTGAGAGAGAAGTAGAGAGGTTTAGAAACTCATAGTTCTTGAAGAAACTCAGGATTATTATTTAGTTGTTTCTGCCTCTTCACAAGGATGATGTCTCCTTATATAGAGGAGAACAGGATAACATACCTTATCTTACATCTTAAGTTGTCCATTGTGACGCACCTCTTTCCTGGGAGTGGACCCAAACAAAGTCTCTCTTATCTCTTATTTGAGATCTTTCTCTAAAGTAAGAACAAAAGAAAAAAAAAGAGAAGTAAAAAACAAAGAAACAAGTTCAAGCAGACTACATAATGCATGACTCGAGCTAACCCGAGAAAATTTTATCAAATTAACTCGGAAGTTGAAAGGAATTTGCGTAAGCTGCGAAAAAGTTTGAAATTTGGGCGTTCTACTGAGGGAACACTTCCTACATCTGAAACCATACCACCTTTATTATATTCAATCACATATATATTCTCCGATCTTTCAATTGATCCTAACCCAAACAAAATGGAACATAAAACCATCAGACAGTTAGCCACCTCCCACAACATAGTTTTATCTACAGTAACATAGAATATCCTAATGAGGAGTGGGAGTTAAGACCTGACTTATTAAATGCCGTACAAAAATTCAATGGGTTGCTAAGGGAGAATCCACATAAGCACTTGAGACAATTCCACATGTTGTGTGAAAATTTTAGATCTCCCAGGATCGCAACATAGAGCCTTGAAATGAGAGCTTTTCCTTTTACTCTTCAAGGAGCAGCTTAGGATTTGTGGTATTATCTCTCTGCATGGATTAGAAATTGGGAAACTATAGAAAGACTCTTTCTTGAAAAGTATTTTCCTACATCTAGATTATCTATCATCTGTAGAGAGATCCAAGACATAAGATAGAGAGATAGAGAAAATCTCAGTGAGTATTGGGAAAGATTCAAGGAACTCTGTGTTTCCTGTCCTCAACTTCAAATTGAAGATTTCATTCTGAGCTTTTATGAAGGCTTTAGACCAACTGATAGATCATGGGCAAATGTTCCAAGCATAGGATCTTTCTTAGACAGGTCACCAGAAGATGGTATAGATTTAATAAAACGAAAGGCAATACACAACCAACAATATGGACAAGAGAAAATTCAATTAGCTTGTTGAAGGGAGTACATGAAATTGAAAATGGTGAAGTTGATGGAAAGATGATATATGAAAGATTGAATAAGCTACAGAGCAAACTCGACGAGATTGCAAGCTTGTTTAAAACCTCTACTCCACAAATTGCTAAGAAATGTGGAATTTGCATTTCAACTTATCACTACACTGATGAATGTCCTATCTTGGTGGAAACTATTGTGGAAAACCCATCTCAGGCTTTTGCTGCAAACATGTTTTGAGGAAATAGACCATATACCAGAATTATCACGACTCATCTCCAATAGGTATCAATAGAACAGACAACCTTATGTTCCACCTCAACAAAGGCAACAATCTCAACTTGAAATGTCACTACAAGATTTCATGAAGACAATACTTGAGCAAAATTCAGAAATCAAGAAATCAATTACAGAGTTGACTCAGAGGGTGGAAAAGATAGAGGCTAAGGAGTCAAATAGATTGTCTGCACAAATAGTGATCAACCCGTAAAATGTAAATGTCATTACTTTAAGAATGGGGAAGCAAGTACAAGGCTCTGAGGGAGCCCAAGAGGATGAAGATAAGGAGAAAGAAGACACACAAATTGATGACAATGGAAGACCAAGTGAACCATCACCTGATATTACCACTAATAAATCCAAGTTAGTATCCTCTAACTCTTCTTCTAAAAAATTTTCTTCTAAAAATTCTTCTTCATCTTATTCTCCACCTCCTCCATATCCAAATCGATTGAAGCCGAGAAACAAAAAAATGGAGGAATTAGACCAAGAGATCTTAAATACTTTCCGTTGCTAGATGTTGTTAAGCAAATCCCTAAATACGCCAAGTTTTTTAAAGAACTTTGTACAAATAGAAGGTGTTTTAGGGATAATGAGGTTGTGAATTTGGGAAGAAACGTGTCTAGCTTGGTTCAGAAACATATTAAGATACCACATAAATGTAAGGATCCAGGTATGTTTCTTGTTCCTTGTGTTATTGGAAGTTCAAGGTTTGACAATGCCATGCTAGATTTAGGAGCTTCTATAAATGAAATGCCTTTATTAGTGTTTGCTTCTCTATCTCTGGGACCTCTTAAGACTACTGGTGTGGTCATTCAACTGGCCAACCGTAGCATAGTTAACCCTGCAGGTGTGCTTGAGGACGTCCTTGTTCGAGTAGACAAGTTAATTTTTCCTGCAGATTTCTACATCTTGGATATGAAGGTTGAAGAAGGAATCAAGTCATCCATTATTATCTTGGGAAGACCCTTCATGATGACAACACAAACCAAGATAGATGTGCATGTAGGATCATTGACAATGGAGATAGGTGACGAAAAAGTGTGATTCAATGTGTTGGAAGCTGGGAAGCACCCGATTGAAGATCACTATTTGTTTTGTATTGACCTATTAAGTGATGTTGTAAACAATTTTTCTTTTGGGTTCTTAGACGTTTTTTCAACTTTTTCTCCAACTTTGGATTTTTCTTTTTCAAAAACGTCGTTTATAACTTTGGACGATGAAGAAAATTACAAAACAGGTAATACTGAGGATGTAGTGTCAATAGGTGATGCCTCTATAGCGTCCGAGTGTGATGCTAGGGTGGCTGAGATAACCTTAGGCAGTAAAATATTACCATCTATGGTACAACCACCCACTTTGGAGTTGAAACCCTTACCATCTCATTTGAAATATACTTATCTTGAGAAGGGTGGGAAACTCCCTGTTATTATATCTATGTTGCTTACTGATGAGCAAGAAGAACAATTGTTGCAGGTTGTCAAAGAACATAAGAAAGCAATAGGCTGGACTTTGACAGATATTATTAGCCCTACTTTTTGTATGCACAGGATACTTCTGGAAGAGGATGCTAAGCCAATAAGACAATCTCAAAGAAGACTAATGGAGGTTGCTAAGAAAGAGGTCACTAAATTGCTACAAGCAGATATTATATACCCCATTTCTGACAACAATTGGGTGAGTTCTATACATGTGGTTCCCAAGAAATATGGAATCACAATGGTTAGGAATGAGAAAGACAAGTTGACTCGTATTCAACACAGAAGTGGGGTACATAACTTAGTAGTTGACCATCTTAATAAGATTAAACAGGAAAAAGATAATTCAAGATAACTTTTTCGATAAAGTCCTACTAGCATTCCTTCCATCATGAAGGAGGTAAATACCCTCATAGTTTGAGTACGCACATCACACCTCAATAACTTGTTTTGAGTATATACTAGACTTTAATAATTATGTATCATGAAAAAAAAATTATGCTCTATAATTCCTTGATGAAATTACAATTTTATCCTTAGTAACATTACAAGAGAGAATTTGTAATTTTTTTTTTTGAAGATTGTATATTGAGTAATAAACTAGTTTAATTGAATATTGTCCATCAAAAATAATTCACAATTTTTATTTCTCAAAAAGATAAAATGATTAATTTTAGTCTATATAACAAAAACTTACTATTGATATAAATATAAAATAATCCATGTATAGTTTATTATGCATGTACATACACCACTCAAGTTTAATATTTAAAGTCATTATGCTAAGTAAAAACTCATTATAAGTCAACATAATGTAAAGAGTTTTAGTTATATTATCTGCATCTTGGGTAATTATTATTATGATCCATAAATATTTAGTGATCTTATTTGAAGGAATCAAACACAAAGTTCGATCTAAGAGTATGATAAAAGAAGTGAACACTGATGAAAGTCAGCATCAAAGTCAATGACCTTTCTCACCAAAAGAAACCAGAACATTAATTTGAAGAGGAAGAGAAGAAAAAGGAAATACCTTACGAGCATAGACGTGAGAAAGAGTAGCTCCCCAACCTTCAAAATAGCTATACTGAACAATGGAAGATCCAAACAACACAAACTGTGGTCTCGACGGTCCTATCATCTTTCTTTCTCTATCCCTTTCTCAACCACAAAAACAAACCAATACACTGTTGCTCAGATATATATATGCACGCTGTAGTTACCCACGTGTTAGGTTTTTATATTAAAAAAATCATCAAAACTAAAATCATGTCGGAAGTAACAGTCACGATCAATGGGAGCCAGCTCAGATCTAAATAAAGATCAATCATCAGAAGATTTTAAAAAGGAGTAGCTACACTGTTTTTAAACTTTTGTTTTCTTGAATTTGAAAATGTGCAATTTGTGATTTTCTTAACTTCACAAGTGTTTTTTTAAATGAATAAAATTAATTATCTTCAAACAAATTTTCAATAAACAAAGATTGATTTTGATTATGATCGATTATAATAAATGATTGTGTACATAATGTAACCTTTATAGTTGTTTATAACAAACTTTTAAAAAAATTAAAATCTGGACATATCGTTAAACATGTTACATAGATTAAAATAATCGACCTAGTTTAATGTCCTAGAATTCATTTACCTAGAAGGGCTTTTCTTTTAATGTCCTAGAATTTCTATGGCAATTGGCTCAATCAAAGTACATATATAGTCACCATTTCATTCCACTCAAGGTAAGAAAATCCAGTGATAAATGATGCAGACATGTGGTTCTTATTTCCTGTTATTCTGTGATTATTGCTTAAAGGATTCTAAGAACTGGGGCAGACAACTCTATTCCCATTGCATAGTTTCAAGGAAGGTCCAGTTGGAGACATTCACATTGTTTCCATCAGGGCCAATTGGATCATAAGATGAATCTTCTCCATATTCAGTTGGCATTGACCTCCATTGCAGGCTTGGTTCCCATTCTGCTTCTTTGATCACCTTCAATATCTCTTTTACAACCACATGGCTCCCCTCAGCAGAAAGATGAATTCCATCCTCCCTATCAAACACCACTCAAAAAAAAAACTGAAGGATAACAAGATTTGAATCTTCTAAATTAAGCTGCATGTCACTATGAACTACTCAACACAATGAATCATAGGAAGATTTCAACTTTTCTCAATTTAAGAAGCATGTGACTAACCAAGAATGCATACTTACGTGAAGTAAAGGTGTCTCCAGTCATCCCTGTTCTGGAGTAAAGACCACAGATTAATGGCATTGATATTCATCTCACGGCACAGCTCCAAACATGCTTCTGAGTATATTCGACAAGATTCGTTTGTCCTTAATTTCTGCCCCGGTAGCACACTGGTTTAAAGTCCAAAATTTTTCTCATCACAGTCTAATTTAGATATAAGTTCTAAAAAAGAAAGAAAAATCAAAGGAAATAAGAATGTTTATACACATGAAATCTAGTTCATTACTTCTATGGACCAATTCTTTGGCTACCCTTAATATGGCTATATTTGTCATGATATAATCAATCTTGACCTGAGTGAAGAAATCACCAGCATGTAGTTCTCTGCCTTTCATCTTTTGTGAATTTATAAAAATGAAATAGCAGTTAGATTGAAGTCAAAACCTGTTTCCAGTAAGGTGTGCCTCATTGACCGGAGGTGCAGTGAGAAATATGATGCGAGTCTTCCCTGAAAGGCTCTGGCAATCACAAGGATTTGTGTCAAACATGGCAGTAATAACTAAAAGGTAAAAAGATGGGGATTCTGTAAGAAATACTTGAAGGGTGAAGAGTTTCTTTCATGTAGTAATAAGAAATGAGAAATGTGTTGTTTTTACCTTCAGATGGCTACCTATCTTTCGCATATTTTCTATGTATTCTTGGAGAGGTACATGTTGACCACGGCCACTTGGATGAGGAAGAAGAGAATCATTACCACCAAAGTACACAATAACCAATGATGGTTGCTCGGTGGCATTCTATGTTAAAGAAGATGACAGATCAGAACCTTTTGAAAAAACGCTATAAACTCTAATAATTGAGTAGTTCATTTTAGTAGATTACGTATTGTAAAATTCAGAATAATCTTCCTAACATGTGACATGATTCATTCAGAAGACAACATGAGGATATCTTGTGCCATGATTTTTCACATCATTCAGTACCACTCTCCATTTGTTTCTCAATGACCACAAATAGAATAAGCAGTTTTTTTTAACATTGGTGATGGAATGACAAAATATTCAAGTTGAAGATGAAGAAAGAAGAGGTACCTTTGGGAAAATTTCATCCAGAACTTGCACAGCACGCCTTGAGTTCCAGCCAGAGTATCCTCGCAGAATTACATCCGCCTATGTCATATCAAGGTGTAAAGTTAAACTCATTGACAATCCAAGTCATAAAATAAAAGCAATTATTTCATTCAATTACTGGCTAAAGTTTAAACAAATTAAGACATTTTATACGCTGTGATCTCATGCTAATCTATTTGATATAGTCTTTTTGGTCTGTGGTTAGATCTTATTCTAATAATACCAAGGCCTTGCACTGAAACAATAAGTGATTGGTGGGTGGTGAGTAGAGTATGACCACCACTTCCATAAAAAAATTTCAATATGGTGATTTACGGGCAGCAAATTATTCATCAACAGTTTAGGTTCACCTATTCATTTTAACATTTCTTGACATTAAAAGAATATGGAATATTTTCACATCACAAAACTTTTTTAAGAAAATGACACTTTTCTTTGCCCAAATAAGAACCATTCACACTGCTTTCGATCTTAGTCTCATAAATAAAGCACTATCCCTTTTTGTTTATCCAAGAAAATGCCCACCAAAATAAGCAATTCTCAACATAGTCTCATCCAGTAACCAAAAATAACAAAAACAGCTCCGTCCAACTTCACGGAAAATCATAACAGACACAGAAAATTATTCATCCTCAGGGTCAATGCATGAGAACCGTACTCTAAACAAACCAACTCCTCGGATCCAGATTCTCTGCATCCACTTTTCAACTCATTAAATGAAAATTTTCAGAACTGTCACATGAAGATTTGAGCTCAGTTCACTTAAGAAACACACATCTGAAATGTCAGCCATCCATTCCTCATCCTAATATTATAAAAAATGTATTGAGTGCCTGAAAATGTGTCAGCACTGAATTCATTTGCTCATCTCCACGCTCGTCTGATCAAATAAAAACTGAAGCAAGAACAGATACAGAATACTACAACCTTCACTCAGTGAGATCTACTAAACTCTAAACATTAAATCCTAAACTCTAAATTTGCTAGAAAAGTTATACACTTTCCAATGCACAAACAAGAGTTCTGCGTGAGCTCAGTTGCAATGCAAAACACACCCAAAATCATGTCACGAGTATCTAAAAGTTATCCAAGACCAAGAACAACTCTATTTACATATCCCCATTACTTAGTACATTATTAGACTTACATGTCTGAGATAGTGGCCGTTCTGCTGATATGCTCTCAAAGATTTAATCTTTAAAGGCTTGTTGTTGGAGTAAAGAAAAAGGGTATTTAATAAGGTAGCCTTAATTTTGATAGTCAAACGGACTCATTTGTTGTACCCTCTTGGTTAAATCAGTTACGTGGAAGAACTTCACAACTTAACAATTCATAGTCACGCATCACAAGTCTAAAGTCACAGTCTTTCACAGTTTGACTCCCTCACAGAAAGCACTATACTGAAAGGTACATGCACACATACCTTACGAGCATACAAGTGAGCAAGAATGGCGCCCCAACCTTGCTGGGAATAGCTGAGCTGAACAATGGAAGAACCAAAGAGTACGAACAAGGGTCTTGCTGGTCCAACCATCTCCTCTTATTTTCTCCGTCTTGGATGAAATTGGAACAGATCCGAACCCCAAGACTCAGATTTATATTGATAAAACGTGTTGGTTCTTGTTGAGTCAAAGCATTGAATGGTTGGGAGGTTCCGTAACACACTGATTAAAGAGCCATGATTCAAATGACGCTGCATTTTATGCACTGATCACTAGTGACGGGTGCCTTGCCTAACCGGATACTGACCCGCTAAAAAATCGGGTCATAATCGTACGATCTTAAATAGGAATATGATAAAAAGACAAAAACAAATGTATAGTGGATACCTGTCTGATAATCCATGGTATATACTAGATGGACATTCACAGATAATGCTACACTACAGATATTTAATACCTAACCTCTTTATACTCAACTTAATATTTATTATTATAAATTTTGTTTGAGTATATTCTAAAAAATAATTAAATAATTAAAATAAAACTATATTAATAAAAGAAATACTAATTATTAAACATTTAATTTTATATTTTTTTATTTAGATTTATTAAATTGAAATTATTTTAAAAATAAGTAACTTTTTTAAAATTTATATTTTGACATAATCATTTAATTTTTTTGATAAAGACTTAATTATTAGTATGTAATTTTATTTAAATTATATATTTTTTATATAAATTTATAATTTAAAGATTTGTTTTTAAATAAGTTTATTTAAAATTAAATAAAATAAAAAATAAAAATATTTATTAGTATTAATAATTATATACGAGAAAAAAAAAAAATATATATATATATATATATATATATTATGAGTATTAATGATTATACATACAAATAAAAAATTAAATTAAATTAATTCATTTTCATCATACTTTCAATAAATTATAAAAATAAAATATTTATAAATAAATTAATTTACAAATGATGAATTAAAAAATAGTTGAGATGGGTTGAGTTGACATATTTTCAACTCAACTAAATACCCAAGTTTTGTCTAACTTATATTGGGTCACTTTGACAACCCTGAGGTCGGTCATGTTGCTCACATGCAGCTAGGATTATTTGGTTTCTCTTTTTCTTCTTATAGACTTCCTATTGTATCCATCACTTTTAGTTGAAAAAAAGCTTAATAGAAAAAATCATTCATCTTAAAAATACCAATTTGTTGTTAAAGAGAAAAGAATACAGAGAAAAGAGATTAAAGAGAAAATACTCATAAAAAATAAATAAACATAAAAATTGTAAAATATGGCATTCACCAAACAATATTAACAAACAGAAAAGTCAACCTTTTAAAATTTTAAATAAAATTAGAACTCAACTAAAAAAAATATATTAGAAAAATATTAAATATTTATTTTTAATATAAGAAACAAAATACTAATTAAACTTTAATTATATTAAAATCTTACCATACTTTTACTTTCTTTTTCTTCTTATATGAAGTGACAAGAGTTTCGTGACTTCCTTTGCAAATCTTATATTTTAAAAGAGAAATCATCTTTGATTTTCTATCACATTTATGTTGTGTTTGCTTATGAATATTTAATGTTTGAGAGAATTGGAGATGATGAATGAGGATGGATGAATCCGTTTTCATATGATAAATTTAAGGAAAATTGAGGGGATGAATTTGAAGAAATGGAGATGAAATTGTAGTATCCTTTGAATTAAGAGAAAGATAGTATGATTTGAGTATATTTGAGATAAAAATTTGTAAGAATTTGTATATGATTACCATTTTATCCCTAATGCTAAATGTGATATAAATTTGAATGTAAGTAGTAAAAATTATATTAGAATTAACTCGACATTATTTATAATAGAAAAAATAAAAATAAAATTAAAATAAATTTGTAGGAATAAATTTGAAATACATTTTCTTAAATAATAATTTCTATATTGTTATTGTTAATATTATAACTATAACAATAATTAATTTTTATTATTAGAGTTATTATAAAATTATGTTAATTGATATGAAATCAAAAGTTAAAAAATTTATAGAATGGGTTATAATGATATCTAAAGATCAAATTTCCTTTTGTAGGTTACCAGCATTAAGCTAAGGCATCTCTGCCAAATAGCATTTCCCAACAACTTCAGTGCTGGCTATGGACATGGAGATGGATCACACATAAACTATAACTAATATTTTTCAGTTTTGCATGGCTTTTTTATTTTCTTTCATTTCATTGTTTAAATAGATTTTGAAAACAAAGAAACGTTGCAGCTTACGCAGATGCTCGCGTCAAATTCATTGCATAATTACTGAACTAATAATTGATTTCACTCTCTACCATCTTCCATGGAACTGATTCCACCGATGCAAAACAATCAGATTTCATACTTTTCAAAGACGCTGAATCGATTCTAGGACCAGCAGAATCAATTTCAGTTCTTTTAAAACACACAAAATTGATTTTAGAAGTTATGTAACACACACAGAACTGATTCTAGAAGCTATATAACATACACATAACTAATTCTAGAAGCTATATGTAACACACTCATAATCGATCTTTACCTTGTTTAACATCTTCATAATCGATTCCATGCATACGACAATACCCTGATTCCCTCTCCCTCTTACATAGTCAATCTTTCATTCACTCTCCCCAGAATTGGATTCTAAACCCACAAGTGAAACTCATCATTTCTCCAAATGGTATTTAGTATTTCACTCATGATAAACAACCCATCCCTCAAATCTTTATGTTGATTTGCTAAATGCTTCACACTTCTCTCTAGTAAATTGTTGCTCGCAAATGGTATCAAATACTTTGAAACAAACATATTCTTCATTCACAAAATAATCTTCACAATTACGCGTTAAGAATATCATCTATTAAAATAAATACTGCACTCATTTGTAAAAATAAATTTGAAAGAGAGTGACTAAATGAATTTGGAAGAACTTTGAAGTAAAGTTTGTGTTTTTTTTTTCAAATAATTTGTAATTTGAAGATGAAAGCAAATAGATTTGAAAGTAAAGTTTTTAAGTGATTATATGAATGTATTATTATAAAAAATTGTTTTAATAGATTAATATATAATATTACTATTTTACCCTTATAGTTAAATTTAATATATTATTATATACTATTATTATAACATGTAGATTTGATTAATTTAAATTAAGTTAAAAGGTTAATAGTTTTTAAATAAAAAATTAATAGGTGTAATGATTAAAAAATATAATGTATTTGGTTAAATAACAGTAAAATATTTTTAAAAAAATTATTCATATGCAAACAATATATTTAAAACCTCATCACCACTAAAAAAACTTATTTTTTATCACATTCTAGGTTTTGTAAAGTTTTTTTTTTCACTTAAATTTCCTTTAACGTTTGATAAAGAACTTAATGGATTAAGTAAAGAATGAATAAAAGATGTGAAAAATGTTACAAAATCTGGAATCAAGAAGTAAAAAAATATAAAATTCTAGATAAAACTTCAAAGAAATTTTAAAAGACAAAAAACAATAAAATTTAAAAATAATAAAACTACCAAAAGACTTAAAGAAAAAGACTAATTGTAATCCCATATATCAATAAACCATTTGAATATATATTTGTTTCTTTTTTACTTGTATTCACTGTTCTTTTTTTCTTTTAATATATATTTATTTTTAATTTTGTGTTTCAATCACAAATAAAAAACTAAATTGATTTTCTTTCAAAAACCAAAACTCATACAAAATAAGTAAACAAATAATTGAAACTACAATTAAAAAAAAACAAATAATTTATGTGGATCAAATAAAAAAGGTTTAATCATTTAGAATATCCCTATTTGTGTAGAGTTATCTCAATTAAGTCCTCGTATTTTTTTTTATCTCAATTAGATCCTTTTTTTTAAAATTCAGTTAATTTTGACCTTACTTTTAAATTTAGTATACGGTGTTAAAATTTGTGTTTTTGTGACATGCTGACTGTGCCATTTTTAATTGCATGGCACAGAATTGTCTTATGTGTAATTTACAAATAAAAAAGCAAAAAAAAAAAAAACAGCTTCTCATCCCCTTCCTCGATACATCCTCCATAGCCATCTCCATGGATCTCACACTTGTGCCGTTGACACCTCCATGGCCACCTTCTTATGCTCTTGATTCTTCTTCAAATTTTTCTTTGCATACCTGATTGCCTGTTATAAAAAAAAGTATGAAATTTCCTTAAATCTCTAATTTAACCTAATTTGAGAGATCCCTAATTAAAAGGGTGCCTGGGGCAGATCTGGGAGGTGGAGAAACGTGGGTTCGAACTTAGCCTGAGGCGGTGGCGGAGAATGGTGGAGCAGTGTTCCGTTCCGCCCCTATCCCTCGTTTTCTCATCCTCCGCACCCTTCCATTTGTTTCTTCTCACCCTAGGACCATTCCACCCCTTCCTATTAGGATTCTTCATTTTCCTTTCACTGTTACTGTTCCAATTTTGTAAATTTCAGATCTTTTCTATTGACATTGGAATCATATATTCTGAAGTGGAATGCTTATATATTTGGGTTTTAGCCTAAATTCATTACAACCCAAATTTGTTATCACTGAATATTAAATTTGATGAATTAAAGTGGTTATTCTTGTGTTTAATGGAAACAAAATGAATTTTCATCGTCGAATGTCTATCTGCGTGTTTCATCTGTGTTAATTTTTTATCCTTTCTCATGTTTCATCTTTGTTAATTTTTTATTATCTGTAGGCTTCTCTGTAGCTGAACAAAATATATGCAGTTACTATGATTGATAAAATAATTCCATCTTTGTCTACTTGAACGGAACACCTGCTTTCATCGTCGTCAACCCTACAAACTAGAACACCTGCTTTCATCGTCGTCCTCGGTGTTGGAAAGGTTGATGATGTAGTTTCATGGTTGAGAAGGATTGTCGGCAGAGTCATGACCGGCAGCGGCGGTGGCAGTGACGAGGTTTGAGGATTGAACTTTTGGGATTTGAGTGAGTCAAGAGGAGTACGAAGTTCCACTGCTACATGTTTAACCATTGTCCAATCAGCATGTCACCAGACACAAATTTTAACGCCGTCTACTAAATTTAACGGTAAGGTCAAAATTGACTCGATTTTATAGAAAAATGGATCTAATTGAGATAAAAAAAACATAAGGACTTAATTGAGATAACTCTACACAAATAGGGACATTCTAAATGATTAAACCAATGAAAAATATATAATTTTAAGTATTTTTTAAATGGTGATGTTTTCAATTAAGTTTTTATTAAAAAAATATGTTCTACAATGTATTTAAAATATATTTTTTTTATTATTTTTAACTAAATATTCTGGTTGATTTTGTGATCAATTTGAAGAGAAAAAATATAAATTAATCCACAAGTTACAGATAGAGATAAGAGTAACGATAATTTCATCTTGTTGATAATAAAATCAAATAACCGAATGCTTAAACAAAAAAAAAGTATTTCAAATGATTAATAAAATATTTTTTAATAAAAAATTAATTAAAAATATTTAGATTTATAAATATACTGAAAATTTAAGATCATATAATAAAAGTAATGGAGTCAGTGCACCTAAACCAATACATTCTCAGAAGAATATTTATGATTTAGTGAATATAGAACTCGGTCTACAATAAATGAATCTTACTTCTCGATTTTGGTCTTTTATATATAACTTGTTGGGCATTTGGGCTATCAGGCTTTTTCTTTTGAGTATGGGTTTTTTCTTTCTGCACCTCCCTTCATTGGGGTCATCAATCCCTTGATGGTGTTTAAGCTACAATCTTTTTTTATCAGCCTGTTTAAGCTACAGTTAACAAGATTTTCTTACACATTTTTTTCTTCTTTTTATGGAGAGTGAGGATAATATAACATACATATTGACGTTCATTTGATACACAAAATAATATTAAAAGAATGAACTTTTATAATTTAAAAAAAAAAATATCAAATTAAAGTAAAAAAATTATCAATGTGAAAATATTTATTTTTTTTTCTTTTGAGTGTAGAAAGTTTTAAGGAACAGTAATTCTATAATAAAAATTATATTATATATATTTTAACACACAGTACAATACCATTTTACAATCGCATATTCATAAACGCATTGTTTTTGTTTTGCCCTAAGGTTGACCTATAGTTGATAATCTCTCTTTTTTTATACACATGGTTAGCATTGAATCTTAACATACTTAAGAGATTCAACATTCCACTAACCGCGATGCACTTTGTTGGTAGGAGGATTCAAACACACTATAAAATCATCTTAATTACTGATACACTCTTGATTATATATATAATCTCTGCTCCAATTGTAATGAAACGTTCTATGCATGGTAACTGCAGATTGATATATAGCTTCTACAGATCCCATTGCAAAGACCTTCTCGAGACACAGTAGGACACATTAATGGTGGTTGTTCCATCAGGAGCGGGAGGGTAATATGGTGAATCTTCTGCATATTCTGTTGGCATTGACATCCAATGCAGGCTGGTTTTCCAATCTGCTTCTCTCAGAACCCTTAGTATTTCCTTCACCACCACCTTGCTTCCCTCTGCTGATAGATGAACTCCATCCCTAACCAGCATTAATAATGTAACAGATCACTTAATCAGTTCTCAAATAAGATATGATTATACTATTCAATTTTTTATTTTTTTTTACTTTGCATTAAAATTACCTTCTTTTCCTGAAAGATTTAAAATAGAAAAGTTTTGTGAATATATATGTACTCACGTGAAGCTAACATCTAACCAATCATCCCTTGTCTGAATTGCAGACCACAGATTAATGGCCTTGACGTTCAGCTCCTCACTGAGCTCCATAAGTGCGTCTGCATATTCTCCGCAGGATTCATTGGTTCTTCCAGACTGCGTTGCACTGCATTCAGTGGAGTTCATCAGAAAACTTGTGTAGTCAGTACAAAAAACAATGTTATCTAACTACTTAATTTAATGGGATGGAGATGGGATATACAGCTATAGCGTGTTACTTTTAGCAGAAATGTTATGTATTAGTGTAAAAACACCACTATCTATATCTCTCTATATAAACAATGTCTGCAAAAAAAATAAAAAAAATAACAGGAAGATTATTTGTACCTGAGCTTTTTGCGGAGTTGCTCTTCATTGATGGGAGGAGATGTGAGAAATATAATGCGAATATGGTCTGAGAGGCTCTGACAAATATTTTCATATATACATGTCAACCGTTACAGCATCAAATATTAGAGAGAAAAGACAAAAATACTATTGTATGACATGATTTTTCTTGTCTAAAACATGTTCCTATAATGTTTGGTATGGAAGATTAAGTTGTTACCTTAAGATGGTTAGCGATCTTCCTCATGTTTTCAAGATATTCTTGGAGGGGAACGTGAGGACCAAGACCAGAAGGGTGAGGGTGAACGGAATCATTACCACCAAAGTACACAATCACCAACGATGGTTGCACAGGAGCATCCTAAATGTTCAAGAAAATAACTAAGAATCGCCAAAAGTAGAACTCATCACACATTATCTAAACCAACATCTCTTACTTCACATACATGATTCGCAGATAAATAAAACTATTAAATAATAACCTTTGCTTTCGTATGTGGAGAGAAATGTTTAATAGTTAATACTGCATTAACTAAAAGAAAAATTGAAATTGAATGAGACTATACATGCTGTTTAAACCTAAGACAATTTAGATATCAGGTTCTCATTGCTATATAATCTGCAGTAGATCAATTCAATGGTTTTTGACCTTTATGGATAGGTGCCATTACTGAATTTTGATGTTTTTAAAGAACAGAAAATAGAATAAAGAAGATATATATATATATATAGAAACAAAATCTACGTGACATTAAAGATGTTTTTTTTTTTTGTGTACCTTGGGGAAAACTTCATCCAAAACATCCAAAGCTTGCCTTGAATTCCAACCTGAATATCCTCGCAATACTATGTCCGCCTGGCCATGTCAACGTGAGATAAAAACAAGGATTTTAGAGAAAAACTATATATAAAAACAAGTTCTTCGTAAATATAATATATTTACCTCCATTATTTATGTTTTACTTGTCTTTTAATTGTATTCATTATTTTTCATATATATAACCTATATCGTATTTAATCTTTTTAAATATCAATTATCCATTATACATAGTAACTAAAGGTTTTCACAGATTAGTAGGTTTAGTGAGTTTGTTGAAGTGTATATTGAATCTAAAGCTTGGTTGAATAAAGAAATTAAAAGTGTTGTTGGAGAACATGGAATTGCAGGTATTGGTGTTAGAATGAAAATGGAGGAGAAAGAGAAAAACCTTTCTAGCATACAAACCGGCTAGAATAGCACCCCAACCACCATTGTCGAAACTAAACTGCACTATAGAGGAGCCAAAGAGCACAATCTGAGGTCTCATGGGGCCAACCATATTTTGTTTCTGAACTCTTTGACTCCCTCACTACACAAACAAACTACACTCTGTTCATATATGATGAAATAACACTGAGAATGAGATCCAATTTATAGAAGCAGATTAGTGTTGCCACGTTTTTGGTCGGCACCAAAACTGTACCTTAAGCCATATTATATTGCCATTTCATCATGCTCCATGCCTCAAACCCTTCCAATACAATATTATTCAAATTGCTTCATAATTGGATTCTGAATATTCCTGTGAGGGTCCAACACTTGTACAGTTATACTTAACATCTCTTTAAAAGACAAAAACTAATGTATGTGTTGGAGAATACTAAAGGCTAAAACATAGGAATCTGTGTCAACATGCTGTACCAAATTATTTAACACCACTTTCAAGGATATATCACATTTCATTACTCACCACTTATCTCTCCAAAAAAAAAAAACAATTTATTTTAATCAGTGATAATTTACAAATTTTTGGCATAATACTTTGATGCCAATACTTGTTCTCATCACACCCATGATATAATCAATATATTTATTACCTCATTTCGCTTATGGATCCTTAAAATAATGATAATATCAGTAATATAGCTATTATAGTTATAATAATAATAAAAAAAAAAGATTATTTCTTCTAATACACTTGTTTAACAAATTAAAACATAATATCATTGTATAATGCTAACATTAATGACCAAAAACTCACAAAAAAAAAAAACATTGCTGATTTCTTATTTAAAAAGTTTAGGTGAGTACGATCATAAAAGCTCACATGCCAGAGCAATCCTCCAAGCTTAAACAAACACCCTATAGAATCTTCCATACATTATTCTTTAACCGTCTTTGTTCATAATCAAATTCTTATTCTCGTCCTTGTATGGCGTAAGTCTACACATACCGGAACAACCTTTATTAATTGTAGTAAACTTTTAATTTAATTAAGAATAAAAACAAAACATGTATTTTTTGATAAAAAAAATTATAAATCATTATAAAATTATTTCATTTAATTTTATTAAAAAATATTAAAAAATCAAATTATATAATTGTAGGACGTAATTCAATCTTTTATAATATACTCGCTGTATTCATTTTCTAAAATCATAATGAATATTTACGTATATTTCACTTCGTTAAATCTATTTAGTAAAGAAAGTAAATTTATTTATTACTACATTGAGTTTTAGATCTGAATTTATCTCAAGTTTAAAGACCATGTGGCTGTAAAAACTAGGATTGTTGTTCTTTGGATAGGGTAAATGATTTTGGACTAAAGCCACTTATTAAATGGTGGCAACTTGTGTGAAGTTAGGTAAAGGTATTTTTCTTCTTAATTTTCTTAACTTTCTAACTTAAAAGTGTAAAAAACTCCTCGTAGGAGTATTTGGAGAGTAGAAAAGTCAATGTTTTTAGTTTAAATGTTCTCTCTCTCTCTCTCTCTCTCTCTCTCTCTATATATATATATATATATATATATATATATATATCTATCTATCTATATCTCTCTCTCTCTCTCTCTCTCTATATATATATATATATATAAATTAAAATTAAGTTATTTTTCATTTTTATGAAACCATTATCTTTGTAAAACTACAATATTTAAATTATCTTATTCTTTTAACGGTTCTTTGTCCTTTTCATCTTTGAAGCTACAAGTTAGGAGCCAAAGAATAAATTTAAAGTATATAAAATTTTATTTAAAGTAAGTTAGTTAAATATGTTTTCTTTAGTTGATTTGTTTTCAAATGGTATTAAATTTTTGGTGAACTAACAAAGTGCACAACCTTAACTTAAATGGTAGCTTTACTATTTTGTATTCTATTTTTGTCAATTTCTATCATTGAATACAAACAATACTTGTTAATGTCATATCCATGAAATATAAACACATTGTTATTAGGCACACGGGTTAGTTTCAAATGTGTTTTCAAAGCATTAGCCTCACTAAGAAACTCTCATTATGTTTATTTAATACTCATTTCTCATTCATTTGGAGGTGTTTGGCTTGATCTCACGTACGTGTAGCAATATGTAAGGAATTACCTCATCAATATGGTTCGATACATTTTGTTTGATCAAATTCTTTTCTTCTTATATTTCTAATCTTTATATTTAAAGCCTTCACATATTTATCGACTTTTATATTATAACTTCTTACAATATATTTTAAAAATTTCTTATACTTTAATTCTTAAATTTTTTAAATAATTTAATCACTCCTAAAAAGTAAAATAACTAATTCAGTCTCTATATATTTTTACTATTCCTAAAATATAAATTACAATTTTAAACAACTTATAATATTATTTGGCAGTCACATGCATCTGATACAAATTTAATAGTTATTAACAATTTTTTTTTTCATTTAGTATGATTTATTGGACTAATAAACTTCATAATTACCTTTATTTTTGTTTTCTGAATATCTTTTTATATTATAAACATTCTTTCACTAGTGAAAATATATGAGCATATATGTGTGTTCAATTTTTATGATAATATAAAATAAGAAAATAATTAAGATTAAAAGAATAATTATTTTAATTTAAAAAGGTTTTATTCAAAGGATAAAATTAGAAAACAAATATGCATACCAAAATGAGAATCTCCTTTATATAGACTAGTAAAAACACATGTATACATGTGTGTTATTTTTTTTTATAACAAAACATTTTAAAATTATAATTATAAAAACAAATATAAATAATTTTTGAAATTTAGTTGTAAATAGTTTTTATTTATTTTGTAGATGATTTTTATTTATTTATTTGATAATTTTTATTTATTTAATTTAGAAAAATAGTTAAATTTTAAAAAAATGATTAAATTGAAAAAATCAGTTAAATTTAAATAAAATGGTAACTTGAAGGATAAAAGTGGATACCAAAAAGAAAAATTTCTTTTATATATATAGGTATAGATATAAATTATAAAAATAAATAATTTGTATTTTTTTATTAAATATGCTTTTATTTAAATGATCATTTGAATATAAAAAGTAGTTATATTAAAAGAATAAAATGGTAAAATACTTATTTAATTTATAGAATAATTAAATTTAGATAACAATCATTTAAAAATTAAAAATTAAAATGTAATTATTTAAAGGATAAAATTGAGGAAAAATGTATAGACAGAACAAAATGAAATATCTTATATAGGTATAAATAATATTAAGTTACATAAACAACCACATGCTATTTAATATATGTGCTCCATGATATTTTTATAATACATTTAGTAGAATATTGGTTTAGTCATCAATCAATAGTCATTTTAACGTTGATATTCAAAATTTAAAGCCTAGTTAGTATATGAAAAGAATTGTGACTCAGAACTCTTATACCCTTTAATTTGAAGTGTTTTTAATAAGCATTATTGGAGTATTTGTTTTCTTTCAATTGACCTAACTGATGTAAATTGAAATTTCTTATGACAATTTGACTCGGCAGAGATACCCGATTGGTTAGATATCTGCAATCATGCCTTATTATATTGCCACTTCATCATGTTCCATTATTCAATCTAAGCATAAATATTAAACTGTTCCATAATTTGATACCAGAATATTCTTGTCTGCCTGCAATAATTGCACTTGATAAGCATTCTTTTCTGATACGCTTTCTTTTCTAATATATAGTCACATTCTCATTTAACTGTTCAATTTTATACTTACACCCAATCTTATCATCTTAGCTCACAATTAAATCTTTAAACAAATTATTTGACCTAACATTCAAACAAAAAATAACACTTCTTTGCAGGCCGCGACAACATGAAAACATGACCACTCTGTACAGTGATTTAACCAAAAGAAGCATTGTCATATGTTTTCTGGTGATACTCTCTCACTCACACAGATATATTTAGATATATGATAGGTTTTTCAATATCTATCATATCATAATTTTCATTTTGCCATCATCTTCAATTTATTATGATAAGTGATTTTTTACTTATTATAATACATGTAACTTTTATTACAAAAATTATTATAATAGGTTTCTTAAAATACTTTTTCTAGTTTTATTGTAAAATTGTCATCAAGTATTATGATAAATGGATTTTACTTATCATAATAGTCTCTTATCAAAGTTTTTTTTTTTCACTAAAATGAATTTTCTGTTCCAAGAACTTATATATCAGAAAAAAGAGGTGTAGTAATGCATGTTGATGACATCTCCACTAACAGCTCCACAAAACTACAAAAGCACACTGTTAATCAGTAAAAGACATGTTAATTTTAATGCTTTGCTTTGCACTGTCAATTAAGTACCTAATAAATGTAACTAAAAGATATTGTTTTGTTTATTCAAAGTAAATTTGGCCATGTCAATTAAAAAAATTGTGTGAACGTTTCTGGATGGAGTGTTGCACTTTAAGTGATGCACTACCAGACACATTATAAAAGGTGTTTTTATACATTAATTGAAAAAAGAAATTGAATTTATTTCCTTGAAAAGATGCTAAAAGGTGATAATTAGATTTTATTTTCTTAATTAGTTAATGTAACACATACAATGTTTTATTTTAAGATTTCCACATGAAATAGAAATAACATCACTTAATTAATATAAGCGTTTGGTAAACAAAATAAAAAATAAATTCTCATTTGACATGTGTTAAGTTTTAATATAATATTTATTAAAACACATTTTATGGGATTTAGTACTATATTAATCAAAATTACACTTTAAAACGTTAAAAAATACATTTAGATGTTGATAAGTATGAAGGATTCTGGTTTTACAATATTTGCTAAGGAAAATATATAGAGCATGTGTATCATGTTATCAATGTATATAGGGTTAAATATGTTTTTAGTTCTTATATTTTGGGGTGATTTTGGATTTAGTCCCTCTTTCAAACTAAGGTACAATTTAGTCCTTCAAACTCTAGTTTTAGTCTTTTTTACAAATTTTTTTAACTTTATTTGCTGTTTCAAGCATATTTCATTATAGCATTTGGATTGTTTACACTGTTTGACACATTTTTGCTTCAATGTTAACTGAGAAACGCGTTTGAAACAGCAAATAAAGTTAAAAATATTTGATAAAAAAGACTAAAATCATAATTTTCTAAAGTTGAAGGACTAAATTGTACCTTAGTTTGAAAGAGAGACTAAACCCAAAATCGCCTCCAAAGTATAGGGATTAAAAACATATTTAACCCATATATATATATATATATATATATATTTTTTTTTTAATTGAAATACAAATTAAATAGTAATTACGTAATAGTGAAATCGTACCTATAATTGTTAATTCTGCACTATATCTAACAGATTCCATATTATATAAATAGTTGTTTTATATTACTAAAAGTTATCTTATTTTTTTCTTAAAATATTTTAGTGTGAATTAGTCATAAGCATGTGATTGCTAAATAATTTTCTCAATATTTTATGCTGAAGTCGATGAGTCCATTCCTTTTCGGCATTTTAAAAATTTCAGAAATTATAAAATTTTCCACATAATATTATTATATACTTTTCTTTTAAAAATTAGTTATATATACTTTTGTTTTCAGATAATATGTTGAAGATATACTGCATCGATTAACTCTGAATCGAGGCAAAATCGTCTATCTTTTTGTCTTGGTTTATAATTGAGGTATAAAAGTTTAGACTTTTTGTCTCGTCTGGATATGTTTTGGTTTAGGAACTGTTGTTAAAGGACGAAAATAATCTTTGTCGTTTCTTCTGACTACACTAGTGTTAGTTTGTTTAATAAAAAATAACACAATACATTTAATAAATAATAAATTTTGTTAGGATAAATTTTAAAATATTTTAATATCATTTTAAAAGATAATCATTAAATTTAACTTAGCTGTGTAAGATAAAATTTATACTTATTATTATAAATTTGTTTTATTTTTAGTTGATATTATATTTTTATATCTAAAATCAATTTTTAACTGGAAAACCAAAATCTCGGTTCATCACCACGAAAATAATACATTTTAAGAGAGGTTATTTTTTGGTCTGAAACCCCAGAATATTTCCGGCGGTTTAAAACTACAACCGCAGTTAGTTTATTTATTTATTTTTTTAAAATTTCCGACGGTTTAAATACGAAACCTCCCCCAAACATTTAAATTTTTTTATTTTTAAAATGGTTTTTCTTCACCTTCATTCCTTCTACGTTTTTCCTCAAACCCTAATCCCTCCCTGTTGCCTACATTTTCCCCAAACACTATCTTCATTTCCCTACTACCTTCATTTTCTCCCAAACCACAATCTTCATTTCGCTGCACCACAAGCACCATCTCAATCTCGCCATTCTCTGCCACCGCTGCCAGAAGCTTAATTCTACTCTTTGCTGCTCTTCCTTTTCCGAGAAGCACCACACGAACTCCCCTAACTCCGATGACGTCGTCGAGCTTTCTCTCTTCTCTCTCCCACGGGTGCTCTTCCCCGGCACCATCCTCCCCTTGCAGATCATCGAGTTCTGCTACCGCATCATGATGCACACACTCCTTCAAACATCTGCTTCGGTGTCATCTACACAAATGCAGTCTCCGCCGCCGTTGGCTGCGTTGACGAAGTCATAAAGCATGAGAGTCTCGTGGATGACCGCTTTTTCCTCATGTGTAAGGGCCGGGAATAGTTCCGATTGAACAATGTGGTGCACATGAAGCCCTACCTGGTCGCGCAGGTGACGTGGCTCGAGGACCGACCATCTCCCTCCACCGATCTCGATCTGGATAGGCTAGTCATCGTATGCTGAATACAGTTACTAGGAGACAATAGAAGAGACAAGTAATCCAAATTATGCTGAAAGCAGTTTTGGTGATGAGATGGAGGGAGAGGAAACTGACCAAAATTGTGACTATGAAACTAATTATAACTGGATCAGTGAAATTTCTAAGCCTAAGAGCTATTGGGAAGAGCACAGGCAAGCCTGGTATAGAGAGATGCTTGAAACTGGTTCTCAGAATGAGGATATAAGGAGGCTTCTTGAAAGGTACATAATTTTTATTAAATTATTCCTCTTGTGTTAGTTGCATAAATCTCTTGACACAAATGAGGTTTGTTCACATGAATTTTTTAACCAAGCACATGATTTTTGAAGAAAAATAATCTTAACCATCCATGTATAGTTATATGATACAGAGTTCTTGAATAATCACATGATTTTTGAAGAAAAATAATCTTAAGCATTAAGGTATCTTGAAAGAGAAAGTTTTGATCATGTAACATTTTATCCACAAGTTCTTGAATAGTGTCACTGTTTCAGTGATTTATTTGATTAATCAATAACTAAATTATGTTCTGTTTCTAGTGCCATTATCATCCTGTGGTTCATGGAACACCCAAGTGATTTATAAAATCTTTGGAAGTGTCTGGTTGGATGTTGGATATGAGAGAAAAATAGTTTGTATATGGTTAATGATGTTGTTTCTTCAGTGTAGAGTAGAATGTAAATAGGGAAAAATTAGTACAAGTAGACCTTGGAGTGTGTGTAATACTTGCACTTAGATTTGAGTTATCTGTGTTATTAAACTACTGCACATGGTTCTAGTCTCTAAAAAAATTCTTTGGTTTTTGTTTTTAGAAAATTTTATGGTACTAATTTTAAAATTATGAATATTTATTGTATGTTCGAGTTTAGCTTTTCTGACAAAGCTAAGTTTGTAAAGTACTTGAATTATTATATGTTATGGCATTAAATCTGTCTAAATAAGATCTTGAACATAGATATAAAAAATATTCTTGGAATAGATCTTATTTAAATATATTAAAGTACTTAAAATAATATTTAATATATTGATTATTTATGACATATTGAGTTAGAAGAATAGATGTTAAATGTTTGAAAAAATAATATTTAATAAGTTTTATGAAGATGGAAATTCATAATTCTATTACTTATTAATCTGACTCAACAAGAACAAAGATTAAAAATTAAAAATGTTATAAAAAATTTAAGTGTTTATGGAATTAGAAATTAAAAACATGTTTATTTTTAATTTTTAACACCAAATATATATTATTTCTTAAGTTTACAAATTAATTGTGTTTTTAATTTTACAATTTATTTATATAATAATAATTATTTTTGGTTTCATATTATTCTAATTTAATATTAAATATATTTCATGTTAATCACATTAATCAAACCCTTAAAATAGTAAAAAAAATTAAATTAGAGATGATGCCGTGAACAAAGATGATAAAGATGAAGAAGAATGGTGAAAATAAGATAGTTCCGGTGGTTTTGTAGAAAACCCTGTAAATCTCGGCGATTTTTATAAAACCTCTATCAATTCCGGCGGTTTTTGTAAAACTCCTGCTAATTCCTGCGGTTTTGCAAAACCCGTGCTAATCTCAACGGTTTTTGCAAAAAATCTGTGCTAATCTCGGCGGTTTTGCAAAACCCGTGCTAATCCCGGCGGTTTTGCAAAATCCGTGCTAATCCCGGCGGTTTTTGCAAAATCCCTGCTAATCCCGACGGTTTTTGCAAAACCCTTACCAATTCCAACACAGCTTTTCCCAGTGGTTTTTATACCTCTTTTCCAAGAGTTTTGCAGCCCCGAGAATTGTATTTTTCAAGGATTAAAATCCCCGCTAACGTTAAAAATAATCCCTACTGTATATTTTTGTAGTACATATGCTTGAATTCTTTTCTAAATTCTGATTTTATGACTAAATATACAAGTATAAATTTTATTGTTGTATCGATTAAACAACTTGTTAGAGAAACAACGAGGTGAATGGTAATAAATGTGTTTAGTTTGTTGTTAGACTGCAAAAGATCTCAACAGGGAAAAGTTAGTGACCTAATTAAGACTGCGTTAAACATCATTTTAAACAATTCAAACGTGAAAACAAACCCTAGAAGTCTTTGAAAGCAATGCTTGAAGCTTGGAGGTGACATTTTTCAGTGAAATTTTAAGATATATTTTAGGCATATTCCTAATAAATCTATTTTCAACGAAGGATGAATTTCCAGAACTATGAAACATAAAATATCTTTGTATTATTGAACCCAATAAAACATAAATTTATCAGAGTCGGTTACATGTTAGCTGGTGTACTTTTAATATTGTTCATTTTCTTTGTCTCTTTATTGGTTTGAAAATATATTATAAAATTGAAGAATCAAAATTAGTAATATGATACTTCTTACATAACAACTAATCATTGAGCAAATAGTAATAATTAAAGGCCACTTGAAGATATACAATCTTCGAACTAAAAATTTTCTCAATGCTAATTAACATCATTTTGTGAGGTTCCTGAAATAGGGAGATTACATCATATATATATATATATATATATATATATATATATATATATATATAGTGATGAGAGAGTTGGTACGTTCAAAATGATGAGAAAAATAAGAGTTCGTATGTGTTGTTTCTGCTAATTATGGGTCTTCTAATTTAACATTGAATAAAATCTTAGAGATATATATTAAATGAATTATAATATATTACATCGTAGTACAGTCGTATTATTATTCCGTTTTTTAATTTAGTCTTAATATCTTTTTATTCAATAAGATATTAATTTTTGTTAATTTTTTTAATTTAGTTCTTTTTTTTAACATTGTTAAAATAATTAATAAATAATAAACAATGCATGTTACATGGTGATTTTTTAATATATTTTTTAATTTAAAGAAGTCGTGTGAAGTCAACATAACGTATAACGTATTAGTATTACGTGTCGGTATCATATCATGTGTCTGTATTTTATATTTAATTTAATTCTTATATTTATTAATTTTTTTAAGTCTTATATTTTTTTAAAATAGTGTAATTTTGTTTCTTTTCAAATTGAAATTAAATTAAATTTTATATAAATGTTATATTAATATTTTTTATTAAAATTCACATTTTATTAAATATTTCTCATTTAGGGGTTGATTTGATTTAAAATTTGAATGAAAATTTTAGAAGTGAGAACTAACATCATTGTTTTACAATTTTAAGAGGTTAAAAATCACAAACTATATTTAATACTTCACGTGAGTTTTAGGTTAAAATTCAATTAAACTATTTAATACTTTATAATTTTTAAGTTAAAAATAATTTAACCTAAAAATTAGTATAATATTTATATAAAAATTCAATTTAGTTTAAATTTTAAAAGAAACAAATTTGTTCCATTTAAAAAAAAATTAAATTAAATATAAAATACTTATGACATTCACCTTGCTACATTTGACATTGTTACTATTAATGTTCAGGCATACTTCTATGGTCACATGACACGATATTATCTTAACACTATATTACCTTAACATATAAATATATTTTTTAAAAAAATTGAAAAATTAAAAATTAAAAAATTAAAAAATACTACAAATTGTGTTATGTGTTAATTATTTTAACTATATTAAAAAAATACTAAATTAAACAAAATTGAAAAAAAATTAAATCTTATTAAACAAAAAAATTATTAAGACTAAATTAATAAAATCAAACAAAAATATAAAACTAAATTAGTATTTTAACATTTTTATTTATATAAAGATAATATTCCTTCAAAACTACTTTGAGATTTCCTCATTGGAATACCTGTTAATAATAAAAAAAAATTAAACAAAAAGATGTAAATACATTTATCATCAATTACATTAATATAGCATTAATTTAATTATCATTTATATTACAAATATTTCTCTAAACAATAGATAAATTTGTTGACGTAAAAAAGGTTCATGGAAAAGTGCAGAAAACTTTCTTTTTTACATTTGTTATAAAATATAATATGTAATTACGGTTATATGTTTTACATTTGTTATAAAAAGTAACCAATATAAAATGTACGCTAAAAGTGGTTATAAAAATTATTGATGTGAAATATAGATATTATAATGGTTAATTTTATAATTTATGTAAATCATGATTGTACATTACATATTTTACATGGATTATTTAGTAACAAGTACAATATATAATATATGTTGGACTAAGCATTTATTGAGTTAAAAGTTATAATGTATAGTTAATGTACAATTATATTCACTTAAGACCTAAAATTATAATGTATAGTTAATGTAAAGTTATAATGTATAGTTAAAACCTAAAATTTTCTTTTAGGTTTTACTTATATGGAAATCATAATTTCATTATAACTTAAGTAATTTAAGCTCAATTGATAAAACTTGTAATAATTTCACTCTAAATAATTGTTAAATTTAAAATTTAACTTGTGATTTTAATTTTAATATCAACTTCTTGATAACAGATCAATAATAAACAAAACATTGTAGCTTACACTGAAGGTTCATGTAAAACAATTGATGTAAAACACAATGGTATATATTGTTTAAATTTACTCTGAATCTTATTTACTTTCAAAATGTTCTAATAATTTTAAAATTTATATCTTTTATATAGAAGTGACAAAACCATTCCGCTTTGTTTTGGTTTAATCCACTTTTTCTTCATAAAAAACGAATTAGGTTAGGTTAATTCACTAAAAAAATAGAAATTTTAACCGTCTCGGATTGTGACTGACTGGCATATTATTTTATTTTTTAATTTTTTAATTTTAAAATTTGTTTATATATACTTATAAATAAATATTAAAAATATATTTAATCATATAAATATTTTCTAACCTTTTAATTAATTAATTAATATTTTAATTAAAAAAATTAAAATAATAATTACATTTATATATTAAATTATTTTATTATAATTAGTATTAATAGAGTATTAATAATTTAAATTTATTGTTAACACTTTTTGTAAGAACCTAGAAAATAGAGTATTAGAGTGGATATGAGTTTTAAAATAATTAGAGAGAGTATTATATTATAAAATAAGTCGATAAAATAGAATTTCTTAAACTTGTCTCATTACTTAAAACATCGACTATTTCTCTAAAACTTTTGCTGCAATCTCTCTCATTTCTTTTTACCTTTTCTTACTCCTTGATATTTTGTTTGACTATGAAGAGGTTCCTAGAGGATAACGGCGAAGTAATCTCCAGTTCCATTCTATCAGTTTTGTGTTTAAAGCAAGTAAGTTTCTGTTCCTTTTTTCTTCTAATTCTCGGTCTTTGATCATGCAAAGAAAATCTGTCTCACATGTATCAATTGATTTTCTTCTTTAGTTCTTGGTTAATTTTGGGTCCTAAGGTCTAATGTTGTGGGCCCTTTCCACTTCAACAGCATAGCCATGCCTACGGATCATACAATTAACATGGTGATGAATCCAGCACTAATCCATCTGGTACAAAGCAACCAATTTCACGGATTGTCAAATGAGAACCCATATGATCATTTGACAACATTCAGTGAAATTTGCAATACTATGAATATGACTGGAGTATCAGACGAAAGAATAAAGCTTAGCTTGTTTCCATTCTCATTGGGAGGCAATGCTAAGACGTGGCTTAATTCCTTTCCTGAAGGAACATTCACTACGTGGGAGACTGTGGCAACCAAATTTGTCAACAAATATTTTCCACAGTCCAAAATTACTCAGGGAAGGTTGGAGATCTCATCATTCAAACAGGGCATGGAGAAAACTCTAGGGCAAGCATGTGATGCTTTTAAGGATGTTTCATGGTTTTATATGCTGGATGCAATGTATTATGTGGTTATCAAAGTGTAAAGGATGTGTTGTGGAGAAGAATTCGAAGGAGGAATTTCCTATTGGGGAATTCATGTGTGAATAATATGAAATTTAAGAATCATACTATGTATGATTATATTTAACAACTATATTTCATACAATTATACATAGTCATTTCTAACATAACAACTTGATGTGAGACACTACACTGACTTTGACCATCCAGACTTAGAATGATTGCCGAGCTATGGCGGGTTGTGCACTTGTGGTGGCCTCTAGTGCTTTGCAAAGCCATTGCCAATGGATTTCACCCTACCACACACACGAGGTTAGTCTGTTTCGAGCCTTGAGGCATACTGGAAGCCCTTAAGACTAAGACCTCTTGCTACTCCTCACGACATGGTTCAATCTTCTCTACTTGAGAAGGAAAGACCATTGGAGTTTCAGGATAACCCCCAAGACTAAGCTTCCTGCATTCATTCTAAACTTAGACAGGGCACCACCATGTAACCTCTCCGCGAGGATCATGGAATTACGTCCATCAACCATACTTTCACTTTAAAACTTAACTCAAGACATGACAACCAAATACCATAATGCATGATCATACATACTTCATACTTAGGGTAGAACTTAATTTAAAGCAAATTAAAGCAAAAAAGAAAAGAGTGAACTAAATTTAGACAATTCGCTTAACGCACACTCTCGCATAGCGAATCCAGAGGTTTTTCGCACAGCGACCCAACTCGTTGTGCGAATCCTCAAACAAAGACTCACCCCTTATAACCAGTCGCACATCGACTAAATTAGCTATGCGAATAAACTCTCAATAGTATCAGACCCTAACCTCTCGCATAGTGTCCCAATTCGAGAGCCCCAGGCAGTGGCTCAAACTCCCTAAACACTCGCTAAGCGCACCTATTCGCCATTCGAATAAAAAGAGAGTGGTCTCAGACCCCAACCAGGTGCATAGCACCTTATGTCACTGTGCGGATCATCAGACAGAGAGTAAACCTCTCTAACCATTCGCACAGTGCATCCGCTCGCTGTGCGAATGCTCTGGCAGAGAGCATCTCGCCAGAGTGACTCGCTGTGCGAATCCATTCGCTCAATGAGTCTGTATAATTCTGCAGCACAAATTCTGTAGAATTATGCAACTCAACCCAAGTTTACCACTTCTAACTATTTTTCCCAACTTCTAACCATCCTAATTTGTGTTATAAACCTAATTATACTAGACTAAGTGATTCTAAACCTTGCAAACATCAATCTAAGGTGTAGCTCTGGATCCATGCAAACAGAACAAATTTGCATGATCAAGAACCCTAGACGCGCAAGAAAGGTTTAACCACTTACCTGCTCGATTCATCCAATCTATCAGTCAGATGCGTAGCCCTTGACGCTGTAATCGTCTGGGTACCTCCTGATTATCAAACCGACAGCCTAAACATGTGAGATGGTAGATAGAAGTCAGAGAAACAGAAAGAAACAACGTTTTAGAGAGATGAAGTGTATTTAGATAATTAACCGAGCTTTAGAAATTTCTATTTATATTGTAAGATTATTTAAGAATAAAATGTTCGTCTCATTATTTTAATACACCTATCTACTCTAAAACTTTATTTTCTAGGTTCTTATAGTGGTTAATTAATTTTGGATATAAAAGAAAATAAAAAAAAGAGTAATTATCTTTATATATAAATAAAAATTATATATTAAAATTTATAGAATTAATTATGTTTTAGTTCTAAATTATAATGTAATTTTAATTTTCTGTCTCTATTTGAAATTTTACTAAGAGTCTCTATGCCTAAAAAAGCATAAATTAAATCCTTCTCGTCAAATATGTGAACCTTTTGATGTGATAAACGTTAAACTTTTCTTTTGTATACAACTAGCTTTTAAAACGTTGACACGTGTGTATAAAGGATATAATATTGTAAAAAGAAAATAAACATAATAAAGGACAATAAATAATAAATATATACTATAAAAATAAAATAGGACAATGATTTAAAAAAATGTTTCTTATTGATGTAAGGTTTTTTAAATTGATTTATAAGAGGACATATAATGTGACAAAATTAATAATAATGAGAATAAAAATATTGATTAAAATTTATAATATAAAATTTGTGTATATTAATTTTATGATATTTAAAGTAATCTAACGTAAATCAAAATAATACTCAGCGAATAAATAATGCTAGTAAAACATATAAAACTATCGTAAACTAATTAGTAAAGTTGCATATCACTAAAAACATTTACAATATTCTAAAATTTAGCACAATAAAAAAAAATACTGTAAAACTAATTAAACATAAGAAAAAGTACAAATAATAAAATTCATATATATAACTTTATAAAATTAAATATTAAAAAGATATTCATATCTTTGCATACCTATAAAAAGTGTAGTTTATATCATAAGGTTATATTTATAGTAAAAGTTTAATCTATAAATGACATTATCAAATATTGATAATGGTAGGAATTTTAAATTCCAGATGGGATAATGGATGTGTCATGTGTTCCATTTTGAAAATGCGAAAAAGACAACTCACGATATGTTTCTCTATTTATTTATTAATTGCCTGATAACTGATAAGAGTGCTTACATATACCTCAATGTATATGTTATCATATAATTTGTTTGGTGGTGGGTACCAATCACATGATTCATTTTTATTTTATTATTATTATTATTATTATTATTTGGTGAATACTCTAACTATCCTACAACTTTAGGATATTCCTATTCGATATACCACTATAACTAGCTTTGATTCCTCAGATTGGAACCATTTTGAATCTAATAAAAAAATCATACACCTACTTGGTATGTAACAATCTCACCATTTCATAATATTGTTTTTTATAAAGTCCCATCACACGATCTGATTCAAATGTAGGATGGGTTTTGACTCCGTTAAAATAGATAACTTTTAAAATAGAAAATAAGATTTCAAGTCACTTAAGTTCATGAATCAAACGGTGACTTTTGTTCTTGATTTTCAGTGATTATAAAATAGACAAAACAGTATATTTTTTAACTGATAATAAAGCATGGTTTTTAAATGGTTGAATGATTAAAAGATGAAAAGTTTTGTAGTTAGTATTTCTTAGTTTTGCTTAAAACACCATGGTGGTTTTAAGTCATAGATAAAGTTCTCAACTTAGAGAAAGGTAAAGTCTCAAGGTAAAAGTCAAAGGCTACGGATATCAATATGGGTTGAGATGGTCAATCTCTCCAAAGAGATAGATGAGATTGGAATTTTCAATTTATTAGTTCATTTTAATCCGATTTAAATGGTGGGTTAAAGTACAAAATTTGATATGTTAGTCCATTTTATTTATTTTTATTTAAATTAAATATTAAAATTAAAATAATTTAAAAAGTTTAATTTTTTATATTATATTTTTTTTAAAGTGTAACATTCTAATTATAACTTGTGTGGTGGAACAACTAACCCACTTAAAACTATCATACAAAGTTAGTCCATTAAAACGTCATTTGCCACCATGAAGAAAAGCCTCTAAGCTAGGACCACCTGCTCCTCTTATGACATGACTTATCACTCTCTAACCGCCATAACTCGACAATCATTCTAAGTCTGGACGATCAAAGTCAGTGTAGTGACTCACATCAAGTTGTTATGTTAGAAATGACTATGTATGATTGTATGAAATAAAGTTGTTAAATATAATCGTACATAGTATGATTCTTAAATTTCATACTATTCACACATGAATTCCCCAATAAGAAATTCCTCCTTCGAATTCTTCTCCACAACATATCCTTTACACTTTGATAACCACATAATTTAATAATAGTATGTAAATGACTATGTATGATTGTATGAAATATAGTTGTTAAATATAATCGTTTTCTTTTATTTAAACTAGCTTACCCTTGCTTTTCTATGGTCTATCTTTGTTTGTTGTTTCTCTTTTGCGATGATCACCTTAATGGTGTGAGCTTAGGGATTCATCTTTTCAGTTGTTCTAGCTAGAGTTGAGGGAGAGGCAGATGAGTTGTTAGATAGATCTACAAAAGTAGATCTCTTCTTTGATAGAGGTTTGTTTTACCTAGTTTTTCTTTTAGCATATATGTAACGTTTCATTTTGGTAGTTTTATACTATTAAATTGGGATGTTACATTAATGGTATCAGAGCAGTTCGTCCTTAGGATGACCTGTGTGTTATGGGTTTTTCATGTCTTCTTGGTGAAGAATTGAGTCTAACTGGTATGATTTACAATTTCTTCTAAGTTAGATAGTAGAGTATTGTATGTAACTGGAAGTTTTGAGAACAAAAAATGTCTTGATAGGAGTAATGAGGGTGCACACATGAATTTTACTAGAGATGATTTTCCTTTCTTAATCTTTAAGGTTTGGGGAGAAAAAGGGTGGTGATTCAAGTGTTGCATCTATAGTAATTTCTGTCTTATTCTTGCCTTTGTGGTAGTGTATTGTGCTTTATAGTAGTAGAGGAATGCAAATTCAAGGACAACTTGACCTGTATGCCTTCTTTAGAATTGGTTTAAGCCTTTGAGATAAATTCTTGCCTTGATGTTAAGGAGTTAGAAGACCAGAGTTTAGGTTTCAATGAATGTGTGGAGATATTGGAATTTATAAGTAATGTTTTTGGGTGAAGAAGTTTCAAGGGCAAGTCAGGAGATCAAATGTCCTACGTTTCACAAGAAGAGTTGAGTTCAAGAGGCTAGAATAGGAGGAGGTTTGAGATAAGCATTGGCATAACAAGGTTTGAGAAACCAGTTGGGATCAGTGTATCAGTAAAGTGGGAGGTCAGAAGAAAGGTAAGTGTTGGTGAGCAACGAAGTGACAATGTTTGTGATGGCAACATGATTCAGTGTATTTGAGATGCTTGAGATTTGAATAAGATAAGTGGTGGATGATTTAAAGCTTAAGTTAAGAAATGAATAAGTGAACTAAGGGGAATAATTATTTAGAAAAGAAGTAGAAGGAAGAATTTTCAAGTTAAGAGAACATGAGGTCTTTGAAGAAGAATGATGTATCGTAAGGGATGAAGTTAAGTAATATAATTGGAAGGAGATGGTCAAGTTTTCTTAGCAAGTGGATGATTCAGAGTCAAGTTTATAATGATGTTTCAAGATTAGTAGTTCGCATAGAAGAAATATTGGATCATGTGGGCTGTGATGAAAGATGTTGGAAACATGATCACTTAGTTTCAACACCAAGAGAAGGGGTAGGAGGGGGGGGGGTGAATTGGTGAGGTTCAAAAATCAGAGTCTTTTTAAAATCTTTTTCGCAAAGTATCAAGCTTTCCAAAGTTTCTTGAATTGCAAGTAATAAGAATTTAAGTGCAGCGAAAATATAAAGTTGACTATGTAAATGTAAAGTCGACTGAAAATAAAAAGTTAAGGGATAGAGAAAATCAAAAGTAGTTTTTATATTGGTTCGGCCTCAATGCCTACATCCAGTGTCCTTCCACAACCAGGAAGCCAATGCACTATATTAGTCAAGGTTTTTACAACGAGATTTCTATAGAGATCTCCACGTCAAAAGTATAGACAACCTCTCTAACCCTCTAACTAAAAGTATAGGAAGCAACACAAAGATCTACAACAAAGTGTCCAGAACTCCACGAGTTCAGCTCCTGTAATCCCAATAGGAAAGCAACAATCTTCCAAAGATTGATAGAAGTCTTGACCAATATGATGAACACCAGCAGTGCAAAATTTGATCAAACAGTAAGCACAAATCACTTCCTCCTTAAGAAACTCTTAAAAGAAAGATCTCCTCCGACTTCTTGATGAGTTCTTGAGCCTTTACATAGAGATCAAAATCTGGAATATCAAAAAGAAAATGTTGGAATTTCCAAGTCTCTATGATCAACAGAATCGTGTCTATTTATAGTTTTCTAAAAATTAGACGCTCTTGTAGTCGACTGTGCCACTAATGTAGTCGACTGTCCTCAGACAGTTATAACAGTTAAATCAATTAGTAGCAGTCATAACAACCAATTTGATTATGCATTTAATCCAGTTGACTTCCATTTAATGCTTTGTCAGTCAATAGAAATATAGCCATTATAGATCAATACATTAACAAAATTTCAAAACAATAACTAACTGAGTCGAATTCCCTGCGCATGCAGTCGAATGTAACACTACAAAACAATTTTCAAAATCTTTTCATTGCAAAATAACTGATATCACTGTTTTAGAAAATCTGTGCAAAGTCACGAGTTTTATTCGACTTACTTCATAATGAAGTCGACTTAAAACTTGTAGTTTTGCCACACAATATAAGTTCAACAAAGTGCATATGGTTTTCTTTTCTTAAACTTATGTAATGCAATCACAAGTGATGTATCAAGTATAAAATCAGTGAATATGCATACATATATGAGAAATCAACACAAACATGTTCTTTAAGATTTCATTCACAATAAAGAATTGAACATGTAACACATAACAATGCATGTGTTATTAATAATGTGTTGTCATCATCAAAAACCAGATCACTGTGAGATTAAGGTTTAGCTAAACTAGTGCTTTCCTTATCAACAATCTCAACAAAAGATTTCAAGTGTTGGAGGAAGGAGTACATCAGAGTGTTAATTTGGTAGGACAAGGTAAGGTTAGGGAATTAAGAGCGTGATGATTGAGGAAATGAGAGCAAAGGTCTCAAACAGATAAAGAGGGGGGTGTTTATATTATAAGTTGTTGAAGTAATTTTCAACATAATCAGAGAGTCGAGTTGATTGAGAAGTTCAAGGATATGAAGCTGCAGATTAAGTTAAAGTCAGTTTTCATCAGGTATGGTTTGTGGTAGGCTGAGTTTAATCAAGAGAACAACATTTGTTAGATGTTCGGTTATAGAAGACAGTGAGACAGTGAGATTCAAAACGGGTCAGAAAGTTTGCTTGAGGGGTAATGGTACTCTATGGTTCAGAGGTTCAAAGGCAAGCTTTGTGTTTCTGAAGTTCCGAATTGAAGAGGTAATTCTTGAAGAAAGTTTGAGGGTATATGGACAATGTTCGTTATAGTAAGGGTTTCATGAAGATTTCTTTGTTATGTGGCATCTGACAAAGTGATCAAACTACTTAGGTTGAAGGTTTATGTTAGCAAAATGATGAACATGAAGTTTTGATGATGCCCAAATCAAGTCAAGATATATATCAAGATTCATGAAGATCCTTTGAAGACTTGTTTTTGTTATAAAACACTTTTGTAATAATTGTAGCTTGATGTTTAAGACTTAAATTTGTATTAGGTTTTGATTCATGTATCTTCATACTTTGTATTTGCTGTTTAGAATAAAACACACACGGTTTTAATCAATTAAACCAAGTATTCATCGATTAAAACATTACAGGTGCTAAAAACTCAACTGGTATGAAAATAATCGATTGTTACTTAGTTTAATTGATTAGTTAATCAATTAATTCTTAGAATAATCGATTAAAGATAGCCGTTGGAGTTTTCTGGTTTTTGAACACTTGTATTAATCAATTAAAAGCGTTAAATGACCAGCTACGAAGAATGGAAGAGTATTTGCTTGAGTTTATAAATAGGCTCTCTTTATCCATCATCAACAACTCTTCCCTTGTGCTCAAATACTCAGAACTCTTTGAGAATTGTGTGCTCTTGCTCAACTAAGGAAACTCTTGTCTGTGGAGATGGTGAATTGCTGCTACGGTGATGGAGGGATAACTGGTTCATCCTTAGTGCCTCTGAGGAGGTGTATGGAAGAGGATCATCCTTCGTGAAGTATTCGGAGGAGGTGTTTCATCCTTCGTGAAGTATTCAGAGGAGGTGTCTCATCCTTTGTGAAGATTCAAAGGAGGTGCAGGTTCATCCCTGCTGGTATCAAAGGAGGTGCATGTTCATCTCTTGTGGTATCTCATGTAGGCATGTGAATAATCTATGAAAACATGTAATGCTCCCCTTGTCATTATGCATGTTTTAAAATCAAAGCCCAGATGCACAATGCAATTATCATAAGTATCAGAGCATATATCAGTATGTATTAGAATTGTATCAAAATCAGAATGGCAAACAATTCAATCAAGCAAAGATACAATCATCAACAATCTCACAATATAATGTCATAGATAAATCAATCAGATAGAAACAGAGATATATTGAAGATAAGACAGTATATGATATAAAATCATTAAAACCAAATAACCAGATTCCATTTAATGGAATCCATAACCACTGTAAATCAATAGTCGATTGGTCCATTATTCAAGTCTATTTCATTGCTCTTCATTTAGTAGAAACTCCAATTGTAAGTGTAGAAGCAATGTTTCCTGCAAAACCTTTTAGGATCTTTTGAAGATCAGCAATTTAGAATCACAGTAATGCAAGAAAATATACAGTTAAGAAGTGAGTATGCAGAAGAATTAATGTAACAGTAAACATGTGCATAATCAACTCCAGCAAACATTCAGTCGATTTTAAGATTCATTCAAACATTTTCAATCAAGAAATTTAAAGAAAATGAATTTAAACCATAACCAACTGATTTCATTGATATTCCAAAGATATTACAAAGGATTTACTATTGCAAAAGACAAACAAAATGAAAGTCTAGGCCATTCTCAAAAGACAACTAAAAACAAAGATAAAACACAAAGATACATCTTTTTCTTCAAGTCCAGTAAATAACGTCCAAATAAAGTCATTGATAAAAAAATCTACACCTTTCACACTGGATTTTATGTCACCATCCACAAATTCTAGATTTTGGTAGAAAACTTTCACTAAGTCAGGATACCAACTTCCCTTCATTTGGACGAAAATTGACAACTCTTGCCTTTCCAGCCAACTAGGAAAATAAAAACCCTCTCTTTTGAATTTACTAAGGCTGTGACAATTTGGATGAGCAATGACCTTGACAGAGTCATTTAGAAACCTTTTTCTCGTTTCCTCATCACTAATCTAACCAAAAGGATCAGAATTTCTTTCTACAATAATTTGCTTCCCTTTGTTTCCTCCAGAGTTTCTGCTAGAAGATGCCATTGAGATGTAACTCTTGGAAACATTCCTCTTCAGTTTTAGGGTTAGCAAAGAAACAACACACTAAAAAACAACTATCTTAAATTTAAACCACTTTTCACAGGCGCGAACAAGATATTAGTCAAAAGGCCTATTTTAAATTTTCAAATTATTAAAGCCCAAAACAGAGACACTAAGTCGATTTTAATAAAACCAAAGTTGACTACTGTATGACAGAGAGGTTTCAAAATAGAGTTAGACATAGAGACATACATTCGTATTTTCTCATAATCAAATTGAGTAAAAATCGTGAAACTTGATTTTCAGATATAACAATCAAACAATCAATCAGACAATCATACATACAATCACATATCAAACAATCAATATTTTTATGCATGATGCAGTAAGATAATACTTGTTACCAGTTGTAGATACTCAAGAAGGTTGATACAATCATGTTAGTTCATCCTTGAGCTCTCACTACACATCACTGCATCTCTTGCTATCTTGCAAAACAATTCAGATTTTTGATGCAGGTACCCATTTGAATTTGGGTCCTTGATTGTCAACTGTAGCTAGATTTTCCTTAGGTATCCACACATATAAGCCTTTAGGAACTCCAACTTTTCTGTAATAACAGTTTGTAACAGTATGACCAATACTATTGCAATAAAAACAAGCATGCTTAACATGTTTGCTTAAATCAGAAAATTTCTTTGTATTGGTTCTATTTGATTGAGCTTTATAACCAATTCCTTGTCTATGAATTGCTCTACCTGAAGACTTTAAGACAACATTTAGATTATCTCTACCTTGTGTGAATTTGGCTAGCGTACTAGTCAAATAATCTATTTGTTCAACATGAGTAGGACACTTTTCACATTTCTTTTCTACTGTAATAGTCTCAGTTTTAACATTTTTGGCAGATAATAAAGCTTCATCTAATTCCTTCTGTAATTTCTCATTATCATTAACAAGATTATTGATTCTATACTAATAATCTTTTCTTTCAGAGTTTAGTCGATTAACCTTATACTGGAGTCGCATTGCTTCAGCATGAATCTCCTTGAATGCATCTATAAGTAGGTCATACTTCACTTCTATCGGCTCATTTTCAAAATCTATATCACTTTCATAATCTGCTAATGATGTTCCTGCCATGAAGCATATATTTGATTCGTCCTCATGATCATGATCTTCATCACTTGATAAATCAGAATCACTATTTTCCCAGGCAATGTAAGCTCCTTTTTGCTTTCTATTTTTGTCCTGAGGAAACCTGCTATTGGATTTCTGCTTCGGCTTTAGGTCTGAACAATCCGGTTTGATGTGTCCTTCTTTCCCGCATTGATAACATTGAATAACACTTTACCTGAAAGCTTTCTTGGCTTTGTTGTTACCTGCATGGTTAGTAAGTTGACTATTATTTTTCATAAGTCGATTAAATTTTCTTACCACCATGGACATCAATTTAGTGTTGTCCAATTCAGTATCTGAATCATCCTTTGATTGTTCAATCTTTGAGGCTTTCTTGCTTGTGACTTTTAGTGCAATGGACTTCTTCTCTTCAATCTCTTCTTCATCCTTCAATCTTCCAAGTTCTAGCTTATGTTTTCTTGTTTTTCCAAACAATGTAGCCATGTTCATGCTAGTCAGATCCTTGGACTTAGAGATTGCTGTGACTTTGGGTTGCCAGCTTCAGTTCAGACTTTTAAGAATCTTGATATTTATCTCTTCTTTATCAAAAACTTTTCCAAGAGCCATGAGATGGTTGACTATGTGAGTGAACCTTTTTTGGACTTCATAAATTGTTTCACCAGCCTTCATTCTGAAAAGTTCATACTCTTGAATCAACGAATTCTTTCTTGCTCTCTTGATTTCATCAATGCCCTTATGAGTAACTTCCAAGACATCCCATATTTCCTTGGCAGATTTGCATTGAGATATCCTGGAAAATTCATCAACTGTTAGTGCAGAGGCAATGATATTTCTAGCTTTAACATCATATTGAGCTTTTCTATATTCATCTTGAGACCACACAAAAAAGTTTTTCAAAACAGTTTTTGCATCAACAATGTGAGTAGGCTCAAAAGGACCATTTTGTGTTGCATCCTAAATTCCTCTATCCACGGATTCAAGGAAAATTTGCATTTTTATTTTCCCAAAAGGATAATTTTCACCCACAAACAATGGTGGTCTGGTTGTAGATGCACCTTCACCAAAGGTTTAAAAACTAGAAGCCATTTCCAGGAATATAGTCGATTCAAAGAAAACAGAAGTCGACTAGTTTTTCAAATATCTTATAAAAACCAGCTCTAATACCAATTGTTGGAAACATGATGACTTAGTTTCAACACCAAGAAGGGGGGGTGTGTGAATTAGTGAGGTTGAAAAATCAGAGTCTTTTTAAAATATTTTTCGCAAAATATCAAGCTTTACAAAGTTTTTTGAATCGCAAGTAATAAGAATTTAAGTTTAGCGGAAATATAAAGTTGACTGTGTAAAATGTAAAGTTGACTGAAAATAAAAAGTTAAGGATAGAGAAAATCAAACGCAGTTTTTATACTGGTTCGGCCTCAATGCCTACATCCAATGTCCTTCCACAACCAGGAAGCCAATGCACTATATTAGTCAAGGTTTTTTCAACGAGATTTCTATAGAGACCTCCACGTCAAAAGTATAGACAACCTTTCTAACCCTCTAACTAAAAGTATAGGCAGCAACACAAAGATCTACACCAAGATATCCCCTATTCTGCAATCTTCAACCCACTTTGAACAATCCTCAAAGTGTCCAGAACTCCACGAGTTCACCTCCTGTAATCCCAATAGGATAATAATAATCTTCCAAAGATTGATAGAACTCTTGACCAATATGATGAACACCACCAGTGTAGAATTTGATCAAACAATAAGCACAAATCACTTCCTCCTTAAGAAACTCTTCAAAGAAAGATCTCCTCCATCTTCTTGATGAGTTCTTGAGCCTTTACACATATATCAATATCTGGAATATCAAAATGAAAATGTTAGAATTTCCAAAAGTCTTTATGATCAACAGAATCACGTCTATTTATAGTTTACTATAAATCAGACGCTCTTGTAGTCTACTGTGCCACTAATGTAGTCGACTGTCCTCAGACAGTTATAAAAGTTAAATCAATTAGCAGCAGTCATAACAACCAATTTGATTACGCATTTAATCCAATTGACTTCCAATTAATTCTTTGTCACTAAATAGAAATATAGTCGGTATAGATGACAACATTAACAAAATTTCAAAACAATAACTAATTCAGTCGAATTCCCTGCGCATGTAGTCGAGTGAAACACTTCAAAACAGTTTTCAAAACCTTTTCATTGCAAAATAACTCATAGTACTGTTTTAGAAAATCTGTGCAAAGTCACGAGTTTTATTCGAATTACTTCATAATGTAGTCGACTTAAAACTTGCAATTTTGCCACACAATATAAGTTCAACAAAGTGCATGTGGTTTTCTTTTCTTAAACATATGTAATGCAATCACAAGTGATGTATCAAGTATAAAATCAGTGAATATGCATACATATATGAGAAATCAACAATAACATGTTCTTCAAGATGTCATTCACAATAAAGAATTGAACATGTAACACATAACAATGCATGTGTTATTAATAATGTGTTGTCATCATCATAAACCAGATCTTCAAGATTTCATTCACAATAAAGCATTGAACATGTAACACATAACAATGCCTGTGTTATTAATAATGTGTTGTCATCATCAAAAACCAGATCATTGTGAGATTAAGGTTTAGCTAAACCAGTGCTTCCCTTATCAAAAATCTCAACAAAAGATTTCAAGTGTTGAAGGAAGGAGTACATCAGAGTGTCAGTTTGGTAGGACAAGGTAAGGTTAGGGAATTAAGAGCGTGATGATTGAGGAAATGGGAGGAAAGGTCTCAAACAGATAAAGAAGGGGTGTTTATAATATAAGTTGTTGAAGTAATTTTCAACATAATCAGAGAGTCGAGTTGATTGAGAAGTTCAAGGATATGAAGCTGCAGATTAAGTTGAAGTCAGTTTTCATCAGGTATGGTTTGTGGTGGGCTGAGTTTAATCAGGAGAACAAAATTTGTTAGATGTTGGGTTATAGAAGACAATGAGACAGTGAGATTCAAAACGGGTCAGAAAGTTTGCTTGAGGGATTATGGTACTCTATGGTTCAGAGGTTTAGAGCAAGCTTTGGGTTTCTGAAGTTCCGAATTGAAGAAGTAATTCTTGAAGAAAGTTTGAGGGTATGTGGACAATGTTCGTTATAGTAAGTGTTTCATGAAGATTTCTTTGTTATGTTCCATCTAACGAAGTGATCAAACTACTTAGGTTGAAGGTTTATGTTAGCAAAATGGTGAAGATGATGTTTTGATGATGCCCAAATCAAGTCAAGATATATCAAGATTCATGAAGATCCTTTGAAGACATGTTTTTGTTATAAAAAGCTTTTGTAATAATTATAGCTTGATATTTAGGACTTATATTTGAGGTAGGTTTTGATTCATGTACCTTCATACTTTGTATTTGCTGTTCAGAATAAAACATGCACGATTTTAATCGATTAAACCAAGTATTAATCGATTAAAACGTTACAGGTACTGAAAACTCACCTGGTACAAAAATAATCGATTATTACTTAGAATAATCGATTAAAGATAGCCGTTGGAGTTTTCTGGTTTTTGAAAACTAGCCTTTGTACTCATTTTAATCGATTAACACTTGTATTAATCGATTAAAAACGTTAAATGGCCAGTTATGAAATGAAAGAGTATTTGCTTGAGTCTTTAAATAGGCTATCTTTATCCATCATCAACAACTCTTCCCTTGTGCTCAAATACTCAGAACTCTTTGAGAGTTGTGTGCTCTTGCTCAACTAAGGAAACACTTGCCTGTGGAGCTGGTGAATTGCTGCTATGGTGACAAAGGAATAGCTGGTTCACCCTTAGTGCGTTTGAGGAGGTGTGTGAAAGAGGATCATCCTTCGTGAAGTAGTCGGAGGAGTTGTTTCATCCTTCGTGAAGTATTCGGAGGAGGTGTCTCATCCTTTGTGAAGATTCAAAGGATGTGCAAGTTCATCTCTTGTGGTATCAAGAGAGGTGGTTTATAAACTTTTACAAATTGTTTCTTTGTGAATGTAGTTTGTAATTGTTTTGTGCTTAGTGAACTGTTTATCTTGATTTTAGATAAGCGAATAGACGTAGGATTGGTAAGATCCGAACCAGTATAAAATTCATCTGTGCAAAATTCATAAGAAATTGAAAAAGGATTTTAAAAATTTAAAATCTAATTTTGAAAATATTCTTGAAGAAAATAAAAATTTAAATTTAAAATTTGAAAATATTTCTGAAGAAAATAAAAATTTAAAATCAAATTTTGAAAATATTTTTGAAGAAAATAAAAATTTGAAAAATAAAATTTTATTTTATGAAAAGGGTAAATATATTAGTAGTGATGAATGTGCTTCTTGTGAAAATTTTAAGAAATTACTAAACAACACAACCTTAGGAGAATGTAGTAAAAATAATGAAAATAAGGTTGTTCAAAATAAGTATGTTCCTAAAATTAAAAATAAACATAATAATAGAACCCGTAGAACATGGGTAGAAAAAACGAACAACTTATAGGAACACAAACTTTATACCATGCTTTTATTGCATGAAAAAGGGTCATACTTCAAATAAATGTAAAATTAAGCATTATGGTGTTCCAAGTGGTAGATATGTTTGGGTTGTAAAATGATTTCAATTTTTAAATCTAACCCAAAGGACCCATACAAAGTATTTGGGTACCTAGTGTTTAACATTTGTTTTAAAACAAAAGGAAATTTTTTATTCCAAGCATGTTGTCTATGATAAAATTATGGACCTTGAGGCAAAACCTCTGGAGTCAATTGAATCAGATGCAGGTAATGATGAAGACTTGCAGAAGACAACAAATGAAGCAAAGAATGATGACAATCCCCAAAACGAAGATCTCAACAAAATATTTTTACACCACAAATTTGGTGATATATCTAAAGGGGTAAACATTAGAAGAGATCTAGGATTTTAGGAAATCTCTTAGGATTGCATTTTTTTTTTCATTTTGTGCATTTTTGAAAATTTAACAATATTTTTGTATGCTTTAAAATTCCTATCTTATATGCTTCAATGTATGATTTTTTAAAGTTCTTTATCCTAAAATTATGTGCTTTAAATCTGCTATTGTGTATGTTTAAATGAATCTTTAAATTTGAAATATATTTTAACTCATATGCATACATGCTTTTATTAAGGGAGAGTATTATCATAGGGGAAGAACATGAAAGGGGGGAGAACATGTTTTAAAGCTTATTATTATTCTCTAATGCTCTTTTCTTCTATTAATTGTGTTTTTATCCAAATTATTACTAAAACCTTTAATTCAAAGGAGTTTTTGATCATCATCAAAAATGGGGAGAATGTTAGCAAAATGGTGAAGATGAAGTTTTGATGATGCCCAAATCAAGTCAAGATATATCAAGATTCATGAAGATCCTTTGAAGACTTATTTTTGTTATAAAAAGTTTTTGTAATAATTGTAGCTTATTGTTTAGGACTTATATTTGTAGTAGGTTTTGATTCATGTACCTTCAGATTTTGTATTTGTTGTTCAGAATAAAAAATGCACGATTTAATCGATTAAACCAAGTATTAATCGATTAAAATGTTAGAGGTGCTAAAAACTCAACTGGTACGAAAATAATCAATTATTACCTATTTTAATTGATTAGTTAATCGATTAATTCTTAGAATAATTGATTAAAGATAGCCGTTGGAGTTTTCTGGTTTTTGAAAACTAGCCGTTGTACTCATTTTAATCGATTAACACTTGTATTAATCGATTAAAAGCGTTAAATGGCCAGTTACGAAGAATGGAAGAGTATTTGCTTGAGTTTATAAATAGGCTCTCTTTATCCATCATCAACAACTCTCCGCTTCTGCTCAAATACTCAGAACTCTTTGAGAATTGTGTGCTCTTGCTCAGCTAAGGAAACTCTTGATGGAGGAATAGCTGGTCATCCTTAGTGCGTCTGAGGAGGTGTGTGGAAGAGGATCATCCTTCGTGAAGTATTCAGAGGAGGTGTTTCATCCTTCGTGAAGTATTCGGAGGAGGTGTCTCATCCTTTGTGAAGATTCAAAGGAGGTACAGGTTCACCTCTTGTGGTATCAAGAGAGGTGGTTTCTAAACTTTTACAAATTGTTTCTTTGTGAATGTAGTTTGTAATTGTTTTGTGCTTAGTGAACTGTTTATCTTGATTTGAGATAAGCGACTAGACGTAGGATTGGTAAGATCTGAACCAGTATAAGATTCATCTGTGCAAATTTCTCTCAACCTCACTCTTTTGTTTGTATTTATTATTTGCATAGTAAGAGAAATTGAGAAGAAATTAAAAGGCACACGTTTATATTAAAACCCCTCTTGGTTTGTTATTCCACGCTAACCTTTCCGCTGCAGCCACTCTGACTGTTTAGGTGAAGTATTTTCTTAGCAGGTTTGAAGCTTGATCTTACGAGAGAATGTGTTGGTTATAAGCCTTGTTATATGGGAGTTTTAGTCTTCCAGATATGTTTATAGTTTTAAGAGAAGGAAAACAGTGGTGATGCATCAAGGGTGTATTAAGATATAGTTGAGAATTAGTGTTATGTGAAATAAGGAAGTTTGGCAAACGCAAGTGAAGGAAATATGAAATTGTTTCCTTTTTTAAGATAAGAGTGTGATCACAAGGATGATTTGGTTATGTTTCAATCTCTTTTCTAGTGGTTTTTGATCTTCAAGATAAGTGTAGTGTTTCAAGGAGAATAGTCAGTGGGTATACGTCAAGCATGGATCAAAAGTCAAAAAATGAAGTCAAGAGTGGAAAGGAAGAGTAAGTTTTTTCTTTTTGATGTAAAAGTTTTTGGTTGGGGTTTTGAAACATGTACTAGAGTTTCCATATTAGAGTGGTGGGGTTCACTATTACATTGGTGTCTACAGTAGAACCAATGTTAATAGTTCATATTGGGATAGTTCATGTTAAGTGTATTGGTTAGAACAATGATAGCTTGGACTCAGTTCAATCTTTGGGAGAACTATAAGGTTAAAGAATCTCAAAAGAGAATAGATGGCAAGTTGGAATAGTTTGGCATAAGTCTTAGTAATGAGGAGTGGGTTCAGGCATGTACGTTTTCGAGGAATGGAAACAGTGTTAAGGAAACAAAATGGCAAGTTTATCGTGGAAGAGAAGAGTCCTAAGGGTTTTTGCAAGTTCATGTAAGTTTTGAAGAAGGTTCTTCAAGGGTGATCGTTTTCTAGTTATGGTAGTCATGAAGGAAGGGTTCTTTTCAGTAAAATAGTGCGTAAGAGAGTTTGAGGATCAAAGTAGCGTAGCGGATGATGATAGGCATGTTCTAATCAATAAGAGGTATGCAAAAGGAATTTTCTTATTCAGATATTGGTGGTTGGGTACCGAGGTCGTCATCTGGGAATTAGTTCAGAGTATTTAGTAATCTTTAAAAGCTAGAAATGGGATAATGCATGGGATAATAAATGCAAGTTAAAGAGAATAAAGTGAGACTACAGTTTCAAGTTGCAGTGTCAACTTGGAGGTGATAAAGTGGTATAGGATGTCGAACAAGGAAAGTGAGTCAAGGTGATGAAGAAGAGTAATTGAGTGATGGTTTCTAGTTGTAATGTCAATCTAGAGGCAAGTAAGTGTTAACAAATAGTTTAAACAAAGAGAAGACTCAAGTTTTTGGTTGGATAAGGGTTGAGAAATAGTTGATTGAAGAATATGAAGACGGGGGTCTACAGTGAAGTTGTAAAGAGATTTCATTAGTATAGTTAAAGTATTGTAACTAGTGGGTTCCTTAAAATGGTTGAGGAACCGTAGTTTGGACAGTCCTAGCTTGAGATGTATTATACGTTGGCGTGGTACTGATTATGTTAGCGATCTCAAGTCGAGGAGGATACATATCTAAATATGATTACAGGCTAGTGGATTGAGAAATGCATATGGTTCAGGTCAGTAAGATAACATAGTGAAGTTGGAGTGCTCAAATTAGTTTTTTCGTTGCAAGGGAGAAGAGTTTTACTTTGGTAATGAGATGGTGTAGTGGAAACTATGCTACTCAAAAGTGTGATCATTATGGAAATGTGAAGTTTTAAGAATGGATGTGGTTAAAGGTGATCAAGAGCATAACACTTGGTAGTTAAATCAGAAGTCGTGGTGATGAAGTTAGTGGTATGATGATTCTTAGAAGGAGCAAGAGAAAGTAAAAGAGTATCAGTCAAAGGTTGATTTGAAGTCAATAAGTAACAGAAGATAGGTCAGGATGGGCAGTGTGGGAGACGCAATATGGTTGGTTAGGCGAAGGAAAGATTCTTAAAAGCTGAGGTGTTGAGGTTTAGATTTGTTTTGTGATTAATGACTAGACCAATCTACACCATTGGACACTAGAGCATTTTAACACAAAGGCAAAGTTTTTCATGTCAAGAAAATGGTTGGGGAGTAGTATCTTTCTCAAATAGGAGGTTAAAATAGAGAATGTGATGATAGTAGGTTGTTCCTTCTATCTGATAAGCGAATTTTCGAGGATGAAAATTTTTGATGTTGTGGAGAATGTAAGAACCTAGAAAATAGAGTATTATCGTAGATAGGTGTATTAAAATAATGAGACAAAAATTTTATTCATAAATAATCTTACAATATAAATAGAAATTTCTAAAGTTCAGTTCATTATCTAAATACACTCCATCTTTCTAAAACGTTGTTTCCTTCCGTTTCTCTAACTTCTTTGTACCATTTCTCATGTTTGGGCTGTCGGTTTGATGATCTGGAGGTACCCAGACGATCACGGTGTCAAGGGCTACGCATCTGACCAATCGATTGGGTGAATCGAGCGTGTAAGTTGTTAAACCTTTCTTGCGCGTCTAGGGTTCTTAATCATGGAAATTGGTTCTGTTTGCATGGATCCAAAGCTTCTTTCCTTCAATTTCTAGCTTTATTTAGGTTCTACGCGTTGTTTTCCATCACCAATCGGTGATTTGTAGGGATTTTCTAGATTTGCCTTGCGGTGCAAGCAATCTGTCAAGGCCTCTCTGAGTTGTGCAGTTGATCTAAGGTAAGGGAAGCTGTATTATCGTTTTAATTGTGTTATTGATACTGTATGTATGTTAAGATGTGACTTCTTGTGTTGAATTGAGCAAAATTAGGTTTTAGGAAGATGCAATGTGTGTTTTCGTTGAAGGTGATGCATGAATATGGATGATTCTGGTTTGTGTGCTCAATTGGATGATATTTGATGTACTATGAATAATTTGGAGTGTTTGAAATATGTGATAAGAGTGTTAGTTGAAAATTTAAATGGGTTATGCTTGTTTTAAGTCATTTTAGAGGAGGTGGAGTTTTGTGTGCAATTGGTCTGTAGGGAGGGTTTAGGTAAGTCAAATATGAATGGGTTGAGCCTTTAGAATGGTAAAAAACATGTGCAAAGTGGTAGTTTGTGATTTGGGTCCCTAAGTTGATAAATTTGATGTTTTAGAGTACAATTTGTGCATAAAACACCATAGATTGATGTTAGGAAGGTTTATAATCACTTAGTTAAGTATAATTAGATTTATAACACAAATTAGGATGGTTAGAAGTTGGGAAAAATAGTTAGAAGTGGTAAACTTGGGTTGAGTTTCATAATTCTGCAGAATTCGTGCTGTAGAATTATGCAGATTCGCTGAGCGAATGGATTCGGACAGCGAGTCACTTTGGCGACATGCTCTCTGCAAAAGCATTCGCACAACGAGCGAATGCGCTGTGCGAATGGTTGGAGAGGTTTACTCTCTGTCTAATGATCCGTGCAACGAATCAAGGCGCCATGCGCCTGGTTGGGGTCTGAGACCACTGTCTTTTTATTCGAATGGCGAATAGGTGCGCTTTGCGAGTTTTTGGGGAGTTTGAGCTACTGCCTGGGGCTCTCGCATAGCGAATTGGGACGCTATGTGAGAGGTTAGGGTTTGATACTATTGGGCGTTTATTCGCATAGCGAATTTAGTCGCTGTGCGACTGGTAAAGAAAGGAAAACTAGTTTAGAAAAGGGTGTACATTCTTAGAGCTATGTAGCTTCGATGTAAGGTAAGGAAAACTAGTTTAGTTAAAGTTTGCTTAGTAAACATGTTATAATCCATGATTGTATGATGATGATGTGATTACATTGTACTATTAAACTGAATTGATGATTTTAGTATGCTTAAGTGCTCGAAATTGTTATGTTATGATGCGAAAATTTATGAAAGCATGTCGAGATTAAAAGTGGTTTTTGATGAATTATGATGATAATTTGGGTGTATTCTAAGTTGCTAAACTATTATAAATCGTTGAGTAATATTAAGTAGAAGGAAGAAATAGGTTTTTGGTAAAAAAAAAGGGAGGTTTAAGAGGTGATTTATTGAAATCTGTGTCTAAAGTGACGATTTATGGTTTAGGACAATTTATTGGTCTTTAGCAACTTGTTTAGGATGAGCGTTAGCTGATATGTGGTTTAGAATGGAATAGTAGTCATTATAGTGTGTTACAATGTTGTTTCAAATGTATATAATTTTTTAGTGGTTTTGATAGGTAAGAATCTAAAGGAAGCAAGTCTGATATAAAATTGAATTTTTAGAACTGTTTTTAGGTTATTTAAGACTTGTTTGAACTTTAAGAATGGTGGAAATCTAATGTAGAACTATTTTATAATTGATAGGTTGAGTTTAGCTTAATTTGAGACTAGTTTTAAGGGTTTGGACTAATGAGATTCTAAATTAAAAGGTCTGTGCTAAAAAGGATAGTTTAGGGTCTGTTGTGGAGTCATTTACGACTTGTTCAATCCTTTAGTTTGCAGAATTTGGTGTTGAAAGGAATAAAATTGAGTTTTGGTAAGTTTAGAGCAGTGAAGTTAGTTTGGAGTAGTTACTTTGAGTTAGAAATGTATTCTCATATATTTCTCAATTCCTAGAATGTCATAGCAATTAGTTAAACATTTGTGGAGAGTGTCCAAGGTCAGATTAGAAGTATAACAAGTTCTGGTGTCACGTTGAGTGCCCTTTGAGCATCTTTTTTTGCGAGCTCTGGCATGGAGCGCCTTTTTTCTAAGAGCTCTAGCACTGAGCACCTGATAACGATTGATTTCACCGTTATCTATGACTTAATTTTGATACTAAATGAACCCTTTTTTACTTAGAAACTTGCTTAATCTCTTATTTTTGGTTTAAGTTGTGAATAAAGAGAGTTGAGGTTAGAACTTATGATTTTTATCACTAATTCCCTTGATTTTGTAGGAAATTGGAATGATTTGGAAGATGATTTGAAGTACCTAGGAGTTGGAACTCAGAAATGATTGAGAAAGCATCAGAAAAGAAGATCGTAGGACGCTTGAGCGCCCTTTTCTGGGGCCCTCAGCGCCAGAGGCTCGCTGATGGGTTGTCGCACCCCATGCAAATTTAATGTGCATAAATAATGCAATATAGACTAGGAAGTGACTCCTAGGTCGTCTCTCAAGGACCAAACTGTGGTTCGAGAATCAGGTCAAACACGAAGTGGGGGGGTTTGTGAAAGTTTTTGTGAATGCGAATGAATTAAATTAAAACACGGGTGCAAACAGACATGTGAAAACAGAAATGCAAAACGAAATTAAATACAGAATAAGAACGGTTGGTCATTAACTTAATTACTATGCTTCCAATCATAGATTAACGACAAGTACACACTACTCTAATCCAAATCCAACACGAATCACCCAACTAAGCAAAGACTAATTCGGTCTTCAAAATTGCAGACTAAGTGAATGCAATGCACAAATTTAATCAGTTAAGCACCATACAGTCTAATCAACTAAGCGAAGATTAAACACTGATTAGGCAACTAAGCGTATACCTAATCGTAGGCACACAACAAATTAAATATTGAGCTAAATCAGAACAGTAGTATGACAATTAAAGTGCATATGTCTCATGAATAAACTACTTTAGCCTCTAATCTAGCACACCTAACTGACTAAGCGAAGGTTAATCATGCTATCATAATCATGAACTAAGCGAACGCAATACACTTATTCCATCCTATGTGTTCTATACAGATCGATCAACTAAGCGAAGATACAATCACCAACTGGGCAACTAAGCGTATACCCATTGCAAGAACACAGTCAGATTTCACAGAATGCCAGGCAGAGCAGAATAAACACAAGAACAATCCAATAAATCTCAAGGAAGCAAAGTAATATCACTAACGACCAACCAAACTAATTTAAGCTATCATGACAATTAAATTAACACAATCAAACAAAACATACATCATGGTGAATGGAAACAATAAATCGAACATGCAAAAGATAAATATACAAACACAATTAAAGCTATCAAACTGCAACACTAAATTAAAAGGATGAAAAACAGCTCTAAATATAATTTAAAATATTCTAAAGCAAAGAGAAATAAGGAAACACAAACTTTTTCTACCATTCATGTGACTCAAAATCAATTCCAATTGAAATAAAATGTTATCCATGGGGTGAGGGCCTTTAGGCGTGACAGCTGCCCTTGGCTGTAGGCTCCATTCTTCCAAGAAAAGTTGCAACACCTTTATTCTTAAAAACCAAAGGAAAATGAAAATGTAAATGAAAATGTTGTTGTGCTTCTCTTCATTTTAAAAGCAAACCAAATGATTCAGCTGTGACCGCCTCTTCCAAATTGAAATGGGAATCCATCCTGTCACCTACTCCATCATCAAGACTTGACACACACTAGAAGAAACGCTGCAGCCCCTTAATTTTCTAACATTTGAACACGTTAATCACCAAGCAAATAACAAAATTTCTTTCCTCAAAAAGCTACCACCGTACACCTATCCTATCCAATCACCTAGCTTCTTCTTTCTCAAAGGAATAAAGGCAAAGTTGCTATTCATTCGGCTGCCAACCGTCCCATCCCCCTAATTTTGGTGCACCAAAGCAAAGAAAATCAGCTTATGTAATACTAATTAAGAAGAAAAAGATGCCCCTTCAAATATTAAATATGACTTGATCAAATGAAAGAGAACAACTTTCAATTCAGCTATATCCAATCTTAAACCGTGACCACTCAAAATTCCAATCCAGTCAGTGTCTGCAACACTTTCTAAGTTAAATCAACTTTCTCTTAAATGAGAAATGAAATGGAATGAACGTTGAAAGCAGTGAGAATGAAAGCACCGAACAAAATGCAAGCAAAGTGAGTAAACTTAATTTTACCAAAATGCAAAAGCTATGAGGGTGGCAGCTGGCCCCTCCATTTTTATTCATTCAAAATCTAACCATTTAAAGATGAACTCCATGCAAAGAACCGTACACAACCCCTCCAAAAACGTTCCAGCAATAAAACTCAAAAATTGACTCTCGGGAGCTGCTCTCCAAGGTAACGGCTGCCCCCTAAATTGCCGAGAGTCTCCAATTAAAATGGGTGGGGTCCACCGAAAAAATCCTAAGTGCCAAGTGTCTCCCCCACAATTTGGGCACATCATATTTTTTTGCTAAAATCTTGGCCCAATGTGCACAAGCTTGTCTAAAAAAAACTAAACTTTTAAATTACAATTTGATTAATTCTAAACTACTAAATTAAAATATAACTAATTTTAGATTGTCCATGACGAGAGTCTTGAATAAATTTGTCTCCATCCCAATGCTCCAAAATATATCTCCAAAATTTTCCCTACAATTAAAAATGCAATTAATTAGCTCAGAAAATTGAAATTAATTAAAATTAGAATTTCTGGTCAAATTAAGCACAATTAGTAAAAACAGAAAAATATCGAACAATTAAACACAATTCCCTGATTAATTCTAGCACAATAAACTAAGTGAAATTAATAAAATATCGGCTCATCACTCGCATTGACGCCTGATTGCCCCTTTTTGAGACCCTCAGCGCTGAAGCCTCGCATTCACGCCTGGGCGCCCTTCTTGGGGCTTTGAGCACCAGCTTCAAAGTACCGCACCACGCTTGGGCACCCTCTAAGGGCCCCTAAGCGCCATCCTCTCGCACCACCGCCCGACTGCCCTAAGTTGGGGCGCTGAGCGCCAGCGATGTGGGCTTGGACTTTTTTTTTGGATTATTTAAGGAGTTGGACATCCTAGGGTTTGTATCTTTTGGCAGTAGAGACGCAAAAACACACTTTTCGACTCTCTGAAGGCAGAATTTGATGCGAGAGCTCTCCTCTTCAGTTTTTAGGGTTTATCTTTCATTCTTATTCCATTGTACATCTTGTTTCTCCATGATAATGGAGAACTAAACCTTATTTGTTGTTGGGGAAGATGTAATCCTTTAAACTCTCATGTATTTGAATTAATTCTGATTTATATATGCTTCTTTCATTAATTGTTAGGGATTTTCTTCTTTGCTCTATGCTTGTTGTGCTTAACTCATTCATGACATGATTATAGGTTTTCTGTGATATTGACAAATACATAGAAACCTAGATCTGGAGAATTTTTCCTAAGGGAACTATTGCATAAACATAGGGATGGAATGCTTGATTATCTTAAGCTTCTATTCTTAATGCATAATTAATTATTAGGGATGCAAGACATTGTGGTCTAGTAATTAAGGATAGGCTTCTTTCGTCGAGACATCAGGTTCTAAGTAATTTAGAAAGTGACATTAACATTATTGAAGAAGAAGAATTCTTTTATACATGAGACTGATTAGGTGAAATCTTAACCTCAACAACATACTCATCCCATATTAAAACCAGTCATTCACTTTCGCGTTTCTCTTCAATTGATCAAAATTGCATTCATATTTACTTTTATTGTCTTTACATTCAAAAACCAACAAAAATGTTCTTTTTAAAGTCCTAATTAGTTAAGCAATTACACAACTATTTAGTGTTGTGAGTCTCTTGGGAAACGATACTTGGTCTTACCAATCTATTAATACTTGATACGATTCGGTACACTTGTTGATATCATTAACAACGCCTTTTTTCAGGTTCTTAGTTTTCAGGTTTTTAGGTTGTTCTGTGATTTTTTTATGCACTATTTTGGATCCTTTGATGAATGTGCAATGAACTCATGTGTATTATGATGTGTTACATAAATTTATATGTATCTATGAATGGAAAGTATGGTAAAGAATTCCAAGGAGGAAACTTTTATTGGTGGTTTCAAGTGTTGTTAGTATGAATGTAGGGAGCTCAAATATGAGAGTTATCTTGAAACTCGAATGATCTTTCATTCTCAATTAGAGAATATTGATACATGTGGTGATAGTAGCAAGAGGTCTTAGTCCAGGTGCTTCCAGTATGGCCTAAGACGCAGTATACACTAACCTTGTGAGTGTGGAAGGGTGAAACCCATTGGCATTGGCTTTGTAAAGCAATAGAGGCCACCACAAGTGCACAACCCGCCATAGCTCGATATTCGTACTAAATTTGGATAGTTCAGTCTAGGTCTTGACATGTTTAAGATGTGTGGACAATTTTATGTGGAATATGATTAATGTGTGAAATATCAATGTATATTACGAACTGTTTCAAATCACCAGCTTAACCTTTCTTTTGTCGTTGTCTGTCTGTGTATGTTTTTCTCTTTTACAACGATCACCTTAAATGGTGTGAGCTTAGTGAGGATGAGGATGAATCAACAAAATAGATAGGTTCGTTATTCAAGACTAGAATCTAAGTCTCTAGAAGCTTCAAGTTTCTTGTAAGTTATCATTTATGTAACATTTTATTTTAGTAGTTTTATACTATTAAAATGGGATGTTACAATTTCAAAAAGGAGCTTTTTGAACTTTCTTCACAAGAGAACAAAGATTCCATGTAGAATTACTTTGTTTCATAGGAAAAAAAGAGTCAATAGTAAAGTTACAGAAAACTGAAAATGTCTTTTAAAACATATTATATATTTAATATATTATTAAAATGAGATGTTACAATTTCAAAAATGAGCTTTTTGAACATTCCTCACAAGAGAACAAAGATTCCATGTAGAATTATTTTGTTTCATGGGAAAAAAAAAGAGTCAATAGTAAAGTTATAGAGAAATGAAAATGTCTTTTAAAACATATTATATATTTAATATACTTTTATCTATTATAAAATTTTAACTTTGCAATTTTTTTGAATATTTATATAATTTTTATATCTTTTGTAATGAAAATTTATTATTTTAATAATATATAAGATGTTTGAGATTACGAAGTGTGAATTTAAGTCTTATATTGGATAAATATGAAAAAGTAGAACACCATATAGATTGAAGATCAATAAATCTGTCTTAAAGTTTTAGGTTGGAAGTGGTGTCAATCTCTTATGTGGATTGAATTCATATCTCTTTGGTTTATTCTCTCATCAAAAAACCTATGGATGTTATCAAAGTTGATGATTCATTCTGATGATTGGCTCAGACTATGTTGAAAAGTTTACCACTGAAATACTCGTAATTAGAAATGTTTCTGCTTAAAAGACTTATCAATGATTAAAAATAAATTAAAATTATAGTAAGTTCCTAGTTTTTGTACATTGCTTTAATATATTTTTTCTATTATTTGAATGTTAGATATTTTGTTTGCCTAAATTGTTAATATTGAGACATTATATACCTAAAAGTGTCTAGATTATACAAATTATCCCTTAAACATGAATGTGTTTTATATGTGTCATATAATTTGAGTTATGAACCTTCGAATGTATGTTTTATGAAGATTAAATTTTCATTAGACCATTCAAAGGATAACAATTTCAAGCTAGATTGTCTAGGTTGTTATAAGCATACATGTTAATTAAAGCTTGAACGAAAGTTGTAAGAACATAAATGATTCTATTTATAAAGAAATTAAGTCCATCCTATTTGCAATCAATCTCGTGCAAAATTTGTAAGAAACAAAGATTTTAATGATGTTCAATTTCTTTTTATTAAGAAAGAATTGATTCTGAGTAAAAACACAATGATATTTCTCAAATTAGTTATTATGTATTATGGGTAAAACCCTCTTATGCTCCTCACATTTGTATAGGAATTTTAATTTGATCCTCTCGTTTTAAGTTGTATTAATTGGTTCCTTATTTTGAAAATGTGATGTAAGTTTACCATTTTCCCTTAATACAGAACTGACTACGTTAACTCAATATCACCTATCAATCTGTGATTCTTTTTAATCTTTTTTCTTAAATTTTAATTTTTCTCACGAAAAAAAAACTTTGTCACGTATCCAATGAGAACCTTGCCACGTGGCAGAGATAATGTAATGTGGCAGTCCTATTTCACATGACACTTTCTACAACAGTGACACGTGAAACTATTACTGTCTCGTCACATTATCTTTGCCGCGTGAATGAATTCTCATTTGACACATGGCAAAGTTTGTTTTTGAAATAAAATTAAAAAAAACAAAAAAAAACATAGACTGACATGTGACATTGAGTTAACGTCGTCAATTATGTACTAAGGAAGATGTCCAAATTGCATCACATTTTCAAAATTAAGGACCCAATTGAGACAACTTCAAATGAGGGGATCGAATTAAGATTTCTGTAGAAATATGAGGACCATTCGAGGAATTTTAACCTATTGATAAAGAATCTTCAAGGGGTACAAATTTGAGGACAAATCCTCTTCAAGAAGGAGGGTATGATAGAGGACTATCTCCTGAAACATATATGACAAGAACTTGAAGAAGGACATTTGGAATTCAAAGGATCTATGACAAGGTTAAATATTAAAACACGTCTCCTTGAATCTTAAATCTTATAATCTTCCATGAAGAGAGGAATTTAAAGAACATGAAGATCATGATCACAATTGAAGAATAATTTAGGAAATTAAATAAATTGTATTTATTTATTTTAATTGCAAACATTATGTTTCTATTTTTCAAGTTATTTTTGGACCCAATGTCATTAGGCTTTCTTTCAAGGTTTCTTAGGTGCCTTAAACATTTATACCAATATATAGGGGCACCAAATACATATGTAGAAACTTTGGAAGTCATAATATATGCATTTCATTTTTGAGAGAGGATTCTCTATGTTCTTGGTTTAGAACTCTGATTCTTATCAAAGATTAACATCTTTGTGGCAAATTTTCCTTAACTTATCAATATGCTAGATTGTGACATCTCCATCTCTGTCTTATTCCGCATTCTTCTCTAATTTATTTTTATTGTGCCCTTGAGGATTGAAATTGAGAAAAGATCGTACTCTTTCCTCATAGGATCGTATCATCTGGTATTAGAGCCTGGTTCTGGTTTGAATATTCTCTTTTATCTTATTTTCCTGTAATATTAAAAAAAAAAAGAAGCCAAAACCCAATTCCTTTGAGTTTTTAATTTTCTTATTTTTTGGTATGTTCTTCTTCTAATTTGTGTATTTCTACATTTGATTCATGGAAATTATATTTTTTTCTTTTTTGTATGTTTTATTTTAATTGTTGTCCAAATTAAATCTTTACCTGATCTTGCATGAGTTTTTTTTTTTGGTTGAAGGACAATTTGTGTTGGTGTGTTGAACTGCGAAATAATATATATATATATATATATATATATATATATATATATATATATATATATATATATATATATATATATATATATATATATATATATATATATATATATATAGACACACATAGTGGATCCAAGTCAAAAAAAAAATGGATCCAAGAGTTAAAAAAAAATGTAGAGTTCAACACAAATTATTATGTTGTACTGCTGTTTATGAATGTTCATCTATTAAATTATATTCCATCTATTTTTTTAGAGTCTCCATGTTGTCTCATTTAATTCTTTTTGGTAGTCCTATAATTTTCTAATTTTATTATTTTGTGTCTTTTAAAAATTCCTTGAAGTTTTGTCTAGAGTTTTCTATTTTCTTTGACCTCTTGAGTCAAGACTTAGATCTCGTAACGTTTTTAACATTGTTTGTTCACTCTCTGCGTAAGCTACTAGCGTTCTTTGCCAAGTGCTAAGGAGAATTTGAGTGGTAAAATGCAAGAGAGTACATTCAAGAAAAGGCGTGTAAGTGTGATACACGAGTGAAATTTGAGTGAAACACTTAGATGAGTGAGACATCCTTCTGGAAGTTGTGTACTCATGAGGTCTTGGTGAGGAATGTCAATGCCTTGGTGTCTAGAATTATAAAGTTGAGTGGTGAAATTTTTAGTATTAAAAGGAACTACAAGCATGACAAAAATGATTTCCCAAGGGTTAAATCAAGCGCTTAAGATGTTCCAAATGTGAAGGCTATGGGCATGAAACTCATTAGTATCCTAATTGGAATGGAAGTCCCATGAGTAATGAAGACCTCAAAAACTATATTTTAGATTTGAAAGAGGAAGAAGAAAGAGTTTTGCAAAACTTGGATGCATTGAAAAGGAGACAAGAGCGGAAGCTGAAAAGAGCATAAGAGAGAAAATAACTTATAGAAATGGAAGAAAGAGAAGAAAAATAAAATAGAGAGTATGAAGAAAGAGATAAGAGAAAAAAAGAAGAGAAAAAAAGGAGAGAGTGTGAAGAAAGAGAAAATAGAGAAAAAGCAGAGAAAGAAAAAAAAGCTAGAGAGGAGAAAGAAAAAAAAGCTAGAGAGGAGAAAGAAAAGAAAGAGAGATAAGAGAAAGAAGAAAAAGAAAGAAAAATAAGAGAACATCTTGATTTGTCATTAAAAGAAAATACTAACTGGCCTATTTTAATTTTGTTGCCTAGGGAAGATTTGTTTATCAAGGAACCATGGCATGAACAAAGGAAGGAAGACAAGATGACAAAAAAGGAAGACACAAGCCTAGAACTCAAAGAACTTGTGTTTGATAATATGTTAGCTTGTTTGTCAATTCATTTGGATATTCAAAGTCATTCTCTTAGTATGGAAACAAGCTTAGAAATATATGCACATGAGTTAGCTTGTTTGACCATCTCTAAAAAATTTAAGGATAATCAAAGTCATACTTATAGTTTGATTGTTTACATGAGAAATATTCCTTTCATCTTCTTTGAGCATTGTATCTTTAATTTAAAACCAATTGATGATATTTGCAAGTGGGTATTTGACCATGGAGGAAAACCTCCAAATCTTTGATAATAAGAGATTGGCCTCTTCAAGGATCCAAATCTCATTTTGATAGATTTTTATTTTGGATTATTTTAGATTTCTGTCTTTGATTTATGTTTTTGTTTTGTGCATAGGATCTTCTAGAATTCGAGTCGAATTCCCTCTAAACAGGCCTCTTCAAGAAGGAGGGTATGATAGAGGACTATCTCCTGAAACATATATGAGAAGATCTTGAAGAAGGAAGGACATTTGCAATTCAAAGAATCTATAACAAGGTCAAAGATCAAAACACGTATCCTTGAATCTTGAATCTTATAATCTTCCATGAAGAGAGGGATTTAAAGAACATGAAGATCATGAGCATAATTGAAGAATAATTTAGGAAATTAAATAAATTGTATTTATTTATTTTAATTGCAAACAATTTGTTTCTATTTTTCAAGTTATTTTTGGACCCAATGTCATTGGGCTTTCTTTTAGGGTTTCTTAGGTGCCTTAAACATTTGTACCTATATATAGGGGCAACAAATACATATGTAGACACTTTCGAAGTCATAATATATGCATTTGCATTTTTTAGAGAGGATTTTCTTGGTTCTTGGTTTAGAACTCTGATTCTTATCAAAGATTAACATCTTTGTGGCGAATCTTCCTTGACTTATCAATCTGCTAGATTGTGGGGTCTCCATCTCTGTCTAATTTCGCATTCTTCTCTGATTTATTTTATTGTATCCTTGAGGATTGAAATTGAGAAAAGATCGTACTCTTTCCTGCATAGGATCGTATCACCTATGCTTTATTTGTCATATATTTTCATGCATTGATAATGTGATTAGGTTTGCAACATTTGTCAAACCTTCCTTTCTTATCTGTTAACAAGATTTACACATAAAAATAAGACAAATACCGTGAAAGAGAAACTAAATTACATAATAAAGCATAAGAAGATTATATAACAATTTGTCTTCAACGTCACACGTTTTGTTGAAAGGGGGAGACCTTCAAGCCCTTTAAACCAAGTAACTCAAAATGGCTTGATAATACATGTATAAGTGTTTTTTATGATAATAACTAATGTTCCTTTCTTGGTTAAATAGGTTGTGAAACTAAGTTAGATTCTATGTGTTATAAATCCATAATTGATTACATTTTGATTTGTGCTAAGTACTAAAACTGTCAAAAACTAGGTCTACTCATTGTTTTAATCAATTAAGAAAAACAGCTTATCGATTAAAAATGTGTGTAAATTTTAATTGATTAAGAAAATAATTTTATCGATTAAAATGGTTTGATGCACACTAAGAGGAATGCTTTATGTTTTAATCGATTAAGAAAAACACATGATCGATTAAAACTGTTTGTAAATTTTAATCGATTAAGGAAATAACATTATAATCGATTAAAATTGAAAGATATGTGCTTTTGTTATATATTTGTGGTCTATTTGTTTTGCAGGCATGAAAACATTCTTAGAGCTATCAATTGTGAAACAAGAACATTGTCTTGAGTGGTCTTGGACCATTCTTTGATAAGCCAACATCAATTGAGGAAATTCAAAGGTTTTAGCTTTCAAGAGTGAGAGGAAAGATAAAGCATGAGGCTGCATATGAGTTCTTTGTAATACTTGCACCTGTGGTGCATCTCGTTTTTTCTTTTTTGTAATTCTTTGTGTATTATAGTTGCCTTTGTTGTGTAGACAAGGCTCCAATAGTCAGTGTGTGTAGCCTCACCTTTAGGTTTGTGATTTTGTTGTGATTGAGAGTGTGAGAGTACATAGGTGAGTCTTGTATTTCGTAAATCTTGACACTTGATATTAATAGATTTCCTTCCAGTTTAGGTTGTTGGAAGAAGACTGAATGTAAACTCTTGAAGAGTTTAACCAATCTAAATCTTGTGTCGGTTTCTTTCATTGATCTTGCTTAGTATTTTATTAAATCTTTGAAGTGTTAAAAGATTCATTAAAAACAACCTTACACTAGATTTTTTATAAAGAGAATTAAAAAGAGATTTTAAACCAATTTACCGCCCTCTTGGTTGAGATATATTGTTGTCACAATATAACACATTTAACATTAGACTACAAAACAACAAACGTTGAAAATGAATGGTGACATTTTTTTGGATAAAATCACCTTTTAGACGTTTGATATCTTGTTCACTGACATCACCTCTTCTTAGACGTCAGATTTCTCACCTATTGACATCATATCCTTTGGAATAACCATTAAAAACTGAATAAACTTAACCAAAAGGATGTTTTGGCTGCTAAAGTACCACATTAGACGTTGGGGTAACTAGACTAACGTCTAAACTAGTTAATTTTAGTAAACTATTGAGAGCAAAAGTGAAAATTTAAATTCATTAGACGTTAGATGCTTGAAGAATGGATGTCTAATGGCTATAAGACGTCAAATAATATGTGCTATAACATCATATTTTCTAAAAAAAAGATGAAAACCAGTGCGAACCTTATTGTTTATTTGCACTTTCTATCCCAAGTGAACCAACAATTTTGTTGACGAGTGCAAGGAAGAACAAAGGTTAGTTTGGGTCATTTAACTCAAATGTATGTGTTTTTGTTGCCCTGGTTGGGATTTTTCTTTTTAGTTTTGATCGATTCATTTTGTGCTTTTGTGCAACAACGATGTTTTGAAAGTGAGTTGAAGCTCCACCACTTCTAATAGTAGCGACGAGTAAGCTCCACCACTTCCAACAACGGCGGCGAGGAGCTATACACTAACCATTAGTGGTGGCAAAGAGTTCTCCACTCTACATTACTGGCAACGACTCCCCTCCGTTGTCCAACGACTATAACGTGTTGGAAAACAGGTAGGCTTTTTTTTACACTAAGACAAAGGGGTGAATTTTTGGGTTTTCAAAATCAGAGTCTTTTCGCAATCTTTAAATCAAAGTATAAAACTTTACAAACTTTCTTGAATTGCAAGTAATGAAAATTCGTGTGCAGCGAAAAAACGTAGTTGACTGCGCAGATAATAAAGTCGACTGTAATTAAAAAAGTAGGGATAGAGAAAATCAAACACTAGTTTTTATACTGGTTCGGCCTCAATGCCTACATCCAGTGTCCTTCCTATACCTGGAAGCAAATGCACTATAATGGTCAAGGTGTTTACAACAAGGCTTTTATAGAAGACCTCCACGCCAAAAATATAAAACACCTCTCTAACCCTCTAACCAAAATATAGGCAAACACACACAACAAGACTTGCAGCAAGATGTCCCCTCTCCTGCAATCTACCAACCACTTTGAACAATCCTCAAAGTGAACCAGACTCCACGAGTCTATCCCCTGTAATCATAATAGGTCACAACAACAATCACCAATGGATGCCAACAAGAATCTTGATCAACCAGAAAACACCCCAATGTGCAGATATGTGATCAAGCAATGGGTGCGCAGTCAGTCTCCCTTTGAATCTCCTTCAAGAAAGATCACCACCGTCTTCTTGGAGAATTCTTGAAGCTCTATAATCTCTGAGAAACAATCTAAAATAGAATCTGAAAATGTTAGATCAACAAATGTTTGAAAAGTCTCTGAATAACTTCAAATAACATCTCTTTATAGATTTCTGTTAATCAGACGCTCTCTTAGTCGAATATGCTACTAATTCAGTTGACTAGGTTATAACAGTTATAACAAATTAGTCAAACCAGTAGCATACAGTCAAACAGAATAAATTCCTATTCAATACAATTGACTTATATTCAATGCTCAACTAACTTTTAAAAATATAGCCATTATTGTTCATGAGCATAACAAAATTTCAAAGCAAACAACTAATACAGTCGAATGCGTGGCGCACACAGTCGACTTCAACATGTCAGAACATTTTGAAATTCTTTCCTTCACAAAATCTCACATAGCAATGTTTCTGAAAATTTGTACAAAGACTTTAGTATAGTCGAATCAATTAGTACTGGAGTCGACTTTACTGCAGCTTTGTCACACAACTTTTAAGTCGACTTTAGTATAGTCGAATCAATTAGCACTGGAGTCGACTTTACTTCCAGAAAACAACACGTTACCTATTCCTAATTACGAAGCGAAGAAAATTTTATGTCCAATGGGTTCTAAATACTAAAGGATACATGCATGACCCTAATAATTGTGTATTGTACATAGACGAGTTTGTTTCACAAAAGGCATGTCAAACATGTGATTTATTGGGGTTTAAAAATAAAGTTGATGAAAATAGTGTTGATGAAGATAGAGGTGGTCCACCTGATAAGGTGGTGTGGTACTTGCCTGTAACACCTAGGTTGAAATGATTGTTTTCCATTAAAGAAGATGCGAAGAACTTGAAATGGCATGTTGATGGAAGAAAGTGTGATAATCTTCTTCGAGTTCCATTTGATTCCCAACAATGGAGTAAAACCAGAACAATATTTTGATGACATGGACATCTGTTTTGAGTTACATCCATAATCAATTGGAAGACACACCTACCTATACCCAATATGTCACACTCTTTCTAAAAAAGAAACAATCTTTATGTAAGTGTTTAAGGAGTGTGAAGGTTTTACACAGTTAATCTTCAAATATTAGTAGCCATGCTTCTATGAAGGATTATAAATTATTTGGCTTAAAGTTTCACGATTATCATGTCTTGACGAAATAAAGTATGCACACCCATGAATGAGTGAAAAATGGACACTTAATGAACATAGCAAAACTTTCTTACCGTGGTTTAAGAAAAAAGTTTACGCAAATCCAAACGTTTCTGAAAGTATATTGAGGTTAGCTCGTACGCTGAATATCGACGTGGTCAGATATGACGACAATTACATAAACAATGAATGAAAAATGGAAACTTAATGAACATAGCAAAACTTTCTTAACGTGGTTTAAGAAAAAGGTTTACACAAATCCAAATGTCTTTGAAAGTCTATTGAAGCTAGCACGTAGGCCGAACACCGACGTCGTCACATACGACGACTACTACATAAACAATTATTGTTTTTAATCAAAGTAGGAAAATAACAAAAGTAGAGTTCAAAATAGCAGAGTTACCCTATAAGGTGAGGCTGTACAACTTTCCAGTATTAAGGACAAAAATCCAATTACATCATCCATGTGTTATTTCATAATAATATAAGAAATATGAGAATTTGACTATGTGAGTTCTAGAGTATCAATGGGTTGATAGAAATTTTGGTATGGTGACATATGACCTCAGGTTCACTTTGGTGGAACTTAGCAACACTTCATGGAACGCCTCCAACAACAATAAAAAATATAAAGAGGACTTGAAGAAAAGCTTCAGTCCATGACCCAACAAAATGTTGATTTCCTCACTGAAGCTCCACTATAAACTACACTTGTTAGTATCAATTATTGGTTGATGGAGATCCTCCATGCATAATGATTGTAGGATGATAACTTAAAGGAGGGAAGACTATTCATAGTGCTCCTCTATTTCCCCACTACGCACATGTGACGATGAATTTCGAGATCCCTTCGATCAAGTTTTTCTGCCAACTTCAGAAATCCAATTGGTGGGAAAGGCCTTAGGCATATTTATAGCTTGGCCTGAAGCATATATCATGCCATATTGTGCCCCTCCACAATTATTATATTTTGATTCATAGTATTTGTATATTAAATTTAGAAACAAATGATTCATAACTTTTAAAATCTTTATTTCTGTTCTTCTGTCCTGAGAAGCAACCCATGTGTCAACCTGTGATCTATGAAGATGATCTTGGGTTCACTTTGGGGGACCTTAGCAACACTTCATGGAACTCCTCCAACAAAAATAAAAAATATAAAGAGCACTTGAAGAAAAGCTTCAGTCCATGACCTAACAAAACGTTGATTTCCTCACTGAAGCTCCATCAAAGTACACTTGTTAGTATCAATTATTGGTTGATGGAGATCCTCCATGCATAATGGTTGTAGTATGATAACTTAAAGGAGGGAAGACTATTCATAGTGCTCCTCTATTTCCCCACTACGCACATGTCACGATGAATTTCGAGATCCCTTCGATCAAGTTTTTGTGCCAACTTCAGAAATCCAATTGGTGGGAAAGGCCTTAGGCACATTTATAGCTTGGCCTAAAGCATATATCATACCATATTGTGCCCCTCCACAATTATTATATTTTTATTCTTAGTATTTGTATATTAAATTTAGAAACAAATGATTCATAAATTTTACAATCTTTATTTCAGTTCTTCTGTCCTGAGAAGCAACCCATGTGTTAACCTGTGATCTATGAAGATGATCTTGGGTTCATTTTGGTGGACCTTACCAACACTTCATGGAACGCCTCCAACAACAATAAAAAATCAAAAGAGCACTTGAAGAAAAGCTTCAGTCCATGACCCAACAAAACGTTGATTTCCTCACTGAAGCTCCACTACAAGCTACACTTGTTAGTATCAGTTATTGGTTGATGGAGATCCTAAATGCATAGTGGTTGTAGGATGATATCTTAAAGGAGGGAAGACTATTCATGGTGCTCCTCTATTTCCCCACTACGCACATGTGACTATGAATTTCGAGATCCCTTCGATCAAGTTTTTGTGCAAAGTTCAGAAATCCAATTGGTGGGAAAGGCCTTAGGCACATTTATAGCTTGGCCTGAAGCATATATCATGCCATAGTGTGCCCCGCCACAATTTTTATATTTTTATTCTTAGTATTTGTATATTAAATTTAGAAACAAATGATTCATAACTTTTAAAATCTTTATTTCAGTTCTTCTGTCCTGAGAAGCAACCCATGTGTCAACCTGTGATCTATGAAGATGATCTCGGGTTCACTTTGGTGGACCGTAGCAACACTTCATGGAACGCCTACAACAACAATAAAAAATAAAAAGAGCACTTGAAGAAAAGCTTTAGTCCATGACCCAACAAAATGTTGATTTCCTCACTGAAGCTCCACTACAAACTACACTTGTCAGTATCAGTTATTGGTTGATGGAGATCCTTGATGCATAGTGGTTGTTGGATGATAACTTAAAAGAGGGAAGACTATTCATGGTGCTCCTCTATTTCCCCACTACGCACATGTGACAATGAATTTTGAAATCCATATTGTGCCCCGCCACAATTATTATATTTTTATTCTTAGTATTTGTATGTTAAATTTAGAAACAAATGATTCATAACTTTTAAAATCTTTATTTCAGTTCTTCTGTCCTGAGAAGCAACCCATGTGTCAACCTTTGATCTATGAAAATGATGACATGGTAGAAGTAGAGGATTATCCTCTAGCAAAATTGATGATAAAATTATATAGGTTGAATAAATGACTAGTAGAGATGGAATGGGATTTAAGAGTATTTGGCATTCAATGTCATATGCTAATGTAATTTACTTTTAATGATGCATTAGAGGTCAATTAGGGAGACAGGATGCTAAATATTTCAATCCTATGACTATGGTGCATGTAAGATTTTTTCATTGTCTTCCATATTTAAATATTCATATTGTTAATTTTTAGTATATACTTAACTTTCTCGTTATAGGTACATGGACAAAATAATTTTGAACCAAGGTCGGGCATCAGTGTATGGATTTATTGAACCTCAAACCATTTAACCTTTTGGAAACACAGTTGATCACAAACAAAAATATTTGAAAACATGGATGACTGAGCAAAAAAAAGAGATGTACCTTGCACCATTGTTAAGACTTCAGCAAGTGTACTGAATCGTACAAGTAATATAAAATGGTAAGACCAAGTATCGTTTCCCAAGAGACTCACGACACTAAACAATCATGTAATTGCTTAACTAATTATGACTTTAAGAACAATATTTTTGGGTTTTTGAATGGATAGTGCATAAAAATAAACATGAATGCAATTTGATCAATTGAGGCTAAACACTAGAATAAATGGATGAAGTTGATAATATGAGATGAAAATGTTTTTAGGGTTTAGATTTCACCTAATCACTGTCATGCATATAAGAATTCTTCTTCTTCATTAGATTATTAATGTCACTTTCTAAATTACTTAAAACCCGATCCCTCGCTGAAAAAAGTCTATCCTTAATTACTAGACCATAATCCCTTGCATCCCTAATAATTAATTCTGTATTATGAATATAAGCTTAAGACAACCAAAACTCATATCCCTATCCCTGAGCAATACTGATTTTGGGAGAAATTCTCCAGATCCTGGTTTCTAGGTATCTCCCGACAACAAAGAAGACCATATAATCATGCCATCAATAATCAAAAACATAACAAGCATAAAGCTAAGGAGAAAATCACTAACAATTAATGAAAGAAGCATTTATAATTCAAATATCAATTCAAATACATGAGAGTTTAGAGGTTACATCTTTCCCAACAACAAATAAGATTAGTTCCCCATTGTCACGGAGAAAGTAGATGTACAATGGAATGGAAGAGATAGAAAAACACTAGAAACTGAAGAGGAGAGCTCCTGCATCCCCAAATCTGCCTCCAAAGGAGCAAAACGTGTGTTTCTGTGCTCAAACCATTAAGAGATACCATCCCTAGGACTTCCAAGTCCTTAAATAAATCAGAAAAATAACAGAAAACGGGTCCAAACCCAACACGCTGGTTATCACTGCCCTAACTTAGGGCAACCGGGCGAGCTTGCGAGAGGATGGCAGTCAGGGCCCCTTGAGTGGCGCTCAGCGCTACTTTTCTGAATTTTCATCGCTCAAGCGGTAGCCTGGCGACATCCCAATGGTAGCCCAGCGGTAGCCCAACAACAGCATTCCAAAACTCTTTTTTTTTTTGTTTTGTTTGCTTTTATGGCTGGTTCAACTCTATACATTGTTGGAGATTCTTCAAGGCACATTTTAGCTACAAAATAAAGGGAATTTAGTGATAAAACCATTAAGTGTAACTCAATTCTCTTATTCACAAAACCAAAGCAAAAACATGAGTTAAAGCAAGTTTCTAAGTCAAAAAAAGTGCATTTAGTATCAAAATTGAATCACAGATAACGGTAATTTCAACCATTATCAACTATACATTTATGGGTATGTGTTATTGATTGTAAAATTTTATGAAAGTTTACTTAATTAATGGACTAACTATTTGTTATTCATGATAAGGCTCATTGGTAATTGATGGTCATCATACCAAGATAATGAACAATTGTATGGTTTTGTTCTCTACATTGGAAGATGAAACATGAATTGAAATTCTTGTTATAAATGTAAGTGTTACATTTTTTAATTTCAATTAATTAATTAATTATATTAATATTAACCTATGTTTCAAATTTAATTACAGTTGTGGGTAGGCTTAGAGAATAAGAAATTCAAATATTGTATCTAAAGATTGGAACTCATTGATCTTTAAGTTATTAATTTTCGTATGCCAACTTATGACCTGGATATTTGATTATTTTCTTTGTCATGTTTAGCGTAACAAACAGCCAAATTCATGGACATGTGGCTACTATGTGATAACGGTTAAAATACCGTTATTTTTATACTTAATTTTGATACTAAAAACACCCTTTATGACTTAGAAACTAGCTTGAAATCATGGTTTTATTTAAGTTGTGAGAATAAGAGATTTGAAGGTGGAATTATTAGTTTTATGCTTGGTTTTCCTTGTTTTGGTAGGAATGATAAGGAATTGGATGAAAGAAGTTGAAGTAGCAAGGAGTTGAACTCAGGAAAGGAAGGAAAATTACACAACAGAAGAATCGCAGCTGGCGCTGAGCGCCAAGTCTGCTGTTTAGTTCATTGTCTGACGCTTAAGCACCACCTCTGAGGGCCAAATCCAAGTGTCGCCCCTACCGTTGAGCGCCAGTTTTGCTGAAGAGTTCTCTGTCTCATGCCTGGGTACCACCGCTGAGCGTCATTTTAGCACTGAGTGCTGCTAGTGTGGGCCTGGGCCAATTTTCTGCTATTTTGTATGAACTATATATTGATTTGCACGACTGTTAAACCCCTGACAAGTGTACCAGATCGTATCAAGTAATAATAGATGGTAAGACCAAATATCATTCTCCTAAAGGACTCTTAGGCCTTATCTTTCATGTAAATTGATTTTATAAGACTTGAAAGAAGAAATAATTTTGTGGTTGTATGGAAAACGAAAATAAACATGCAAATGCAAGTGATTCAATTGGCAAAAGAAAGATATGAATGAATGGAGTTGTTGGCGTTTACAATTTCATCTTATCCGTGCTCTAATATCTACTTTTCTTATTTAATTTGCTTTATTATCTAATTGTCATGCAAACTTTCTTAGTCTACCCTAAACCCAATCTCTTGGCGAAAAGAGCCTATTACTAATTACTGGCTTACTATCTCTAGTCTCCCCTAGTAATTAGCAATGCATTATAAACAGAAGCAAAATACAATTGATTGTCCTACCCCTATCTCTAGGCGGTATTAGCTTAATCAAGGAATTTCCTACCAGTTCATGACATTACCGTACGTCTCCGTATCGATAAAGACAAACAACATTTACCGAATGAGTTAAACGATAAAAGAATTAAGCATAGATAAGAAACCCAAAAATTGATAATATAAGCATATGCAAGCATATAAATAAAATAAGAATTTTGATATAAGAGCATTTCAAAAGATTACGTTGTTCCCCAACAACAAAGGGTTTAGTTCACCATGGACATGGTGAAACTAGATGGAATTAAATGAAAGAATGGAAGAATAAACCCTAGACTTGATAAATTGGAGCCTAAGCATCCAAGAAACCACCTCCAAGGAGTGTAGAAGTGCTCTGGACGTCTCTGCCTGCCAAAAGAATTACTTTGAGAATCGCACTGGGGCTATTTATAGCGCATAAAAGTAACAGAATTTAAGCCCAAGCCCATCTGATGGACGCTCAGCTCCTAATTTGGCCGCTCAACGGTTTGCCTCTAATCGCAAAACCGCTCAGCGGTCCAATACGACACTCAGCGGTCGCCCTTTAATCGCACAGGACACTCAGCGGTGCCGCTCAAGCGAGAAGTAGTGGCTTCACCCACGAAACTGGCGCTCAACGCTGGAATTGGCACTGAGCGGTGCACTTGACTCTTCTTTTCATCCTTTTTCTCCTTCTTTCATGAGTCTAGGTCCTCCCTTCTTCACTCCCATCTTCAATTCTCATCAAAACCCTGCAAAACAATGCAAAACAAGCATAATATCTCTAAAAACAACTTTTGACTCTCATGTGACTCAACTAAGTGTTTTACTTGAGTCTTAAGCTCATTCTACGCCATAAAGGGTGTGTTTTAATATCAAATTTAAGTATAAAAATAACGGTTTTCCAACCGTTATCAAAGACCTAGAGCGTCTGTCTTTGGACAAAAAGAGACGCAGAAACACTCTTTTCACCCCTCGGAGGCGGATTTTGGATGCGGAAGCTCCAATTGACAACTTTTAGGGTTTTATCATTCATTCTTTTCATTATTTTCATCTAGTTTCACCATGTATATGGTGAACTAAACCTCCATTGTTGTTGGGGAAACGATGCAATCCTTTGAAACTCTCATTTATTGAATTGATTTATATTACAAATGTTTTACTTCATTAATTGTTAGGATTTTTCCTCTACACTCTATGCATTCTTTGTTTAACTCATTCAATTGCATGATAATTGATTTTGTCGATATGGACACATACAGGAAAATCTAGAACTGAGGAAATTCTTCTAAGAGCAATATTACCTAGACATAGGGATAGGAGGATTGGTTGCCTTTAAGCTTCTGTGCGAATGTAATGCATAATTAATTGCTAGGGAGACAAGACATTGTAAATATTAAGAGTAAGCTTTCTTTACTTAGACATTGGGTTTAAAGTAAATTAGAAAGTGGTATTAACATTAATGAAGAAGATGAATTCGTAAATTAGAAAGTGGCATAATTAATTGTCAAGCTTTCTTCACCTGCGTATTCTTGAGTCAATTGATCAACACTTGCCTTCATGTTTATTTTCTGTTTTGCATTCTAAAACCTAATTTTTGTTCTCAAGTCTTAAATAATCAATTAATCACATGACTATTTAGGCCAATGAGTTTCTAGGGAAAACGATACTTCGTCTTACCATTTATATTACTTGATACGATTCGGTACACTTGCCGGAGCCTTAACAAGTTTTTGGCGCCGTTGTTGGGGACTCGTGGTTTAGCTATTCTATTCGTGTGATTATTGATTAACTTCGACTTGATATTTTTTATTTTTGTTTGTGTTTTTTTTAATGTTAACAGTGTTTTTTAGGGTTTTGTGCCTAATGCTTGCAAGATGCAATCCAGACAAGAAATTAACTATATGGCACTCAATTCTACCAAGGTAATCTCAACCACGGATGGAACCTTCACTCAAGCATGGATCAAAGTCAATTTGGGCAAGTTGTCGGACAATTTGAGAGACTACGACAACAACAATGGTAGCAACAACTCTCTCTATCAGAAAGAATGGCAAAGATGGATGACGCCTTTCAAAAATGTATGCGAGAGTCCATCTCCATTCAGAAAAGCACTAAAGCAGCATTCAAAAGGATGGATATGCATATTGGTCACTTAATTGAGAAATTGGAAGATTTTGGGGTTAATACTGAATTTGACCCTCGGGAGGAATGTCAAGTCATTATCACTAGAAGTGACAAGATGTTAGATGAGAAGAAGATAGAGAGAAAAGAAAAAGAAAGGTTGAGTGAAAAAGATAAAGATGTGGAGAAAGAAAAAGAAGTGGTATAGAGAGAAAAGAGAAAGAGAATTTGTGTGAAGATGAAGAAGTTGAGTGCAAAAAGAGAAGGGAAAAAGAAAGTGTGAGAAAAGAAAAAGAGGGAGAGAAAAAAAGAAAGTGTTGGAAAACAGGTTGGCTTTGTTTCAACACCAAGAGGGGGGTGAATTGGTGAGGTTTCAAAATCAGAGTCTTTTTAAAAACTTTTTCGCAAAGTGTAAGCCTTCACAAAGTTTCTTGAATCACAAGGAATGAAAATTCTAAGTGCAACGGAAATACAAAGTAGACTACGTAAACAGGTAAGTCGACTGAATGTAAAAGTGTAAGGATAGAGAAATCAAACGCATATTTTTATACTGGTTCGGCTTCAGTGCCTACATCCAGCGTCCTTCCACAATCCAGAAGCAAATGCACTATAATGGTCAAGGTTTTTACAACAAGGCTTTTATAGAGACCTACACGTCTAAAATATAAAACACCTCTCTAACCCTCTAACCAAAATATAGGCAGCAACACACACAAAGATCTGCAGTAAGATATCCCCTCTTCTACAATCTCTAACCCACTTTGAACAATCCTCAAAGTGTACAGACTGCATGAGTCAACCCCCTACAATCCCAGCAGGATAACAACAACAATCTTTACAAAGATTGATAGAAATCGTGATCAGCAGATGAGCACCACAGTGTGTAGAGTATGATCAGCCAGTAAGCACAAAAATCTTTCTCCTCCAAAGAACCTTTTCAAAGATAGATCACCACAGTCTTCTTGATGAGTTCTTGGAGCAAATTGTCAGAGATCACAATCTGTAAATCAAAATGAAAGTGTTAGAATTTCCAAAGTCTCTCTGATCAACTGAGTCACGTCTATTTATAGTTTTCTATAAATCAGATGCTCCTATAGTCGCCTGTCATCAGACAGTTATAACAGTTAAGTCAAATAGTAGCAGTCAGCAACAACCAAATTGATTTTGTAATTAGTACAGTTGACTAACAATAAAAGCGTTGACCAATAGTTAAAATATAGTCGTTATTGTACACAAGCATAACAGAATTTTAAATCAAATAACTAACTAAGTCGGATCCATTGCGCATGTAGTCGACTTAGGCACTTCAGCACAATTTGAAAATCTTTTCAATGAAAAATCACACATAGCATTGCTTTCAAAAATATGTGCAAAGTCACGATTTTTAATCGATTGCTTCTTAATGAAGTCGACTTAAAACCTGCAGATTTGCCACACATGTGAGTTCATCAAAGTGCATGTGATTTTCCTTTTCATAAACATATGTAATGCAAACACAAGTGATGTATCAAGTTAAAGATTAGTGAATATGCATACATATATCGGAAATCAACACAAACATGTTCAATAAGATATCATCCACAATGAAGAATAGAACATGTAACACATAACAATATATGTGTTATTAATAATGTGTTGTCATCATAAAAAACCAGAGTGACTAGATAACTGTGAGATTAAGGTTAGTTAAATCAATGCTTCCCTTATCAACAATTTCAACAATCTCCCCCTTTTTTGATGATGCACAACCATGATTAATAAGCAACCATGTTTGTACACAAACAACTCATAACCAGTCAATTAATCACAAGAAATCAGAGCTAATATAAGCAACCAATAGGTACAAGTGATTAAATGATTTTTCCAGTATATCAGAGCAATTTCCAGTATATTAGAGCAATCAAAAACAATATCAAGCAAACAATGACATATCAAGCAATAAGGAGATTGATCTATCTTTTCAACCATATTAAACACCATATTTCTCCCCCTTTATGCATTAGCAAAAAAGGTTTGCTTTTAGATATGGATATGCTGATAAACTAAATTACTAGAGATGCATAAGAGAAAATCAATGTAAACAGATTAATCATGCAATGATGCTCCCCCTATCACATATATTCACATGAGATAGATAAACTCCCTTAGAATGTAGGCATGTGAAAAATCTTTGCAATCAAGTAATGCTCCCCCTGTCAATATGCATACAACAAAATCATATTTAGATGCATAATGCAGTTACACAAATATCAGAGCATATAATCAGTTTGTAGCAAGATTGTATCAGTGTTATGATTGCAAGGAATTCAATCAAGCAAAAATACAAGTATCAACAATCTCACAATATATTCTCATTGCAAAGCAGTCATCTACGAACAGAGATATATTGAAGACAACTGATATAAAATGATCAAACAACTTAATAACCAAATTCCAATAAATGGAATTTATAACCCCTTGTAAGTGATAAGTCGATTGAACCATTTGTCAAGTTGATTTCATTTCATTTCAGACAGATGTGATCTAAACAGTAAGTTCCAAAGAAATGTTTCCTGCAAAACCTTTCACAATCTTTTGAAGATCAAGCAGTTTAGTATCATAGTAATGCAAGAAATTAAACAATTAAGAAGTGAGTATGCAAAATAGAGTTAATATAACAGTAAACATGTGCATAACCAACTTCATACATAACACAGTTGACTTTAATCAGATAAAGTTAGATACTCAATATAACAAATTCTGATTTCATTGATTTACACCATGATTACAATCAGAAATAAATGATTCTGCAACATGAGATACAATATTAAAAAATGAAGCATATGAAATGTTTTAAAAAAAAGTTTTGAGCAATATGCAATCATTTTGATGCTATACATGTACAGAATAACAGTATGAACATGTTAACCAATGAAACATTTTTTAATCGATTGGTTACAATATGACGATTGAAATCTTGCTGAGTGAATGTGTTCAATAACACATATAAGATTATTACAGCAATAATCCTGCATAACTGATAACCGTTCAAAAACCGTTATTTTCATACTTAAATTTGACATTAAACATACTAAGAGCAAGAAAAATCAACAACCTCTTCTTGAAGGTTTGTGTGGAACTCGAAGGAGAGGGAAACTTTGAAGATCATCTAGAGAATTATTCCCCTCTCCTAAGAGATTATGGCAACCTTCACCGGAAGCATCTAACCAGAGTATAGAAGAAATGGTTGAGGCGGAAGTTCCTGTGAGACGTACTCTAGTGAATGCAACCATTGTGGTTGTCCCTCAACACTTTAACAGCATTGCAAGGCCGAGGTTCAATGCACTGAACATGGAGGTTAAACCAATGTTGATTCATTTGGTGCAAAGCAACTAATTCAATGGGTTGTCAAACGAAAGTTCATATGATCATCTCACCACATTCAATGAGATCTGCAACACGATGAAGTTCAATGGAGTTCCAGATGAAGTGATTAAAATTAGCTTGTTTCCTTTCTCATTGGGCGGCAATGCTAAACTGTGGTTAAATTCTTTCCCGGAGGACAATTTTACAACCTAGGAGGTTGTGGTGGCAAAATTTTTGAACAAATATTTTCCACAGTAAAAAATGAACAAAGGTAAAATGGAGATTTCTTCTTTTAGGCAAGGCATGGAGGAAACCCTAGGCCAGGCGTGCAACAAATATAAAAGCTTGTTTAGGAAGACGCTTATGCATGGTTTTGATGATACAGCAATAGTCCAAACATTCCTTGGAGGTCTTGACACTCAGTCAAAGCTTATGCTAGATGCCTCAACAAGAGGTAATATCAAGAGAAATACTGCTGAGGAAGCCTATGAGTTGATAGAAAACATGGCAACTAATGAGAATGAAAGTCATAGTGGGCATCCCACTTCAAAAAAGGGGAGTCCTTCAATTGTCTACTGAAGATGCCTTGCTTGCACAGAACAAGCTTCTTACTCAACAACTGGAGAATTTGGCAAGGACTATTGCTCGACTGCCTAACGAGCTAAAGAATGTTTCGCAGGTACAACAACAACTCTGTGATCGTTGTGGTGGTGACCATATCAATGGTGAATGTGCTTTTCCAGAGGAGGCCCAAGAAGAAGCAAATTACATGGGCAATCAGTTCAAATATCGCCAGGGTAATTTCAATCAAGGTAATTACAATCAAGGTTGGAAATATCACCCAAGCATTGAGCAAAGCCAGAATAATCAAACCGGACAAGTTGGGGGCCAATTTAACAGACCACAACAGCCACCACTATGGCAACAGGTATCTACTTTGACTGAAAGGGTTAGGAGCCTTGATGAGAAGTTTGAAAATTTTTTGAAGGTGCATGAATCCACAATCAAGGGCAATGAGGCTTCTTTCAGAAGTTTGGAGATGCAGATTGGTCAACTAGCCAAAAGGGTGGAGGTCATAGAGAAAAATCAATTTGGGGCTAATACTAAAGTTAACCCTAAAGAAGATTGTAAGTTGTGGTGAGTATAATTGAGGAAAGAGTGGAAAAAGAAAGTGTTGAGTTAGAAAAGAAAGAGGAAAAAGAAGAAATATGTGAGGGGGTATTTGGAGAAGAAAAAGAGAAGAGGGGAGATAAAAAATAGAAAAAGAAGAGAAAATTGAGAAAGAGGAGAGAGTTCTTCCTTACCCAAAGGGGAAAAGAGAGAAGAGAGTAAGTGTGCGCGCTTTAGAGAAATATTAAATCAAATGGAGATTACTATACTGTTGACTGAAGCACTTCAACAGATTTGTGTCTATGCAAGGCGTATAAAGCAGTATCTTGGGGTAAAGATAGATCTTGAGGAGAAAGCTACTGAGGAACAGGAAGGTTCCAGTGACTCTTTGAAGAAAGAACACCCTCCGAAAGTCAAGGATCCAGGAAGTTTTATCATTCCTTGCGCCATTGGGAGTGTGAAGATAGGGAAAGCCTTACTTGATTTAGGGTCAAGTATTAACTTGATGCCCCCCTATCTATGCTGAAGAAGATTGGTGGTCTTACATTAAAGCCAACAAAGATTTCCTTGCTCATGGCAGACGGATCACCAAAGAAACCCTATGGTGTGGTGGAGGATGTTATGATTCGTATTGAAAGGCTTGAACTCCCGGTTGACTTTGTGGTGATAGAGATGAAGGAGGATGATAAGATCCCGGTTATTCTTGGAAGGCCATTTATGAAGATGGTCAAAGTAATCATCAACGTTAATGATAGGGTAATTATGCTTAAAGACCGAGAAGAAAAGGTGATCTATAATGTCTTTAAAGAGAAGTAGATTCGAGTAAAAAATATTAGTCACAAAGCTTCAAAGAAGGATGCACTAGTGACTAGACCCAAATCTGCTAAAGTGGTCAACAAAGGTAATAATTGTGTTTTAATGCAGGTGAATGAAGAAGTGAATGTTGACAAAGGAGGGATAGTACACTTTGACTTGAAGGATGCACCATTCAAGCCATGTACTCCTGTGAGATACAAGAAGAAGCTGTGGGTGGTGAAAGGCTTTAAAGAGAATGGAGTGATAGAGATTCAGGCTCCATACTCTAGGCGAGTCAAGAAGGTGGACCGAAAGTAATTGATGAGTTGGTGTGATAAAGGCAAAGAAGACACCAACATGAATGATGGAACTTGAGCTTTACTGGGTCAAGCTAGTGACATTAAAAGAGCGCTTGCTGGGAGGAACCCTAGTGGCTTATAAACATTATTTTATTTTATTGGTTATGTAATTTTGGATTTTTAAACATTGTTTATTGGGTAGCATTTACTGAGGGATGCTAGAAAAGTTTATGTATCTACTGAAGGATACAGGAAGGTACACGTACTAATGGGTGATGGTAAGAATTACACTTACTGATAAGTGTTAGAAAGGTTTGGGTCAGGCTCGTGACGTTACACAAGCGCTACCTGGGAGGCAACCCAGTTGATTGATTTATGTTGCATGTTTAATTCTGTTCTAGTTGCATTTAGGGCTTAATTGTTGCATAGGCGAGTAAAGTGAGTGTGAATTATATGAAAATAAAAATTTGAAAGTTGAAATTGAAGGTTATAGGGTGAACTCACCGCCGGGCAGTGGCGCCGTTGAGGGCTCAATTGATTTTAAAGATTGGGCTTAGCTTTCTTGGCCCATTTCACGATTTTTATACCCCTTAGGGCTCGCCCAAGTGGTCACTTACAGATCCCCAACCTCTCTTTCACTTTCAAACACTCTTTTAAGTTCTCCCATCACTTTTGAACTCATTCCACCATCAAAGTTTGGGGTTTTCTTGAGAGCATTACATTTGGGCTTCATTCATTATCAACTTACAATCATTTTGCACATATTCAAGGTCTCTCCACCCAAGTAAGTCTTACATTTTATTTCTAGGCTTCTTAAAGCATGAAATTGGTGAAAATGTGGGTAGTAGCATGAAATTTTGGGGCTTTTGATTTCTATGCATGATTTGTTGAAATTGAACTTGTTTGAACTGATTAAAATGTGTAATTGAGGACTGGAACTGTGTAAATTGCATTTGGGTGGAGAATAGGAGCATGTAGGGAGGATTTGGTGAAACTGTCGCCGTGACCGCTGGGCGGTGGCCTGGCATATTGCTTTGCTTATTTCTTTCATTGTGTAGGTGGCGTTGAGGGGTCCTGTTTAGCCCTCAACGCTGATGAGTGATGTGATTGGACGTGATTTGATGTTTGCTAACGCTTAATGTTTTTCGCTTTGGTCTTGTGAATTATGTTTGATGTAGGAATGGCTTCCTCATCAGGAAAGAGGGTAAAGACCTTAGGAAACAAGAGGAAAGAAGCAGATAGGTTTTATTCTTACAGGTTCCTTTCTAGGAGGCATGAGCAGCATTACCTCCTTGTCCAGGAGAGGCGTCTAATAATGGAAAGGAAAGCAAGTTGGATCCCAGACTTTGCTCCTTAGTTTAAACATGAGCTTGAAGGAAGCAATTGGGAAAAGCTGGAAACATACCCTGCTCCTGCCAATATAGCATTGGTAAAGGAATTTTACACAAATGCCAAGTCATTGGAAAGCCACTTCATGGATTATATGAGCTATGTGTGTGGTAAAGTCATCAGGTATAATCCTAAAAACCATTAACAGGTTTCTAAATGTGGAATGGGAAGGTGAACAGTGCCAGTATGAGTTGAATATTCAAGAAGGCAGTGACTTTGATGATATGGAGAGAGTACTTTGTGTGCTTGGAGGGCACTTTTACAGGAACCTAAGTGGGGCTGCAATCCACATTAAGAGGGTTAATTTGATACCCTTGGTGCAGTACTGGATGACATTCACTCATGCCAATGTGACACCATGCTCTCATGTTTTAGACATCAATGTTAAAAGGGCCATGTTTATCTACTGTGTGCTGAAAGGAATGAATATCAACATTGGCCAAGTGATTGCAAACGAGATCAAGAGTTGTGCATTCACTACTAGTAACAAGGCACCTTTGGGACATCCCTCATTGATTACACACCTGTGCCATGCAGCTGGGGTAGACAAATCTATTCCACCTTTTGATCTCCCCAGGAAGGCTATTGATGAGGCCTACCACAGGAAGTTTTGTGGAGGAGGTGAGGCAGCTCAGGCAGCATCTCAGAGACGCTCTAGGAGGAGAGTTCCACCACCACATGCTTAGGGAGATGCACATGATGTTAAGCCTTTTCAGATGAGGGACATGTATATGTCTCTTGTAGAGTCCAGATTAGAGTCCATTCATAGGGGACAGGTTGCTACTACCGAGATGATTGTAGGTTTGTACGACACTCCTCCTGCACACAGGTGGACTATGGACGAGTTCAACAACATAGTGGCATGGCCAGAACAAGTGCAGGGTAGTAGATCTGGAGCAGCTGAAGCTCCAGCCATGGATGAGGATGCTGAGGAGGATAATGATGATGATGATTTTGAGGATGCTGAGGCTGAAGAGGAGGATTCTGACGACGGAATGGGTTGAGGAGCCTACATAGCATCTACTGATGGATGCTACCTGCAGTAGAACAAGATTTTTCTTAACTTATTTTTTTTTTGTTTAGTAGTGTAGGATTTGCTTATGTTGAGTAGTATAGGATTAATGTACTTGGTCTAAAACTTTTCTTATATGATGGTTTAACTGTTTCATGCTTGATGAGGAAGTGCATACCTAGACAGAATATTCTAAATGACATTTAAGAGAATGGAAAAAGAAATTAAAAATGGAATAGATTAAGAAAGAAGAAACTTATGATTTGAAGATGCGCCACTTGAAGGAAGCTCCAAGATAAGCATCAAAGGAGGACCGCCACTTGCTTGAGCAAGATAAGGTCTGCCCAAAATAGGGACTTTGGAGACAGAATACTATCTCAAAAGAAGATTGCAAAAGTGTAAATCAACTCAAAATTCAATTGATTCAAGGTGTGTGTCTACAAAGGAGACCCCTAAGCCTTATTATAGAGCCTTTGGAGTGAGCTTGGATGCAAGATCTAGGAGATGTGGGACTTTAGAGTGAGGAAGCCGGCCAGTCAGCTGCTGCCTGTCCTCTAGGAGCTTTTAAATCCCACATTGCTCAAATCTCTCCACTCCAAAGGGTTTATAAGGCAACTAGTTCTCCTATAGTTCAAAACATGAAATCTAGTTATGCTAACTTGTACTACAAGCTATGGAAAATGAATTACTCTTCTTTTGTTTTAAGTCCAAGCTATGTGAAGTCCCACATTGCTTGTACTAAAGGAAAATGAAGAATTTATAAACATTTCCTCACTAGAAATGAAACGAAAGCAAAAGAGGCAAAATACAAACCCATGAAACCTACACTAATCTTTTTGTAATTTTTGTCACTCGGAAAACTCTTCATTGTTGCCTCATCTATGATCATATCATCCCCCCCAGGTTGGAGAGGATTCGATCTCGAATGTTGAAAAAACCTGCAACAAAGAGAGATTAGTGACTTATTTGGTTTGTAATCCAAACGAACTCCTCCTTGATCAAATGTTAACCTGCAAAAAACATCAAACATTTTGTGAATGAATTGATGTTTACCAAACAATGTATATAGAAAAGGAATATTTAAAGAATGGGTTTTTGAAATTGGATTTATTTGCTTATGGAAAACTAAAATTCCTTCTTTAGAACAATTTTTATTTTTGTCTTGAGTTAAGTGTAAAAAAGAATACATTAACTCAAGATGCGGGTTTGAAATGATGAGTGAAGAAGTGGTAATAAGAGATGAGAAAGGTGCGAAATTTTCACAAAAGTTTTGAGGAAAAGAAGAAAGCTCAATAATTGGAGAAGAGTGGAAAGATGGAAAAACTCCCCTAAATTTGCTTGAATCCTGTAGAATGCTAGGAGTGGAAGGTGCCTTCAGTAGCATTTCCTATGTATGTAGGAAGTCTTCCTTCTTCTTTTCTCTCACAAGTTCCTCTTTTTCTTTCTTTTCTTGCTCTTCTCTTGCTTTCCTCTCATTTTCTTCTTTTTCTCTCTCCTCTCTTTTTTTCTCTCTCTTCGTTTACTCTCTCCTCTTGGCTATCATGAATGTCCTTATTTAAACAACGAAGCATAACCTTCTCTTTTGACTCACTTGATGAGGAAGAAGAGTTATAAGTTGGTGAAGGTAAGGAAGAGTTAGACTCATTAGTGACAATGGCTTCACCTTCAATGCATGTTGCCTTTTAATTGGGGCAAGCAGACGCTATATGACCATGTCCTAAGCATTTAAAACATTTAATGTGATTTGGTCTAGAAGGGGATGTAGGTGGGGAGGAGGAATGGTTAGAAAAAGAAGGAGGACAAGATTTGTTAGTGGGCTCCTTAGAAACATCCTTGGCTTTATCCTTTAATGATGAGGATTTGTAGAAAACATCTCTTGCAGATTTGGAAAATTTGTTGTGACAAGCTTTTTTTTTCAAGAGTTTCTTCTCTACTTTCATGGCCCTATGAACCACAACATCTAAAGTCTCATCATCATGGAGTTTCACAATATCTTAGATGTTTTTATTGAGTCCACTAATAAATCTAACTATTTTTGCATGATTATTTTCTTTAACGTTAGTACGATGTAGGAGCACTTCGAGCTCGCGAGTATACTCCTCCACACTTCGTCTATCTTGAGTAAGCCATTAGAGCTTAATCAAGAGGTCCCTATGGTAGTATGGAGGTACAAAACGTTCATACAAAATGTCCCTAAAATGTTCCCATGTACTCGCGGGTGAGGCAATGGTTAAGTTTCTCTTACGTAGCCATTGTTTGGCGTATCCCTCTAAAGCTAAACAAACTAACTTTACACGCAAAGGTTCATCTACACTATACAAATAAAAAATATGATCTACTTTAGCTATCCAATCTATGAATACACTAGGATCGACTTCTCCCTTGAAACTTGGCAAAGTCAACTTTGGCATTGTAAGGTTTGAATCCAATGCTTTGTCTTCTTGCTTTTTCTTGGAAGAGCCATGATCATGACCATGAGACTGCTTTCCTTTGGCCTTTGCCTCCGTGTCCAGTCGTTTTCTAGTGGCATCAAGTTGATGTTTCATGTCTTGAAAGGAGTCAAGTTGATGTTGCATTTGTTGGAAGGCCTTCATCAAATCAAATTTGCTAGAAGGGCTTCCATGGTGACTAGCTCCATTGGAGGAAGCACGGCTTGAACTTGCAGACATGTTAACAAAGCAAACAATAGAAAAGCTAACACACAAAATTGGTTAGAAACAGCTAAAAATCACGGCAAAACAACAGCACAATGCACGACAATACAACAGCCCACGATTTCACTCAAACAACAAGAAAGGAAGCTCAAATCTCTCGGCAAAGTGTCTCAAAAAAACAAGGTAAGGGCATCACCCTTCTTTCAAAATAGTAAAGTGTCTCACAAGTCCACTTTGAGAGCACCAACTCAAGTCTAAAGCAAATGGAAAGATGTACAATCCACCCTCAATGAAAAGGAGCCAAATCAAGACAACACATGATAGAAGTCAAGAAAATGAATGAAAACTTCAAGACAAATGATGAAATTTGAACCTAAAAAATCAAGAAACTTGGCACAAAACAAGGTGACAGTAATCTAAAGATTTTTAAGGGACAAAACAGCAAGAAATAAGAGTCAAAACAGTGGCACAAAATGAACAAGACAGCAAAGAAAAATTAACACAACCAAGATGCAAAATCACATCAACATACTAAGTATACATGAAGAGCAAGACCTAATTAATGCTGGAAATAATTTTGGCAAACCTCAAACCAATATATTCTGTATTTTAAGGATAAAAGAGGCTTGGAAAGAATGTTCAAACACACTAAAGACACCAAATATGTCTCAGCCAGCAACCACTCCTTCAAATACACAAAAAAATAATTCTTTCTTTTGGTGCAGGATGCAATGGATGTCTCGGCCAAGCAAGTTTTAACACATTAAGTGTGTTTGATTAATATGCCAAATAGAATTGATGAATGCCTCTATGGATACAGAACATATAACCAAGGTTCACACACTTAAATCCTATAATGATCAAGCTCAATTCAGCATACAAGCAAGGAGATGTAAAAATACTCTTAGCTATGCAATTTCAGAAAAAACACTCTAGAAAACTCCTAAAGAGGACAAACATATGACTCAATTCAAAGTTAACAAGCAAGGAAAGACATATACAAACCAGCTAGGACAAGGAAAAAAAGCTGGAACAACAAATAAAATGGAATAAGGACACCTACTTGTTGAAGACCTCCAATAGCATTGTTGTTGTTTGAAGAAATGAGAACTTGTATAAGTCTCTGTACAGCCACGGGAAGCACCTCCAAACTGTGATATGAAGTGTTTAGTCCTTGCTTAAGGGTGTTAGGAGGTCCTAGCATCATCCAATGATCAATTCCAGCCACCACAAGTACCAAACATCAAGCAAACAATGCAAACAGAGGAGAATTAAATCAACAGTACAAAACTGGATGACACAGCGACGAAAAAAAATGTATTGCGAACAGTATAGGATGAATTGGAACAAAGTAAAAACTAGGTATGAAATTAGACATCCAGGCGAAACTTATAAAAAAAATTGCATGGAAAACGGACAAGAAATGAAGTTAAACTAAAGCATACAAGTTGACTGTAAAATGACGCTGACGCTGGGCGGAAAAACTTTTGATATACAAGTGGAGTGTTCACCAGCTATGTGAATAAATGCATGATGATATTATGATTGTGATTATGATGCTAAGTAGGGTGTGATATTGAGATATGTGGAATGTTGAGAGAGCTTGTATGTGAGGTTTTGAGCTTCAGAGTTTTTGATAATGTGATTGCTATCTACTTGAAAGCATGAATGATATTGCCCTAGTTTCTATGATTGGTTGAATTGCATGTATGTGTCATATGATCAAGGCTATTTTTGATTAAAACCTTTCCTAGCCAATGCAAAAGTTTCTTCCCAATTAAAAAGAGCACAATATGTTCTACCCTTTTTGAACCTAAGTCTTAAATAGTGTGTGAAAACCTTTTGAAAAATCTTTACCTTGAGTTAAGTTGAGAATTATTGTATGGTATTGATAAAGGTTCAAGTTTGGGGTTGTTGGGAAAATTGAAAGAAAGATATGCATTGAGTTAATGTGTTGAGTGAAGCATGAAAAGCATGAAAAAGATAGAGAAAATAGAAAAGATAGTATGAAAAGAAAAGCTCAATGCAAAGAAAAGGGAAAGTTGGGAATGAGTTAAATTGGTAAAAAAAGAGTTTGTGCTTGAAATATGAATGTGTAAATGACTCTCTTAACTCAAGGACTTTGTGATATAGAAAAACCATTTTTTCTTGTTAGTCCAACCACATTATAAGCCTTGAAAAGTCCTTGTGATGACATGTGTGTGTGTGATGATGTTTGATTGTGGCAAATGAATGGCAATTTTGTTCTATGTGACATGTGGATAATAGAGGGAAGGAGTGACCTTTTGAAACACTTGAGTGAAACACCTTGTCTGGTGAGGAATAATTCCATGAATTTGTGATTATATTTGTGGTTAGCTAATTAGTCATTCATGAGAATAGCATTTGTTGAGTATTATGTGATTGTGTGAACACCGTGATGAATATTGAAATTCAGGGCATGTGTGCATCTTGATTGAATTCTATTGATGAGCTGATTTCAGTGGTGACTTATCTTAAAGAAGTAGAATTATATGAGAGTGGATTATGATGAAATCATAAACCCCAACAACATCACTCATCCATATAGTTCAACTATCAATTGATCAATCTTTGCATGCATATTTAATTTTCTGTCTGGCATATAAAACCCTAATTTTCATTTTTCTCAAGTCTTAAGAAATCAAGATATCACATGATCGTTTAGGCCTAAGAGTCTCTAGGGAAATGATACTCGGACTTATCGTTTATTATTACTTGATACAATTCGGTACACTTGCGGAGTCTTAACAATAACACAACTTTTCTCAACAATATTGAGTGTTAGTCCAGTAAAATATAGTGGTTGTGATGCAATTTGCAATATCAAATAAGTATGAATATGCAATGAAGTATATGACAGTGAAAATAACATATTTGCATTCATACAACAGATTCAATAACTTGTATCAGAATAAAATAATTGAATGATATCATAACAAAATAATGCTTGATGTAGTTATGATATCATAAGTTATTTCAAAATACTCAAAAATTTTAATGTAACAGTATTGAAGCACATAGTATTATGAATACATGACAATATTTTAGGCAGAGAAAAATAATATGTATAATGGAATGTGTATTAAAGCTCAAGATAATCATTCAAGCAGTGTATCAGAGTAAATAGTGCTTGATTTTACATGAAAATAATTTTGATATCAAATTAATGTACTAGTACTTATGTATCATGTGCAATGTGTATGTATCAAAGAGTATTATACATAAAGAACAAGGATATATCAAATATAGTGCAGTAGAGAATATGATTCCAGTTTAATCAGAGTAGTATCAAAGCACTATGGTTCACAGATACCCATATAAAAAGAATGATGATTTTCAAATCAATTTTGAGCACTATGCATCCTATGATTTGAAACTTGTGCTAAACATGTGTATTAGAACATTTTAAACTTGTTTAGCATCATGGAAATCAGTTGAAAGCAAGTAAGAGCATGTAAGACAAGTGTTTCATACTTTAAAAAATCTGACAGACTTAATCGACTTTGTGATCAGTGTAATCTATTAAAATTCGCAGACTATTTTGCATATTTTCACATTATCTCTTCATATTAAGCAACAAGCACACATCACATACATCAAAATGATTATGTAGAACACAAATGACACATTATATCAAATTTACAGCTTGTTACCAATTTTGGTGACTCTCAAGATGACATGATCACTTTAAGTGTGAGATTTGCTTTAGCTTTATGCATCATCTTAAGTCCAGTCCTTTTCCATTCCTTTCAATCTCCTGCAAAATAGTTTAAGGGTTTTGATGCAGGTACCCATTTAAATTTGGGTCCTTTCATGTTATAAGATTTTAATGATTCCTAAGAATCCATTTAAACTTTCCTTTAGGAACTTCAGAATTTTTGTAATAACATGAACTTGATGCATGGCATGGCCTAATTGATTACAGTAAAAATAGACAATTAAAGAGGGTTTGCTTATGTCAATAAACCTTCTGGTTCTAAATCTATTACTTTTACCAACATACCCAATTCCTTCTCTATTCAACACACTCCTTTGTGAACCAAGAAGAGCATCAAGATTTGAACTGCCTAGTGAGAATTTTGATAAAGTTTTCATAAGATATTTAATTCTTTCCAACTGTCTTGGAAAAATTTCACACTCTTGATAACACTTCTTGTTCGCATGCATAGTTTTTAGAGATATATTCTCTAGAGATTCTACCTTTGATTTCAAATTATCATTTTCATTGTCAAGAACCTCTAATATATTTTCCATCCTCTTGTTTTCCTTTCTAAACTTGATGATTAAGTCTTGTAGTTTCATAGCCTCATCATATAATTCTTGAAAAGCATCAAGTAGTTGATAGTACCTATTTTCGGTGCATTCAGATTCATCACTACTCACGCTGCTTTCAGGTATTACAGATTTTACCATCAAGCAGAAGTTTGTTTCCTCTTACTTTCTTTCTTTTTCTTTACTGTCATTATCTCCATCATCTTCTTCCTCAACCTCGTCATCTGTTGCTACTCTTTCATCACCCAGATTTTGATTCCCAATTAGCTTATGGAATGCAACAATCTCTTGATCCATTTTGCCAAGCCTGGATGTGTAGGTGGAGTGATGATTAACCAGTATTTGTATTTGCTCGACCATATGTCTTCAAAAGTTAGTCTTTGGTCTGTAGGGAGTTGGTCCAGTAGACATTTCCACACTTAATGGATCAACATCTTATCCTTCAGTTGGTTGGTGTTCATCTCTGCATTCATGTTCTTTTTCTAGTCTTTGCTTCAATTTGAGTGAATTTCCTTTTCTTTCATATACAGTACTGGAAGAGGCAGCATCTTCATCTTGTTTTCTAGAGTGCTCTTTATTTCTTGCAAGATTCAAGTTAGTTTCTCTTTTGCAGAACAAGAATTTAGAAAACCTTTTAGCTATAAGATCAGTTTCTTCATCCTCTGAGCTATCTACAGTTTCAGCAGTAGGTTTCATTCTTTTTGATCTGAAATCTAACCTATCAACATAATTTTCTTCGTTTCGCAAGAACCCGGTTTAAAAAGATTCATAGAATCCGTTAGTAATATAATTTAGCTTGGCATTGCAAGTAACTGATATCACTTCAAATGCAGATTCAATCATCCTTCTTAGTTTGAGAAACATAAGTCATTTTCACAAGATCAGTTGTTAACACCCTGGCAAGTGTACCAGATCATATCAAGTAATAAATAGATGGTAAGTCCAAATATCGTTTCCCAAGGGACTCTTAGGCCTAGACGTTCATGTGAATTGATCTCCTAAAACTTGATAAAGATTGAATTTAGGGTTTGCCATACAAAACGAAAATAAACATGCAAATGCAAAGTTTGATCAATTGACAAATAAAGATATGGATTAATGGAGTTGCTGGGGTTTACGGTTTCATCCTAATCCACCCTCCTATATCTACTATTCTTATTAAATTCAACTTTATTATCAATGTTCATGCAACTTTCTAATTTACTCTAAACCCGATCTCTCGGTGAAAAGAGCCTATCACCAATTACTAGTTTACTATCTCTAGTCTCCCTAGTAATTACTAACGCATTAATGACAGAAGCTTAAAGTAATTGACCATCCTATTCCTATTCCTAGGTAATATTTCATAATCAAGAGAATTCTTCTCAGTTCTAGATTTCCCCGTACATTCCCACATCGACAAAATCAATGATCATGACACTAAATGAGTTAAACAATGCAAGCTTTAATCTCAGAGAAGAAAACCCAAACTATTGATAATAAAAGTATATGAATAAAATAAGAAGTTGGATATAAGAGAGTTCAAAAGGATTACATCGTTCCCCAACAACAAAGTGAAAATTATAGAAAATAAGCCCACGCCCAACTACAGCGCTCCGCGCTGGTTCCACCGCTCAGCGGCAAGTGCGGCACTCAAGTGGACGCTCAGCGTTCACACCCTAGCATCTGACAGTGCTTTCACTAAGAAGGTCAGCGCTCAGCGGTGAGTCTGGCGCTCAGCGGTAGGTGCGGTTCTTCCTTTTCCCGTCAGCGTTAGAGCTTAAGCGACTAACAATGGAATTCTTCACGAAGGTGGCGCTCAACGCTGCAAAATGACGCTGAGCGGTGGCTGCGATTCTTCTTTTTCACCTTCTTTCATCCTTCCTTGAGTCCAAGTCCTTCCTTCTTCACTTTCCATCATTCAATTGTCGTCAAATCCTGTCAAAACAATGTAAAACCAAGCATAATATCTCTAAAACCACCTTTGACTCTCTTGTAACCTAACTTAAGTGTTTTGCATGATTTCAAGCTCAATCTAAGCTATAAAGGGTGTGTTTTGATATCAATTTCAAGTATAAAAATAACGGTTTTTAGACCGTTATCATCAGTCCACTTAAGCGAAAAGATAGTCTACTTGTTTTTCAAATATTTTATGAAAACCAGCTTTGGTGCCAATGGTTGGAAAACAGGTTGGCTTCGTTTCAACACCAAGAGGGAGGGTGAATTGGTGAGGTTTCAAAATCAGAGTCTTTTTAAAAACTTTTTCGCAAAGTGTAAGCCTTTACAAAGTTTCTTGAATCACATAGAATGAAAATGCTAAGTGCAGCGAAAATACAAAGTAGACTACGTAAACAGGTAAGTCAACTGAATATAAAAGTCTAGGGATAGAGAAATCAAACGCAAATTTTTATACTAGTTCGGCCTCAATGCCTACATCTAGTGTCCTTCCACAATCTGGAAACAAATGCACTATAATGGTCAAGGTTTTTACAACAAGGCCTTTATAGAGACATCCACGTCAAAAATATAAAACACCTATCTAACCCTCTAACCAAAATATAGGCAGCAACACACACAAAGATCTGCAGCAAGATTTCCCCTCTTCTGCAATCTCTAACCCACTTTGAACAATCCGCAAAGAACTCATCAAGAAGACGGTGGAGATCTTTCTTTGAAGAGTTTCTTTAGGACGAAGTAATCTGTGCTTATTGTTTGATCAAAATCTGCACTACTAGTGTTCATCATATTTGCTCTAATATATTGAAAAATCATTTAATCACTTTCTCTGATATTGTTTGCTTATACGAGCTCTGATATAGTATGATTACGTGATTGATTTTTTGTGTTGTTGTGAACAAACATGAGTGTTTATTAATCGTGGTTATGCATCATCAAAAAAGGGGAGATTGTTGAGATTGTTGATAAGGGAAGCACTGGTTTAGTTAAACCTTAATCTCATAGTTTTCTGGTTTTTGATGATGACAACACATTATTAATAACACATGTATTGATATGTGTTACATGTTCAAATCTTTACTGTGTATGTAATCTTGAAGAACATGTTTTTGTCGATTTTCGTATATGTATGCATATTCACTACTTTTCTACATGTTATATCATTGATGATTGCATAACATATGTTTCAGAAAAGAAAACCACATGCACTTAGTTGAACTTATATTGTGTGGCAAAACTACAAGTTTTAAGTCGACTTCAATATGAAGTAAGTGGATTAAAACTCGTGACTTTGCACAGATTTTCTAAAACAGTCTTGTGAGTTATCTTGCAATGAAAAGATTTTAAAACTGATTTGAAGTGTTATAGTCGACTGCATGCGTAGGGAATTCGACTTAGTTAGTTATGTTTTGAAATTTTGTTAATGCTTATAAACTATAACGACTATATTTTAATTTTGTGTTCAAGCATTAAATCCAAGTCAACTGAATTAAATGCATAATCAATTTGGTTGGTTTTGACTACTGCTGATTGTTTTAACTATTATAATTGTCTGGTGACAATCGACTATATTAGTGGCAAAGTCGACTACAAGAGCGTCTGTTTTATAGAAAACTAAAAATAGACGTGATTCTATAATTCACAGAGGACTTTGGCTATTCTAATAATTTCATTTTGCTATTTCAGATTGTGATCTTTGTGAAAACGCTCCAAGAACTCATCAAGAAGACGATGGAGATATTTCTTTGAAGAGTTTCTTTAGGACGAAGTAATCTGTACTTACTGTTTGATCAAAATATGCACTGTTGGTGTTCATCATATTGATCAAGACTTTTATCAATCTATTGAAGATTGGACTACCCTATTGGGATTACAGGAAGAGAACTTGTGGAAGTTCTGGACACTTTGAGGATTGTTCAAAGTGTGTTGAAGATTGTAGAAGAGGGGATATCTTGCTACAGATCTTTGTGTTGTTGCCTATACTTTTAGTTAGAGGGTTAGAGAGATTGTCTATACTTTTGACGTGGAGGTCTCTATAGAAATCTTGTGTAAAAACCTTGACTAATATAGTGCATTAGCTTCCTGGTTGTGGAAGGACACTGGATGTAGCCATTGGGCCGAACTAGTATAAAACTGTGTTTGATTTTCTCTATCCCTGAACTCTTTACTTTAAGTCGACTTTACTTTCTGCACAGTCAACTTTACATTTCTGTTGCACTGATTTATCTTTTTCCTTTAGTTTCAAGAAAACTTTAAAAGGTTTATACTTTGCAAAAAAGATTTCAAAAAGACTCTGATTTTTTAACCTCACCATTCACCCCTCCCTCCCCCCCCCCTCTTGATGTTGAAACTAAGCCATTCTTTTTCCCACAAGTCTTACCATTTATATTACTTGATACGATTTGGTACACTTGCCGCAGTCTTAACACTATGTCATGTCTTGGATCAAAACAACCATTCAAGCAAGAATCATAAATGATTATAGTGAGGTAATGATACATATCTTTCACATATTACAAATCTAATTCAACTTTAAACCTTAGAATGCAAACATAATGAAATTGTGTTACTTTTGCAACGCTTTAAGAATCCATCACCAATAACGGAGGACACAATGAAGAAGATATGACTGGAGTGGGGAGCATATCTTCTGGAGCATTAGAGTTAGGATATACCCACCTGAAAGCCCTTTGGCAAGTGTACCAAAATTGTCTCAAGTAATAATGTGAATAAGAAAAAGTATCGTCTCCTAAGGGAATTTAGGTCAAGTTATCTAATGAAGTTTGTTTATCAAGATCAATTTAATGATGATTGATAACGGTTTAAATCACCGTTATTTGGGATGTAATTCTGATACTAAAAACACCTTTTTCCACTTAGAAACTTGCTTGGAATCATGCTTTTTCATTTAGTTGTGTGAATAAGAGAGTTGAGGTTTATTTCAATGGATTTATTACTAATTTCCTTTGTTTTGACATAGATTGAGGTAATACTAGAAGAAAAGATGAAAATTCAAGAAGATGGGGCTTAGAAGGGCATAAAAAGGCACCTGAAGGAACGAAAACATGAGGCTTGGGCGACAAGAGCCGAAGCTTAGGCGACAAGAGCCGAAGCTTGGGCGATCAAAATCGATGTCCACCGTTCGGGCGATAGCCTTCGCCGCCTGGGCGGTGGGGCCTCAAAGCTTGGGCAGCCAAATCCGACGCATGGGCCTTACATGAACTATTTTGACCGCCCAAGCGTCCTCCTAGACCGCCCGGGCGTCAACTTTCATGGATCGGGCCTTGTTTCTGCTCTGTTTTGATTCTTTTGGATCGAACCCTGTTTGGACACGCCTCTGACACTATTTAAAGGACCCTGGGGCTCTAGGTTTTGCATCCCTGGCAGAGAAGAGCATAGTAGTACACTTTTTTCCCAATTCTTAGGCTTTCATTCTCATTCTTTCTTTCATTATTCATAGAGTTCCCCATGTCTATGGGGAACTAATTTCTATTTTTTTTTGGGGAATGATGTAATCTTGTAAACTCTCATGTATTTCAATTGATTCTTAATTCCATATGCTTTTTCATTAATTGTTAGAGTTATTCATCTGTTTCTACGCTTGCTTATACAATAGAATGATTTATGAATTGCATGAGGGTATGAGTCTTGGTCGTCTCAATCTCTTGTGCTTCACATCTTTTTACCAGGAATGCTAGGAATTGTATGAACTGGTAATTAGGGACAAGCTTATTCACTAATGTATCGGGTTTAGGTAATTTAGTGAGAGATGTTGGCATTAATGCATAAAGAAGAATTCTTATATACATGAGAGGGAACTTGGTGAAATCTAACCCCAACAACATATCCATCTCATATAAATCAACCTCCACTCATCTTTGTGCTCCTTTGCCATTGATCAATTTCATTTTTATTTTCTTTATTATTTTTGCACACAAACCCAATGATCTCTTTTTATTTTATTTAAGTCTTAATTAATCCTTTTATCACATGACTGTTTAGCGCGGAGATTCCTTTGGGATACGATACTTGGTCTTACCATTTTATATTACTTGAGTGACTAGGTACACTTGCCGATTCAACCCAACAAGTTTTTGGTGCCGTTGTTGGGGACTCACGGTTTAAGCTACTCTATTTGTGTGATTCTTGATTAACTTTAACTTTATTTTATTTTTATTTTCTTTTATTTTTTTTTTATTTTTATTTTTCAATATTTATTTTTTTTAATTTTTATTTTTAATTTGTTTTTATACTAGCAGTGTTTTCTAGGATTTTTGTTGAGTCTGTGCATGATGCAATTCTACCAAGGTAATGTCAACGACTGGTGGGAACCTCACTCAAGCATGAATCAAAGTCAATTTGGGCAAGTTAGTGGATTATTCACTAGACCACCGCAAGCCAACAATACAACAAAGCTTGAGGAGGCCCTCAAGCAGTTCAAGCAGGAATATCTCTCAATTCGGGAAAGCACTCAAGAAGCTAGATTATATTGAGGACAACATGAACCCCAAAGAGGAATGCAAGGATGTTGTCAACAAAAGTGGTGAGGTTTTAGATGAGAGAAAAGTAGAGGGAAAAGAAGAAGAACGGCTGAATGAAAAAGAAAAAGAAGAAAAGAGAGAGGATGAGAGAAAAATAGAGAGAAGAAGAAGAAAGTTTGAGTGAAAAAGAGAAAGAGGTAGAAAAGGAAGAATATGAGAGAGAAGAAAAAGAAAGGTTGAGTAAAAAAGAAAAAGAGGAAGTAGAGAAAGAAACAGAAGAGAGTGAGAGAAAATAAGAGATAAAAAGTCAGGTTAAGAGAAAAGAAGAGGGGAAGAATGTGAAAGAAGAAAGAAAAGAAGAAGAAGAGGTTGAGAGAGAAAAGGAAAAAGTTGAAAAAAATATTTTGTACCCTAAGGAGTGTTTAAAGAAGGAAAAAGAGAGGGAACAAAGAAAAAGGGAGAGAAGGAGGACGAGAGAAAAAGAAAAAATCATATAAAAAACCCCTTCCTCACCTAAATAAGTATCATAGGAAGGAGAAGGAAAAACAGTTTGAGCATTTCATGGAAATCTTCAAGAAATTCTAGATTAAAATTCCTATGATTGGGACACATCAAGTTCCTGGTTATATCAAATTCCTGAAAAAATTCAACAAAAAAAAAATTATCCAGAAAAAGGAATGCTTGAGGAACAGGGCAATTGAAGTGGGTCAAGCTAGTGACGTTAAAGAAGCGCTTGTTGGGAGGCAACCCAGTTCTTGAATTTTTTATCTTTTATTTTTTTTATTTCTTTTTATTTTTTTTTCTTTTTAATTTATTATTTGTGTGATTTGGATTTGAGTTTGTTTTTGTGTGTTTGAGTTCTTTTTTTTGGTTATATGTTGTTTCTGATGGTAGTAATGACAACATCTACTGATGGATGCTTCTACAACATCTACTGATGGATGTTGCTATGGAAGAGAATGGTGACTAGACATATACTGATGGATGTTAGGTGATTAGGCATCTACTGATGGATGCCAATGAAGATGAGAAAGATTGACGTCTACTGAGGGATACCAATGAAGATAAGAAATATTAGCATCTACTAATGGATGTTATGTGATTAGACATCTACTGATGGATGTTACTGACAACATCTATTGATGGATGCTATGATGATGAAACTGGGTCAAGCTAGTGATGTAAAAGAAGTGCTTGTTGGGAGGCAACCCCATTTTTAATTTTTTTTTAGTTGTGTGGTGTGATTTTGTTTTGCAGCTATGATAGCATCTACTGAAGGCTGCTAAGAGGATTCAAATATCATCATCTACTGATGGATGCTGAGAAAGACTGGGTCAAGCTAGTGACGTTAAAGAAGCGTTTGTTGGAAGGCAACCCAGTTCTCTAAACTTTTACTTTTTAATTTTTAATTTTATTTTATTTTATTTATTTTTATTGTGCTCTGCTTGAATGAACTGAAATGCTTTGATTCAATTGTGCTCTATTTTGTGTGATGAGCTTTACTTTATAAGATTCTAGTGTTTGATTGATGTTGAGATTATGCATGATGTGATTTAAGAGATAACTCACAATGTGTGAAACAGGTGCTTGAGATAAAATTTGATTGAAATACTAAGGAGGATGTTTTTCTGAATTCTTGAACTTGTGAGTTTACCTTTGTGAGTTTTGGGCTTCAGAGTTGTTTGTAAATAATTGTTATTACTTTGAAAGCATGAATGATTTTGCCCAAATTTTCTATGATTGAACTGATTGCTTTTAGGTTTCATATGATCAAGGTCATTTTTTGTTATCCCTTATTCTTTTGGCCTTCACATAATTTTTGCCCACTAAAAAGAGAAAAAATTGTTCTAACCTTTGAACCTTGAACCATATGCATGTTTGAAAAAGCCCTTTTGAAAAATCTTTACCTTGAGTTAAGTTGAGAACATTTGATGAGGTATTGATAAAGGTTCAAGTTTGGGGTTGCCAGGTAATAACCCACTTCTCTAGGCAGTGAGCAATCAAAAGCAAAAGCAAAGGCAAAAGAAAAGAAAAGAAAAGAAAAGAAAAATAAAAGGAGAAGAAAAGAGCTCACTGCAAGGGAAGGCTGGGAAAAAGAAAGAGAGTTTGTTCTTAAATGTTAAATTCACAAATGTCTCTCTTAACTCAAGGAACTTTGTTGTCTAGAAAAACCAATGTCCTGCTTAGTCCAGCCAAGTTACAAGCCATAAAAAGCCCTTGTGATGATTACCTACTTGTGAGTATGTTTGATTGTGGTTAAATAAAAGGCAAAATTAATTTGTGTGACATTGTGATAGCAAAGTGAAACACCTCATTATACACCTTTGAGTTGAGTGAAACACTTTTGAGTGCTTGAGTGATATACTTTTGAATGCTTGAGTAGAACACTTTCCTTGGTGAGGAGTGGTTCTCTGAATTTATGATTAGATCTCTGCTTGGTTGATTGATCATTCTTAAGGATAGCACCTGTTGAAAATGTATGAGCATCACATTGACTTTGATTGAATTAAGGCAACTGCACATCTTGACTAAGATCTTTATGCTAAATTGATAAAAGTGATTTCTTGTCCTAGAAAGAAAAGTTTTTGAAAAATGTTGAGTCATTGTAGTGATTGTTCTGAAGAGCTGAATTACATTCTATTTGCTTGAGGAGAAGAAAAGTTCTAAGTTTGTGGTTGTGATAACGGTTTAAAACACCGTTATTTGGGATATAATTTTGATACTAAAAACACCCTTTTTCACTTAGAAACTTGCTTGGACTCATGTTTTTTCTTTAAGTTGTGTGAATAAGAGAGTTGAGGTTGATTTCAATGGATTTATGACTAATTCCCTTTGTTTTGACAGAGATTGAGGTAATACTGGAAGAAGATATGAAAAGTCAAGAAGATGGGGCTCAGAAGGGCATAAAAAGGCACCTGAAGGAAGGAAAACACGAAGCTTAGGAGACCAGAGCTGAAGCTTGGGCGATCAAAATTGACGACCACCGCACGGGCGGTGGCCTTCGTCGCCCGGGCGGCGGGGCCTCAAAGCTTGGGTGGCCAAATCCGACGCCTCGGCCTTACATGAGCTATTCTGACCGCCCGGGCGTCCTCCAAGACCACCCGGGCATCGACTTTCATGGACTGGGCCCTGTTTCTGCTCTGTTTTGATTCTTTTGGACCGGACCCTGTTTTGGCACGCCTCTGATACTATTTAAAGGACCCTGGGGCTCTAGATTTTGCATCCCTAGCAGAGACGAGCATAGCAATACACTCTTTTCCCAATTCTTACGCTTTCATTCTCCTTCTTTCTTCCATTGTTCATAGAGTTCCCCCATGTCTATGGGGAACTAATTTCTATTTGTTGTTGGGGAATGATGTAACCTTGTAAACTCTTATGTATTTGAATTAATTCTTAATTCCATATGCTTTTTCATTAATTGTTAGAGTAATTCATTTGTTTCTATGCTTGCTTATACAATAGCATGATTTATGAATTACATGAATGCCGGGAGGTTCCTTACAATTCAGGTTCTTGTTGAATTACTCCTAAGGGTTATATTTCTCAAGAATGAGGGTATGAGTCTTGGTCATCTTAATCTCTTGTTCTTCACATCTTTTTACTAGGAATTCTAGGAATTATATGAAGTGGTAATTAGGGACATGCTTATTCACCGAGGGATCGGGTTTAGGTAATTTAGTGAGAGACGTTGGCCTTAATGCATAAAGAAGAATTCTTATATACATGAGAGGGAAAATTACATAAAATTTTTTATTTAATTCCGTAAAATTACATAAATTAATGAACGTAAAAATTTTAGATTGTGAATTTAAATGAAAATGGCATTGGAATTGGTTCTAGACTAACATTACAGTAACATCTTAACCAATATACATTCTATATTCCAGCATTCACATCAACGTATCTTGATTTAATTCCTTAAAGCATGTTCAAAACTCATCTATTAAATCATTAATTCCTTTATTAATTTAACAGATACATTGCATTAAAATCTGATGTTAAGAATGACCAGAAGATCTGAAATTATTCATAGCATCGTTACTTTTGGTTGCCTTTCTTACATTTATCTTCCAAAAATACTTTCCAGTACAAAAGAACATTTAAATCAAACTATACTTCCGTATAATCATAAGCAAGTCAAGAAAAGCACATGAACATAAACATATATTGCACAAGAAAATTACATTAATGCATAGTCATTACAACCAATTCCAATGAACAACAAAATTAGCCACTCCTAGTCATCTAGAACATACTCTTTACAGAAATTCCTTGTAGAAAGTGAAGTCTTGAAGCCTTGAAGTCGTATCCTGATGTTTCTCCAGTATTTTGTGTGTTATGTTTTATCAGAAGATCCTTCTTTCTTTCTGTCTCGACTTTTAAAAGCTCAATTGCACACCTCCAACTGGCGCCATTCGCTCAAGGCATAGTACTGGTGCGCTAGGCGAGAATCTTCATTCTAGCTGAGCGACTGATGGCATGAGCTTAGCGAGACAGTGCTATCGACACGCCAAATAATGTAGAATTTCCTACACAATTATTTACACAACTTTTCTACATCCTATTACAACTTTTCAATGAGGAAACACATGAATAATCACAACTTTGAGCTCCTTTATAAGTATGAAAACAAGTATTTTTCACACTTATCAACTCCCTCAAACTTGAACTCTTTCATGTCCTCATGAAATCACAAAAATCAAAAACAAAATAGACGTGACATTTTGATGAAATGAATGTGCACATCAGAAAAATTTATATGAATTCCCAAAGATTTTCAAACAAGCATGACATGGTGCATTCATGAACCAAAATTTCACTTATGCATAGAGTATGAACAACTAGACCAAAGATTAACATCACTCACATTCAGTGTTTGTCCTCACATTTGTATCAACAAATTTGTTAAAGAACTTCCTCAACTTTTGAACATCATTTAATTCTTACATTTCACACACCATTGATTAAGTCAAAAGGTCTTTTGAGGGTTAAAGCTTAGCTTGGCTAGAAGAATCATGGTTTTTCTTGGATTCAAAGGCACTTAGGAAGAGAACATAAGTATATGCTTCAATTCTTAATCATCATCAAAATCCCAATATATCTATCAACCATTCCATACCATATTCTTTATCAATTCAACCTTTTGATTCAAATCATGCACCCTTTTGATCAACTTCTTTTTTTATTTTAAGCACATTCTTTTCTTCCCCCAAACTTTAACTCAACCATACCCTCAATAAAAACATAATACATGTTCTCTTCTAAGGTGTAAGGTAAGATATCATCTAAAAGGCTCAAGGTGGAAGCAAAATTATCAAGGCTCAAAAGGATTCAAAAATGTATCATTATGCATCAAGGTTGGATTTTTGGCCAAGTAGTTGTACAATCAGTAAGAACAATGCCTTTCTCATCCTTAACCAAAAATGTGTGTTTGTATAATCACAATCATGCAAAAATCAATTCCAAATCCAAAACAAATTCATCATCTCATTTGTGTCAATTTCATCTATGCTCTCAAACACTCCACAATATCTGGTCATAGTTCAACTCTTGCATAAGATCACATATTAAGAACATAGCAACCACAATCATACATGTTCTCATCTTGCAAAATCATATCAACTTAATTCAGAGATCACATCATTCATTAAATCAAAAACTCAAAATGTCTTAACACCAAATTATATGATCTAATAAACATAGTTCCAAACATTATAACAAATGATAACTAAACATAAGAAAACACATAACAACAACAACAATCTCTCTATATGCTACTGTTGTGTCACCAAGAATCGTCCTGCCTGGACCTCCACTGACTCTCGTGCTGCTGTGGTGGTTGTGTCCAGCGAGGATCAAGTTCTTCCTCCTCCTCATCACCCTCTTTGACCATCATATCCTAAGGCTCTGCTGCAAAAGCACTCCCTCATCTTGACTCAGGCCTACCCTCAGGCCAAGTTATATGAGATGCAAACTGAGCTCTAGTCATTAGGAAACTTTGCCAGGTCGAGTGAAAGATGATACATGTTGTCCTGTAGTGAAACCTGGCCTAGCCTCATGCTAGTACACCAATCACGAATTTTGTCTTGTCTAGCAAGGCTTTGGCGCATTAAATTAGTGAGCATATTTGCTGGAGGAGCTCAAGACACTCTAGTACCTCTGTGTGGTGGGGGAACAGGTGGAGGTGCATGCATTGCTGATAGCTCAGCCTCATTTATGTAGTTCATGTCAAATAATTTCTTATTAAGCGTAGGTTGAAGCTGTAGTGTAATGGATGATACCCCATATACTTTGTTGGAAGTCCCACATCAACTAGAGATAAGGCCAATTCATAGTATATAAGTGGGTGCAAACCTCACCTTACAAGCCGGTTTTGTGAGGTTGAGTTAGGCTTAAAGTCCACTTCTAACATAGAATTAGAGCCTATCCTAGCGATGTTTGTTGGGCATATTTTTCCACCCGCTATCAGGCCGCTATCGGAGCACCTATTAATGTCTAGTCCCACGCTCGAGATGTATATACCTCGGCTTGAGTGGGTGTGATGGAAGTCCCACATCAACTAGAGATAAAGTCAATTCATAGTATATAAGTGGGTGCAAACCTCACCTTACAAGCCGGATTTTTAGGGGTTGAGTTAGGCTTAAAGTCCACTTTTAACTCAACCCCACAAAATCGGCTTGTAAGGTGAGGTTTGCACCCACTTATATACTATGAATTGGCCTTATCTCTAGTCGATGTGGGACTTCCAACACAACCCTCTCACGCCAAGATATATACATCACGAGCGTGGGACTAGACATTAATAGGTGCTTCGATAGCGGCCTGATAGTAGGTTGAAAAATATGCCTAACAAACATCGCTAGGATAGGCTTTGATACCATGTTAGAAGTGGACTTTAATCCTAACTCAACCCCACAAAATTGGCTTGTAAGGTGAGATTTGCAGCCACTTATATACTATGAATTAGCCTTATCTCTAGTCAATGTGGGATTTCTAACATACTTCACTCACCTTACATAATGCAGTGACTAAGGCAAGGAATCCGAACTTACATAAATTGTCGTCAGCAATAGTTGCAATCTCCTGGGAAATATGATCCCATAGATCAAGTATGATCGCTCCAAGTTGATGTCAAACGTATGGGAGTTGAGGTTGAGATTTGAGAAGGAGAATGCATTCCACATCTGTGCAAGAGAATTCAAGTGCTTCCTTAAACTTGATAACGGTTGAAAAACCGTTATTTTTATACTTAATTTTGATATCAAATGCACCCTTGTTGACTTAGAAACTTGCTTTGACTCATGATTTTTCTTTAGTTTTGTGAATAAAAGAGTTAAGGACATGTTTTATGAATTTATCAATAAATTCCATTGATTTTGTAGGTTTTTGGAATGATTTAAAAGAAGGGTTGAAGTATCAAGGGTTGCAGTGCAGAAAAGTCAAATAAAATGCAGAAAAGTCAACCAGTCAACCAGAAAAGTCAACCTCTCAACCAGAAAAGTCATCCAGAAAAGTCAACCAATTGACCAAAATGTTGACCAGAGCTTGAGCGGCAGTTTTGGGCGCTGAGCCCCAATGCTGCAGCACGCTGAGCGCCGTTTTTGAGCGCTGAGCGCTGGAGACGCGTGCTTGGACCTATTTTCTGCGATTTTTATGATATGTTTGGGCTTGGACTTGTCGATACGGAGACGTACGGGGAAGTCATGAACTGATAGGAATTCCCTTGATTAAGCAATACTGCGTAGAGATAGGGGTAGGACGATCAATTGTATTTGCTTTTCTAATATATTGCATTGCTAATTACTTAAGGAGACTAGAGATGGTAAACTAGTAATTAGTGTTTGCATGGCAATTGATAATAAAGCGAATTTAATAAGAAAAATATATGTGAGAGTGATTGGGTGAAATCTGAACCCTAGCAACAAACCCATCTCATATTATCAACATCATCCATCCACTTTTGTGTTTAACCTTAATTGATCAAATTACATTCATGTTTATTTTTCCGTAGTTTATATTCAAAAACCCCAAAATATTATTCTTATAGTCTTGATTGGTTAAGCAAAAGCACAACAGTTTAGTGCCATGAGTCTCTTGGGAAAACGATACTTGGACTTACCATTTTATTATTACTTGATACGATCTGGTACACTTGCTAGGGGATTAACAAGTTTTTGGCACCGTTGCCGGGGACTCGTGGTATAACTATTCTATGTGTGTTATTCTTAACCGATTAGACTTTCTATCTTTCTTTCTATCTATCTTTCTGTTTTTTTCCTTTCTGTTTTTATCTTTCTGTTTTTTTTTTATCTTTATTTAAAAAAACGAAAAAAAATACCTTTTTCTGTTTTTATTTTTCTGTTTTTATCTTTCTGTTTTTTTTTTTAAAAAAATCTTTTTCTGTTTTTATCTTTCTATATTTATCTTTATTTAAAAAAAAAAGGAAAAAAACGAAAATAAAATAAAATAATATTTTTTCCTCATTCTTCTCCTTATTCTTCTCCTCATTCTTCTCCTTATCTTTCCATCTTCTATCTTTATATCTATTTTTCTTTCTATTTTATTTTTTTATCTTTCTATCTTTATCTTTCTAAAAAAAACCGAAAATTAAAATAAAAAATAATATCTTTTATTATTTTTTTTAAAAGAAAAGAATATATATCTTTTACTGTTTTTATTTTTTGGGCTAATTTTGTGCTCTAGTGCAGTGTTCTTTAGTGTGTGCAGGATAAGATTTGTATCAGGAGCACAAGATCATCAGGAGGCAGATAAGGAAGGAGAATTGGTTCACCAACACCCTGATGTGAAAAGTGACAAACCCAAACCTGGCACACTAGTGAAATTCAAGAATAGGTTATGGGTTGTCAAGACTATCAAAGCAAATAGAGCGCGCTTGAGATTGAGAATCTTTAGAGTTGGTGATAGGGAAATTTCTGAGATTTTGTTGGTGTCATGAAGGAAGGAAGAACGCCAACATAAAATATCAACACCTACTGATGGGTGTTTGGGCTTTACCGGGTCAAGCTAATGACATTAAAAGAGCGCTTGCTGGGAGGCAACCCAGTTTCTAACTTTTTCTTTTTAATTGAATTATTTGTGTGGTGTGGATTTGATTGTTTTTTCTTGTTTGAGTTTTTTTTTAGGTTAAATGTTGCTTCTGATGGAAGTGATGATAGCATCTACTGATGGATGCTTTTACAACATCTACTTATGGATGTTATTATGAAAGAGGATGATGAATAGACATCTACTGATGGATGTCACTGACAGCATTTATTGATGAATGCTACTGGGATAACATCTACTGAGGGATGCTAGAAGATTTAGGTATCTACTGAAGGATACCAGGAAAGTACACCTACTGATGGGTGATGGTAAGGTTTGCACCTACTGATGGGTGCTAGAAAGGTTTGGGTCAGGCTCGTGACGTTAAACAAGCGCTACCTGGGATGCAACCCAGTTGATTGATTTATTTTTACATCTTTTAATTCTTATTCTAGTTGCATATGTGAGATAAGTGATTGGGAATTGCTTAAAAATTAAATTTTGAAAGTTTAATTTGAATGTTTAAAGGGTTAAAATGTTTTAAACAGAAAAAAAAGAGGGGTGTAAACCGCGCACCGCCGGGCGGTGAACTCACCGCTGGGCGGTGGCGTCGCTAAGGAGTATATGTGTTTTAAAAAGATTATTTGATTTTTATATCTTAGAGCTCGCCCAAGCACTCTCTAACAGACCCATAACCTCTCTTGCACTTTCAAACACTTTTCCAAAGTTTTCCCATCACTTCTCCTACCATCCTCTCTCTCGAAAACCCATTTTTTATCAATTTTTCCATTCAAGTTTGGGGTTTTGTGAGAGCACAGTTATTTGGAGTTTATTCCTCCACATTCATTGGAAGAAGTTTTGTGTTTTACTAACGTTTAATGAGATTCCTTGTGGTTTTGTGAATTGTACTTGATGTAGGGATGTCCTCCGCCTCATCAGGAAAAAGGATCAAGACTCTGGGAAACAAGAGGAAGGAATCAGAGTTGGAGAAGCTGAAGCTCCATTTATGGAGGAAGACATTGAGGATGACGATTTTGAAAAAGGAGATGAGATAGCATTTACTGATGGATGTTATCTGCACTAGAACAGGATTTTCTATCTTTTGTTTTTATATCTATTTGTTTCTGTTTAGTAGTGTAGGATTGATGTACTTGGTTGGACACTATATCTGATGGAGTGGTTTGATATTGATATTTTTGCATCATTCGTATTGCTTGATGATGCTTTGATATTGATGATGTTGAGAATGTGCACAATATGTTGATATACAGGTGGTGGTTCACAAGCTGTGTGAATAGATGCATTGTGATTTTGTGATTGTGATTATGAGGCTAAGCAGGGTATTTGATTGAATGATTGGAATAAGCTTGTGTAAGGTTTTGAGCTCCAGAGTTCTTATTGATATATTTTCTATCTAATGGAAGCATGAACGATTTTGCCTGAGTTTCTGTGATTGATTGAATTGCATGTATGTGTCATATGATCAAGGTCGTTTTTTATAAGCTCTTTTCTAAGCCAAAAATCTCGTCCCACAGGAAAAAGAACATCTTATGTTCTACCCTTTTTGAACCTAAGCTTTAAACAGGATCCCTTGCTTTGAAAATCTTTGCCTTGAGTTAGGTGGAGAAATATTTTTGCGGTATTGTTAAAGGTTCAAGTTTAGGGTTGTTGGGAGAATTGAAAAAGAAAAGAAAAGTTAGACATTGAGCTTATGTGTTGAAAAGAAAATGCATGACAAAAGATGAAAAAGATAGAAAAAGCAAAGCATGAAAAGAAAAGCTCAATGTGAAGAAAAAGGAAGGTGGGAATGAGTGAGATTGGTAAAAAGAGAGTTTGTGCTTGAACTATGAATGTATAGATAACTCTCTTAACTCAAGGGTTTTGTGATCTAGAAAAACCAATTTTCCTTGTTAGCCCAACCACATTATAAGCCTTGAAAAGTCCTTGTGATGACATGTGTATGTGATGATGTTTGATTGTGGCAAATGAAAGGCAACTTTGTTCTATGTGACATGTAGATAGTAGAGGGAAGGAGTGGCCTCTATACACCTTTGAGAAACACTTTTGAGTGCTTAAGTATCTGGTGAGGAATGATTCCATGACTTCATGATTATATCTATGCTTAGCTAATTGATCATTCATGAGAATGGCATCTGTTGGAAGATTATGTGATTGTGTGAACACCATGATGAGTAATTTGAATCAAAGCATGTGCACATCTTGACTAAATTCTGATGAGTTGATTTGAGTGATTACCTATCTTGAAAGAAAGAGCTTTTGAATGTGATTGAACCATTATGATGATTTGGGGAAAACTAAGTTTCATCTTGTTTGCTTGAGGACAAGCGAAGTTTCAAGTTTGGGGTTGTGATAACGGTTGAAAAACCGTTATTTTTATACTTAATTTTGATATCAAATGCACCCTTGTTGACTTAGAAACTTGCTTTGACTCATGATTTTTCTTTAGTTTTGTGAATAAAAGACTTGAGGACATGTTTCATGATTTTATCAATAAATTCCCTTGATTTTGTAGGTTTTTGGAATGACTTGGAAGAAGGGTTGAATTATCAAGGGTTGCAGTGCAAAAAAGTCAAATAAAATGCAGAAAAGTCAACCAGTCAACAAGAAAAGTCAACCAGTTGACTAGAATGTTGACCAGAGCGCTGAGCGGCAGTTTTGGGCGCTGAGCGCTGGGGACGCGGGCTTGGACTTGTTTTCTACGATTTTTATGATCTGTTTGGGCTTGGACTTGTTTCCTGTTATTTTTATGCCCTATTTAAAGGCCAAAACGTCTTAGGGTTTGTATCTTTTGATGGCTTAGACACAGAAACACACTTTTCACCCCTTTGGGGTAGATTTGGAGATGGTGACAACTCTCCTTTTCTCCTTTTTAGGGTTTCTATCTCTTTCATTCCATTATTCACCTAGTTTCTCCTTGACGATGTAGAACTAACCTTATTTGTTGCTAGGGAAAGATGTAACCTCTAAACTCTCTTATATTGAAATTCGTATTTTGAACCCTAGCAACAAACCCATCTCATATTATCAACATCATCCATCCACTTTTGTGTTTAACCTCAATTGATCAAATTGCATTCATGTTTATTTTTCCGTAGTTTATATTCAACAACCCCAAAATATTGTTCTTATAGTCTTGATTGGTTAAGCAAAAGCACAACAGTTTAGTGCCATGAGTCTCTTGGGAAAACGATACTTGGACTTACCATTTTATTATTACTTGATACGATTTGGTACACTTGCCAGGGGATTAACAAAAATCCGCACTGAAGTGCCACTCACTCCCAACTGATATCCATAGCCAGGGATACATAAAGTTTCAGCAATCAAGTCATGCTCAGGATGACCAGACATAAAGGTTCCCATGGGGCAAGGTTTGAGAGTAGGGGTTTGCAGCATTCTATTTGTTAGAATAGATAAGCTTTGTTTCTCAACACCAAGAGGGGTGTGAATTGGTGTTTTATAAAAATAATCGCTTTTGAAATCTTTTTCGCAAATAGTATGAATCTTTAAACCTTTCTTGAACAGTAAGCAATATGCATGCAATGAAACAATATGCGTAATCAATTAAAGACAGAACGTAATCGATTAGTGCAAATAGTTAGGGAGAAGAAAAATCAATGGTTCGGCTTCAATTGCCTACATCTAGTGTCCTTCCAATCAACGCTAGATTGAAAGATAATTGCACTATAAAGATTTGAGTTTTTACAACAAGGGCTTTACAGCGACCAAACTGTCAAAATGTAAATCTCCTCTCTAACTCACTAATCTAATATAGCCAAATACAAAAGACCTGCAGCAAGAACAATCCTTTCTTGCAGTCACCCCTTTGACACCCCTTTCAAAGTACAAGAACTCCTCATTCTTCTTCCTGGCAACACGCACAGGGAACAACAACACAATATTTGCGAATCTTCTCCTGATCACACAGCTAGCACCTCAGTTGTGCAGAAATATTAGCCTCTTCAAATCAATCAAGCTTGTCTCTCAAGAAATCTTCAAGAATTAGAAACCTCCTCAAGTTCTTGTTTCTTGGAGCATTTGATCACCTCTGTAAAACTTCTCATCTCAATCTGAATCAGATGTGAAAATGTTAATCTTAATTCTTATAGAAATTCAATCAATGCGTCTATATATAGTTTTAGTCAATTCTGACGCAATTTAATCGATTATTTTATTAATCTAATAAGTTAAATTAAACACTTATAACAGATTAACAACAGTCAAAGCAATTAACTGAATGTTCAATTAATGTAATCAATTTTCATTAAATGCTTAGTTAACACATTTAAAAATATGACCATTGAAATAGTTATGACAGCATGAAACAATTTTCAAATTTTTAACAGAACTAATTGAATACATAATCCATGTAATCGATTAAGTCTCAGAACTAATTTTCACAATATGCATGTACAAATTTCACAGTAAGCGTAAGCATATATAACATAGTACATAATACAAACACATGTGTTTTTATTAACAATGTGTTGTCATCATAAAAAAACAAACATCTGGGAGTGGGTTTAGCTCACACTGTGCTCCCCTATCAACACTATTCGAGGTCCTTCTGTCAAATCTGACTATTTTCCCCCTGACCTTTGACACTCTTGGTTGAGAACCATCTAGTTCAAATGCATTTGCATAGAATTCTTTGACCAGGACTTCATCAATCTCATTTGGGAGGCAAGCTAAGAAATGATGTCACTGCCTCCTTTCTAACTCCTGATGGATATTGTCATACTCCCCAGGTTTCTGTTATGTCCTCCTTTCAGGTAGGAGGACTCTTCCCATTATGTTCCTATGAAACCTGTCAGAGTAAGTCTTAGATACAAATTTATTCTAATCATAATTGAGGAAAATGTTTTCTTCTTGGGCTTCTATCGGCTGTGGTCAGGAAGATGACCCTTTGGTCGTCTTCCTCTTCTTCTCTTGATTGGTTTTAGGTGGAGCCATATCTGCAGAAGATTAGCTAAACAAGAAAACATTGAACAGAGGATTGGCAATTAAACAGAACATAGATGTCGCAGCGGGTTATTCACTAGGCAAAAGCCTCGCTAAACGAATATTGTGATATGTAGAAACAACAGCTGTGGGGCGAGGGAGTCGCTAGGCGAACTCCTCGCCTAGCAAGAGCAACATCATAGAATGAGGCGCTATGCGAACATCTCGTTGAGCGAGAGTAACAGGAAACAACACACAACTCTTTCGTTGGTCGAACATGTTGATGAGCAAGGGTTTAAAACATGGATATCTTTTGAATTTTGATGGTCAGTCGTTGAGCGCACCAGTCCTGTGCGTTGAGCGCACCAGTCCTGTACGTTGAGCGCACCAATCCTGTGCGTTGAGCGACTGAAACAATTTTATTTTTTTATTATTTCTTTTTTTGACACCCTCAATATTTTAATATTTTTTTCAACTTATTATCGTTGAGCGCACCTCAGTTGTGCGCTGTGCGACTATAGAAACAACCCCCTCTTAGATTTTGGCTCGCTCAACGAAAGGTGTTCACCTTGTGAATTTTAAAACAGTGTTCACCTTGTGAATTTTAATACATTTGATGTCATGTTGATTGGTTTGCATACTATTGTGATCATGATTGTGTTTATATCTACTGTACGCATACTAAATGGTTTTGTATGATAAAACCACAAGCACAAAGTAACTCTATATGAAATAATCGATCACAATGATGTTGTAATCAATTAAGTTCATCATATAGCTTATGTTTTAAATTGTGGCAAAACAACAAGTTTTAACCGATTACATTAAGTGTAAAATCGATTAAAACTTGTGCCTTTGCAAACATCTTTTTGAAATGTGTTGTGATGAGTTTTGAAGTGAAAAAATTTTCAAAATCAGTTTAAGTAAAGAGCTTAATCGATTACACTGGTTATGTAATCAATTAAGTCTGTTATTCTTTGAAAATGTTTTTCAAGTTAAGTCATAACAGTGTTAACGGTCATATTTTTAAATATGTTGACTAGAATTTATTGGAAATCGATTACATTAAATGTGTATTCAATTAGAATTGTGTTATTTGTAATTATGTTACATTTGTTACTAATGTAACCGATTACATTACTAAAGTAATCGATTGTTTTGCGTCTGGCATGAGGAAAACTATAAATTGACGCACTGCACACTACTCTTAAGACTTTTGATCATTCTAAACTTTCATATCTGATATCTATGAATTGAGAAATGAGTTAATGGTGTGCTAAGACGCTCCAAGAAACAAGAGGTTGATAATCTTGAAGGTTTCTTGAAGAACAAATTTGGGTTTTCACTACTGATCAACTACTGCACTACTGAGGTGTACTCTTGACTGATCAGACTTCGTTTTCAGCAATCTTGGATTGTGTTGTTCCCTGTGCGTGCGGCAATGAAGAAGAGTAAGAAGTTCTTAGTACTTTGAGAGGGGTTCTCAATGGGTGATGCAGTAAAGACATGTGGTTCTTTATGTAGGTGTTGTCTTTCTATATTTGATTGTTGAGTGGGAGAGGTGTTTACATTTTGAGAGATTTCTCTGTAAACCTTTGGTGTAAAACTCAAATCATTATAGTGAAAGAGCCTTCAATCTAAGGTTGATTGGAAGGAAACTGGATGTAGACATTGAGGTTGAACCAGTATAAATCCTCTGTTTGTATTTCTTTCCTTATCTCTTTTACTTTCATTGCATGCGCTTTATTGCTTGGATTCCAAGATAGATTAAAGATCATACTAAATTTGCGAAAAGATTTAAAAAGCAATTGTTTTTATTGATCACCAATTCACCCCCTCCCCCCCCCCCTCCTCTTGGTGTTGAGAAATAAGGCAATTCTTTTCTAACAATTGGCACCATAGCTGGTTTTTCAAAAGTTATTTGAAAAATAATCGATTACTCTTTCTGTGAAATCGATTGATTGATCTTGATGGTCTCTATTTCTTAGACCTTCGGTGAATGTGCTTCTACAAACAAACCTTCTCTGTTTGCTGGAGAGAATTATGATTATCATCGCTAGAACTATCATTATTTAAGCAACAAGAGTCATTATTGATTCTTTATCCAATAGGAATTGGTCGTTCAATTGTTTGTTTGGAACCTAAAGTGATGAAAAGACTGAATCAATATGTCGCTTCCTCAGAGATATATCACATAAGCATTAGGATAACATTTGAGTGATAAAGTTTATCACTCAAGCAATGAGATCTTAGCTTGAATGACATAAATCAATAACTTGTTTTAAAGTCACTCAAGTTAGGATGACCAGTGACATTCTATATTTACATAGGCATGCTTAAATTACAAAAGTATATTTTATTGTATATATGAATATATTGAAATAAATATATTACATTGGTTAAATGAGATGATGAGTTAAGTGGAATTGTGTTATTTGAATTAAAAGTTATAACTTATTTTAAATGAGAAAAAATTAAATGTCTAAGATAATAATTTGATTGAGTTATGATATTAAGTAAACGAATTCATTAACAAAACGAGATGTATCTTTTTAACTTTTCTTGATAATCTAAATCACTTAAATTAAAATATTAAGTTATAAGAAAGTAAAAGAGATTCTTGTGTAGTGTGAAATCATGATGCAAAGAACCACCTAACATGTTAATGTTATATTACTAAATTATTTGTGCTAAATTAGGTAATGTCTTTAATGGCTATGTTTAATATAAAACGTCCAGGAAGCAATAAGTTCTAACAAATCTACTTGTCATGGGAGATATACGATTGAATTTGAATTATAAATTAAGTATCATTTTTAGTTGTTAAGTTTATATAAGTATGTGCATTGATGAGAATGGTATACTAAATATAATTTTGGATTATATATGTATCTATACTTTTTCTTATATTTGCTAATTCTTATACATTTATGTTATGGTTCTTGATAGAAATTTGATGAGAGAAACGATAATAACAACAAACAAAAATATCAAAATATATATAATAAGATAATTATTGAAAATAATTATTCCAAATTGACAAGAATCTATAAAAAAAACCAACAATAAAATAAAATGACAACAATAATTATAATAAGATAACTAATATTTTTAACATGAAAACTCTCTTAACGTGAAATGTAAAAATTTATAGCTTTAAGTCACTAAATTAAATTTCACTAAAATTAAATATAAGTATAAGAGAGTCAAATAAAAAATACAATCAAGTATTTATAATCAGTCGATACATTACAACAATAATATTTTTAAATATAAAAAAAAATACAAAATAAAATAATAGTGTGAGATTAATTTATATATAATCTTATATGTTAGAACTCTTAAATTCAACAGTAACAGTGGAAGTCAGTTGTTAGTGCAGGCAATTGAAATTTCAAAAAGTGGAAAACATGTGTGAGCAGCAGAGTGGACCGTTCGGTTTTGACGGTGGTATTTAAAGAAAAAGTTTCAAATCACGCTCCACTTTCTGCATGCACCATTTCTTCTCCACCTTCCGAAAATCTAAATTCTCCTCCTTCTCTCTAGCTTCTCTCTAAAACTCTTCTTCTTCTCTCTACAAACTCATTCTCTTCACTTTTGATCACAAATCAGGCCACGTCTGAGCTCTCCTGGTGTCAAAGGCTTTCATTTGCGCCGATCAAATCTTTGTTCTGAGTTGGTAAGTTCATCTTCTCTCTAAGAAATCTGTTTTTGGGGACATGCAAGCCAAATTTTTGGTTACATGCGTTCCTCAGCTTCACCTTCACAAAATCTTGATCATGTCTTGGTCTTTTCTTCTTGTTCGGTTGGTTATAGGTGTTTTAGAAAGGGTTAGTATGCGAGAACACATTCTACTGTTAAGTGAGCAGATGTTCTGTTATAAGGTAAGGGAAGCTTGTATAATTTAATTATAATTATCTGTTTTGAATGGTTGTCGGTTTGAATGATGTTTTTTTTTATTATTTGATGGATATGAAATATTCGTGTTACTGCATGTTCGTCTGAAGGTGTTGATGATTGATAAATCGCGTGAACTGGGTAGGAATAGGGCTTGATCATAAGTCTGTAGTATTCTGCAGAATTATTACTCATCGCCGAGGGTCATTCGTGACCATTCGATTTCTGTTATGTGTGTTTGGTCTTAACTGAGTTCTTCTTTAGTAGAACTTTAGTTAATGACCGATCGGTCTTGTGTTATGTATAATAGAATATAGCGTTCGATTTAAGCATAGTTTCACATTTCCACTTAGTAGTCATCCTAGATAAGGTATTTAATATAGTTTAAGTTTTCAATATGATAAATATTCTTAGTTTGTAAACAATGTTCCATTATTTCAGTGATCGGTCTTGGTAGTGTTTGGTCTTATACTAGCACTCGGTTCCTTAGGGTACTCGGTCTTGTACTAGCATTCGGTTTCTTAGTATGTCCGGCTAATATGAGTAAATATTTATTTATAAAACGTTCGGGTATATTATCAGTATTCGGTTTTGAGTTAATAATGTTTTGTTCAACTCATTAGTGTTCGACTTAAGGTAATAGTATTCGGCCTAAGCCAATAGTGTTCGGTCTAAACTCTAATAGTTCAGGTTAAGTCAATAGGGATGGGTTTAAGACAATAGTGTTGGTTCTAGGTCATAAGTGATCGGTCTAATATTCAAGTGTTCGGTTTAGCTTTAGAAATGGATTATTCTGATGTTCGGCTCATGCTTGAGTTGTTACTCTTCAAATGATCGTTCGGTCATGTTCATATTTAGGGAGTGAGCTCCCATTCGGCCTTGTTCATAGATTAAGTTAAGTTCTTTCGTTCGGCAGTACTCGACGATGATGATTGATTTACTGTTTGGTTTAATTTTACTTCTATATGTATATTGGATAAGGTAGTATGTGGATATTTCAAGTGGTATGGAAGAGAATTCCAAGGAGGAATGTCTTAGTGATTGGTTATTGAATTGGTAAAGTATGAATATGGATAATGAAATTCACGGCGTTCATCCTGAAATTCTAATGATTATCAGTTCTCAAGTAGAGATGGGTAAGTCATGTGGTGAGAATGGCAAGACGCCTTAGTCTAAGGGGGGACCTTAGGTGGCAGCTGAGGGGTTTCCAGTTACTACACCACTCGGGTGCAAGAACAGCCACAAGCTACATATTCATACAATCCGGATGGTCGAGTCAAGTAGTCGGTAATTGGATGTATGTTACGTTCTGTCACTGCTTGAGATGCATGTTTGATGATTGTATGCTATAAAGGTTTGATTGAATTTATGGTTATTCAATTGTTATGTTTTATGATTAATTAAATTACACTAGCTTACTCTACATTCTTTCTGTCTTGTCCTATGTTGTATGTTCGGTCATCTTTTTCATTGTAATGATCATCCTTTGGATGTGAGCAGAAGCGGAAGAGTGTTCACTGGAGGAAGCGTTGGACAATGAGAACCCCTTAGTTTAGCCTAAACTATTCGGTCAGCAAGTTCAGCAAATCTTCTGTAAACTGTTCGATTTAAATTTAGTAGTAGAACCGTTCGGTTTATTATATTGTTTTGTAAACAAACTTATGTGTCTTGTAGAGTTCAAAATTTTAAATAATTTGAGACATCTGTAAATATTGTTAATTCCAATAACTGTATTATAATATTATTATATGTTAATTCCTGTTATAGTTTTATGCTATAAGTTTTGGAACGTTACATTATACATCTAATTAAAGATCTCAACTATCAAATCGCGAAGAACTCTATATCAAAAAAAATTTTCTCTTTTTTCTTTCATCCAAGAGTTTTACGAAAATAAACCTCTATCTTGTTTTTATTTTGACCTAAAAAAACTTTTACAAGTGAGATAAAATGAATTTTTTGGACAGATAATATAAAGCCGAACTCAATCAAATTTTACTTGTTAATGTCTTTGATACTTGTTTTCTGGAGTTTTAACAAGAAATATTTGTGAAAACTCAGAACGTTAGATTCTATATTATGACATTTTGTTTTATGAAGAATTAATGAATATATGTGTATTTAAAGTCCACACCTTCTACTGCAACTCCATGACACCATGGAAAAGAGAAGTCAGAACCAAGTGGGTCTTTCTACCCACCACACGATCCTGTCATACATGCACATATAGATATGTAAAAGGCCTTATCACGCTTAACATACAAAATGCATTATTTTATCTAATTATTGGTCTTTGTCACATGACAGTGTTAGGTCCTCCAACTGTGAAAAGGACGCTAGCTGTCAAAGAACAAACTAACTGCGTTAACTATGTAGCACTACATTTCTTACAAAGTCATCATTCCCCAGTCCATTCTTAACTAGTTTTCAAGGTTTCTACCAAAGATACTAAAATTATAATAATCGTTTTATATTCTAATAAAGTGATCGAAATTTTTTTATTTTACTTTTAATATTTCTATATCACCATATTCAGATACACACTGTAAGTAAAATGGTGACCGATCAAAAATTAAAACGAGAATTTTAGCTCGGGAGAGATTAATAACATACTGTGCACGAGATTGGAAGTTGCAAACCAGAAGGAAATTGAGTCGAATTTTAAATTGATTAATACAATAAAGAACACATTTACAGAACGAAAACTACAGTAGAATAATAAAAACACTCACAATTAAAGGGTAGGTAGATATCACTTTCAATGGCTCCACTGACACAACACATCATGAGCCTCTTCCATGAAAAATAAACACATAACATATATAAATATATAGTTATATGTGTTATATATCCCACTGCAAACACCTTCGGGAGACAACGTGAGAAACATTTATGGTTTTTGTTCCATCAGGAGTGGGAGGATAATATGGTGAATCTTCTGCATATTCTGTTGGCATTGACATCCAATGCAAACTGGTTTTCCAATCTGCTTCCCTCAGAATCCTTAATATTTCCTTCACTACCACCTTGCTTCCTTCTGCTGACAGATGAACTCCATCCCTAACCAACATTTAATAATCCACACACAAATTATATCTCCTGAGTTCTGTGTGGCCAAATGAAAAAAGAAAAAAGAAAAAAACTTTGAGAGAATTTAATATACTTACGTGAAGCTAACGTCTAACCAATCTTCCCTGGCCTGAATTGCAGACCAGAGATTAATAGCCTTCAAATTCATTTCCTCACAAAGCTCCATTAATGCGTTTGCATATACTCCACATGACTCATTGCTCCTTCCTGATTGCGTTGCACTGCATTCAGTGCACCCAAAGATTCATTACAAAACATGTGGGGTATAGACAATCACTTTATGTGAAGAAGAAAAACGAACCTGAGCTTTCTGCGAAGCTGTTCTTCATTAATGGGAGGAGAGGTGAGAAATATGACACGAATATGATCCGAAAGACTCTGACAAAACAAATACGTGTCAAACGTTCCACCATCAAATATTACAAGTAAATACAAAAGTAATATGTTTTGTAAGATATGTAACATTTTTTTTTTTATTATTTCTAATGTTTGATGTGGTAGATTAAGTTATTACCTTTAAATGGTTAGCAATCTTCCTCATGTTTTCAAGATATTCTTGGAGGGGCACATGAGGACCAAGGCCAGATGGGTGAGCATCGATAGAATCATTACCACCAAAGTATACAATCACCAATGATGGTTGTACACTAGCATCCTATGTTCAACAAAATAACAAAGGCTCATTAAAAGGAAAAACTAAATCAAACACATTTTATTAAAATATCTAAAAAATTTAAGTAATTATCATTTTTTACTTTCAAAAAATATGTGAATGAGGTTTTTTTGAAAATGAAAACCTTCTATTCTGTTTGATTTGACTCTTCTCTCGTTGTCTTCCTTCTTTCCTCTCCCCCTCTCTTTTATTTTCTCTCCTTGATGTTTTTCTTCTCTTATTACATAAAAGCTAAAAATATAGCAAACAATTTATACTATATTAAATCTCGTATTCTAAATACTACACAAAAAAATTAATTATTTATCAAAAACAAAAAAAAAACACTGTCAATCTTCCAAATTTTAACTTCATACATCTTTATATATAAAAAAAGTTTGGATCCAACCTTCCTCAGATCATGTGAAGAGAGATGTTGCATGCCATTGATGAATGACACTGAGAATATATATGTATACATATATATATTGAAAAGAAAAATTATTCAAAGGACAGAATCTTCTGAATAGGCATTGAAGTGAACATGGCGTTTAGGCAGTACCTTAGGAAAAATTTCACCCAAAACTTCCAAAGCCCTTCTTGAATTCCAACCTGAGTATCCACGCAAGACGATATCCGCCTGAGCCACCATATCAACACTCTTTAATTCAGATTCATTCACCATCGATAATGACAAAAAAAGTATATGCATACAGATACCTACGTATGGTATGTGCGTGTATATATATACATTTAAAAAACGTCAGTTTTATAGACAAGTGTCAGGAGTCTTCTGAACATGAATTACTTTACATTGAGGTGGAGAAATGACTTAAATGATTACAAAATTGTGGGGTATATTGATCAGTGGTGTGGGTTGTTCAAGAAGGAGAAAAAAGCTATGGTGTGTAAAACATAATATACAAAGTAGAGTTTCAAAATATGGAGTTTTCTGGCATGGAAGTATATAGTTTGGAAAAACGATGAAGGAGAAAGAATTAAAGAAGGACCTTTCTGGCGTACAAGTTAGCTAGAATGGCACCCCAACCACCATTGTCGAAGCTCATTTGAATGATGGAAGAACCAAATAACACAATCTGAGGTCTCAATGGGCCTGCCATGAATGAAAAGAATGAGAAACTAAATAATTTATGTTTCTCTCCCTTTTTGTCTACCCTCAGTCTCTCAAACAAGAAACACTACACACTCCTCCTCCTACGACATTGGGATGAGGAATTTATAGAGCAGGAATAATTGTGAATATTCTTGTTCCTTTTTTCTCTCTCTCTCTCTCCTTGTCCCCCCCACGTTACATAGTTACGGTAATGCGCACCTGTCATTTGTCTGTCGTTTTATCCTCAAGTTGCATTTTCTTATCATCCAATTCGATCCATATAAGTGAAATCAATTATTTCTATCTTTTTCTTTTTGTTAATAATTATTATTTTCTATAAAAAAAAGTTTGTATTAATTTAATTATTCGAAAGATTCGTGAATATATAGTTTTAAGAATATTATTTAAAGAATTAATAAGAATAAAAAACATTAAAAACTCTAACAAAAACAAAAAATAGTATCATGATTTCTTAAATGTATATATTACAATTTCTTATTTTTGTAATAATTATTTCAAAAATAATATTTAGTGAACTTTAGGAATAAAAAAAATTTAAACTATTAATGTATAAAATTAAACCCTAAAGACCCAGTATAGTATGATACTATAAATTAAATAAAAATCGTTTTGAATATAATTTTTAAAATATTACTAAGTCAACAATAGTGTGCGTAATAATTTATAGAAATTATACTAATAACTCTAAACGTTATATTTTCTTTCTAAGAAATGGTCCTTAATTTTATTATTCTTTCTTGGATGCAATAATTTCCGTGCGTATACATTTTTTATTTTGACATATTCGACTTTATTTAACATTTCATGTTATACACACGTCCACGTCGACTTTGGACTTTTAGTACATTAGAGATAACATATCACAACGTTTTATCTCCATGAAAAATTATTTATTTCAATTAAAGTGAAATACTTTTGTTTTTGTTTTTTAATTTTAATAATAGCTTTGTCTTGTGATTCTCACCTTGATTGTTCACGTGTTCTTATAAAATTATTGAACTAACGCTCCTCGTCCTCTTCCTACCTCTCTCTCTCTCTTATATTACAATTATATTTAAAAAATGCATTAAAATTATTCTTTCACGAGAAAATTTTGAATTTTGGGCATAATATTCCAAGGGGCTTTTTTTTTTTATCACATCCTTTTTTAATCTTTTAGTTTTCGATTCTTTAGGTTAATTTAAATTTCAATATTGTTTTACAGAAATATTATTAATCTAAAATAATATCATATATAAATAAATTTAAACGCAGAAATATATTTATTTATTACAATTATAAATTATAATATATATTTTATATATTTAAATTATTTATTTATCTTAAAATTTAGGTATTAAAAATAAATACTGATTTGGTATAATTCAAATGCTAAAGTAGCCTATATATATTAATTTCAAAATAAGAGAAGAGAAGACCAATTATTTGGATGCAATAATTGGACATAAGATACCGTCCTAACAAATATAATTAATTCTCTTTTAAAATGTGCTAGTTACCTTGCTGAAGTAGCCATATCACGTGTGCGTTGGATTTTTATCATTATTATTAATATCATAATAATAATAATAGTAGTAAAAAACATGAATTATTGTGTTTGTAATTAAAATATATTTTACATAAAACTTCTAAAAGTAATCGCATGCCTTGCTGCTTAACCTCATTTTAGAATAAAATATTGTTTACTTGTAGTTATAATTACTACTTGAAGTGATATTTCTTATTTAAAAACTTGATATAATTCTCAAAATATCAAATTGTGCCAAAAAGAGAGGACTACTTATGTCTAATAAAAAGATTATTTTTACGAAATCAATGATATTGACAGGTCTAAAATGTGAATGAACAAGCCAAGGCACCTATTAAAATGTTTTATTAAAGTGCTTAAATATTTTAATCAAGTTCATTTGAAGCTTCTAATCTAGAATGACTTTTTCTTCTTTAATAAACCAAAAAAGCTTCATGAATCAGTTCATTTTTTTAACTCATCATTAATATGATTTTACGTTCTTTTGTGTTGCAATTCCTAATTCTTTGTATTCACATGTCACCAGATTTTTCTCCTAATTTTTCTATCTCTCGCCTAATCAATCATTAAGATCACAAATCGACATTCTTAATTATATCCTTCTAACACGTGAGAGATAGAAAAGTAAGTTAACAATAAATAATTCTTTTTGTTCAAACGAATGATAAATTCAATAAGTGATAAATGCAATAAAGAACGAAAATATAGAAAAGTTGAATGAGTTTTTGAAAGACAAGTTTGTATAAACGGGCGTTTGAAAATTTATCTTGCATTTAAGTCTTTCTATATCAACTACAAAAAAGTTTGTATAAATTAAATACAAAAGAGAAACATTATATGTAAATAAATAAAAGTTTTGAAAACTTATCTGGAAGTGTACGCATTTTTCAGAATTAATTTGGATATTTACGTATGAAAAATTATAAAAATTAATGGCTTTTTTTTATTGTATGAGAGTATTCACATGTTATTATAGTCATTAATAAGAAAAATTAAATATCTAAAAGTTTAGAATCTAAAATCCCTTTTTTAGTCTTAAATAAATCTAAAAAATAAATTTTAAATAAAGTTATAATCAACAATCTATATTTGTCTAAAAAAATATTATCTTATCCTTCACAACAATTAATCAAAAAGCCTACAAAAAAATCGTACTAGTATGATTAGTCATATTTATACAAATCGTATGTCAATATCTATTATTGTTTTTTTCAATTCATTATATCTTGTTATATTTCTTTCTTTCCTTTTGTCTGTCAAGTGCTACGAAAATAGTATAAACGAAAGCAGATTCTTTGACAAAAAAATGTTTCTTATTTTTTTTTCTTTTTGGTATGACATGGCAGGCATGATGATTTTAAAAGTTGCATGTCACCATGATCACCAAATCGATCTACCGAATAGTATATAAAATAAGGATCGCCATATTTTAACTTTGACAAAAATTTGACAACGATACGTATTAACGTTTCATTGGGTCATTTTAAATATTTATTTTTTTTAAAAAAATTGTTTTAGAAAAGGAGTCAAACTTCTTTTTTGAATATCCTGAAATCACCCTTCTTCATTAAGCATTGTCTCTTCTCCCAATTTAGGGTTATCATTCTTCATTTGAACTTCTCACTCTCCGTTTGGTGAAGTTTTCTCTGGACCCGTTGAAAAATCTCTCTCGACCCGTTGAAGAATCTCTCTCAACCCATTTAAGAATCTCTCGACTCGTTCAAGAATTTCTCTCGACCCGTTCAAGAACCTCTCTCTCTCTCTCTCTCTCTCTCTCTCTCGACTAGTTCAACAATCTCTGTCGACCCGTTCAACAATCTTTGTCGAGGTTCAACAAGTTTTGTCGTCGGTGGCCCCATTCGAAGGCTATTTTTGTCTCTGGAGTTCGCGATTTCGGCGACTTACGTTCAGCTATCTCTGTGGTTGGTCTGTTCGGTGTCGATTGTCTAGAACTTGTGAGGTTTTTTTTTGTACAATGGGTTCGTCCGGTGACATTGCTGCTTTGAACAAGGTATGTAGTTTTTCCATTTTCCATATTCGTATTTTGGGGATTGGGTTATTGTTTTTGGCTTTTGTTGGTCATTTTGGTGGTTATTGGTTTTGGGTTTTGAGTTGTGTTGGTTAATGTTAACAAATATATATTATTTTTTTGTGCAGTTGTTTGTTCGTCATTCATTGAAAACCAAGTTTGTTGCTGGTTTGAATGAAATTTTGAGTGAGGAGCACAAGTCCATTATTTCGAAGACGCAATTTGGATGGTTTTTAGAACTACATGATAACCTTAAGATTGGTAGGAATATTTTGAGCTATTTATTGATTAGATGGGTTGGTGGGAGAGGTGATTTTAGTTTTGGAGAAAAATTTGTTGAATTCAAGGAAGTAGATGTTACCTTAAGCTTAGGGTTGGGTTTAGTTGGTGACCAAATTAAATTGAATGAAAACAAACTTAGAAAAAGTCATTTTCGGAAGTACTTTGGTAATGGAAAATATGAATTGGATTTGATATACGATTTTATTTTGAAACAACACAAAAAGTTGCCTTCAATAGATGTTTGTAGGCTGTACATTTTGGTAGGAATTACTGAGGTATTGTTACCTAATCGCACCAAAACAATATTTCCAATTTTGTTTGAAATTGTTGATAGAATAAGTGATTTGGGAACTTTTTGTTGGGGTCGTATAGTGTACCATTATGTACTTAGTAGTTTATACAAAGCTTTTATAGCGTGGAATAGAGGAAAAGGTGCAACCACTGTCTATGTGGATGGTTGTGTATACGTGTTGCAGGTAAATTATTTACATGGATTGTTTGTTGGTAGTGAAATCAGATGACTAATTATGACATCGTTGATGTATTTCAGGTTCTGTTTTGTGATCGTTTCCTTCCTTTTAATGTTTGTGTACATAAATACCCAAGAATTTTGCATTGGATGAATATAAATGTAGGTCACGAGTTCATCAAACGTGCAATGGAGACGGGTGCGTATGTACTTCACTTTTTTATTAATTTTGGTTGAATGAATGGTTCTATACAATGTTAATTGTGATTAAATTGTAGATGCTTGATGATTATGGTGCATCAAGGAAAGAAATGAGTGAAGCATCTGTGAAAGCATCAATTAATCCAACTGAAAAAGGTTTGAATAAACAAAAAATGTCAACAACCAATAAGAAACACAAAAAAGCTATTAATGCGGCTTTAGAGGAACAAGATGCTTTAATTGAAGAACTTCAAGAAGAGTTATCTGCATTGCAGGCTGAGCTGCTTGAAGAGAAGAGTAAAGAGGACGGTGGTTACACTATGCCTTGTGAGGGAGGAATTTACAATGACTTTGCATGTGAGGGAGGAATTTACAGCCATGAAACTGTTATGAAGGAAGGAGTACGCCGAAAGCGTTACAAAAGCAAAGCTTGTAGAACTTCCTACACTAGATATAGTCAAAAACTTGATTGACTTATGTAATTTCTGAATAGTGCAGTATTTAGTACATGCCCAAGAATGGATAGTTGTATTTGGAACAATTAATTTGATTGTTAATAAAGAAAGTGCTTATTCTAATTGTGATTGTTATTTTCATTCCATTTGTTGTTTGGTATTATTTTTAATATTCATCCTTTGTGATTGTTCTAACAAATGTGTAGTTTTGTCACCCCTATGTGGATGAAAGACCAAGTAAAGATGTTTTTAGGTTGAGAGGTGAGTACATGGAGTGGCCTTTTAATAGACTGATGTTGTTGTAATCGATTACAAGGTCCTTTTAATCGCTTACCAGTGAGAAAATTCCATTTTGTACCAAAAGCTGATGACTACTACCCAAACATGGCTGAAGCACTCCCCAAGGGTCTCCAAGACTGTGTTTTCAATGTTTTGAGGATTGATTAACCCTATTAGCCATGGTTAAATGTGTCCACAACAAGAAATTTCAAGTAAGGTCAGTCCCATGTGGATGGAAGACGAAGTAAAGGTGTTTCAAGGTTGAGAGGGAAGGTCCTAGACCATTGTCACAGACTGATGTTGTTGTAATCGATTACAAGGTCCTTGTAATCGCTTACCAGTGAGAAAATTCTATTTTGTACCAAAAGATTATGAGTGCTACCCATACATGGCTGAAGCACTCCCTAGGGGTCTCCAAGACTGTGTTTCCAATGTTTTGAGGATTGATTAACCCTGTTGGCCATGGTTGAATGTGTCCACAACAAGAAATTTCAAGTTAGGTCAGTCCTATGTGGATGGAAGACCAAGTAAAGGTGTTCCTAGGTTGAAAGGGGAGGTCCTACACCATTGACACAAGTCTGATGCACGTGTAATCGATTACAGGGGCCTTGTACTCGCTTACCAATGAAAAAATCCCCTTTTGTACCGAAAGTTGGGGAGTGTTACACAATCATGGCTGAAGCACTCCCCAAGGGTCTACAAGACTATATTTTCAATGTTTTAAGGATTGATTAACCTTGTAGGCCATGGTTGAATGTGTCCACAACAAGAAATTTCAAGTTAGGTCAGTCCTATGTGGATGGAAGACCAAGTAAAGGTGTTCCTAAGTTGGGATGGGAGGTCCTACACCATTGACACAAGTCTGATGCACGTGTAATCGATTAAAGGGCCTTTTAATCGCTTAGCAGTGAAAAAATCCCCTTTTGTACCGAAAATTGGGGAGTTCTACACAATCATGGCTGAAGTACTCCCCAAGGTTCTGCAAGACTGTATTTTCAATGTTTTAAGGATTGATTAACCTTGTAGGCCATGGTTGAATGTGTCCACAACAAGATATTTCAAGTTAGGTCAGTCCTATGTGGATGGAAGACCAAGTAAAGGTGTTCCTAGGTTGGGATGGGAGGTCCTACACCATTGACACAAATCTGATGCACGTGTAATCAATTAAAGGGCCTTGTAATCGCTTACTAGTGAAAAAATCCCCTTTTGTACCAAAAGTTGAGAAGTGCTACCCAGTCATGGCTAAAGCACTCCGTAGGGGTCTCCAAGACTGTGTTTTCATTGTTTTGTGAATGGATCATTAATGGAATACTTCAAGTTGGAATACTTCAATATTAAACAAACGTAAAAGGAATAATGAAGGGTGTTGAGTAATGAAAAATGATAACAATAATAAAAGGCAATTACATTAATATAAAAATGTAACAACAGTTCACGAAACAAGTTTTAAATTTAAAAGGTACATAAAAGTATGCAATGAAATGTAATCTAAGAAGGTGGTTGTCGTTCAAATTGGTTGCGGAAGTTAATAAGTTCTTACTCTATGACTCCAACACGATTATCAATTCTGTCAAATCTATCACCCACGAACATCTGCAGGTCTTGTATTTGTTTGATTACTTCATTCAATGTTGCAAAAGAGGTTTGTTCCGGATTTTGAGAGGGTTGTTTGACTTGATGTTCTTCATTACCAACTTGTGGTTTTTCATTGCCTACTTCTTGTTTTACATTGCCAATGTCATCTTTGTGAACCCATATTCTTTCAGCATTTTTTTGATAATCAAATGATGATAGAACTTCGAAACCAATCCTTTGTTCAGGCTTAACTTAGGTAAAAGGATCACTTTCTGTAGGAACACCAAAGTGTTCCATGAATGTGGTAATTAAATGGGGGTATGGTAGTTGGGTGTTGTCCCTTGTAGCCCTTTTCATCCTATTTCGAATGAGATGCCCCTAGTTAATCTGAACAGTATTGAATAGTGCCCACAACAACAAAATGTCCTCTTCTGTTGCCTGTGCAACAATGGTTGAACGAGGAACTAAGATACGACAAAGTACATAATGAAGTTCCTACTCTGAAACTTCATATTACCGGCCAATATTATACTTTGTATGTTTGCACCTGGTTTACAAATCAATTGCCTAGCACTGACAAAATTGTATTCCTCATTCCACTCATCAACAAGATTTCCTTCAAAACGAACACCAACAGAAGGGATGGAAGTGAGTTTATGAAAAAAAGAAGGTTTGATAGTGATTTTCACTTTTTTGACCTCTATTCGAATTACTCCCGAGTCGGAAATACTCATATTGTTGTAGAAAACTCGCACTAATTAGCCCAACATTTGTCAAGATCTCGTAGAATTCGAATTTTCGAGGTTCAAAAAATTGGTCAGGAAGATACTTTCCCTTGAGGATTGGATGCTCAAAGAAATTTGTAGAGAACCTTTCATATTGCTCGTTGTTGGAGAATAGTTCGTTACTTGTAACTGGTGGCGAGAGTGGAGGGGATGACGGTGGGTGACTTCGACGCCCCCTGTCGAAGATGAAGCCCTAAGTTTCTTGTGAGCGCGATCTCCCATTTGAGGAGATTAGGGTTTTGAAAGGAGGTTGGAGGTTGAATGGGTTGGAGGTGATTACGGTTTTGATTGGGGGAAGTAGGTTAGATGGGTATTTATTTCGAATGGGGTAGTGGATCATAGAAGAAACGGTTTGGCTGGACGTGGTCTGAATCAATTAATGAGAAATGAAACGTGGGGGCAGACCGGTGTTATTTGTCTGACGTTGATGAGTCGTTATTTCTTGAGTTGTATTTAGTTTATTGCACTTAAATAAACCAGGGAATTGTGTTTAATTGTCTGTTATTTCCCCGTTTTCCGAATTCTGCTTAATTTGGTCGGAAATTCGTAATTGTGCTAATTTGGATTTTCTGAGCTGATTAAGCGCATTTCTGGTTGCAAGGAAGTTGTGGAAACATCATCTGGAGCATTAGGATATGGCGTGACACATTCAAAGGCTCAACATTTCTGTAATTTCGTTTTCTAGAAGTCCTTAATTAGAATTAGGTGTTTTGGACCCTTTTAAGGGCAATTTTGTAAAAAACCCATGTGTAGGACATGTGTCTTTTAGGTTAGGGTTTTAAATTACTTATGGACCCCACCTTGGGGAGGATTCTCGGTCTCATGAGGGGAGAATACCGAGCCACCAAAGGGGGAGCACTTCATTCTCACGGTTTTCAACTTTTCTCTCCTAGGGTTTTCATGTATGAACAACTCTCATCGATGACTTGCTATGGTGCTTCGGTTTTGACCACTTGAATGAGCAAAGTTGCAGATTTTCTTCTTATCTTAACTTATTCTTGGTTGTCTTAGCTAATTGGTGGTGAAAAACCATTCATTTCTACTTCCATTTGCTTGTTCTTGATGTTTGAAGCTTGAGCTTGGGAGCTTGTCTTTGCATTTCTATGGTGGTTGTTGGGTTTGAGTAACTTTATATTTCGTTTTCCTCTTCCATTGCTGCAGTTGCTCACGGTTTTCTTTGCATTTTCTTTGGTTGGATGATAAAAATGGAGTTCTATGTGAGTTTTAGGTTGAAGAGAGCTTAAGTTGATGTGTGGGTGTTGTGATTTGGACTCTTTCTTCTTGTTTTTCGGTTTTGATGTTTGAAGCAAGTTTACAACCAGAACTTTGTACTTTTTATTGTGGCTGGACGGTGCTGGACTTGAAGGCTAGGGATTCATTTTCGTTTTTGCAAAGAAACTTGAAGAAATGGAAGATTTGGTTGGGTTGAAGTAGCATATGTTTGGATTTATTGTTCATGACTTGTTTTGAATTTGATACCTTAAGTTTTGTGGTGTGTTTACGGTAGTAGGGATGAAGAAAACATGAATGGTGTGTTGGTAGAGAAAGAAAACCGAAAATGGAGATAGGAAGGAGGAGAGAAGGTGCATTTAAGTTTTTGCCATTTTTGGACAAACACATATGATGCTTCTTTTGACTAAGAGAATTTTTCCACTTTGAGCTTTGGTTTTGGCTTGTTGCTGCCGAGAATTGCAAGGATGGTGAGAGGTTTTTGGAGTTTGTTTTCATTTGGTTTAGCTTACTTGGCACATTGGTAGGAGCACCCATGGTATCTTCCATTTGCACATTGGTCTTTGAAGCATTTTTTGTAGAATTCACTTGGTGGGTTCGGTTTTTGTGGTATTGGAGTGTGGATTCCGAAATTGTTGCATGGAGAAGTGATGGAACGATTTTCAATTGGTTGTTTAAAACATATTTTAATTTCTTTTGAGACATGGTACACATGGGGACAAGAAGACAATAAATTTGGAGGTTCATTGAAGATTAAAAATTGATTTGGTCTTGGTGGAGAGTAGTGCACGGCCATGAGGTTTTTCTTTGGCCAATTGGACTTTTAAATTCATTTGTTAATTGTTATTGTGTCAAGTAATTTGCTAGGATTAAATTAGGCTTGTTGGTTCCTTTGGTTTTTAATTAATTTAGTTAATAGGTTGAGTTTAATTATTTTTAACTGTGTTTGTTAATCAGTTTGTAACAGTGTTTGATGTTTGAATGTTGTCTAAGGCTTTTAATCGTGTTACTTTAATTGTCATGATAGCTTAAATTAGTGAGTTGGTCGTTAACAAAATTACAGTGTTTCCTTGAGATTCATTGGAGTGTTCTTGTGATTATTCTGCTCTGCCTGGCACTCTATGAAGTATGACTATGTTCTTGTGATTGGGTATACACTTAGTTGCCCAATTGGTGATTGTATCTTCGCTTAGTTGATCGATCTGTATAGAACACATCAGACGGAATAGGTGTATTGCGTTCGCTTAGTTCATGATTATGAAAGCATGATTTACCTTCGCTTAGTCGGTTAGCTGTGTTGGATTAGAGGCTAGAGTAGTTTATTCATGAGACTCTTGCACTTTAATTGTCATATTGCTGCTCTGATTTAGCTCAATATTTAATCTGTTGAGTGCTTGCGATTGGGTATATGCTTAGTTGCCTAATCGGTGTTTAATCTTCGCTTAGTTGATTAGACTGTATGGTGCATGACTGATTAAATTTGTGCTTTGCATTCGCTTAGTTTGCAATTTTGAAGACCGAATTAGCCTTCACTTAGTTGGTTGATTCGTGTGGGATTTAGATTAGAGTATTGTGTACTTGTCGTTAATCTGTGATTGGAAGCATAGTAATTGAGTTAATGACCAACCGTTCTTATTCTGTATTTGCTTCCGTTTTAACATTTCTGTTTACATTTCTGTTTGCATCTGTGTTTTAATTTAATTCATCTGCATACACAAACCTTTCACAACCCCCCCCCCACTTCGTGTCTGACCTAATTCTCGAACCACATTTGGTCCTTGAGAGACGACCTAGGAGTCACTTCCTAGTACTATACTGCATTCTTTATGCACATCAAATTTGTGTGGGTTGCGACACCCATCAAATTTTGACGTCGTTCTGTAATCGATTACAAATTTACTGTAATCGATTACCCCTATAGTGAATGTGGCATCCTCTAATTTCAATGATTGACCTGTGTACATTGTGCACAACATTCCAGAAACAGATAATGTAATAAGAGATCATGTAATAACCATATACATCAACATTGTGAATTATCAAAATTGTTATGAACAGTAGATAACAATGACATAAACCTAATTGGAGCCACTTCAGATAGTTGGGATAGTTGTTCCGTTTGGGTTGAATAATCCACGACCTCAACGGTTTCTGTAACAGTAGATGTTAAATTTTCCTGAGTACACAAAGGAACATATATTACCATCATGTAACAAAAATAATCAATAACTATAGTATAAAATCATTCAAAGTACTAACATTTGGTTGAATTGTTGTTGTTGAAGTATTTTTCCTTGAAGCGGTTTTCCTTTTTCTAGTTATTGTTTCAACGATTGACTTCAATCTCTTAGTTCTTGGTCGGCCTTTACGCTTCACCGCAACGGGACTATGAACAAGTACATCACTACTTCCACATGGGGTGTACGATGGAGTATCGGTCACGGGATTCTCATACCTTAGTTGTCCTCCCTCACTTATTATGTTATTTTTTAATGATGAAGTCAATCCAAACTTTTTAGCAAGGCAATTCAATTCTTTTTCCATTTCATCAGGAGCAGATTCAGATTCACAGGCAGCCTCAGCTATGTCATAGAACCACTTACACAACGATTGATATCTTTGCATCTTGGGTTCCTGGTGCAAAGAAATGTAACCTGCTCGAATGAGTGTGTGCTTTCTTCGAACATTTTTGCTCCAACGGTGAAGAACATATTTGGACGAGACATTGTGTACATCTTCCTGACCGAGAACCAATAGGCAATGGCGATAAATGATACCTCTAAACTCAAACAATAGGCAAGAGCAACTTGTATCGTTTATAAGAGGATCAAATTCCACATGGTAATATTTTGCTGCACATTTTCCATCCCACATGCATTCTTCTTTGATCGTGTACTTGTTTGAAATACAGTCCTTCACCGTGTCTTTGATGAAACAATTCATCATCCACTGAAACTCGATTTGTACTTCCTCAAATTTTGCATGTGTGTACTCAACTTGAAATTGTCTCTCAATTGGTGATTGAGACCCACATGCAACCGTGGTATTGAGGAAGGAGAAGTCAACTTCTATTTCTTTTTGGGCCTTGAATTTAAGAGAATTATCGTATTGAACCACAAATTGTGAAAGTGTGGTACTGGAATTGATAAATCCATCAAAGAAAGCATTCATTCCCCCACTTCTTTGAGTTGTGGACATCCCATCCCAAAAATGATTCTTCAAGTAACAATGCACTCATTTTTGTCTCTCCTCGTACAAATTATATAGCCATTCATTATTTTCTAACCCATGTTTGCTAAGTAGTTCTTTCCAACCAATGTCAAAGTCTATTATACTACCGCAATCATAGACAAGCACTATGATATCACTCTTAATACCAACATAATTTTTATACCCTTAAGATTTCTCTGGTATCTTTTTCATTATGTGCCACAAACACCACTTATGCTTTCTTTTTGGGAAGACTTCTTCAATTGCATTTGCCATGGCCCTACATTGGTCAGTTACAATACCGTCCGACGAATTGTTGCTCATGCATCTTAGCCAACATTGGAATAACCATACAAATGAGGAAGTTTCCTCTGATGAGAGCAATCCAGAACCAAGTAGAATGGATTGTCCATGATGGTTAACTCCTACAAATGGAGCAAACGACATGTCGTACTTGTTTGTTAAGTACGTGGTGTCAAAAGATACCACATCACTGAATTCCTCACATGCAGCTCGACTTATAGTGTCGGCCCAAAATACACTAGTAATTCTATTTTCTTCATCCATTTCGAGGTCATAGAAGAAATCATTATTGAGGCCTCTCATTTTTTAAAAGTGACGTAGCTGCGCTTGACCATCACCCTCCTTACAGAACGACCTTCTTTGTTGACCGATGAAGTTCCTAGCATCTCGCTCCACAAATTGCATATTTTCATATCCACCAGCTTCACCAACTATGCTAAGCAAACTCTTATTAATACGTACATAGACATCGTCATTGACCTCCAATGTGTGCTTTGCATGCATGTTCAATTTTCTATTGGCACGGATTAGATTCGACGTTTGTGGACAAAGCTCTTGACTGTGATGTAGAACTATAATCCTTACAAACCATTTGTCATCTTTTCGTGCAATTGTTATTCCAGTAGGGCATTGATTAGTCTAGCTAGGCAGAGTTTTGAGTTCTGGACGAATGCTAGAAACATATTTACCTTCCCTTGAACAAATCAATCTCAAGTAATACACTTCATTATTGTCATATTTTTTAGAAGTTCTTATTCGTACGCCAAAACCACATCTTTTTTCGTAGTCCCTTACAAACCATTTGTCATCTTTTCGTGTAATTGTTATTCCAGTAGGGCATTGATTAGTCTAGCTAGGCAGAGTTTTGAGTTCTAGACGAATGCTAGAAACATATTTACCTTCCCTTGAACAAATCAATCTCAAGTAATACACTTCATTATTGTCATCTTTTTTAGAAGTTCTTATTCGTACGCCAAAACCACATCTTTTTTCGTAGTCCGAATAAAATTTCTTTGCTTCTTGCATTGTGTCAAAACACATGTTCAAAGTAGGAACCAACTCCAAACAACTCTAATCAACGCTATTAAATTCGTCATTGCTTTCACCAACCACATTGACGTTGTCTGGAAAAGTGTCCATCACAATAATTTATTCCCTGAAAATCTTTCTTAATAAATAAAATAAAGATCAAATTAAGCATGAAGTATTGTTATAATAAATAAACAAAATAACAGTGTTATTCAAGTGTGTTATGTTTACCCAATAATTTTTAGATCAATGTTTATGAAGGATACACAACCCATAACAAATGTTACCCCTAATGCAACGACCAAATACGAAGGAATAAAGAAATCATTAATGGAAGTTATAACCAGGTATACGTACAGTTGAAGACGTTGTTGAATGAATTAAGTCCTCCTTTAATGATGTGGTTGTGCTTCTCACCAACAAGCAAACAATGCCTTTAATGCCTACTTTAATGAACATTAAAGAAAGAACAATGAAAGTGGGCGTCCAACTCAAGAAGATGAAGCAGAAGTAATGTAGAAGCTAAAGGTTCATCTGATTAAGGTAGGAGCATTAAATGCAAAGAAGATGAAGCAGAAGTAATGCATAAGCTAAGGATTTTTGTGTTTAAGGAAGGAGCATTTAATGCAATGTCATAAAGTAGGTAAAAGGTGGCGATACGTGGCGTGTTGAAGTCACTTACCATTTCTCCACATTAAATGCAACTTTGATGAAAAAAGAAAAACGGTTTCTTATTGCATGGGAGAGTTTGAAAAAGTAGACGACAGACTACTTGATGGTGCTTCCTTCATTAAATGTATGAAAAAGGTGAAGAAATAAAATGTTATAATACTAATAAAAAATTTAAATTAATTTTACATATTATTAAGCCTTCATTAGTAATATCAATAATAAATGATATTGAAAATATTATTTGCACAAAAAGTAAACGATTAATAATTACTTTTTTTCGTCTTTATATATCATCATACTTTGTAGTGTAGAAAGTCACTCTCACTTTCATTCCAATCAAGTTCTTGTTTTTAATTCTCTAAGTAATGAGTATTCAATTGGTTTGTTTACAATTTCTAACACCCTTACATAGTCTTACTTAATATGTTTCTTCAACATGATTTATTTTTCTTTCAGATACAAAAACTATGGATGCTTGGGAAGGTCTTGAATTTGACGACGACGTCCTTCAATCATTCTTGAAGAAATGTGATAGTTCATCATCATTGATTCCTAGTCCTGCTGGGAATGTCCAGGAAACTATTATGAATAGGATAAGTGATGACCCACGTACCACCCAACAATTTGCTGAGAAAGTTGCTCAAGCAACGTATGAAAGAGATTTCAATTCCAATGCCTGAAAATGGGATGAGATGTACATAAAACACCATGGTCAGTAATTCCACAAACTTTGTCATTGTATTTGATGTTTGAATTTTTTCTAAAATAAAGAGTCAAATGCACATCTTGTGAAAGATGGAGATATTAAGAACGTCAATCACCTAGATTCAGCAAAATCATTGTCTGTGCTGCCACTTGTTGTTTGTATTGTTAAAGAGTGTAAGTCCAATGGTATGGGAGATATGCAACTGACTCTTAAGGTAATAGTTATCCAGAACATAAACTTTGGTCCTTTAAGTTAAATAATGTGACATTTACTGTGAGCAGGACCCTACTGCGACTATGAAGGCGTCCTTACATAGGAAAGTTCTTCAAGATCCAAATTTTGGTCCACATATCGGCCTTGGTTCCGTTTTGATACTTAACCTTGTAATCCATCTAATTCATATTTCAATTTATCGTGGATAACTTTTGCAATTGTTATTGATATTATTCGCCTCTTTTGATTTAGGTACATTCATTCAGTGCATTTGCGACAGCCCATTACCCTAACATAGTGCTTCGAAATGTAGTGAAAGTCTTTGTTAGTGACATATGTCCTCCCACAAAGGAACTGGTGAACCAAACATGCAAACCAGTCAATCGACCCCTACTACGGGAAGAACCAAATGTGGCTGAAATTATGCGAAAATTTATTAATCCACATCATCAACCATCTACATCAAAAGTACCAGACAGCAACAACGAACAAGACTCTACAACAATGAAATAATTATTTAATCATATTAATGGATGTTTGCTTCCTTATGCAAGTCAATTTGAATCATTTACGGATTACTGTACAAGTTTTTACTATAAGTCATACTTTTATTCCGGATCACTGTAATATTATCACTGTAACCAAATTATGTCCAACCCCTCAATGGGGAGCTCTTCTTCCACAGCAGGGAAATGGCGCTAAACTTTCAGTACAAATTCGTGAATTTCCACTGGTAAGCGATTACAGGCTACTCGTAATCGATTACACACGCACATAATTGTCTATCTTCCTCTTCCTCACAACACCACTTGGATGCAATCATAAGCAACCAATTTTGTGGACACCCTAAGTCCTTTCAACCACTACTAAGTACATCCACATGTCCTTGGTCATAAAATTCAACCAACCAAGTGAAGATCTTTCAATAAATTTCACCAAATTAGGTCCAACCCCTCAATAGGGAGTTGTTCTTCCGCAGCAGGGGAGTGGCGCTACACTTTCGGTACAAATTCATGATTTTCCACTGGTAAGCGATTATAGGTTAATCGTAATAGATTACACACGCACATAACTGCCTATCCTCTTCTTCACAACACCACTAGGATGCAATTATAAGCAACCAATTTTGTGGACACCTTAAGTCCTTTCAACCTCTACTAAGTACATTCACACGTCCTTGGTCATAAAATCAACCAACCAAGTGAAGATCTTGCAATAAATTTCACCATATTAGGTCCTACCCCTCAATGGGGAGTTGTTCTCCCCCAACACGGGAGTTGCGCTACACTTTCGGTACAAATTCATGATTTTCCACTTATAAGCGATTACATGATACTAGTAATTGATTACACACGAACATAACTGCCTATCGTCCTCTTCCCCATAACTCAACTTAGATGCAATAATAAGCAACCAATTTTGTGGACACCCTAACTCCTTTCAACCACTACTAAGTACACCCACACGTCCTTGGTCATAAAAATCAACCAACCAAGTAAAGATCTTTCAATAAATTTCACCAAAATAGATTCAACCCCTCAACGGAGAGCTATTCTTCCACAGTAGGGGAGTGGCGCTACACTTTCGGTACAAATTTGTGATTTTCCACTCGTAAGCGATTACAGGCTACTCATAATTGATTACACTCACAGACTACTGCCTTTCTTCCTCCTCCTCACAACACCACTAGGATGCAATCATAAGCAACCAATTTTGTGGACACCATAAGTCCTTTCAACCTCTATTAAGTACATCCACACATCCTTGGTCATAAAAATCAACCAACCAAGTGAAGATCTTGCAATAAATTTCACCAAATTCGGTCCAACCCCTCAATGGGGAGTTGTTCTACCACAACAGGGGAGTGACGCTACACTTTTGGTACAAATTCGTGATTTTCCACTAGTAAGCGATTACATGCTACTCGTAATCGAATACACAAGAGCATAACTACCTATCTTCCTCTTCCCCAAAACTCCACTTGGATGCAATCATAAGCAACCAATTTTGTGAACACCCTAAGTCCTTTCAACCACTACTAAGTACATCCACACGTCCTTGGTCATAAAAATCAACCAACCAAATGAAGATCTTGCAATAAATTTCACCAAATTAGGTCCAACCCCTCAATGGGGAGTTGTTCTTCCACAGCAGGGGAGTGACGCAACACTTTCGGTACAAATTCATGATTTTTCACTAGTAAGCGATTACAGGTTACTCGTAATCGATTACACATGCACATAAATGCCTATCCTCTTCTTCACAACACCACTAGGATGCAATCATAAACAACCAATTTTGTGGACACCCTAAGTCCTTTCAACCACTACTACCTACATCCACACATCCTTCGTCATAAATATCAACGAACCAAGTGAATATCTTGCAATAAATTTCACCAAATTAGGACCAACTCCTCAATGGGGAGCTCTTCTTCCACAGCAAGGGAGTGAAGCTACTCTTTCGGTACATATTCATGATTTTTCATAGGTAAGTGATTACATGCTACTCGTGATTGATTATAGACGCACATAACTGCCTATCTTCCTCTTCCTCACAACACCACTTGGATGCAATCATAAGCAACCAATTTTGTGGACACCCTAAGTCCTTTTAACCACTACTAACTACATCCACACATCCTTCGTCATAAAATCAACCAACCAAATGAAGATCTTGCAACAGATTTTACCAAATTAGGTCCAACCCCTCAATGGGGAGCTCTTCTCCCACAGCAAGGGAGTGGCGCTACACGTTCGGTACAAATTCGTGATTTTTCACAGGTAAGCGATTACATGCTACTCGTAATCGATTACAGACGCACATAACTGCCTATCTTCCTCTTCCTCACAACACCACTTGGATGCAATCATAAGCAACCAATTTTGTGGACACCCTAAGTCCTTTCAACCACTACTAACTACATCTACATGTGCTTGTTCATAAAAATCAACCAACCAAGTGAAGATCTTTCAATAAATTTCACCAAATTAGGTCCAAACCCTCAATGGGGAGCTCTTCTTCCACAGTAGGAGAGTGGCGCTACACTTTCGGTACAAAATCGTGATTTTTCACTGGTAAGCGATTACATGCTACTCATAATCAATTATAGACGCACATAACTGAGAACAATTGTCTTCCAAAAATAGAACTTCCAGGCAATCAACAACAACCAATTTAGTAAACCTATTGTTTTAGTCCAACTCCTCATCAGTACAGGGACACATCAATTTTGACCCAAAAGTTAATGAATAAACTCACTCAACCAAAAAAACAGACAAAGAAAATGAATATGAAGAATAATTAATCAAGAATAGTTTAGTTGTATTCCTTTGCTATAATTCTGTACAATTCTGTAAAAAAATTTAATAGTTTAATTTTGTACAATGTCTATTCATTTTCTATAAAATAAGAATCTAAACCAAGAACACATTTCTAATGCTATAGTAATCCAAAATGTTGTAACGTTTCAAATCTTCGGACGTTGTTCTCGTTTAGGATCCAATCACATATAGATTTCTTCCTAAACGCTGCCAAGTCCTCCTGAAATGAACATTTTGGAATTTAGAAACAATATGAAGACAACGATAATGTAATATTTACAAATTCATAATTTTACCTATATTTGTATAATCAGGCATGCTTTTGCCATCATATTTCTCCTCTCCATCCCATATTTCAATAGCTTTCATCATTATTACACCACAATCGTATATGTAGAATTAAAAAAAAAAATGCATACATTAATTTTATTAACGGAAACACCAAATATTACAACACAATGGTAATATAAACTTATGTGTTTGGTTAGACTGGGATTTTAGCTTGTTCAACTACTAAAGGAGACTTGGAATCTTCAAGTCTATCTGACAACAAACCCCAAAACTGTTGAATATTTTGAGCCTGTATGGTACAAAAATAAAAAAAGTCAGTTCGAAATATATACTTTATAAGTAGTCATCTTAAAAAAGTCTGCAACCATTGTAAAATATACAATGCCTTTGTTAATCCGACAATGTCCTCTGATTCCCTTGGCTAGTGAGTCAATCACAAATAACTGAAATGTGCAGACCTTCAGTGCATAGCACCACCAATGACCATCACTTACAATTGGGATGAACACCTAAATTTTTTTTTGAATATGTGATAATAGTAACAACCACATAAAAAAACAAGTATCTCCTTAGAAAGTACAGCTTACTTACCCAATCAGCAGAAAATAAGTCTTTCAGTACAACCAGATCGTATCGGAAATATGGCTGGTAATCAAGAATTTGCCACACATGTTGGTTGGTTGATTGTTTCCTATAGTCGTACAGTACATGGGTCTTTAATAAAAAAAAACATTCATCAATAAACAACCATTTGAATATAAAATTATACCATCGGAAAAAAAAACACTATAATTAAAGCTTTTACCCCAAACATAGGACTGAATACAAACATCTTTATGACTCCAGACAACCGTTTCTCAAAGTACATGAACATTGTTGCAACAAAAATTAACGCCTACAAAACAATAAACAACTTTAACATCAACTTATTGAACTTTGTAAATTGATTGACAACATTAATTAAAGTCAAATGTACAATTACCATGTTGTCTACACATTGATGAGGCCCTAAAGAGCTACAATCACTTGTGGTCAACAATTGACCCATTATTTCAGACACATAGCTGAAAAGTCAACAATATTAAATCAGGTACCAATATCATTCTTCATTAATAACAAAAACAAAAATTACTATGTTACCTTTGTGGAATGTCTCTTCGCGTCATTACGTTGTACAACATATCCAAATCAACTGTTGTTCTTGGATCACCAACATAAGTAGACAAAGGCACTATGGACAAGGGTTCAACATGGGAATCTACTTCATCATAATCATCATCACCAATGTCAATGAAAGGTCGTCGATGGTCAAGGGGTACACCTTGTTCTTCAGGAGCTTCATCTGCAGGTTCTTCATGTGCTTCATCTGTAGGTTCTTCATGTGCTTCACCTACAGGTTGTTCATGTGCTTCACCTGCAGGTTCTTCACAGCCATCTTGTGCACCATCTTCATTCCCCTAACCCTCAACATCAACACCAGCTTCATCACTTGAAGTATATTCTTCAACATTTCGAGACTTCTGAAGATCACGAAGTTCCTTCCTAATAGCCGCAATATTATCTCTTAGAATTCTTCTCTTCCGATTGTTTGTTCGAATTTTTTCCTCAGCGACTGATTTCCAACCTTCATCATCTTCTTTTTTAGGCGCTTCTTCTTCACGACTGCAACCTTCACCCCTTGCCACCTCATCCATATTGAAAGCAACACGGATGATGAGATTTTGACGATCATTGTCACTAAGGTACCAATCAAAATGTACCTATAACAATTAAATAAAAATTTCTCAATCAAATAACAATAACAGAAATCATAACAATAACCATAAAAGATGTTAACAAACTTTCTTACCTCCCTTGTCTTAAACAAAACATCTATTGTTTTGGTCCTATGTTTGAACGAACGAAATCGCTTCACGCGCAGGAATACCTTGCGAGAAGAATGACCATGCAAATCAAGGCGTTCATACGCCCAAAGCTACAATCAAACAATAATACTAATGACACAAGTAATTACAAGGAATTAAGTTAATAAAACAAACATAAACAATAAATCATATTACCTACAAAACAATTGCATTGCCACTTATGCTCAAGCCATCAACAATCACTCCAGAATGAATTTTCTTACTACATCGGTTTAGACTATGTACAATATATGTATGTACAACACTAGACCAATCATAATCAGACAATCTATCTAACTCATCTAACACTAAACAAGGCATGTTAGATACATATTTTGACTTCCTAGGGAAATAAAATACCACAAAACAAACTAATATATACAAACGACATACCACATCTACCTCAGTATCATCATTAACTACAACCACATTAAACATATTTATGAGGTCATTCAAAGTCGTTGTTTTTGAATTAAATGATTCACCAACTTTACCAACAACTGACTCATCGTAAGGCACGTTTAAACCCCCTACTCCTATACCTAAACTCATGAATACATCCATCACATTGAAAGGAACCAGATGTTGCCTAAGTCTAAACGATTGATGGTGGGGAACCAACCGACGTATCATCTGTTTCAACAATTTTAAATTGACCTCTAAAGGATCAACAATGGCTAAACAAGACCTAAGTGGAGTTTGGCCAATGCGCATCATATGTCTGACTCGGAGGCGCAATGTAGGATGTATCCATCCAAGCTCGCAGGTGCCACTATAAAACAGTCCTCATTGATAACATTGAAATCAGTGCTCAAAAATAACAAACACAACACAAATGTTAAAACTCTACTTACATTGTTATTCGATGCTTCCATTTCTGTTTTAACTGAACTAATAACTTCAATCAAATAATAACCTACAATAACAAATAAACAAAGGGGAAAAGATACATTTCAATACATTTAGTAAACATTTCAAGTAATGCTGATAAACCTTGCGACAAAACATTGTCTTTGAAAACTCATACCACTTAAAGAGCTAAGCAACAATCTCGACAAACTTTGTTTTGTAAATACAAACTAAAATTATTGATGAATACAAGATGTACAAATGGAAAATTCAAATCTTAAAGAGTCCTTTACAGCATTAAGCATTGAACTAAAATTAGTTCCATCCGTCAATGATATGTTAAATTGTCATAATAAGAATGGAAAACAATTGTTGCCTCAAAAGCAAAATGAGATTTTGGAAGAATCGGATATGTTTAGCACTTTACATGATGAGAAAACAAAATTGCAAAGACTGATGCAAGTTTTGAAGAGTATATATGATGAAACCAGGGTGATACTTTAATAACAAGCTAGTCAATTTTTAAAATTATCCTCTAGTAACGATCGACAAAATGATGACCTTGGGTGCCTTGGTGGAGTGAATCAAAATTTGGAAGAAAAAATAAGGCACATGCACTAAGAACTTGGAGAAATTAAAGTGAGGGAAGAGAAGTTAAGTCATGAACTACTCAAGGGAACAACTAGACACTAGATTTTTGTCGTTAATGACACATTATTTGAAGAGAAGGTCTATGAGCTAGCCTATGCATGTGAAGATCTTGAACCTAAAAGCAACTTTAAAGACATGGAAAGTGAAATATTCATAGAAAGAGTTTGCAAGTTGGAAGAGGAAAATGGGTAACCAAATTCATTGCACAATACAGAGTACAAAGAAAGGAAGAAACCATTAACAAACCAAAAAACCACAAGAACGAAGCACGATACAAAGTGTGAATAAACAATACCTTTGGATAAAAGACGAAAATCGCTCCTGACAAAGTGGCCACCGCACCCAACCGACGAAGGACCAACGGCGACGGCGAAAAAACGAAACCTTTCAACAAATGACGCCAACAGTGGACCCAAGCCAGACTTCCTCCCAACACTTCAATGGCGAACCGACACACACGACTTCGTCCAAATAGAATGGTGGACCCAAGAACAATTTTCACAGCGATGGACAAATAGCACTTTGTTGGTGGAGCGAGAGTTTCGAATGGAGAACGAAAAACTGGTGAGAGAGTTTCGTAGGGATGAATTTCACTTTGTGAAAGGCGCCAACAGGTTTCAACATTTTGATTTCCAAAAGCACTCTCGAAAACAAAATTAAACTTTTAAAAAATATAATTTAGAACAATAAATGACACAACGACACGTGTCATTGTCAAATTTGCATTGTTGAAGAAACGTTTTCCATAAAATAATTTCTAAAAAAAAAGGTGTAAAACAAAAACCAAAACCATTAATCTTTCCTACAACTCTCAAGCAGTTAAGCTATAGTACAAAACAAAAGATGACAAAAACATGTTGCAAACATTTACATATAGTTTCACAATACTGCTTACTACTAAATTATTCAATGAAACAAAAAAGCCTGCAGACAACGTGGAAATCGAAAATATTATTATATTTTCTACTACACGTTCATAAGTTGAAGCATCAAACTTGGCAATATAATAATAGTGCAAACATTTAATTACATCACATATATCATGGCTTTATGAAAATCGTATCCTATAAATATATGATGATATTTTTGTAATTTTTGAAAAGATATAGATTACGATTATACATAAAACTGTAAATATATTCTGATAGTCAGTATATATGGTTCTCCCTTATAAATATGTGTAATGCAAACACTTTAAAAACAAATACATATTAATATAAGTTATTACAAAAGAAAAAGATTGATTAAAAAATCAATTTTTTCTTATTTATAGTGGATTTTTCAAAATTATTAGTAGTGAAAACTGAATTTATGTTGCTTGTTTTTTTTTTCAACAATGTTATCTGATAGTATTAAATCTTGATTTAATTCTTAAAATTATTTAATAGAGTGAGAACTACCAAAAATAAAAATAGATTTTTTTAAAAAAATATCATACGGTTGGATGAAAAAATTATAACTTATTCATGATTATACTTGTGATTTTTTTATGGGTTAAATATGTTTTTAGTCTCTATACTTTGGGGCGATTTTGGGTTTAGTCCCTTTTTCAAACTAAGATACAATTTAGTCCTTCGACTTTACAAAACTCTGGTTTTAGTCCTTTTTACAAAATTTTTTTAACTTTATTTGCTGTTTCAAACGCGTTTCTCAGTTAACATTGAAGCAAAAATGTGTTTGTAAACAATCCAAATGCTATAATGAAACGTGTTTGAAACAGCAAATAAAGTTAAAAAATTTGATAAAAAAGACTAAAACCAGAGTTTTCTAAAGTTGAAGGACTAAATTGTACCTTAGTTTGAAAGATGGACTAAATCCAAAATCGCCCTAAAGTATAGAGACTAAAAACATATTTAATCCTTTTTTTATCAAATCGTAACCTAGTGTGATATTTTTTAAAAAATATTTTTTAATTCTATACATTACGATTTCTTTTTCATATCCAACTACAACTTATAATGTATTATAGGTTATGATTTTCAATTTTAGTTTATAACCTACAATTTTTTACTGCGTTTTCATATTATGGTTCGTTAATTGAAATTTAATATTGAAAATAATTGTAAAATAGAAATGTAAAATATAGAAAAGTGGGTGAAAAATACTAATAAAAAAAACCTTAAACTATGAATTTTAAAAAATTCCATAACATTTCAGAAAAAATTGACATCAGACTCACTTACAACAGATATAAATTAGTCATTTAACTATGATTTTAGGCCAAAAAAGACGTTAAATGACATGAGACCTAATGTAGTTTAATGTTATTTAATGTCTATCGAACATAAGATCGACATTAAATGACTAATTACATGTATTGTGAATAAATCCAATTGAACAAAATATTTATAAAAATTACTATTACATATTTTTAAGGTCAAAATTTATTATTTACATATATAAAGAATGCTACGTTATAAACGTTTTTTAATACTAATATTATCCAGAATTCATATTATTATTTATGGTAATAGTCAAAATGTCATACATATGACTAATTATCAAATTTGTCTAAGAAGAAATAAATACATAGATATTAGACTACTTGTAAATAGATTTATAATACCAAAATAAAGATTCAAATACTACTTTGAATGAATTAAATTTTCGTTTGAAAATAAAGGAATATTATTCAAAATCACTTTCACACTTTGAAATATAAAAAATAAAAAATTATTGTATATTGAGTCTAATTCACTGTTGTTTTTTTGAAGAATGCAACAAATAATCTACTAATTAAACAGAATTTGATAATATTAAATCTAATTAAACTGAGTATTATATTTTAGACGGTATTTTGTCATAACTATATTAAAAAATTTTGGTGTTATCACATGTATATTCCTATGTATAAGGATATATTTTACTTTTTCAAATATATTATACATATAATACAATTGATTTCGAGTTTTTTCTTTAATTTTTATTTTTATGTTTTTTTTTTCGAACCCCCACGCATATGTATACTAATATGATTAATTATAAGTCTGATGAATCATGATACAGTACAAAGACTCATTATTTATATGATAAGCTATGCGATCACATGGTGATGAATAGTGACATAGTACCATAGTCAACATTCCCATCTAGCAATTATACAAGATGAAATGGATCGTTAATTATTTGTAAAATTATTGTCTTTTCATGTTTCATATTCTGTGGGGAAATGTTATTGTACAATAATTGCGATCGAGTTGCTTCATTTTAATTATTTTTCAGGAATGCATGTCACTTGTATCTTACACTATCTTTAGGTGATGAATAACAAACACACAAGCGAGAGAAAAAAAAACATAAACATGAAGAAGAAATAAGAGTTAAATGAAAATTTTAATGGTAGATGAAATTTTGTATTTAAAAATGTTAAAAGTATGAAAATATATATATATATATATATATATATATATATATATATAATGTCATTTTGGTCTCTAAATTTTTAACTGTTTATTATATGGTGTTAAAATTTGTTCTAAAACGACATATATTGAGAATGTCTTAAAATTATTTATGAACCCACAATATAATGAAGTCAATATATTTATTAGCTTATATTAAACAAAGTAATGAGAAAAATTCCACAAGTGAAGAACATAAGCCAAGAACAAGTACCCAACAATTGCATTAGACTACATGTGCATCCTGATAGAAGGAACAGCATCCTCACATGACAGTAACTTCACCATCCTCTTTCTCTTGCAAACTTAGTCTTATTAGTGATCATGAAACTTCAACTTCAATTAAAAGATACAATAAACACATCTGTTAGAGAGATTCTTGTGACCCCAATCAAAGATTTCACCTGCTGAAACTGATAATGCAGAGCAAATCATCTATTGATCATATTTTATTAAGAACACTTATTTTGTTATATATACATGTTTCAAGAATTAAAAAAGTACATTTTTTTATTGAAAAGTGATAATTAATATTATTATCTTTTTTTACCATGATTGGTAATGAATAATTTTATTTCTTATTCTCATCACTCCTAATTACAATGAGCATTAGCACCACTCTTGGTTAAAACGAGTATTAGTATCACTCCTGGTTCTCTAGTCAACATGACTAGAATGAGTTTAGCCTCTCTAGGTTCTAATCCTAAACAATGTTTGGACGTTCAACTCAACCTGAACTGAACAACTAAGTATTTGAGTTCTCTTCAGAACATATAACAAATCCACAAATGAATTTTCTAAAAGGTACAGACGATTAACTCTTAGTGAGAGGATATGTGATTTAATACAATATAATTTGTAACACTTGAATGTGTTTCTCTCGTTACAAATATTTTTCTCTCAAAAGATATTGAGCGTCAGACGATATAAGAACACTTTAAGCTTTTCTCTCTTTTCACGTTGTTATTCTTCTTACGTTATCTTTCTTGTGCTTTTCATAAACAATGTCTTCTCTTCAAGCTTTCTCCTATATATGGCTTCTCTTGAAAGATGACCATTAGACCAAGAAGTTAACTTCTGAAGAGTTGGTAGCCTTTCGATATGAAGTCTTACTTTAGTCTACTTTGTAGGGTCTAGAGCTTTTCCTTATAGCCTTAACCGGAACTTGAACTTGTACGATGTGACAGAGCAAATGGCTTCAAGGAAACATTCCTAAAATGTTTTTCTTATCTCTCACAACATTTTTTTTCTTGGGTGTCATGATTCTGATCATATCTATCTACTTTATTGATCGGCACGGATATCTACAAACAAAGTATTCAAGCATCAAAGTACTTTTTCGTACATGCATTAAATGTTTTGAAAGTTGATAAACGTTAAGTAGTGTAGCGTGTTCAAGACATTTTATCATTTCTCATTTTATTAATAAATGCATTGTTTGGTAAGACAAATCAAATGTATATTCATCAGATGATATTATCATGAAGTGCTTGTTAATACACTCGCAAGTGTACCAGATCGTATCAAGTAATAAATAAACGGTAAGTCTGAGTATCGTCTCCCAAAGGACTCTTAGGCCTAAACGTTCATGTGATTAATGGAAATCATAAGACTTGAGTAAATAATAAATTGAATTGTAAATGCAAAATAAGAATTAAACATGCATGCAAGGGTTTTGATCAATTGGCAAGAAAAGGATATGAATGAATGGAGTTGTTGGGGCTTACGATTTCATTCTAATCCACTCTCAAATATCTACTATTCTTATTAGATTCAACTTTGTTATCAATGTTCATGCAACTTTCTATTTTACTTTAAACCCGATCTCTCGGCGAAAAGAGCCTAATCACAACTACTAGTTTACTATCTCTATTCTCCCTAGTAATCACTCATGCAATATCCACAGAAGCTTAAAGCAATTGACTTTCCTATTCCTTTCTCTAGGTAATATGTATTCATCAGGAGAAATTATTCATGTCTAGACCTAACTATATGTCTCCATATAGAAAGAATCAAAGGTGATGCATTTGAATAAGGTCTTAAACAAAGCATTGGCAAGAACGGAAGAAAAACTCAAACTATTGAATAACACAAGTATCTGAATAAAATAAGAAATTCGATATAAGAGAGTTTCAAAGAATTACATCGTTTTCCAACAACAAAGGGTTTAGTTCACCATAGTCATGGTGAAACTAGATGAATTGAATGAAAAGAAGATAAAAGATAACCCTAGATTTGTAAAATTGGAGCTCCCGCATCCAAGATTCGCCTCCAAGGTGTGAAAATTGTGTTTCTGCATCCTTTCTGCCAAAAGATACCTCTTCTGGTTCATCTGGGGTCTATTTATAACTCAGAAAAGTAACAGAATTTTGGCTTAGGCACATAAGTACACCGCTCAGCGTTCACTTCCAAGTGTCTGACAGTGCTATCACTGTCGAGGTCACCGCTCAGCGGTGGATCTGTCGCTCAACGGTAGGCGCGACTCTTCTTTGGTGCCTCCTTCCATCTTATTTTGAGTCCAATCCCTTCTTACTTCACTATCGTTCATCTATTTCTCGTTAAGTCCTGTCAAAACAAGGAAAACCAACCATAATACCCATAAAACACTTTTGACTCTCTTGTAACCTAACTAAGACAAAATGCATGATTTCAATCTAGTTTCTAAGTCATAAAGGGTGTGTTTTGTATCAAAATTAAGTATGAAAATAACGGTTTTTCAACCGTTATCACAACCCCAAACTTAGAACTTTGCTTGTCCTCAAGCAAACAAAACAGAACTTAGCCTTCCACCTATCATCAAAATGGTTCAACACTTTCAAAACCTCTTTCTTTCTCAACAAGTAATTACTCAATTCAGCTTTTCAATGGAATCTAATCAAGATGCACACATGTTTCAATTCATTTCAACTCACATAGTGTTCACATAATCATATAATTTCCAACAGATGCAATTCTTATGAATGATCAATTAACGAAGCATAAATGTAATCATGAATTCATGTAATCAATCCTCACCAGATAAGGTGTTTCACTCAATCACTCAAGTGTTTCAAGAGATCACTCCTTCCCTCCACTATCTACATGTCACATAGAACAAAATTGCCTTTCATCTACTCCAATCAACATTCTCACACATAAATGTCATCACAAGGACTTTTCAAGGTTTATAATAAGGTTGGGATAACAAGAAAAATTGGTTTTCCTGGATCACAAAATTCTTGAGTTGAGAGAATTATTCAAACATTCACATTCAAGCACAAACTCTCTCTTTCACCAATTTCACCATTCCCAACTTTCCCTTTTTCTTTTGCATTGAGCTTTTTTTTCATGCTTTTCTTTTCTATCTTTTCTATCTTTTTCATGCTTTTTTACATTCAACACACTAGCTCAATGCTTTTCTTTGCCTTTCAATTCTCCCAACAACCCCAAACTTGAACCTTTATCAATACCATGCAATTATTCTCATCTCAACCCAAGGTAAAGATTTTTCAACAAGGTTTTCACATAAAGTGTTTAAGGCTAAGGTTCAAAAAGGGTAGAACACATTGTTCTCTTTACTTTGGGATGAAAATTTGGCTAAGTAAAGGCTTCCAAAAATGGCCTTGATCATATGACATCAACATGCAATTCAATCAATCAAAAAGATTTAGGCAAAATCACTCATGCTTTCAAGTAGATAGCAAATATATCAATAAAAACTCTGGAGCTCAAAACCTCACTCATAAGTTCAATATTTCCACAATCATAATCATACACACTGTTTAGCATCATAATCACAATCATAAACTCATCATGCATCTATTCACATAGTTTGTGAACACTTCACCTGTATATAAGCATGTAAAGCAATCTCAATCATCATCCACATCAAGCATCATCAAGCACACTCATCATGCAATCAACAAGTCAAACCATCATCAAATAAGGTGTTCAAGCAAGTACAATAAAAACCTACACTACTCAACAGAAGCAAACTTATACTAAAAATTCAAAAACAAAAACAAAAATAAAAGATAAGAAAATCCTGGGTTGCCTCCCAGTAGCGCTTGTTTAACGTCACGAGCTTGACCCAAACCTTTCTAGCACTTATTAGTAAATGCAAACTTACCAACACCCATCAGTAGGTGTACCTTCTTGTACCCGTCAGTGAGTACCTAAACCCAAAAATTTAAAAATTGTTCATGATTACATCACCAAGATTTAAAAATTTAAAGTACAAAAATATTGTTCTTGGATCACTAGGGTGCCTCCCAGTAAGCGCTCTTTTTACATCACTAGCTTGACCCAGTGAAAGCTCACGCCTCCTTTTCCATGTTGGTGTCTTCCTCATCCCACCAATTCATCAATTGCTTCTTGTCCACCTTCTTGACTTTCCTAGAATATGGAGCTTCAATCTCTAACACTTCATTCTTCTTATAGCCTTTCACCACCCACTGCTTCTTCTTGTATTTCACCAAAGTACCAAGCTCGAGTGGTTTATCTTCCAAGTCAACATGGACTGTGCCTCCTTTATCAACATCTTCCTTTTTCTGTACCTGCATGACATTACAATTATTACCTTTGTTAGCACATTTAGACCCATCAACCGCTGCATCTTTCTTTGAAGCTCTATATTTAGCCCTCTTTTGGATTCGCGTCAGCTTCTCTTCAGAGGAAGTATAGATCAACTTCTGTTCTTGGTCTTTTAACATAACCATCTTGTCATGGATACTTATGACCACTTTGGCCGTTTTCGTGAATGCCCTTCCAAGAATCAACGGAATCATCTCATCGGCTTTCATCTCCATCACTACAAAATCGACCAAGAATTCAAGGTTTTCAACACGAATCACCACGTCCTCCACCACACCATAAGGTCTCTTTGAAGATCCATCCGCCACAACCATAGACGTATTGGATGACTTTAATGTTAACCCACCAATCTTTTTCAGCATAGATAAGGGCATCAAATTATACCTGACCCAGAATCAAGAAAGCTCTCCCTACATTAAAATCTCCAATGGTGCATGGGATAGTAAGACTTCCTGGATCCTTCATTTTTGGAGGGTGCTTCCTCTTCAAAGGGCGAATACAACCTTCTTACTTCTTAGTGTCTTCCTCTTCAAGATCTATAATTTCAACAAGATAATACTTTATGCGCTTGGAATAGACAGGAAGTTGGTGGAGTGCTTTGGTTAAAGGCATAGTAATCTTCATCTGATTAAAAATTTCTCTAAAGTTCCCACAATTACTCTCTTTTCTCTCTTCTCCTCTCAGGTAAGGAACATCACTCTCATCTTTTTTAATTTTTTCTTTTTCAATTTTTTTTCGTCCATCTTCTCATCCTCATCCTCACTACTTTCTAACTCAATAATTTCTTTTTCCACTCCTTCCTCAACTATGCTCACAACAACTTTACAATCTTCTCTAGGGTTAACTTCAGTATTAACCCCAAATTGATGTTTCTCTGTGACCTCCACTCTTTTTGACAATTGACCAATTTGCGTCTCTATATTCCTGAAGGCAGCAATATTTTCTTTGTAGTTGGACTCATACACCTTCATAAATTTTTCAAATCTCTCATCAAAAATTTTGACATAATCCGTCAAATTAGCCACCTTTTGCCATAGTGGTGGTTGTTGTGGTCTATTAAACTGGCCTCCAGGTTGTCCAATTTGATTCCGACTTTGCCCAATGCTAGGGTGATTCTTCCAACCTTGGTTGTAGTTACTTTGGCTGAAGTTACCCTAGCGGTATTGAACCTAGTTGCCCATGTCATTTGCTTCTTCTTCTTGGGCCTCCTCTGGAAAAGCACATTGACCATTAATATGGTCACCACCACAACGGTCACAAAGTTGTTGTTGGATCTGAGAAACATTCTTTAATTCAAAAGGAAGTTGAGCTATATTCTTTGCCAGATTCTCCAATTGTTGAGTTAACAGTTTGTTCTGTGCAAGCAAGGCATCTTCATTCGTCAGTTGGAGAACTCCCCTCTTTTGAAATGGCATGCCCCTTTCATTCTGAGTTTCATTCTCATTGGCTGCCATACTCTCAATCAAATCATAGGCCTCCTCAGCAGTCTTTCTCTTAATATTACCTCCAGCTGAGGCATCTAACATAAGCTTTGACTGTGTACCAAGACCTCCAAGGAATGCAAGAACCACAGTTATCTCATCAAAATCGTGCACATGCGTCTTTCTCAGCAAACCTTTAAATTTGTCCCACACCTGACTTAGGGTTTCCTCCATGCTCTGCCTGAAAGAAGATATATCCATCTTTCCTTTGTTGATTTTAGCTTGTGGAAAATATTTATTGAAAAATTTAGCCACTACAGCCTCCCAAGTAGTAAAGCTTCATTCTGGAAAAGAGTTCAGCCACAATTTAGCATTGCCTCCCAATGAGAAAGAAACAAGCTAAGCTTAATTAAATCATCTGAAACTCAGTTGATCTTCATCGTGTTACAAATCTCATTAAACATGGTGAGATGATCATATTGACTTTCATTTGACAGTCCATTAAACTGGTTGCTTTGTACCAAGTGTATCAACGCAGGATTCATCACCATATTCAATGCATTGTTCCTTGGCATTCCTATGCTGTTAAAGTGTTGAGGACCAACCACATTAGATGCATCTACTAATGTGCGTCTAGGAGGAGGTTCTCTCTCTTCAGTCATCTTTTCTGTGCTTTGTTGTGATGCTTCCGGTGAGGGTTGCAAAAGTCCTTCAAGAGAGGGGAATAATTCTCTAGATGGTTTTCTGACTTTCTTCCCCCTCCTTTCACTCAATCCTTCAAGAAGAGGTTGTTGATTTTTCTTGCTCCTAGTGTGAATTACCTCCTGCATACACAAGAAACATAAACCCTAAAAAACACTTTTATATAAAAATAAAAACAAAAATGAACAACAAAACAAAAATCAAGTCAAATTCAATCAAAAATCACACTATTAGAATAGTTAAACCAATGAATCCCCGGCAACGGCGCCAAAAACTTGTTAACACACTGGCAAGTGTACCAGATCATATCAAGTAATAAATAAACGGTAAGTCCGAGTATCGTCTCCCAAAGGACTCAGGCCTAAACGTTCATGTGATTAATGGAAATCATAAGACTTGAGTAAATAATAAATTGAATTGTAAATGCAAAATAAGAATTAAACATGCATGCAAGGGTTTTGATCAATTGGCAAGAAAAGGATATGGATGAATGGAGTTTTTGGGGTTTACGGTTTCATTCTAATCCACTCTCAAATATCTACTATTCTTATTAGATTCAACTTTGTTATCAATGTTCATGCAACTTTCTATTTTACTCTAAACTCGATCTCTCGGCGAAAATCACAACTACTAGTTTACTATCTCTAGTCTCCCTAGTAATAACTCATGCAATATCCATAGAAGCTTAAAGCAATTAACTTTTGTATTCCTATCTCTAGGTAATATGTATTCATCAAGAGAAATTCTTCATGTCTAGACCTAACTATACGTCTCCATATAGAAAGAATCAAAGGTGATGCATTTGAATAACGTCTTAAACAAAGCATTGGCAAGAACAGAAGAAAAACTCTAACTATTGAATAACACAAGTATATGAATAAAATAAGAAATTCGATATAAGAGAGTTTCAAAGAATTACATCGTTCCCCAACAACAAAGGGTTTAGTTCACCAAAGTCATGGTGAAACTAGATGAATTGAATGAAAAGAAGATAAAAGATAACCCTAGAGTTGTAAAAGTGGAGCTCCCGCATCCAAGATTCGCCTCCAAGGTGTGAAAATTGTGTTTCTGCGTCCTTTCTGCCAAAAGATACCCTTTCCGGTTCATTTGGGGTCTATTTATAACTCAGAAAAATAACAGAATTTTGGCCTAGGCCCATAAGTACACCGCTCAACATTGAGTTCACCGCTCAGTGGTAGGTGCGGCACTTGAGTCCACCGCTCAACGTTCACTTCTAGGTGTCTGACGGTGCTATCACTATCGAGGCCACTGCTCAGCGGTGGATCTGCCGCTCAACGGTAGGCGTGACTCTTCTGTGGTGCCTCCTTCCATCTTCTTTTGAGTCCAATCCCTTCTTACTTCACTATCTTTCATATATGTCTTGTTAAGTCCTGTCAAAACAAGGAAAACCAAGCATAATACCCATAAAACACTTTTGACTCTCTTGTAACCTAACTAAGACAAAATGCATGATTTGAAGCTAGTTTCTAAGTCATAAAGGGTGTGTTTTGTATCAAAATTAAGTATGAAAATAACGGTTTTTCAACCGTTATCAGTGATTTCAAAGGATAAAATATTTTAATGATCATTCATAAGACGATGTTTTATGTAGAAAGCTTTTCTTGATTTAACACTATATTCAATAGAAATTTCTTTTAACCATAGTGTCATATAAGAGATAGACTATTATTTTATTAAGAAGTTAGTTTATTTTGCTCATATAGTTTATTAAGAAATTTCAATGATAGACACTTTCTTCTAAAAGTTGTTTATGATTTTCTAATCCATTTAAGCAGTTTGGTCTTCATTTCAATTCTTAGCTTCAGACGTTATAAAACGCTTCTTCATTAGACGCCATTGTTTTAAACAAATTTTCCTAAACAACTTTTTCTTAGCAACAATATTTTGTTTAATGCTCTTTGTTAAACTTCAAAACTTGGGTTGTTAGACATTCTAGTCTATCTAGACGATCTTGTCTTAACATTTTTAATTATATTATTTTCCTTCCAAAATTGTAAGTTGAAAATTCTAGTTAAATTAAAAATCTTTTCAAAATTCTAGTAAATTAGTATGAGATTAAGTATTGAGTGGTATCCTCATTCCTAAACATAATCATATACGTCCGGGTAAAAGATACTTGATGGCACAATGAGCCTAAGTGGCATCCTCACTCCTCAACATAATTATATGTTCAAGTATACTCCTCGACACAACAAGTCTAAGTGGGTAGCCGACTAAACAACATAATTGTATGCTTGAGTAAATTATACTTTATGACACAACAATGAGAGTGAGTGACACCCTCACTCACTAACATAATCATATATCTGAATAAACAATACTCAATGGCACAACAATAAGCTCGAGTGGCATCCCCACTTGCCGACATAATCACACAACCCAGTAAATCATACTCAACGGCACAACAATAAGCCCAAGTTTAACAATTTGACAATTGCTTCCCTAAATTGAGTTGTTTTACCAAGCAAGTTTTTAACGAGTTTGACAAGTATGTGATTTCAAGTACGTGATTTCACTAAGCTTGAATGCACCCGACATCCAACTATAATTAAGCTCAAATTCAATAAGTTTGACAAACTACTCAAGCCTTTATCCAAAATGCATCTCATTAATACCTATGTTGAAACTCGAATAGTGATAAAACTCATTCATCCATTAATAAGGTCCACCTACACCATATATATGGCTTATGAGATGAGGAGCTTATGTACATACCTCAAAGATATTATAAAATCTCTTTAAGATATTTATAGATAATATATTAAAATATAATAACTTATTATCAGATTCTATTATATCTCTAATATATTATAATATAATATTTCATGATATAATAATTTATTATCTAAAATCTCCAAGATATAACACTTGATTATCTTTAATTAAAAAAATTTGTTTACTAGAAATCTTATAAATACCATACTTGCTCAATACTCAATCCCATACTCATATATCTCATTTACTATTATTCTAATACATATTCTCACTTTTTTACTAACTTAAGCATTAAAGATTTTACAAGTGAGTTTTTCTTATTTTTCTTTAGAGCACAATAGTTTTCTCATCAAAGACACAACTCGACTATTGAAACCCTCATACTCCACCTTAAAGACTCCTTTGTAAATTTTGATAAGAACAATTGTATATAATTTTTACAAATTTAATTGTTTCAACAAACATATCCATATGAAATTGTATAAACAAAAGTATTATTTATATATATATATATATATATATATATATATATATATATAAAAGGATCATCTCATCACTAAAATGGATAGTCTTAGCATTTGACCTTTCGATGGATATATGTTATGATATTAGAAAGTATAGCAAATCTCACAAGTAATAAAATGGAAAGTAGATACATTATTCTTGTAAGAGACTTGTGTTTGTTCAGAAAAACTATAATTATTTAATAATTAAGGTTAAGAATTATGAAATAATGAAAAAAATTGATTTTTAATAAGATAATTCTAAATTCTAGAACGTAATTAAATTGGTGAAATTAATTATATGGTAGAGACTTCACCAAAGTTGAATTTCATGTTTTGAGTGTAAAAACACTAAACAACATACCTCCAATTTTATTCTAGCATTTACACCACAAGCTAACAAAATCTAATTACTTAAAGGGAAGTCTAAACCTTACTAATAAAAACCGTTGTACAGTAGGACCAGGACCACCCGGTTAGCCAAAGGACCAGACGGCTAACCATCCAGTGAGAAAATGATCGACCAATCTGGAAGTTAATCTGAGCAAATAATGGGAAGTTAATGAAAATAATTGTCATTTATTGACAATTAAGAGGAATAATGCCATTTATTGGTGATTAATGAGTCAGACCTAATGTAAGCTCATTGTAATATTTATAAATATTTGTCTAATAGTAAAGACAGGTAATTTAACTCTACTAACTAATCTTTATCATAAGATTATTATGCAAAGTCACTGACTTGAGCGTCGAAGTGTCTTTTGCAGGCACCATCACCTACTCCTAGGACAAGGAGATGAGAGAGAATAGCACAACTGGAGGATGGAGCGGACAACTTTAAATGTTTTTGGGTAAGAGATTATAACCCTACAGAAACAACCCTAATTCCTTATAGACAAGTCTAAACTTTACTAATAAAAACCTTAATCCTTTATATGTTTTTACCAAAAGTTCGCATTAAATTCAGATGTTTATAATGAATAATTGATTAAACTCTGTCTAAATGCAGAATCTATTAATTGTTCTATCTTAATCAAGGTTTTAAATTATTCATCAATAATCATAAACCAACAAATAAGAAATCAATAATCATGCAATTAAGAACAATAATAGAATATAAGAATAATGAAGAAGAAGTATATGGAATAACACAAATCACAAAGAGTAACAATAATCCCAATGAATATAGAAATTAGTTATTTCTAGACATTTTGAGCACTTAAAAAGGGATAGATAATGAAAATAATGGTGATGAGTAACTCTAGCCTTTCGAATCGTCTTTATCATATTTCTCTTAGGATTAGTTTCCGTACTCTATTTAATGCTTTTTTAAATGCATAGTTTGTTGGACAAGCTAGAGTCGCTAGATTAATTAATATTGCTTGTTAGGCAAACAGGATGGAACTGAGTAAACCTAAAAATTGTACTTGAATGAAATGTAACTAATAGTACTTTATATATATTTTTCTTCTTCTGATGTTCTCGTATCTTTGATATATTTTTAATCTTATGGGATTTTCATATCTTTAATATATTCTTCAATTTTTTTGAGATTTTCACTTACTACAATTATTTTACAAATAAAATTCAAATACTTATTTTTTCCAAAATTATTTAATAAAATCTTAATTATCTACACAGATAATAATAAAAATATCAATAAAGATAAAATACTTTTTTCTAAAATTATTTAATAAACCTTTAAATATCTAAAAAGATAATAATAAAATATCAATAAAAATAAAAAAAACATAATAAAAAACATTATAATATCAATTATAAAAAAATGAAAAAAGGAGGTGAAATAAAAAATTCAATACATTTAGCGAAGAAATATTCTTATTATTAAAAGAACATGAAAAGGAAAAGCAAATATACCAAAAAAAAATATAAACTTTAACTTAAAAAGATATGAATAAATATAATTAAACTCTAACTCGTGCGACGTTCTTGTTATCCCTGCTTCACACACTTGTTTAGCATAGTGATGGGGAAGAAGATGTTGTTTGCAAAAGATAAGAAATGATAATGGTTAGTAATAGATGAATGGATGATGAAGAAACACATGTAAGGAAAGCAGTGATGCCAATCGAATCAATCTCCAGATTGGAGTGATGGTTATTTTTTTCTTTTCCTTTTCCTCTTTCATTATCACTGGTGGTAGTCATGGCCTTCTCTACCATATAGTCTCTTGGGCATCACCAGACCGACCATCTAATTCGACCATCAGATCGACCACTTAGGCCAACCAATCATTAGGCCGACTATCAAGGTCGACCGACCACCGGCCGACCACCTTGATCGGCCATATGGTTAGATTATAAACGATAATAGCTCATTAAAGTCCCTAATAAAGATTAAGGTGTGATTGGGTCGTCATTAGACCGACGAAAGGTAAAGGTCCATTACAACTGGTATAATTAAAGGTCTCAGGTATGATTTCGGGGACGCTGCACATTATGCACACATGCATCTCTTCTTGTGATAGTCGTTCGATCATTTTTACTGACTTGGGCGTCGGAGTGCCTTTAACAAGTACCTGCCTACCCAGCTTGGAGAAGGAGGATGGACAGCGAACCAGGTGTCAGCTCGCCCAGCTTGGAGAAGGAGTAGGGAAAACGAACAACTTGGAGTACGAGGAAGACTAAGGTAACCTTCAATGAGTTTATCCAATCTTCAAGGTTCTTCCGGTCTTCGAGACAACTTGAAATGTTTTAAGGGACCTCTAAACCCCACCGAAACATTTTGGTGCCCACCGTGGGGCCGAGCTAGTATTCCCAATTGTAGCCGCAAGGAACCAGTGAGTGGTACCTCAAGGACATCAACTCAACCTCTCGGCCTCGTCTACTCGGCCTCGTTTGCACGGTCATTCAGTCTCCTCTATTCGGCCTCTTGGCCTCGTCTGCTCAACCGTTCGGCTTTTCGGCCTCGACATTCAACCATTCGGTCATAGCTTGACCTTTCAGGTACTTTCTCAAACCTGGCCTCATAGGTACTTAGCCAAATTTGGCATCAATGATTCGGCCATTCAGCCTCGACATTCAACCGTTCGGTCATATCTTGACCTTTCAGGTACTTTCTCAAATCTGGCCTCACAAGTACTTATCCAAATTTGGCATCAATGATTCAGCCATTTGGCCTCGACCACTCGGCCATTTGACCTCAACATTCAACCGTCCGGTCATAGCTTCACCTTCTAGGTACTTTCTCAAAATTGGCCTCACAGGTATTATTGCCAACCATTTGGCCCCAAGTATTCATCCTCAACCGTTCGACCAAACTACAATGAATCTGGCCGGCCTCATCGAAGGTAAGCAATAGTGGATCTTCACCAAAGGAATCTCGGTCGGCCTCGTCGAAAGTCGGCGACAGTGGATCTTCACCAAAGGAATCTCAGCCAGCCTCATCAAAGGTCAGAGGACAGTGGATCTTCACCAAAGGAATCTCGGCCAGCCTCGTCGAAGGTCATCGACAGTGGATCATCACCAAAGGAATCCTGTCCGGCCTCATCGAAGGTCGGCGACAGTGGATCTTCACTAAAGCAATCACGGCCGACCTCATTAAAGGTCGGCGATAGTGGATCTTCACTAAAGGAATCCCGACTGGCTTAATCAGGTCGGCGACCATGGAACTTCCTCGAAAGCATTTGGCCATTCGGCCTCAACCGTCCGCCTTTCAAAAGCCTCCACTTCTCAGCCTCCAAGGCCCCAACATTTCCGCCTTCAAAGGCCTTAACTTCTCGGCCCCCCGAAGGCCCCAACTTCTCAGCTTCCGAAGGCCTCAACCTCTCAACTTGCAAAGGCCTCCACTTCTCGGCCTCTAAGGCCTCAACCGTTCAGCCTTCAAGGGCCTCGACCTCTCGGCCTCCATGGCCTCAACCGCTCGGCCTTCGTAGGTGTCAACTCAGCCTCCAAGGCCTCAACCGCTCGGCCTTGAAAGGCCTCCACTTCTCAGACTCCAAGGCCTCAACCATTCGGCCCCCAAAGGCCTCAACTCGGCCTCCAAGGCCTCAACCGTTCGGCCTTCAAAGGCCTCCACTTCCCGGCCACCATAGCCTCAATCGTTCAGCCTTAAAAGACCTCAACTTCTCGGCCTCCAAAGGACTCAACTCGGCCTCCAACGCCTCAACTGTTCGGCCTTCAGATGCCTCTACTTCCCGGCCACCAAGGCCTCAACCGTTCGACCTTCAAAGGCCTCAACTTCTCGGCCTCCAAGGTCTCAACCGTTCAGCCATCAAAGGCCTCCAATTCTTGGCCACCAAGGCCTCAATCATTTGACCTTCAAAGGCCTCAACTTCTCGGCCGCCAAAGGCCTCAACACGGCCTCCAAGGCCTCAACCGTTTGGCCTTCAAAGGCCTCCACTTCTTGGCCTCTAAGGCCTCAACCGTTCGGACTTCAAAGGTCTCAACTTCTCAGCCTCCAAGGCCTCAACCGTTCGACTTTCAAAGGTCTCAACTTCTTGGCCTCCAAGGCCTCAACCGTTCAGCCTTCAAAGGCCTTAACTTCCTGACCTAAAAGGCCTCAACTCGACCTCCAAGGCCTCAACCGTTCGGCCTTCAAAGGCCTCCACCTCTCGACCTCCAAGGCCTCAACTGTTCCGCCTTCACTGGGCTCAACTTCTTGTCCTTCAAAGGCCTCAACTAGACCTCCAAGGCCTCAATCGTTCGTCCTTCAAAGGCCCGAACTTCTCGGCCTACAAAGGCGTCAACTTCTCGGCCTACAAAGGCGTCAACTTCTCGGCCTCTGAGGCCTCAACCGCTCAGTCTTCAAGGGCATCGACTTCTCAGCCTCCAAGGCCACAACCGTTCGGCCTTCAAAGGTCTCAACTTCTCACCCTCTAAGGCCTCAACCGTTTGGCCTTCAAAGGTCTCAAACTTCTCGACCTCCAAGGTTTCAACCGTTTGACCTTCAAAGGGCCTCCACTTCGCAGCCTCCAAGGCCTCAACCGTTCGGCCTTAAAAGGCCTCCATTTCTCGGCCTCCAAGGCTGCAACCATTCGGCCTTCAAAACTTCTCGGCCTCCAAGGCCTCAACCGTTCGGCCTTCAAAGGCCTCAATTCGACCTCCAACACCTCAACTATTCGGCCTTCAAATGCCCCCATTTCTCGGCCGCCAAGGCCTCAACTGTTCAGCCTTTCCTTAGCCTCAATTACTCGGTCATTTGGTTTCTTCTATTCGGCATATGTCCTCAAAGGTATCCGGCCCTCCGGCCTCGATTTCTCAGCTTCCATCGCCTCACAAACACTTGGCCAAATATGGAATCGAGTGTTCAACCTAGATTGATCATCCTCAAAGGAGTCCCGCCCAGCAATACCAAAGGACTGCGACCGTAGGTCTCCATGACACGTTAAGCAGAACCAAAAGCCTATCTATCTCCGCCGACAAAAACCAAAACCAAATCGAGAACCCGTATTTATCAGGAGTGGCATGTATAGAACCCCTTCGCATAATTAACATCATGCTCGGGCTTGGGGGGCTTGTGTATCGTACGGTCTCCTAGGCACCACCAGGCCGACCATCCAATCCAACCATCAAGCCGACCACCCAAGTCGACCACCAAGGCCGACCACCCAAGCCGATCGAGCACCAGGCCGACCACCCTGGCCGACCACATGGTTAGATTATAAACGATAATAGCTCATTAAATCCCCTAATAAAGATTAAGGTGTGATTGGGTCGTCATTAGGTCGGGGAAAGGTAAAGGCCCATTACAACTAATATAAATAAAGGTCTCAAATATGATTCCAGGGACGCTGCACATTATGCACACATGCATCACTTGTTGTGATAGTCGTTCATTCATTTTTACTGACTTAAGCGTCAAGTGTCTTTGACAAGTACCCGCCCGCCCTGCTTGGAGAAGGAATAGGGAGAACGAACAACTTGGAGTACGAGGAAGACTAAGGTAACCGTCCAGCCTTCAATGAGTTCGTTCAATCTTCAAGATCCGATCTTCGAGACAACTTAGAATATTTTGATAACCTCCAAACCCCACCAAAACACCTTCAATGCTACCATTGTCACCTCCATTATTGTTGTGATCATTATTATCCTCTTCTTACTCACTTTTAAATAATTTATAATAAATATATTTCTTTAAATTTGATAGAAAAATTACCACTCATTTTATTAAAGAATTTCATAAAACTGAATTTGGATGTATCACTAATGGTTTTGCAAGATAATGTAGTCACTTAAATGTTATTTGTTTGTTTTAAGTTGCGAAATTTGGGAATGGATAGCTTATGTTTAGGGTTTAGGCATCTTAAGCGAAAATAACCTCTCTTACTTAAATGAGTTCTAAGATGTATTAAACAATAAATAATTATTATTGGTTGCTTAAAAGTTATTATTTTGCTTTAAGTGACATTGTTGTCTACAATTCGTGTCTTTATGCTTCAAGTTATATGGTTTTGTCTATGAAATATTCATATTAAATGAAACTTAATTAGTTTAAATGATATTTAGTTTAAAATATTATGCTAAATAGTTGTAGGTGTCAAATTTACATCAAACACACGATTATAAAATATGGACATTAATTCGTTAATATTAACTCTTGAATGATGATTCTAAGTAGTATCAACTTAGTCAATAATAATTAAAAACTAACAAAAAGATATTTATTTATTGAAAAAAGTTAAAACTAATTTCATGTTGTTTCGACTTAACAAAGTTGATTAAATGTTTTATTATTATTATTAGTATATTAGATTATTATTTTGTTTAGTTAAATTTTAAATTCTTTATAAATTTCGGCAGTTTCTTTTAATATTAGGCAACACTTTAATAGTTTTTAATTAAATTTATGTCGTTTATCTATTTCAATTGAATTTTTATTATTTACTTTTTTCCCATTATGATCTAATTGTTATTTTGGATCGTCATATTACTTTTTCCATTTTTATAGATTGAAAAATGAAACATTTCATCATTAATATAAACTAATATTATGAGTAATGAAAAAATAAAAAAAATATTTTTATTGTTTTAAATGATAATATGTTAAAAAACAAAATTGTCATACTTCTCGTGATAAGTTTAGATAGCGATTAAGGAAATATTATTTTTCATCATCATTAGTGTAAATAATAGTGATAGTCTCTTACAATTTAACACATTTTTTAAAATAATAAAAATAATTTTTTATTCTACATTAACTATTATATCATTTTATATTAAACATAAAATCTCACATTTTTTTAATATATAAAAACAATTTTAAAAAATATAGAATAAAAGAATTCATATCATCCTATTGCTAAAAAGAACTAAGCAACAAAACTTCAATTAAAAGTATAATTTTTTTAAATATTTAATAAATAAAATAAAAATACAATTAATGAAAAGAAATTCAAATTATAAGTAATTAAAATTTAATTAAGTATTATTGGTTTGCATATTTTGAAAGGAGCATATTGATTGAGAGAGTGATTCATGGTGACGGTTGAATTAATCTTTGGGAATATTTGGTGGGTTCCAAGTCATATTCCTTTATGAGTGACCATAATGATTTGTTTAATCGAATTTTAATGACCTACTAATACTATTACAAATAAAAAACTATTAAAAGTAGGGATAAAAAGATAATAATTAAAATTCGATCTTAATCAAAGTCCACATACCAACACCACCAATCGCTTGAGCTTCATAGCCAGATCATACTCCATTATTTAAGTTAGAGGTACAACCACTTATCGTACCACGTGGCTATAGTTTAACAAATGTACGGAACATAAAATATATAAATAATGGAGTTCCTTTTTAGGTTAATGATTTTGTTTATTTTTCTATATTCCATGAAAATTTTCTACATAATTTTCTATAAACATTTCGATAAATAAAAAGGATGAATTCTTTTGAAAGTTTTACAAAATATTTTTGGAAAAAATCTTAAAATATAAAAATTCTAACAGTCACACAAAACAAATTCTCAGTTTGATATATATATATATATATATATATATATATATATATATATATATATTAATGTAATCTTCGTAATTAAAATATATTTGTTATTATATTCCTAATTTCTTTTTTTATTTGTATTGTTTTGTACGCGAGAAACTATAAGATCCAATAATATTTTAATACTAAATTTTAAAATCAATAGAAAGATAAGTTTATAAATAGAAGTTAGAAGTTGATTTTTTTTTTCTAAAATATTTAACCTAATAAAAAACTCTCTCTACATTTTTTTACCAGATCACAAGTTTTTAAATGTGGTTTTGTTGCTAAACTAAGATCATGTGAAGTTAGTGTAAAGTAGCTTAAGGTTAAAATTTTGGTTTTGGTAAGCAATTATATCTTTATTGATGTTTTAAGTATTAAAAAACGTCCAAGGGTTGGAAAGTAAAAACCCCTCCACCCAAATAAACCAACGAGTAAAGCAACGCGTGAAGAAGAAAGAGAAAGAAACACCCTCCGATGTTTCTAGAGAGAGGCCAGAGCTCTTCTTCTCCGCTCAGCTAGGGCTCCCCGTCTTCTCTACCTCAGGCCACCACCACCACGGCTTCAACAGACTAGAAGACAGACTTCCAACATCAGGTAACACACACACGCTCAGAGAAACACTCAGTAATTTTTGTATAATCTCTCAAATTTTTATTCAAATCTGAACTGAAGTGATTTACAAGAATTTATACTGAAAACTAAGTTCAAACTGACAAAACAACTTTTCTGTTTAAGTTCTAACACTCCTCCTAAACAGAAAATGTAAAAAGGAACAAACTTTAATGAAAAACACCACTTTTTCACCGTTCAAATGGTGAAAAACACCATCTCCGGCGAACTTCCGCCATTTTTACCGATTAACATCCGGTAAAACACCTTTTCCTGAGCCAAACAACACACCAAGACGAAAAACGCTAGGTTTTCGTTACCTCTTTCCACTGTTCTGCTTCGTTCTCAACCTTTTCTACTCCAATCTGTTTTCTAAGTGCTAGAAAACGTACCCCTTTCAGTGCTTTGGTAAGTATATCTGCAATCTGGTCTTCGGACTTGCAGTATACCACCTCAATCACTCCTTTCGCGACCTGTTCTCTGATGAAATGAAATCGTGTTTCAATGTGTTTGCTCCTACCATGTGAGGTAGGATGCTTGGTTAGATCAATGGCAGACTTGTTATCAACAAGTAGTCTGATCTTTTCTCCTCCTTCAACCTTCAATTCCTTCATCAGTGAACTGATCCAGGTTGCCTGACACGTGGCTTCACATGCCGCAATATACTCTGCTTCACATGAGGACAGAGCTACCACCGGTTCCTTTGTAGAATTCCATGAAATTGGTGCCCCATTTAGGAAAAACACGTACCCTGCTGTACTCCTCCTATCACTCTTGTCCCCACACCAATCAGAGTCAGAGTAGGCAGTAACTCTCATCTCTTCACCCGATCAACACTTAGGCAACAATATTCCATAACTTGTTGTACCTTTTAGATACCTTAGAATCCTTTTAATAGCATTCAAATGAGAAACTCTAGGATTCTGCATATACCTACTGACCAAACCCACACTGAAACTGATATCGGGTCTTGTATTGCACAAGTACCTTAAGCTTCCAACCATTCTCCTATACTTAGTAGGATCTACAGCCTCCTCCTCAGGATCCTTTTCTAACCTTATACCAACCTCTGCTTGGGTAATGGCAGAGTTGCATTCAGTCATATTAAACTTGTTTAATATGTCCAGAACATATTTGGACTGATGCATCAACATTCCACATCAGTCTTAGTGAATTCAATTCCCATAAAGTAACTCAGCTGACCCAAATCACTCATCTCAAACTCGTGCAACATCTTGGCTTTGAACTAAACAATTCTCTCGTTACAGTTCCCTGTAGCCAGCATATCATCAACATACAGACACACAATCACCCTGTCTTTTCTCCCATTCTCCTTATAACACTGGACATATACTCCGTGTTCAGAAATGCACTTCTCAAATCCTATATTCCTCATGAAACCATCTATCCTTTGGTTCCAAGCCCTTGGAGCCTGCTTGAGCCCATACAGGGCCTTCCTCAATCTGTAAACTTTGTCAATTTAACCTTGAGGCTGCATCACATAAACCTCTTCCTCTAGGTCTCCATTTAGGAATGCAGACTTTACATCTAATTGATGTAAAGTCCAGTTGTTCTGTACAGCAACTAAAGTTACCAGTCTCACAGTCTCCATCCTTGCCACAGGTGCAAACACTTCCCCATAATCAATCCCAGCTTGCTGTAAGTAACCTTTGGCCACCAGTCTGGCCTTGTACCGAGTCACTACACCTTGTGGATTTATTTTAGTCTTATAAATCCATTTCAGTGCAATGGGTCTCTTGTTAGGGGGCAAATCTGTCAACTCCTAGGTCTGGTTCTTCTCAATTGAACCGATTTCTTCTTCCATAGCCTTGCACCACTTCTCAACCTTCACAGCTTGTTCAAATTCCACTGGTTCTGCTTCTGCTATTAGAGCAAAATGCATAAAATTCCCTTCTGTTGAGATAGTTGCTTCATAGCCTAGATCATAGTCTCTCAAGTGTGTTGGCACTTGAGTAACCCTAGAAGACCTCCTAACACTCTCCTCCTTCCTGCATTCCTCTGACTCTGTTGCAGGCTCTCTTACCAGCTCAATAGTTGGTACTTCTGTTCTTTTAACTTCCCACTTCCATTGTCCAGCCTCATCTACCTTAACATCTCTGCTGATTGTAGCAGCTCATGTTATAGGATCATACAGCTTGTATCCACCTGTAGTGTGATAACCTATTAAGATCAGTGGGACTCCTCTATCATCTAGCTTCTTCCTCAACTGATCTGGGACATGTTTATAGCATAGGGAACCAAAAATCTTCAGATGCTTGACATCTGGCTTCATTCCAGTCCAAACCTCCTCTAGTGTAACCCCATTTAGTCTCTTTGTTGGAGACAGATTCAACACATGTACTGCTGTCATCACAGCCTCTCCCCATAAAAATTTTGGTAAACCCTTGCTTTTCAACATGCATCTCACCATATTTAGGATTGTCCTGTTTCTCCTCTCTGTTGTCCCATTGTGTTGAGGCGTGTAGGGAGGAGTTACTTCATGAACTATCCCTTCCTTCTCACAGTATTCCATGAAGTCTGTGGAGATATACTCTCCTCCTCCATCAGTTCTCAGACTTCTCAGTTTCTGTCCACTTTGCCTCTCAACCATAGTTTTAAACTTCTGAAACTGCTGAAATACCTCTCCTTTCCTTTTTAATAAGTAAACCCAACATTTTCTGGTCCAATCATCTACAAACAGTACAAAATACCTGCTACCACCAGGTGTTTCTACTGGCATGGGACCACAAACGTCTGAGTACACTAGTCCTAGTTTTTCTGCAGATTTCTTGGGCAAAAACTTCTGAAAACTACCACGGGTCTGCTTACATTGAATACACTCTTTGCAAACAGTCCCTGGGACATCTATATTTGGTAAACCAGCCACCATTTTCTTCTGACTCATTATTGACAAATCCTAAAAATTCAGATGTCCAAACCTTAAATGCCATAGCCACTCATCTCCTTCTTCTGATGCAGTAAAACAATGATGATTTACTGCGTCCATTGGCAATTTGAATGTCCTGTTCTGTGATACTTCCACCTGTATCACCTTTTTCCCATCTTGATTTAAGATGCTGAGAAAATTATTCTTCATTTTCATCTCATATCCTTTCTGAAGTAACTGTCCAAGACTAAGTAAATTAGTCTGTAACCCAGGTACATACAATACCTCTTCAATGATTACTTCTCTATTTCCTTCATCCCTCAACACCACTCTGCCAGAACATTCTGCTTCCAAGCCTCTGTTATCAGCAAATTTGATCTTCCTATGCTTCACCTCATGAGTCCTCACAAACCAATCCTTTCTTCCTGTCATGTGATTGGAACAGCCAGAGTCAAGGTACCAAACACTACTATCTGGTTTTATCTCATCATCATAGGCCATCAAAATCACTACCTCTGAATCTGATTCTTCTTCTTGAGCCAGATTTGCCTTCTTCTGCGGTTTGTTTTTAGCACCCTCACCACTCCAACAATCTTTGGCAAAATGACCAAGTTTTTGACAATTGTAACATTTCACTTTCTTTTTGTCAAATTTCCAGTCACCTTTCTTCTGATTTTTCGTGTTTTCTGATTCACTGGACTCTTCCCCTTGCTGGTCCTTAGAATCTTTCCCTTTCTTACCTCCTTTTCCTCCTTTCTTGAAGTCCCTTTTCCATTTCCATTGAGATTTGGCCTGCAGGGCCTGTTCCTGGTATTGTCTGCACTCATTGAGGCGTAACTCATGAGCCTCTAGTGAGTGCAGCAACTCCTCCATACCAATATCTTCTTTTCTTCTGGTTTCCTCAATGGCTGCTACTACATAATCAAATCTGGGAGTTAAAGACCTCAAGATCTTGTCAACTATGTATTCATCTGACATTTTATCACCACAAACTCTCATTTTTTTCACTAGCTGTTGTACTCTGTCAAAGTACACTGCCACAGTTTCATTTTCTTCCATAACCAGATTCTCAAATTGCCTCCTAAGTGCTTGCAGCTTTACCTTCGCATTCCTATCCCCATCATCATAGGTTTTCACAAGTATTCCCCAAATTTCCTTTGCTGTGGTTGCACTGGAAATCTTGTTAAAGATTTTCTGACTTACACATTGATATATCAGAAATCTAGCTTTACTGTCTAACTTTTCAAGCATCTTGTGTTCCTTCTTTTGTTCTTGAGTTGCCTTATCACTCAACTCAAGCACGCCATCTTCAATGACTTCCAACACATCCTGGAACCCAAACACAGCCCACATCTTGATCCTCCAATCAGCAAAATGCTCCCCATCAAATATAGGTAGCGGTCCCTGAATCCCTCCAAATCCAGCCATTTCAGTCTTGCAGCTTTCTTTCAGGTTCTTTGATAACCTTTAGCCAAAGTCACCCTTCTTTCTTTTCTGGATACACGCACTCACCAGATAAAGAACACAGTACCCACTTCACATACACTCCAAGATTCAAGACCTTGCTCTTGATACCATATTAAAAAACATCCAAGGGTAGGAAAGTAAAAACCCCTCCACCCAAATAAACCAACGAGTAAAGCAACGCATGAAGAAGAAAGAGAAAGAAACACCCTCCGATGTTTCTAGAGAGAGGCCAGAGCTCTCCTTCTCCGCTCAGCTAGGGCTCCCCGTCTTCTCTACCTTAGGCCACCACCACCACGGCTTCAACAGACTAGAAGACAGACTTCCAACATCAGGTAACACACACACGCTCAGAGAAATACTCAGTAATTTCTGTATAACCTCTCAAATTTTTATTCAAATCTGAACTGAAGTGATTTACAAGAATTTATACTGAAAACTAAGTTCAAACTGACAAAACAACTTTTCTGTTTAAGTTCTAACATTAAGTAATTTTTTCTTCTCTTATGGAGTAATGTTTAACCTAGGATGTTACCTCTGTAAAGTAGTATTTTGGATCACTGAAAGTGCTTTTGTAAGTGATTGTTAGATAAAAGAACAATTTATTAAGGTAGCTAATAATACTTTTTTTCCAAATTGATGGTTGTTTTGAGTTTTTATCGGAAAAGAATATGACTCCTTTGAGATCACATGGAGAGATTGAAGATGGATAGATGGTTTTTTTTTTATTAATAAAGAAGAACATATATATATATATATATATATATATGGAGTATTTGGAGTTACTATGGAGTATTTGGAGTTACAGGTTAGTCTATCTCTTATTTTTTAGATATTTTTGTGTTTATGACAAACAGTTCTATGTTGCCTATGAGACATATTTAATGCACTCCATTGAAATCATTTTACATATGAGAACTTCATAGTAGGAGTTATGTTTCATCCATGTCCAAAGTCTCAATTGTGCTATAGTGAAAATTTCCTTTGCATAAACTTTTCCTTACCTAAAAACAACTCTATTCCTATGACTCTAAATGTTCTATATGACAGAAATCCACAATCTCTTCCATAGATTGTTCTCCTTGTTGTTAAAGTGCAACATGAAATTTTTTTGGAAATGAACATAGAATTAATTATGGTGTGTAGTGCTTATACCTACCCATCTATTGCATATATTTCATACCTTGTTGGCAATGTTACAAGTAAAAAATAAGTGAGTTATAGTTTCTTCTCTAACCCACCAATGAATATATGTTTTATAATGTTGTTCTTCGCCTTATAAGATTTTCTTATGTTACCTTATTCAAAATTACTCAGAGTGCAAAATATTATGTAGATGGAAGGACTCTTATACTCTAAAATAACTTATTGCATATACATTCAGAAAAAAAAATTAGAATTAGTTTAAAAATTATTGTTCAGAATCTAAATATAAATCCAAAAAACCTCGTCGTATATGCTATACATATGTAAACATGCTCATCACGCATACGTTAACATAAATCACACGTACAATTATTGCTCTATTCTATGCGCATATATATTGTCTCTTTCTCGGATATTTTCTGTATTTTATAGTTAATGCAACTGTGGGACAAAGCAGGTAAATATTTCATATCAATAACCTACTTTTCAAGAAACTAAAATAATTCTGTTGCGGTAAAACGTATATGAAACTGAAGAAATAATAATTTTGTTGAACAATTTGAAATAAGAAAACCACAGAGATTTTAATTGATAAATTACAAATTAATAATGCAATGTTTACATTACTCTCAATTCAAAATCTTCAATAAGTCTTTCATATTTGAACGGTAATAAATGTTTTATAATATGAATATAAAATATCTAGAGATTTTATAGATAATCAATTTTTATTAAAAATCTCTTACTGATTAATTTTAATAGAATCTTTATTTTTAAATCTTTGTATAAACAAAATTCAAATATAAGAAAATCTGAAGAGAAAAGAATTCAACTTCTCTCGTTTAATTGTTATTTTTTTTTTTATAAATTGAATCTGGTTTGAGAAATCAAATTATTTGTGTAAAGAAAACCAATAATTGCTGATTTTTTATCAACTGCTAACAGCTAGACTTCCATGTGAAAAGGGATAGTTGTACTTAGACATATGATCATATTTGCTTTAAAAATAACTCTCAATTTAATATATATATATATATATATATATATATATATATATATATATATGTCTACTTAACCTTTTATTTTTCAATTAATTACTAAAATTATTTGTTTTAAATACAGAGGTAAATTGTCTGATCTGTGAAAAACTCTCCTTGCTTAATTCAAATAACAAATTATTGGTAAAACAACAAAAGAAAAACAGATTCTGATCTCACTAACTGTGTATCTAAAGTCATGGACAGTTTCCTAAATATATATGACACTATATGCCTGAATAATAGGTCAATAGGTGATCATATTATTTAAGCAGAAAATTAAAAATAAAAGCTAACGTGTAATTACTAATATAAAAGAAAATAACGTTTAATTATTGTTGTGAGGTCGGTTGTACTCCACTTACACAATTTTTTTTCTAAACGTCCGGTTGAGCACTCAATTCCTTCTTCGCTTCTACTCCTGCTCCTCCTACCCGTCCTTTGCCGATCATCTCTTCTCCGGCCGTCCTACCGGTGACCGATTCTCGTTTTCCCGGCCCCTGCGGGCTGTTTCTTCGGGGGCTTCAGTGCCTAACTGGAGACCTTTCAACTCTTTCATGCCGGTAGGTCCTCACGTATCTTTGTAGTCGTCCTGACTGAATCAACTCCTCAATTTTATCCTTGAGGGTCACGCAATCTTCGGTATCATGACCCATATTCTGATGGTACAGTGCTTATTTCTATCCGCCCCATGGGGAGTGGGGCGTTTTTGTGGCATTTGTATCAGCAGCGTACTAAGTGCTTCTTGTAGTATCCGAGCCCGGGGAGCATCCAATGTGTGTATTGCTGAAATTTGGGTCCCCTGGGTCCCTCCCGAAGTTTAGGACCTCCCGAACGCTCCCTTGGCCTTCCCTCTTTACGTCGGATTTGTCTGCCTTTGCCTCTTGCATTTCTTCGCGGTAGCTTTGCTTCATGTCCTTGACTCGGACCTTGTCTGCTGCCCTTTGGCGCAACTCCTACATGGTCTTGGGGGGCGTACAGCAAGAGCTCGAGACTAAGGCCTTTAACCCATCTCATTGTCTTTTGGTACTGGTCCATAAAGGTTTTCCGTGGCTCCTCTTTGCCTTGTTTCAAATTCATCAAATCGACGACGGTGATATCCTGCGAACTATTTTTTAAACATGTCGCCCAGACCCTTGAAGTCTTCGATAGAGTTATTCAGAAGCGTATTGAACCATTCTAATGCCTTTCCCTCTAGGGATAAAGAGAATGCCTGACACCAGAGGGCATCACAACCGGTGTGGAAGGACATTGCGTTAGTGGAAAGATTTGACATGCGCTTCGGGGTTAGTGGTTCCATCATACATTTTAAATTGTGGGGGAACAAACTGATATGATATGTGGATGTCCATTACAGCTTGGACGTTCTCTCCCTCTTGATCAACATCAGACTTTCCCCTTTCTCCCCCTTGTCCTCCTCTCTCATGGTCTCTCCACGGCCTTGAGCACTGTTATGCGCCTTTGCCTCCTTATCGCCCCTTCTAGGGTTACAGTCTTTGCTGGGCCCCGTCGGTACCCTCGCCGGTCTCCATAGCTTTAACCTTAGCCATTTGGGCTAGGCACTCCGCCCTTACAGCTGTCATCTCTTCCTCGTGTTGCCGCTGCATCTCCTCATGCTGCCATTGCATCTCTTCCATCCTTTTCTCCAATGCCTGTATCACTCCGTTCGGCTCCTCCACAATCGTGTTTCTTGTGGTCACCATTGGTAACAATCCGCCGGTCCCACGGTGAGCGCCAAAATGTTCTGGTTGTGAAGTCGGTCGTACTTAACCTACACAATTTCCCTCCTAAATGTCTGGTTGAGAACTCAATTCCTTCTTCGCTAAGTCTGTCCTCTTCTTGTAACGTCCGATCAGGTACCTGCCAAGGGTGCTCCGACGCTCAAGTCAGTATGGTCAAATGGTAGAGATAGAAAGAGAAAATGAGAGTAAATGTGCAATCAATGTAACCTACCAACTCCTACCTTTGACCTCTATTTATAGTTTTCTTTATGAGCCCGTGATTAACAAAGTCTTAATCACGACCCAATTACTAGTCCAATACCTCTAATTTCGTTTTACCTTAATCCATTCTTAATGTTTGCCTTCTATTCGGACGAGCGATTTACCTTAATCACTGTTTCTGACCGACCAGGAGTCAAGCTTACACCGGTTGTCTTAAGTATATCATCAATATCCATCTTGTAAGCCTGCATTATCTTCAATTGTATTGGTGTTCATGTTGGCTGGACCGGTCCGATCCGTATGGTACAATTATTAATACTATTTATATCAATTTCACAATATTGATCTGATTTTGAAATTAGTTTATAATCTTATTGTGAACTTGTAAGAAAGTTGACATCAAGAAATGTTTACATGTACATGGCCATATTAATTTTAGTTTATTAAATTTAAGTTAAGGGTATGTAATTATGTTAAATATTAGAAAATGTTCGCGAAATATAATATTATTTTAGTCTAATAGAATCATTTATGAAAAGTACAGTACTTGAATAGACAAATAATATAAAGACTAACTTCGTGGAGGCTTTAATTTTAAAACTCTACTTGTGTAAAAAATATACAAAATTCAAATATTAACTCATTTTTAACGTAAAAATATCAAACTCTTTTAAATTTATGAATTATCGTATAAATTTTAGAAAAGATAACATTTAAATGAGTTAAAGCATGCATTCACGTAAATTAAATTTAACGTGCGTAACACGTTTAATTTATTTTATTATTAGGATTTTTGTGCACCTTGGCCGACATCCCTACCTGTGTGGAAATGATTTGGTCTCAATTCATTGGTATATTACAAAATCAAGATTAGGATTTTTTTTTTTTTCAAAACAGTGTTATCTCTTGCTGTGAAAAAAGTAGAGTTATTTCAATATTTTTACTCTTGTGTAAATAGTGTATTTCTCATTTTCTTACTTGTGTTTTGTTAATCTTTTCTGTTAAATTAAATTAATATATTTTCTTTATTTAATTTGTTAAATAAAATAACTATGTAGTCTTTTAATCATTTTATTCAATATTTATTTATTTTTTAAATTACATTTAAATTTTTATAAATTGATTTTATAGTTGTATTTTATTAATTAAATAGTCGTTTTTAATATTTTTAGTATCAAAATTTAAAAAAATTATATTTTATATTTAATGAAATTTATTTATTGTTCCTTTTTTACATTTGTATTCATAAGTATTTTTATTGTAGAATACCATCTAATTTAAATGTCAAACACTTATGCACCCACACACGAAACCACACACCCTCCACCACAGTTGCTCCTTGCACCTTTCCATTCTCATTTTGTCAAGCTTTTTCTTTTTTTACCAACGACCTTTAGCCTTCAAGCCCATTGAACAACGCATCTCCCACATCTTGTTCAAGCCTTTCAACGATTTGTTTTATATTTTAACAATTTTTTATACATAAAAAGTTTTACAAAAATTATTAATTAAATAATGTAAAATCTACACAAATAAACATTTATAATGTTCATAAATTAAAACTTACAAAAATAAATATATTAATAAACTAAAAACAAATCAAAAAATTAAAAGAGTTGAAACTCAAAAGCTTGAACGAATGTAGGAAATTCGTTCAGTCTTCTACGGATCTCGACATTCGTCAACGGATCTCAAGATTTGTTGAAGGCTGTATAGATTCCCCACTTCCGTTCAAGTGTTTGCATTTCTCTTCTTCTTCATCTTACATAGCACATGACATACATCCATTTACAAAGCACATACATAGAAAAAGAACAAAAAGAAGGAAGTTTTAATCACAAAAATATGTTACGAAAGAAGAAACACAAAATATGCTAAGAAAGAAGAAACAAAGAGAAAGAGAGAGCGGGTGAGAGTTATCTGTGTGCAAAGAAGAGAGGAGAAAAAATGATGAGGTGGGGTTTGTGTGCAATTACAAAAAGAGAAAAGTGAGGACGTAGGAGGAACTTTGTGTGTGCCAAGAAGAGAGGAAGAAAGAAAGCGAGGGGATGGAATTTGTGTGTAATAAGAGAAAGAGAATTAGGATTTTAAAAAAGATAAATAAAGTTAAATGGTAAAAGTTAAACCTAAGATATTTTTGGAATAAGAGAAAAAACAGAGAAAATATAATGAGTAGTTGGAATGGTGAAAAGAATATATATATATATATATATATATATATATATATATATATATATATATATATATATATATATATATATATATATATAATAAAGATCCAAGAGAGCTCCTCCTACACCACCATTCCCTTCTCCCTCCACTTTCCAAATTTTATTATTTCCAAAAGTAGCCTTAAGTTAAAATTTTTTTACTTTTACGATTTAGATTTTATTTTTTTATTTTAAACCCTAATTCTACCCTCCCTTATTTGCACAGCCACTACACCTCCACCCCGAATTCTCTCTCTCACGGATCTCTTTCTCATTTTCGTTTTTCTCCCTTCTTCTTCCTCTCCTTTCACTTATGATTTTCGTTTTCATTTGTCATCCCCATTTCTTCTGCATTTCTGTTTCACTGCTTCCATTGATCGTTGAGTGGTGGTGTGGAGGAGTGTCCAGGATCAGGGGCAGACATACAAATGAAGAGGCACGGTGTAGGAGAGAAGAAATAAAGTGAGCCAGTGTTGTGTGCACCGTGTAGAAAAAGATTAAAAAGAGTGAGTAGAAGTGAGGAGTACCATGTGAAGAAGAAAGAAAGTCTGTGTGTGTGCTATGAGAACCGTGACGAACAAAATAGAGAGGAGGGTTGTCTTTTATATTGTTGAGTGTATATTTGTTGTAAGTTTGTCAGATTTCTTGTGCTTATGTATTCTGGATTTCCAGAAAAATTGTTAGTTTATTAATAGAGAATATATTTCCAAAATTCTACAATTTTTGTGTGGGGGTGTAGAGATGATTTTATAGTGGGAACCAGAATTCAAAATGGTGTTTTTAGATTTTACTTTTCCCCTTTGTTGCTGTTAACATCTCTTTCTCCTTTCTTCCATTACTACTGCTTGCACATTCAAACCAATCTTTTCCATTTTAACTAATCACTCTCTTCCATTAATGTCTCACTCTACCTCAGAGTTTACACTCTCCATATATGTATATACATACTTCCTCTTTCTTTAGGTAAAAAACTTCTTCCTGTAATGAAAAAAGAAAAAAAAGGAAGAAGAAATAAAAAGAAGTAAAAGGGAAATGGAAAACAGAGAAATAGAGATGGGTGAGATGCAGTTGTGTATCAAAAATAAGTAAAATTAAAATTTTTAAATTAATTAAAAAACCTTAAATGGTAAAAGTAAAAAGAGTTTTAATCTAAGCATAAAATTGAAATTAAAGAAATTTGAGAAGGTAAAAGAAGATGGTGTGATGGTTGAGGAAGCAACACCCATGACCCAATAGAATTTAGCCCACTATTAATATTATTTACCCACATCATACACTGAATTGCGCTCACAAAAGAGAAGAAAGTTTGGGTGTTGCTTCCTCGGCCTCCTCCAAATGTTCTTTGCACCTCTCCAAATAATTTTTAATTACAAAATCATCTTTTCACACATGCTCCCTACACCTTTCTAACTTTTTTTTAATTCCAAAAATATTATTTTTACTTTTATCATTTATCTTTTTTAACTTTTCTTAAAACCCTAATATTTTACTTTCTTATTCACTCATCACACCTCCATTCCCGCACTCTTACTTTCTCTCTTCCTCTCTTATTTTCCTCTTCTTCATTCCCCAATTTCTCATCTTCTTATTTTCTCAATTTTCCATTTTCATCAAGGTTCTCTGTGAACATGTGTTGTCTGTGCATGTTGGATGTTATGCATGTGTTGGGTGCTGCTATGTGACTCTGTTCTATATTAAATGAAGAATAAGAGAAACGCAAAAGACGAATATCCATAAAACACTTATGTGGATCTCGAAATCCGTCAACGACATAAACGGCGGATGTAAATATCCGTGGAGTATACAACATTACTTTTGTACATTAATAATGGAAATTTCAAGTATTATAACTTTTGAGTTACTAGTCTACTGGTATCATGTGCCAATTTAGAACATCCAAAAATTTACTCGTTATCTTGGAAGAAACCGGAGGAAATCCTTTTGAGATTTCCGTAAAGGTACATTTGTCCAGAATAATATGTGCTCAAGTGTCAAAATCCAACCATCCACCTCTGCAGAAGTTGGTAAATGCGGATCTCATTCGTGACGAAGTTTATGCTAATAATATGATACTTGAACTTCAATTATATTGTCAAGAAGGACATACAATATCTTCCATAACATTTGCTAGCTTTGGTACCCCGAAGTAGTTGTCAGAACTTTTTTAGAGGAAACTGCCATGCTCCTAGTTCCATGTCAATAGTCTCCAAGGTAAACTAATTCGCACTGGTCCTTGTTTAGTACCTTTGAAAAGTAAAATTGTTGCCAGTTTTTATGCAAGAAAGCAAATGCTCCACAAGATTCTGACGTTGTGGACTTGGGTATAAGCTATGATGCAAGCATTTTCCAAAATTCTTAACCCAATAATTCTAGGCTTAGAAAAGTATTGCTGCCACTATAGTTTGTATTACGATTAGTGTTTTACATCTTATTAGTCGCAGACTTGTAAAGCTTTTATGAAAAAAATATTGTGGCTCACTGAAAGAAGAGAGGTGGAAAAAAAAAATGGGGCTAATAACAGTAGTAAGCATGTTGCCTGATTTTGGTTTTAGACTCTCTTGATCCTTTTAATATTTTGCAGGAATGCCAAGGGAAAAATAGCTGCTCTATCAAAAACTTAGATACTGTATTCGGAGGTGACTCATGTCTGGGTGTTGAGAAAACGTCGTCTGTAGAAGCAAGATGCACATTGTTATTAGCCTCTTAACGGATATTGACATCCGTTTACTCTTTAACGGATGTGGATATTCGTTGACAGATTTCAAGATTCGTTTAAGAGTTATTTTTACAGGACAAAAAAGTAACAAGGAAGTGTAGGAAACCATGTGTGGAGGTGGAGGGAGTAACACCCGAAAAGTTTTTGTCGACAAAAACATTAACCTCAGCCAAAATAACGTTCACACCCAGAAAAATTGATTTAGATAAGACAGACAAAATAACTTGTGAACCCACACAATGTTTGTTCCAGTTCTGACCTTTGGTAAGTTCATGATAAACTTATTTTCTTTTTACATTTTTTACTTATAATTTCTGGGTTACGACACTTCTAAACTTTCATTAGAAGAATTAAGAGTGAAATTATTGTAAATGATAAAACTTTATTTTAATTTTTAAATAAACTTATTATTAATTAAAAATTAAAATCAATTTACTCTACATAAATAATAGAAATCTTATCTTAAGTTGATTTTATAAATTAAATTATATTTAAAATTCACTTCTCAATGCATAAGTTTAAAACTTGAATTCTCAAACCTCAAACCATGTTTTTACGATAATTGAAAACTTCATTTACTTCTATCTCCATTTCTATATAAAAGAATTTCCGTTTAGCTCATTCTACACGTTGATTCTAAAATTAAGAATTCTTTTCATCCAAAAGCTAATTTTTCATTTTTTTTATTCTGCAACCCATAAACTAAATAACTTCTATAGATTGTAAAATCATTTACGTCTTTATAACCCAAAATCTATATTAACTTTTTGCATTCATTAGGAAAAAAAGAGAAGGAGCAAAGATGGCTAAGAGAATAATGAATATTTAGTGTACAATTAATTTGGATATCAACTCATCATTTCATCAATAAAAATGAATGAGAAATAAGAATCCAAATGCCTAAAGAAGCTAATAAGAAGAAAATGTTGGAAACAAAAGCTAGAAACTTCGTAGCATATTTTACATGAGAATGTGAGAATTTATAAGTATTGTAATCTAGTTTTCAACTGTTACTATTTAATTTGAGGATGTAATAGAATGTGAGATTAGAAATTGAGGTTCATCCTGAGTTTGTACCACAGTTTCTTGCATGAACCCACAAACATCCAACCAGACTTCTCCAGAAATCTAGTAAATCTTCTCATTTTGTGTTTCTTCTCAGTTTCCCTCAGCCGATCTCTTGTCCTTGAAATGAATAATAAAGTATAATTTTTCGACATTTTAATCTGACAAAAAAGTAATAATAATTGGAAAGGAATTTGGTGAAATTAAGTGATAAAATTGATCTTGCTTTTTGATTTCCTCTAGTATCATGTGGTTGTGTTTTATATGATCATTGAGATTGTTCTAATCGAAGTAACGGATATTTTTTTTGATTTTAGAAGTTAGTTTATTTTAATTAATAATCAGAATTAATAAGCTTATTATGGAATTTTTATCTGTTCGTTTCAACATTATACACTGTATTTAGTGTATTATAGTTTTCAATTAATTTTCTAAAATACTTATCTAATTGTGATATAGAAGTACAAAGTGTTCATTTGTTACTCTGACATATCCTTACACAAGTATATATATCCAAAATGATTACAAACTATTTAGAGTCATTTCTTATTATCCTTTATTTTTTTTTGAGTTTCTTTTAGATTTTTTAAATGTGTAAATAATATTAATTTCTGTATTATAATAGTTATTCAAATAAAAGGTTTTAAAAACAATTTTTATAACATCACAAAAATATAGTATAAACTATATAATAGTTGTCACAAAAATAATATAAAGAATAGTTATAGACCAAGATATAAAGTATAAACTTTATAGTCATCTCAAAATAACTGTAAAATTTAAAACTTTAGATACATAAAAGTATCCCACAACTATACATCTAAAAGCAAACAACCTACTAAACTACACAGCAACATCGTCGTCCTCCAAAGCATGCTTCAGGGGCACCTCACCTACCTTTGCTCACATCCAACGGATGATCATTGAAAAAGAAAACACCACACATACAAAATACAAACACAAGCAGAAGGGCGAGCTAGATATACAAGAAACCATGCCATATAATAGAATAACATACACATATTAAATCAAGCAAAGCAACTAAGTCACACATTCTAGCATGTTATATCCTAGACTTGACTTGTCCAGACTTAGAATGATTGTCGAGCTATGGCGGGTCGTGCACTCATGGTGGCCTCTACTACTTTGCAAAGCCATTGTCAATGGGTTTCACCCTACCACACTCATGAGGTTAGTCTGTTCCAGGCCTTGAGGCATACTTGAAGCCCCTAAGACTAAGACCTCCTGCTATTCCTCATGACATGGTTCAATCCTCTCTACTTGAGAATGAAAGACCATGGAAGTTTCAGGATAACCCCAAGACTAAGCTCCTGCATTGATTCTAACAACCTGGAATCTCACCAAGAGATTTTACTTTGAAACATACACCCATCACCTTATAATTACATACTTATACTTATAAATAACACTCATGGAGATCCTCAATCAGATAATATCATACACCCTCAAACACACTTCACAATCCATTCAACACACAACATAATGCAACATAAGACAAAGAAATAAAGAGCAACTAAACTCAAACCTTTCGCTCAGCGCACATTATTCGCATAGCGAAACCCGAAGTTTCTCGCACAGCGACCTGTCTCGCTGTGCGAATTAACTTACAGAGGTACCAAACCTCAACCCCTCGCATAGCGCCCCCAAGTCGCTATGGGAAAGACCAAACAGAGACCAAGCCCCCCAAACACTCGCTGTGTGCCCCCTCTCACTATTCGAATTAAACTGGCATTGATCCCAGACCACCACCAGTCGCACAACGCCTAGATTTTCTATGCGAATCACCAGACAAAGAGCAACCCTCCCCAACCATTCGCACAATACACCAATTCGTTGTGTGAATGACCAGACAAAGAGAAACCCTCTTAAGCCATTCATACAGTGCCCCAATTCGCTGTGCGAATGCCCTGGTAGAGAGTAATTCGCTATGAGGACTCGATGTGCAAAACAACTCGCTCAGCGAGTCTGCATAATCTGCTGAACGAAATTCTGCAGAATTATGCAACTCATATACCACTTACCAATTCTAACTATTTTTCCCAACTTCTAACACTCCTAGATTGTATTATACACTTAATTAGACTTTTCTAAGTGATTCTAAACCTTCCTAACATAAATCTATAATGTTTGTGGATCAATTCCTGCTCTAAAACATCATTTTCATTAACTTAAGGATCTAAATCCCATTCTACCACTTTGAACATTTTTTTGACCATTTGAATGACTCAAACAAGTCACATTTGACTTACCCAAACTGTCCCAATAGATCAATTGAGCCCTCAACTCCTAGTTCTCATTTTCACTACCTTACTTCCTCCAAAATGACTCAAAACACACCTAATTCACTATATTATCTATCTAATCACTATTACAACAGATTACTCCCTTCTAATATTTTCAATTACAGCTATACACCTCATTCAAATCAATTCATAATCACCATTTCACAATTTCACAATTTGGCAGTTCAGCACATACAATGTAATCTACTCAAAAACCTAAATTTAACTGAATCAGTACAATAACACTTAAATAATCACACATACATATCATACTACAAATTTAAAGAAAAGATCTAACTCCCCTTACCTAAGTTAAACACTGCCCAATTCACAGAAACCGCGATTGAAGCTTTGTGCAACAAGGAAACTCTACGGAAACCTACAACTCACCAACTGGTGATAGGAATTCAACTTTAAAACCTAAATTGAGCTAAGAATTGAAGAGAAAGAGCACAAGACACATGCAACCAGAATCTGCTGCATGATCACAACCCAAAATGTACGGAAGAACAGGGAAACGACTTACCAACTCAAAAACAAGAAACTGATCTATCAAGATCGTAGCCCTCGATGCCAGGATCGTCTAGGCACCTCCTAATCGTCGAACATATAGCTCAATTGAGAGAAATTTTAGAGAGAAGGCAGAGAAGCTCTAGGTGAATAGTGTTCTAGAGAGATAGAAGTGTTTTAGATAATGAACCGAGCTTTAAAAAGTTCTATTTGTATTATAAGATTATTTATTAAAAAAAATGCTCGTCTCATTATTTTAATACATCGATCTACTCTATTACTCTATTTTCTAGGTTTTTACAATTTTACCTTCGTGTACATACTATTATAATAGTACATCACTATAGCAAAAAAAAAAATGTACCAAAGTTATCTCATACTGAAAGATGATAGCTCAACCGTTTGAGGATTGATGAAGCAATGAGTCTTATTGTAATTGTTTCAGCATACACGTCAATATTAATTTTCTCTTATAAAAAATAGCCATATTTCTCAATCAATAATTTAATTTAAATGACTTTTAAAGTTTATATGAATGATGTATTAAGATGCTTTCAATAATGTTTTTTTTATAATATTACAAATTTTCTAAATTTTATAACCATATTAATGACCTTATTTCAAATAGCTATTTAAAAAAATTTCATCACTTTATTAAAGAAAATAAATAAAAATAAATAACGTCTTACATTCAAAATTTAATGATAAATTGGTAAAAAGAATAGTAAAATTAAACTTTTTTTTTTATTATTATTCTTGTTGAGATTGTTGATAAAGGAAACACTGGTTTAGCTAAACATTTTAATCTCACAATGCTTTGGTTTTTGATGATGACAACACATTATTAATAACACATGTATTGTTATGTGTTACATGTTCAATTCTTTATTGTGAATGATATCTTAAAGAACATGTCTGTGTTTATTCTCATATATGTATGCGTATTCACTAATTTTATACTTGATACATCTTTTGTGTTACATATGCTTAAGAAAAGAAAACCACATGGACTTTGTTGAACTTATATTGTGTGACAAATCTGCAAGTTTTAAGTCGACTTCATTATGAAGTAAGTCGATTTAAACTCGTGACTTTACACAGATTTTCAAAAGCAGTGCTGTGAGTGATTTTACATTGAAAGTATTTCAAAACTAAGTTGAAGTGTCTAAGTCGACTGCACGCGCAATGAATTCGAATTAGTTAGTTATTTGTTTTGAAATTCTGTTAATGCTTTTGATTTACAACGACTATATTTCAATTGTCTATTAAAGAATTAAATGAAAGTCAACTGTATTAAATGTGAAATCAATTTGGTTGTTATGACTGCTGCTATTTGACTTAACTGTTATAACTGTCTGATGATAGTCGACTTCATTAGTGGCACAGTCGACTACAAGAGTGTCTGATTTATAGAAAACTATAAATAGACGTGATTCTGTTGATCACAAGGACTTTGGACTTTGATATTCTAACACTTTCATTTGATATTTCAGCTTGTGATCTCTGTGTGAAAAAGCTCCAAGAACTCATCAAGAAGACGGAGGAGAACTTTCTTGGAAGATTTTCTTAAGGAGGAAGTGACTTGCTCATACTGGTTGATCAAAATATGCACAATTGGTGTTCTTCATTTGATTAAGGTTTCTATCAATCATTGGAAAGATTGTTGCTGTCCTATTGGGATTACAGGAGCTGAACTCGTGAAGTTCTGTACACTTTGAGGATTGTTCAAAGTGGGTGAAGATTACAGAAGAGGGGATATCTTGCTGCAGATCTTTGTGTTGACTACTTATACTTTTAGTTAGAGGGTTAGAGAGATTGTCTATACTTTTTACGTGGAGGTCTCTATAGAAATCTTGTTGTAAAAACCTTGACCAATATAGTGCGTTGACTTCCTGGTTGTGGAAGGACACTGAATGTAGGCATTGAGGGTGAACCAATATAAAAACTCTGTGTTTTCTTTCTCTTTCGTTACACTTTTACTTTAAGTCGCATTTACAATTTACATAGTCAACTTTATATTTCCGCTGCACTTAAAATTCTTATTACTTGCGATTCAAAAAACATTGTAAAGGTTTATATTTTGCGAAAAAGATTTTAAAAATACTTTGATTTTTAAACCTCAACAATTCACCCCCCCTCTTGGTGTTGAAACTGAGCCATCCTATTTCCAACAATTGGCACCAGAGTTGGTTTTCATAAGATATTTGAAAAACTAGTCGACTTCTATTTTCTTTGAATCAACTATATTCCTGGTAATGGCTTCCAGTTTTCAAACCTTTGGTGAAGGTGCATCTACAAACAGACCACCACTGTTTGCGGGTGAAAATTATCCTATTTTGTAAATAAGAATGCAAATCTTTCTTGAATCTATGGATAGAGGAATTTGGGATGCAAACTGTTTTGAAAAACTTTTCCAAGTGGTCTCAAGAAGAGAATAGGAAAACACAATATGATGTCAAAGCTAGAAATATCATTGCCTCTACACTAACAATTGATGAATTTTTTTGGATATCACAATGTAAATCTGCAAAGGAAATGTGGGATGTCTTGGAAGTTACTCATGAGGGCACTGATGAAGTAAAGAGAGCCAGAAAGAATTCTTTGATTCAAGAGTATGTACTTTTCAGAATGAAGGCTAGTGAAATAATCTATGAAGTCCAGAAAAGGTTCACTCATATAGTCAACCATCTCATGGCTCTTGGCAAAATATTTGACAAAGAAGAGATCAATATCAAGATACTTAAAAGTCTAAACAGAAGCTAGTAACCCAAAGTCACAACAATCTCTGAATCCAAGGATCTGACTAGCATGAACATGGCTACGTTGTTTGGAAAATTGAGATAGCATGAGCTAGAACCTGGAAGATTGAAGGATGAAGAAGAGATTGAAGAGAAAAAGTCCATAGCGTTGAAAGCAACGCGCAAGAAAGCCTCAAAGATTACACAATCAGAGGATGATTCAGATGCTGAGATGGACAACAGTGAACTGATGTCCATGGTGGTAAGAAAGTTTAATTGACTTATGAAAAATAATAGTTAACTTACTAACCATGCAGGTAACAGCAAAACCAAGAAAGCTTTCAGGTCAAATGCGATTCAATGTTATGAATGCGGGAAAGAAGGACACATCAAACCAAACTGTCCAGACCTAAAGCCGAAGTAGAGAGCCAAGAGAAAGTTTCGTCAAGACAAAAACAAAAAGCAGAAAGGAGCTTACATTGCCTAGGAAAACAATGATTCTAATTCATCAAGTGATGAAGATGTTGATCCTGAAGAGGAATCAAACATCTACTATATGGCTGGAACATCATTGGCTGATTATGACAGTGACACAGAGTTTGAGCAAGAACCAATCGAGGTGAAATACTACCTACTGCTGGATGCTTTCAAAGAGATTCATGCTGAAGCAATGCGACTGCAGTATAAGGTTAATCGACTTAACTTTGAAAGAAAAGATTATGAATTTAGGATTAATAATCTTGTCACTGATAATGAGAAATTACAAAAGGAATTAGACGAAGCTTTATTGTTTGCTAAAAATGTTAAAACTGAGACTATTACAGTAGAAAAGAAATGTGAAAAATGTCCTACTCATGTTGAACAAATAGATTACTTGACTAGCACGCTAGCCAAATTCACACAGGGTAGAGTTAACTTGAATGCTGTTTTAAAGGCTTCAGGGAGAGAAATTTATAGACAAGGAATTGGTTATAAAGCTCAATCTAATAGAACCAATACAAAGAAATTTTCTGATTTAAGCAAACCTGTTAAACATGCTTGTTTTTATTGCAATAGTATTGGTCATACAGTTAGAAATTGTTATTACAGAAAAGTTGGAGTTCCTAAAGGCTTATATGTATGGATACCGAAGGAACATCTGGCTACAATTGACAATTAAGGACCCAAATTCAAATGGGTACCTGCATCAAAAACTTGAACTGTTTTGCAGGATTTGAAATAGGTGCAATGAGGAATCAAGGATGAACTAAAATGACTATATCAACCGTCTTGAGTGTCTACAACTGGTAACAAGTATTATCTTACTGTATCATGCATAAAAATATTGATTGAGTGATATATGATTGTATGTATGATTGTCTGATTGTTTGTTTGAATGTGTTGATTGAAAATCAAATTTTTATGAATTATAGTCGACTTGATTATGAACTTATTCGAATGTGCGTCTCTGTATGTCTGTGTGTGTTTTGAAAAATACTATCATACATTAGTTAACTTTGTTTTTAACGAAATCGAATGCATGTCCCCTTTGCCATTGAAATTTAATTTTTTATGCATGACGTGTTTTGCGCCAAAGTTTTTTGATGCAAATTTGTTCCCTCCAAAATTTTAATTGTGATTAGTATAAAAACCTAATAAGCAAATGTCATTACGCTAAGCTCAATCTGTACTCCCTGAATCTTCACTCTCCCTGTCACTCTATCTGGTCTACACTATTCTTCACTACATCAATGGCTACAAGTTCGGCACAACGGAAGAGAGTTAAAACATTGGGTCAAAACAGCACAAGACGTATTTCTGAGCTTGAAGGTTGGATCAGTGACGATGAATCACAGTCAATGTATCTCGACTGTTGGAAGATGAGAAGCTTGGTGACACACAAGTTCTTGAAGTTGAATTTTTTCAAAGATGAAGGATTTGAATTTCAAATATGACTAAGACACCAAGGATTGAAAAAATTTGTTGAAATGGCCGACTCGTGGTATCTTGATCTTGTGAAGGTATTTTATTGCAACTTAAAAATTTAGGGTGACACTCTCTGTTCTAGGGTGAAAGGGGTTGACATCAAACTAACAGATGAAGTATGGACTGAGCTTGCTGGACTCAAAATAGGCGGTGAAAGATGTCATTTAGGAATTGAAGGGTTTCATAAGTTTTCAGAATATCATGATAGTCTGAGGAACCCTGAAGATTGCAAATATTACTCCAGTTACAAGACTGGCGGAATGAGAAAGGATAATCGGCTAGCAGTGTTTGTCATTTCTTGGATACTGATGCCAAGGGGAGGAAATCATTCTCAAGCCACTACTGAGGACTTATTTTTGCTAAAGGAATTGAAGGAAAATATTCAGGTAGATTGGCCTGCAGCAATTTCTGATAACATGTTGAAAGTCACAAGGCTAGAATCTGCCAAACTGCCTTACTGCGTCTTTGTCTCAAAAAATTCTAGTTCACTTTGGAGTTGACTGCATAAGCGAATCAAGCGAGCCATATAACAGAACTAGTCTCATTGACAAGTCTGCCCTACATATGATGCAAATGATGAAGACACCTGAAGGTTGGGTGTTTAAGAATGAAGCTACAAATAATGATAATGAAACTGAATCTGCTGAAGCTACTCACTACAGAGCAAGATCAGAATTTGGAAGGATTGTGCTAAGGGAATTAAAAGCATCGAGAAGGATGTTTGAGGAACTAAAAAAAAGGTCACAGTCGAATGAGATGAATGCTGAAGAATCTGAAGATGCAAGCACTCCGGAGCAATCCACCAGAATGAGTGAAGATAAGAGTGTTGAGGAAGGAAGTACTGATGACAATAATAACTATATGATTCTTAGAGAATTCTTCAACAAGAAGAAAAAGAATGTCTAATATTGCAGTTAATAATGTCTTTTGTTAGTTGTTTTGTCCTTAAAAGTTCTTGTAAGATGGCACTATAAGCCACTATCTTTTGACATACCTATATGTAATATCTTTTGAACAAGTAATGAAATCAGTTTGTTTTGGTTTAAATTCATTTTCTTTAAATATCCTGATTGAATCTGTTTAATTACATATTAAAATCGATTGAGTGATTATTGAAGTTGATTATGCCCATGTTCAATATTACATTAATTCTTTTGCATACTCACTTCTTAACTGTATAATTTCTTGCATTACTATGATTCTAAATTGCTTGATCTTCAAAAGATCATGAAAGGTTTTGCAGGAAACATTTCTTTTAAACTTCCTGTTAGAATCACAACTCAAACGAAAAGCAATGCAATCGACTTGAACAATGGATCAATCGACTATCACTAACAAGGGTTATAAATTCCATTTATTGGAATTTGGTTTTTCAGTTGTTGATCTTTTTATATTGGTTATACTCAATATATTTATGTTTCTGTTTGATTGTTATATCTGAGAGAATATATTGTGAGATTGTTGATAATTGTATCTTTGCTTGATTGAATATTTTGAAATTATAATTCTGATACAATTTTGATACAAACTGTTGTATGCTCTGATATTTGTGAAACTGCATTGTGCATCTAGATTTGATTTTAAATATGCATAATGACAAGGGGAGCATTACATGATTGCATAGATTTTTCACATGCCTACACTTTAGAGGGAGATTTTTCTTTTTCATGTGAACATTTGTGATAGGGGGAGCATCTTTGAATGTCTAATTTGTTTACACTGATGCATCTCTGGTATTTCATTTTATCAACATATCAATATCTAAAAGTAAATCGTTTTTGCTAATGCACAAAGGGGGAGAAAAGTTTGATTGATTATTTTCTTGATATTTGATTGCTTGATACTGCTTATTCAGAGTACAAGTTCTGAAATATATTGAAATTATCTTTTGTTTTCTCTGATATATTGGGATAAATCATTTAATCACTTGTTCTTACTAAATGCTTATATTAGCTCTGTTGTTGGTGATTACTTGACTGATTTTATGTGTTGTTTGTGTAGAAACATGGTTGCTTATTAGTCATGGTTGTGCATCATCAAAAAAGGGGAAGATTGTTGATAAAGGAAGCACTAGTTTAGCTAAACCTTTTAATCTCACAGTGTTATAATTTTTGATGATGACAACACATTATTAATAACACATGTACTGTTATGTGTTACATGTTCAATTCTTTATTGTGAATGATATCTTAAAGAAAATGTTTGTGTTGATTCTCATATATGTATGCATATTCATTGATTTTATACTTGATACATCTTTGGTGATTGCATTACATATGCTTAAGAAAAGAAAACCACATGGACTTTGTTGAACTTATATTGTGTGGCAAATTTGCAAGTTTTAAGTCGACTTCATTATGAAGTAAGTCGATTTAAACTCGTGACTTTGCACAGATTTTCAAAAGCAATGTTGTGAGTGATTTTGCATTGAAAAGCTTTCAGAACTAAGTTGCAGTGTCTAAGTTGACTGCACGCGTAGTGAATTCGACTTAGTTAGTTATTTGTTTTGAAATTCTATTAATGCTTTTGATTTATAACGACTATATTTCAATTGTCTGCTAAAGCATTAAATGAAAGTCAATTGTATTAAATGTAAAATCAATTTAGTTGTTATGACTGCTGCTATTTGACTTAATTGTTATAAATGTCTGATGACAATCGACTTCATTAGTGACACAGTCGACTACAGGAGCGTTTGATTTATAGAACACTATAAATAGACGTGATTTTGTTGATTACAAGGACTTTGGACTTTGATATTCTAACACTTTCATTTGATATTTCAACTTGTGATCTCTGTGTGAAAAAGCTCCAAGAACTCATCAAGAAGACGAAGGAGATCTTTCTTGGAAGAGTTTCTTAAGGACGAAGTGACTTGCGCATACTGGTTGATCAAAATCTGCACAATTGGTGTTCTTCATTTGATCAAGGTTTCTATCAAACTTTGGAAAGATTGTTACTGTCCTGTTGGGATTACAGGAGGGGAACTCATGGAGTTCTGAACACTTTGAGGATTGTTCAAAGTGGGTGAAGATTGCAGAAGAGGGGATATCTTGTTGCAGATCTTTTAGTTGACTGCCTATACTTTTAGTTAGAAGGTTAGAAAGATTGTCTATACTTTTGACATGGAGGTCTCTATAGAAATCTTGTTGTAAAAAACTTGATTAATATGGTGCGTTGGCTTTCTGGTTGTGGAAGGACACTGAATGTAGGCATTGAGGCCGAACCAATATAAAAAATCTGTGTTTGCTTTCTCTTTCCCTACACTTTTACTTTAAGTCGACTTTACAATTTACACAGTCAACTTTATATTTCCGCTGCACTTAAAATTCTTATTACTTGCGATTCAAGAAACTTTGTAAAGTTTTATATTTTGTGAAAAGATTTTAAAAAGACTATGATTTTTAAACCTCACCAATTCACCCCCCCTCTTGGTGTTGAAACTGAGCCATCCTGTTTCCAACAATTCCTTGATCTTGTTTAACTCTCATTCTTCATTGATGTGTATCTTCACTTGAATCATCTTTCTACTCTAGCGTAATGTAAAAATACATTACACGACCATTGCAATAAAAATAAAAGAAAAACACAATAAAAAATAAAAGGGTAAGCTAACGTAGCGTAGCCAAAACATTTTCTATAAAAATAAGACTCACAATTTGATTAAATTTTAAGAAAGGAGTTTGGAAAATAAATAAAAGTAATCATTTCCTTTAATAAATCAATAAAACAAATAAATAATTCTTTTCACTAAGATGCACACATAACTCTCTCAAAGGATAGCCTCTTTGACTATGATGGAACACATCATCCATACAAGGAAGCCTCCTGACCAAAAGTCGAATACAACACCCTCACAGTATAACCTCCCTAACTATGGTAGAATAAAACACCTCCAAAGGGTAGCCTCTCCGATCAAAACTGCATCACATCGCCCTCATAAGACAACTTTCCAAGCTATGGTGGAACTAATCCTAAACACACATTCAAAAATAAAAAAACAGTTTCACCTTCACAAAACTCCATTTTGAATCCATGCACCCAAATAATCAAGCAATTTCATAAAACCTCATTCTCATAACTTTAAGCAACGAATTGAAAATACTTATCAAACCTCAAAACTTCATTATTCTTAAGCTTAAAACATCTTTGTTCTTAAGCTCAAAACACATTAATCAAGTAAAACTATTTTCAAGATCAAAGAACAATAACAATTATCAACCAAAAACTCAAAACTCAATTAACCTTTTTCAGAAAAAACATTTCCTAAAATTAGGCCCTTCAATCCATAATTTTTGCAACCGAAATAAATTAGATTTTTATAATGAAACCATCAAACTTCACTTTCTTAAACCAAAGTTACATTATAAAACGGTAGTTAACTTACCTCACAACCACTGTTTAACTCAACTTGTCAGAGCGACTGCAGCGGAATGGTTAGCGTGGAATAACAAACTAAGAGGGGTTTTAATTCAAACGTGTGCCTTTTAATTTCTTCTCAATTTATCTTACTATGCAAATAATAAATATAAATAACAAGAGTAAGGGAGAAAGAAATTTTCACAGATGATTTTTATACTGGTTCGGATCTTACCAATCCTACGTCCAATTGCTTATCTCAAACCAAGATAAACAGTTCACTAATCACAAAACAATTATAAATTACAATCACAAAGAAATAATTTGTAAGAGTTTAGAAACCACCTCTCTTGATATCACAAGAGACGAACTTGCACCTCCTTTGAGTCTTCACAAAGGATGAGACACCTCCTCCAAATACTTCACGAAGGATGGAACACCTCCTCCGAATACTTCACGAAGGATGAAACACCTCCTCCGAATACTTCACGAAGGATGATCCTTTTCCACACACCTCCTCAGACGCACCAAGGATGATCCTTTTCTGTTAGACTAAGTTTGTAGTTTATAGTCTTGATACTTGTGCTTTCTCTTTCTTCTTTTCACAACATTCGTTGTGTAAGTCAACTTTATCAGAGAAAACAGGCTTTTTCAATCCTTAACTTAGATGTTTTTCTATTTTTTTAAGACCTAAGTGTTTTCCTACGTTTTTTTTTATGTTTGGGGACTCTGGTTCTAGGTTTTGTTTGTTTAGGGTTTAGGCCCTAATTCATGTGTTCACCCTAAGTTATTTTCTGATTATCAATCCGTTTTAATATTATTTGATTAAACTTCGAAACATGAGAGATTTTGGGTGTTTAGACGAGTTTGTCTTTAACAGGTGATTCTAGTTGATCCATATTTTAATGATCATTTGTATTAGTGGATCTCTTATAGGAGAACATTAGTATGCATATAATGGTTGTGTATATGAATACACATTTATGTTTAATTGTATGACTCAAAGCATTAATGTTAGGCATGTGTTAATTGCAATCTCTGTTATAATATCTTTCCTTTCGCTCGTTACGTTTGTAATAACAATTTTAAATCAAAATATAAAGCAACAAATTTAAACAAAAAGGAAAACAAATATGTGTCTGTGGTGTCACATGTGTAGGGATGAAGAACAAAGCAAATGAAGCTTAATTTGTGTAGTGACGAAGAAATTTTCATAAAATTCGATAGGTGTTAGGGTGGAGAGCAAAGGAATTGAGAGGAAACAAGAGGGTGAACACTAAGATTTGAAGAAATATAAAAAAAGGAGTAAATGTGGATGGGTGTGACAACATGCTAATTATATAAGAGAGAAAAAAAAAGTTAAAAAAAATCTTTATTCTATCAGAAGGTTACTTTTATAATTAAATCAAAATTTCGAGAAATAGGTAAAAAGGCTTGCGGTGTAAGGAAAACTTCACAAATAAAATAACAACCAATATAAATAACGTTCACGCAAAAAAAAAAACGATTTAGATAAGATAGAGACAAAATAATTTGTTGGGACTACACACAATGTTTGGGCTATTTCTCCTTACACCTCCACACATTTCTCCCTACACTCCACATCTGTTTAAAATTCCAAAACTATCACTTGTAATTCAAAAAGTTCTACAATCCATTTTTGTGCTTCAACATATTTCGCAATCAGTTGAAAAAAAATCTTCAATGAATTTCGAAATTCGTTGAATTTTTTTTCTCTTTCGATGGATTTCAAAATTCGTTGAAGCCTTTAGAAAATCCTTTCGTTGAAGGATTTTTTCTTCAATGATTCGTTGAAGGATTTTTTTCTTCAACGAATTTCGAAAGCTGTTGAAGAAAAACATAATCTTGAAATTATTTTTGAAATGTGGAAGTGCAAGAAAAAGTGTGTGGAAGTGAAGGGAGAAACAACCTAATGTTTGTTCTAGTTCTAACCTTTTGTAAGTTCATGGTAAATTGATTTTCTTTTTACAATTTTTACTTATAATTTTTGGGTTACGATCCTTCTAAATTTCCTAGAAAAATTAATAATAAAATTATTGTAAATGATAATACTTTATTTTAATATTTAAATAAATTTATTATTAAATTTTTTTATTAATTAAAAATAAGATAAATTTATTGGATATAAATAATATAAACTTGAATTCTCAAACTCAAACTAATGTTTTTACTGTTGGAACTTCATTTATTTCTACCTCAATTTCTATATAAAAGAATTTCCATTTTGCTCATTTCAGATGGTTCAATCTAAAATTAAAAATACTTTTGACCCAAAAGCTAAAAGAACTTTTTGATTCTGTAACCCATAGACTAAATAACTTCTATAGATTGTAAAATCATTTACGTCTTCATAACACAAAATCAATATTAACTTTTTGCAATATAATTAAGCAAATAGAAAAAGGAGAAGGAGCAAAGTTGACTAAGATAATTATGAATATTTAGTGTACAATTAATTTGGATATGAACTCATCATTTCATCAATAGAAATGAATGAGAATTAAGAACCCAAATGCCTAAAGAAGCCAATAAGAAGAAAATATTGGAAACAAAAGGTAGAAACTTCCTGGCATATTTTGCAAGAAAATGTGGGAATTTATAAGTCTTGTAATCTAGTTTTCTACTGCTACTCTTTAATTTGAGGATGTGATAGAAAGTGAGATTAGAAATAGAGGTTCATCCGAAGTTTATACCACACTCTCTTGCATACACTCACAAACATCCAACCACGCTTCTTCATAAATCTAGTAAATCTTCTCATTTTGTGTTTCTTCTCAGTTTCCCTCAGCTGCTCTCTTGTCCTTGAAATGAATAATAATGTAGAACTTTTTGACATTTTAACCCGGCAAAAAGTAATAATAATTGGAGAAGAATTTGGTGCAATTAAGTGATAAAGGATCAAATATTGATCTTGCTTTTTTATTTCCTCTGGTATCATGTAGTTGTGTTTTATATGATGCATTGATATTGTTCTAATCAAAGTAATATATATTGTTGTTTGATTTTAGAAGTTAGTTTATTTTAATTAACAGTCGAAATTAGTAAGTTAATCATGGAATTTTTATCTGTTCGTTTCAACATTAAACACTATATTTAGTTTATTATAATTTTCAATTAATTTATGTTTATTTTGTAGAACTTATCTAATTGTGATATAGATAAGTACACAACGTGTTCATTTGTTACTGTTATATATCCACACACAAGTATATATATCCAAAAAATTGTCTAGCATGAAGTAGTATTTTAACTTGTGGATTATAAAATACAATTGGTCATTTTACATAAATAAATAAATAAGAAAAAAAATTATAAATATATGAATTAAAATGGAATTTGAATTATTAAGAAATATATATTTTTATATCAATAAAAAGTTAATTTTTCTATTTTAAACCAAAACCGTGAGGTTCCTTTGGAGAGCCAACACAATGCCTTGACGTAGTATCCTATGTGAAGGAGGCCTTGTAGTAAGCTTGGGGCCTTGGCTAGAAGACAAGAAGAAAGAGAAGTAAACATTTGGTGAGAAGAGTGATTTGTGTGTATTTCCTTAGTTGTAAAATTATAATTGTTTTCTCTTGGACTTGAAACTTTTGGCCTTGTTAGGGGTGTCCTAATAAGAACAATGGACTTTGATTAATTGCGTTTTGTAGTTGGTAAGTGTGAGGGAACCAAACTTCTAACTTCACCATTAAGCTCCCTAAATTAGCTTTAATTGATTTCCTTAATTGTGATGACTTAGTGTATGTCCACTTTTATTTCAACTTTAGTTCCCTTTGAGAAGTTTGGTGTAAGAGTACCTAAGATAAGCTTTGGCTAAGACTTAGTTTTTAAGCAATCTTTTGTGATTACCTTCCTTTCCTAGAAGTGAACTTGGGTATCATTTGCTTTGTTAAGTCTCCTAAGGAACTTTTTTTGAAATTCTAAGTATTTGTTTGTGGCACAGAATATTTCAAAAACTTTGAGAATGTCTAAGACCGCCTCCTATGAAATTGGTAGTATCTCTATTGAAAAAGTCAAACCCACTTTGAAAAACTTGGCAAAAGAGTTAAAATCACTAAAAATTTGGCAAAAGCAAGAGTCTATTTTGAAAAAAAAAATATAGTTGAAAGGGAAGAATACCTTGCTAAATTGGAGGAGGAACTTGGAGTTCTCAATTAAAAACAAGAGAGAGCGCAAGAATAAATTAGGAAGAGTAAAACTAGAAGTAAGAGTCACAATAGGAGGAGTTCAAAAACTCCAACTCAAAACACACACACTCCCACACATTTTGTTAAATAGTAGGATTGTTAACCAATACTATCATCCTCCACCAAATAGAATGAGGAGAGTGTGTGAAAAAGAAAACCCTCCTAGTGAGATTAGGGTGGACCTCCCCCATTTTCATGGGAAAGAAGATGTGGAAGTATACCTAGATTGGGAGATGAAAGTGGAACAACTTTTCGAATGTCACCAAGTTGATGAAGAAAGGAAAGTCTCCCTAGCCTCCCTAATTTTTCAAGGGAATGCCTTACATTGGTGGGCTTCCGTAGTTAGAGAAAGAAGACTCTCTAATTTTCCCCAAATCCAATATTGGAATGAGCTCAAGAGTGTCATGTGAAGGAGGCACATTCCCTACTACTACAACCGTGAGCTAATGGATAAAATCCAAAGGCTCCAACAAAGTAGCTAAGTGTAGAACAATATAGACAAAAGATGGAGCTTTATACCATGAGGGTGGGAATTAGAAAGGAGAGTGAGATCACCATCTCTAGGTTCCTTAATGGTGTTAATCTTGCAATTAGTGATAAAGTGGATTTGCTACCTTGTCAAGATTTGAATGATTTGGTACAAATAAGCATCAAGGTGGAGCAACAACTTTTAAGGAAAAGTTTTAAACTTTCCACTCTAGTTATAATACTTTTCCTATATTAAGACTAGAGCAACCCATGAGGCCTCTCTAGTCACATTTCTCTTTAAGTTGTTCTAACCTCTTTTAGAGCATTCAAACACCATATCACCACTTCTCTACCACATATGGTCGTGAGATCCTAACCTCACAATCCCATAGCTACCGCATTTTCCAACCCCTATATGATCTTTCCCTATTTCTGCACCATATATCTTCAAGGGACCATCTCCATTGCATCCTTATAGCTTTGGCCCAACCTAGCCAAGGAGGTTGCCATCATAAATTCTATAGGGATTGACTTTTGAATGAACTTGGTGTTAGTAGTCAAAGTTTCTACAATTTAGGATTTGGATAGATACTTCTATTACTAAAATTGATCATTTGGTATGTTGAGTTGTTGTTGTGTGTGTTGTATGAAGGACACTTGTTTTTATTGAAATTGATGTTGAATTATAAGAATTAAGGAACTTTTCATTTGATTGAATTGGTATTCAATCTGACATCTAAACTTGTTTTAGAATCCTTCATTGAGTCAGGAATGCCAAATTAGTCATTTGAATAGGTCCCTAGTTACCCAAATGCATTTGGATGAAATTTTGGTTTTTGATGTGGCGTTGAGGGCCATTGATAAGACGTTGAGCCTTGGTCATCCAATGGCACTTGGTTTTGGCCTCTCTATGTAGGGCACTAAGCGGTGATCTTGTACTGCTATTCCTTACTGCTAGTTGTGTACTTGTGTTTCTATGTTCTCTCTATTATGGGTTGTTTTGGATTTTTAATGATATTGATATAATGTATATTTAAATGGAAATGTTGATGCTTTATGAATTTTAAATATGAATGTAAGTATGGTTAAAGTATGATGGCAAAGATGTATGATGCTCGTTCATGTATGATATTATGACGATGATGAATGTGTTATTAATGGTGAATATGGTATATGTGTTTGGTATAGTTCCACGAATCTAGTGGAGATATTTTATGGTGGTGTTCAGTAGTATAATGTAATGATGTAAGGGCTCCAAAATGGGAGATGATCCTGACGCTCTTAATAACCATTCAATCTTAAGTAGAGAAGGGTGGGGTATGTAGTGGAGAGTAGGAGGAGATCCTTAGTCTAGTGGTTTTTTCTTGACCATAGATGTTTGACGAATTAACCTTGGTGCACTAGTGGAGAAAAGACTTTTTATGAAGACTTATTATGACAGGTGAAATTCACCTGTTATAATAACTTGATCGGTGACATTTTCGTAATAAAAGTAACACATATTATGACAGATAAAAGGGGACCTATCATAATAAATGGATGTGGTGACAAAATTAAAATTATGATCAAAACTTATTATAACTAATGTCATAATTAATTATTTTAAAATCATTTATTTAAAAATTTATTATAAGATATAATGGATTATTATTACTTTTTTTTAAAAAAAATTCTAAGAGATAAAAAGAGAAAAATAATAAAATATATATATGATATTTTGATACTTTGTGGATATTAGAAGATCACATAAAATCTCTTAATTGTATATAAGGTTTTAAGGGTAAGAATGAAGCCTATAAGTATAGATATTAAACGAGTGAGTCAGTATTACACATAGTGAGAAAGAACATGACATAGGAAGCTAACATTTTTGTTTTCTTGCATGTAGGTATGTATGATGAGTTGAGTTAAATGGTGATTGTAATGAAAGTTAACTAGCCTTTTATAATGTGATCATAGTTTTAGAAAGTGAAGTTTGATGGTTTTATTATATAAATCTAACTTATTTTGGGATGTAAAATGATGGATCGAAGGGCCTAATATTATGAAATTGTTTTTGTAAAAAAGGTTAATTGAGTTTTGACTTTTGGATTGATAATTTTTATTATTATTGTTCTTTGGTGTTGAAATAAATTTTACTTAAATCACGTGTTTTGAGCTAAAGAACAATTATGTTAAGAGGATTTATAAGTATTTTCAATTTGTAATTAAATTTATGAAAATGAGATTTTATGAAATTGCATTATTATTTAGGTGCATAAAATTCAAAATATTGGGACGATGTAATCACTAGTGTAGTTAAACGAATTGACAACAGTTATTTTCGACCATAGACCTCGGTTTGGGAACCGAGGCATATGAAGACGAGGTAAAAAGTGACTACGATTCACCTCAATTTTCTTTAACAGAAGCAATATCGATCTAGGATTCGACTCGGTCCTCTTTTAACCGAGTTAGTATCTTTTCTTCCAAAATTTTCAGATTGGGTATCCTTTCAGATTGGGTATCCTTCCAGATTGGGTATTTTGAACCAGAACATTATTCAAATTCACAGGTTTCAAAATTTGATCTTTCCCATTTTTCATTATTCACCAGAACATTATTCACATCCTTTGAACCATAACATTTTCTTTAAAATTGAAAATTCTTCTTCAAAGAAAAAAGGACAAAGCACAATGGAATCATCATACCTATTTATCAAATTGGGCAAATTCAGAAGAAAGATGAAGGGAAAATATAAACAGAGGCAGAAACAAACACGCTTTAAGCATCAATAATCAGATCCACAAAACTAACAAACTTTAACACGTACAAAATCATTTCAGTGTTTGGCGGCGGCGGCACCGAAACACCATCCACCAAACTCAGTCAAACAAAAAATCATCGGCCGCAGCTTCGGCGACGGCTGCACCGGAACACCTCCCAGCATCAGAAAGTCGCTGATCGTGTTCCTCTGCCATACGAAAAGCGAGGCCAGCGCCGCCACGCACAGGAACGCGAAGAGGGTCTTATAAGAACCGAAAGGTTGCATTTTGGGGTTGAAGAGGAACATCCCGAGTACCCGAGGAGGAGCCCTTGTGCCCTTGCGCCTCCGCCGCAAGAACAAAAATGGCCACCGCGCCTTTTGCCCCCGCCGCGTCTTCGACGCGCCTCCCTCCCGGTGATGAGGGTGTGAGCTCCGATGCCGGAGGATGTACAGCGAGCTAGAATGGGGGAGCACATGGAAGCTTTAATCGTTATCGTTCAAGCTCATCGGAACCCATCGGAATCTCATCGAGTGAGGGGTAGAGGAATCCCCCTCTGGTGTGTCCACGCGTGCGATGATGGAGGGAGATGTGTTCTCCACTAGAAATAAATGGAAGATGTAGATGATATGATGACTGACTTGACGTGTTGTAGGTGCTCAGGTGTAGCAGGCCTTTGTGCCTCTGTTCTGCATGCAACCGAGGCACTATCACCTTTTCAGAAGGTTTTAGGCACCAGTTTCCTCTGCAACCGAGGTGGTAGCGCTGTTATGTACCGGTTCTCTCCTAACCGAGACCTATAAGGTCTAATTAATTACGGAAGTGTCACCGCGTTTGGATAAGTAACGGTTTGGTGTAAACAGTACGAGTTTAAAAGAACATTTGGACTAATGAATCCATTATTAATAGGAGAGGTTGTCTTTTTTTTTACTTGAATGATGATTTGGGACTTAGATAAATAAATATTAACAAATAAAAACTTTTATATATATATATATATATATATATTATATTATGTAATTGATATATGAATATATCAGCAAATTGTAAAAATAAAAGTTAACAATTTTAATTTGAAACCTTCTTTCTATAAATTCTACTCAAAATCAAACGTAATCCAATTAGTATTATATTCTCAAACATATTAAAAACATAACAAATTTAAATTATTATTATTTTTCATATTTTAAAATAATAAACTGAATAACAATCCCAAATATGTACACCGATCTTTATTACAAAAACTCAAACCAAGCTATACTATTTAATATATATATATATATATATATATATATATATATATAAATAAATAAATTAATGAAGATTAATTTCATACACTTTTAAATGAGAGATCGAATTGACATTGTTGAACAAAATTGGGACAAAATAGACTATTAAACCTTAAATTTATATTTAGTTTAAATCATTACAATATTTAGTTTTAGTATAGCTTTGAAATATAAAAATTAACTTTTTATAGATACAAAAATATTCATCTTAATAATTCAAATTCAATTTTGTAATTTATATATTTATAATTGTTTACTCATTTATTTATTTATTTATGTGAAATGATGAACAATTATATTTTGTAATCCATGAGTTAAAATACTATTTCATGATAGACAATTTTTTAATATATATATATTGAAAAATGAACATGTTGTGGACTTATCTATATCACAATTAAGTATCTAGGAAATAAACACAAATTAATTAAAAACTATAATGCACTAAAATAGATTTTTATGTCATATTTCTATTTGCTTAATTCTATTATATTGCAAAAAGTTAATATAGATTTTGTGTTATGAAAACGTAAATGATTTTACAATCTATAGAAGTCATTTAGTTTATGGGTTGCAGAATCAAAAAGTTGTTTTAGCTTTTGGATGAAAAGTATTTTTAGTTTTAGATTGAACCATCTAAAATGAGCAAAATGGAAATTCTTTTATATAGAAATGGAGGTAGAAATAAATGAAGTTTCAATTACTGTAAAAATATTGGTTTGAGTTTGAGAATTCAAGTTTATATTATTTATATACAGTAAATTAATTTTATTTTTAATTATTAAAAAATAATAATAAATTTATTTAAATATTAAAGTAAAGTTTTATCATTTACAATAATTTCACTCTTAATTCTTCTAATGGAAGTTTAGAAGTGTCGTAACCCAAAAAATATAAGTAAATAATGTAAAAAGAAAATAAGTTTAGCATCAACTTAAATATTTTTTTTTGGTGTAAACGTTATTTATTTCGGTTGTTGTTTTCTTTGTGGAGTTTCTCCTTCTACCTTCAAGAGAGTTTCTCTCTACACCCGGTCTCCAAAATTTTTCTCTTTTACTAAAATAGCCTTTGATAAATATGATTTAACTTTTACCTTTTAACTTTTTATTTTTTTAAAATCTTAGTCCTCTTTCCCTTCCCCTTTTACTCGCCGCAACATCCCACCCCTATCCCACATTTTTTTATTTTCTCTTCTCTTTTTCTCTTGCCTTTCTTAATCTTTTCTTTATTGTTTGAAGTTGAAGGTTCCTTTTCAGGCTCTTTTTGCTTTCATTATTGTGTTTGGTTCTTATTGGAAGTCTCACATAAACTAGAAATAAGACCAATTTATAATAAATAATTGGGTGCAAACCTCACCTTACAAACCGGTTTTGTGGGGAGTTAGGCTTAAAGTCCACTTTTTAACATGGTACCAGAGCCAGGTTAGAGCCTTTCTTAGCATTATTTGTTGGATATATTATTTCACCCACTATTGGGCTACTATCGGACCACTCGTTCATGTCTAATCTCACACTCGAGATGTATATACCTAAGCACAAGGGAGGTGTGTTGGAAGTCCCACATCGGCTAGAGATAAGACCAATTTATAATATATAAGTGGGTGCAAACCTCACCTTACAAGCCAGTTTTGTGGGGTTGAGTTAGATCTAAAGTCCACTTCTTAACTGTTCTCATCTCTACTTTGTTCATTGGTCTTTAAATCCAAGTTGGTTCATCTCTCCGTTTTAGTGTTTCGGTGCTTTAATTTACTAGTTTAATGTTGTTAGTGTTTAATATTGGGTTTCTGGTTTGGATGTATATTTTTTTGTTGTATGACACTATCAACGTGCTTATTTTATCGTGCGTTGATAGGTGGTTATTTTGTATAAAGAATGAAATAGGCCTCAACGGATATGGGAAATCAGTCACAACCTTCAACGAATTTCAAAATTCTTTTATCAAGCTTCTTGGCGTGGATCGTGGCAGGGCTGTTGTGGAGATGGAAGCATCAAGCGATGTGAAAGTCAGGCTCAGCTAGCTTAGATATATTTATGTTGAGTGTTGTGAGGTGCAATAGTGGAAGTATGCTGCTAGAGCATATCTATTGCATCTACTTAGGTGCACATTCTTCGTAAATAAGAGTGCAACATCTATTTGTGTGTCTTAGTTACGGTTGTTTAGAGACATACACATATGTGGCATATATGGTTGGGGAGTTGTTACACTCTCCCATTTATACGAGTAGCTTGGGGATGCGAGCCTGGCTTCCACTAGGCAGATGGCCGTATATTTGACTATATTACAGGTACACATATAACTTCCACTTTGTTTTCATGTAATTGTTTTGATGTTAAAAGATGAAAGATGTTTGAATGAATAATTTTTTTTAGAGTTGGATATGTGAGCATTTCCCTTCGATGGGAGGAATGTGTGTCGTGTCTTCTTATGATGATACCAGACCGCATGCTGCTAGGTGACAGATCGCGAGGTTGGGTTGTAGTCTTACTGAGATTCGATCATAGTTGGATACCCTCACATACAATGGAGTTCTATGATACCCATATGAAAGACATAGGGCCATCCGTCCTTTCTTCGACATTTGTATGTATTCTGGATGGATTCGGATTGGTGACGTCCTTTGCTGTCATTTGCCTGAGCGTGTGCTGAGGTTGTTTGGATTTCAGCAGGGCATTCCACGATCGCCCATTATCTGAGGTTCATTTTAGAGACAAAATTTAGCTTGAAACTTGCTTAATCCTTTCTTTTATCTTGCTTTTGTAAATAATTGTAGTTTAAGTTACACTTAGGGGATATCATCACTAATTCCCTTATTTTGTAGGTCAATTTTGTGCTTTGGAAGAACATCAATCAAATCAAGGCGTTGGAACCTAAGAAAAGCACCAAGAGCATGAAAAGCCTGATCTCATAAAGCCAAGATCACACCTGTGTGCCCCTCCAAGGGCCTTGAGTGTCATTTGCCTTGCAAAGACCATGCATGGGCGCCCCATTCAGGGCGTTGAGCGCCATTTCTTGCACAAAATTGGCGCATGAGTGCCCCAACCAGGGCGTTGACCGCCATTTGCTTTGGTAATCTCGCGCCTGGGAACCCTTAATAGAGTGTTGAGTGTCATCCAGTTTTGCAAAGTTCGCGCCTGGGTGCCCTCCTATTTGGATGTTGAGCGCGACTTTTGCTGATGTGGCATTTGTGACCTATATAATGCCAACATGCAACGAGGGTGGCATCTTTGGGCGGCTAAAGCACAAAAACACATTCTTGGAGCACTTGGAGCGAGCTTGGGTGTGTGGGAGCTCTCCCTTCTTCTTCCTTGGGTCTTCACCTCTTTCATTTTCTTCCATTGTAAGCTTGATCTCTCTATGACAATGGAGAGCTAACTCCATTGTTGGGAGATTAATGTAACCACGAATCTCTTATGTAAATGCAACTATTCTTCATGATTATAAGCTTATTTCATTGATTGTTAGTGTTTAATTCCTCCACTTAATGCTTGTTATGATTTGATCAACCATAACATGATTTTTGGTTTGCTTGATATTGGAAAATATTGTGTGAATCTATAACTTGATGAATCTAGAACTTGATTAAACACCTAAAGGAAATTGTATCTAGGAATAAAACTTGGACTTTTGGTTGTCTTAAATCTCAATTCTTAAAGCAGATGTACTTGTTAGGTTTTCCAAGGGATTGAAGTTTAATAAGTAAGTCTAGGCTCTCTCTACCAAGGGATTGGTTTTGAGTAAGTTAGCAGATTAACATTAACACATTAATGATGAAGACGTATATTTTATTTGCATCAAAGTGAAGTAGGTGAAGTCACACCCCAACAATACCAATTCATATAATTTCTAATATTTCCATTTCTAAGTGTTTTAGCTACAAAAGTTCGTTTTACTATTGAAGCATTATGTTTATTTTAATTACACCTAAATCTCACTTAACGGAATCATTCTTTAGTCTATATTAGTTAAAAATTATACGATTGTTTGGTGTTGAACAAGTCTTTTGGGAAATGATATCTGATCTTATTGGTTTATTACTTGAAACGATTCGGTACGCATGCCGAAGTCCTAACAAGTTTTTGACACCGTTGCCGAGGACTCATGGTCAATACTATACTTTTGTGTGGTTCTTAACCAATTTAAACTCTATTCTTTTATTCATTATTTTCTATTTTTGTAATTATTTTGTTAATTCTTTTGAGCTGACTTAGGGCGCTAGTATTGTTGCTCTCTAGTGTATGTTGGGCACGATTCATACAAGGAGAACAATATCATTTGAACCCTCCTTGTTGACCCTGAGGGTGAGAAGATAACTTGAAGAAATAAAAGTAGAAGAAGAAGGCAACATAGGGAAGCCAGAGAAGCAACTCCCATTCTTGAGATTCTTGAGCAATCTTTCATCCCTACATCTGATCAGGAATGGGAAGACATGGCTACTAATCCGAATGGTCACAGTGAAAGGTAAGATAGACACACCTTGGAAGGATACTCTACGGTCTCAAGACCTCTTCATTTCAATAGAATTGCTCGGTCAAGGGTGAATGCCACAAACATGAAGATGAAGCCTTCTCTCATCCACTTGATGCAGAACAATCAATTTAATAGCTTATCTCATGAGAATCCTTACAATCATCTGGCACCTTACTGAAGATCTGCAATACTGTGAAGATTCATGATGTGCCGGATGAGGCTATTAGGCTAAGCCTGTTTCCTTTCTCATTGAGAGGTAACATCAAGGTGTGGTTGAACTCTTTCCTAGAGAATAACTTCACTCTGTGGGAGGATGTGGTATCCAAGTTCCTCAACAAGTACTTCCCTCAATCAAAAGTCAACAAAGGAAAGAAGGAAATTTCTTCTTTTCAACAAGACATTGATGAAACTTTAGGCCAAGCTGGAATAGATTCAAAGGCCTACTGCGAAAAAATCCCACTCATGGGTTTGATGAACCTACAGTGCTAAATATGTTTCTTAGAGGACTTAAATCTCAAACTAAATTGATGTTAGATGCCTCAGCTAAAGGAAACATCAGATGGAAGACACCAGAAGAAGCACATGAGTTAATCGAAAATATGGATGCTAATGATAATGAAGTTCAAAATGAAAGAGCTCAATTTCAACAAAAAAGTGTTCTTCAACTGCAGTCTTAAGATGCCTTGTTAACACAAAACAAGATAATGACTCAACAACTTGAGTCCTTAATGAAAAAGCTTTCTCAACTTCCTAAAGAGCTCCAAAATGTTTCTCAAGCTCAACACCAAGGTTGTGAGCTGTGTGGTGGTACCAATAAGGAGCATTGGTAAACTTGAAGATAAATGATTTTGATGATGATGCAAGAAGATAACCTCGAAGAAACTGTTATAATTGTTTGAAAAGCACTTTAGTAGTTTGAAAATGTATTAGGAATAATTTCAAGCATGTAAAACTTAAAAATTCCGTATCTCTAGAAAAGTTACGGATATAATTGATTATGAGAAGCTATAATCGATTATCCTAAGCTTTCTTGAAAATCCATTATGCTCTGGAATAATCGATTATTACTCCAAATAATCGATTATCGCTAGTCTTGATAAGAACTGCCCAAGTTCTTGGAATAATTGATTATGCCTTTGTATAATCGATTATCATTGTTTTGAAAACCCTATAACGGACTTAAATAATCGATTATAACTTACAATAATCGATTATTACTGGCAGTTGTAAGATGTCTTTTCAGTTTTAGACCAATTGGCTATATATAGTTGTCTTAAACCCTTATAGGGTTAACGAAGAGCTTTTTGAGCATACAGTTTGTCTGAGGAAGCTCCAAAAAGCTAGTTTGCCTTTCCTGGTCCGTGAATAGGAGAAGCTCGCTCTTTGTGGATCAAAGGTCGGAGCGGTTCTCTTCGAGTTGGTAAAGTTGCTATCTTCCGGTTCGTTTGTCGAATGAAGATTTTATCTCCACTGTTCTGATTCGTTGGTCGAAGTAAAGTGTAGATTGCTCGCTTTCGGTTCGTTGGTCGAAGGAATGACACTTTCGGTTCATTCGTAGAAGGAAGGTTTTATCATTGCATTTTCTTTCACTCTATTGTAATCTGTTGAATTGTTTTTAGTGAAAACAATAATCACTTTTTATAGTGATTAAAACTGGACGTATATTCTTTTGAATCGATCCAGTATAAAAATTCAGTGTGTGAATTTTTCTACTCCCTACACTCTTTACATTTTGTGCATATCAACTGTTCTATAAATTTTCTCTAAGAAAATCAATTTTTTAAAATGGACCATCTTAATCTAATTTGTGACCGAACACGCTTTCCGTTAATTAATTTTATTTCGCTGCGCGACTCTGTAACGGTACAGATTGTTCCAACAATTGGTATTAGAGCTTGCTTTGATATTGTTTCAAACTTTTGCGAAAATGGCCGGTCGTTAACTCAAGTGTATGCCGAAGGTGCTTCCATCAACAGACCATCACTTTTTACTGGTGATAATTATGCATTCTGGAATGTCAGAATGGTAACATTTATGGAGTCTGTTGACAGAGGCATCTAAGAAGTCGTACAAATTGGTCCTTATATTCCTAAAAGTACAGTTTATGGTGTAGAAGTAGAAAAACCATATTTTAATTGGAGTGTTGAAGAAAATAGAAGAGCCCAGTTTGATATTAAGGCTTGTAATATTATTTCATCTGCTGTTGTATGTTGAGATTGTTGATAAGGAAAGCATTGGTTTAGCTAAACCTTAATGTCACAGTGTTATGGTTTTTTATGATGACAACACATTATTAATAACACATGTATTAATGTGTTACATGTTCAAATATTTATTGTGTATGTAATCTTGAAGAACATTTTTGTGTTGATTTTCGTATATGTATGCATATTCACTGCTTTTCTACTTGTAACATCATTTGTGATTGCATAACATATGTTTCAGAAAAGAAAACCACGTGTACTTGTTGAACTTATATTGTGTGGCAAAACTGCAAGTTTTAAGTCGAATTCATTACGAAGTAAGTCGATTTAAACTCGTGACTTTACACAGATTTTCTAAAATAGTGCTGTGAGTAATTTTGTAATGAAAAGATTTTCAAAACTAAGTTGAAGAGTTATAGTCGACTGCATGCGCAGGAAATTCGACTTAATTAGTTATGTTTTGAAATTCTGTTAATGCTTATGAACTATAACGAATATATTTTGATTTTGTTCAAGCATTAATTGCAAGTCAACTGAATTTAATGAGTAATCAATTTTGTTGGTTTGACTGCTTCTAATTGTTTTAACTGTTATAACTGTCTGGTGACAATCGACTATATTAGTGGCAAAGTCAACTACATGAGCGTTTGTTTTATAGAAAACTATAAATAAACATGATTCTGTAATTCACAGATGACTTTGGTTATTCTAAAAATTTCATTTTGTTGTTTGAGATTGTAATCTCTGTGAAAATGCTACAAGAACTCATCAAGAAGACCGTGGAGATCTTTCTTGGATAGTTGCTTGAAGAGCAAGGCTGTGTTGAAAGAAAAGCTTGATCAGACTGCACGATTGAGGTGTACTGGAAATTGATCATCTACTTCTCTCAATATTTGGAAGATTGTTGCTTCCTTGTTGTGACTACAGAAAGAGGACATGCTGCGGTTTGGGATAACTTTGACGATTGTTCAAAGTTGACAAAGACTGTAGGAGAGGGAATATCTTGCTGCTTTCTTTGGTTGTTGTTTGCCTATATTTTGGTTAGAGGGTAAGATAGGTGTTTTATATTTTGACATGGAGGTCTCTATAAAAACTTTGTTGTAAAAACCTTGACCATTATAGTGCATTTGCTTCCGAGTTAGAGAGGTGTTTGATTTTCTCTATCCCTAAACTCTTTACTTTAAGTCGACTTTACTATCTCTGTAGTCAACTTTATTTTTTCCGCTGCACTGACTTTTACGGGGGCTTTTGCTCATGCCGATTCTGAATGCTTTCTCATTAGAATATGAAATATCTCTTAGATGTCCATTCACCGAGACGAGCACAAGACAGTGGAGATTCGATCTTGTCTTCTTTCGCTTGGTTTCCCTACCCCAGGTGGTGCGGTTGGGGAGTAGAGAAGGCTCGTCGAGACCTCGATGTCGGGTCGTTCCAAAGTGACTTGCTATTGCTGCTGCAGTGCATCTTGTTCATCATCCAGGAATTTATTTAGAATCTTTGCCTTCCTTACCAGGAATTGGATTCGAACCAAGTATAAGATATTATAAATGTCGGAGAATACCGGGTATTAGAGTTTTTAGCATTAACACGATTCAATCTTCTTTTTTCCTAGCCGATTCTTCCCTTCCTTCTCTTCTCACTCCCCAGGTTTAGCTCCCGACTGGAGGGAGAGGGGCAAGGCATTAGGGATAGCTGCTTTCGTCTCCAGTAATGGATGGATAAGGTGGTATTGCAAAATTGAATAGTAGCCATAATGGAAGAACTTTTTGCTTGGTTGTCCGACCCTCTTCACCGATCTCCTAGCCCTACGAATCAAACATCTCCGGGCATCTGGTTTCAAAGATAGATTGGTTAGTCGCCTTCTGTTCATTCTTACCCCTTACTACCGGACCCCATTGGTTAAGTTGGGGCAGGAATAGCTATCGGACTACGATCACAGGCCGGGCCGACCTTCCTTTATTCTAGTCCAGTTGGAGAGGGAAAAGCCCCATCCGTTCCAGAAGTCGTAGAGAAATGGAAGGCTTAAATACCAAAAACTACGGAGGCATGATCTAAAAATGGGTAAGCCCTATCTTTTTCCTTGAGATTCAAGAAACTTTTGAAATGTTTATACTTTGCGAAAAAGATTTGAAAAAGATTCTGATTTGTGAACCTAAGTCATTCTTTTTCCAACATTGTACTTGATGAATTTTATAGAATGTCAGTTTGTAAGACAGCACAAGAGATGTGAGAGGTCCTCAGAGTCACACATGAGGGTACAGAGGACGTGAAATGCGCAAGGAAGAACACACTCATTCAAGAGTATGAGATGTTCAGAATGCAACCTGGAGAAACAATTTCTGATGTTCAGAAGCGCTTCACTCACATCGTGAACCGCTTGACAGGGTTGGGTAAGACCTTTGATACTGATGAATTAAATGTAAAAATATTGAAATCATTGGACATGTCTTGGAAACCAAAGGTGACTGCCATCTTGAAGTCTCAAAACCTTACTCAGATGTCAATGGCGATTCTCTTTGGGAAGCTTCGTGAGCACGAACTTAAGTTGAAAAGATTAATTGTAGAAGAGGATCAAGGCAAAAGAAAGACGCTTGCCTTGAAGTCTGAAATCTCAAAAGAGAAAAGTTCTAAAAGAATTGAAGATGATGATTCCGATGATGAGGAGGAAAACATGAGCCTCATGATAAAGAAATTTGCTAAATTCATGAGAGCAAAAGGTAAGGACAAGTACCGTGGAGAAAGAAAAGAAAGTCAAGGTTCTCCATCAAGTGTAAAGTGTTATGAATGTGGAGAAAGAGGACATGTGAAGATTGATTGTCCTAAGAATAGGAAAGGTGAAGAAAAGAAGGAAAGAAAGTTTCCAAAGAAAAAGAAAGCTTACATAGCTTGGGAGGAAAATGCTTCTAGTTCTTCTAGCTCAAGTGACTCAGATGAAGAAGCAAACATTTGTCTAATGGTTGACTCAGAAGATGCTGGAAATGAAGTAAGTGATTCTAGCTTTGAATCTAGTGAGTTAGATTTACAAAAAACATTCTTTGAATTGATGAATGAATCTGAAAAACTTGATGCTATACATAAAAAGCTTAAGAAAAAGTTGAAGTATGAAAAAGTGCTAGATGAAGAAGTTATTTTAAGAAACAATTTTAGTAATCTAGAAACTAAATTATCTGAATCTAATGCTATTGTACAACGTGTTGAATGTCTATCTTGTAAAAGTCATATGTTTGATATTGACATTTTTGAGAATTTACTTGCAAAGGTAACCAAGCCTCATTCACATTCTAAAACAAATTTTACTAAAAGCAATGTGAAAAATAGGAACATGTATCAATACAAGAAGTCTAAAGTAAAGAGAACTCGTAGAGTTTGGGTAGAAAAATGGACTTTTGTGAAAAATAAGGTGCATGAAGTTTGTTGTTTTTACTGCATGAAACATGGTCATACATCAACCAAATGCAACATTAAACATTTTGGTGTTCCAAATGGTAAATATGCATGGGTTAAAGTTGTGAAATGATGTATGCGTGCATAAACTAACCCCACGGAACCATAATGAGATTGGGGACCTAAATTCTTGCTAAATTTGTTTTGTAGGAACCTACTAAGTCAAAGAAGTCATTGTGGTATCTTGACAGTGGTTGTTCAAGAGACATGACTGGAGACAAGAAGAGGTTAATCTCTCTAGAGAAGAAAACGCAAGGATTTGTAACATATGGGGATAACAACAAAGGTAGAATCATGGGAACCAGAAACATTGGAGGAGGAAACATGTTGACAATAAAGGATGTGTTATACGTTGAAGGTCTAAAACACAACCTCCTGAGCATAAGTCAATTATGCGACAAAGGTCTCAAGGTAACCTTTGAAAGTGATAAATGCACTGTATACTTTAAAAATTCTACTGATATTGCTTTGCAAGGTGTTAGGCATAATAACATTTAGTTGATTGACATTAAAAGTGCATCTAGTCATAGTATAACATGTTTAGTTGCTAAAGAGGAAAATCCTTGGCTATGGCATAAAAGAGCTGCACACATTCATATGCAACATTTGAACAAATTGATTTCAAAAGATCTTGTGATTGGTTTGCCTAAATTGAAATTTGAGAAAGATAAGTTATGTTCCACATGTCAAAAGGGAAAACAAACCAAATCTTCATTTTCATCCAAAAGCATGATTTCAACATCAAAACCTTTGGAACTTTTGCATATGGACTTGTTTGGTCCATCTAGAATTAAAAGTTTTGGTGGAAATTACTATGCTCTTGTAATTTTTGATGATTACACTAGGTTTACTTGGACATTCTTTTTAACATTGAAAAGTAAAGCTTTTAAGGCATTCAAATCATTTGCAAAACACATTCAAAATGAAAAGGAATTGAAAATCAAAACCTTAAGAAGTGATCACGGTGGTGAATTTGAAAATGAATCATTTGAAAAGTTTTGTGAAGAACATGGAATTGCTCATAATTTTTCTACACCTAGAACTCCCCAACAAAATGGTGTTGTTGAAAGGAAAAATAGATCATTAGAAGAATTGGCTAGGACTCTTATGAACGAATCTAATGTACTAAAATTCATTTGGGCTGATGCAGTTAGTATTGCTTGTTATGTATTGAACAGGATGCTAATTAGGCCTATTCTAAAGCTAACCCCCTATGAACTGTTTAATGGTAGAAAACTAAATGTGTCTCATTTAAAAATCTTTGGGTGCAAATGTTTTGTCGTGAATAATGGAAAAGATAATATAGGAAAATTTATCTTAAATCTGATGAAGCAATCTTCTTAGGATATTCTTTAACTAGCAAAACATATAGGGTGTTTAACAGAAGAACTTTGATAATTGAAGAATCAATGCATGTTGTCTTTGATGAAATTGTGGACCTTAAGGTAAAACCTCTTGAGCCAAATAAACCGATTGCAGGTGATGAGGATTATTTTAGGGAAGCTCTTTAAGAGATGTACCTAAATGAAAACTATCCACCAGAAATTCAAGATGAACATCAAGTTGTTGATCCCAAAAGCTATCAACAACCAAGAGGATTGTCTCTGGACAACATTATTGGAGACATATCAAAAGGAGTAACTACTAGACACAATCTTAATATTTTTTGCTTAACTGTAGCTTTTGTGTCTCAAATAGAACCCAAGAATATAAAAGAAGCTCTTCAAGATGATAGATGGTGTGTTACTCTGTAAGAAGAGCTGAATCAATTTGAAAGGTATTTATGTTTGGGAACTCATTCCTAAACAAGATGACTATCAAGTCATAGGAACAAAGTAGGTCTTTAGAAACAAACTTGATGAAGATGGAAACTTAACAAAGAACAAAGCAAGGCTAGTTTCAAAGGGGTACTGTCAAGAGGAAGGTATAGACTATGATGAAACTTATGCCCTAGTAGCTAGGTTAGTGTTGGAAAACAGGTTGGCTTCTTTCTTCACCAAGAGGGGGGGTGAATTGGTGTTGTTTCAAAAACAAGTTCTTTTCGCAATCTGTTAATCAAAGTCTTAAAGCTTTTTAAACTTTCTTGAAATTCAAGCAATCAGAATATGTATGCAGCGGAAAATATGTAGTTGACTGCGTAAAGAATAAAGTCGACTGTAATGTAAAAGATAAGGGATAGAGAAATGCAAACACAGGTTTTTATACTGGTTCGACAACAATGCCTACATCCAGTGTCATTCCAACCCAGGAGGCAAATGCACTATAATGGTTGCGGTTTATACAACAAGGAATCTATAGAAGACCTCCATGTCAAAAATATAAATCTCCTCTCTAACCCAAAACCAAAATATAGGCAATAAACCAGCAAGACTTGAAGCAAGAATCCCCTCTTCTGGAATCTACCAACACCACTTTGAACAATCTTCAAAGTGCACTATCCCCTACAATCAACAGGTCAACAACCAAAAGTCTTCATGGATGCCAAGCCGCACAAACAATTCCAGCAGTCTTCATAGGATGGCCAACCTTCACGATCAATGACAGAACACCTTCTTGTGCAGATATTGATCAGACAATGAATGCGCCGTATAATCTCCTCTTTGAATCTCTTTTAAGAATGATCACCACCGTCTTCTTGGAGAATTCTTGGAGCTAAGAGAAATCTGAAACATAATTATGAAAATGTCAGTTTATCAAAAGTCTTCCTAATATACTCGTGTTAAGTCTATTTATAGATTTCTGTTAGTCAGATGATTTCTCATTCGAATACGCTACTAATTCAGTCGACTGGATTATGACAGTTATAACAGATCAGTCAACATAGCAACTTTCAGTCAACCAAAAACAAACCACATTTAATACAGTTGACTAAGTCACCAATGCTCAACTAACTTTCAAAAATATAGCCGTTAGAGTGCAAGAGCATAACAGAATTCCAAATCAGACAACAGATACAGTCGAATGTGTAGCACACATATTCGACTATCAACATGTAAAACACGTTCCAGATATATATCAATCAATCCTGGAGGTTGTTCAACATAAACTTCTTCCTTAATATATTCATTTAAGAAAGCGCTTTTCACATCCATCTGATACAGTTTGAATTTCATTGTAGATGCAATAGCAAGAAGTATCCTTATTGCTTCCAATCTGGCTACAGGAGCATACGTCTCATTATAGTCGATTCCTTCTTCCTGACAGTAGCCTTTGGCAACTAACCTTGCCTTGTTCTTTATGATTTCACCGGAATCATCCATTTTGTTTCAAAACACCCATTTCGTACTTATAACTTGTAGCTCAGGTCTTTTAGGTGTGAGTTCCCATACATTATTCCGTCTGAATTGGTTCAACTCTTCTTGCATAGCCATCATCCAATTTTCATCATTCAATGCTTCCTCAACTTTCTTAGGCTCAATTTTGGATACATACGCAACATTCATACAAAATTGATTCAATTGCCTTATTATAGATACTCCTCTTGAGATATCATCAATAACATTTTCTTTAGAGACATTTCTTGGCACTTTCCATACTTTAGTTGCTTCTGTTCTTGGAGAGTCGACTTGTTCAGTATCAGCTTCCTCGTCACTCTCTTCAATTTTATCTTCTTTTACAATGGATTCTTCAAACAACTTTTCTCCCTCATTTGAATTTATATCTTCTTCAGCAGAATCCCCGACTTGTTCGGTGTACTTTGGAGCCATGATGAACTCATCAAACGCGACATGAATGGATTCTTCAACATTCATGGTCCTTCTATTGTAGACACGGTAAGCTTTACTGTTTAAAGAATGTCCTATGAAAATAGCCTCATCTGCTTTAGAGTCAAACTTTCCAAGATTTTCTTTGCCATTATTCAGTACAAAGCATTTGCTTCCAAAGATTCTCAAGTGTGAAATATTTGGCTTTCTTCCTGAGAAGTTATGAGTAATTCCCATTTCCGCAAGATAATCATCAAATTCTTTGTTTTGAAATTTTCATCCATGATCACTTCTGATAGCCTTAATCTTGAGATCCATCTCATTTTGAACAACAGCAACAAATCGCTTGAAAACTTTAAATGTGTCATTTTTGGCTGCAATGAAGTAGGTCCAAGTGTACTTTGAATAGTCATCTACAATGACTAGTCTGTATGAGTTTCCTCCGAGACTCTTTATTCTTGATGGTTCGAATAGGTCCATGTGAAGTAACTATAGAGGTTTCTTGGTTGAAATCTCTCTTTTACTCTTGAAAGGTTGTTTGGTCAACTTTCCCTTTTGGCATGCATCACATAATCTGTCAACTGTAAACCGAATCTTGGGCAAACCATTTACCAGTTTCTTGGAGACGAGTTTGTTTAGTTGATTCATGCTAATGTGAGCGAGTCTCTTGTGCCATAGCCAAGCATCTTCTTCTTTAGTCATCAGGCATACAACTGAGTCGAATGAGTTGTCTGTGAAGTCGATTATATAGATGTTGTTCACTCGTTTTCCCATAAGTAGTAACTCATTGGTTGTCTCGTTGCTGATCAAACAATATTTGGGCTCGAAGGTGATCTTTAATCCTATGTCGCATAGTTGGTGATAACGGTTGAAAAACCGTTATTTTTATACTTAATTTTGATATCAAATGCACCCTTCTTGACTTAGAAACTTGCTTGGAATCATGATTTTTCTTTAGTTTTGTGAATAAAAGAGTTGAGGACATGTTTTATGATTTTATCATTAAATTCCCTTGATTTTGTAGGTTTTTGGAATGAATTGAAAGAAAGGTTGAAGTATCAAATGGTTGGAGTGCAGAAAAGTCAAACAGAGTGCAGAAAAGTCAACCAGTCAACCAGAATGCTGAAAAGTTGACCAGAGTTGACCAGAGTGCTGAAAAGTCAACCAGAATCCAGAAAAAGTCAACGAGACGTGATTTGATATATTTTCTGCGATTTTTATGATCTGTTTGGGCTTGGACCTATTTTCTGTTATTTTTATAGCCTATTTAAAGACCTAGACACCTTAGAGAATGTATCTTTTGATGGATTAGGCACAAAAACACACTTTTCACCCCTTTGGGGTTAGATTTGGAGATGGTGACAGCTCTCCTTTTCTCCTTTTTAGGGTTTCTATCTCTTTCATTCCATTATTCACCTAGTTTCTCCATGACGATGGAGAACTAACCTTATTTGTTGTTGGGGAAAGATTTAACCTCTAAACTCTCTTATATGAAAATTCTTGTTTTATTCATATGCTTGCATATGCTATTATTATCTATTGTTAGGTTCTTTATCTATGCTCTATGCTATTATCATTTTACTCATTTGATAAATAGATGTTTGCCTTTGTCGATACGGGGACGTACGGGGAAGTCATGAACTGATAAGGAATTCCTTGATCAAGAAATACCACCTAGGGATAGGGGTAGGACGATCAATTTTATTTTGCTTCTGTGGTACTTGCACTGCTAGTTACTAGGGGAGACTAGGGATAGTAAGCCAGTAACTAGTAGTAGGCTCTTTTCACCGAGGGATTGGGTTTAGGGTAGACTAAGAAAGTTTGCATGACAATTGGACAATAAAGCGTATTTAATAAGAAAAGTATATATATGAGAGTGATTGGGTGAAATCTGAACCCTAGCAACAAACCCATCTCATATTATCAACATCATCCATCCACTTTTGTGTTTAACCTCAATTGATCAAATTGCATTCATGTTTATTTTTCTGCACTTTATATTAAACAATCCCAAAATATTATTTTTATAGTCTTGATTGATTAAGCAAAAGCACAACAGTTTAGTGTCGTGAGTCTCTTGGGAAAACGATACTTGGACTTACCATTTATTATTACTTGATATGATCTGGTACACTTGCCAGGGGTTTAACAGTTGGCTGATGCTAAGTAGATTGTGCTTTAACCCTTCAACAAGTAAGACATTTTTAATTTCATAAGATGAAGGAGTTTTTATTTTACCTTTACCAATGATTTTCCCTTTGTTGTTATCACCATATGTGACGTGACCAGTGGCTTTGTAAGAAATATCTGAGAACTTTGTAGGATCTCCAGTCATGTGTCTCAAACAACCACTGTCGAGATACCACATAGAACTTTTGAGCTGTTGTTTCAGATCAGGTTTGATAATTCTGGATTTTGCCATCATAATCAGTTCTTCTTTATTCTTGGCCTTCTTGACCTCAACATGATAACTTTTTTTGTCTGCCTTTTTTAGAAACTTTGCTAAATTATTATCTAACAGAATTGATTTCTGCATTTTTGAACACGATTCTTCATTTCGGGTTGCCTTGCATTCCAAGTTTCCTGTTTCAAAAGATTCATAGAAATCATCAGTTACAAACTTTAACTTCATGTTGCAAGGTACAAATACAAGATCAATTTTCAAATCATAAGTTCTTTTTGAATGCGAACAAAAGTCATCCCCAGGTGTATAGTCGAATCAAAGAAAAACAGAGTCGACTAGTTTTTCAAATATCTTATGAAAACCAGATTTGGTGTCAATTGTAGGAAAAGAGGTTGGCTTCTTTCTTCACCAAGAAGGGGGGTGAATTGGTGTTGTTTTAAAAACAAGTTCTTTTTGCAATTTTGAAATGCAAGCAATCAGAATACGTATCCAACGGAAAATACGTAGTTGACTGCGTAAAGAATAAAGTCGACTGTAATGTAAAAGATAAGGGATAGAGAAATGCAAACACAGGTTTTTATACTAGTTCGGCCAATAATGCCTACATCCAGTGTCCTTCCAACCCAGGAAGCAAATGCACTATAATGGTTGCGGTTTTTACAACAAGGAATCTATAGAAGACCTCCACGTCAAAAATATAAATCTCCTCTCTAACCCAAAACCAAAATATAGGCAATAAACCAACAAGACTTGAAGCAAGAATCCCCTCTTCTGCAATCTGCCAACACCACTTTGAACAATCTTCAAAGTGCACTATCCCCTGCAATCAACAGGTCAACAACCAAAAGTCTTCGCAGATGCCAAGCCGCACAAACAATTCTAGCAGTCTTCACAGGATGGCCAGCCTTCACGATCAATGACAGAACACCTTCTTGTGCAGATATTGATCAGACAATGAATGCGCCGTATAATCTCCTCTTTGAATCTCTTTCAAGAAACATCACCACCATCTTCTTGGAGAATTCTTGGAGCTGAGAGAAATCTGAAACAGAATTATGAAAATGTCAGTTTATCAAAAGTCTTCCTAACAGATTCGTGTTAAGTCTATTTATAGATTTCTGCTAGTCAAATGATTTCTCAGTTGAATACGCTACTAATTCAGTCGACTGGATTATGACAGTTATAACAGATCAATCAACATAGCAGCTTTCAGTCAACCAAAAACAAACCACATTTAATACAGTTGATTAAGTCATCAATGCTCAACTAACTTTCAAAAATATAGTCGTTAGAGTGCAAGAGCATAACATAATTCCAAATCAGACAATAGATACAGTTGACAATGTAATGTGATTTTACAATCTTTTGGACAATATTTGTATGGTATATGTAGGTTTATGTACAATGTAATGTTTTAAATATTATATTAGACAAATTAATATATGAAATGATTTGCATGGATTACTTATTTGGCTGAATGTAAATAACACTTATTATGATAGGTGATCGAAGGTCAGTCACAAAACACGGGAAATATCATGACAGGTGAAGAGACATACATCATAGAAGGCGAGATACTATGATAGCTAAACAAAAGTATGTCATAGTAACATGCACATATTACGATAGGTAAACGAAACTACGTCATAATAGGTTAGGCCTTCTATAATATGAAACACAAAGTACGTCACAGTAAGTTGGACCCATTATCACAAATTTTTCTACTACGTCATAGAAAGTGCGAATCTTCTATGCCTGCTTAACCTATGACACTAGAACCCCTGTCATAGAAGGTCTATTTTACCTGTCACAGAAGGTCCATTTTACTAGTCATAAAATGTCATTTTTTCACTAGTAGTGTGTGGTAGTTTGATATGGGCGGGTTGTTTCACCACACTTGATTAGAGGTCCCCCAAGAGTTTAACATCAATACATGTATCTGGATGGTCAAGTCTAGAAATAATTGTATGTCTTAGGGTTGATTGATTTATTTGTGTTATATACTTACTTTTATAAAGTTGAAATATGATTGTTTTTTATACATTAGGTTACCATTTCCTTTTTGTTTATCTGTATGTGTGTTTCTTCTTATTTATAATGATCACTTTAATGGTGTGAACAGATAAATATTATCTGGTTAATCCAATGCAGGAGAGGAGTGGTCCTAAAACATAGAGTAGGAGGTTTAGTTTCAATGTATATTGATTTTTGTAAAACTTTATTATGCTTTAGTTTAAGTGTAATCTGACTTTTATTGGTATATATCTTGTAAACATAATATTTTGTTATTATAGTTGTATCTAGATAACTATCATAATATATTATATGTTATATGTTTATTTGAGTTAATTGTTATCTAGATGATTTTTTTAATAGTTGAACGCTATTAAAATACCTTGTTATAAAGTTACTTCAAAATATATGGAGTCACTTTTTGTTTTTTTTATTTTCTTTTTCTTTTTTTTGTTTGAGTTTCATTTAGATTTTTAATATTACTTTCTGTATTATATAGTTATTCAAATAAAAGGTTTTAAAAACAATTTTATCTCTCTCTATATATATATATATATATATATATATATATATATATATAACATCTCATTTTAATAGTATAAAACTACTAAAATTTAAAACGTTACATATACTATAATAAAACCACTACTAACCTACTAAAAATGAGAGATACCTACCTCTCTAGAACCATCTAACAATCCATATGTTTCCTCCTAACCTATCGCTAAAACAACTGGAAAGGATGTCTCCCTAAGCTCACACCATTTAGGTGATCATTGCAAAAGAGAAACATAAAGACAAATAACACAAAAGTAAGGGTAAGCTAGATACAAAACAATACATCATAATTCTAAAGCATTTCATATAAGAATCATATATATAATTTAATCCATCCCAAACATCTTAACATGCAATAATCTAAATAGTACTGTCCGGACCTATAATGAATGTCGAGTTATGGCAGGTTGTGCACTTATGGTGGCCTCTACTGCTTTGCAAAGCCATTGCCAATGGGTTTCACCCTATCACCCATAAAAGGTTAGTCTGTTACCGCACCGTAGGCCATACTGGAAGCACCTAGACTAGGACCTCCTACTACTTTCACCACATGTATCAATCTTCTCTACTTAAGAATGAAATATCATTAGAGTGTTAGGATAACTCCCAAGAGTGAACTTCATGCATTCATTCTAAAGATACTTGAAACCATAGTGAAGGAGTCCCTCCGTGGAACCCATTTTACCAACCTTGAAATCATTTGAATCCATATGAAACCATATACAGATAACTTTTCACTTTTGTGTTGCATATTGTTAGATATATTATCTTTATTTTATATTTATCTTTTATCTTTAGTTAGTTTGTTATTATTTCTTATTAGTATTTTGGGCTTAGCCCATATTTCTTCTATTATAAATAGAGGACCCTATGTGTATATTCAACACAAGGGAGATTAATCTCATACATACTTTTTCACTATATTCAACACATACAAACATATATAACACTGATTATACTTCAAATGAACATAAACAACCCCACAAGTCATCAAAAATCACATGAAAACATTCCATATACATTAATACACAAGAACAGTCCAAGAAGAACCACTAACAACACAAAATCCCTTTAAACTCATACTTAAGCAAGGAAAACAACTTTGAAACCCTCACCAACAACTCCGAAAGGGCCCAAAACCCCCAAACCGACCTAAAGAACGTCCAAAACTGACATCGGAAACCTTGAATTTGAGATCGCAAACTAAAGTTGGCTGAGTGGCATTGAGCACCCCAAAAAGGGGCGCGTGGGCGCCATACCCTTGGAACAGGGCGCCAAGGGGCTCTTGAGCGAGTTCATCTCGTAAAAAGGGTGCCTAAGGACCCCTTGGAGGGCGCCCAACGCTGCACCAGGTTCTAAAATTCACCTATTTTAAATTTGTGACCATTTACACAAGTTTAAAAGATTCATAAACATGCTTAGACGCTAAGAAACATCTAAAAACAGACTTCTAACTTGAATTGACCACTCCAAACCCAAATTCACTCTCATAAGCTACCCAAACTCAAATTTACACGGTTTAACCCCCATATCAGTTTCCTAATTGCACAACTAGGTCCAAATACACTTGCTAGTACGTCCTCAACACCTTAAATTGCTCACAGTCACTCTACTTTAAATTTTCAACCCCTAAAATGAACTAAAAACCAACCTATGAAGCAATTCTCACCTTTATGACAGACTTTTACTAGTTTGAACCTCTATACAAGTTCTAATTGGTCCCATAACCTGTTTCAAACTCTCCAAAACAGTTTAAACCCCTTACTTCAAAATCTCACTACTCAAAACCTTATTTTCACACTAAAAACACCCTAAACTTCAAATATGCACTACCACTTTATGACAGATCAAATTTTAATCTCATTATACCTCCAACAAGTCTTAATTTACCTCATGACATTACCTTAATAATAATTTCCTCACATCAGCCCCAAATTCTCAAACTCGCACCTTCAAACCTAATCCCCTACCTCCCCTCCCCCCTGTTTTTTGGGCTTAAAACTCAATAATTTAACCAACCCTCACTCTAACCACTTAAATTCAGTTTTCAAACAGCAAAACAACATTATCATACACAATCATGATAGCATAAAACATCAATTTCACACCATTCTAATTATACACACATCATACTATCAAATATCAATATTTAAACATAGGGAATTTTACACTACTATCACAAACCCATTTGATTCATCATATTATTCTCATGAATACTAATTTAGCACAACAAACATAATCTAAACAAGTTCTAGCTTCCCTTAACTCACAAGAAACAACCCCAACACAAAGAATGTTTCACCGATTACTTGAAACACAAGAAATATCTATACGAACCTACGAAACACCAAATTAAAAACGAACAGTCCTTAGAACTCTAGATGAACCAAGAACTAGTAAGAGAAGCATGATTACACATGCAACAGTACAAGATTCTTCTAAAACCATATTAGAAATAGAAGAGGAAAAAGGAGTCACAACTTACTTATTTTATGGCAGAAATTAATCGGTTAGATTGAGTGTTTTTAATAATGATTGTTGTATACATTTTGGATTTTTATTCAATTTATTATTTTAAAATATTAAAACTATTATTAATTTAAATTTATGTTTTTAATATGTTTAAGAACTTAATACCAATTGAATTATGTTTGATTTTGAATAGAATTTATATAAAGATGGTTTGAAATGAAAATATTTAACTTATATTTTTTTAGAGCAATTTTCTCACTTGTTGATATATTCATATATCAATTAAATAAATATTTAGTCTTTCAAGAGATATATGTAAGTCATAATTGAGTTATGCAATAATACTTCTTATCTTTTCCTTAAGCTAGAAATTGTCATTCAAGTAAGAAATATGTAATATTAGTTCTCTCGTGATAGAAAGTGGCTTATGCCCTATCAAGTTGTTAATTGATAAGGAATAGCATGCCTAAAGAGAACTATTTTAATGACAATTAAGGAATGGAAAGAATTAAAAATGGACAAGAGAAAGGATAGGGAAAACTTATGAGATGTAGACACACCATTTGAAAAGGATTCCAAGATAAGTGTCAATGATTGGACCACCACTTGATTTTCTCAAGATAAGATCCTAAAAAAAGACTAAGAGACAGGTTGCTATCTCAAAGAAGAAATGCAAGAATGCAAATCAGTCTTAAAATTAATTCATTCAAAGATGTGTATACAAAAGGAGACCCTTAGGTTATTTATATAACCTTTAGGATGAATTAAGTTGAGAGTTTTAAGGGATGTGGGACTTTGAATGCTTCACAAGATGACCAACAACATCCCAAGTGTAAATTAGTCCCACATCTCTTAAATCTTCTATTCCTAAAGGATTTATAAGCTTCCTAGCAAGTCTAGAATTCAAAAGCTACAAATTATGCATGTTTACTTGCACTACATGCAACAAAAGGAGAAAACCTATTTATTCTTCTTTTCTTTCTAAGTATAAAGAAAAGAAGACAGTTTATAAGCTTCTCTATAACTAAAAATAATGAAATAAAAGAGGCAAATACAAACTTATTCGAGCATACACGTCAATATTAATTTTCTCTTATAAAGAATACTAATAGTTCTCAAGAATTTAATTTAAATGGCTTTTAAAGGATATATGTATGATGTATTAAAATGCTTTCAATTATGTATTTTTTATAATACTCCAATTTTTTACCTTTCCAAGTATTATAAATTCATTAATAACCCTATTTCAAATAGGTATTTAAAAAACATTTCGTCACTTTATTAAAGAAAATAAATAAAAATAAATAATGTCTACATTCAAAATTTAATGATAAATTGGTAAAATTAATAGTAAAATTAAACTTTAAAAATTTCTTATTATTTTGTGATCTCGTTTAACTCTCATTCTTTGTTACTGTGTATTTTCACCTAAATCATTTCTTACTTTAGTTTAATGTAAAAATATATTAACTTATCATCATAGTAAAAATAAAAGAAAAGCGCAATAAAAAATAAAAGTGTAAGCTAACATAGCATCCAAAACATTTTCTTTAAAAACAAAACTCACAATTTGATTAAAGTTTAAGAACATATTTTTTAAAATAAATAAAACTCTTTTCCCAATAATCCTTTCCTTTAATAAATCAATAACACAAATAAATAAATAAATGATTTTTTTCACTAAGATACACACGGAATGCTCGATGGAACACAACATCCATACAAGGGAGCCTCCAAACCAAAAGTGGAATACATCGCCATTACAAGATAGCCTCCCCAACTATGATAGAATAAAATACTTCCAAAGGACAGCCTCCCCGGTCAAAACTGCATAGCATCACTCTCATAATGCAACTTTCCTAGCTATGGTGGAACTAATCTAAACACACATTCACAAATAACAAAATTGTCACACCTTCATAAAATCCCATTTTGAACCCATACACCCAAATTGTCATGCAATTTTATAATACCTCATTCTCATAACTTTAAGCAACAAATTGAAAATACTTAACAAATCTCAAAACACCATTATTCTTAAGTTCAAAACATCATTGTTCTTAAGCTCAAATCACATAATTCAAGTAAAACTCTTTTCAACATCAAAGAACAATAACAATAACAATTATCAATCCAAAAATCAAAACTCAAACCTTTTTTCACAAAAAACAATTTCCTAGAATTAGGTCATTCAATCTATAATTTTTGCAACCAAAACAAATTAGATTTTTATAATGAAACCATCAAACTTCACTTTCTTAAACCAAAGTCACATTATAAAAGGGTAGTTAACTTACCTGAGAACCATTATTTAACTCAACTCATCATACACACATACAAGCAAGAAAAAAAAATGTTAGATTACCTTGCTTGGATTTTGTATGTAAACCTTCAAAACTTTTTTCTACGTCACTTCTTTCTCACTAAGTGTAACACTCACTCACTCGTTTAATATGTATATTTATAGGTTTCACTCTTACGCTTAAAACCTTATATATTGTTAAGAGATTTTATGCAATCTTTCAAATAACGACAAAATACCAGATATATCTTTTCCTACCTTTCTAGAGCTGTCAAAATGGGTCACAACCCGCGGGCCAACCCAGTCCACCACGGGTTCGGGCAGGGTTGGGTTTGAAAAAATTGTATTTTTTTTATGCGGGTCAGATTTCAACCCGGCTCATTTAAACCCGGCTCATTTAAACCCAGCTCATGTGGGTTGAACATGTGGTGGGCCAGGTTGGCCCACAAACCCACCTACCTAATTTTATTTTATTAAAATTTAATTTTAATTTTATAAAAAGATATTTTTTTTTACTTGAAAAATTATTTAAGTTTCCTATTTTCAAAATTAATTAAACAACTATGTTGGGAGTGAAATTTGGGATTGAAATTTGTTTAGATTTAATTATAGAAATTTTGAAATTTTTTTATTTAAAAAAGTTGTAATTAAGTGAGCCAGTGAACCAACCCGTTTATCCACTAACCCGTGGTGGGTCGGAGCGGGTTCAAATCTTTCTGACTCGCTAATAAATGAGTTTGGTTGGGTTGGCTCACTAAGTAACCAACCCGTGGTGGGTCAGGTTACCCGTTTTGACATCTCTATACCTTTCTATTCCTATCTCTTTGAAAATCATTTAAATAAATATAATAATAAACCATTATATCTTATAATAAATTTTTAAATAAATCATTTTAAAATAATTAATTATCACCTCGTTTATTTATTTTTCTTAATAATTTTACAGGATCTTACATTTTTCATTATTTATATTGTAAAAATTTGATTATTTGATAAGTTGGGAGTGAATTATTATAATATGAGATAAAACTTGTATACTTAACAAGGAAATACTAAATTAATGGTATATATTATGAATATTAAATTAAGATCATATTGTATCATATCAACATTTTAATAGCTCTAAGATGTAATAAGTTGTACATCAATCTATATTGAATTGAAAGTCACTACTTTTATTTATATACTCAAACGTATTAGGTGATTCTAGTTGGTCCATGTTTTAGTTATTTTTTGTATTAGTGGATCTCCCAAAGGAGAATACTAGTATGCATATAATGATTGTGTATATTTATATGTATTTATGTTTAATTTTATGACTCAAAGCATTAATGTTAGTTAATTGTAATTTTTGTTTGAGCGTTATTTTGGTAATAATAATTTTAAATTAAAATATAAAGCAACATATCTAAATGAAAAGGAAAACAAATATATGCATGTGATGTTACGTGTGCAAGGATGAAGAGCAAAGCAATGAAGCTTAGTTGGTGCAGTAAACGAAGAAATTTTCTCAAAATCCGGCACGTGTAAAGGTTGAGAGCATAGAAATGGAGAGGAAACAAGAGGGTGTGACACTAAGATTTGAAGAAAATCAAAAAAGGAATAAATGTGGATAGGTGTGGCAACATGTTAATTATATAAGAGAAAAAAAAAGTAAAAAAAAAATATTCCATGATAAGGTTACTTTTGCCATTAAATCAAAATTTGAAGGTGCTGATAAAAAGATTTGGAGATATAAGGAGAAATTCCACAAATAAAACAACAACAATCCAAATAAATAATAATGTTCGCATCCAAAAAATTATATTTAAGTTGATGCTAAACTTATTTTCTTTTTACATTATTTACTTATATTTTTTGGGTTACGACACTTCTAAACTTCCATTAGAAGAATTAAGAGTGAAATTATTGTAAATGATAAAACTTTACTTTAATATTTAAATAAATTTATTATTATTTTTTTAATAATTAAAAATAAAATTAATTTACTGTATATAAATAATATAAACTTGAATTCTCAAACTCAAACCAATATTTTTACAGTAATTGAAACTTCATTTATTTCTACCTCCATTTCTATATAAAAGAATTTCCATTTTGCTCATTTTAGATGGTTCAATCTAAAACTAAAAATACTTTTCATCCAAAAGCTAAAACAACTTTTTGATTCTGCAACCCATAAACTAAATAACTTAAAATCATTTACGTCTTCATAACACAAAATCTATATTAACTTTTTGCAATATACTTAAGCAAATCGAAAAAAGAGAAGGAGCAAAGATGCCTAAGAGAATGATGAATATTTAGTGTACAATTAATTTGGATATGAACTCATTATTTCATCGATAGAAATGAATGAGAATTAAGAATCCAAATGCCTAAAGAAGCTAATAAGAAGAAAATATTGGAAACAAAAGGTAGAAACTTCCTACCATATTTTGCATAAAAAAATGTGAGAATTTATAGGTCTTAGTAATCTAGTTTTCTAATGCTACTCTTTAATTTTAGGATGTGATAAAATGAGAGATTAGAAATTGAGATTCATCCTGAGTTTGTACCACACTTTCTTGCATGCACCCACAAACATCCAACCACACTTCTCCAAAAATCTAGTAAATCTTCTCATTTTGTATTTCTTCTCAGATTTCCTCAGCTGATCTTTTGTCCTTGAAATAAGTAATAATGTAGAACTATTCGACATTTTAATCCGACAAAAAGTAATAATAATTGGAGAAGAATTTGGTGAAATTAAGTGATGAAAGGATCAAATATTGATCTCGCTCTTTGATTTTCTCTAGTATCATGTGGTTGTATTTTATATGACGCATTGATATTGTTCTAACCAAAGTAACAGATATTGTTGTTTGGTCTTAGAAGTTAGTTTATTTTAATTAACAATCGGAATTAGTAAGTTAATTATGGAATTTTTATCTGTTCGTTTCGACATTAAGCATTGTATTTAGTGTATTATAGTTTTCAATTAATTTGTGTTTATTTTCTAGAATACTTATTTAATTGTGATATAGATAAGTGCACAACGTGTTCATTTGTATTCTGATATATCCACACACAAGTATATATATCAAAAATTGTCTAGTATAAAATATGATATTAAGAATTTGAATTATTAAGAAATAAATATTTTTATATCTATGAAAAGTTAATTTTTATATTTTTAAACTTATACTAAAACTAAAGATTGTAACGATTCACCTCTAGTCAAATTTCTACAAAAGTTTTAGATTCATTTATTATTATTATTGTTTGAGTTTCTTTTATTATTATTATTATTATTATTATATACATATATATATATATATATATATATAAAAGTTATTATTTATTAATATTTATTTATTTCAAGTTCCAAATCATCATTCAAGTAAAAAAAGACAACCTCTCTTAATAATGGATTACATCCTGACAGTCTCTCCAACTATGGTGAAACTAATCTGAAACACACATCTCTACAAATAACAAAACATGTTCGCTTTCTCAAAACTTTATTTTGAACTCATGCACCTAAATAATCATGCAATTTCATAAAATCTCATTTTCATAAATTTAAACAACGAATTGAAAATACTTATCAAATTTCATAACATTATTGTTCTTCAGTTCAAAACACGCGATTTAAGTAAAATTTATTTCAACATCAAAAAACAATAATAATAACAATTATCAACCCAAAATTCAAAACTCAATTAACCATTTTCATAAAAACAATTTCATAATATTAGACCCTTCGAACCACTATTTTACAACCCAAAATAAGTTAGATTTTTATAATAAAACCATCAAACTTCACTTTCTAAAACTATGATCACATTATATAAGGCTAGTTAACTTCCATTACAACCATCATTTAACTCAACTCATCATACACATCTACATGCAAGAAAACAAAAATGTTAGCTTCCCTTACCTGGATTTTGTACATAAACCTTCAATGATTCTGACTATGTCACATTCTTTCTCACTATGTGTAATACTCACTCACTCGTTTAATATATATACTCATAAGCTTCACTCTTACACTTAAAACCTTATATATATACACTTAAGAGATTTTATATGATCTTCTAATAACCACAAAGTATCAAAATATCAGATATATATTTTCTTATTTTTCTCTTTTTATCTCTTAGAAAAAAAAATTAAATTAATTATGACTTTATTTATTTATTTTTCCTAATTATTATAATTTTATATGTTCTTACCTTCTTCATCGATTTATAATATAAATATGTGATTATATATGATATATTAGCGTATTAGCGTTTAATTTTAGTGAGTTCTTATGATATGAGATAAAACTTGTATGATAATTAAAGAAATACTACTAGATTAATTATATATATATATATATATATATATATATATATATATATATATTAAACACATGTCATATTGTATTATATCAACATTTTAATAGCTAGGTTGTACATTAGTATCAATTGAATTGAAAGTTTTATCTTATTATAAGGAATTTGTTATTATTTATGCTCGAAAGGCATTTTGCTAATCATACTTTCATAATTTAATTTTATCTTTTGTCTTAACTTAGTCTTTTTCTTTTTCTTTGAGCTTGTCGGCTTTCCTCCTGTATAGTCTAAATCCGAGTGGTGGGTACCTGTTAAAAGCACTCCAACGTTCAAGTTAGTTTTCGATCAATTGATTATTACAGTTAAGTTTTAAAAGTCAGATAAATGCAACCACCTACCTCTTTACCTTACCTTAGTATTTATAGTTTTCTAAATGGAATTTTGATTAGGTTTGGCCTAATATCATCTAAGCATGTTTTTACCTTGCTAATAAAAAAGTTAGCTCTTCAGACCAAACGGTCATGGTCGTTGTATTAGACCGATCAGTTGTCCCAGTTGCGGTTTATTCCTGAAGTTGATCTATTATGTGGTTGACTGACCGATGGGCGTAGACCAGTCGGTCCATACCGTACCCAAGCCCCCAAGTCTGAGACAAACGTGTTCGGCCAAAGGACTTTATGAGTTCTGGTAAGCGCGCATATGCTTTGAATAGGGTTGTTATTTTGATTATGTAATTGTTACCATTGGTGGGTGGTATCTATTTTCAACACTGGAGGGAACTGTAGAGTTATTTTTTCTTAGTTGTTGGATGTGGTTCTTCGTTTCCCGCGTTGGATGGAAGTTACAGAGTTTTTGAATCGAACCGTTGGATCTCCTTGCATCCAACGGTTGGGGAAATTTTTTAGTCCGCAATTTGCTGCCTATAAATAGGGTAGCCCATTGTGTCATTTTCAATTATTTCCATCCAATTTCTGAAAGCATCATTCAAGCTCTTCCACTTCAGGTAATAAATGGCTACCGTGAACCTTTCTTCATTTGAGGAGTCTTTAGGAAGGGGTGGGGAAGGCAATGACGGCGTATCATCCTCGGCGGGGTCGGAGTCTTCATTTTCCTTCATCAAGTCAACCGAGCGGGATGGTTGTCCGGGTGGTGATGTGACCGTTGTAAATAAGGATAAAGAAGTTTTGTTAAGAGATTATCGGAATTTTGTCTACGGTAAGGCAATAATTGAGGGTGTTGAAGAAGAGGATGAGAAGGCAGAGGCTATGCCTGTTGTCATGGGTTATGACTGGATGTTGATAACAGTTGAATATATCATTATCTATGATGCAATTTTGATACTAAATTAACTCTTTTTGACTTAGAAACTTGCTTAAACTCATGTTTTTAGTTTAGTTTTGTGAATAAGTGAATAGAGGTTATGTTTAATGATTTTATCACTAAATTCCCTTAATTTTGTAGGTTATTGGTATGATTTGGAATAAGAGCAAAAGGATCAAGGAGTCGGAACTTAAGAAGAAGGTAGGTCTGTAAAAAAAAGAGAAAAAGATGCAGTGCAGAAAAGTAAGGTTGAGGTCCCCTAGGTGAGTTTCCCTCAGAGCGACCTAGTCAGGCTGAGCGTTAGTCCAGGGGCCCTCAGCACGACCTAGTCAGGCTGAGCGTCAGTCCATGGGCGCTAAGCGCCAGAAGTGCATCGTAGACCGCCTGGGTGCCCATTCAAGGGCGTTGAGTGCCAACTTTCTTCGTCGTTCCACGCCTGGGCACCCACAGAGGGGCGTTGAGCGCCAGTTCTCTCGGATCAGTGCCCAGTTGCCCTAAGTTGAGGCGTTGAGCGCCAACGTGTTGGGCTTGGAGCCATTTTCTATTATTTTTTTGATCTATTTAAGGACTTGGACGTCCTAGGGATTGTATCTCTTATTGGTTTAAGCACAGAAACATGTGTTTCACCCCTTTGGGGGCAGATTTAGGGATGTGAGAGCTCTTCTCTTCTCTTTCTAGGGTTTTATCTTCATCTCATTCCATTGTACACCTAGTTTCTTCATGATGATGGAGAACTAATCTCATTTGTTATTTGGGAAGATGTAACCTCTAAACTCTCTTGTATTTGAATTAATTCTTCTTATTGATATATGTTTCTTTCATTAATTGTTAGGGTTTTTCCTCTATTGTCTATGCATTGTTGTATTTAATTCATTCATGGCATGATTATTGGTTTCTGTGATATGGATACATACAGAGGAATCTAGATTTGGGGAATTGCTCCCAAGGGAACTGTTGCCTAGACATAAGGATAGAACGCTTGGTTATCTTAAGCTTCTGTGAGTATGTAATGCAAAATTAATTACTAGGAAGACAAGACATTGTAAACTAGTAATTAAGGATAGGCTTTCTTCGCCGAGACATCGGGTTTTAAGGAATTTAGAAAGTGATATGGACATTAATGAAAAATATGAATTCTTATATGCATGAGAGTGATTAGGTGAAATCTAAACCCCAACAACATATTCATCTCATATTATCAACATCATCCATTCATTTTTGTGTTTAGCCTCAATTGATCAAATTGCATGCATATTTACTTTTATCATTTTTGCATCTAAAAACCCAAAAATTGTTCATCAAAGTCTTAATTGGTTAAACAAAAGCACAATTGTTTAGTATCGTGAGTCTCTTGGGAAACGATACTCAGTCTTACCATTTTATATTACTTGATACGATTCGTTACACTTGCCGACATCTTAGCAGGCGTCACATGATGTGAGTGAGTTCTCCACGTGTTTTCGTACGAAAATTTAGTTGGAAGACTGGACTGAACGCAACTCCGTATTGAAGTCAATAGAGCTCGGCCCTCTGTTTAAGCTAACAGCCTGCAAGGGAAATGAGCATGTCCTTCATGGGAAAGGAAGTAACTAGAATGACTTCTTCTTCGCTTATGCATATCTTTTCCACGAGATGTTCGTGTGGTTGTTGTTCAGCTTATTCCAGATGGACGTCTTAAGAACTTTGAACATTTCTCCCTCTCAACTACACCCGAATAGTTGGGTGTATATCCAGGCTTTTGCAGTGATATGTCAAGTGTTGGATCTTACGCCCACGCCTGCGACCTTTTTACACTACTTCCAAATGTGGCCCATTTCGAAGCACGGCTGGGTATCTTTAATCTTCGAGCAAGGGAAAGCCTTGTTCAAGCTTTTCTCCCTTTCCTTCAAAGGTTTCTAATAACGGTTGAATATATCGTTATCTGTGATTCAATTTTGATACTAAATGAATCCTTTTTGACTTAGAAACTTGCTTTAACTCATGTTTTTGCTTTAGTTTTATGAATAAGAGAATTGAGGTTATACTTAATGATTTTATCACTAAATTCCCTTAATTTTGTAGGTTATTGGTATGATTTGGAAGAAGAGAAAAAGTATTGAGGAGTTAAAACTCAAGAGGGATAAACAAAAAAGAAAAAAAAAACTGTTGGAATGTTGCCACTAGCGCTAAGCACCAGTTTGTACCGCTAAGTTTGTACACACACACGCGCGCAGGCACACGCGCACACAACGCACGCACACACGCGCACACGCACACACGAACCCCCCCCCCCTCACACACACACACGAACACCCCCCCCCACACACACACACATCTTGATTTTTTTAGCAACTAATGCCAAATATTTATATGGTTTATCTTTTATTAGACCAAATGACTAAAAGTTAAAAAAAATTCAAAATTGTCACAAAATTTTATTGGTAGATATTAGGCTTCAATTTTTAATATAATCGAATCCATAGAGATATTATTGTTGCAGTTTTATAAATAAACGAAGTCAAAATTCTACCTCTAAGGTAAATTTAAATGACATTTTACGAAGTCGTCATTATTTTTTTGTCTTTGCAAACTTCATTTTTTTAACATCCTTTACTCAATTCATCGTTGTTTTCAACTACTTTCTCTCTTTCTCCACACTCCATCTGCCACTATCCTCTTTCCTCTCTCTTTTTCCTTCCCTTTTTTCATTTTGCATTCCCTCATTTCTTATTCACGCTTTCCATTTTGTTGTTTCGTTGTCGCTACACCATTATCGTTGTCGATGTTGTTGCATTACCTTCAAATCCCTTCCCTCAATCTCCTCATTGTCACTGTTATCGTTGTCGTTGCGCCACTTTTCTCCTTCTATTTTATTTCCTTTGCGAAAGTAAAAAGGTTTGGATGATTTTTTTTTCTTAAATTTTTGTATTTAATGAATTGTTTTTGTATTTTTCTTATATTTTCTAATTCCTTACTTCATACTCTAAACATTTGGAAGTCCGATTACAACTAGTTTCACGCTCCAAGTTCATAAAAAATTTAAATTTTTTTATATATGTTCTTAATATATTTTTTTGTATATTATATTAAAGTAGTTTATATGTTTAATGTACTTTTTTTATGTTTGATATATGTTGCATAATTTTTTTTATATAATTTGTAATTATATGTTTTTATATTTTGGTTAACTGAGAATTATTATTGAGTTAACCTTAGTTTCCTTGTTTGAGATTTAATACCAAAATTATGTATTCCCTCTATGTTTTGTGAAAAATTTGAATTTTTTAAAAATTAATATAAGAGGAGAGGCAATACTAATTATGTATTGAATGTTGAATTGTTCAATTGGACGATTTAAGAAGATTAATCACTTTTTCATAATTTATTGGTTCATATATATTTTAATATACATAACTTGAAATTTATTAATATTTGTTAATTGTTTTTATATTGATGTTCGGGTGTATATTCGATTGTGGTTGATAATCACTTTCATTTCGTGTAACCTAATGGTATTAAATAGCTCAATGGTGGTTTTTTGTCTTCCAAGGACGACCCATGGAGTATAACCCTACAGGTGATTCCTTTCTTCATGGTTGTAATGTTGGGTTCAATTCTAGTGCCCATAACTGGGTATTTGTCTAAAACTCGTTGTCTTATCCAATCATGCTTCCTTAAGCCCACTTGTTTTCTTCCACCAAAATTGTTTCCTATTGACTTATTTCACACATGCAAAATAGAGATTACAGATAAACAAGTATAATACAACTAAAATATAAAAGAACATGCAAAAACAAGATAAACTTAAGGATTAAACAAGATAAAATTGATTTTATTCACAAAAATTAACACAAAGAAAAGGTAGAAATTAACGTTATCAAACTCCCTCATGCTTAAAACCTTGCTTATCCTTAAGCAAGAGGCAACTCAGCTTAGGAAGACAACTACTCAACAAAGTTCAAACAACTAAGATGCAAATTCACTCACCCAATTTAGATCACATTCATGAATGCTCTCATTTCAACATCAATCCAAAAAGAATATATGAAACCTTTTAAATCTCTAACTATGGTGCCCATAATGTAAACATCACAAGAATGAATATACATTCTTTAAGAGAGATTAACAACTATGACAAAAATGTTCCATTAATCAACCTAAGAAATCAGTACTCACTAGAAAAGGTGTTTCGCTCAAGCACACTAGTGTATACAAGTCTCATTCTCTCATCCACCACTAATTGCACACAATTTGATTTGTTTTTCATTTCAAAAGCCAAGAGTTTTCAAAACATGAAAACACAAAAAGGACTTCATTTTGTATTGGGACAAGCAAGGAAAGGAATTGGTGTATCTAGGTAGCATGAACTAGAAAAGAGAGAAATCACATCAACTTCACAGTCTTAGCATTCTACTATCTTGAATCTGAAAAATATAACACAACCAATCACCACATTATTCATTTTTTTTTCTTCTTTTTTTTTCTTTTTTTCTTTTTCTTTTATATGGGACATATTTACAGGATGGAACCACATCAACTACAACCAATTCTGATATGACTTTAATGGTTCCCCTCTTTTGGTAACTTTCCTCACACTTGAATCACATTGATTACCATGAAATTTTTGCTCTTTCCACTTACAGGAAGGTAGTCAATAATTTTCAACAAGGCTCCAAGATTGAAAGATGAAATAATTGTGCTTTAAATGCTCAAATGGGTTACAAAACGGTTCTAATATTTGAAAACATAGTTGGCTATTATGAGTCAACAATGCCATGAAGAAAGAGAGAATGACATTGTTCAAATGTAGACATGCAAATGAAAAACAACTAGCAATGAAAATCAAACAAAGTTAATTGTAAGTCAAAAGTGGTAACACTCAATAAATACAGACTCTAAAGCATAAAATCTCACTTAATTTAATTCTTTGGTTTCCTAAGGTTTTCATACATCATGCCACAATCATTAACCGTAGTAAAAACAATGACATTATTCTCAATATACAAACATGAGAACAACCATAAAAAAAAAATTCACAAGATCACAACATATTCTCAATATATTCCAAATTCAACTTATAAGCAACAAAATAGTTCTTCTAAAAATAATGCAAAACTCACTCAAAGTCATAAAACCAAATGTATCATATTTGTCAGACTAGCCAAGTCACACTCTTATTATCAGCAAAAATAAGAATTTAAAATTAGAAAAAGACATAAAAATACACTTTTTTTAGGCGAGCTAGATTACAACTCAAATTTCATGCTCCTTGTGTCTTATTCATCATTAGCATCAATACTTAACACACACAAGAACACAAAAGATACTAAAGCAAACAAGTTAACCCAAATTTTATTTAAACAAGGATTTGATAGTTGAAAAACATAAACATAAAAATAAAGAAGAAACTTGAAAAGCAAAAACATAAAAATAACACAAAGAAAAGAAAGTTGTAGAACATAAACAAAAGCACACAAACCAAACAATAATTGCAATATGCAGAATGATTAAAATAAATTTCCCAAAGTGCTTCACTCAAATTTATCTTGTTACAAGGTTACTTAATACTCTCATAAGGTGATAAATACTATTTTTCCTATTTTCTAAGGTAAAAACACTCAAATTTCTCTTATTATGTCTATATAAGCCTGACACACCTTATACAATCCCTTGGCCTAAGGATGGATCTAGACTTGAATTAAGAATCAAAACAGTGTGGGTCAAACACACAATCCTATCCCTGTGACTTTCAATATATGGGTTGATTTAACCAGTTTGACGATTAAAATCTCATTCTTAAGACCTTGCAACAACTACATCATGCTCTAAGACATACCCCGAGACAAACATTAAGGAAAAATCAAACAAATGAAAAACATAAACGTCTTTAGGAAAATTGTATAAAGAAAGCACAAGAAAAGAAAACACACAACAAAGTTTAAAAGAGTCACATATACTTAAATCACCTTATGTTGGATACAAGTACCCAACAATGACTCCAAAAAGTTGTTAGTGAAAAATGGCAAGTGCATTGGTCACACTTAACAAGTAATGAATATCTTTCTTAGAATCAAATACTATAATTTTGCAAATATTTTAAAAAATGTTATTGTGTCATTATAGACTTTGATTTTTTAAAAAATTGTAGTATAAGACTATACTTATAGAGTCAGTATATAAACTTTAATTATCCTTAAATCGCTAGCTATAATTATGCAATTATTTAAAAAAATGTCATTTTTGTCATTATAAACTTTATCTTTTTTAAAAGTGAAACATATCAACAAAGTCAATTTTTATATTTACACTATATTATTAAAATATAATATTACATAATTATATTTAAAATTCATTTATTAACTTATGAAACATGTTTCGATTCTTTAAATAAAATGTCCAAAAAAAAAGTTAATCATATAAAAAATTGTGGTAAAAAATTTAAGAATTGATAAAAATAACTTATCTTTAAAGAAATAAGCAATTAAATTCTTTACATGCTTAATAAAAATTATTTGGATTCAAAACTTAAATATACCTCTCTTTGTTTAAAATACTCAATATAACTCGAATATTTTATAAATAAATTATTATCAAAATATCAATTGATAATTATATAAAAGATAAAATCTAACAACTTGAGTTTCTTCTTTTATATCTTCAATATAACAGTAACTATAACAATTCCTTAAGTAATAATTGGTGAACGATTACTCATATATATTTTTTATCTTAAACTTAAAGGTTTGTAGGCCTATATATAACAATGTCTTCACACTAGTATTATATTTTTTATTGACTCGAGTGTAGAACATAATCCCGTTTCACTGCTGTCATACACCATAAGAATAATTTTGTCCCCAATTTAATTCAAAGCTCAAAAACTCCATCTCATTAAGTTTTTGGCTAGAGAAGTTTCAATTTATGTAAAACACTACTAATCTTTTGTTGTTTAGAACAAAATTTCTCATAATGTTTTTTATTTTATATTTAACTTTTATAATAAGCAAAGCTTATAAGTCATTGATACTTAAAAGTAAAGTTTAATTTCCATACACTATTATTATAAAAGAAAAAGTTACAAGGCCAATTATTAGAAATCATAATTAACATAAATTTAGAAATAATTATCATAAAATCAAAAAACTCACTATAAATTATGATTACACAATTATGTAAATATCTTTGTGTTATCATTACACACATACATACACTGCTTTCTACCAGAAAAGCTGTCTCTCTAATACATTGTCACGAATGTTTCATCCAAGAAAACAATAGTTTTCATTTTTCACAAAATTTAGGAGACTTAAAAAAATTATTTTTTATTGTCTCCCAAATGGTAAACACGTCATCGTTTAGATGAAATCGAAAAGGAGGGAAGATTTGGGTTAGGTGTAATGTAGAAAATCACGAGGGTTAAGTAAGTCAAACCTCACTCTTCAATTGCAAAGAGCTGCATCAACTTTTGTCTCACGTAACGAAAGTAAGATTTGTTTGCAACCACCATAGTTTCGTTCCTCTAACTACCGTTCCGGCCACCAAACCTCATTAGAAGACCCGCAGTTGAACATTCATGACGCTTCACTTCACTATGCACAAATTAATTCACTACTCATTCCATCGCACCACTCTTCCTTTCCTCTCTACCACAATGCCGGACCCTCACTCCATCACCATGCCACCGCCGGAGGAAACGGCGTCCGCCAGCTCTCAGACGCCGCCACCCCGGCCACGCGAGGCGGAGCGTGCGCGCGGCACTTCCGCCGCCGCTGTCAGAGACGAAACGTGTTCCTGCTTCGCCGTGGTCTTCAGCTTTTGGTTATTCGGTAACGGAATCTTCAATCTGAGTGTTCAGTCAGTTATCGTAGTTTTTAATGCATTCACGGTTTAATCTTTTTTTTTAAAAAAAAAAATATTTAACAATAAAATTTAGTTAAGAAAAAACCTTCTTGTATTAATTCTACACTTAGACAATGGTACATTACCATTAAACTCTAAAATTTTGGTGTTTTTATATATATTTTTTAGTTAGAATTTGAACATCTCTTGGATAATAAGTTATTATTTAGTTTAAAAATTTTCTATAAGGATTGTTAAATCAAAACTCTAATTACAATTAGAATACTACGAAAATACTCTGACCGTTTCTATGTAGGATAATTGTATTTATACATATATATAAATTTGAAACAGCGACGAAATGATGGATTAATTGACTTAATGGGACCATAGTCGCTCCCAATTATATGAAGTGTTAGCAAATATGTACGTTTTTATTTTATTTTGATTTGTGAACATATTGTAAGCTACAGTGTCGATGACTATGATACTGGGGGTTTATGGGTCGATGACGATCGTGCTTGGTCCAACATCTTCGATAGTTTTCCAGCCAAGTTCCGTGTTCGTGAAATCTGTGAAGGTCAGAATCACCACTGTATTTTTCTTTATATAGGTTTGGAATTGTAGGTGGGTGAATGCGTGGGTAATATGGAAGTTATTTTTGATTTTGCATTAGGTAGAAAATTTGATGGGAAACCATGGAGCCCAGCCCATTCTTTATGGTACATATGGGTATCCAGCACTTGATGTTTTTAGCAGTTGGGGTGAGACTCTTAATGTGTCTCTTCCCTCTGGCGCAGAAAAGGCAAGTTAATGTGTTTTTTCTTTTCCATTTTAAGTTTCATCTTCGCCTTCACATGATTCTGATTTCAGATCACTCCTTTCTTATGTCTTCCACAGGAATGGAAACTTTATCTAAACAGAGGGAGTGCAATAAATATTTCGTATCACGTTAGTTCTAGGACCTCTTCTGTTTTCCTTATAGTTGCGCAGGGTATGCCTTTTCAAACTTTATACCTTTCATTTCAACAATTCTACAAACTATTATTTTATTTTAAAATTTTTTTCATATTTATTTCTATTTATTATTATTAAAAGAAATTGTAAATTTAAAAAAAAAATTAATGGTATCAAAATATAATTTTTCAATTCTTTTAGTTAGTTTGTAATTCCCATATGATTCTGCTTAAAGAACTTATTTAATATTTGTATTTGTTCATTTAGTTTAAATTTTAATAAAAGTTTTTTTTTTAATTTTGAAAGAAGGGACTGTGTGATCTTTTATCTAATAGACACAGATGAAGTTAGCTTTACCCTTTTTGGACAGCTTTCATTATGTTTTTGTTTTCTGACCGTTAAAAATTGTTACAAAATATTTAGAACAAATTTTAAAAGCTAGTGGTATTAAACAATTTTTGGTGATTAAAAATTCTCCAATAAAATCAAACCGTGAACCACCGGTAAAACGACAATGGTACCTTGATACTAAAAATAATTTTACTCTCATCTTTCGTTATTTTTTTTCTCTTTTTTTTTTTAGAAATTCAAAAATCACTTTTGTTAGAACCATTTTATCCTTATGAAAAGTTGTCAAATAGTAGTATTCAGTGTCAAATAATTTTTTTTTCTAGTAAAATAGACACAGAACTTGCTCATGAATTGTCGCCGCACATCCCTAGTTTTAGTTATCACGAAACTTGAGCATACACACGTAGTTATTAGTCTATATGTGTTGTACCAAAATTTGCATGGCTACATTATATTTTGTGACATTCTGATGCCCTTACTTGTTCAGGGACGGAGACCTTCACTCGGTGGCTGGAGAACCCAACAGAACCTAACACAACTCTGTCATGGAATGTGATTCATGGTAAGACTTTTAGAGATATTTTGTTATATTTTTTGTTTAAACTTTGACTTGCTATGAGTTATCAAGTACTAGTTTTTAAGGAGAATAAGTATTCAATTCCAGATTTTATATATGAATCGCGTTATTGGTATGTAAACGTGGTTTATTCTGATTTTCTGTTTTGTGAAAAGGATATAAATAATCCTTGTTTTCTGAATTAGTGAATTATTCTTTTTGCTCTTAGTATCTAAACTTTTACCATTGGTATTAGAGTCCCAAAAAAGACATTATAAAAGGTGTGTGAACACAATGAGTGAGTTCAAGCTAAACACTTATGGAGATCAAATTTTAGATAAGTTTGTGCAACCGACTATTCTCAAGTTTGATGGCCATTATAATTATTGGTCAATGATTATGGAGAACATTCTAAGGAGTAAAGAGATGGTGGAGCCTAATGGATAATACGTGGGACATGATCAACAAGTGAGGGATAGAAAAAGGTTGTGAAAGAGACCAAACTCAAAGATCTGAAGCTTAACAACTTGTTCTAGGCTATTGATAGAAAATTCCAAGAAATAATTATTGACAATGGAAAATTGAGTACAATTTGAGACTCGGTGAAACAAAAGTATCAAATATCCACAAAAGTAGAAAAGACACGTCTTCAAGCATTTTTGAGTTTCTTACTATGAAAGAAGGTGAAGAAGTATACAATTCCTTAGGAAGCACCTTAGAATATAAGATGAAGTCAAATGGTGAGACAATGAAGCAAAGTATAGTGGTTGGTAAGATATTAAGATCGTTAACTACCAAGTACAATTATGTTGTTTAATCCAATGATCTAAGAAATTTAAGCATAGATAAGTTGCATCGGAGTACAAAGGATGCAAGGATACCGAGAGGGGGAAGTGTGTTGAAAGTAACTTAGGAAAACAGACCCAACAGAGATATGAGTCATAGTGCATTTAGAGGACATGACAAAGGTAGAGGGAGACAACCTCTAAGTAAACTCATTATCGAGTATTTCAATTGTCATATATAAGTAGAGACACTTTCAATATGAAAGTCTTGACCAAGAAAATGAAGCAAATTATGTTGAGTTGGATGAAGAAGAGGAGCTTTTGTTTATGTCTTATGAAAAGGCTTATCAAACACAGGAAGAAGAAATATGGTGGTATCTTGACTTGGGCTACAGTAACCATGTGACAGGAATAAAGAATGGTTTCTAGATTTGAAGGTAGAATATTGCAAGACAATGAAGCTTAGGAATGACATGCAAATGATAGTGGCAACAAAAGAAAGTGTAACGATGTAAGTAAATGGGATAACTTAGTAATGAATGATTCAATATTTGTGAGCTTAAAATCAATTTATTAATCATCAAGCACGTGTAAGAAAAGGGGTTAGCCATTTTTATTTTGGATGGAACTTGCAAACCTAAGTGTTTCATCATTAGGCCCATGATTCACAAGAACACTTTCTTGCAAGAAGATGGTGATTGGTTTATTGTCCTTGAAGATATGTACCACCTGTTTAACTGAAAACAACATAGAAAGACTATATAGAGCAAGAGCTTATGAATTTAGCTAGTGCATTCAAATATGTGTAGGCTCATCTAGCCAGCTTCGCATAAGAAGTACATGTTAAGGTCTATTGATGATTTTACTCATAAAACTTGGATGTATTTCTTACTCATGTTGAAAAGGAGACAAATGCATTTATAACTTGTTTAAGGACAAATAGGGGGTGTTCATCTAAAAAAAGTTTGTAGAATTTTCTCAATCAAACGATCATCAGCGGATAATTTACCACAACAAAATGGAGTTACTAAGAGGAAAATTAGGACGATTGACAATTATGAATGTTGTTCGCTCCATGTTAAATGAAAAGCAAGTTCCTAAAGTTTTTTAACCTAAGGCCCTTGAAATGATGTGTGCATATTCATAATCGATGTCCAATTGCGGCAGATGAAATTGAAACTCCAAAAGAGGCTTGAAGTGGTGAGAAACATGTGGTGGAGTATTTTTGTGCTTTTAGATGTACAACACATGTTCATGTACTTGATCAAATGGAGAATAAGTTGGATGATAAAAGTAGAAAATGTCTTCTTAGGAATTAATGATGAGTCCAAGGTGTGGAGGCTATATGATCCAATCTCAAATAACATTATTGTCATTAAAGATGATATTTTTGAAGAAAACTAGGACTGTGGTAGAGTAAAGAAAGAAATCAAGCAAGATATATTATAATGGGAAGATGAAGATGACAATGATGAAGAATATGACCAAAATGAAGGAGAAAATGGTGAAACATGTTCAAATAGTTTGAGTAGCAGCTCAAACAATTTGAGTAGCACTAATATAATCACCTTAAAATGAACCAAATACATAATTTGATGAAAGGAGGAGTGAACAAGAAAAAATAGCATGAATATGGATGGTAGATTATAAAACTGGGGAATAATTATCAAAAGAAGAAAACTTAGAAGCAATGATGATGATGATGAAAGATGATCCAATTTCGATTTAAGAGGCTATGATTAACAAATATCGGAGAATGTCAAAATAAATTAAAGTCATATAGAAAACTAAAAGTTGGGAACTCATTTTGCTGCCTAAGGGAGTCAAACCTATTTGAGTTAAGTGGGTAAAATGAAATTTAATAAAGATAGGAGTGTAGAGAAATACAAAGCAAGGTTGGTGACAAAATGATATGCTCAGCTCCATGGAGTAGATTACACTAAAGTTTTTGCTCTAATGGCAAGAATTGATACCATTCATGTGATACTTGCTACAATTTCTCAATTTAGTTGAAAAGATTTTCGACTTGATATGAAGAGTGTTTTTCTTCACGAGGAGCTCAAAGAAAAGTATTTGTATACAATCCCAAAGACTTATAAAGAAAGGAGAATAAGAAAAAGCCTAAGGGTTGAGCATACATTGTTCACAAAGTCACAAGATAAAATATTAATATCAGTATTTATGTTGATCATTTAATATTTACTATGAATTATAATACCATGTACAATAAGTTTAAAAGTTTAATGGTCTTGGACTTTGATATGTCTAACTTGGGAAAGCTGAAACATTTTCTCGAAATAGAAGTTAGACAAAGTTCAAATGAAATTTTCATTTGCAAGATATGCATGTGAATTGTTAACAAGGTTTGGAATAGGGAATAGTAATATTGTGAAGAATCAAATACAAAACAAAGTTGTATAAGGATGAAGAATGAATGATTGGTTGATAAAACTTTATTTAAATAGTTGGTCAAAAGCCTTGTTTATTTAATTATGAGTAGTCATGACTTGATGTACATTGTTAGTTTGATAAGTAAATTCTTGAATAGTTCCATATAGTAGGTATTTTAATATTCATTTAGAAAGTGCGAATATCCGTTATTCACAAAAAATTAAAATTAAAATTTAATTTATATTTCATTAAGTTAAATTTAATTAAAATTAAAATTTAATTTATATTTTATTAGGTAAAATTTAATTAAAATTAAAATTTAATTTATATTATATTTTATATTTTTTTATAATTTTATTTATATATTATTTTCAATATTTATAAAATATTTTTTTTAAATGGAAATTTGACAAATAATAGTTATAATCTTTTATTGCAAATAAAATAATAGATAAACACTCTCACTCTATTCATTGTCATCTTTAGTTACACTAGTTTACAACAAAAAGAATTTTGCGAAGGTACAATTAAGAAATCAGCTTAAGACTCATAGCTTTAACAAATAGTTATTATATTAGTGACATGATCAGAGAAGTACATTCAGATTTGTATTTATGATGAGATACGGAGTTGTTTCTAGTTCCTCCACAAAACAAACAGTAGTTGTTTTTTACTACAAAAGCAAAGTATATAGCAGCAAACGTTATGTGCTTGTGAATGTCTTTGACTGAGAAGATTGTTAGAAAAACTTCACAGTTGAAGAGAAGATAGGAATTGTGATTATTGTGATAACAAGTTCACCATACAATTATCCAAGAATATTGTGTTTCATGTATATACGAGGTTTCGTTTCTTAAGAGACTTAGTAAATAATAGAGTGGTTTAACTTAGCTACTGTAATTCTCAAAATCAAATCTCATATATGATGACGAAATTAGTAAGATTGATGCACTTCAATAAGAGAGATTTATTCTATATGCTATCTCTTAATCTATGCTTTTACAGACACAGAATAAAAACATGTGTGTTTATTGTACCTATGTTGATGTTGCTCTGTTTCTTTATAGGAAGTGGTATGATTACCCAGGAAATATTCCAATCGTCGAGCTATTACGTAGCATTGGGTAATTTGGATGAGGATGTGAAGGTAATTTTCTAATCCACCATACTTCCAATTGTAATTTTCATAACAACTAGGTTATATGTTTGTTTATTTTGTTCTTGTAGAAAATCCCGTAGAAAAACATTCCTCTTCCTAATTCGTTTTTCTCTCCTCGATCCCACATCTTGTGAATCCTCTGCCACTTGTGATTCTGTTGTAACCAATTTCGATTCTCCTATTTCATTTGCCACCACATTACGCCTACGTGTTACACAGACCTAATCCGTACTGTATTTGGACATTATTATTGTTTCACGAAAGGCCTCCTTGCATTCTATTAAAATTGTGTAAAAGTAATTCTAATTTTGCACCAGAGTGTTCTGACTAATGGATAGATGGAGTTTGATCCTAGCAATCTTACCAAATTTTATTAGTTTATGCTTCTCATACATCAGTCACGTTTTTCCTCAAATGATCTCAATGGGTTTATATGTTATCAAGCATTGTAGTAATTTGTTAAGTAATCAGTCATTTGTTACTTACATTTTGTCTATTCTTCTTGAATAGGTGAGATTAAACCTCAGTGTAATATCCTCTTTGCATAATACAACAAATGCTTACTACAGATGTGCTCTTATCAACAGTCCATGCGCTTTAGATATTTTCTTTCTTGATGGAAGTGCAGCTGTTTTAGTTACTCCTGGTCCACAACAGGCAAGATTATGATCATTTACTTACTTCAAAGAAATGCTTATCGTTGCAATTATCATATACTAAACTGAAAGAAATGGTAATCATTACAACATGTAAATGGTAAATGGGAAGAACAATTATTAATGTTGCAACCTAGCATTGGATTTTGGTCTGTCACTGAAGTCTGAAGCTTGTATATTATGTGCCTTTTCCCTCTCCCAACTTCTGAAATGCATATGCTTTGGTTTTGGTACTTATTTACGTAACTTTTCTTTGGTTCAGAATGCATCCAATGAATGGTATATCAAACTGTCCTATGGACCAAGATGGGTAACCTATATTTTTGGCATTGGTAAACTCCTTAGTCATTACTAAGTCATGCTTTTACAATCTGTACCAATTCTTAAACGGCTTGATCTTACTATTTGTGCTACATCTTCCTGCAGGGGGGTTGACTTTGCTTGTGTTTTGGTCCTTCAACTTATTGAACAACCTTCAGTCTGCTCATGAAAGTGGAGCAGGACATAGAAGTGGGGGAACAGAACCTCAGAGGGCACCTCTGCTTTCTCACAAAGATGATGATCTTTCAAGTTGGGGTTCATCATATGATTCCTTGCCACAAGATGAGGAAGATCTTGACTTTCTTCCAGGAGGCCCCATTGATGGGAAGCTTTCTGGTGATGGTCAAACCAGTAACAATACACGGCGTCTTTGTGCTATTTGCTTTGATGCTCCAAGGGACTGCTTCTTTCTTCCGTGTGGCCACTGTGTGGCTTGTTTTGCTTGTGCAACCAGGTAATTCATTGTTGTAATAACTATTAACACTGTCATCATTTTCGAGCAATTTTATTTACAAAATGCTTCACATATATACCTGAAGTTATTCCCCCGGATTGTTCTGATGGTATTTAAGAACTAACAAACAAGTATAACACATTTCCAATAATTCTCATTTCAGAAGAAAGATTGAACAAGTAGATTAAGTTCTGAAAACTAAATTAGATAATGTATAAGCTAAATGGGAAGTTATTTCATATGAATTTTTGTAAAAACTAATTTTTAACTCTTACATTCATTTGAGCATGCAGCTGAATGCATTGGGTAATGATTATTCTTGTGTGGTGATGCATGTATATGCAGGATAGCTGAGGCATCTGGTACTTGCCCTGTTTGTCGTAGGAACATGAAGAAGGTTAGGAAGATTTTTACGGTTTGATCAGCGCACTGCCTGGTAGGGATTACATGAGTAGACACAAAAAGATGTACTCGACTACACATTACTTTCTTGGCAATCATTAAGAATGAGGAAGAAAATGGTGGCTGCTGGTGAGGATCATATTGGCCATTGCACTGCCTCTAGTGCAGTAGCCGCTTGATGATTGCCACCAGAATCATCGATTCATGTATTCAATTACTGATTATTGTATTGCCAATCATTAACAATTATCTACTTTATGGTGCTGCTCGTGAGGGTGGTATTGCCCATTGCAGCAAAATTAAAGAAGGCATGGCTATATTTCAAACAATTTTGCTCTACATTAGCCTTAAGTCTTTAATGGTGTATTGGACATAGAAATAGGGAGTGGAATAAGTAAAGTAAAAAGAAGAAGACTGTTTCTCCTTGCACCTCCCTTCCGTCTTCCTATATTTTTTAAATTACAGATATAACTTTTAATCTTTTATTAAGTTAATTTCTTTTTTATTTTTTCCTTCTCTTTCTTCTGATGCACATAAAAGGAGATAGTCTCCCAGCCCCTTGTATTCCTTTATAGACTTTGGAAAGCAAATTGCCATTTAAGATTCGAAATACAATTTTTATTTGTTTGAGTTGACTTTCAAAAATTATTAAGAAAAAAACATATTTTAATAAAAGGTTAAAAATTAAAAAATAAATGTATTTCGAAACACATAAGAAAAATATTTTGAAATAAGTTTATTCCTTAAATATAGTCCACGATACATTTAAAAAGAAAATGTATTAAATTTAAAATAACAAAATAAATTAAAATAACAAATAATAAATTTTAAAAAATTAAAATAAAACCTACAAAGCAGAAAAAAATATATTTAAAAAAATTAAAAAAAATCAAATAAAAAATAACAAAATTAAATAACAACTAAATACCATTGCAATATTTAAAAAACAAATCAACTAAAATTAAATTAAAATATTATAAACAAATAATAAAAATTTATATAATTTCAAACAACAACAAAAATTATTTTAATAACACATATTAAATATTGCAAATTTATTAAAACAAACAAAACATAAAATTAACAATTAAAATTAAATAAAAAAAACATACAATTTAAAATAACAATAAAAAAACAAAAATTATACAAAAATCTTAAACAATTACAAAATTATATAAAAAAAAGTAAATTACAATTGAGATTTAAAAAACTTATAATAAATCATTAAAAAAAATTAAACAAAATTAACGTTTTGCGAAAGAGAAGAAAAAAAAGTATAAAAAAAAGCTTAAATCCTAAACCTTAAAAATATATTTAAGATTATTAAAATCTTAATATATTTGATAAATATTTATTATATTGATATTATTTATATAAATGAAGTATGAAGTAATTTTAGATCATTATATTTTCTTATATATAGTAGATGCGAAAACAACTTTCAATAGAGAAAATAAAATATTCAACTAAATTATTTTTGGCTCTACACAAATAATGTCGATTCAGTATTACCCTAACCTTAGTAGTTCTAATGAAACCAAATTAATGACATGTTAGCTACGATTGAAATTGTCTCACTGAACTAAATAATTTACGATCGAAAGAAAAAAAAATATATGAAAAGGAGAAACTTACCATAAAAACAAAGAAAGTATAAAAATTTCAAATTATTGTCTTTAGATATATCAGAACCTAGTAGATCCAGGTGGCTGTCATGAAGTGGACAGTTCAATTTTGACTGTAGTATATAAATTGGGATTTTAAAATCTCTACCACTTTCTGCATGCACCTTCTTCTCCAAGCTTTTGAAGTTTCCATTTTCTCCATCCTTTCTCTAGTTTCTCTTCTTCTTCTCTCCATATTTTCACTTTTGATCACAAATCAGACCAAGTCTGACCTCTCCTGGTGTCAAAGGTTTGCATTTGCACCGATCAAATCTTCGTTCTAAGTTGGTAAGTTCTTCTTCTTCATAAGAAAACTGATGTTTGAACACAAGCAAACCAAAGCTCTGATTGCATGCGTTCATCTGCTTCATCTTTACAAAATCATGATCATGTCTTGGTCTTTCTTTCGTATTCGATGGGTTATAGGTGTTATAGAAAGAATCAGTATTTTAGGGAGCGAATTCTATGGTAGATCGAGTCACCGTTCGGTTAAAAAAGGTAAAGGAAGCTTGTAATTTAATTATGATTCTTTGTTATGAATGGTTGTATGCTTAAATGATGAAATGTTGATGAATTGGTTGAGATTGGAATGACGTATGATTGATTGTATTCTTTGATGTTTGATAAATTGTCAAGAACTGTACGTGAATATAGGGTTGAGTCTTAATTTTTCAGTCATTCTGCAGAATTATGCACTTAGCTATAGGTCTTTCATGGACCGACCGACATTTTCCTTTTGTTCAGTCTTGACAAGAATTCTACTTCAGTGGAATTCTCAGTTAATGACCGAACGGTTTTATGCTAGTACTTATTCTAGTATTGGTATTCGGTCTTAACTATGTTTGGTCTCAGAGATCTTACCTGTTAATGACCGTTCGGTTTTATTGGATACTCGGTCTTAACTGAGTTCTGCTATTGTAGACTCTCAGTTCATGACCAATCGGTCTTGCACTAATATTCTGTTGAATATAGCGTTCGGTTCGATAATAGTCTTTGGCCTCAATTGCGTTGTGTTGATATAGGCCTTGTATGTTATGACCGCTCGGTCATATACTATCTGGATAGTCCTCGGTCTTGTGCCAGTACTCAGGTTCAGTAGTGCTTGGTCTTATACTAGCACTCGGTTTCTTAGGGTACTTGGTCTGGTACTAGCATTTGGTTTCTTAGTATGTCCGGCTAATATGAGTAAATATTTAATTATAAAACGTTCGGGTATATTATCAGTATTCGGTTTGAGTTAATAATGTTTTGTTCGACTCATTAGTGTTTGGATTAAGGTAATAGTATTTGGCCTAAGCCAATAGTGTTCGGTCTAAACTCTTATTGTTCAAGCTAAGTCAATAGGGATCAGTTTAAGACAAAAGTGTTAGTTTTAGGTCGTAAGTGTTCAGTCTAATATTCAAATGTTCGGTTTAGCTTTAGAATGGGATTGTTCAGATGTTCAGCTTCAGGGTTGTTCGGCTCATGCTTGAGTTGTTACTCTTCACATGACCGTTCGGTCATGTTCACATATATAGGGAGTGAGCTCCCATTCGGCCTTGTTCGTAGATTAAGTTAAGTTCTTTCTTTCGGATGTACTCGATGATGATGTTTGAATTACAATTTGGTTTAATTTTATGTATATGTGTATATTGGATGAGGTAGTATGTGGATATTTCAAGTGGTATGGAAGAGAATTCCAAGGAGGAATGTCTCACTGATTGGTTATTGAATTGGTAAAGTATGAATATGGACAGTGAAATTCACGGCGTTCATCCTGAAATTCTAATGATTATCAGTTCTCAAGTAGAGATGGGTAAGTCATGTGGTGAGAATGGCAGGAGGCCCTAGTCTAAGGAGGGCTCCTTAGGTGAGGTATAACGGGCTAACCTCGGGTGGCAGCTGAGGGGTTTCTAGTTACTACACCACCCGAGTGCAAGAACGACCACAAGCTACATATTCATATCTGGATGGTTGAGTCAAGTAGTAGATCATTGTATATATGCTGTGTTCGGTCGTTGCTGGAAAAGAATGTTTGATGATTATATGTTATAATAATTTGATTTTATTTATGATTAATTAAATTACACTAGCTTACCTTGCATTCTTTCTGTCTTGTATCCTGTTGTCGTTCGGTCATCCTTTCTCTTGCAATGATCATCCTTTGGATGTGAGAAAAAGTTGAAGAGTGTTCACTTGGCGCTGGACGGCGAGAACCCCGAAGATTTAGTTTAGGACCATTCGGTTAGTAGTTTGGATTTATCTTCTGTAAATCATCCAGTTTATACATCTTAATGGTATAACCGTTAAGTCTGTTTCATAAGTTTTGTTAATAGACTTATGCTTCTTGCAAACTTTGTAAATTTTAAGTATTTTAGGACTTCTGTAAATATTATTTTAATTCCAATGACTGTCCTACAATATTATTATATCATAACTCCTACTATAGTATTATGCTATAATTTTTGGGATGTTACATTAATGGTATCAGAGCAATTATTTCCTTAGGATTCCTGTAAGTTGTGAGTACACTATGCTTGCGTTGGGTACTTTTTATTCTGATTAGATCATATTCTGATCTCCTTTAGTTAATCTGATGGTTCGTTCTTACTGTGAACAACAGAAGATGGCATCTCAACCTCCTCCTCCACCATCAAATCCGGACACTTCAGAAATGCTACGGATGATGACGACAATGATGGAAGCCATGCAACAGCAAAACGCTTCCTTAGTACAGCAAAACACGGTAGCCTTACAGTAGTTAGAAGTCGCTTCGGTGTCAATAGAAGCTTCTCAACGTCAATGTTTAGAGCTGATGGGGAATGTTAGAGGCACAAGGGGGTCACTCTTCATCGTCTGTCTCAGTTTGATGGTAAGTGTAGTCCAGATGAGGCTGATAGGTGGTTTCGTGACATGGAGCGAATTTTCAATGCAAAAAGATGCCCAGACGATAGTAGGTTGGCGTGTTCGGAGTATATGCTAACCGGTGAAGCCAGTCACTGGTGGAGCAGTGTGAAGATGATCTTAGGAGGAAATGACATCCCTATCTCTTGGGAGTTGTTCAAGAAGAAATTCTATCAGGAGTATTTTCCAAACAGTGTCCGTTTTGCTAAAGAGGTAGAATTTTTGGAATTGGTGCAGGGAAACATGTCGATGTCTGAATATGCCGACCACTTAAGCATTTGCTACGCTTCAACACTATGGTGGTAGATGAGGAATGGCAACGCCGAAAGTTTGAAAACGGTTTGAGAGGGGATGTGAAGCTAATGGTGGCTAGATTGGATATCAAGGATTTCCCTTCGTTGGTTGAGTAGGCAAGAATATTAGAAAAGACCAAGAAAGAAGTTGATGATCAGTTGAAACAACAACAACCGAGAACTGGAGGACCGACTGTGTCAAGAGGTAGTCTCGTCTCTAGGAAGACTCCATATTCACGACCTCTACCTTCTTATGGCTCCAGCGGATCTTCTTCTCATTCCTCGGGTTCAGTAGGACAGTACCAGCCACCAGGATCTGTAACCTGTTTTCATTGTGGAGGCCCTCACTTTAAGGCGGTATGTCCTCGGCTGGCAGGACACAAGCATTGTAATCATTTCCAAAAGGATGGACATTGAGAGAGTGATTGTCCGATGGGCAGAAGAGTAGTGTCCAGACCTCCGAATGCTAAGAGATTTCAGCAAAGGGGCAGCGGTCGAGCCCAAGCTACCGGACGAGTGTATGCAATAACAGGAATCGAGGCAGCAAACTCATGTAACCTTATTATCAGCTCTTGTTTGCTGTATGGATTGTCCTGTTGTGTGTTATTTGATTCGGGGGCAACACATTCCTTTATCTCAAAGGCGTGTGTTTAGAAGCTGGGGTTAGCGGAGAGTGAGTTGTAGTTTGATCTGGTGGTGTCAACCCCAGCAGCTGGCAAGGTTAGAACATCTACTGCATGCATTAGATGTCCAATTGAGGTTGAAGGGCGACAGTTCAAAGTAAACCTTATATGTTTACCTCTTCAGGATTTAGAGGTAATTTTAGGAATGGATTGGTTAACCACCAATCACATTATTATAGATTGTGGTGAGAAGAGGTTAATGTTTCCCAATGAGGAAGAAAAGATGACTCTGACTGATGATCAGCTGAGAGAAGATATATTTGAAGGAGCCAGTTGTTTCTTAATATTATTTCACTTGGAAGTAGTTGAAGGCAGTAAGCATTCGAACCGTTCGGTTGTAGACGAATTCATGGATGCTTTTCTTGAAGAGGTGTATGGATTACCTCTTCCCAGAGAAGTGGAATTCTCTATTGATCTAGTCTCTAGAGCAGGACCAATTTCGATAGCTCCTTACCGAATGGCTCCAGCGGAATTGGCTGAGTTTAAAGAAGCAAATTGAGGATTAAATGGATAAACAATTTATCCGACCGAGCGTTTCACCTTGGGGAGCACCTGTTTTATTGGTAAAGAAGAAAGATGGGAGTTCTCGACTCTGTGTGGATTATAGGAAATTGAATAAATTGACAATCAAGAATAAGTACCATCTGCCTAGTATTGACGATTTGTTGGATCAACTGTATGGTGCTACAGTTTTCTCCAAGATTGATTTGAGATCAGGGTATCATCAAATTTTGGTTAAGGAGGAAGACATTCAAAAGATTGCATTCAGGTCTCGGTATGGCCATTACGAGTATGTAGTAATGTCGTTCGATGTTACAAATGCTCCAGCCATATTCATGGACTACATGAATCGCATTTTTAGACCCTTCCTTGATAAGTTTGTGGTCGTTTTCATTGATGATATTCTCATTTGTTCCAAGAGCCCTGAAGAGCATGAGGAACACTTGAGGATAGTTCTCGGCGTGCTAAGAGAAAAGCAGTTATATGCGAAGTTATCTAAGTGTGAATTTTGAATGGAAGAGGTACAATTCTTGGGTCATGTGATCTCGGCTAGTGGAATCTCTGTGGACCCAGCAAAAGTGCAAGTTGTACTTCAATGGGACAGACCTCGTTCGATCACGGAGGTAAGAAGTTTTGTGGGTTTGGCAGGCTACTATAGGCGGTTCATTGAAGGATTTTCAAAAATAGTAGCGCCTTTAACTCAATTAACCAGAAAAGATCAACCATTTGTCTGGACCGACTGGTGTGAAACTAGATTTCAAGAGTTGGAACGAAAGCTAACGAGCGCTCCAGTATTAGTTATATCAGATACGGGCAAGTCCTTTGAAGTATTTTGTGATGCCTCTTATCAAGGGTTAGGTTGTGTGCTGATGCAAGAAGGGAAGGTCGTTGCTTATGCTTCTCGGCAACTAGAGGTACATGAGAATTATTACCCCACACATGACCTTGAATTAGCAGCTGTGGATTTTGCATTGAAGAATTTGAGGCATTACTTGTACGGTGCTCAGTTTCAGGTATTTAGTGATCATAAAAGTCTCAAGTATTTATTTGATCAAAAGGAACTGAATATGAGACAAAGGAGGTGGATGGAATTCTTGAAGGACTATGATTTCGAACTACTATACCACCCAGGAAAGGCCAATGTGGCAGCTGACGCTTTAAGCAAAAAAGTCGTTCATGTTTCTGCAATGATGGTTCAAGAGCTAAATTTGATTGAAAGCTTCATAGATTTAAGATTGTAGTTCGAGCTAGAGCCGAGCGGTATACGATGTTGCAGTCTTAGGTTGTCAAGTGACCTGTTTAACCGAATCAAATAAGAGCATTTGACTGATGTGGATCTGCAAAAGCTTAAAGGGTTGATCGGTTTAGAACAAGGAAAATACTTTAATATAGGGACGGACGATCTCTTACGGTTCAGAGGAATGACGTGTATCCCTAATGTGGAAGAGCTAAAGAGAATAATTCTTGAGAAAGGACATCAAAGTCGTCTAAGCATACATCCAGGCATGACTAAGATGTATCAAGACCTCAAGAAGTCTTTTTGGTGGCCGGGTATGAAGAGTGATGTGACTCGGTTTGTGTCCTCCTGTTTAACCTATCAAAGAGCTAAGACAGAGCATCAAAGATCGAGCGGTTTGCTGCAGCAATTAGAGATTCCTGAATGGAAGTGGGATAGCATCGCTATGGATTTTGTTACCCACTTACCCCATACGGTCAAGAACCATGATGTCATTTGGGTTATAGTAGACCGGTTAACGAAGAGCGCACACTTTCTTGCTATCAACTTGAAGATGTCAATGACAAAGCTAGCTCAATTCTACATACAAGAAGTGGTTCGGTTACATGGAGTGCCATCCAATATCATCTCAGACTGAGATACTAGGTTCAATTGAGTTCAACCTATCATCCCCAAACAGACGGTCAGTCTGAGAGGACAATCCAAACACTTGAAGACTTGTTGACAACATGTGTCTTGGATCATTTAGGAGTTTGGGATGATGTATTGCCGTTAGTGGAATTCACCTACAACAATAGCTTTCAGGCTAGTATCGGCATGGCACCATTTGAAGCTTTATATGGAAGACGTTGCAGAACTCCTATTTTCTGGTTTCAGGAAGGAGAAGTGGTGTTAACTGGGTCGGAAGTGATTCAACAAACGACTGAAAAGGTGAAATTAATTCAAGAAAGATTGAAAATGTCTCAAAGCAGATAGAAGTCTTATGCTGATAGAAGAAGAAGGCCGCTAGAATTTGCTGCAGGAGATCACGTTTTTCTTAGGCAGAATCCTACTACTGGAGTAGGAAGAGTCGTTCGGTCCAAGAAGCTATCACCTAAGTTTATTGGTCCCTATCAAATATTGAAACGCATAGGACCAGTCGCTTATGAAATAGCTTTTCCTCCTCAACTAGCTAACCTTCATTCAGTCTTCCACGTCTCTCAACTCAGAAAGTATATAGTCATCCTTCTCATGTACTGGAAATAGAAGACATTCAGATCAAAGAAGATCGTTTAGTGGAGATGCAGTCGGTCAACATTGCAGATAGCCGAAACAAGAACCTTCGAGGAAAAACCATCAGATTAGTTAAAGTAATATGGGATAAGAGAACAGACGACTTTACTTGGGAGCTGGAAGATGTCATGAGGGAGTTGAATCCTCACCTTTTCTCTAGTAAGTCAATTTTCGAGGACGAAAATTTTTGTAGTTTGGGGGATCCAGGTGGCTGCCAAGGAGTGGACCGTTCGGTTTTCACGGTAGTATATAAACTGGGATTTTAAAATTTCTACCACTTTCGGCATGCACCTTCTTCTCCAAGCTTCTGAAGTTTCCATTTTCTCCGTCCTCTCTCTAGTTTCTTTTCTTCTTCTCTCTACAAATTTTCACTCTTTTCACTTTTGATCAACAATCAGACCAAGCCTAAGCTCTCCTAATGTCAAAGGTTCGCGTTTGCACCAATTAAATCTTCGTTCTGAGTTGGAAAGTTCTTCTTCTTCACAAGAAAAATGATGTTCGGACACAGGCAAACCAAAGCTCTGGTTGCATGTGTTCATTTGCTTCATCTTTACAGAATACTGATCATGTCTTGGTCTTTCTTTCGTATTCGATGGGTTATAGGTGTTATAGAAAGAATCAGTATTTGAGGGAGTGAATTCTACGGTAGATCGAGTCACCGTTCGGTTAAAAAAGGTAAGGGAAGCTTGTAATTTAATTATGATTCTTTGTTATGAATGGTTGTATGCTTAAATGATGAAATGTTGATGAATTGGTTGAGATTGGAATGACGTATGATTGATTGTATTCTTTGATGTTTGATAAATTGTCAAGAACTGTACATGAATATAGGGTTGAGTCTTAATTTTTCAGTCATTCTGCAGAATTATGCACTTAGCTATAGGTCCTTCATGGACCGACCGACATTTTCCTTTTGTTCGGTCTTGACAAGAATTCTACTTCAGTGGAATTCTCAGTTAATGACCGAACGATTTTACGCTAGTACTTATTCTAGTATTGGTATTCGGTCTTAACTATGTTTGGTCTCAGAGATCTTATCTGTTAATGACCGTTCAGTTTTATTGGATACTGGGTCTTAACTGAGTTCTGCTATTGTAGACTCTCAGTTCATGACCAATCGGTCTTGCGCTAATATTCTGTTGAATATAGCGTTCGGTTCGGTAATAGTCTTTGGCCTCAATTGCGTTGTGTTGATATAGGCCTTGTATGTTATGACCGCTCGGTCATATACTATCTGGATAGTGCTCGGTCTTGTGCCAGTACTCATATTCAGTAGTGCTTGGTCTTATATTAGCACTCGGTTTCTTAGGGTACTTGGTCTGGTATTAGCATTCGGTTTCTTAGTTTTTCTGGGTAATATGAGTAAATATTTAATTATAAAACATTCGAGTATATTATCAGTATTCAGTTTGAGTTAATAATGTTTTGTTCGACTCATTAGTGTTCGGCTTAAGGTAATAGTATTCGGCCTAAGTCAATAGTGTTCGGTCTAGACTCTTATTGTTCAAGATAAGTCAATAGGGATCAGTTTAAGACACTAAATTTGGTTTTAGGTCGTAAGTGTTCGGTCTAATATTCAAATGTTCGGTTTAGCTTTAGAATGGGATTGTTCAGATGTTCAGCTTCAGGGTTGTTCGGGTCATGCTTGAGCTGTTACTCTTCAAATAACCGTTCGGTCATGTTCACATATATAGGGAGTGAGCTCCCATTCAGCCTTGTTCATAGATTAACTTAAGTTCTTTCGTTAGGTTGTACTCGATAATGATGCTTGAATTACAATTTGGTTTAATTTTACGTATATATGTATATTGGATGAGGTAGTATGTGGATATTTCAAGTGGTATGGAAGGGAATTCCAAGGAGGAATGTCTCACTGATTGGTTATTGAATTGGTAAAGTATGAATATGGACAGTGAAATTCACGACGTTCATCCTAAAATTCTAATGATTATCAGTTCTCAAGTAGAGATGGGTAAGTCATGTGGTAAGAATAGAAGGAGGCCCTAGTCTAAGCGGGGGTCCTTAGTTGAGGTATGACAGGCTAACCTCGGGTGGCAGCTGAGGGGTTTCCAGTTACTACACCACCTGGGTGCAAGAACGGCCACAAGCTACATATTCATACAATCCGGATGGTCGATTCAAGTAGTAGATCGTTGTATATATGTTGTGTTCGGTCTTTGCTGGAAAAGGATGTTTAATGATTATATGTTATAATAATTTGATTTTATTTATGATTAATTAAATTACACTAACTTACCTTGCATTCTTTCTGTCTTGTATGTTGTTGTTGTTCAGTCATCCTTTCTTGTAATGATCATCCTTTGGATGTGAGCAAAAGTTGAAGAGTGTTCACTTGAACAAGCGTTGGACGGCGAGAACACCGAAGATTTAGTTTAGGACCATTCGGTTAGTAGTTTGGATTTATCTTCTATAAATCGTCCGATTTATACATCTTAATGGTATAACCGTTCAGTCTGTTTCATAAGTTTTGTTAATAGACTTATGCTTCTTGCAAACTTTGTAAATTTTAAGTATTTTAGGACTTCTGTAAATATTATTTTAATTCCAATAACTGTCCTACAATATTATTATATGATAACTCCTATTATAGTGTTATGCTATAATTTTTGGGATGTTACAAGATAAAACTTAACATTATATACTTTTAAATAATTAAATTATTCTTATAAACATATAAAATTTTATTTTTAAAAAAAACCCAAATAACATATTTTAGAAATTATTTCAAGTTTTTACAAAAATGAATGACATTCAAACATCAAAGTTGACCACTTGACTTCTCTAATATGTGGACAAATGTCACTTAGTAAATTTAAACTTGCTAAGGGAATTTGAAACAATTAGTTCTTTTTTTCCTTTAAAGCTCTAATTTTGCTTAGTGACATCCTTTGAAATTATTTTTTAGGTAAGTTACTCACCAAAAAAAATTAATTTCATTGCAACCATACCAAAAAGAAAAACATTTTTATGACAAAATTATAATTATTTACATGGATCAATAAATTCTAGTAACAATTAAAGTGTTGGTAGATAAATTCGAATAATTACAAATAAAAGTTTAAATAAATTAAAAGAATTAAGTAGTTTTAATTGAATATTTATTAAAAAATATTTTATTCAATATTCAAAAGAAATTTATTTTTAAATCTTCGATGGGAGTCTCGTTCGTAGTCTTTTCATAGATGTCAAGCATGCGGATTGAACATGCGATATCATCGTTTCTAATTATTTTAAAATTAAATTCTATGAAAAATATCAGATAATACAGCAATGAAGATGTAACAACCATATCAGTCCATTAAAAGAAATATGAAAACAGAAAGATCAAAGGCAAGGATTTTGGTGATGATAATTAATAAATTTATAGATTTGTATGTGATGATAATTCTTTCTAAAATGGTGAATTATAATTATTGAAATTAAATTTGATGGATTTTAATATGTATATAGATTTCTAAATTTGGGAATGGGTTATATGAGTAAAATTAAGTTCAAATATATATATTTTTTAAATTTGTTATGAAAAAGGAGTTTGTTTTAAAATTTGTTTCATAAGATGTTTGTATGCATATCTTACTTAAGCATGAAGCTATGTAAAACACTATTAATTAAATGCTTAAGTTGAAGGTTAAAATTTAAGCAGGAAAGTGTTAAGATAAGATAGGTCTAAAGAGAATAAATTATCTAGTATATTGAGTTTTGAAGTTTAACAAATAATATTTAACGAAATATCATTTAATAGAATATAGTGTCTAGATAAAGTGTATTCTTATTAAACGCTATAAGATAAATCATGACATGTCATTTATAAAAGGTTAAACAATATTTGAAAAAGCGCTTCGAGAGAAAGAAGCAATAAACACTATGTATCTTATCAATTGTCATTACTTGAAAAAGCTCGTATACACACTAAACGCTTATATTATGAATCATGCTTTAACACTCTGTCAACGTATAGATCATTAAATGCATGTACATATTATACCTTGTCTGCTCTGCTTTTTTCTCTTTATTTGTGCAGATATTGACAATACAAAAATCTACTCAAAAGCACTACACGTGGATCACAAAGACATTGTGAAAAAGAAAGACATTCGTGAAATGTTTCCTAAAGATGTCCTAGCATAGTTGTACAAGCTCTTACTACAAAAGTGATGTTGCTCTTTCCAAGACACAAAAATCTACATATCTTCATACAAAAAGTCACCTGCGCTCTCAAGAAGGTTAACTCTCTTTGAGTAACCGTCATCTCACAAAAAAGCTATATAAGAAGGACTTACAAGATAATAAAAGAACTTTTGCTATCATTGTATCGTTACGTTGTTATTCTTTTTATAAGCTTACATCATCTAAGTCTGATTATAGAACAAAATAAAAAACTTCACAAGTCAATTTTGTATTAAGAATTAGAAAATATAAACTTTATAATACTAAATCATCATAAATTGTATGTTATTTGTTTGATCATAAAAAAATATAATTATTATGCTTTAAGTAAAAAGGAAAATCAATTATTTGCTTTGATAAAATAAATTGAATTTTTAATGACTTAAATTTAAAGATTTTTTTAATATTTTTTAACCACGTTAGCAATGACATGTGATAATTAATAAGTTTCTAAAATAAATTAAAGAAATATAATTTATCAATCCTAGCTTGAAATTATCTTGAACAAGATATTGGTGACGCTATTTTTTTTTAAATCAGATTATGAAAACATAATTATTATATTCAAAGACAATAAGTAGAGAGTGTTACTAAAAGTTATACAAGCATGTTTATCTTAATTATATTTTAAAATTATTATTTTTGTTAATATTATTGTTATTATTGAAATATATTTATCTTTAATTAGATTTTAAAATTAATACACATAATATAATAATACAAATTTAATATTCTTATTTTACTCTTAATTATATTTTAAAACAAAACCAAATTATCTAAATACTAAATTCACCTTTATATAATTATTATTTATTATGTTTTTATCACCATGATTAATATTTTTTTAAAATATACAGAAATATAAGATTCCTGTTTCTTCAGTTGTATATATAAATTAGAGGAATTACCAACTATTTATTATAAAAATTACAAAAAAATATTTAAGTAAAATTTATTTACTCTTTAATATTATTAATCGACAACCATTTTAGTTTTCAGAATGTAAAAGTAAAATCAAATTAATTATCATTTAATTTAAAAAATTAAAACATTTTTTATAATATGAAACACTCCTAATATCGAGGACTAAATCTAACGTATCGTTATCATTCAACTATTTGCCAAGTTTTTTTTTTTTAAAAAAAAAAAACTATTAACTAGGTTAAATTAAACTTATATAAATGAGTGAGAAATGATAAATAGATGACACATCTGGTTTTTGACTAGCAAGAATATCGACATCTATTCCTCTCAGTACCTCTCTGTATTGTATTTGAAGGAAATGAACGTGATATCATCGTGATGCTGTTTTTTCCTGTATAAAACAGATACCAGATAACCCCTCTTTCTTGAATTTCATAGCAGTGAACAAAGAGCACAGAAAACATGGGCGTGGACTACTACAAGATTCTTAAAGTAGATAGGAGCGCCAAAGATGATGATATTAAGAAAGCATATCGAAGTTTGGCCATGAAGTGGCACCCTGATAAGAACCCTAACAACAAGAAAGATGCTGAAGCTAAATTCAAGCAAATCTCAGAAGCATATGATGTATGTCAATTCAGTATACCCATTTCAAAAATTTTACCTTTTTGAAGTAATTTGAGTTTGTTTGTTTGTTTTCCCCTTAAAAGTTGTAATTTTGATGATGAGTTTGGATGGGAAACTGTTATTAATTTGTGGGTTTTCTTGTTGTGCCCTAATTTGAATGTTGAACTGTTTAGTTAGTGTTTGAGAACACTATTCAAATTTGATGTTGTAGGGTGTCGTGCAAAGTTGCAATTTTTTTTTCAAGGGTTTTCGATTTTGAGTTTCTTGGGTTGAATCTAAAAGGCTGGAGTAGGTTTTTAGTTTACAGCATCAGTTGGTAGTTTGATATTTAAAAGTTTTCCAATTTTTGGTTTTTCTGAGGTGGGGTTAGGTGGTTTTTCTTTTCCTAATTTGAATCGTGAAACAGGTATTGAGTGATCCCCAGAAGCGAGCCGTGTATGATCAGTATGGTGAGGAGGGGTTGAATGGGGTGCCGCCTGGTGGCGGTGGTTTTCCTGGTGGCAGCGGTGGTGGGCCGACGACATTCCGGTTCAATCCCAGAAATGCCGATGATATATTTTCTGAGTTTTTCGGGTTCACGAGTCCCCTTGGTCGTGGTGGAATGGGAGACATGGGTGGCCGACCAGGATTTTCCAGGGGTGGCCCGTTTGGTGAAGATATTTTTGCTCAATTTCGGAATGCTGTTGGGGAAGGCTCTGGCCATATGCCTAGAAAAGGGGCACCCATTGAGAAAACATTGTATTGTAGTTTGGAGGATTTGTATAAAGGGACTACCAAGAAAATGAAGATTTCAAGGGATGTTAACGATGCCAGTGGGTGAGTTCTCTACTTTTACTCATTTGCATGTCTTACTTTCTAGTTTCATCAAGGACTAAGTTTGTTCATGTTAGTGTGTTATTGCAAGGAATCAGATCACCAAATTTCATGTAGAGTTTGATGATTTGCTTTAGTCTGATCACTTGGGTCGATTGTTAGATAGCTTTCAAATTGAACTGTATGTGTACAGTGTTCTAGGTTTAGAGTAATCGACTTTCTACTGTCAAGATGGTAGGTTAGATTCTTTTGATTGATGATATCTTTGAAATGTCACATTTATGTACATTTGATACTCTATATTTCTGTTTCCATGAACAATGCTCAAAATGTGGTATTTTGCTAGTGGTTGTAGACCTTTGTTCAAAATTTTCCACACTGATTCAAAACTTAGTTGTGATTTGTGTTGCATTGCCAACAGCTAATGAGTGTGCTATTAAAATTAGGTAACATGATTTAACTCTGGGAGAAATTTTCTTCAGTGGTTCTTTCACTCTCACGGGTGCTGATTGTAAGCATTTTAGCTGGAAATGTGAGTATGTGACTGTATGTTTTTTTCTTTTTATTCTTGTGTTCCTTGAGTGCCAAACATTGAGGAGAAAAGTCTTAATTTTCAACATGGAAGAATCATCTTGTAGAAATTTCCTATGGAATGTATGATGAATTGTGAAATTATGTATGAAATCTTTGATATTACTGTGATTATGACTACCTAATCTGCTGCATGTTATCTTGTTTGCAGGAGACCCATCACAGTGGAGGAAATCCTGACAATTGAGATAAAGCCAGGTTGGAAGAAAGGAACAAAAATAACATTTCCTGAAAAGGGAAATGAACAAAGAGGAGTTATCCCTTCAGACCTTGTGTTCATAATCGATGAGAAGTCTCATTCTCTCTTCAAGAGGGATGGCAATGATCTTGTTGTCACCCAGAAAGTATCTCTTGTAGAAGCCTTGACAGGTTACACAGTTCAGCTGACAACACTTGATGGTCGGAATCTGACAATTCCTATTAACAACACGATTAGTCCGACATATGAAGAAGTTGTCAAAGGAGAGGGTATGCCGATTCCAAAAGATCCTTCCAGAAAGGGAAACTTGAGAATCAAGTTCAATATCAAGTTTCCTTCCAGGCTTACATCCGAACAGAAAAGTGGCATCAAACGATTATTGACATCACCTTAAGCAATCATTTCATAGTTGCTTTATTTTCTTTGAAATGCCAATTGCTGCCACTGTGAACTGGAATTCCAATTAGAACAGTTTCGTAGAAGATGGTATTTGTTAATTGTTTCATTTCTTCTCTAGTTTTTGCTACTCGGTATTTTCTTAACTACTTCTCTACTTGTCTGTGTGAAAATTGCCTTCCAGCATTGATCTTCTCTGTACTTAGTTTCTACTACAAAATTTTAATGATTTTTGTGGGTGCCATTTTATTTTTGATTTTTTTTTTCCATTTCTAGTTCTATTGATCACGCTTAATAAGAAAACCTTTTTATGACTTAGTATGTCACTTTATAAAGCTTTGTTTTTACCATTGAAATATCACATCATCATTCACCACCATTACTTTATGAGAAATTTATACATCACAATCATGAACGTGTTAATTATAATTTCTAAGAATGACGAAATAACAGGTTAAAAATATTTTTATAAGTTTCTAGAAAAAAAAAGTACTTTTAATATTTATTCAACATATATTTTAAATCTGTGAACTGTTATTATTTTAAAATGATTATTTTAAATTGGTTTACTTTTTTTTTTAGGTTATCTTATTAATAAATAGAACAATTTTTGTGATTTGTTAGAAGTTAGATAAAACGGATTAGAAACTCTGTCCAATATTTTTAAAAATAAAGATATTATAAGAAGTTCTACACATCTTTTGACGGTCTTAAAATCTTTTACCATGACTTATAAGAAAAGTAACTTTCTTGGTGAGGTTGAGTGAGGAATTTTTTTTCTTTTGTTATTATTTGATGTAACAACTCAAATTCATGAAAATATTTTATTTAATTTTATTAAAAGGTTTATTTCAATTATATTATTTCTTTCTATATTTGATGTCTATATTAATTTGTTCACTTTTTATTCTATTAATTAACTAAGATTTGACTGCCATTGGAGTGCTTTTTAACCTATATTGTTGTGAAGAATACCTTATTAAAATTAATGTTAGATATAATAATGATTGTTATGATTTATAAGGGATTAAAAATATATTCAATTCGGGTTTATTTAGCTCAACAATCAAATATTAAAGTTTAATCATTTCAGACATTTTTATTTATGTAGAATCATCTCAAATAGGTCTTCGTATTTTTTTTATCTCAATTAGGTCCTACTTTTTGTCAAATTGAGTAAATTTTGACCTTACTATTAATTGCTATGGAAGACGTTAAATTTGGTGTCTAATGACATGCTAAGTAAGCAATTATTAAACACGTGGCACATTACCTGAAATTAATTTATTTTCGTCAAAAACATGAATTTTGAGCTCGCTTCCCCTTTAACCCATCATCGTTCTTCGGGGATCCAGCGATGACTCTACTACTGATCACGAAGGCTCCAGCACCTTTGAGCTCTTTTACGACGACGACAATGGCACTAGCCTCCGTCCGCTCTCGCCCACCATGACGGAGTTCCTTCTCGAGCAATTCGTGCAGATCAAGATGAACAGTGTGCCGCCGCGAGTTAAAGGGAGTGTTAAATATGCAAACATATTTACTCTGGTGTTAATGTAATCAATAGTTGTATTTGAGTCTAGGCCATGATGGAGGTATGTGTAGATGGGTGCTCAAAAGTTTCGGTTTTGATTCTTGGGTTTTGCCTAATTTAAAAAATTATGTTTCTGACTTCAAACAAATATACCTTGAATCTCATTGCATGTTTTGGGAACGTATATATTACTCATTGCATGTCTTAGACCTTGTTTTACACAGCATCAACTTTATCTGTGCATTTGATTTCAAGTCACACAAACATGCTTCTTCTTATTTGATGTATAGGTCATGGATAAAAAGTCTTTTGTTATAATTTTTAAAGTAATTAATGTAAAATCAATAATTTTCCCTTAAAATTAATTGATTTTGGATGATACTGTGTGAGGATGTATCGAAGAATGGGGTTCTAGTAGTGCAATCATTGAGGAACAACATAATGGCATCGACCCTTTTGGCTTCCACATCCATAATGTTGAGTTCCCTTATTGTTGTGTTGATGAGTAGTGGGCATGAGAAGAAAACCGTGGTGTCTGAGGTTTTTGGGGATAGGAGTGACCTTAGCTTGTCCATAAATTGCAGATTGAGATGAACGACAATTAGAGATGTCGGAGGCGCGTGAGTTACCCTGCAAACATATTTACCACTCTGATTGCATCCTCCCGTGGCTCTTCATGCGAAACTCGTGTCTGATGTGCTGCCACGAGCTTCCTTCCGATTTCGAAACTAGGGCTCCGAGTCAAATCGAGGCATAGTTGAGAAGGAGACGAAGTGGACCGTGTAGTGGTGATTAGAGACATGGTGGTCTAAAGAAATTTTTCAGAGAAAAAGATTAAGAGGAAAGGCGAAAATTGGTTGAGAAAAATTAGATATTTGTCAAAATTAATTACAAGAGCATCAATTTTATGTTTTAGTCCATATAAAAAAAATGGGGTTTAAATCACAATTATATAATTGTCTTCTTTTTCATATTTACACATCAATTGTATAAGGCGACCAAACTCTCTGTCATGCCACGTAAAGTCAGTAAGTCATGACACAAAATGTTTAACTCCGTCCAGCCTACTTAAGGATAAGATCCAAATTGAGTTAATTTTTCACATAAAAAAGACCTAATTGAGATCAATTAAAGTACGAGAACTTATTTGAGACGATTTTGCACAAACGATCGAAATGATTAAACCAATATTAAATGTTTAAATAATTTAATGATTTAATGATATAATTGAGATTTATTGATATATTTTTATGTGTGTTATCCTATATCTTTGTGTGTTATTTTCATCTTTATTTTTAGGTTAAATATATTTTTAATTTTTAAACTTTGTCAATTAAATTTTTTTGACATGTCATATATATTTCAGGTTAGTATTTGATATGTTTTTACTATTTAGTCTAAATATTTTGGTTTTATATTGATAATTGTTTTCACTTTGAAATAGAAAAGAGATGATAGGTTCATTAAAAAAAAATAGTAAATTTTTTACAAGAAATTAGCCAAATGAATAGAAAGATTTATGTTTGGTTTTGAAATAAATGAAAAGAGAATTTACTTTCATTACAAGATTTATTAGATAATAAAAATAGAAAATTTAGAGAATTATTCAAAACTTAGAAAAATAATAAGAAAATATTATTTAACAGTTGGGAAAACTCAGACCTATTTAAGAAAAATTGAAACAAAAGTAGATTGATTTCGATTGAATAACATATTGAGATGATTATATTTATTCATTTTTAAAGTTTAAAAATCAAAATATATAAAAATTATAAATAAATAAAATTATAAAATCAAAATATATAAAAATTATGAATAAAAAAATTATAATGTGTACGAAATATTACACATATATTTAATTTTTTTGTTATAGTTTATCTTTTCATTATTATAATATCTTATTTCCATCTATTTTTGGCTTATTATTGTTTTTATTTAAAACAAATTATTTAATTTTACATAAATTAACAATGTTCTATGATTTGACTCCTATAGTTAATTTCTTAATTTTTTTTACTTCAAAATATAAGAACGTTATGGAAAATCAAGGTAATGATTTGATACTAAAACAAATTTATAACTTTGTTGTGACAACATTCAACAAAAAATAATAATTGGATTTTGATGAACTTTTCTCCAACAATATCTTCACATTAAATATTTTACTCTCTTATTTTATTGTATTATTTCGAAAAACAACTATAATTAACAATTTATTGTGTTCCTTGTTTTCAATAATACTCAAATATAATTCATAATAAAACCAAAAAGACAAGATAAAACTCTTATTTATTTCATAAATGATAATATATTTTTCAATTAAGCTTCCCCAATCAATAAATAGAGAAGGAACCACAACATAAAAATCTTCTCTAATCATGCTACCGCAATCTTCTTTAATCACTAGTGAAAAATATATTTTTTATATCAATTTTTTATACTTGTTAAAATTTAACAGGTATAGAAGGTGATGCGATGACAATTTTTTTAAATATGATAAACTTTTTTACACCGGTTATAATAAAAATAAGTATAAAAAGTGGTATGATGGCACAATTATACCGATTACAATCCTAACAGGTGTAGAAAGAAGAGCCGGTATAAATTATTAATTATCTTTTTTTATACCTGCTAACTCTAGAGTCGGTATAGATTATTGATTATTTTACATTCCTTGTCCCATACTTTCTCTTCTAAGCCAAAAATTGCCATTGTTCTCCGTTAGAACAAGGGGGTTGGGTGAAGCTACATTTGAAGTTGTTCGTAAGATTTTCTATCTGACATTCACCCTCTCAAGAGAACCAGTATTCACATCTTCTCTCTCGCAAGCATTTCTCATTGTGCTCGAGAGCATCTTGACCATCACAATGGCTCGAGAGCATCTTCTCTCTCGCAAGCATTCCCATCTTCAGTGGCTCGAGCTCATCCTTCACCATCACAGAGCATCTTCCTCACCTTCAGGTTAGGGTTTCTCCCGCATTTCCTCATTTTCTCATCTTTGACAGATTGAAACTTCATTTAAACACTATTTCACCTTCGATCTACATCTTCCATTGATTATAATCACATTCTACCGATTATAATAATTCCTTTCCACCGTTTAAAACCCCTTTTCCATCGATCAATTGGTCCATTCTAGGGTTCCTTGGTTCCTTTAGGGTTTTGCACCGATTAAACCATCAAGTTCTTTGGTCTAAGGCAAACATTTTGCTAGTTGATTTAAACCATGTATATAGTCTCATTGCAATCATGTTACGCCGCCTAAGTTGCATGCACAAAGATAAACTAAACAAATCTACGATTAATGGAATAGAGAAGCATACATAAGTTCTAATGAACTTAAAAATAAGTTAATGTTGCGTTAAACATTTGAAAGGAATAGAGAAGCATGTATAAACTTATATTTATGTTCTGTTTTACTTTGTTCTTTGTTAAGGGTGAATTCCTGCAAGACCCTTATTACTCTCTTCGGGAAGATAAACGTGCAGGCCACCTTCAATTTATAGAGTACGCACGGTTCTGTATTTCACTGCCAGTTTGAAGTTGTGACTACCTAAGAGAAGTATAGAGTATAATAGGCCGCAAAGAAATTCTTGAAAAGGTTGAGAAGTGGATGACTGCATGTCAAGAAGAAAGCTGGCTGGAGGAGTACAATAGGGTGATGTAGTGTTTTTGTTGAAATTAGTGAATATTTCCTTCTTCCATTTTTGTTTGCTTTATCTTTGTAAGTGATGTGCCTTTTTAGGATGACAATCGTTATAATGCTGGAAAAGGTGCACATCTTGCTTTGAAACGTGTTGAGAAGGCCCGTGCTTTATTCAGCAAAATTCCTGGTGAGTATCCCTTTATCATAATTAGTTCTTCAAATACGATACTATCATTTTGTAGAGGCTTTTGGAATTTGGTTGTTTACCTATCAGAATTTTGATAGGTGTAGTATGTAATATGAACTTGATGTGGCCAAACCTCAAGAGTTAAAAGTAAAGAAAAAGGTGTTTTGTACAAAAACATTGTGGCAACAAGAGAAGAAAAGAACCATGCTCACACTTTCCAACTAATGGAACCTAACCAACACAACTCAACACAATATAGACCTGTAAATAGAAAAGGAACCACAACATAGAAATTCTCCAATCATGTTATCGCAATCTCCTTCGTGCAATGGAAGAACCAACAACCACTGCAGATGAGGGTCGAAAACCCTGGTTCAAGAAGGGGAGAACATTTCTCGCGCCGCAAGCACCATTATGCAATTGTGCGAAACCCTAATTTGAGTGGGAACGAGACTGCCATGTGACATTCCTTCATTGGGTGAGCATGTCACACAATCACTAACTTGACAGCCCATTCACTTTTGGCTAGGGTGACAATTATACCATTAACGTTTTTAATACCATAAGCAAAAATGATGAACTTAAACTGTTTTTACAAAATATAGGACATCTCTGAACATAAAAAAAAATAAGTCCACTTTGAACATTTTAATCAAATAAAAAGACTAAAATAAATATTAAACCTAGTTTTTATTTACTTTTCTTTTCACTTCAATCTATGTTGAAAAAACAATCTAATTTTGATGAAAACTGGAATTTAAATGCAATATTTGTTAAGCATTTATCTAATATTTGTAAATTACATATTTTTAATATTAAAATTCTAAGTAAATTTGAGAGAATACACACAGTTCAAGATCGTTTTAAATATAATATTATAAATTAAATATACATCGTATTTATATTTATGATAAATAAATATTATGATACAATGCCATCTTTTAATCACTAATACTTTTTAAAATTTTAATTTTAATTTAAAATAAAAATAAAAAGTTATGAAAGTTTTCTAAAACTGCTATAAATGAAAATAAAAACTTCTAATAACATTCAATTAAGAATTTTTCCTACAAACACTCTCAAAATAACTATTCTATTTATTTATAGAGAGGTAGCTGACTATTATTTCCACTCGTGTTCCACCGTTAATAGAAACATGAACATAAATAGTCAAGTGCTTACAAATTTAATTTAATTTTTGAAGAGAAAAATTCATTATCCAATCAATATATAAATTTGTGATTGGAATCTTTAATTGACTTGGATAGATCAATTTTCGACTTTAGCCTTTTTATCTTTTTCTTTAACAAAAATAATAAATAAAAGCTTATATATATATATATATATATATATATATTAAAAAAATAAGAAAATAGTTCAAAATTAAAGCGTATCATTCATAAATCATTATATATTTTAAACCAAATATATTTCATATAAACGAGTATAAATTATGTAATAAGTGTGTAAATATGTAACATATGGAAATAGTTATACAAAAATATAAAAAACAAATTATAATTCCAAAAACAATAGTATACCCATCAGAAGTTTAATTTTCAAAACCAAATCCAAATTTACTAGGAAAATAATATTATTCGAACCTCTATGACACGAACTCGCTCCCTATAAACTGAATCGGTTGAACTCAGTGCAACCTAAACTCTCTTCAAAATTAATGTTGCTTTAATCCACAGAGATTTCTGTAACTGCTACGACACCAATGTTGTTTTATCATATCACGCATAAAGATTATTCTAGTATTTATGAAAAAAAATATTGTTTTTAAACTCATTTAATTCATAAAAGTGATCCTAATATTTGTATGACCCCAAATCGATCCGAATTACCTATTAATTATTTTAGACCTAATTTCTCACCAAACCTATTTTTTTTAGTGGAAAGCAAGGGTGAGTAGTGTGAAACATATAGTGGAAGAGGAGGAAATTTAGCCTTATTGAGTACTACTTATACTAATAGATACACATTCTTCAAGTTTGTATTTTTACTTACTTTCTCCACCCCTTTGATCAATTTCCATGGTCTTTCTCTTCAATTTCATTTAGCTTCCCCAAATTCAAAGCCCTTTCACTTAGATCTCAATTGGGTTATGGACATGGCTTCCAGTCCGCGCACCGTTGAAGAGATCTTCAAGGACTATAGCGCCAGAAGAACCGGTGTTATTCGCGCTCTAACTCATGGTACTACTCTTCTCTCTCCAATGCCTCTTTCTTTTTCTTCCATTTTCCTCTCCCACTTGCTTATGACCTTTTTGCCCTTTTCTTCTTTCAGACGTTGATGAATTTTACGGACTCTGCGATCCAGGTAAAGGGTGGTTAGGATCTGGGTTTTCTGGGGTTGGTTCTAAGTTTGGTTTTTGTTATGTTTTCATTTTGCTTGGTTGTTTTTGTGGGATTCGTCTTGTTTGTGAACTTGCAAAATTAGTTTCTTGGTTGGAGCGAATAAATTAGAGTTTGCACGCTCGGAATTTGAGTAAAACGACATGGGTCTGCGGTAATGAGAGGAATGTGAGTTCTTGTGCGTGTGGGGTGATTTTTTTGCAGAACCGGTTTTGTATGAAATTGGTCTTGATTACTGTTGATTTTACTGTGAAATTAATTTATGCTGGGATGTTTTTATTGTAGAAACAAGTTAGTAGTGGAACTTTATAAAATTAAGATAAACATTCGAGATTGATTTTGAGTCTCAAAATCTGTTAACTGTTTACTGGTATTTCAACTATGATTTTGGATTTTAGATTATGCAATGTGAATCCAAAAATGCGCTTAGTTATTGAGGGAATATTGAATGAGGTAGTATTGGTATGTTCCGATGTTTGAGTCTGGTTATATGACAGCATTCACATTCATTCTGGTGGGTTTTGATTCCCATTAAATTGAGGTTTTTTAATGATTGAATAATGTATTGTGTCCTTCTATTAAATTTAAAGTCTCTTGTGTGTTTCTTTAAGATAAGGATAACTTGTGCCTCTATGGACACCCAAATGAAGCCTGGGAAGTAACTCTGCCAGCAGAGGAAGTTCCACCAGAGCTCCCTGAGCCGGCTCTTGGAATCAATTTTGCTAGGGATGGCATGAACCGGAGGGACTGGCTATCTCTGGTTGCTGTGCACAGTGACTCGTGGTTGGTTTCTGTGGCCTTCTACCTTGGGGCTCGTCTTAACCGCAATGAAAGGTAAGATCTAGGATATGCTTGAATGTGGTGATAAGTTAAGTTCATTGTGGCTGTGTATCCTTGTCTAATGTTGAAATTATTGTCCACGATGTTGTTGGTGTGGTTGATGAATGTCTCAAGCAATTATCAACATTCACATTTCTCAAATGTCTGTTGTGATCTGATGCCTGATAGATTTACGCATGCATCCCTTGTTTTACAGTAAGTTTTTTAATACAATCTTATGTGACCAGCAAGATCAGCTGAGGTCCCCATCCAACAACTTTTTAGAAAAAAAAAATTGAATTTGAGGTTATCAGTGAGTGACCATGTTGACTGCTCTGCTTATCCTCACAAAAGTTTATGTATATCAACATATCTAAAATATGATGATGACATCGGCAGTTTGTATTACCTTCCGATCAAACACACACACATTTACAAATATATTATTTTGTCATCACTTTAAGTTTTTGATTTTGATTCATGTTAGTTTCAATTTTGTATGTTTATGATATTGGATATTTTTCCAGCCATAGATTAGTAATGTTTGTATCTTTAAAATATGACTCTTGGCTATTAATGATGAACACATCTTAAACTTTGAGTGCCTTTTTATTTTTGAGCATTTGTAAGTCTGTCATATTGACAGAATACCAATTGATATTACACCTATTAAAATACAGAAATACCCCATCACATATAAATCGCTTATATAATTTCAGTTGTTGTTTGTGTAGAGGGTGTTTGACGAAATCAGCTATCTTGAAAAAGTAGCTGCTCTGTGAACTGCTATACTGTTATAGAACTTCCGGTTGGTAGTACTTGAAAATTAATCTCTGCGTTTTGCTCTGCTATCTGGGATTGACTGCTATCGTTTTTCTCTAATGACTTTCCCTTCAACTAGAAATTTCTGCAATTACTTACTACTAGAGCTGTTCTACCGAGTTTCTTTATTGTGGTAATTTTTTCTTTTCATTTGCTGCTTATGATTCCTTCTATTGATGGTTAACCCATTTCTTTATGGCAGGAAACGTTTGTTTAGTTTGATCAATGACCTTCCATCCGTTTTTGAAGTTGTGACTGAAAGGAAACCAATTAAGGACAAGCCCACTGTGGATAGTGGAAGCAAGTCTCGGGGAAGTACCAAGGTTAGTGTATTTCTATTCTAGTGATAAGTGTTTCTTGTGTAGCAAGACTCTCTCTTGCACACACTCTTTATTTTTTGCTGAATTTTGCTAGAAATAAAAAAAAAAATTGTATTTCACACTTTCTTATTTAATGATTTATCACTCAAGACTTGTTAGTTTCCAATAAATATTAACATTTAGTAAAGAGTGTGTTGGGCGTAAGCTTGATGGCTTTTTTCAAGTTCGGACACTTTAGCTGTTACTTTTGCTATTCCTAAGAAGATAAATTGAAAGAAAGTAGTATTCTAAGCTATCTGTACCATGATGTCTGTTTTGTATGTTATTGCTCAACTAGTTCAAGCTGTTGTCTTCCAGTATATGCAAAACCATGCAAGGCATGCTGCATGTTCCATTTCTGATGTCATTCCTGTACATTTATATGCAGAGATCCAATGATGGGCAAGTTAAAAGCAACCCGAAGTTTGCTGCGGATGAGGGTTACGAGGAGGATGAAGATGAGCACAACGAAGCACTCTGTGGAAGCTGTGGTGGAAACTACAACTCCGACGAGTTTTGGATTTTCTGCGACATATGTGAGAGGTGGTTCCATGGGAAGTGCGTTAAGATCACCCCTGCAAAGGCTGAGGGCATAAAGCAGTATAAATGTCCATCATGCAGCCTGAGGCGTGGCAGGCCCTAGAGTGAAGACTGTGGAAAAGGGTGCATTTGAGGTGAGTGTTGTTTCGTGGCTTACAAGATACTGTAATTTTGTTACATCACTTACAGAAGTTCATGTAATGGCTAAATTTAGTAGGGATCAAGTTTCTTTTTTACCAAGATGAACGGTTGGTGTATGATACACAGTACAGAATAGGACATGACAAATTTTAATTTCATGATTAGTTTATATTTAGTTGAATATTGCTTGAATTTATATTGTAACTTTATTTTAGTTTTTATCACAGAGAAAACAACATTTTCTCCTCCACAGTTTTTTCTAATTCAACTTAAATTGTGTTGTTGCATGATGGGTTAAAAGATTGTGTGTGGAATGCTTCAATCATAGATGACTTCAACGAAAAAGAAACTGAATTATCTGTGAAGTAAGACGTGAAATTTTGATTTTCTGTCAAATTTGTCTCTTTCTATTTACCTATTCCTAAAAGGCAGGACGCATGTGTGGTGAACTTGAAGGTGAAATGGATTTCTATGGGACTTTAGTTTTTCTGTCACTGAGGAGAGCTCATTTTAACATCCTAAAATGCTTTTTGTTAAATTTAACGTATGATTTCTTAAGAGTGTGACCTTAGATTTTGATCGATTTCGATTATTCATTGCAGAATAAATATTTGTGGCTTCTATACTTCTGAACATTTGTTTTAAATCTAGTTTCAATGTTTTGAAATCTTTAATTTGGTCTCAATTTTATCAAACTGAAATGGTAGAGTTGAGAGATCCGTGTATAGCAAAAAGAAAAGGAAAAAAAAAAATAAAAATCAAATGACTGACAACCAATGTCACCACCATCTGTTTCTGTTTCCAAAAGACAATAATTTCCGGATGTTATAATTTTACTCTTTATTAAAAATGTTTCTAAATTTTCAACCTAACGCATAGTCATCACTATTTTCTGTCTCATTAACAAAATTATTAAAATAATCTAGTTTTCCTCATTCTAAACCATTACCCAAATGCATTGACAACTTTTCACTTGTATGCAAGTCAGTTGAGGAAGCAACATAGAATAGACTAATGCCAAATGAGGCAGTAATGAAAATGGTATTGAGAAGGAAACTAGGTGTGGTATCTGTAATGAAAGACATTGACTGAACCATAGGCATTCTCGCCATCAAATCAATAATTCCCATTGGGACAAAGGAATAAACCAGAAGCATAAACACCAAAGTTTAAGTGTGAGAGTTGGAGTTTTTGGACAACTATAGACAGTTAGCAGAATCTAAGGAAATGCAATGCAGCTTAGTTGGCATCGCCACCTTGGTTAATTCTAAGTGTTTTGTCCTTGTTGCACCCTTCTCTGCTATAATCCTCCTCTTTACAATCCCTTTGTTTGGGCCTTAGACCCCAAAAGTTGAGCTATGGGTTCCTCTCGCTCACGTGCCTCTGCCACCGTCAGAGAACGCCTACGTTGGACACAAGAACTCCATGATCGCTTTGTGGTGGCTGTAAATAGACTAGGTGGCCCTGATAGTAAGTCCTTCTTTGCATCACAATAATGACTCTTAATAATACCATCCATCATCATCATATCATATAATAATGGTGCAAAACTGTGCGACTGGATAATATGCTAAATTTAAGGTTCAATCTGTTGGGTATTGTTCAAGTTTGATTCGTGGTGACAATAATCTTTAATCAAACCTTACTTTCTTCTCTGTCGAACCAGATTGGAACATCTTCAAACAAGTCTGGAACTTGTTTTATGAAATGAAAAATAGTCAAACAAAAGTTAAGGTTTTTATGATTCTTTTATTGTTAGATTTCTTAATTATGAAATCTGTCAAATGATGAATCCTTTGTTGATGGCTTAACCATTTATGTTGGAATAACAATTAAAAAAATATTGCATAGTTTTTATTCGTGTAAAAAAATAAATAATAAAGGTATTAGATAAAAGTATCGAGAGAATGTGATAATAAATAATATCCTTAAGAATTTGATCTGTAATCAAGCTCAATAAATAATCGTGTTAATTATAAAATCAACCTTAACTTTTATTGTTGATTAAAAAAAAGTCTCAGTTTCAAGTTTTCGTGCAATATTTTAAAATCTCTGATTGATTTTTCTTGTGCTTGGATTATTTAGAGAAATGAATTTATTAAACTTATTTAAATTATACGTTTTTTTGTTAATTTCTTTGTATACTTACGAGCAATTTTCTGTGGTATTAATATCACGATTCTTGCATTCTACCATTGTGTTTTAAAGACGGGAAATATATTCTATTTTTAGTTTTAAAACGCACTTTTTTATTCTTTTTTAAAAAAGATGTTTGTTTTCTTAAATAAGTGATTTTTAAAATTTACCCTTTATTTAAAAAAAAACACTTATTTTAAATTTAAACAAACTCACTCAATAACATATAATTGAGTTGGAGTGATAACCCATAAAATTAGTTAGATGAAATATTTAGTTAGAGAGAAATTGATAGTTACATAAACATTTTTAAAAGAAGGAAAAAAAGTTTATTAATTTACTGAAATTAACTTACATATAAATTAACATAAAATTTTGAAGAAACTAATACCTAATAAATTGTATAAATGGCACTAATTTGATTTGTTTGTGTAGGGGCAACACCAAAAGGTATACTGAAAGGAATGAAGACTATGGGTATTTCAGAGCTAAGCATTTATCATGTCAAAAGCCACTTGCAGGTTTGAATTACTTTATAATAAATAGGATTAATTATGTTTTTAGTCCCGGTGATTTTGGTTTTAGTCCATTTTTAAATTAAGGTACAATTTAGTCATTCAACTTTAGAAAACTCTCTCAGTTCGGTCCTTAAGTTTTTTCTCAAATCCTTATGAAATGCAAACATTTTACAACATTTTACCCCAACCGTTAAGTGTATTGAGACGGCGTTAACTTTGAACTGAGCTATAATCACAGTTCACTCATTCCTCTACCCTCAAACCCCCCGACTCACACATTTTCTCCCTCTCAAACTAAAAAATGTCGTCGTTGTCGACAGTTCAAAAATTATGACCCAATTGAGACAGTTCAAAACTTGAGGACCGAACTGAGATTTTCACACAAAAATAAGGACCAAAAGAGGAATTAAGCCTAAAATAAAAAATCCATCCCAGCATCAATTAACGCCGTTTGAGACAACTTAACGGTTAGGGTAAAATGTGTGTATTTTTACAAAAATTATGACCCAATTGAGACAATTTAAAACTTAAGGACCAAAATGAGATTAGCAGACAAATAAGAGGACCAATAGAGGTATTAAGCCTGTATAATATTAATAAATACTTTTAAGCAGTCTTTTCGATGTCAAATCAATTTCACCTAGCAAATGTTTTAATACACTTTGGAAATATTAGAAAAGGAAAAACTACATTTACTTTTACTTCGAATTACTGAGATCCATTCACAATTTTAACATGCTTACATCAACAAAATGTATGCTAATTAGGAATACAAGAATTGATGTTTAAATATGTCTTTTTAAACTATTTTAAAAGATAGTGTTACACTTTTAGATTAAATATATATTTATTTTGTTTTTGTATTTCGTAAAAATCATCTAATTTTTTTTCAACAAATAATATGCAATATTATAATTTATTTGTATGTGATAAGTATTTTTCATATCATTGATTAAAAATGTTTTACATTATTTTCAACAAAAACAATTTTTTTACAATAATATAAAGACAAAAATCATATTTGAGTCAATATAAAAAAATAAAAAATTGTTAGAATATTGAATAACACGTATATTTAGGAAACTTTAACTTCAAAGACCATTATTCATATCTAGAAAGTAAAACCAGATAATTAAGTTGAAAAATCACAGTAAAGTTAATCATGTTCATAAATCTGATAAGTTGAACATGGATTTGTTCAGAAATACAGGATCTCCAAATTGATTCCAGAGTCCTCCACAAGTAAGTTTCTTCCTTGAGTATTGATGCTAATTTAGCTCCAAATAACACCAAATTCATGTAAATTCATAACAAGTTCCTTAATTATCTATGAAGGAGGAAAACTTGAGAAGAGAAGCATATCAGATATACTTCCAAATTTTAGCTCTATATCGTGAGTTAGTAATTTTATTCAACAACAGTATTTTCTTTTTCTCACCTTTTCAACTTTCAGTTTTCCATCCTCCAACTTTTCAGCTATGATTTTACTATTAATGTTTGTAATTAGCAGTGCTCTTCAACTAAAGGAACTGCTTCAAATGCAGAAAGAGGTGCAAAATCGCTTGGCTGATAAAACACAGGTATTTCTTTTCAGTCTCACCAAGATAGAGAGAATATCTTCAATGATTTTATTTTTTTTTTTTTTTGTTTGATTGGCTTAAAGGTTCAGAGAAGTATGAAGGAAAAAGTTGAAGCACAAGGAAGGTACATGGAGAGACTTGGACAAAGCAGTGAGATCAAAACAATAACTGGAAAAGCATGCAAGCCTTTTGCTTCTTCTGCAACTGCACCTCTCCCTTCTCTTTCTGAGGAATCCGAATCACTGAAATCCCAAAGTGAGAAAGAGCATGAATCATTCAAAAAGCAAAGGATTTCAGAAGAGGGTGTTTTTCCATTAAGTTTCGAACATGCATCATCTAGCCCACCAGAATTCTACAACCAAACATGGAATCTTCCTTGGAGCCAGCTTGCAGCAGCATGCCTATCAACTTTGGATCCCAGTTTCATATTTTGAGTTTTCTTTGTTAATAATATGTGTTTGCCTAATAAAAGAATGATGGTGTTCATCTTAATATAATGTTTGGTGTATCTGTGTAATATAGTGTCGGAAAAATAAATAAATAAAAGTTTGGGGTTGGCTAGAATTGTATCATGTATGTGTTTGGATTGGTTGACTGCATCAAAGAGGTTGATACTCTGGTTTGGAATAACACTACAATGTACTTTGTTTTCTTTTTAATAAAACCAAATTTTGTGCCTTACAAAGTTCAACAAATGGCCACTAATTTTTCACAATTATTTTAGGCTCACATGTTGGATTGAGATTTAAGAAAAATACTGAAAGAAACTGTGGTATCAAGATTCTTAAATGATTCAGTAAATGATATCATATTATTTAGGATTGTTAGGTTATTTTAAGGATGAGAACAAAAATATAATGTACAAGATTAAGTTTTTTTATAACTTAGGGAAAGTTTTTACGGTATTGTAAAACAAATAATTTTATCAATTAATTATTGTTTACATATGTGAAAAAAAGTTATATTTTGATAAACATGAAACTATAACTCTGATAACTCAACTAGAAGTATAATACTGTTAGGTATTAAGCAATATAAAAGAAATAAATAAATAAATATATATATATATATATATATATATATATATATATATATATATATATATATATATATATAATCGTCAACCATTTTTATAGAAATATAATATTCATATTGTTATATATCAGTGTCACTTATAGGAAAAAAACCATAATCAATAAAAAGAAAAGGTAAAGTGGTATAATTTTTAGATGCTGCTAGAGCATTCATCAATACAACAACAATCTCAATCTAAGCACTCATAAAATAGATATATACTCTATACTCTAGTTCCGGAAACACATAATGTGTTGTACTCATATGAAGTCATGCAACTATCATGTGATCCCACATTGGATTGTAGCTAAATAACAACCATGGCTCCACATATCCTAATTTACTATAACAGGTTAGTTCCTATCAATTATCTAGGTTATGACACTATTTATCGTTTCCGTAGACTAGAACCTTCAATTCTTACCATCTAAACTCACAAATTCATAAATTTCATTCTTTATATAAGTATGTGAGTTTAGTAAAATTAGGATGACTTCACGTTGTAATCTCTATATCAATATATACATTACATTTTACAATATAACATATCTCCTTAGAAATGACCATATTCATATAATTCACATATTAGTTACAATATCATTAAATTAAATGTGTCAATAGATTTTTTACATTAAACCCTAGTCCTATTCAACCTAACATCATTATCACCACCGACATTTCATTGCTTTCAAACTATGATATCTCACTCAATGACTCTAAGTTTATCCCTCTTTTAACCTCAAATTCATTCAATGAATTTTCTTTTCGCTTAGCGAGATACACTTGGAGGTAGACTTGCCTAGCAAAGTCTTGGTTCACCCAACAACTTAGGTCCAAGAGCTAAATTCCTTTAAATTCACCTAGTGAGACTATGCTCGATTAGTAATCAAGTCTTTGCCTCTTTAGAATTTTCAAAATATAATTTTGTCCAGTGAGGGGTTCACTTATCCAATGACCAAGACCATTGGGTGTTGGTTTCATTAGACTTGTCCAATGAGTGAGAGTAAAAAATCTCACTAGATTTTCAAATTTTAATTCTTATCCACCAAGTGACTTGATCACCCAGTGAGTCTACATAAAATAAAAAACTCCCCCATATTAACCATTTAGTCCATGTAAGCACTCTTACACGGTTTTTAGTTCTACTCATAAGTTCTCAATGCTTCAGTAGTCCAAATCGACCAAAATGATACATCCTATATAGTTAAATCATCACAAGGCACATGCACATAACAATTTTAAGTTTATCTCAACGAAGATTACAAAATCATATTTATCATTTAATTGAAAAGAAGTAAAAAATTTCACATATATGAATGATGAAATACTAAGCTAAAAAAGAAGTAAAAAATGATCTTATTCTATTTTTAATTCAGATTGGTTATATGTGTAGAATTTTCTGTAAGGATTCTTTCTAGTATATCTAATATTCACATATATATGAATGATGAAATTATAAACTTAGAAAAACAAACATAAAATTTTAAAAAAAAATTGTGTTTTTATAAAAAAAAATTGATTAATAAATATTCTATTTATAATTTAACTTTTTTTTAATAAAATAATCTAATATATCTGTAAAACCATTATTAATTCTTAAACCACTTTTTTTAATCCTTATACTAACAAATGTTAAAAGGTTGAAAAATGTATTGATTTTAATTTTCTTTATCCATATTTACTATACTATAAGACCGTCCGACTGGTTAGTAGATCAAGTGATCTGTTAGCCAACAACCTGTTAACCGATCAGTAAAGACAGTAATTAAGATAATTAATGGATAAATAACAGAGCAATGAAAGTTATTGATTGATGATTTAAAAGAATAATAAAGATCATTAATAGACAATTAATGAGTTTGATTTAATTAGAATCCAAAAGGTAGTTTATAAATATAGGTTCACATTGAGGTAAAAGATACTTTTTGAAAAACAAAGTTTTATTACTAAATCATTGAGTAAATTTGTTGACTTGAGCGTCATAGTACTTTCTGTAGGTACCCCCTAGCTGACCGAACGACTCAACGGTCCCTACACACAATTTGGAGATCAAGACTCAGGAGGATAGGATGATCAAGTAAGAAGTTAGATCCTTGACCCCATTGATAGAAACATTTTGGTGCCCACCGTGGGGCCCGAGGACAAGAGAAGAAACCCGATGGTAACCATAAGGAACATGGGAGAACAACTAGATCCGATGAAGTTTATTCAAGAAATGCAGCAACAAATGCAGGAGATGCAGAGTAGACACAATGTGGAGATAACGAATTTAAGAGCCAAACGTTCTGTTGGACGGAGGGAATAGTCTGCCCAACAATCGATATCGCCTACTCATGTCCCTACGAGGGAGAACAGTCAAGCAGGAGAGTCAGATAAAACAAAGTAGGAGTAAAGTAGTGTCGTGGTCAGGACAACCCGTTCTGTCCAAATCGTTCAGGTAGAGGGTTTGCTCCTGTTCACGGCTGCAGTGAGGGAGGCACCGATGCCAGAGAAAAAAGTGCTCCATGTGTTTGAGAAATATGATGGATTAACCGATCCGGACGAGCACCTTCAATCATTTGTAAACACCATGGCTTTTTATTCATCAAGTGACATGATGTGGTGTTGAGTGTTTTCTTTGTCTCTAAAAGGGGAGACATTAGTATGGTTTAATACTCTACCACCAAACACGATGGACTGCTTCACCACCATATGTACTTTGTTCAGTAAACAATATGCTTCTAGCTGAGCCCAAAGCCTTACTTACCTTGCATTAATAAGCACCAAGCAAGGTAAGGATGAATTGTTAAAAATCTTTATGGACCGTAATAATAAAAACACTCGGTAGGTGAAGGATGTAAGCCAAAAGTTTATACTTAATAATTTGTCGACAATGCTAAAAGTCGGCCCGTTTACTGACAGCATATGTGCCAAGACGCCAAAAACCATGGGCGAATTGCAAGAAAGAGCAATTGAGTTTATGCGCACTGAAGAAATGTGCGCTTTCCGCAAGGAGTAGCAGGACGAGGCAACAACCTCATCAGTTGACAGGGAGCAAAGAGACGACAAGAAGTCGTTCTTCCATGGAGTCAAAGGAGGTGGCTCAAAGTCTAAGGACCTCCCCAAGGGCCCCAAATTTAATCAATATACACCTCTAAATGCTTCAAGGGCCAAAATTTTAAAAGAAGCGTTGAGTGCTTATCTCTTACTTCCATTGAGGAGGAATCCAACACCAAGGAATGCCGACAGAAAAAGAACACTTGATACCACCAAAATCTTCGGCACACTACTAAGGAGGAGGCCACGCTTCGTGACAAAATAGAAGAGTTGATCCGGGTGAAGTACCTGAAAAATACTAGAAGAATGGTTGAATAGTGTTTTTGGAAAACGTTTTTCGCAACCATTTTTATATAGCACGTTGTCGAGTGTGTGAAATACTCTTTCAAAAGCTTAGACACTCGACTTGAAATATATGCATTGATAATATCATCTTGCTACTCAAAATAATTCTACTATAGCATTTGTAAGAACTTCCTTTAAAAATAAATGATCTTTTTGTTGGAAAACAGGTAGTCTTCGTTTCAACACAAAGAAGGGGGGGTGAATTGGTGAGGTTTCAAAATCAGAGTCTTTTTAAAATCTTTTTCACAAAAAAAAAAAAAACCTTTGCACAATTTCTTGAATCGCAAGTAATGAAAAACTTAAGTGCAACGAAATTACTAAGTAGACTACGAAAACTGTAAAGTCGACTGAATGTAAAAGTGTAAGGATAAAGAATTCAAACGCAGGTTTTTATACTGGTTCGGCCTCAATGCCTACATCTAGTGTCCTTCCAATCCCAGGAAGCAAATGCACAATAATGGTCAAGGTTTTTACAACAAGGTTTTTATAGAGACCTCCACGTCAAAAATATAAAACACCTCTCTAACCTTCTAACCAAAATATAGGCAGAAACACACAAGAAGATCTGTAAGAAGATATCCCCTCTTCTACAATCTTCAACCCACTTTGAACAATCCTCAAAGTGTCCAGACTCCACGAGTCTATCCCTTGTAATCACAACAAGTACAACAATCTCCAGCAGATTGTAACACGAGCCTTGGTCAACCAAAGAACACCTCAATTGTGCAGATAATGATCAAGCAGTAAGCATAGTAGAATTCTCCTTCAAAACCTCTTCAAAGAATGATCTCCATGGTCTTCTTGATGAGTTCTTGGAGCACTAAATCACAAAGAATCAATCTGAAACAAAATATGAAAATGTCAGTTCTTCCAAAAGTTCTCTGAATAACTCACGTCTTGTCTATTTATAGATTTCCATAAATCAGACGTTCCTGTAGTCGACTAAGCTACTAATAGAGTCGATTATCCATTAACAGTTATAACAGTTATGTTAAACTAGTAGCAGTCAAGTCAAACAAATTAATTTCACATTCAATACAGTTGACTCTCATTCAATACTTAACTAACATTTGAAAATCGTTGCTATTCACAAGATAATAGAATTTCAAATAAAACAACTAGCAAAGTCGAATGCATAGCGCACATAGTTGACTTTGACACATCTGCACAAATTGAAATTCTTTTCAATGTAAAATCTCACATAGCATTGTATTTGAAAATCTGTGCCAAGTCTTTAGTCTTAATCGACTCTATTAATAATGAAGTCGACTTAGAACTTGCATATTTGCCCCACAATATAATTTCATCGAAGTGCATGTGGTTTTCCATTTCCAAAACATATGCAATGCAATCACAACAGATGTAACATGTATTAGAACAATGAATATGCATTCATATATTAAGATCAACACAAAACATGTTCAATAAGAATTCAACCAATAAGTAAAAGAACATGTAACACATAACAAGAGATGTGTTATTAATAATGTGTTGTCATCATAAAAAACTAGAGTGAATAAAGCATTGTGAGATTAAGGTTAGCTAAACCAGTGCTTCCCTTAGCAACAATCTCAACACGTTTAACTTGGAAGTTCTTATATTTTCAAATATAAAACTCAACTGCAGGTTTTCTAAGTGTATCGTTTAGTAAAGAGAAGAGAGAATAACACAAGAGATTTTATATTAGTTCGCTCCAATTGAGTTATACCTAGCCTTCTTCGCAGAGGGTTCCACTATAATTTTCACACGATTACAAATGAGTATTAACACCAGTCCTGATACTCAGCTACCTCGCCTAGATTTTCTTTGAGTATTAGCATCACTCTTGATACTCATCACCTTGCCGAGATTTCCTTGAGTATTTGCATCACTCCTGGTCTTAGCTCCTTGCCGAGACTTCCTTGAGTATTCGAACCACTCTTGGTACTATATTATCGCGCCTAGATTCCTCAACTCAAAAGAGTTCAGTTGTAAGTATTTTAATTCTCTTCAGAATTGTAATAAATGATTGCTTACAAGCAGTTCAGACTAAATTTCTTTATCAGATGTTTTGATTACAATACAATGCACTCTAAACACTCGTAGGTTTTTCTCTTTACACTCTTACCACAGTAAGAAATTTGACGCTTCAGCTCAAGAGTATCTCTTTCTATTTTTCTCTTCTCTGTTCTTTAGCTTAGATGTATTCTTTTCTTTGAGCTCTTTTCTCTCCTTTTCTCTTTAGGATGGATATGTCGTTGTGAGCTTTGTGCACTTTTTCTATCCTCTTGATTTACTTCTTGAGAAATCTTCTATATATAGGCTTCATGAATATTTTTCCATTATACTACGCTTGTGGTTTATAGCCTTGATATTTGTTTTTTTTCTTTCTTCTTTTTCATAGCCGCCGTTGTAAGTCAACTTTGTTAGAGCAGACATGCCTTTTCAGTCCTTTACTTGAAGTAGGTTGTACGATCTTTTTAGACTTTGTTTCCAGAGAGGAACATTCCATGATTATCTCTTTTATCTCTGACGTCCACATTTGATATTTGATCTGTAGCAATGTGGATGCGTGTAGAATAGCTTATCTACAAAATTAGAGTAAATTATGCATGTAGTAGATATGACTTTTCTTATCACTTTTGTTGTTTTTGAACGTTGAACATTTAATGTCATTTAATGCTTGCTCAGAACAACAATGTGCTTTTTGATTTCCTACCGTTAGGTAGCATTTTAAAATTAAGTTCTTTTACTCGAAGATATCAAACGTATATACACTTCATTCGACTTTATTAGCTTTGAAGAAATAAGACTAAATATATACTCCAAGTGAATGTTAACTCTTTAGCAAGCGTACCAAATTGTTCTAAGTAATAAACCGGTAAGACCGAATATCGTATCCCAAGAGACTCGGTTAACACTTTACAATCGTATAATTATCTAACTAATTTAGACTAAAGAATAATCCCTTTTGATGTGAATTGAGTGCAATGAAAATAAACATAATGATAAAGTAATAGATTGAACTTCTTGGGGTCAAAACACTAAGAGATGAAATGATTAGATGTTGGAGAATGATTTTAACTATTACACTCTTATGCAAATGCACATAACTACTTCTCCATTATAATGCTCTTGTCAACCTACTAAGTTACTCAAACCCAATCCCTTGCTGAGAGAGCCTAGACTTACTCATTAAATCTCAATCCCTTGACAACCTAACAAGTTCATCTGCATTAAGACTAGAGGTTTAAGACAACCAAAGGTCCAAGCTCTATCCCTACACACTATTTCCTTTAGGTGTTTAGTCCAGTTCAAGGTTCACCCAACATTAAGCAAACCCTAGAATCATGCTATGGTTGATCAAGTCACAACAAGCTTTAAGCAAAGGAAATAAACACTAGCAAATAAAGAAAGAAGATTATATTCATTCAAAACAAGTGCATTTACAATATAGTTTTCATAGTTTACATCATTCCCCAACAAAAATGAACTTAGCTCTCCACAGTCATGGAGAGCTTGAACTTACAATGGAAGAAAATGGAAGAGATGAAGACCCAAGGAGGAAGAATGAAGAGTTCCCACAGTCAAAAACCAGCTCCTAGAGGTCCAAAATGGTGTTTTCGAGCTTCAGCCGCCAAGAAGATGGCACCCTCGCTGCATAGGAGCCTTAAATAGGTCTAGGGTGCCATGTCAGCAAAAGTCACGCCCAACCCCCCTCTTCTGGGGTGCCTGGGCGCCAAGATTAAATGAAGAATGTGACGCAAAGGGCGCCCAGGCGCCAACTCTTCAGTGAAAATGCAAACTGAAGGGTTTAAATGCTCTTCCAAAGCACACAAATTTCCTACAAAACTTGAGGAATTAGTGATGAAAACTTCTATGTGTAACCTATGCTAAACCTATTCACAAAGTTAGATAAAAGAGAGGATTAAGCATGTTTCAAGCTTCGAGAAAGTTGATTTGGTAAGAAAATTACACCACAAATAATAGTAAGAATTACCGTTATCAGTGAACTCCTAGACCTAGCCGATTAGTGAGGAAAGTTTTCAGTGAACTCTCACTGTATCTTCACCCTAAGGAGCATTCTAAGTGAACTCCGAGAACTAGCCGATAGGTGAGGAATGTCCTCAATGAACTCTTAATACATCACACTCCTTGGAGCTGAAAAAATTGTCTAAGCAAACTTCCAGTTTTAGCCTGGCAACAAACAAACAACTGTCTATTCACTCGATAAAAATAATGTTAAAAGAAGTTGCGATAGGCACGTGTGTCCTTGATTATTTTTATCGAAGCAATTGAAAGCGTTATACCAAGCATTATAACTTGTTGCATCAAAAGGAGGTAAACACATGCATGAAGAAACATGTACATGAAGGAAAAAGGGAAACACTTTCACTAAGATTTGTATGTATGATATACAAAAAAGGTCGAACGGAAAACAAAAGGCTTAAAATGAAAAAGACCTGTTTCCCGAACAACTACCTACATTATCAAAAAGGAAAAAACATAACAAATAAACCCTTTATTCCTCTCCTCCTCCCGCTTCCTTGTTAATATCCTCAACAACTACCTCAATCCGTTGAGGCTCTTCGGTAGGAGCGGCTGAAACTTCCTCCTTAGCGGTCGGCAAGGGAACATCCATCATCTACCTATCGACCACCATCTTAATAACATCACAACCCTTGTGGTCGAGATTGAAACTTCAAAAAAAGTAATTGTATTGCGCTATTCCCTTCTCAAAGCCAACCACATGTTCATTATAAACCTCATTCCCAAGATAAGTGTTTTCTTCCACCACTTTCATCCATTGAGCTAAAAGATCATCCCGCACAGCCAGGAGGTTATCCTTCTCAATGAGGAGGTCCTTGTTTTGAATGCCCGGTCATTGAAGATCCAACTTCAGATCATCATTTGATCATTAAAGTTAGCGATTGACATTGTGGGCCTTGAAGCAGCTGCAACCTTTTTCTTATTTTCTTCATCATCCTTTTGAGCCTCCTCTAAACGAAGAATCAACTCCTCATTTGCCTTTAAAGCAGCCTCCAAGTCTTGTTAAGCGGTTTCCAGTTCCTCAATCGACGTTGTACCCTTAGTAGTGCCCACCGAGTATGCCACACACATGTTCGCCCATGCTTAGCTCATAAGCCATGTCTGAGGCCTCTTCAGTAGTCATTGTTAAGACTTCGGCAAGTGTACCGAATCATATCAAGTAATATAAAATGGTAAGACCAAGTATCATTTTCCTAAGAGACTCACGACACTAAACAATTGTGCTTTTGCTTAACCAATTAAGACTTTAAAAACAATATTTTAGGGATTTTGAATGCAAAACAATAAAAGTAAATATGTATGCAATTTGATCAATTGAGGCTAAACACAAAAGTGAATGGATGATATTGATAATATGAGATGAATATGTTGTTAGGGTTTAGATTTCACCTAATCACTCTCATGCATAAACAAATTCATCTTCTTCATTAATGTTAATTTCACTTTCTAATTTACTTTAAACATAGTGTCTCAGTGAAGAAAGTCTATCCTTAATTACTAGTTTACAATGTCTTGTCTCTCTAGCAATTAATTCTGCATTACATAAGCACAGAAGCTTAAAGGCAACCAACCCTCTTATCCCTATGTCTAGGTAATATTGCTTTTGGGAGAATTCCCCAGATCGTGATTTGTAAGATATCTCTCAATAATAATCCTAGGGAGAAAAGAGGAGAGTTGTCACATCCCCAAATCGTCCAACCCTAAGAGTACGAAATCTCTTGATACTTACAAATCATAAGATTTATGTCATACATGAATAAAACATCACAAGCATTTTAGCAAAGAAGAATATCTCTAACAATTAATGAAAGAAGTATATAGCAATAATAAGAATCCATTCAAATACAAGAGAGTTTAGAGGTTACATCTTCCCCAATAACAAATGAGATTAGTTCTCCATCGTCATGAAGAAACTAGGTGTACAATGGAATGGAAGAGATAGAAACCCTAGAAAAAGAAGAGGAGAGCTCCTACATCCCCAAATCTTCCCCCAAAGGGGTGAAAAGCTTGTTTCTGTGCTTAAGTCATCAAAAAATACAAACCCTAAAATGTCCATGTCTTTAAATAGGGCAGAAAAATAACAGAAAACGGGTCCAGGCCCAAAACAGATCATAAAAATAGCAGAAAACAGGTCCAAGCCCGCGTCACTGGTGCTCAATGCCCAAAATGGCGCTCAAAGGAAGGTGCAACACTCAACTAGCACACAGCGGTGGTGCTCAGGCGCGAAACAGAAGAAAATTGGCACTAAAAATGACGCTCAGCGCAACTTTTCTGTACTCTGGTTGACTTTTCTACACTTTAACCATTTCATACTTTGACTCTTCTTTCAATTCATTCCAATAGCCTAAAAAATTAAGGGAATTTAGTAATAAAATCATAAAGTATAACCTCAACTCTCTTATTCACAAAATTAAATCAAAATCATGAGTCCAAGCAAGTTTCTAAGTAAAAAAGGGTGCATTTAATATCAAAATTACATCACAGATAACAGTATTTTCAACAGTTATCAGTCATCCCCTTGAAAACCTTTTTCTCCTCGAGAGAGATTAAACTGAGCACGATAAGCGATCTGCATAGTCGGGTCGAGTCCGGCGAGTAGGGGTCCTTCTTGAATACTCCTCTTACTCCTTTTTTGAGAAGAGGCTGATTTTTCCTTGGAAGATTTTCTTTTGTCCTTATCCATTTGCGGGATGCGAACTACTGATACAGGAGTTGGTTCTATAACATAGAGTGTAGGCCGAGCGGGCCGAGATTCTTGGACTATCGGGGGATCTTGAACTGTTCGGGAAGGGGTGGAGATCTTGGGACGTGGTGGAAGTATAGAGGTGCCCTCACTAGATTTCTTTAGCTCCTCTTTACGCTCAGCGGCCATCACGGAGAAGGCGCTTGACTTCCCTTTGTCCATTTTCGCCAAAAGATCTGAAACGCAAAATGAAATTTAGATAAGTTACAAACGACAGTTCTCACACAGTACATAATAAAGGCTTACCGAACACTTTAGTATATAGAGTGTTTGAGCCCATATAACCAATGAGTGTGCGGGAGAAAGCCTTTCGGGGTAGTTGATTGAGTTGGTCGATCGTCTCTATTTTAGGTGGAGTCATTGTGGATTTTGCCCAAGATATTACTTGTTTAGGATGTTCGGTCCAATAGAAAGGAAATTTGGGCCGACTGTCATCCATGTAAAATCGTGATCGGTCAACCTCAGTTATTGCAACTTTAGGACAGTTCTTTTAAACTCTTTGTATGACTTATTAAAAAGGGAAAATAACATTCATTCCTTCATCGAAACGAGTGATACCCAAGATTTGTTCAGGTACAGGATGACATGAAAGAAATACACAAAGGAGGCAGGCGTTCAAGAGTGAGTGCCTGACACACAACCATAAACACTTGCATAAACGCCCACCCGTTCGGATGTAATTGGGTGGGTGCTACATTCAGTTCACGTAGAACGCCTATCTGGGAGTTTGAAAAGGGTAGTTGAATGCCAAAGTCACGAAAGAGGGTAGATTACACATAGAAAAAGTCAGTCGCATAACCCTATCTCCCATGGCAAGCATGATCATTTCTTTTTCAAATGGCTAACTTTAAGTAAGCAACATCTTCAGTCCCTGCCACCAGGTCTACTCGATCCTTGAATTCCTCCAAAGACAAACTGATACAAAATTAGGGAACACAAAGCCCTATTTCATGAGGAGCCCAATTATAACCTGGCACGGGCAGGGGTGGGGCCAACATCCCATCCCATTCCCCAGCTATATCTATTTATGTAGCAGCCTCCAACTCCTTTTCGGACGAAACCGTACCCTCTGCAATCGGAGTAGCTTCGTTATTGATGTGCATAGCACCTTCATTGTCAATCGAAGCCTCTTCCCATTCGATCGACCCTAGAAAGGAAGACCCAACTGACGATGACGACTTTGTTGCATCATCAGCATACCCTTGGTTTTCCCTCCTTACGGACTCCTCAGACGACAAGAGTTCTGCGAATGACATTATAACCTTTGAAAGAAGAGAAAGATTTCAATGCTTGATTGTAGAATAGAGAAAAAAGTGCAGGCGTGAAAATGACAACAACCTCACCCGCTATTTATACCTAAAAAAACAATTTTCGCAAGCAAGTCTCGATCGTTGAGGCTACCTTAATCAAATGCTCCAAAACATGCAACCTTTCATTTCACCAGCTGCACGAATCCTAAAAAACCACATGTCCCACTGGTTCCCCTTCTTAGTAACTACCATCACTAATAACTTCCCTGAATGCTCGGCGCAAGGACAATCATCTTTATCCCAAGAACCTAGTAATCGATCGGTAAATATAGCAAGTAATTAATGGGTAATTAAGAGAACAATGAAAGTTATTGATTAATGATTAAAAATAATAATAAAGATCATTAATGGATAATTAATAGATAATTAATGAGTCTGATTTAATTAGAAGCCCATTACAAAGTTTATAAATATAGGTTGACATTGAAGTAAAATATACTTTTTTAAATACCGAATTTTATTACTAAATAATTAAGTAAATTTGTGTATCAAAGTACTTCCTGTACCTGCTGACCAAACAACTCAAGAGTCTTTACACACAATTTGGATATCAAAACTCAATAGGACAATCAAGTAATGAGTTAGATCTTCAACTAACCCAGTGACATAAACACTTACAATTTCTTTATTATATCTTTTTATTAACTTTTATAATCTGAAATGTTTTCTAAACAAAATCAAGAGTACCTGTCATTCAAATTCTCATGATGATATAAATTCATTAACATCCAAATTACAAATCTTGATTGTGATTTTTTCTTTTAAATCCTACGAGTCATTATATGATTTTTTTTAAACTTAAAAAAACTTTTTTGTATATCAAATAATTTTGACGTTTGATTTAATATACAACAATATTTATTGAGATAGTTTTTTTTTAGAATTGAACTTGTGATTTTTGTTCCAATATCAATTATTAGATCATTATTAGGTCAAAAATTATAATTAAGATTAAGAATAATTATTTCTACTTAAAAAGTTAACTATCTAAATATCATTATTTTATTCTTACTTCAACTACTCTACATTTGTCACAAAAAATTATAAATCTTATAATCTTTTATCTATTTCATCGAAATAATATCATAATAGTGGTTCTTGTGTATACTTTCCCTTGCAAAAAGTACTAGTGTAAACATTTTAACACCTAAACATATTTTAGGTCAAATTAGTCTTTTTCAGCTTTGTCACTTACAATGAACTAGTGCATCACTTTGACTCAATATTTTGATCTTCAACAAGTGAATTTAAGACACATCTTTTGTTTTGTAGCTTTCTATCCAATTCCATGGTGCTGACTCATCAACCACCACTTGCCTACAATACATTTCTAACAAGATAGTATCAATTAATGCATGCTTCCATTAACATACATTTCTCATGTACCAACATTCTATCTCTTCAACTCATTTGTACTAAAGAAAATCATTAAACTCTCTCTAGGTGTATTCTCATCATCATCTTTTTCAAATTTTAATTTCTTTACCATTTTATCTAAATAAATTATTATTGCATATTACCTTCAATACACAGATAATACTTTACAACACAAAATTATTTTAAATAGTAAGATACAACTTATGCTCTTCTCACTTCAATATTATGAAATCATTTTAATAATTAATTTTTTATATTTAAAAATTAGTTCTAGAATTTCATATATAATAAAAAGTAGGAATCACAACAACAATAATTTAAAATTTATTTTAGGACTCAAAGTAATAAATCCAAAACTTTCGACGTACTTATAACATTTTCATTGAGTTATACATAAAAAATACTAAAAAAACGTACGAGAGAAGGCTTTCTACTCTGTTCTTATCACGAGTGGCAAAAAGTAATTTACCAACAATCTCGTATCTCAAAAGACGTGTACTACAGAAAAGCAATTTGACAAACAATATTTTAGAAAAGACAACATAGTTAGCATAAACATAGAAAGTTTAAAATGTTTTTCATAGGAAACAGCCAAGCCTACTTCTTTTCACATAAGTTCAATTGGAAATATAAAAGTCACAGAAGTTGTCACGCGTTTCCAAATTGGTAATTAGGACGGCTAAAAATTGTAACTTACTATTTTATTTTATTTTTACTTCTCATATGTCATCCAAATTTATAGTTTTTTAATACATAGTTGAAGTTTATAAAGTTGACCAATGTATAAATAGTTTTTTTTTATTAGATGTTAACTTGACGTAGGTTAAACAAGATCAAATTATAATATATATAAATAATAATAAATATATTTTATCGAATCAAATTAACGATGTTAATTTAGATTTAAACATATTATCATAATATAGTATTAGAATTAAAAGTTTATTCTAATGAAAAATTAGGTCTATTATATTATTTATTATTGATTTTTTTTATGTTCAATGCTTTTAATATTTAATGTCTTTAGTTTAAGGGTTGTGTTGAAAATAATCTCACATCATCAACAAGAGATAAATCACTTTACTACATCAAGCTCATAAAATTGAATTAAAACTTAATAAATTATGTTATATATTTAATAAATACATCATATCATATGCTTTTTTTTATCTAAAATTCACTCAGGATCCTATTAACAAAAACTACCAGTTAACATTTGTTGATTGTCAGATACAAAAATATAATGAAATATTTATAAATCATTATCAAAATAAAATGTATTTTTATTATGGATGAAAAAAATATTAATATCCATAAATATTCACAAGTAAAATTTATCACATATACTAAATTAATACCCATAAATAATTTATGAAATAAATAGTGAATTTGAATATTTAATTAATAACTAATGAGATAGGTATGAATAAAACTCACGTATACATGTTATACACTAATAATTATTAATAAATTTTAGTTGAATTTGTTTTTCTAAATCAAAGTGATAAATTATTAGTTAAAGAAATTTTAATTATTATAAAATTACTTAGAATTCACTTCAAATATATGTATATTTTATTTAGACATATAAAACTGAAATTATTCTGTAAAATATTAATTTTTTAACATTTATTTTTTTATATAAACATAATTTAAATTGATCTTTTAAAAAGATCAAATTTATTTATATTAGTATTTGAATATGAAATTTAATTTAAATCGTATTTTAAAATTAATTTTTTATAAATATATTTATTTAAAAATATAGAAACATTGATAAATACGTATCTAACAAAGTAATAAAAGCAATTGTGTAGAAGAGGTTAGGTAGCGCGTAACGCAGCGAGCCGGTTGGCATCCGAAGAGTAATTGAGTTAGAAAGTTGATAGGTCCAACTATTATTTAAAAAATGTGAGATTATTAATGGTTGGAGGGGTATTTGCAACGTGCCTAAACTAATAATAATATAATTATTATAATAAGGTTTCTTTCTTAGTTGAAACGTGCATGAATGGAAACTAAATGGAAGTTGGAAAAATAATGTCCCATCAAAGGTGCTATCTTTTTCTTTTTCTTGTGAGTCATAATACTCACCATTCCATTATCACACCCTTTCACTTTCTATTATTCAATTCTTTCCCCAATTCACCAAGGCAACCTTTCTCTTTCACTTTCAATTCAACCCCTTCTTCTATTTTTCAACTGTTGCACCCCTAAATTATAACATCTTTATCTATCTACCCATCTAACACTGTCATCTCACATCATCTCGCCAACTCATTATTCAAAATTATCAAAATAGATAAATTAGAAACAACCATACCATGTTTGGATAAACTTAACAAAACAAGATATTTATTACATTTAACAAGTAAAACAGCTTCTTGAACATGGAAAATTAAGTTGGAAAAGTGGGACCAAACATACTAAATATTTTATTGTAACGAGGATTTGGAAGTGAGTGATTCAACTTGGGCCTTCCCACATGTTCCATTTAGCCTAATGTAAAGTCTATATTCATCATAAGTCATTGGTGAGTACAAGGCTGGTCTCTCCTCTGTCAGAAGCTCTTTGGCTGGTTGAATGAGTAAATCACTCCTTGGGTTATAGAACATGGCCAAAGACACACGATCTTGGTTTGAGTTCACAATCACCCTGTGTTCTACACTCTTGTAAATTGCATTGCTCAGCACCTGAAATTAAACATGTCATTCAACATTCATTGATACCATTTCTTCATCAGTTTAATAGTGTGTGAAAGAAGAAGTAATTAAAGGTAATAAAAGAGTGATGAAATATCAGCTTGATTGGTAAAAGATTAGGACCTGAATTTGGTCACCGATGTTGATGATGAAGGCATTTGGGACAGGCTTTACAGTGATCCATTGGTCTCCTTTGCGTACTTGAAGACCAGAAACAAAATCATCAGGAAGGAGAATGGTCATGCCACCAGGGTCTGAGTGAGGGGAGAGTCCTAAAGTCAGGTCAGGTTGAGGACACTTTGGATAGAAATTCACCCTTAAGCATGCTCCAACCTCACTTTCACCTCCAAATGCATTAATCATGAAATCCTCTTTCAAACCAAGGTTTATTGATATCATTTCCAGTATTCTTCCTCCTAGCTTAACCACTCCTTCTCCATATTCACCAATCACTTTCCTATCACCACACAAACACAATTACACTGTCTCAAATAACTCATTCTTTTCATAATTTTTTCTGCACCTCACAAACTGACAACATCAATAATATAATGACATCCAAGGAAATGGTCCTACATCTATTTATATCATACAGAGACATCAAACCACTTAAACAAGAATATTTGTTTTCTGATGATTATGTACCAATTAACCTGTCCAAAATATGTACTATGCTTCTCGTGAGTTTGCTCTAAGAGAAGCAAAAAATGTTACTGAGCTCTCTGTGCAAATAACAAAAGAAGAAAGAAAAAGCACAATTGAATACACTATGTCCTTACATACTTTGCAGAGAGAACACTGTTGTGGTGATAAAATATTGTCTTTTTGAATGATGTGGTGTGTATAAAAAATGCAAAGATAAAGACACTTTGAAGAATCATTTCACACAAGTTGAAATGGGTAGGTCATATTTTAAACGTGTAGTTATTTATCAGATAGAGCCATCTGACCGAAATGGTAGCCAATTAGAGTTTTGGTTTGGTCCATCCAATTTACACCGCACCCCGTGAATCTTCAATGTCTTTAATCGGTGCATTCTGATACACACTGTGTCACGCTTTCCGACAATTATCTATCTCCATTTTTCAATCTTCTTTTATAAATTGCAGAGATCTGCCTTTGCCACACGTTTTACATGCAAAGGTCAAGTGTACTACGTGTTTACGTTTGGAAAAAGGTGTTCAACAATTATACGTTAATCATATTTCAAGACCTTGGGAAGAAACTGTACCACGATGCTGAATTTGTCAAAAAACTAAACCCTCACATAAAAAAAACAATTCAAATTAATATATACGAGTTCAATTTCCACTAGATAAAAAAAATTAATAAAGTTGAGATTCACTCATGTCTAACACGGCTCTGTCCAAATTTGACAGATTTTAATTTCACTATCCCACTTTTATTTATGCTTACAAAGTACTCTCTCCCCAACCTCCCATAAGACCTTAATATACACAATGAAAACAACACCACTTTAATTTGTTGGGTACACCTTCATTTAGCAACTAACATTAAGCAAATATAAGTACCAGGTCGCATCATACCAAACAAATAGCAATATTATAACTTGGAAACAGAAAAGAAAAAAAGAGACATGATAGCAAGGGAATATTTGTACCCACATACTTTAATTCTTAATTTGAGCCTAGGATGTTTGAACAAGCAACCTATCACTTGCTACCTATAAATTCAAGTCACTATATAATGTCTGGGTTAATTTGGCAATGAGCTTTCCCTGGGTTATTTTTGAGTAGACATCAAGAGAGAGAAGACAAACATACATAAAGGTATATATTCTAAAAATAAGTACATCTTTAACATGATTAATAGTTTGCATGTGTCAAAATCATTTCAGTGTTTCTACTAATTATATTTAAGTTACTATCAATTAATGAAGTAAATCTTTAGTATATATTTCTTTTTCACTACATATGTATAAATATGTAGTATGTTGTTCTTTCTTTTTCTATTTGTCTGGTAAAAAGACAGAGATACTGAAACATTTTAAGTGTGTTTTTAGTTTATAAGAAACAGACAAAGAAATAATTTATGTATCTAATGGATGTGGGACTTGTGAAAAGTAGAATAGACAGAAGATAATGATACCTCAAGGATGATGGAAATGCAGGCCACTTAGCTTGGTTTCTGACAGAGGGAGGCATGTAATGAAGGAAGAAGTAGTCACTCCAATCCAAGGAGGCTCCCTTCTGCACTCCCAAGCGACTTCCATAGCCCTCATAAGTGGTGGGGGAGTTTGCATACTCCTCCTTCACCTCAAGAGGCTGGTTGAAGAATTCACGCCACAGTTCCCGAGAATTCTTCATCAACTCATGGCTAACTCCATGGTTCACCACCTGAAAGAAACCCCACTCACTGCAAGCCTCTGCCATCTTCTTCAGCCCCTCTTTTCGAACACTCTCATTCTTCGAAGAGAGTTGCTCTAGATCAATGACGGGGATGTTGGCCTGATCATGATGGTGAGCATGTTCGTGATGAGTTTGAGGAGAGGAAAGAGTGTTGTTGGAGGGTCTTTGGGAGAGTGGCTTAATGTAACGCGAGGGGATAGAGCTCAGGCCACTTTCTGCTAAAGCTTGGACTCGAACCACTGGTTCTGGCCATGCTTGGCAACTCAGCATGTTTCCAGAAACTAGGAAAGCACAAAAACTAAGAGGGATTGGAGAGAATTTTGAGTGTGTGTTTTTGCTTTTAGCTTATGTTGTAGTGTGGTTGAGAGCAACTACGAGAAGCCTATATATAGCTAACAGAGCATTAGATGCCATATGCATAATTTCGGCGCCGTGATGAAATTGAGTTGCCTCTGTTCTCCTTTTTCTCACCCTCTTGTCTTTATATCCAAACATAAATGTCCCAGTTTTCATATATTAAAAATAACTTCAATATATCTTTTGTTCTTTATTTAAAAATTGAAAATAATTTTTCAAAACTTTAATTCAATTTTTCAATTTTAAAATTAAGATGATTTAGTTCTTTTAACTAAATTTTATTAAATTTATTTTATGTTTCAAATGTTTTTTAATAATATTTAAATTATTTATATTAAATTAAATGAACAAAATTTAGTTAAAAAATTAAATTTACATACTTCTAAAAATAGAAAACTAAATTGATTTAAAGTTAAAAAAAAAGACTAATTCTAATTTTTAATTAAATCATAAAAGAAATAAAATACATCACACTTTTACATTTATTTAAAATACATAATAAAAATAAAAAAATCATAAACTTTTTTTAGTTTTAGAAGGAAAAAAAATAAAAAATTAAAAAGCTAATATAAAATGAATATAATAAGTATACGTATGTCAAAAGTATCATTTTTTTAAAAATATACATGGAATTCTTTTAATTTAATTATTTAATATATATATATATATATATATATATATATATATATATATCAAACAAGGTTTTAATTTGTCATTTGAATTATTTCAAACTAGATTTTAACATAATTGAGTTATTTACCATTAAAAAAGTTAATATCAATTAGATTAATAGAATATATATTCTTATTTTTATGAAAATAAAAGACATAAATTCTGATTTTTTGTTTAAATTTAGAAATATAAAATATTATATATATATATATATATATATATATATATATATATATATATATATATATATATATATATATATCCCTTTTTTACTAAACAGGTTATTTAATTATTGTATTTAAAAATTTGGAAACTGCTTGGAAAAAGCTTTGCACTGAGTTGAAATTGGTGCACCCCAACCATAAACAAACCCAACCATCAACAAACAAAATAATAATAATAATAATTTGTTTACAATAAAAATTTTACATTTATTTTTACAATTTTAATTATTATTTTTAAAATACAATAATTTATATTTTTATAATTATTTTTCTGCTGTAATATGTATAAAAAATGAATATTAATATCGGGAAGAGAAAATAAATATGATTTCTGAAAAAGTAAAAAATAAGAATATCTTAGGTGTATTAGTTTTGTGTCTAACAACATATGGAAAACATGCTACATCGGGAAAGAAAATAACATGACGGCATTTAGTATAAAACATATTATAACTATTCTGTACATTTAGTATAAACCAAAACAAAGTTTGTGTTTGTGTGTTGCCACCTAACTGTTGTTTCTAACAAATTTCGTGACGTCCTAATAAGTCAAAAATTGTACTATATAATTGTTCATAAAAACAAAATAATACGTTTCAGTCTAATTTAATTTTCAAAGTGATATTGTATTAAGGATTATGGTTAAATTTAAATTATTTTATAAAACTGATTCAAGGATGAGATTTGTTAATTTAATTTTATGTTTAATCAATGTAATTTCTCATGTAATTACTTTTATTAGTTATTAGTTTTTTCTAATAGATGAAGTCAAATATTAATGTCTTCACTCTATATTATAAACCTTTCAAATTAATTTTATATCTTTTAAATATTAGTGAATAAATGAATACGTAATATTTTTCACCTATTATATTTCATTTATATATAATATAATTTTCTTACAAAAAATTAATTAATAATTATTATTATATATAGAAGAAATGTAAATGGTTTGCTTTTGGAAAAGAAAATTAAAAATGCTATTATAATAATATTTTATATTTTATTTTTCTTTAAGAAACTAAATATCAAGAAAAGTGTGTGTACTATGCAGAGTGTATCGGTCGAGCCATAAGGAGTTGTTTACGATTCGTCACGGGACGTTGACCATGTCATGATTTTTTGTCATGTGTCGTCAATCAGTCGAGCTAACCGGTCGGCTACACGACAAAACAATAGGTATGTTGAAAAACATTAATGGTTAATTAATATGATTAATTACTATATCAGATACGAATATACGATATTAACGAATCATTAACAAGTTTTATTTGTTATTAACAAATTTTATTGTCTAAAAATATATTACATTAATGAATAGTCAATGGACTTGATGGTTATCAAACCTATAAATATGATGTCAACATCCAGATAAAAATACTTTTTCCAGAATCATATTTAACATCTTCTTGAGAAACATATCACTTGAGCGTTGGAGTATTTTCTGCAAGTCAACAATAAATTGGAAACGAACATCAGAAGAATTGGACAATTGTGAAAGAACGAAAAAAAAAATAGATCGACTTTTAACTCTTTCAACCGAAACAGTGTAAATTAAATAAAACATCTTATTAATAAATATACTATAAGAAATAGAGAAATGTGTTAAATATGCTATAAAGGAAGTTTACCAGTAATTTCAATCCTATTAATTAGAATTGTCTTCCATAATAATATATAATAATAGTATATATTGAGACCTAACACCAAACAAAGTCAAGGAATTACTAAATGCAATATGTTTGACGAAATTGAAATTATTTGATTATTTTTTGCTTCCTCTGTTTTTTTTTTCTTCGGATTTAGTTATTGTACTTAAAAGAAATCAATTTTTTAATTGAAGTTTTTAAGAAATTGTTGGTATTATTAATTGAGAATGTGACAGAGAGAAAAGAGTCTGTCCAATAATGTACTTTGGTCGACATAGGACATAGATGACAAGATTAATATAAGCCAGCTCAAATGTCTACCATCACTTTTCTCTATTTTGCTGGTATCTCTTTTTTCGTAATAAAACTTTTTTATGATATTTTATTGTTGTGTAAAATTATTTACATATTAAATATTTTTTATTACTTCATTAATATTAAATATTTAAAATTACGTAATTTTATTTTTTTATAATAGGTTTTTATTTACTTATATAATTTAACTACTAAATTATTAATTTAATTTTTTTCTTTTATCAGTTACACTTATGTTACATACTTCAAATTTAAAATTGTAATAAAGTTACAAAAAGAATTTGTTGATTTCTTTTTCAATTTTTAAAACTTATACATATAAGTTGAAACAAATATATTAACGAGCTAAATAACATGTTTTGAGAGTTCTACTCTAAACCACCTCTTGACTTACTAATTTACACACATAATAAAAATTCATAGATATTATTGTTAAATGTAGTGAAAATTATATATGGATTAATCTTCCTTGTATTAAATACACACATAGAGTTATTTATTTATAATAGAAGAATATGGGTTAAGCCCAAAATACAAATAAGAAATAATAACAAACTAACTAAAAGATAAAAGATAAAGATAAAAGATAAATATAAAATAAAGATAATATATCTAACACTCCCCCTCAAACTGGTGCATACAAATAGTATGTACCAAGCTTGTTACAAATATAATCAATTCTCGGTCCCCGTAAAGACTTAGTGAAAATATCAGCTAATTGATCACTTGAATTGACGAATTCAGTCTTGATATCTCCAGATACAATCTTCTCTCGAATGAAATGACAATCAATTTCAATGTGTTTGGTCCTCTCATGAAAGACAAGATTAGAACTAATATGATTGTCACATATAAGCGTCATTTGCGTGACATCTCCAAATTGTAACTCTCTAAGCAATTGCTTAAGCCAAACAAATTCAGAAGTGGTTGCAGCCATAGCTCTATATTCTGCTTCTGCACTAGATCTTGCCACAACACTTTGTTTCTTGCTTTTTCAAGAGATCAAGTTACCATCAATGGAGACACAATATTCGGATGCAGATCTTCTATCAAAAGGAGATCTTGCCCAATCAGCATCAGAATAACAAACCACTCTTGTATGGTTACTAGAACCATATAACAACCTTTTTTCCAGGAGATCCTTTAATGTACTTTAATATACGAATAACTGTATTCCAATGATCTTCACATGGGGAATTAAGGAATTGGCTTACCACACTACCTGCAAAGGAAATATCAGAATGAGTAACTATAAGATAATTCAATTTTCCAATTAGTCTTCTATATTTCTCGGGATCTGACATAGGCTCCCCCTATTTTGGTATAAGTTTAGTATTAGGATCCATGGGTGTGTCCACAGGTTTTGAATTCATCAACCCAGTTTCCTCCAAAATATCTAGTGCATATTTCCTTTGAGATATAATAATACCATCATTGGATTATGCCACCTCAATACCCAAGAAATATCTAAGTTTGCCAAGATCTTTGGTCTGAAAATGGTTGCAAAGATGTTGTTTCATCTGAGAGATGTCATGACTATCACTGCTTGTAAGAACAATGTCATCAACCTATACTATCAAGTAGACAGATCCAACACTTGAGTGACGGTAAAAGACTGAATGATTTGCCTCACACCGACTCATACCAAATTGTTGAACAACATCCCTAAATTTTCCAAACCAGGCCCTAAGAGATTGTTTTAGGCCATATAAGGATTTGCGAAGACGACATACCAACCCAAAAGACTCCCCTGAGCAATAAATTTGGGAGGTTGCTCCATGTAAATCTTTTCTTGCAAATCGCCCTCGAGGAATGCCACCCGTGGATAAAGAGGTAATTGTTGGAGAGCCACCACAACTATAAATAAATGAACAACAAATCATCTTTTCCATGAGAAAAAAAGCATATATGGACGGGTCAAACGTAATGGTGATAAAAGAGAAGACAAAAGAGACAGCAGCAGAAGAAGTCATGGATGAACAGGAGAGAGAAACTATAAAAATAAAAATTCTTCAATCAAGGCACCTGAAAAAGGAAAAAGAGCAACCTTTATGCTCTGAATAGCTGCTTGAGAGAAGACAAGATGTGCAACAACACACGATGAACCTGAAATCGAAAAATGAACGACCTCGACGCTTTAAATTACTACTAGACATGCCACCATGCACGATGGAAAAGGGAGCAAATCCATAACTTTAAAAGGCGCTACGAGTGCGTAGGATCTCCAATGAAGGCTTCGTTGATGACATGATGATCGCATGACCGAGACGATCAAAACCGTGTGATCGCCAGTCGAAACTAGAACTTCGGTATTGGCTACGATAGACGATGACGCCGTCGACAACAGTAGATGGCGCCGCCGCCAGCAACGGTAGATATAGTGGTAAAGGCACCACAAACGTTTTTCCTCAAAAGAACCTTAGGCTCTAGATACCATGTTAAATGTAATGAAAATTATATATGGGATTAATCTCCCTTGTATGCACACATAAGGTTATCTATTTATAACAGAAGAAACATGAACTAAGCCCAAAATACAAATAAAAAATAATAACAAACTAACTAAAAGATAAAAAACAAAAAATAAATATAAAATAAAGATAATATATCTAACAATTATAAATAACACTTTTTGAAATAAACTTTATACATTTAATATCGCTATTGATTTTTTATGTTCATGTTTGGGTGTTAATGTGTCTTTTTATGTGTCTTTGCATATATTAGATCCAAAAATAATAGGAGTCAAGGAAAAATATTTCAGTTTACAAATAGAAAGATTTGGTATAACTCAAGTTGAAGATATGACCATGATGAAAGAATTTTATCTAAGAAGATACCTTACGAGTGTGTTTAGGTATGTAAGAACAAACCATTATTAAATAAATTTAAATAAAAAATTTATCTTTTGTTATGATACACTAAATAATTAAAATAAGAAATATTATAATATAAAACAATTTAAATTTGATATTTTACGAAGTAATTATTTTAATATTTAAGAATTAACTTTGAAAATATTGTCAAGTTTATTCAATTAACTTGTAAATTAATTTTATTATATTTTAACTTTTAAAAATTGATATCAGAAAAATAAGTTTGGTATTATTTGTAATTAATTAATGAAATAAATTTCAAATTTTAAATCATTTTTAATATTTTTATTTTATAAAATAATTGTTTCTTAATTAATATTTCAAAAAAAAATATTTATATTCATTTTTATTGTAAAGACCTAGCAAAATTGTATTTTAGAAGTGGCAGTGATCTAAAAACAATGAGACTCGATTATTTTAGTATTAAAAGATTTTAATATAAATAGTTTCGTTAAGAAAGAGTTTCATTATTTTTAAATACACTATCTATCTAGAAATCACTTTTTTAGAGTTTTGTAACTTCTTTTTAATGGTTTTCATTTCTTGTTCATCTCTTTAAATATCAGAGACCGCTTGAATAATCAGAACAGCGAGATCTTCAAGTCTAACCGATTGGTTTCTTCAAAAAGAGTAAGTTGGTTTTATGCTCCTTTCTTTGGTTAGTTTGTTTCTTTTCCTTGCATGCTAGCCTTCCTTGTTTTGCATGTTGAGTTTGAGTCTTCTATAAGACTCCCTGCTAATTAGTGGTTCTAATGGTATACCTTGATCGTGTTTTTGTGGTTCGTAGGAATGGATAGAACTTCCTGTGCATTTGTAGCTTTAGACTTCCTAGAGCAGTTTGATAATCTGTTAGGTAAGAGAAGCTAATATTCACTTTAATTTTCTATGATAAGCATGAAATTGTGTTTGATAGGTAGTGGAATTTATGCTTGATCATCTGTTAGGTAGTGGATAGAACTTCCTGTGCATTTATAGCTTTAGACTTCCTAGAGCAGTTTGATCATCTGTTAGGTAAGAGAAGCTAATATTCACTTTAATTTTCTATGATAAGCATGAAATTGTGTTTGATAGGTAGTGGAATTTATGCTTGGTTGAATATGATTTTAATTGAAATGCTTGTTATGTGATGTTGTATATTGATAGGTGCATAATTTCCTATTTAAGAATATTTCAATGTATAATTGTGATTTGATGATGGTGTAAACTTTGGATGCTTTTGTTTTGAAGTTCTATAGGTGCAGATCTGATGTAGAGTTGAAAATAGGAAATAAAGAGTGTTGTTGGACTGGTTTTTAGTTTAAATTGAGATTTTAATAAGTGTTTTAATAGGTGAATTTCTATATAAGGGACTTTGGAGTGATAACTGATGTTTGACATTTGGTTTAAGGTCATTTAAAACTTGTATAAGTCCTTAGATAACAAAAAAAAAATAAAGGTAAATTGATAAATTGTGAATCGGTAAGACTTGTAAGATAGTTTAGTGCTAAATGGGAGTTTTGATAGGTGAGATTTTGAGATAAGGGTGGAATGGAGAATCTAGAGGTTTAAAGTTTGTTGATGGACTATTTGTGACTTGTTTAGAGGTTAAGTTCACCAAATTTTTATTAGGAATGAACTTTTAAGATTATAGAATGATGTTTAGTTGTTTGAGTTAGAAACTTGTGAGAAAATAAGGCTTATAGCGTTTAGGTTGAGTTATAAACACTAGGATTAGTTCACTGTAAGGTTTAGAACAACAAAGGAGAGTTGTAGGCGTATATAGGTTTCGGGGTGTAAATTCTACAAAATTTTGTAGACTAGTTGAGAAAGTATATGCTTGTTGGGCTTGTAAATAGAGAGAAATGGCAGTGTATTACATAGGTTGGGCGAGGCTTCTCGTTGGACTGGGGAGCTCTCTATTTACGTTCTTGTTGGGCCGGGGGGTGGGGCTCTCTGTTTGCGCTCTTGCTAGGCGATAAAGAGCTGCTCGCTTACATTGATACTTTAAGGTGTGTTTGATATTATATAGAATGTTGGGATGGTTTATGAATGAGATTGTGATTGAATTAAAGTGTGATTTGAAAAGAATTTCTAGGGTGAAATTCCTGATGGTAGTTTCAAGTAGTGATGTATTGATGTAGGGACTCAACCTTGGAAGTTATCTTGACGCACCAATGATCACTCCATCTCAAATTGAGAAAGAGATTATATGGTGAGGAGTCCGAAGGTCCTAGCCTATGTTCTGGTGTTCTTTGTCCATAAGTGGTACACAAACTAGACTTATGTGGTAGCTTGGGGTGGACCAGCTATTCCACCACTACAAGTGCAAAAACTTGTTATAGTCTGACATTAATACATATATCCGGATTGGTCGAGTCTAGAAATTATATGTACGTTGAGATTTGATTTGATTTGGAAATGAGTTATATTGTATGATGTTTTATAATTGTATGAATGAATTTCTTTTATAATATTATTTTACCCTTCTTGTGTTGTTATATTTGCTTGTGCTTGTTTTCTCTTTTACAATAATTACTGGAAATGGTGTGAGCTTAGGAGATGTCTTTCTCGATGATCTAGTATGAGGTTGGAGTGAACCGGTAATATTGTTAGGTTTTTGTTAATGAGATATAAATATTTTCCTTTAGAAATCTCTATATTTTTCTTGTTAGTTATCATCTTGGTAATATTTTATTTAATAATTTTACACTATTAAAATGTAATGTTACATTTATCAATTAAAATTAACTTTTTTTTTATTATTACATATCATTCCAAATAATCTAATACAATAATTTTAGCTAAGAAAACCTTTTTTCTCAATTATATGTTTACATTTATAGATATATAATTTTATGATTTATCTTTTTGTTGTTGTTATTCTATATATAGGTACTGCCAAAATTCAGTAGGCTATGTTTGAATAGGAACTGATTGAGAAATTATTATTTAGGTGAGTTTTGACATCTAACTATACTTAATGAATTCTAGCCTGTCATACTTATTTTCACTAACTTTGATTTTCAACATTCATACAATGAATTAATTCCAAAGTCATTTCTTGGAATTCAAGTTCTAGTATTTATTATGCCTTCACAAGGAAGTATTCATTAGTAAATACCGAGGAATTCAGAATTTATAAATACTCCATTCAACACTTATTAACGTAATATAGTGTTTAACTTACTTTATTACTCAATCTATTTCAACTTAATTAAATTATATTAAAGTTTATTTATGGTTCCTAATTCAATGCAAACTAATTTACTCTTCCACGGTTCGATAACAAGTTTAGTATGAATAGTCTAGAATTTAACTCGATATTCTCTCTTATAATTATAAGTTATGTACAAATTACTTGAGATCTAACATCCTAATAAATATAGATTTAACTATACTTATTTTAAGGAGTTATCAATAATAATACTAGAAAACAGTGGAGAATAAGTCTACATACAGAATCAAAGTAGATGAAATATCCAAAAATCTTAAACTGCACATAAATTGGAAGTCTCAAACGACTGTACAATGTAGAACGAATGGTACAGAGTTTAGTCAAACAGAACGGTATTACCATAAGGATGTTTACATCAAAACGATTATACATATTATACTTATAAACCGAACGGTTATACAAAATAATTAGACCGAACGTTCTCACTAAAGTTAATGGCACAAGAATCTACTAATCAAATAAACCTATACTATCTTCGGGTTGATCCATCTATAAAGCTTCCTCCAACGAACCCGTATCACTTTCTGCTACATCTATTGGATGATCATTGCAATGAAAAGAACGATCGAACGGTAGACAAAACAGACAACAGAAAAGTAGGGTAAGCTTATGTAATTCAATTAATTCATTTAAAACATATGTTTTAAACATAATAGTGCAAGGACGAAACATCATATTCAATCATACAATCATTACACGAAGCATTTCATATAGTAAACCGAAAGTATAATCATAAAAACCGACCATTATGACACTGTCCGGACTGTATGAACCATGTAGCTCGTCATTTCTAGCACCCGGGTGGAACCTAGCTGGGATACACTCAACAGACTGCCACCCGAGGTTAGTCCAGTGAAGCTTACCTCGGCACAACTGTACCCTGAGGCTAAAGGACCTCCTGCCATTCCCACACATGAATTACCCTCTTCTATATGATGAGGAGTAATAACGGAATATCAGGATAAAAAACGAAGCCTGAGTCTGGCCATGGTCATACTTTACCATTCAAAATAAATCATGAGACATTCCCCCTTGGAATTCTCTTAAAACATTCATTTCATATCTCCTCATCTTTCTTATTTCATATAATCAAAATCTCATAGTATAACAAAATCACATTTAGAAAAATTCTTAAAAGAGATATGAAGATAATTTAAGAAGATGACCGAACGGTCAAACAACTGGTTAACTCTAGTGGAAAACCGAATACTATTTAAAACCGAGCATACAAAAACTTGATTTGAGAATAATGTCCTGCATTTACTAATAATACCTTAGACCGAGTATGTGGGGCTTAGACCGCAAATTATAACTTAGGCCGAGTACTTTACAGTTTTGGTCAAATGATTTATAATAAAAAGAAGTTCTCTTCAAGAAGCCGAGTGTCAATACAAGACGGAACACTCTTTATGAAATTGAGTGTCAATATAAGACCAAACACTCTTTAAAAGAACATTATTAATACAATACCGAGTGCTTAGTCTATGACCGAGCACTTCTAAAACCGAGCACTTTACAGAACGAATGATAGTCTATGACCGAGCACTCCAAGAACTGAGTGTCAGTACAACACCGACCACTCATAAAAATAAATTTTATTAATTATAAGGTCGAACGCTCTAGGCAATTAACATGTATGGTAAAATCCGATAATAAAACTTTCCCAACTTGTTTTGTATACCTTGACTAAACTAATCTAATAAAATCAATATAACCTTTAGAAGATCGATCTGTCATCAACTGAAATCTTCTACAAAAGAAAATTCAGTCATATACATGGCCCTCGGTTCAATTACAGAATCCTACAGAGTTTCGACTTAATCCTATTGCTACCAAATTTTCAATCACAAACACGTTCAAACAAACATGCAATATCACAAAATCAATCAATTCATACATGTAACATCATTCCAGGATACAACATTCAAAACAAAAATCATAATTAAATTACAAGCTTCCCTTACCTCAAAATCCAGCAATATTGTCTCTTCACAACCAGTCCTACGCCACACGTAACTCCTATAGCTCCTAATTGACCGTCTAAACGGTGAAAAGCATCCACCATGGAAATCAAATACACAAAAACTCTTTCAGAGAGAGATGAAAGACTTCATGCAAGCTGGAAGCACTTGCATGCATGAAAAAAAAAATAGAAACTTCGAAGAACAAGAAGAATTTGAACTTACCAACTCAAATGAAAAACTGATCGGTGCAATTGAAAGAGCTTGGCACTGAAAACGTTCAGGTGCTACCTGAAGGATGATCGGAACAGTAAAATGACTAAGAATCTTAGAGAGAAGTTGGAGAAATTTAGAGAGAAAGAGGAGAAATGAGAATTTCAGGAACTTGAGGAAGAAGGGTTGCATGCAGAAAATGGAGCTTGATTTGAAAGTTTCACTTTAAATAATACCGTCAAAAGCCGATCGGTCCACTCTCATGTCGCCACCTGTCTTCCACTTTCTGAACTCTCACATCCCCTCTCAACGACACTTGTTTCCCACTTTAGCAGGGAATTTATGGGCTCTGACATGAGACCTTCAATTAATTTTTATAAAACATTTGTTTTAAAAGTTACCACTTTTAATATAAAAAAATTAATGATCTTAATCAATTGATCTATTTTATATATATATATATATATATATATATATATAATACTTTTTTTATATGCTTTTTTTAATTTTACCTTTTATATAATATTTTTTAAATTAAAATAAATATTTACAAGAAAAAATTACCTATAAAATAAATAAAAATCATCTACAATAAATTTGTAAAAATTAGTTATATTTATTTTTATAATAATAATAATAATTTTATTATTATAAAGAAAAAGTAAACATGGATACATAGTATGTTTTAACTAGTATATACAAAAAATTTTACACTAATTTGTATAATTCAATTATTAATTCATTAGCTCCATTAATGATAGTAACCCAATAACTCGATCAAATTAACAATCAATCTAATTTAAAAACATTTGTGCTAAGTTAAAATTCGAAAGTGGAAACTATTTCTCTTGCAAAGCAAAATAACTCAAGTATCGTACAAATGATTTGAAACATACAAGAGTAATACGTATAAAAGAAAGAGAGGGAACTAGATGAAATAGAAGACTTTCGAGTTACAGAAATGTTTTTTAAACTAAAATTGTCACGACAATAAAATTATAAAATAGAAACCAAGTTTAAAAATAAAAATAACTGGTCACTGTAATGATTAAGTTGATACTATTTTATAAATAAATAAAAATCATTAGTATTTAAAATATTCTTTATTATAAATAAAAAATTATAATTAATTTATGAATTAAAGTGTAAATTACTCTCTAATAATAACTATCAAGATTGATTTTAAATTAGTTTCTAATAATTAAAGACTAATTTAAATATTAATTTCTTAATAACTAATATTAGAAATTAATTTGTATTTTAATTCAAAAATATTTTTTATTTATAATAAAGATTATTTTAAACATAATTTTTTTAATTTATAAAATGATATTTAATTTAGAATTAATTATTTTTAGTCTCTAAAATTGATTATTCTTCAATATATTGGAATGTGTACATAAAATGAAAACTAATATTTCAAAATGTCAATTTAGGGAAGGCAACTTTTCCATAAGTTTCAAATCTAAAGTTTGTTTCTTATCAAATTTAAATGAAAATAGTCAACAAACAGATAATTAAATTTTAATCTTAATATAATATTAGATAAAAAAAATATTAAAAAATACTAGATTAAAATATTAGATAAAATATAATATTAGACATTAAAAAATTTAATGTTTGAAAAAAAATACTTTCATTATTACGTAACCAATTTCTTCAATTTATTAAATTTGATTTTAAATAAATTTACAAGTAAGGATTACTCTGCCTCTTATGATACATGAAGAATGTAAGACTTTATTTGAATTTTATCATTTTATCAGTCTTTCTTTTATTTTTCTTTTTGTCTAAATTTTTCTTTTACCTTCATCCTTTCCAAACTTATCTCTCTCAAAATTTGATTACGTTTTAAAATAGTTGGAGAATTAAGCATCGTAATGACAAAACGCTCTTATCTCATTTTTAAGTGTTGTGTTCCGACTTCAAGTTATCCAAATAGTATAAGGATCAATTATCATATTTGAAATATTGTTTCATTTGGAGTTCAAAGTTTCATTACGATTTTGTTATTAAAATACATTTTTAAGGTTAAAGTAAATAGTTGTATTAAAATTGTCTTTAGTCTTAATTTCTAAGTGTGAAACTCAAGAAACTAAAATAAATCTTTAATCAAGATCTAAGAGAAACAAATGTTCAATTTTAGAATCATCATTTCTTCAAATTGAAGGCTAAAATAATAGGAGTTTCAAGACAATATTTGTGTTTTGAAACCTTGTTTTTTTTTTCCATCAAAACATTCTTTTTTAACTTTTTTTCTTGTAACTATTAATTATTTTTAATTATGCAAATTGATCTTTTAATTTTTTAAGACTATATATATATATATATATATATATATATATATATATATATATATATAAAAGAGGTGAAAGATGCACTAATATAAAATATTTTGTATTAGACATGAAAACTATTTTGTTTAACTATAAGCCACCTTTAATATTAAAATATTTATGTTAAAATATAATTATCAAAATTTTAGGATTTTTTTTTTTACATCTTTTGAAGTATTTTTCAAAATCATGAAATACTTATAAGGTTGATAAAAATTAGCATATTATATTTAAACACTTTATGTGAAGATGAAATAAAAGTATATTATATGTGGATAATCATTTTAATAATAAATAATAATAAAAAAATTTAACAATATATTATCTTGATGAATGATGAGGAAGTTATACAACATATACACATGATTTAACAACATGAGTAGCCAAAATACATTATAAAATTTTATGTAATTTTATGAATATTTGAAGAACATAAACAATTTATTTCTATTAAAATTTTGTAGTTAAGGGGATGAATTGGTTTGTTAATAAAACTGTGCTTTTTAAAAAAATTTCCCTTTTTTAAAGTTGACTTAGCAATAAAGATGATATCTTTAAGATAATAGTAGATAAATAAAGAGAATAAAAAAAAATATTTCAGAAGTAAGTTTATACTGATTCAAGTCAGAAGACCCTGTGTTCAATTGTTAGAAATTAACCAATCATTAAATTAAATCATAACTTATAATCATAGAGAATATAATTAAAGTTTAAAAAACATCTCTCTTAAAACTATAAGAAAAGAAAGATACTCCTTACACATCTCTTGAATAATATAAGAGATGATGAAACACATTCCTTGAATTCAATAGGAATAAATATCTCCTTTGAATCACACAAAGGATAAACAGCTTCTTCTATCAATACTAGCTACTCAATCATACAAGAATCCACTTGGTGAAATAACTCTACCCACATTAGGTTTTTCAAAGTCTTTACACATAGATTTCAAGTGCTTGGACTTCTATAACTTTTGTATTTTTTAAATAAAAGCCTACCATTTTTTTTATAGAAGTCATTTTCGAAATTAGATCAAAAAAACAAAAAGTAAAGTCACAATTGTCATCGATAATCGATTATTAAAATTTATAATTATTACAACAAAAAATTTTCTAAAAATATTTTCTCGACGTGGTAACCGATTATAAAAGTGAATAATCAAAAAATTTGAATTTCATTTATATAATTGATTATCACATTATCATAGAATTATGAAGAATAAAACTTTCCATAAGTCTCCTGTTGCTTTGGGTTTGTCTTTTAATTCTTGATCTATTAACATATTCAATAACTAAACTCTTAACTCTTTAATACATATATTAAATCTAAGCATTATTTAAATCTTTAATATTAAAAGAAAAAAATGTCCATCTTTTTTTTTATCAATAATTTATACAGTGAAAAAGAGTTTTGCTAAATGTTTAACATCCTTGATTAATTTATAAATGTAAATGTTGGAGTTAAGATGAGAATAATAATGAAGAAAGAGTTTTGTATCAAATGGATGTTCATATGCTAATAGAATCTCACCCTAAAGAAAAGGAAATTAAATAAACGAAATATATAATATAAAAATAAATACGTGGACAAAAATATCTTAAAATATTATATTTATGATTAACATTGTAATGAATCTAAATTTATATAGGTTATATTTAAGATATAACGAAAAATAATAATTCTTAATTCGTGATAAAACTTATAAAACATGTAAATAATATATGATTGATTTACTAACATGTGATCAAAGAAACATATATAAGTTGAATTTTGAAGGTTATTATAAGAACGAATGAAAGCGTCCCACTTAGATGAATAGAGCTTTTAGTAGCTCAATATATAAGTCGGCAGAACACAACGCACTTTCTTATCTCCACAAGCTGCTATTCCACTTTTATAAGGATAAACAATTATAAACAAACAAAACAAAACTTCTATATATTTTATTTTGGCACTTAGCTTCTATATATGTATAGTAGTCAAGGAAAAATATTTATATAAATTAGATTTAGAGAGTTTAAAGAGAACACAAAGTAAATGTTTTAGATTTTTTTATATAAATGAAGTTGTCTTGAAAATTAATCAATGAACAAAAAATGTTTCAATCTTTATATTTCAAAATAACTACATGTATAACGATTGAAGTATTTTTCTTTAACAGAATGCGTATTTTTAATATAAATATATATATCAAAAAATGATTTTATTTTAAATTTATTTTATCATTGTTTAAATTTTAATTTCTTACAAATATTCAAACCATTTTTGTAAATTTTCATAAAAGAAAAATTTAATTAAGTTTCGAAGTATTTTGAGAAGAAAAAATAAAAACTAATTTTTATAAACTAAAGGTTTAAACCCTCTATTGGTCCTCATATTTATGTGCAAATCTCAGTTTGGTCCTCAAGTTTTGAACTGTCTCAATTGAATCATAATTTTTGTAAAAATGCACACATTTTACCCTAACCGTTAAGTTGTCTGCGTTAATTGATGTTGGGATGAATTTTTTTATTTTAGGCTTAATCTCTCCCTTGGTCCTTATGTTTGTGTGAAAATCTCAGTTCGATCCTCAAGTTTTTTTCTCAAGTCCTTATGAAATGCAAATATTTTACAACATTTTACCTCAACCGTTAAGTGTATTGAGACGACATTAACATTGAACTGAGCTGTAATTTTTTTTTTATGTTTTAAAATCATTAAATCCACGTGGCTATGGTCTTTCTTTTTCCTTTCAATCACTGCTGATCACAGTTCACTCATTCCTCCACCCTCAAACCCTCAACCCCCGACTCACACCTTTTCTCCCTCTCAAACTAAAAAATGTTGCCGTTGTCGACAATTCAAAAATTATGACCCAATTGAGACAGTTCAAAACTTGAGGACCGAACATAGATTTTCACACAAACATAAGGACCAAGGGAGGGATTAAGCCTAAAATAAAAAATTCATCTCAGTATCAATTAACGTCGTTTGAGACAACTTAACGGTTAGGGTAAAATGTGTGCATTTTTACAAAAATTATGACCCAATTGAGACAGTTCAAAACTTAGAACCAAACTAAGATTTGCACACAAATATGAAGACCAATGGAGGGTTTAAGCCTAAACTAAATTTTATAATTATGAGATGTAATATACCAGCCTTTATCTTGTTAACATTTCCACGGTTTATTATTTATTTATTCATTTTATTTTTGAGGATTGTAACTTCGAAAGTGTTTACAATATCAGAAAAAATAAAATGCGAGAGTACTTGTAACTTTTAAAAACAATACTATGTAAATATTAATTTATCATTTGATCAATGAAATAAAAGCATATATTATGTCGTATTTATGTCGATAAAAAAATTATACGTATCTATATTTTTCTAATTGGTACGGTGAAATTGGACATGAAAAGGCATAGAAATTAGTTGTGCCGACATGTGATAAAAAAAATCGAATGCAACTAGTTCGACATTGTTGTCACGTGGGAAACATTTGTTTTCGCTGTTCCAAATTTTGCATGACAAGGTGGGGTATGACGCGACACACTGACTTATCCATTTGCAGACCAATAATTTGTATTTATTTTTATTTCAAGTAAATATATGTAAATGGTTAAATATGTCTTAAATTTTTAAATTTATAAAAAAAACATTTTATTTTTAAATTAAATCATAATGATTTCATCTTTAAATTTTATGAAAATTATGTAAGGTATTATTTTTAATAAATGACATGTGAAATATTTTTATATGATGATCTGAGGTTAGAGAATGATATTCTCTTAATTAGCTGATTTAGTTTCTAAAAAATATTTTGATTGAAGTAAAGTTGTATACCTCAAAAGTTTTGGGCATTTTCAATTCTTCCAATCTAGAGCTACTTTGTTTGAGAATCAAACATCTAGATAAGAAAAACTGATTCATAATTATTGTGATTTGAACTTGTTGATTTGGACTCATGTATATTGTTTCTCTTGAATTTGATATTAGGTGGTTGGACTGAAAGTAATTGGATTGTTTTTGTGGTGAAGTGGTAAACTTGTATTAGATGTAGAATAATCATATTTAGATTAGGATATATTAACTAGTCTGAGGGGAAACCATGTTCAATTAGATGTTAGAAGGGTTAAGAGGGATTAGTTTAGTTTGTATATGATTTTACTTTGTTGATTTCGCATATATCACACCTAAGAATTAGTTTATTAGATGATAACATTTTAAAACATTTTTTTAGAGGTAATAAAGCGGGCGGGTGAGTTCATTGGCTTGTTTTTAAAATCCTCATTCCCTACTTTTCAACCACCTTTTGCATGGAAGCATATCTGTTTTTGTTGGTTCTTCACTCAATTAAGTTTTCCTTGTTCACTTGAGTGGATTTGAGGAAGAGTAATCGAGAGGATTTGAATGTAATTTTTGTTGCTGTTTATTTGAATAGATTTGGAGGTAAGGGAGAGTAGATTTGGAAGTAAAATTTGTGAGAATTAGTGTAAGATTTATTTTACGTGACAAATTAAAAAAATTTACTTCCAAATTCACTCTTACTTACCTCCGAATCTATTTAAATAAACAGCAAAAAAATTTATCATCAAGATATATCGAATATTTAGCTAAAACTCATTTATAAAATGTAATTTGAGATATGTCGAATATTTAGCTAAAATTCACTCTTACTTTCCAAATTAATAAGCTAAAACTCATTTATGAAATGTAATTTGAGGAATGAGCAACATAACTCAAAATATATTTACTAATATAAAAGAGATATGTCGAATATTTAGGATTTGATTACGTTATTAAGTTTATGATATAAAAGTGAGGGATATAAATTTATGTTGAACAAAAAATATGATGTAAATTTATGTCATCTAATGCATAAACCAATGTAAATTTTTGGTGTTATTTTAAGTTTAACTAGTTTTTTTGCTTAAAATAAAAACACGAAACATAGATGAATATCAATATTCATTGACATACAAAATAAGTAAAATGATAATACTATACAAAATGAAAATAAAATCATAAAATGATTTAAAAAATAAATAAAAGTATGAAATATCTAAGATGTAAAGGTTTGATAAATCTCTATTTTGTATAAGAAAATACAACCAAAACTTTTAGAATTTTTTTACAAGTATATATGTAAATTAAATGAATAAAATTTAGAAAATGCCTAAAAAATACTAAAATAATAATAATTTTTTTACCTAATGGATGAATTTTGGAGATTTCAGCCCCTTATCCCCTTATCCCCTTATCCCTTTGAGATTGTCCAACTTATTCCTCACGTGTTTCTTAGGAACTTTCATGTATTGTGTGTGTCAATCCGAACTTTATAGCAAAAGCTTTAAGTGTTTGAAGTTTTTCTTTATCAAATTTTTGTATCTTAAAACCTATAACTATTCTATTAAATGTAAGGACTCTATTATATATCAAACGTACACTAAAAGAAGTTACCACTGAGGCTAGAAATTATTTTCTGGTTATTTTTAATGATTTTTACAAAATCATGTGAATAGTAAATCACAAAAATTAAAGTAAATACACTGAATTCAGGATATGGAAAATGAATATGGAAAACAAAATGATAAACAATAAAAGCAATGACCACAAATTAGAATCAGAAAATACAGAACTAGTGAAAATGATTCAAACTAACACAACAACCTCTAACACTTCAAGAAACATTCACAAACAATGCCACTGAAAAAAGAAAATAAGTAGGAAAAAATATTAACTAGTGTGAAACTATCTTTTTATTAGAACTAGGTATTAATCGATTTAGTAAAAAATCAATGATTTAGTAAAAAATCATTGTAAAAAAGTGGCGACAATTTTATAATAAAAAGAAACATGTAATACATCAAATTATTCTAAATTTGATATAAAATACACTTCGAGATTCCCTTTTAAAACCGTTGAATCCTGAATCGATGTAAAAGTGCACTGAAAATGGTCAATTGCAATACTTATTACAACTAATGTAACATTTCAAAAACATTAGCGTATCCATCTTTTAAGTAAAGTGACTGTAATGATAAAAAAAAAAAGGTGAAAATAATTTGAAAAAAAAAAAACCTTTAAAAATATTAGACAAGGCGTAGAGATATTTTTGAAGTAGACTGGCATTATGGGTCATTGCTATGGTTGTAACCTTAAGTGTTTTATTTCATATATGTTACACCTAAATCAGATTGTTCCTACAATAACCTTTTTTATATATACATATAAACAAGAAACAAGGATAATGATACTTAGACAATATTTTTTTGACAACATTTAAACATCATCTACGTGTCATTTTGTAATTGGTTCATGGTGGTGTTTATGATTATTATTATTGATTATAGAGTAATTTTGGACCAATCACAGAATGACACGTAGATGATGTTCAAATGTTGTCAAAAAAATGTTGTTTAAGTATCATTATCCTATAAACAAATAAACATGTATACACAATAAGTTTGTTACCTTTTTACATTAATAATGAGGATTTATTAATAAAGTTTTAAAAATCTTGACTGAGCATGTTTCCATATATGTTGCTCATTTTTATTTATGTAAGACTTTTCCCTTTTGCATTCTTTTTTATTATTCACATGTGAATTCATTTTTATTTACATAAATTATATTTATGTTTCAACTTCAAGTTTATTAAAATACTATTTATTTTGAAACTTTGTATTTTTATCATGAATTTGTTCTTTAACGATGTTTTTAGCAAATTAAAAGAGAAATATATATATTTGACTTTAATTCGGAATAATGTAAGACTTTCATATATATACCGAACATAATACTTAAGAGTGAGGAAGAAAGAAAAAAAAGAATGGAAGAATGACAAGAAGAAGGGTGGGTGATGATGAAATGGTAGGAAAAGGAAAGGTTATATGATGAATATTTTGTTGGTAACTTGACTATATTATTTTGTAAGAGGTGAAATCCTGTCTTTATGATAGAAAATTTCAACACAAGACTATTGATGATAATGATGATGAAATAGTTTTGGTTAGATTGACAACATATACGGCTGGCAAGGCCAACAAAAGAACAAGAAAAAAAAGTTAACAATAATGCAAAATATACTTTTATAGCAACTATTTATACCCATTGTAATTAACCAAATACAAAAAGTGGCATAATGACATAATTGTAAATAAGATAACACTTTTTATAGAGATTGTAATTGTAACAAGTATAGAAAGTAGACGCGGTGATATTTTTGTAATAAAGTTGAAAACTTTTTCTATCAGTTCTAGTTATAACTAGTACAAAAAGTGAACACAGTGACATTTTTATAATAAATAAGAAAACTTTCTATATCGGTTGTAATTATAAATGTTATAAAAAATGGACACAATGACATTTTTATAATAAATAAGAAAACTTTCTATACATGTTCTAGTTATAACTTATAGAAAAGTAATTTCATATATATATATATATATATATATATATATATATGTATGTATGTATGTATGTATTTTTTTTTTAAATTAAGATACACTAAAACCCTAAACTTTCCAAATCTTAGTAATAACACCCTGCGTGAGCACCTTCATCCTCCCTTAACACTCCCAGCATGCGAGAGCACCTTCTTACCCCATTCATACTCCCTACACCATGGATCCACACTTCCATAGACTTTCGAGCAACGTCATTGCCACAATGGCTTCAACTATGATCGTTGGCGAGCCTACAACCATGGATTTACACCCTCGGTGAGCCTTTCCCCCTTACGGGAGTCTTGCTCCTTCCCGTTCTTTGATTCACAGTTCAACTTTTCTAACATCGCATATTCATCTCCGATGAGCCATAATTGAAGATGTAGTTCTCTATAATTGATAACAGTAATTCTTACCATTGTCTGTGGTGCAATTTTCTTACCAAATCAACTCTCTTGAAGCTTGAAACATGCTTAATCCTCTCTTTTATCTAACTTTATGAATAGGTTTAGCATAGGTTACACATAGAAGTTTTCATCACTAATTCCTCAAGTTTTGTAGGAAATTTGTGTGCTTTGGAAGAATATCCAAACTATCAAGAGTGAGAGCCCAAGAAGAGCTACAAGAGCAAGCAGATCTGTAGAGAAAGAGAAAAAGATGCAATGCAGAAAAATCAGGCCTCTGCCCCCCAAAAAGGGGCTGAGCGCCCTTTGCTTCGCTGATCTAGTCAAAACTTGGTGCCTGGGCGCCCCAGAGGGGGGCTGGGCGCCCTTTGCCTCACATTTTTAGCCTAAAGATGGCGCCTAGGCACCCCAAAAGGGGGTTGGGCGCCCTTTGCTTCACATTTTTTGTTTAATCTTGGCGTTCGGGCGCCCCAGAAGAGGGGGCTGGGCGCGACTTTTGCTGACATGACACCCTAGACCTATTTAAGGCTCACATGCAACAATGGTGCCATCTTCTTGATGGCTGAAGCACGAAAACACACTTTTGGACCTGTGAGAGCTGATTTTGAGCTGTGGGAACTCTCATTTCTTCCTCCTTGGGTCTCCATCTCTTCCATTTTCTTCCATTGTCTTAGGATAAAGCTTGGACCTTTAGTTGTCTTAAACCTCTAGTCTTAATGCAGATGAACTTGTTAGGTTGCCAAGGGATTGAGATTTAATGAGTAAATCTAGGCTCTCTCCACCAAGGAATTGAGTTTGAGTAACTCAGTAGGTTGACTTGAGCATATTAATGAAGAAGAAGTAATATGCATTTGCATGAGAGTATAATAGGTGAAGTCATTCTCCAACATCTTCATTCCATATCATCTCTAATCACTTCATTTCTTAGTGTTTTGACCACAAGAAGTTCAATCTTTTACTTATGCATTATGTTTATTTTCATTGCACCAATTCACATTAAAGGGAATCATTCTTTAGTCTAAATTAGTTAGATAATTGTACGATTGAAAATTGTTAAACGAGTCTCTTGGGATACAATATCCGGTCTTACCAGTTTATTACTTAAAACGATTTGGTACGCTTGCCAAAGAGTTAACAATAATATCGTTCACCATTTCCCGTTAGCGGAGGCTAGAGGTGCCTTGCTATATGAACTCTCTTGTCTCTTGAAAATCACCATCGTCGGTGGTTCCATTCTAGAACGTTTTGGGAGTCACTTATACAACACTTGTTGAATTTTCAGCAGAGATGGCAGACTGCTTGCCAAGCACAGTTACCAACGCATCGAGCAAAATCAGAATAGATTTTTTCTATACAGTTTGTACCTTTAACTGGTATGAAAAGTGACACTTTCTATACTAGTTCTAAAACCAGTATAAAAAGTCAATATTTTTTATACCCTTTACTTTTATACCGGTTTCAGAATCGGTACAAAAAGTCCTTTTTTGTAAAAGTTAAATTTATCGGCAGAATATTACCGAAAAACATTAGGTCGTCGGTAAAAATGCATTATTGATGAAATTTTTGACGGATCATAAGGCCGTCGATAATGACTTCTTTATTTAACTTATCGGCGGATATAGACTATCAATAAAGTCTTCGATGAAAATGAGGACAAAATCATAGTTTTGCCTCTCGCGATTTCATTTCCCAGCAAACGCTTATTCTTTCTCTTGTCCCCAATCTTACCACTATAGAACGAAAGCCTTGCCTGAAACCCTTGGTCATTCTCTTTGTTTTCCCCAATCTCACCATTCTCTCATGGTTCCTCCTTTGTTCACTGTCGTGGTTGGTCTCGCTTGCCTCCATTCTCCTTCAATCGCAACGTGGTGGGTAGGAAAGCTCCATTAAAGTTCAATCGTAGAGGTACTTCGGTTTTGTCTGTCGTGGAGGCTTCATGGTTCATGGATATTGGCGTGAAGAGGCGATAGTCGTGAGGAGGGGCTCGTTGGTGTGTGAGAGAGGTTTAGGGTTGGTGCATCGCAGGGCTTCGACGATTAAGCCATCTCTTGCTCTGTAAAGTATGAGGTTAGTGTTAATTAGTTAACCATTTTTCAATAAAATTTGAATCAAATGTGTTTGTTAATTGTGTGATTGGTTCTGGTAATACAATGTTCAATGTTGTGAATGTTGTAGGCCATTGGCTATTTTAATTTTGTTTAGTTATTTCACATGATGATAGTTGCATATGAAGTGTTTGTTGAAATGCCAAAGTGAGGAGGAAGGATGTATTGGTTCTATGAGTGAGACATATACCACAATTGTGAGTGAGAGTTGGAGATAACTTGTATTGGTTCTGTCAGAGTGAGGAGGAAGGATGTGAGTCTGTGAGCTTGGTTAGAAGCTATATGTGATCTTGTTAAGAGCATAGAGTCTAGGAACCTTGTACAGTGTTGTTTGGAACCACCTAGAGGTTGTAGTCCATTTTGCAAAGTAAGGTTGTTTTCATGTATGTACATTCTTGTTTGGTCATGAACTGTGCTATCCAATGATGTGGCCATACTCTCTTTCTATAAACCGTGTTAAATGCTGCTTGGATGGACTGTCATATCAAGTCCAAAATGTTGCTAAGATTTAGAGTGCATGAATAATGGATAAACATCCTTAACTTGGTCAAGAATCCAAATTAGTTAGTCGCCTTAAATTTTATTAAGGTTTTAACTAGTGAAATAATATGTAAATTTGAAAGAGTCTCCATCTTGACCTTAGAAGAAGATCATTTGCTTAGCTTTAAGCATATAGGTGTAAATAATTATTTAGATTAATTCTATCTGTGTAAAGACTCATTGTGAACATTGGTGTTTACAAGTCCAAATTTCACAAGACATGCACATTAATGTAGAGAGGAAAATTAGTTTAGAGGAAAGGAAACATAAGTCAGAAAGTGCATAATGCATGGGAATTAGCTAAAGTCAGTAATATGACAGACAAACAACACGCAAAAGAGGAAGAAAACAATAGGTTGAAAGTAGACAACATCTGTTTTTGTCTTTCTTTTCTGCATTCTGACTCCTCCTATGTGGTATCACAACACACAAAGAAAAAAGGGGAAGAGGGTGGTAGAGAATAAGCTTTTGTCGTCTGGTTATGTTCTTCAAATATTAACCTTTTTCTCTCAGTCTCTAATCATTGAGCAAAGGAAAGAGATGCAACTATATGAAAGAAAGGTAGTTGTTTTGATAGCTCTTTGGCATGGGTAGTGGCTCTACAGTAGTATGTACATTCTAATGTAAGCAAACTGGAAGTTCTTGACCTACCTAATGCATGTATCAATGGAACTTTACCAAATCAAGGTGAGCATGTATCGTTTATGTGATTCTTTTTGTCCTTGTTCCAAATATAGTATACATATACATTAGTAACATATACTTTAAGTGTATTATTATTAGAAGAGTTTAATAACTATACTTGTTGCATTATCAATCAATTAAAATTCACTCATGAATTTAAGGTAGTTGTAAAAATAAATAAATTTAAAGACAAAGTAATATATATATATATATATATATATATATATATATATTAAATAACATAACTTGTCATTGTCTGAATATAGGTTTATGTAAAATGAACCAACTTCAGGAACTAGATTTGTCATTCAATAATCTGAGAGGAACTTTGGATGCATATTGACAGCTTCATATCATGCTATCTTGATGTCTCCTTCAACTACTTAAGTGGGAATGTGACGCCCTTCCTTGCACAACTAACATCTATCGAATTTCTTCGCATTGCATTCAATAAATTTGAGGATATATTCTTATTCAACTTTTTTTGCAACCATTCAAACCTTAAGAATTTCATGATTGGGAATATGAAAGTGGAAACCGAAAACCCGCCTTAGGTTTCATAATTTCAGTTGGAAGAACTCCTAATGTGCGGTTGTAAGTTAAGCTTACCAGCAGAAATTTCAACTTTCCTTTCTAATCAAAATGGCTTGCACTCTAAGAAAAACTTGTTGACTTAGTTCATCACCAATGTGGGCATCAACAAGAATTGTTGACACGGTCCTTCAGTTGTTGGCTAGAGCTCTTCCTACTTCACGTGCATCATCTAGTTGATTCACCAAAAGTGGACTTCCTCCTCTGAATACCTTGTTTTTTTTTACTAATCAACCTCTGAAATCAAGAATTTGACTCCCAAAATCAAGATTTCTTATTTAAACAACAAGTTCTCACATTAATAATGTGTATAGAAACTTGTCCAACTTACTCATGGGGAGCTTTCTAGATTAATTGTGCACAATCATGTGATGGGGACTTTCCTTAAGTGCTTTTGAGTAAATCAATCATGCTGAGTTCTTTTCATTTTGCGTTTGTTGAGTCAATTACTTTGTTGTATCATTCTTTGAAATGAAATTTTGCAGAATCAAACTGTTTGTGGAAATCGTACTGCATTGTTGTCCAATTTATGTTATGTATGTGCTTATAAAGTCATAAAACCATGACGTTCACTAGGCATATGAAAAGGACTAAATAGAAATGTTAGAATGTTTACTATATGAACCTAAAAAGCAAGGTAAACCTTAGTCAAAATAGGACAACAACTAACTAATCCTAGAATCAGCAATTAAAAACTAACCAAATTATATCATTGAAGTTTAAATTCACTAAAGAAATGTAGAAATAAACTTCAAACTAAAAATGTATAACAAACTCAAGATTTGACTACTTAAAACCTTAAAAACTCTACTAAAAAGGTGAGAAATTAGAAATTGTACTAAAGTAGCCTAAGAATATGTAAACATGATATCCTAACAAGTTTAAAATAGTCAAATGTAGTTAAGAAACAACTCAAATTGGAACAAGTACCTAAAACTCAAAATATGACTACATGAAACCTCAAACTAGCATCTAAAATAGTAAAAGAAAGGTAAAAAGTAAGATAAATTCGAAAAACAGAACAAACTACTTCATTGTAGTTTAAATTCACTAAAGAAATGTAGAAATAAAGTTCAAACTAAAAATGTATAACAAACTCAAGATTTGACTGCTTAAAACCTTAAAAACTCTACTAAAAAGGTGAGAAATTGGAAATTGTACTAAAGTAGCCTAAGAATATGTAAACATGATATCATAACAAGTTTAAAATAGTCAAATGTAGCTAAGAAACAACTCAAATTGGAACAAGTACCTAAAACTCAAAATATGACTACCTAAGACCTAAAAGTAGCATCTAAAATAGTATTTTAAAGGTAAAAAGTAAGCTAAATTCGAAAAATAGAAGAAACTACTTCATTGTAGTTTAAATTCACTAAAGAAATATAGAAAGAAACTTCAAACTGAAAATGTATAAAAACTCAATATTTGACTACTTAAAACCTTAAAACCTCTACTAAAAAGTTGAGAAATTGGAAATTGTACCAAAGTAGCCTAAGAATATGTAAACATAATATCCTAACAAGTTTAAAATAGTCAAATGTAACTAAGAAACAACTCAAATTGGAACAAGTACCTAAAACTCAAAATATGACTACCTAAAACCTAAAACTAGAAACTACAATAGGCTAAAAAAGATTAAAATGTAAACATCAGTAGAGTACTACTTAGAACTATGAAGAAATATGTACATAACTTTTGAATACTAATACAAAGCTAAAAACATATTATCTTCCCATATAACAATACTACAATTATAATACATTGAATGACCAATTTCTCTTATTGCCTTGATGACACTTGAAGGAATTTATTATTGTATAGAATAAAAATTAGCATACTTCATAATCCTAAGTTGAACTTCCATGTTCGACTTAAGTAGTAATAGTTATATTACTTATGTCGCATGGACATATGTTGTTATGCCTAAGTTTTTGCTCGTTTTGGTTGTCACAGAACATGATCGAAGTCCTCAACCATTGTGTGTGGATGTATGATCGCTGTTATAGTGGGAGAAGAAGTTTGAAGGAAGCTTTTGCCAAAGGAGTTGAAAAGTTTATGCAAACGGTTCGGCGATATAGATATTATACTCTTGACGAAGGGATTCGATGCCCATGAATCAAGTGCGAATGTACAAGGATTTCGAAAGATGGGGTGGTCAAAGTTCACCTATATCAAAAAGTGTTCATGCCAAATTACACGGTTTAGTTATTTCATGCTGAAGAAATTCCTTCTACCTCCACTGCTCGTGAAAAGCGACAAGCTTCAGGTTCAAACACTTTTGTACATACAACTGAGATAGATCAATTTATGCATATGCAAGAGATGGTCAAGCATGCTCTTCGTCGACATGATGAACAAGAAGCATATGACATTCCTGATGAAGAGTCTTCAAATGAAACCACCATCACAGTAGCCAGATGATGAACAACAAGACCATTCTGATGATAACTATATAGATTATTAGTCTTGTTGTTACTAAACATACTTCTTCTAACATTATATTTTATCTTTTAGACTTCGTCACGTATTACAAACATATAGTAGTACTTGGTTTAGATGAACATGTTTTATGTTTTATGTTTTATTACAAATACAAGTTCTTAAGTTTGGAAATCAATATTTAATGTCTTATTGTTTATTACATCAGTGATTGGATTATTGTGGGATACATATTATGCAGGTTTGTCTATTCTTTGAAAATGTTTGCAAGTTTGTCTTTGAAATATGAAAATGTTATGTAGGTTTGATTATTTAGTTGGATAAGAAATATAAATGACACTTGATTCTACCAAGTACTTTCCGACGGTCATTTCCTTCAGTAATTACTGACAACATTTTCTTTCGACAATTACCGACGACCTTTTCTTTCGGTAAATTACCGACGATCTTTTCCTTCGGTAATTACCGACAGCTTGATCCTTCGATAATTACTGAGGACTTTTTCCTTCGATAATTACCGATAAAAAATGTCGTCGGTAATTATCGAAGGTCAGGATCCGTCAATAACCATCACCGACAAAGGTATATCCATCGACAATCCCAGTTTTTTTGTAGTTTTTTAACCGATATAAAAAGGCTTTTCTACACTAGTGTAAGATAAACAAATTCAATAAAAGAGATTCTATAATTAGTGCATGAAGTCAAGTCCCTAATAATGGCAAATCCCCTAGCCATGGTGAAGCACTTTCATGAGAGTGAAAGTCATCCATGAAGATGACATCAACTCTACCTTGTGGGCCACCTTTGGAGCCATCATGGAGCATGGATTAAAGAGCAATGTAGGTTTATTTAGGCCTTGTATTTGGCCATGTAGTGTGTTGGGTCACCGGCAAGTGCACCGAATCGTACAAGTAATATAAAATGGTAAGAACAAGTGTCGTGTCCCAAGAGACTCTCAACACTAGACAGTCATGTGATAAACTGATTAATTAAGACTTAAAAAGAACGATATCATTGGTTTAAAAAATATAGAAGATTAAATATAATGCAGTTTGATCAATTGAAGAGTAGCACAACAATGAACGGATGATGTTTGTAATATGAGATGAGTATGTTGTTGGGGTTAGATTTCACCAAGTTTACTCTCATGTATATAAGAATTTTTCTTCTTTCATTAAAGTCAACGTCACTCACTAAATCACTTAAAACCCGATCCCTCGGTGAAGAAAACATATCATTAATTACTAGTTCATATGATTCCTATCATCCCTAGTAATTAATTCTTAAGATCAGGAGCTTAAGACGACAAAGACTCATACCTCCATCTCTGAGAAATACTGCTCTTGGGAATAATTCTACAAGAACGTGAATTGTAAGGAATCTCCCGGTACTCATGCAATTCATACATCACGTTATGAATGAGTTAAACAAAGCAAGCATTGATCATAGAAGAATTACTCTAACAGTTAATGAAAGAAGCATATATTATTAAGAATTAATTCAAATACATGAGAGTTCACAAGGTTATATCATCCCCCAACAACAAATAGAAATCAATTCACCATCGTCATTGTGAAACTAGATGTACAATGGAGAAGAATGAGATAGAGAAACCCTAAAGGTTGAAGATGGAAGCTCCCGCATCCAAATCCGCCTCTAGAGAGTGAAAGAGTGTGTTGCTGCGCCTCCTCTACCAAAAGATATAAAACCTAGGGCGTCTGGATCCTTTAAATAGAGCGAAATTAGAACAGAAACAAGGCTTAAGCCTGTCTTGTTGGCGCTCAGCGCCCCACTTATGGTGCACGGGCGGAGTGCGATGCTAAAACTGGCGCTCAACTAAACTCAGAGGGCAAACAGGCGTGGTGCATCTTGAAAGTGGCGCTCAACGCCCCTAAAAAGGGCCCCCAAGCGTGGTGCGGTAGGCTCTGGTGCTGAGGGCTCCTAAAAGGGCGCTCAAGCTTCGTGCGTTCCTCCTCTTTGGTGTTTTTCCAGGCCTTTATGAGCTCCATCTCCTTGGCACTTCAGCTCTGCTTCCATATTATCTCATTTCCTGCCAAAACAAGGGAATTTAGTCATAAAATCATCAAGTTCAACCTCAATTCTCTTATTCACACAACTTAACATAAAAACATGATTTCAAGCAAGTTTCTAAGTAGAAATGAGTGCATTTAGTATCAAAATTACATCACAAATAACGGTATTTTCAACCGTTATCACAATCCCAAAGTTAGAACTTTGCTTGTCCTCAAGCAAAACAAAATGTAACTCAGCTTTTCAAAACAATTACTACAATGATTAAACATTTTTCAATAAAAAAATTAATTTTAACTTTAAAATAAAAAATAAAATAAATTGATTTAATTTTAACCTTTTCAAAATAGTTTATTTAATATATTCTTATTTTGAAATTTAATCCTTTTATATATTAAAATTTTATCGTAAATTTTTATTTAAAATTTTATCGTAAATTTTAATTTAAAATTTATTTAAGTCTCACTATATTTTTAAAAATTATATTTTATATCAAATCATTTTTAAAGAATTATTCTACGAATTACTTTCTAAATTTATTAATATATAAAAAATATTTTATTACATGAATCAAATCAATCATGCAATTTATTCTCAGTCTTTACTCTTTTTTTCTCTTAATCGAAAGAATTTAATTTCTTTAATTTTCATTTTCATTTTTCACCTTCTCCCCTCTTCCAACACAGCTAATTGAATTGGACAAAAACTCCTGCGAAAAATAACTTCCAATTGATCATATCTTTAGGAAAACATGCATTAATGTGACGTCATTCATATTCAGGGAAAGTTCGTCACGTTTATATATACACAAGTGTGTTGGAAAAAGGGTCAACGTTGGAAATTGTTAGTCCTGTCACTTTTCCTGAACATGCCTAGAAATTTCACAACTTTAAATAAAATAAAATGTATTATATTTAAATTATTTACTATTTAAAATATTTTATTTAGTTACTTTGTCAAATTTTGTAAAACTCGAGGAAAAATAGTATTTTAAAAGTAGTGGTAGTCTAAAAATAGTGAAATTTGATTATTTTAATGATAAATAGTTTTATTATAAATAATTTGTTATACACGAGTTTCATTATTTTAAAACATATTACTTTTCTAGAGTTCTCTACCTTCTCTCTATAAGTTCTAACTCCTGAGTCATCTCTTTGACGATCAGGAGGTGTCTAGACGATCACGACGTCAAGGTCTACAAATCCAACCGATCAATTTCTGTTTTAGAGCAAATAAGTTTCTATTTGTTTGTCTATCCTCTTTGCATCGGTCAATGATCATGCACAGAACTGTTATGCATGTATCATTTAGTTCTATTTTCTTGCTCTTAGTGAATTTAAAGTTCTAAGAACTATGTCTGTTTCAAGTTTGGAGCCTCGTAGGTCCATTTAGGAATTTCTTGCATTTTAAGCGATCGGCGAAATGTTTTGATGGGTTGAGACTGTTTCTTGTAAGGTAAGGGAAGCTAGACCTTGTCTTAATTGTATTGTAGTGTAAATTTAGTAATTTTATAAATTTTAGACATTATAGTAGAAATTGGGGTTGTAGTAAAGTTGACGTATGTGAAATTTGTGTTTTTATGATATGGTGTTAATGTAATTGATATAGGGATGTATTTGCTGTTGTATACTGTGTTGTTTGTGTGTGATGAGGATCTTTCATTGTTTGTGTACTATACAGGATTTATCGACCGGGACTTGAAGAACGACGATCGGTTAAGGACGTGATGTTAGTAGAGTCGATCGGTCGATCAGGCGAATGCACTGGTCGATTACGCAGGGCAGAGTCGATTGGTCGATCAGGCGAATGCATCAGTCGGTTACACAGGTAAGATAGAAAGCATTAATGGGCAATTAATGATTTATCGACCGAGACCTGAAGAGCGACGATCAGTTAAGGACATGATGTTAGTAAAGTCGATCGGTTGATCAAGCGAATGCACTGGTCGGTTACGCAGGTACGCTGGAAAGCATTAATGCGAAAATAATGTGAGTAATTACCATATTATACGCAGATATATGACATTTATGAAAGACTAACGGTATATATTGCCTGAGATATACTAAATATATGATATTAATGAGTAATTAACGAGTTATATTGCATAAAAATATACTGCATTGATGGATAGTTAATGGGCTTGACAGCTACAGAGCCTATAAATACAAAGTCAATGATGAGGTAAGATCATCTTATGCCATAATTATACTGACACCTTGAGAAACATAAGCTTCAGGGTGTTTTTTGTAGGTCCACCCACACTTAATTACTGAAGGAGTGGACGACCAAAGGATTACAGTAAGGAGAGAGTGCAGGATTACAAAGCAGTGTGATTGGAGGAAGAGTGAATCGGGAAAAGGTTTGAACTCGGACCCTTTCAACCGAAACAGTTTGAAACATAATTCAAGTGGTGGTAAGAGTAGAAATTAAGCTACTTAGACTTTAAGCTTAAAATGGAGGGGTCTTGGGTAGTGAAATTTAGAATTAGGTATGAAAATGTTATGGGATCTGTTTTGACACTGTCATGAAGTAATTTAGAACTTGTTAGGAGGGTTACATGGTTAAAAACTATATGAAATGAAAAGGGTAGTTTTTAGGGGCTATTTTAAAGCATTTTTGGTGTAAAAAGAGGGTGTTGAGTAGTGAAATGATGAGGTAAGAGATCTGCACTATTTTGGAAGGTTAGGGGTATGTTATCACACCTATTAGGACTTGTCCAGATGATTAAACCAGTAAAATCTGTTATGAAATGGAAAATGGTTTCATAGATTGAGTTCTTAGTCCATTTTAGTGTTTTAATTAGGTAAAGTCTAAAGGAAAGGAGTATGAACTGAAATGAACATTTGGATCTGTCATTGGAGTGGTTTGTAACTGTTTTGGAGTGGTGAGAATTGTATATAACTGATACAAGAATAGTTTATGGTTCATAGGTGAGGTTTAACTTGATTTTAGGCTAGATTTAGGGGTTTTAACAAGTGAAATTTTGAATCAGGTGTTCTGGATTAATTGTAATGATTTGTAGGTTGTTATTTAGTCCACTATGACTTGTCTAAACTATTAGTTGCAAAAATTGAGTGTTGCAAGTGATAGAATTGAGCTTAGGTACTTTTGAGTTATTGAATTGGTTTGGTACATCTAATTCCTATCCAAATGAGTAATGTAGTACTCTACTTCATCTATAAACATGTTTTTTATATCAATATCAATGTTACAGATTCTAAATTAATCAATTGAATATGTCTAAGATGCACAAAAACCATAAAAATCAGGTTGGTGTCACAAACTGATAAGAATAATCGATTATCTCACATGATAGTCGATTATTCTAGTCAGAGGATCATATTTTCTTCAAAGCTCTCGGCAATAATCGATTATCACATATGATAATCGATTATTGTCGTCCAAAAATCATCTAAGGAAATTTTTGGTGGTTTGGGGGGGGGGGGTTTCGGGTATCAATTTTGGACGTTCTTTAAGTCGTTTTGGGGTTTTTGGACCCTTCTAGAGCTATTGGTGAGGGTTTTAAAGATGTTTTCCATGCGTAAGTGTGAGTATCAAGTTGCTATAAAGAAATTGTGTTATTTTGTGATTTTTTATGACTTCTATGAGTGTTTCTATTTCTTTAATGTATGATCAATAGTCTCGTGTATTGGTATACTATGTGAATGTGAAATGGTCTCAATGGTTTCAAAGGTATGGAAGAGAGTTCCAAGGAGGAACTTCTTAGTGGTGGTTTCAAGTGTGTTAGTATGAATGTAGGGAGCTCAGTATTATGGGTTATCCTGACACTCTAATGGTCATACATTCTCAAATAGAGAGGTTTGACGCATGTGGTGAGAGTAGCAGGAGGTCCGAGCCTGAAGGGCCTTTCTCCACTTGGCAAAGTTTGAGGACTAACCTTGTGATGTGTGGTAAGGTGAAACCCAATTGGCAAGGGCTTTGCAAAGCAATAGTGGCCACCACAAGTGCACAACCCGCTATAGCTCGACATTCATGCTAAGTCCGGACAGTCTAGTCAAAGTATTGTCATACATAATCAGTTTAGTTGGTTTGTGTGATATGTGTATCATGTGTATAATGTTTAACATGTTCCAATATATCATTAATTGTTTGTACTCTAGCTTACCCTTGCTTGTGTGTTGTCTCTCTCTATGTGTTGTTTTCTCTTTTGTGATTAATCACCTAAATGGTGAGTTTAGGGAGACAGTCTTTTCAGTTGTTCCAACGAGTGATGAGGGTGAAGCAAATGGGGAGCCAGATGGTTCTATAGGTGTAGATTTTTTTCATTTATTGGTTTTATCATCATATATGTAATATTTTATTTAGTAGTATTATACTACTAAAAGGAGATGTTGCAAATTTCAATTTTTCATGTTGTAAAATATTTCAACATTATAAAAGAGAGAATAAAAAAATTTAAAATCTTACTTTTTAATTATTTTAAATTAGATAGTTTTAAGCAATTAAAAAATTTCTTATGAATTTCTAATTTTTTAAACAACATTATTTCTTCCATAAAATATTTAAAAGTTAGTTATTCTCAAAAAAATTCACCGTACTTATTTACATTGCTTATTAAAATATTTTATGATGTATTTTGCTCTTTCAAATTGCAAGTTCCAACATTTTTATATAGATAATCTTTCACTTTTCAACAAGCGATTTGCATCTGACCAAATATGTGTGATGGAAATTAGAGCTGTAATGATATGTACACACTATAGTTAATTATATTATATTATATTAAAAAATTATTCACTTTTACTAAAACATCAGTATATTATTTTATGGTTTCGTTTTAAAAAATTAAACTTATAACAGTTTTGGTTCAGTTAACTTTGAAAATTATATCTACTCTTTCATTTTCTCTAGTTCTTGTTCAACTTATTTGTCTTGCCAAAAAAACGTTATTTAATAATAAAATATTAATAAAAAAAATTGTTTACATAAAAAAATAATATTGAATTTTTTAAGACAAAATTTTTTTTATCACAAATTTTTATATTTTTTTTATCAACAAACATATATTACTTTTAAATAATATTATTTTAAGTAATAAAAGTAAAATATATTTTTTAAAATTTAATTTTATTAAATGATTAAGTAATAGAAATCATAAAAAAAAAAGACTATATAAAAAAAATAATACTTTAAATATATTATATTCTTTAACATATTATTAAATATGTAAAAATATGTTAAAAAAAACTTTTCATGATATTAAAATGTGTGTAAGCGCACACACTAAAATAACTATTTATTTTAAAAATCAACTTACTTTAAAATAAATATCAATATTATTATTTTTAAATGATAGTATTTTACAGAATAAAACTAAAATATATTTTTTAACGTTAAATTTTATTAAATGACTATATAATGAAATATCCTAAAAAAGTAGTAATATAGAAAAATAATTAATATTATAGAAATATCAAATGACAAAAAAATTAACAAACGTTTATTAACAGTAACTTTCCTAGTATCATCTTTTATTATATTATGATAATTAATAAATATTAGTTTAATTTTTACATAATAAAATATAAGTAATTGATTAATAAAACAATTTTATGAGGCAACAAAATAAATATAAATAAAAAATTATTTTAAAATAAAATAAGTAGATAAAAAGATAAGAAAAATTATATACACATATAAAAAAATATAAATAAAAAATTAAAAAAATAAATATAAAAGTAAAATAATATTAATGACAAAATAAATATAAATAAAAAAATAAAAAATAAAATAAAATAAATAAATAAAAAATAAAATAATTTCCATACACATAATAATAAAAGAAATATAAATAAAATAGAATATAATAATATCAAATAATTAAAAAATTAATTTGTAAGACACTTATGAATAAAATAAAATAAATATTAAAATTAATTTTAATTAAAAACAACATGTATGGTTATACTTTTCAATTTCAATTAAAAAGTTAGTTTGATAATTTATTTAATATAATTACCGCGTTGTTTTAAGATATCAGACGACTGCCATTTAAAAAATTTAAATAAGTAATCTTTTTGTAATAAACTTTTATAATTACAGTTGTATATGTTTGTGCGGGTTCATGAAAGTGAAAAAGTTTGAAGAAAAGTGCTTAATCAAAACTAGGTGTTAAAATTAGTACAATTCAGTTTAAAATTAGTATAGTTAATAGTTCAGTTTAGTTTATATTGAAGTTTAGTACAATTTAGTATAGTTCAGTTCAGTCCAGTTTGATAAAACAAAAAACAATTCAGTTCAGTTTGTTGTTCAGTTCAATTTAGACAAATTAATTTTTAGTTCAGTACTGAGTTTAATAGTGCAGTGCAATTTAGTTCTATTTGTCCACCCCTAATGGACATATTTCAACACAAGATCAAGTATATGACATCAAAAGTGGTTGTTTATACAATAAGTTTTTCAGTAAAAGAAAAATACCATAAACGATTTATTATGGGAGAATTCACATAATTTAGTTAAATAATTTCATTGTGGATATCCTAACATTGCTTAAATAGATAGCTCCATCAAACTAAAAATGCTAATCCACTTGCTTAACTTCTAAAATCAATTAAATATTATAGTTCAACTTTAAGAAATGAGAAAAACGATTCGTTGGAGTTGCTCTAATACTCCTAATTACGTACTTAAGCACAGTTATCTACTAATAAGATATATAATATTAGAGTAAGGAATATTAAACTAGAAATATCCTATTAATATTATACTTTATATCTATTAAGTGAGAGAGATTTGAGATTGGTGTCACATATTTTTTTTCAAATTAAAATAATAGTTATAACTAGTATACTATCAAAAACCAATATAATAGTAGCCAAAAATCAATAATAATACTTTTTAACTTTAAACGAAATGTTAAATCATAAATCCTAAAAAAAAACTAAAAATACTATAAATCGTCATTAATTTTTATTCATAATAGCCAATCATAAGTTTCTAAAACTGTATAGCAGCAATTGAAAAAGATAATAGGTCATAGTTAATGCCCTAAATAGCCTTGCATAATACATGACTCCCCTATTTCTATAATAATAATAATAAAAATAATAAAGAAAATGTTTATAACTTCTCTTATTCTACATTTTTATCCATTCCTTTACAAAGTAATGAAGATGAAATCGAATTTATTCTTCCTCAACTAATTGCTAAGTCCTTTGTATATATTCAATTGGGATAGAAACAAATATATTTCTTTCATTTTTCTGTTCAATAATCGAAAGCCACTAAGGTTACAGTGCTTTTAGTGGAATCTTTAAATTTATATATGTTTAAATACATCTATTTTAGATTGTTTTATTTTAACAAAAAAAAAATCTACCAAAGTTGATGAAGTGTTACCTTCAAAAATAAGATTGGTGAAAAATGATGAAGATCGATAAAGAGGAAAAAAATTATGATATATATAAGTGAGTGTAAATATGATTTTACAAACTTATTTAGTAAGTTTGAGTTAAATTTAAAGTTTACTTTTTAAGAGTCATCTCACATTTATTCAAGTGAAATTTGTTGTTTGTTAGGTTTATCATGTTATTTCTATCAGACCACTCATTGGAAATCCCACGTTGAATAGATATAATATTAGAGTCTGGTATAGCAATTAACTTAGTTTGGTTTTCTTTTTACTATCTCTTCATTGAGTCTTTTAATATATACAGAGATAACTTTTGTACTTTCTTTCCATTTTTAATAGGATAATGATATTTAGACAGCATTTTTTTTACAACATTTAAACATTGTCTACGTGTCATTATGTGATTGGTTCAAAATTACTCCACAATCAATAATAATAATCATAAATAATATCATCGACCAATCACATAATGACACGTAAACGATGTTTAAATGTTATAAAAAAAATATTGTCTAAGTATCATTATCCTTTTTAATAAACGTTCTCGTCTCTGTCGTGCTATTGTTTTGGCTCTACTGTGTCAGTGCTTTACATATGCTATATTACCACTTTGCTTATGCTATGTTAATATGGTATCAGTTTGGCAACTCTGGCTTTCACTCTCCTTCTTTCGTCTTCTTCCTTATGGCTACCACACTTCCATCAACTAAAGAACCCATAACCAAGATCCAACCCATCCTTTGTTCCTTCATCATTCTAATGATATTGGCCTTGTCCTAACCTACCAATCCATTGATTACAAGAATTACACCACTTGGAGTCACATCATGCATGTCGCTACTGTTATGAAAAATAAACTCTCTTTGGTAGATGGAAGTCTCTTGCAACCTCCTTCCACTATAATCCCATGTTTGTTGCTTGGCATCGTACTAACAATGTGGTCGTATCGTAGTTCCACAAATCCATTTTCAAGAGCATTATTCCTAGTGCTCTTTTTTTTCCACAACACACAAGATCTATGAAGATTTGAAAACTATGTTTTCAAGAAAGAATGGACCACAAATCTTTCAGCGTCGTCGATAATTGATGCCTCTTCAACAAGGATTTGAAAGTGTCAGCACATATTACAAAAAACTTAAGTCAATATGGGAAGAGTTTTCTGGTTACAAACCTCATTTTTAGTGTTCTTATGGTGTTCTTCAAAATCTTCAAGTTCATACAGAGTCCGAATACATTACGTCTTTTCTGATGGGTCTTATTAGCTCTTTCTCTCATATTCATAGTCATATTCTTCTTTTCGACCTTCTTCGATCTATTGCTAAAGTCTCTCCCTTATCCTTCAAGAAAAGGTGCAACGTGAAATTATTGATTATCCTTCTAGTGATTCCTTTGTTTTTTCAGTTTGTTCTTCTTAAAGGATTTTTGTTAATCCTAAAACTAAAAATTTCAAGAATTTCTCACATAATTGTAGCCACTTTCTTCTACGTTGATATATAATGTGAGATTGTAAACATCAACTTATAACTTGATTTAGTAAAATTAAGTTAAGCTTAAAATTTATCTTTTTAAAAAAAATAAAGATTAAATATTATTATGTACATAAAGTATGTTGTATATAGTAGTTGTATGCAATTTGATACATTTTTATATGGAATTGTATAACAATTTGTTACTATTATGATGGTTTTACAAATTAAAAAAAATGCAAAAAAAAATTATTAAATGATTCTTTTAGTTATGAAATTTATTCTTAACTAATCCCCGAAACTGATTTTACTCAAACTTGTGAAAGAAATAGTGTTTTGTAAGAGACCATTAATGTTATAAAAGTAAGGTTAGAAATTCATATACAATTGTTGACTTTCCATTCTCATCATGTTGAAAGCTTGAACTATGACAAAAGATGTGGTGTGAAAGACTTGATTTTATTATATGCATGGGTCATGCATTTTACAAAGGTGATTTTCGTGTGTTTACAGTGACTATATTTTATCAAGAAAAAAAGAACTATAGTCAACAGATTACATTTGAATAATAAAAGTCAGTTGTGCATAAAGTTTATAAAAAAGTATATTAAAGTCTCATACAACCTTTGAAAACGAAGGAAAACATGAGAAGTGACTTTTGGGAAAACACAAGAATGATTAGTCCTACGTTAATCACCTGCAGAAATTGTTTGGTTCCTTTCGGTAGTCAACGTCAGATTAGCACTGATTGATGCAATATCTTAATAGAATATGTTTATAATGCTTTTAGGCACAACAATAAAAGGGTTTACTTTATAAGCTTCACAGAATGTGTGGTAGTTTAGATCCCATTAAGATAAAGATAATGAAATTTAGAGTGTATAAAAATATACATATTCTCTGATAAAAACGTGTATTAGCAAAAAACAATAATATAAGTGAGTTTTAAGCCTAGCTCAATCACACAAAATCGGTTTGTAAGGTGAGGTTTGCACTTCACTTATATATTATAATTTGGTTTTATTTTTAGTCGATATGAGACTTTCAACACACCCCCTTCACGTTGAGGCATAAACATCTCGTGCGTGATAGTAGCAATGAATGGTCCGATAGTGGCTCGACAATGGATGAAATAGAAATTCCTAAAAAATAAGAAATATCGCTAAAACCATGACTTTGATACCATATTAAAAAGTGGATTTTAAATCTAACTCAACCCCACAGAACCGACTTGTAAAGTGAGGTTTGTACCTTATTTATATATTATAATTTGGCCTTGTTTATAGTTTTCACCTCACATTCTGTTCATCAAAATGGAATAAATATGGAAATGTGAACTATTTGGTTTATCACAATGTTTCATAACATGTGCTACTAGTGTATTTAATAATTAATTAATTAAAACATTAGAGTTTGATTAGGTTGATGGTTAATTAGTTTAATATTTGGGTTATTGGAGTATGACCGAACTTCTGGTAGTTTAAGATTAAAAGGGAGAATGTTAACTTACTATTATTTTACAATAATTGAACCCGTAATAAAAACGATTAGCTTTGATTTTATGAATATAATAAAGGAATAATCATATCGCCATGAACTTCAAAGCTAATTGTTCGCCACAATTTTTCTTAAAAGTGAAAGTGTCACAGTATCTCATAAAAATTCAATTTAATAAGGATACAAATTTTATCAAGCACTTCGGAAGAGGATATAATTAAATTATGGGTTAAATATGCTTTAGTCACTATACTATCAAGCAGTTTTGGTTTTAGTCCCTCTTTTAAAGTAAGGTACATTTTAGTCCTCTTACTTAAAGAAACTTTGATTTTAGTCTTTGAAAACTAACACCGTTAACTTTTCGCTGAGTTGGCTAACGGGAAATGCCACGCCTTTATTTCTTTTCTGATTCTGGATCATTTTTTCCTCCCTCATCCAGCACTTCTCCACTTCCCCTACGCCATCCATTACCTCCTTTTCAACCACGTCACCCACCTTCCCACCACACCCTCCGACGACTCTTCCTCTGTCGTCCCCACCCTTCTCGCCACCGTCACCGACTTCCTTTGAAACAATGGATGCAAAAAGAGAACCTAAGCCAAAAATAAGCTTCAAGGGCAAGCTGAGGCAGAAATGTTGAACCTGTTTTGGAGAAGTGAGGTTTGGGCTGTCATTGGGTGCGGTGGAGGAATAGATGAATTGTATTTTTTTTTATCATAAATTAGAGTGAAAGTATAATGAGTGTACCATGGTGTGTTGTAAGGGGAGTAGCTTGAATATAACAATTTTGGGTGAATTCGGGTACTGTGTAAAGTGGAGGGGTTTATGTCAGAGATGAAGGCATGGGACTCATGAGTTGGTTAAAATTTTAATTTTAATTTTAAAATTTTAAAATTTTAATTCAAGTATTATCTCAGGTGATAATAATTGTCGTGATTGTTACTATTTAGAGGATTATAATTGTATTTTTTTGATCTCATTATGTTTGGTTCTATTTTTTTCCCTGTTTATTAATGAGTTGAGCAATTATTGTGTATATATGGTGAAAGATATCGAAGGATATAATTTATAAATACATACATATATATATATACTTACATACCTGATACCACTTTATATCCCATATCATTTGCATGGTGGTACCAACTATTTCGTTGCTTAATGTACCTGTTGCTAAGTGTAGCACTGTGTTCCCTCTGTCACCCGTTTCTAAAATTAAGCTATCAAAATTTTCCTTTTTCAAACTCTTTTGTAACATCTCAACAACATTTACTTGCTTATTCTTCACTGCCACAAGCAATACATTTTCTCTTTTACTGCTAGTTTCATATATGACACTTGGAACTTTAGAGTGAAGTCCACCCACAATTTCTGTAATGTCGTTTCTTGCTGCTGTCAAATATGCAGCCAACTTTTCCTCTTTTTTTGTTGCAGATTCCAATTTTTGATTAAAAATTGAAAAAGATACACTCAACCGTTTAGGATTTGTTATATAAAACAGATAAAAATGTGTGTCCATATTACTGTGTTTTAAAGTAGAAAATTTGGTGTTTATTTGAAAGGTTTCACAACAAACATAGAAAGAGAAATTAAGGAAAGGGAAAAGAAACTTTAACAAAAGAGAGGAAGCTTTTAATCATTGTCTTCGAGTGCCTTTTCTATTTTATCACCCTGCTATTTTGAGGTCATGAGAAGCGTATGAGAGAGAAGGGTTTTATAAGAATCACAATGGGGCGCACATGGTCTTCCCCCTTCTGTCTCTACAGTGGATGCCATAAAACCTGCCATAGGTGGAGATGATATAAGGGTATCATCATTTGTTGATTACTCTACCCTTGTCACAAGCTCATCATCTCTCAATTCAAGTGGAAGCATGGGTTTTAAAGATTTAAATGTTACAGTTGTAGAATCTCAATTGAGGGCATCGAATATTTTCATTGAAACTGTGACTGAGGTCTTTCCCCTTCATGTTCCTCTGCTCTTGTCACCTGAATGGTTCGGTTTGGTCGATGTTGTAGAAACTAGAAACGATTGAAACAGTGGCTTTATGGTGGTGTCGGGGTGGAGGCCGAGGAGGAGAGAGGGAGGTGTTGATTTGGATTTTGCAAAAGCAAGGAGTGGTGAAGGGATGCACCATGTGGAGTGGATGAGGTTTTGTTGGAGAGTGAAGTTTCAGAATCGGAGATTTTCAATTTCCAACGTGACATGAAATATTGACACACCGTTAACCAGCTCTGCGAAAAGTTAACGGTGTTAGTTTTCAAGGACTAAAATCAAATTTTCTTTAAGTAGGAAGACTAAAATGTACCTTACTTTGAAAGAGGGACTAAAACCAAAAATGTTTGATATTATAGGGACTAAAAACATATTTAACCCTTAAATTATTATTAGTGTTGATTGTGAAGTGATATAAGTCTGTTAGTTGTATTGGAACAAGCTTTTATTTAAGAATTGAAAAGATTTTTTGACTTTAAAATGTTTAAATAATATGGTTAAATTAATCATCACATATAAACATTTAAAGTATTTAAACTATGGACTGTTTTGAAATTTAAAATTCCGTTATTTAAAAAACATTTTAAAATATTAAAAGAAATAAATATTTATACTGTTCTTAATATCAACTTTTAAATTATGTAAGGAATAATTAATAATTTGATAAGTTTCTTAATAAAAGAGAAGAAAAGTATACTTTAATAAAATTCTCATTGAGATAAAGGTCCACTAAAGAAATACACAATGTTTTTATACAGATAAAATACTTTTTTTTGTCCCAGTTTTGGATGGTAATATTTAAAATGATTTCCATTTTTTTTTTCTGTTCAATATAGTCTTAAAGAACGTAATTTGTGTTCAATTTAGTCCTTTTAACAAACTTCATTTCTATTTTTTTAAATAAACAAGACAAATTCGCGTATTAACAAATTAAAAATCTGTTTATAGAATAAAAAGACGGCATTTTTCAAAAAAAAAAAGCAAAAACAAACTGTCTATAGTTTAGTATTAATACGGTTATTTAGTCATGTTTAACGAAGCACACCAAATTTTTTGCTTGATAGTTCTTCTTGTAATGTTCTTTGTGTTTTCCTTGTAATGCCAAAGGTTGAGAATAAAAAAAAAAAAGGGAAAAACACGGACCTGTTTCCAGCTCTTACCATATCGTATGATAGGAATAAATTACCTGAAGAAAAATATAATAAAGCACAGTTGTTTTGGCATGTGTTTGCTATAATAAAATAATGGCAATTATTATAATAATTATTAAAACTTATATTACATAACAATTGATTATAATTTTTTTATTAATTTTTTAATATTATAATTATACAATAAGAGCACTTATAATTTTCTCAAAGTAAAAGAATGAGTATGAAAAACGGATACAAAATTCGAATTATTAATTATGACAGATATACATTATAAATACATTAACACTAACATGTGATTAGAGTTTAGATAATCTTATATTTAAGCACATAGAAAATTGAAATTCAAATATAATAAAATCAAGAACATAAATATTATTATCGTTTATGGAGAAGGTACATGTATGATGCTTCTAAAACGTCGTGAGTTAATTTATTAGAATTTGTTAGTTAACTCATTTAATTCATAATAAATTCAAAATTGGAAAGGGGAAGAAAAAACTAAAATTGGATATGAAATACAATATTGTGATAATAAAGTTAAATGTTTTAGGCCCATTACAGAGGTTATCGTTGGTATGGATAAAACATAGATTGAAGACTGAAATGTTTAGATAAGCCTCTCCTAATGAAGGATAGCCTAAAAACCCTAAACTCAGGTAAGATCTCAAAAGACAGAGTGGTGTTGGAAATGCAATGGTAAACCATGCCTCCCACCATTTTTGCTCTAATTGTTTTAATGCATTCACAGAGCAGGCCTAACGATACAACAAAACCTGCCACTTGTACTTTCTGACCACAAATTCAACAGCAACGGTTCCATGTCTGCACAGTTCCAGGATGAGAATATCTTACAGGTCATTCATTCTACGAGACAAGCAAAAATAAATGTTGTCAGCATTCCGGAGTAATCAGCTTGGAGAAAACAAATGTTTTTTGGCCATTGGCCATTATCGGGCAGTGGTAGGAGTAGGAGGGATAGAATGACCAAAACAGAGTCCAGAATTGGAACTACAAGATATTCGCACTTTGATAAACATATTCTGACTGCACTAAACAGTTTTTGATTCAACATTGTCACACCCAGAAGAGAAGGCAGGAGTGGTTAAAACGAGTGGAATCATACATGTCACACCAGTGGCTCCAAGGCACCATGTTTTACACAAGTAACAAAGTGCGTGTATGATTGGCGTACCCAATCCTTCGTAACTCTCACAGCACCAAGTTGAAAGGAACCCTTCTAAAAGTGGAACCAAATAATCATCACAAAGAAGCCAAGTCCATATTGTAGGAGGAATATTACACTATTTGGAAAGCCAGATCGAATATAGGCAAACACTCAGACAACTACTCATTTCCTAAGTTTAAAGAACCGTCTTTCATCAACTTTAAGCTCAAGCTATTGAATCTCCCACGTGAATAATGCCTTGATGCTTTTCTCCAATCCGTTCCAGTTTTCATCATAGCAACAAATTCATCGTAGCTGATACGTCCATCCTGCAATTGTTCAAGAATTTGAGGCGACAATTCCCTAATCAAGACTATATCGAAAGAAATAACTCCCGAATATCACCTTATCCGTGTCTACTTCTTGGAAAATGTCATTTGCGACATCTGTACAATCATCTGCTCCATCTTCCATCAAAGCATTCCGTAGCTCATCCGGTTCAATATATCCATTCCCATCTTTGTCAAAATAGGAGAAGGCCTTACGAAGATGATCGTCATTAGCCATCCTTTTTAAATGAAGGGAAACAGCAACAAATTCTCCGTAGTCTAGTGTTCCCTTACTACCTACCTGTTTGTCAACATACAATGATTAAAATACAAAACAAAGAGCAATGTAAACCTAAAATTTTTACTTAGTACCTTCAAAATGTAACTAAACAAACCCAAACAAAATTATATTCGAAAATATATCACAATTGTGCCCCATGCATTTCAATTTATATTTGCAAGTCGACAATATCAACTTTTGTCGGCCAATTTATGATTGTAGCAAGTAACAAGTAACAACATTAGTGTTCAGTCACAATAGTTTAGAGGAACAAGGGGAAATTAGCCATACTTACAGCTTCAATAAGCAACTGAATTTCAGACTCGGCAAGTTGAGACCCAAAGTTTCGAAATCCAGCTTTCAGTTCTTCTATGGAAACAATGCCATCATTATCATTATCCATCTTCTTGAACATATCTTTGATGTCTTCAACTTCTTCATTGGATAAGAAATCAGCAATGACCTGTTTTCAAATGTACAATCTTAGATCCGACATGCTATACAAGCAATAGCCTAAGTTACCACCAGAGATGCAGCGAACTAACCCTAAGGGCTTTTCTTTTGAATCTGTTCATCATTGAAAATTGCTTAAGCCTTGACTTGACAACATCTCCAAGTGGAACATTAGGAGCCTTCTTGGCATTTTGGAGCCAGGGATGCTCTGCAAGGCAAGAAAAAATAGATGAAATTTATTATCTGTCCTGAAAAGTCATCAACATAATTACCACAAGTAATGTTTGTGTTGAAATTATGGGGTTAAGATATTAACAAAGATTGAGTTGATATTATCTAAGATGCCAAACATGTCCTGATGGTACAACAAATCAATGAAGCAGATGACCAAAATAAATAACAAAATTGAAAATTGCCAGAACGAGGACATGACACCCAAAGAACTCTGAGAAACACGTCAGCAAATTGCGAGGCTAAGCTGAAGAAAGAGGCAGGAGTGATACCAATTAAGTAGCACCAAAACAGTTGGGGAAACCAGCCTTAGAACCAGTTGTTAAGGGGAGAGAATCATGTGGTTAAAAAATATTCTACAATGCATCTCAATACTTGATGAGGGACCTAATATAATTCATCACAGCACTGCCCTCAAGAGACAACATCTTGATGGCTCAGACTCTACAACATTTCACTCACTCAACTTTCTCATTGGTCAAAACCTTTCACTAGTCAAAACTCTCTACAAGTAGCTATGCTGAAACATCTGACAACCAACTACAAACGAATGGGAACCTTGGGAGAACCACAACAAAAAAAAAAAAAAAAAAAAAAACTAGCTATGGTAGTAGTATAGTCCAAGGACTTATAATACTCACACCAGAATCTCATACTTCAAACGAGGAACTCCAGGGTTCGTACCTTGCAATCGGATCCTAACACAAAGCTAGATGAACTTGCTAGAAGAAACACACAGTAAAAGGAAGTGAAAATGCAAGGGGATTGACAATAAACTTGAAGAAAGAATCATGAAATGAAATTAGTACTCCAAACTTTAGGGACCTCGACAGTGGTGGTGACAGGACAGTTCACTAAGGATGATACCATCCTAATACCATGTTTAAATTATGGGAGGTATAAAGGGAGGAGAAGAGACAAAAGAGAATATAGCACTGAATCGATATTAACTTAGATGTATGTCATTGCCTTGTTCTTGATAGTTGATATATCCACAGAACTTAGAACACTACCCCATAATTAGACTACCTTTCGTCCTACAGATCACTTCCAAATATATCTATTTTCATTCTATAGCCTTGATTTATTGTAGAATCAATTAATGAGATATGCATTCATTTCCCATGAGAGTGAATGCATTTATTTGGTTATTGGCAAGACAAGTAACAACCATTGGTTGTAAAAAAACACATCTCTCATGGTGTCATTAAATAAACTTGAACCGTTTATCCTGTAAGTATTTTTGGAATACAATTTAGCCAGGATCCTATTAATGAAAATTGACTAACTTCACCACTTTTATTGATATCGATGAATTAGATATTTGTCTCTTATATATTACCTCTAGTCCATACATGAGAAACAAATATTAATTCATCAAGGCCAATAAAAATAGTCAAGTTAGTTATTTTAATTAATAATGTCATAAATTCAAACACCCATATATTTAATAATACTACTCATAATCTACCAGAGAAAATTTCAAGCAATGGGTGTGACTTGTTTTGTTAAATAACTCAATAAATGCATCCATTCTCATGAGCAATGAATGCAAATCTCATTAATAGACTCTCTACAGTAAATTAAGGGTACAAATGAAAGTTAGCCATCAATACATTTAAAAATGGTCCTATGTTTCTTGTGAAAGGACCACAAAGATATCTTCGTTTTGTTTTTCTTATATACAGGAACAGATGTAGCAGTTATTAAAAATTTAAATCCCAGAAGGAGATAGTTTTTACCCATTTATTTTATTCACTTGATTTCATTAATCATACTTGCTGAAACTTTTGGTATTTAATTGAGATCTTAAAAAGGCTCTTAATGGTACTATGAAATGAACATGGAAGAAGATAAACATACCAAGCACTTGTTTAGCAGTTAATCGAAGCTTAGGATCTGGTTCTAACATTTGCCTAACAAGACTTTTAGCACTTTCAGAAATACTTGGCCAAGGTTCCCTTTTGAAATCTATAAGCCCCCGAAGAATGGCCTGTGCAACTCCTTGCTCAGATTCTGCATAGAATCAACATCAAGGAAAGAAAATAAGAAGACATTTTTCGAGCAACTGAAATAAGAAAAAGAACCGAGCTCAAAAGCCCAAAACTCATAATATGCTTGAGCCAAAAGAAAAAAGCAACTAGCAGATTAAAACCAAGCCAGAAAAGAAAAGTATGTGTCACAAACCAAAAGAAAAAGACAAAAAGTCTAAGCATGCAAGTATTAGCACAGAAAATGGGACACACATGAATGTTTGATGCCAATGCATATATAAAAAAAGGCATGCATAAAGAGCATTGTAAGAATATAACGATTTATACCAGCCCAAAACGGGGGAACACCACACAGTAAGATGTAGAGAATTACTCCTGCACTCCATATATCTATTTCTGGTCCATAATTCCGCTTGAGAACTTCTGGAGCCATATAATATGGACTTCCAACAATTTCTGAGAACCTCTCACCTGGAAATTTTTATATTACACACAATTCATTATGGAAAATAAGTCAGATACAGCAAGAATGAAATAATATATACACACTCATAAAGAAATATATATATATATATATATATAACATTGAAACATGAGTAGACAGCAAAGTAAGCCAACATTAAAGGGCGTTAAGTTTGTTTCTCGATTTCATTTACAACATGTCCCCATTACAATAAGAAAGATAAGTTAGTTTCTTCTTGTACCCTGTTTTCAATCTTTTCTGAAAGAAACAGTCAAAATCTTAAAACAATAGTGCAGTTAGATTCAATTTATTCCCCTGCTTTCAAAAATTGTTTACAACATTGCTTAGAAAAAAAATTTAAAGCAAAAACACTGTAAAAATGTGTTTGGGTTTTGGTGATGTTTATAATTTATAGAAATATCAACAATTGATATTATAAATGATATCAATGTATTTTTTAAGCACAAATTCATGACTTTCAACACAGCAATTATTAAACCGCACCTTACCCTCTGAAGTCTACAATTTAAAGGGGCAAAATCCTTTAAAATAATTGTACAGAAACTGGCCATTAAAAAAAAACATTATCTTAGAAATTAGCATTATTTTAGCAAGTAAAATGAGACAGCCATAGAATGGAGAGAAATCGTGCAACATTTTCACAGACAATTAAACAAAATACAGAACATAATCACAAATTCAAGAGTGAACTCAAAAGTCAATTACACTTCCTTTTGGAAATGTGAAAATATAGGACAAGACCCTCTCCTAAACTTTGTTGGTGGACCTAAAAAGATGAGTAAAGGAAGCAGCAGTGCACCACTACACAAACCCATACTCTGCTACAATGTGGCACCATAGTGTTTGCACAAAACCATGACGATAAACATTAGGCAAAGAGTCCTCTGTTTTGAAAAAAAAAAGGAAATGGAGGAAGAATGGGATGATGAGGACCTCTTTCAACCGGAAGAGAAATTTCTTGTTGCAGATAAAAAGACAATCAGAAGAGATAGGCTCATTTATTTATAACATTTTAAAGAATTGAAGCCAAACATTGTTTTACCGTCCCTAACCCTACAACACCATCAAAGCACAAAAACATGGCAGTGTAATTAGCAGGAAAGCTCCTAACGTCTCCATACTACACCTCACAAGAAAATGAGATGGTTTCTACAGTGTCAGGCCTTTTCATCAGCAGCATCTCAACCTCCCAATTGATCTCCAAAACAGTGTCTTCAGTAGCATAAAAGAACCAGGGAAAAAGGGCTCTTAGGGTGCAAAGTCTTCAAAGTTCAAAATGTATACCCCTAACAAGCTAGACTACACAAAATTACTCAAATCCTGCAACCAGTATAGTTCAACGAGAAACAGTTTAAGAAAATCATAGAAATACCAAATAAACAAAATAACCAAATAAAGAAAGAAAGACCAAACACGCCAAAAAGGGGCCAGAGCAGCAGTTCACCAACCATATATAGCAAATACAGGCCAAATCTAGGAAGAACAACACACTGACCGCACACTGAGAGACATAATTTCATAGAAAGACCCAAGGTCTTGCAACTCTTCCATTGCCAAAATTGACACCAGTGACCACCCAAATGCAGTCAGCAATGACAATTTTCCTCCTCAAACACTGATTGACACAACGCATTTCCAAAGAGCTAGAAGAAAAGCCAAATCCGAGACAGGAAACAACAAGTAAAATTGAATCTGAATTTAATACTAATTGAACTCGCCAGTGCTCCAGCCAATCACCATTTTCATAACAAGCCATTACACCAGGCCAGCCCCCAACCCTAGTCAGGCGGCTCCATCTACACACATCCACCACACCACACACAAACACCATAAAATTAAGTATGTCCGAAAGTACACATTCTCCAGTGTTCACATGCGCTCAGGTTTTGGGATATTGCCACAGTCACATCACAATAATACCCAACAGGATGGGTTCCGGTCAACAGAAAACCAAAACTTCTGCTCGGGATATGTTAAGATATCACCCAGAGGTCATCGAGAGAACCATCAATTTTAATGAATCTATATACACCACAAGCAGAGAAGAATCACCCATGCTCCAGTTTTCCAGCAGCAGTGAGTTGACAGAAGTAACTCTACTCTGATTTCTAAACAGATTCAAACAATAGCCACCTCTTCAAGAATACATTCCAACATAGAAACAGATGTGATAATGTACAAGTAAAACCTAGTTCAGTGAACTCAACACAACAAAAAAAGACCTCCTCATTCATAAGGAATGATACTGCTCTAATACCATATTAAGAGATAGAAAACGAGATATATATATATATATATATATATATATATAGAGAGAGAGAGAGAGAGAGAGAGAGAGAACTACCTAATAACGCTGAATGGGAAGTAAGTAATGTGGTACTCTAATACATAACCTAGAGCTCTCACTCTAATTAGTAGTCCTAAAGAACTAGACAAGCCTACTACCAGTAACCTTAATATATTTCAACAAAACCATCAAAAAAGAACCAAAAGCACTTTGTTTGAACACAACCATACAACAGCCACAGAAAAATACCACCTTAGTGTTAGAGTACTTATTTCTTATCCAAATGAAGGGTAGCAACCCCCAGCATAGTTGAAATAAAGTCTACACTTCATCCCACATGTTGCAATAGAGTTTAGAAGAAAGGGAAAATAAAAGGATTGACAAATGGTACTAACAATGAAAAAGTGATGGTCTAATCCAACACAAGCAAAGCAAACTGCCAAGCTTAGCGCTAGCTGATCTATCATTACCGCAACCGACTCCACAATTTCAACATCAGACAACAGGTTGACCACTTAGTATTCGCCCTCTCATCTTTCAATCAAAATCACATTTTTAAATCCAATCACCGTAAGAGTAAACATAAATAACAAGGCACCCATATTACATAGATGCCGTTCAGAGCTTGAGTTAAAAACAGCATGGAAATTTAGGTGTCAACGACCGTACCAACTAAACAACCATCTTACTTCCTTTAGTGCTGCAGGCGCAGAATGTAGACAGTACAAAACCTAACTGTACCAACTTCAAGTACACTAGACAAGGTCCTTGGTTGGATAAATTTCTCTATAAATACTTAAAAATTGTAATAGAAAAAGAAATAAATTGATTTTATCCAGTAAGCTATAAACAATTTATAATACTTAACTACTTTAAATAGAAGCTCTCTGGTTTAACATCTCCAAGAGCTTAAGTTTTCCTAACGAGACAAATTTAATTCAATTTCTTTTATTTTCTTCCCTTATGAGCGTTTATAGTGTAAATAATCCAAATTAAGCCTAGACACCATCACAGGCATCTGAAACACCAACATAGTCTTCCAAACAATAACCCCACCAATCAAGTACAAACTCAACCATACCTTCCCATTCCAAACCAAAATTCCCCAATGCAGTCAATGAAATCCAAATTCACTCACGGCCGTACCTGGCTTGAAGAATATGGAAAGCCCGAAGTCAATAGCCTTGAGCGGCGAATTCTCCTTCTTGTTTGCAAACAAGAAATTCTCCGGTTTCAGGTCGCGGTGGATGACCCCGTGCTTGTGGCAGAGCTGCACAACCTCCACAATCGTCCTAGTGACAGCGGCAGCAGCTCGCTCGGTGTAGTGGCCGCGGGCGACGATCCGGTCGAAGAGCTCACCCCCCTCGCAGAGCTCCATGACGAGGTGAACGGCATTGTCGTCCTCACAGGCTTCGCGGAGTGACACGATGCTGGGGCTCTCCGGAAGGTGGCGCATGATGGCGACCTCGCGGCGGACGTCCTCGACGTCGACGGCCGTCCGGAGCTTCCGCTTGGAGATGCTTTTGCACGCGAGCAGCTCGCGCGTGTCACGGTCGATGCAGAGGTAAGTCACGCCGAACTCTCCGCGGCCGAGCTCGCGGTCCACGAGGTAGCGGTCCTCGATGTTCTCCTTGGGCACGCCAGCAAGGACCGTGATCGGCGCCTTCTGTTTGACAGCCTCAGCCCCGGAACCGCGCTTGCCATGGTGGTCTGCGTTGGAGAAGCTCGATTTGACGTCCTCGCGGGCCACGGCGGCCGGGGATCTGCAGCAGTTTCCCATGGTAGGAGGAGCGGAGATCGCGGCGGAGGGGAGGGTTTGGGAGGAGATGGTGGACGAGACGTGCTAGCGTTTCACATCATAATGCGGAAACCCTAACCCTAGAATGTGATTTTGAAAAAGAAGGTGTGATTGAAACGAAGGTGACGAAGACGATGAAGAAGAAGAGTAAGAGAGTGAGAATGAGTGTGAGTGAGTAGCGAGTGAGGTGAACGTGGGTGTGTGAGGGTGTACGGTAACGGCTGGGGATGCGGTTTTTTAGGAGCCAGGAACCTCGGGTTTTCGCCATTTCATATATAAATTTATTTATTCCTCTTTTTTCGTTTTCAATGAACTTTTACTTACTATTAAAATACGTTTTGTTTAGAGTAATTCTTAATAAACAAAACATTTTCCTCTTTTGTGACTGCGAAAGTTAACTAGTAATGATAATCAATACAACTGTAAACAAAAAGAATTAATAAATACAACTGCAAAAGTGATAGTTTTGTTTTTTTAAGCACTACCTTCCAAAACCAATCAACATTATTTCTCTAATAATCTGAAATATCGAAATTTATGTATCAAATTCTACTAGATATTCTTTACATATATAAACAATATTTAAGTCTTCGATCTTATCTTTAAAATTCAAGTTTATAATTATTTGTCTCGAAGCATGTGGGAATATTTATAGAATTTTATCAAAGAGTTAAATATTTTAATGATAATTTAAAACATTGAACGGTTGTGTCCTACAATATTAATATGCAAAATATATTAAATACTATTAAATAAAATATGAAGTTGAAATAAATATACGGTTAGTAAGAATTATAGTGCATTCATGATAATCATTTCTTTTCATGGGTTATATTTAGGTACATCAAAACTTGTTATTAAATGTGTGAAGTAATTGATAGAAGTACATTTATTTAATTGACAGTTTTGAATTTGTCTTAGTAGTTATGTTAAGAAAGAGAAGTTAAGTTTGTTACTTCTCACCTAGAATATTCATATTCAAACATAAATAAAAAAAAACATTTCCAATTAAAGAAATTAATTTAGATTCTTAACATTTTCCGATGAACAAATTAAATAATCCTGTTGAAATTACCTAGTAGTTTACATATTCTTACATAAACAAAATAAGTGAAGGAGACAAAGAATTTTTAAAGTAAAAAGACAGATATGGTATATATATATTTATGTGACGTCTAAAGGAGAATTGGATGTTTGATTTGGAAGAATTAATGTTTAAAGAAAAATTTGATGTTTGATTTGGAAGAATCGATATCTAAAGGTAATAAAACTGTAACTTTTTAATTTTGTATATATGTATACCATTTGATGTCTGATTCTGAAATTAATGTTTATATCTTATTTTGACCTTTGATTTTGGGAAACTGACATCTAGAATAATGTTTTATTTACAAAATAGATATTTTTTTATATTAGATTTTCTTTAGTTAAAAGTTAAATACGTGATGTTGAATCCTATTTATGCACTAGTCTCATGCCACGGCATTTTCTTTAATTTTCATATAAAGCAAAATCATAAGTAACACATATTATCGCAAAAAATTAAATTTATGTTAAAAAAGGTTTGTTTTCTGTTTAGGTTTCTTCCAATTTGTTTGCGAGCACATCTTGCAAAATAGCGGAAAGATCTGTTGAGGTATTTGTTTCCTGGTAAATGGTGCTACTTGACATGATCCTACTTGCTGTTATATTTGGCAAACATATGTACTATGTAGTTTTCTAGTGGTGAAGAAGAAATCTTGTTATACGACAAAATTCAATAATTGAGATGATAGTTTAATCAAATAAAAAATGTTTCATGCACTCAATTAAAAAAAGCTGCATTGCTTCAAATTACCAGCAGACATGTTTATTGATGACTATTGAGAATGTGAATATGCAAACAACATTCTACCATTTTAAAAAAAAAGAATTACTTTAATGAACATGTGCACACTTCCCTAAAATAAAGATGGTTTACTGTCCCAAGCACTGGAAGCATCTCTTAAAAATGACTACAAAGTGTCACACACTTGTCTGTATTTAAGGCATAAAAATGAACATTGGAAATCTCACCTGGCTCCAATTCACACTAGCTACATGCAGCTATTTACTAAAAAAATTTGAACTTTCTCATTAAACATGGCTTAAGAAAATATTAACTCCTTAAATACAACAATTTAAAAGGAACAAGATAACTTTAAGATATAATTATGTAACGAGAACATAAAAATTATCCCTCTCATTTATACTTTCTTAATAGACAAAACCAAATAAGTATTTATCCTTTCACGAATATGCAATCTTGTTTAACATGCAAAAAAGTAACGATTATCAGAGGTATTGTATTGGTGATCGATGAAGTCAATTTATAATATACAAGTGAATGTAAATTTTACTTTATAAGTCTTTTTTGTGGAGTTAAGTTAAAACAAAAATGATTCATTGACACACTTAAATTTTTTACATTCATTTGATACTATCTTTCCTTACTTTTTACTCTTTTCTTTCTTGGAAAAATATAAAAATTTAAACTTTTATAATTATTTTACCCTTATATTTTGTGTCAAATGAATGTAAAAGAATGTCACGTTAAAATTCACTTTTTATTATAGTATTAAAGTTGTTAAAGTCTATTTTAACCATATTTTTTAATCTAATATCAAATTACTATTAAACCATCTATTAATATCTAATTTCATGTTCAAGATGTAGAAATCTTGATACAAGAGAACATATTAAAAGTTTCGTATCGATTATAGATAAGATTATTTCAATTTCTTAAAAATGATAGAGAAATGAGATTAAAGAAAAGTTGAAGAAGAGAAAATGGAGGAAGAAAAAAAGATTTGAAAAAATAAGAATAGAAGATGGCATGTGGTGTCTCTTTAATTTACAAAGACATGAAACCAAGGGGACCTTCTTGTCTGTCTTGTTTCTGTGTTTGTTAGTGTGAAAGAGGAAGGGAGTGGGTCTGGTTGGGCATCTCTACCAACCAGTTTTTCTGATTGTATTTCTGAAGTTGCTTGCATTGTTGGGGTGCTTGTTTAAGAAGCTCCACAAAGCCTTGGATCACACCCTCAACAAAGGGCACCAAATTATGACTCATCCAAACCTTTTTTCTGACCAAACCTTATTATATTAATGGGTCCATTAATTGGGGAACAAGAGTTATTATGCCTCATTTTGTATTCATTATCTTCTCATTGGAAGCAGAGAACAAAGACAGATATTTCCAAACAACTAAAAGATACACGACAAACATCCACACAAGAAGCCCAAATACACAAATCCTATTCAGATTTTATGCTTTCTCAATTTCAACATTCAAACAACCTTCTTCTTTAATCAAACCCTTCACAACAATTGAATCAAATATATATATATGAGTGATTGGCAACAGAGCTATGCATCATTATAGCATGTACAGAAAAGTAGTCAAATAAGGGAACTTTTGCTTATAAAAGTGCACTTGTATAAGAACTACAATAACTTAGCTTCTCATTTTGTTGAACCTTGGCATTCCATATACAGAACCTTCCCTTTAAGTGTTGTCTCTGTAAACGGACATCACACATGAGTATAGTGTAGAAAGTAGACAAATTTTTAAGTTGGAAAGAAGGAAAAATGAGTAAGAAGTTGATTCAGTGGTCAAAATTAAATATTAATGGGAGCCAACTTTTGGCAACACTGCAGCTTTTTTTATTAAAATTGTTAGATTGTACTGGTTTTTCCTTGGTGACTGGTTTAGCACCTTTTTTAGCCAAACCAAAAAATCTTTAGTGATTTGTTTTGTTAGGTCATTTAGTTGGTGCTGAACATTTTGCTAAATTTGGGGACATCCATGGTTTTTCTTTTTTTTTTTTTTCCTGGTGCAGTGTGACCAAATTTTCTTCTCCAAGCTGAGAAGCCAAATGATTATTTGTTGATGATCTGTTCTCTCTTTTGCTTATCTTATATACCTAATATCCAAATCCTTGGTCAAAGTTGTAGAATGATTTTATATTGAGAGTACTTATGAATTGGACATCTGGAATAATTTTTCTCTCACTTTATATTAAAAAAAGTGTATCCATGTAAAGAATAGAAAAAATAAGTTTATCAGGAAGTTGCTTTAAATGAAATCCAAAACCTAATTATATAAGTGTTAATAAGCTTAACTAAATACTGCTCTTGAGCAAATAGTAAAAGTAAGAATTATAGTTTTATGTGGGTATTTGAAAGTACTGCAATGCCATCATTGTGTAAGTTATTTGCATTGTGGTAACTTCACTTGTAAACAATGATACTTATCATACTAAAGAGTCAAAGTAGTGCTAGAATATTATCATTAGTCATATTCCTTACTTAAAAAGAAAGGCATTGTGATGAAACAAATTAATCTATCAATATAAGTTAAATTTGGGATACATATCCACAAATCTAACACCTAAAATTACTGCTAGCAATAATAAAAGTTTATCTGTAGAAGAACACAAACCAAAGCCTCCTTTATAATAGAGAATAGAGAGCACAGTATGGTGAAAAAGGTTCATCTGTCTGCTTTACCTAACTAGAGATAGGATATATAATGTTGGTTGCACAGTATCAGCAGGCTCAAAGTCTTCTCCATACAAAACACATTGTTGGTTACAAAAAGGAAATTTCATTTTTCAACACTAGACAACCCATGTCAAAGTAAACAGTGCCTTCTTTAAATTCGTTAAGCTTGCTTTACATCTACTTAACTTTCAACATTGACTGTTTTGTTTTTTGGTCGATGAAACTAGGATGCTTGTTCCTCAAAATATTTGTGTCTCATTATTTGATTTTTCTTATTTATATAGTTTAATTCCATTCAAATGTACTATTACATGCAAACTTATGAGTTACAACCTTATGAGTTGATTTAGATTTTTTAATCTAATAGTCCATTTTAGTTTGTTTTGGGTAATTCGTTTTGATTTGCCATGAATATTCCTATAATATTTGCCAATAACTTTTTTTTTGAAAAAAATTAATCATATAAAGTTCTTTTCTTGGAATAGAGGTAGATAGAAATCCAGCCCAATTTTTATAACAAAGCACCAATACCAATAGAAAATGAAGTGTTGCACTTGCATGATGTTGAAATATTATTCCATAAAAAGAAAAAAAAAACTGTCTAAGGCCCATATGTAGTCCAAGAAATTAGAGATCTTGTTAAGGATAGTTGGTAAGGCTTTTTTCACAAATCGATTGATATTTTATATTTATAAAAAAAACGGTTAACGACATTCTTTTTAGCATATTTTTTTCTATTATTGAAATTAACAAAGTGTATACATTTCACTTAATGATTTCAAATTTTCACCGATTCAAATTTACAAACTATTTTTAGTTGTTAATGTTGGATCTCAGTTTTATTTAATGATTTTCTTTCTAACTTTATAAATTTTATTTTTATAAATTCCAATTGATATAGTAAGATATGTTTTGAAAAGAATGCTATTAAAACTTCTTTAACATTATAATATGATAAAAAATGTGATCCTTTGTTGGTATTGTTGCAGCAAACGTAGCATAGCACCATTTTGATAAATATAATGTACTAAGGAAAGAAGTTCTTTCTCTTCACACACTAGTAAAAATATGGTTTTTTAACGTGCCTATTATGTTTCGGTTCACAAGAAACCGAAGCATAAGTTGGTGTGGTGGCATTTTTGAAATTCTCGTTAACGTATATACCACGGTTCCTTTACAACCGCGACCATAAAAGGTATACGGCCTCAGTTACCCAAACAATAGAGGCATAAAACCTTATCAAATTCTGACTTTCCCCATATGGCTAGGGATGACAACGGGTCGGGACGGACACAAATAGTGTGATACCCGAACCCGACCCACACGTAAAATTTGTACCCGTTGCCCGTCCCGCTACCTACCGGGTACCCGTATTAAAAAAACTTGCGGATTTTTTTCAATCTGCGGGTATCCGTTGGATACTGTTTATACCCATTTTCCAATAGTGTGTTCATTATTATCCAAGCCCAATGGCCCAAACTCTATTCTCTCTTTTTTTTTCAAAAATCACAAACCCTAGATCTACTCCAAAGCTTATCAGATCTACACTTCAAAGAGAAACCAGGACTCCGAAAGTTGTTGAGTTCATTTTGTCCAAGCTCAGATCTGCAACAAAGCATCTCAGATCTGCCTCTAGTCGCCGTCTCCTCACATCATCGACCACTTCGTCTGCCACCTTTGCCTCCTCGCCGTAGACTCAGTCGTCACCGTCGTGCGCACCTCGTCGATGCACTCCAGGATGAAAAGAAGAGGTTGAACAGTGGAAATCAAAGATCAATCGATGGAGAAGTGTTTGATCGGTGAGAAAGGTGGAAAAAGACGTTTTAATCGATGAAAGTATCAGAAGTGGTAGAGGAGATTCGAACCTATAAGGATATGTTGGTGGAGCAAATCTCTGCAGTTCTTAGAACGTGTGAGGATATGTGAAAGTATAAGATTAAGTGAAGTAGGAGCATTGTAGCAGGAGATGAAAAAGTTTTGTTTGTTGTTGTCGTTGATAGTGGTGGGAATGCATATGTTGGAGGAACGACTTCTAGGGGAAGCACCAATGAGAGGATGAAACCCTAAAAAAGGGATTTGGGATTTGGCCTAATTTTAAAGCAGATTTAACAGAAAAAAAAGCCTAATTAAAAAGTTAGAAAAAAATTCTAATGGATAAATTGTAATTTCATTTTTCTAACAGGTAAAGGGTACCCGCGGGTACGAATAGTGTGATACCTGAACCCAATCCGTTAACAAGCGGGTATTAAAATACCCGCTACCCACAGTACCTTTTACCCGCGGGTATTAAATACCCGTAGTGGATTTTATTCGTGGATATCCACGAGTACGGGTTTTTTTGCCATTCCTACACGTGGCACTCCTACAATAAATGGACAGGTAGAGCGTCAGGGAATAGGCCACGATTCACCTCGGAACCGAGGCATAAAATCCCCTATCAAATTCTGACATTTCCTGCTGCAGTCTGAACACCATAAAGGTTAGGGAGTAGAACGTGGTTCCCTTACGAACCGAGGCATAAACCCCCTGTCAAATTCTGACTTTCCCCACGTGGTACTCCTGCAATAAATGGGGGCAGGTAAGCGTCAGGGAATAGGCCGCGGTTCCCCCATTGAATCGAGGCATAAAACCCCTATCAAATTCTGACATTCCCTACTGTAGTCTGAACACCATAAAAGTTAGGGAATAGACCGTGGTTCCCTTATGAACCGAGGCATAAACCCCTTGTCAAATTCTGACTTTCCCCACGTGGCACTCCTGCAATAAATGAGGGCAAGTAAGCGTCATGGAATAGGTCGCGGTTCCCCTTTGAACCGAGGCATAAAACCCCATGTCAGGGAATAGACCGCGGTTTGGCGGTGAACCGCGGCATAAAGTTTGAAAAAATTTCAAAATTCCCATTACAGATGTATTTTGAATTTTCTTTTCAGGAGAATAGGCCTCGGTTAAGTGGGGAACCGAGGCCATATCCCCTTTATTACCTCGGTTACTCAATGAACCGAGGTAGTAACCTTGCCTAGGTTAAAAAAAATAAAATGCAAAGGAACAGTGTCATCGTCTTCCTTCGTGCAAACAGTTTCAAAAAGCCTTCATCTTCCTTCCTCTAGCACGCGACTTTGCTTCCATTTTCCATCCATTTTCACCGTTTAAACTTGCTTTTGTTCAGTGTCGTGGCCATTTTCAACGTTGAGGAAGATTTTTAACCGATCAAAATTGTTCGAAACGTCTTTTTGATTTGGTTTTTTCGATTCTTCCCCTTAGAGGTAAATTGCGTTTTAATGTTTGTTTTTCTAAAACTAATATTTGTTTGTATATTTTTGCAGGTTTGAATTTTTTAGAGTTGGATTTTCTAGCGTTTTGATCACGGGTTGTCCATCGTTATTGGCTTTTCACACTATCAGGTTCTTATATTAATGTTTAAATTTTACTTTTATAAGATTGTATAATTTTGTATGATTGAATGATCATATAATTTTGTATCTTTGAATAATTTTGTATGATTGTATAATTTTGTATGATGATATGATTTTAAAGTTTAATTTTTTTATTTTACAATGTTATTTTTATGTTGAATATATGTGATTATTTTAATGTTTTTTATTGAATGATTGTATGATTGAATTGAATTAACCTTAATTTGTCGTTAAATGATGAATAATTTTTTTGTATGGTAATTTATAGAATATATAAATCAGAATATTTACGTATGGATCGAAATTGGATTAATTTACCAAGCATTAATGCTGCGTACGAGAGAGGGATAAAGGAATTTATACAATTTGCACAACGTAATGAGGGTACAAGTGATGATGAAGTGAAATTTAGATGTCCTTATGTGAACTGTTTGAATGCGAGAAAGTTGAACGCAACCCAAATTAGAGAACATATTATTTGTGATGGTTTCCTAAGATACTCTACGACATGGATATGGCACGGCAAAGAAGATCGACCGAATGAAGACAAATTAGAGGACATGATCCGTGATGTTGGTGTAGAAAATTTTGCCAAAGCTCATGTGTATGAGATGATGTCGACTGATGCGGAAACACCTTTGTATGTCGGTTCAACTAAGTTCACACGTTTGTCAGCGGTGTTAAGGCTCATGAATTTGAAGGCGACCAATGGATGAACTGATAAGAGTTTCACAGAATTATTGACGTTGTTGAATGAAATGCTCCCAGATGGAAATACACTACCCACTCGTAATTATGATGCGAAGAAAATTATCTGTCCAATGGGTATGAAGTATAAAAGAATACATGCTTGTCCTAATGACTGCATTTTATATAGGAAAGAGTTTGAATTTTTGACAAAGTGTCCAAAATGTGGGTTATCACGATTCAAGTCAAAAAACAATAGTGAAGATAATGGTCAGATATAAAAGAATGGATTTGCTTTGAAAGTAGTTTGGTACCTTCCAATTGTGCCCAGACTTAAGTGTTTGTTTGTGAATCCCAAAGATGTTAAAAACCTTAGATGGCATGCAAATGAGAGAAAAATTGACAGAATGCTTCGTCATCCAGCTGATTCAAAGCAATGGAAAAATATTGATCAACAATTCCCATAATTTGGTAAAGAGTGTAGAAATCTTAGGCTTGGTTTAGCCATTGATGGAATGAACCCATTTGGTAATCTAAGTACCAATCACGGTTGTTGGCCAGTTATATTGATAATTTAACACTTATCTCCTGCATTGTGCATGAAGAGGAAGTACATGATGTTGTCTATGATTGTATATGGTCCAAAGGAGCCTGGAAATGATATAGATTTTTATCTAAGTCCACTAGTTGAAGACTTGAAGTTATTGTGGGTTGATGGGGTTGAAATATGTGATGCGTGCAATGTTATTTTGCACCATTAATGACTTTCCATCTTATGGTAATTTGTTAGAATACAATGTAAAGGGTCATAAAACATGTCCTATATGTGAAGAAAGAACTGCAGCTCATTAATTGAAACATGGAAGAAAGACAGTATATCTGCGTTATCGGAGATTTCTAAAATGTAATCATCCATATCGAAGGTTAAAAAAAGCATTCAATGGATATTAAGAGAGAGACGAAGCATCAAACCACTTATTGGCCTTCAAATTCTTGAAAAAGTTAATAAAATACATCATGTATTTGGGAAAACATCTAAGAAGTCATTTGTAACTACCCCTTGGAAGAAGAAATCAATATTCTTTGATCTTCCATACTGGTCAAAGTTAGATGTTAGACATTGCATAAATGTGATGCATGTAGAGAAGAATGTATGTGATAGCTTGATTGGTACATATTGAAGTTAACGAAGACAATCTGACTAATATTCATATTACTGACAACCATTCATTTCAAATTACGACAAATTTGGATGACCAACCTCTAGTTGACGATGTATATGCAATTCGGTCAGATCATAATGAGGGAATATACATATGATGAATACATATCTTTATGTATGAATTTCAAATTTGTGTATAAGTGTTTTATTAATATTACATAAGTCTTTTATTAATATTTCCTATGACTATTATTACATGTTTTGTTCAATTATATGATATTACATAAGTCTTTTATAAATATTACATGTTATTTATTTTGATAGATATATGGCTGACCATCCACATTTATCAAGGGATGAAGCTCCCCCTTCCAGAACTACTAGAGGACCCACCAGAATGAAACAACTTTTGGTCAGAAAAAATACTGGTGAAATAACACCCGTGAATGTTAATGTGATCACGGGTGTGGCATCTGGCCCCAATGCAGATGACTTCCGATCATACCTTGGAGTAGTGTCAAGTGATAGGATTAGTATTCTTAGTCCATTTTTGACCATGTGTCCGAGGTTGATCGGAACATTATATGGAACAATATATTGGTAAGTTAATTAATATCATTTGAATTACAGTTTGTTTATATTGATAATTTTGAACTGATACCACTTTATTATGTTTATTTCAGATGACATTTGACATTCCAAATGTCGCAACACTTAGAAACAAGTATTTATCAACTATTGTTGAAAACTTTCAGGATTTTAAGAGTAAGTTGACCTCGAGATATATATTTGGAAGCAAAAACATAAGTCTCCATGTCAAACATATAAGGCCATTGATGAGGAGACTTGGTGCCTCTTTGTACATATTCGGACATTATAGGAATAACAGGTTAATATAGTTGATATTATTCAATTCCTCATTAACAAATATATATCATATGAACTAATTAATTAAACATACGTGACATGCAAAAAGAAGCAAAACACAAGGAATAAGTGCTTAAAATAAAACCCACACCTATTATCTCGTGGTGGGTATAGGAAGCTTAATGAGAAAATCCTCAAGCAAAAGGCAGAAGCTAGACCATCATCTGAGGGTGGTAGCCCCCAGCCTCCTTCTCCACCTTCTCGGCATGAGAAATGGAAGTTGGCTCGTTTAAGAGCATTGGGCACCTACTCTTCTGACACTACACGGGAAATATCTGAAAGAATTGTAAGTTATCACTGTTCCTAAAATAATAATATTTTCATTATACATACTACCTTGAACTTTTTAAAGAATAATGGTGTTTTGTAATGTTAGAGGACTCCTTGGTTGAGCAGAGCTCCCAAGGTCAATTCACTCCAGAGGATCGCCAAGATATTCTTACCGCTGCAATTGGACGACCTGAGCACCCTGGACATGTGCGTGCTGTTGGAACTGGAGTAGGCATTCGAGATTATTTTGGGAGCTCTTCTCGTCAAACTTCATATGCATACAGTGAAGCACAAGAACAAAGGCTGACACAAGAGATCAGAAAAAAGCTTCAAGCGGACCTTAGGGAGGAGCTTAAGGTGGAGCTTAGGACAGAGCTTAGGATAGAGCTTGGGACAAAGCTTAAGGATGAATTGTATAATGAGGTCACTACAGAAGTGACTGACAAAGTTATGCGCCAGTTCCAGCAGCAGTTTGAGAGCTATGGCATGCACCCGATGCCATCTCTTGTACAGGAACAGGAACATGTTGTGCCTCCCACATGTAAAATTAATAAACATTTATGTTCAATAATTTTTATTTTTTGTATAATCTAACATTTACTCTGATAAGGAAAAGCGGGAAAGGAAGTTGTTCGGCACCAGCCGTCCTAGGGGATGACATGGACGATGTTAGTCCATGTCTGCTATACATTTTAGATGGTACCGGGACGATGCTGGTAGCTCGTGGAACAGTGTTTCAGGCAGCGACTGTTATTCATGGTATGGAGCTATCAGAGGATGAGGTGAAGGTCTCAATAGACGACATTATCATACCAGATGCCTCAGTTCCTCTGCCCACAGATGAGATTTTCACTGTAGCACAGACATTCCAGTCTTTTATCGCTTGGCCTAAACACTTGTTTGGTTCAGTTTCTGACCCCCCCCCCCGATATGGAATTCTACTTTACACTTCTCAATTTTAAAGTTTACATGTTATTGATGTCAAAACTTATCTTATTTTTCCATGTAACAAGAGATGCATGCACAGGAGAATATTCCTTTATCTGAGGACGATCCTCTTGGTTCATTGTAGCTACTTGCTGACATCATTGAAAATAAGCCTTTGGAGGTTGAATATGATGCTAATGTATTTGGGATAGGCTCTAAGGTCCCAATATACCTGCATACCCAAGATGTCAGAGAGCTTGCGTCCAGAACAAAAGAGTTGAATATTGCATTAGTTCAACTATCGATGATGTAAGTCTATGAGAAATTATTTATATAAAATTGATTTATATATCAAGTATACTTATATCAAAGATAATTTTTGATTTCAGGTATATGTTTGGTGTCAGTAACAACTTGGGGTACAATGATGACTATGGATTCATTGATCCCCAAATCATTCACGAAACAAATGATTTTGATGAGATCACAACATATCTCACAAGAAGATTTGCAAGCGGGAAGAAAATACATTTTATTCCTTATATATCTAGGTAAGTGAACTTTGTTAACATAATAAAGTTCCATATGTGATTTTAATATATAATAATTAAGTTATTATTAATTTCAAGCGCCATTGGCAGGTATTTGTTATTTCTGTACAGGAGAGCTATGCTTTGTGGTTATGCTCATTGCACAAGTCTCCTTCCACACATCTCAGACAAGCAGTTGATTGGTGAGAACCTCAATGTTTGGACTTTCTTTGTTATATAAATGAATGCTAAAACCTTTTTTTTATATATATAGTTCTATTTCAGCAAGTATGATGTTGGTTGGGAGATCAATTGCTAATAGTAGAAAGCTTGCATGGATTGCTCTCAAGGTTTGACATATGCTAAATCCATACTTTCTTATAATTGTTTTGTTTTAATGCTTTTCAGTAACTATTTACAACTATGATGATATATTGTAGTGTAACAGACAAAATGAGTCATATGAGTGCGGATAGTATGTAATGTATTGGATGACCCACATTATTCGTGCTCATATCACAAGAGGCTGGAAAACGGTAATATTTAAATTTAATGAATTTTGATTTTCTCCAACATTTAGAATTCATATACACTAATTAATATCAATTGTCTTGTGCAGAGATTCAAGACTCCTACTCCAATTCCTGAGAAGCCACTTACATTCCTGAGGAAAGCTATTGCAAAACATTTAGTTAGATTATATAATAGTTCATAGTTATTAGATTTAAAATACAGTAGAACATGTTGATTTATAGTTATTAGACTTTGTACATTATGTGATATAAATATTGACTATTGTGTTGAATCTATGTTGTTATGATATTGTTTGATATGCAGGTCTGTTTTTGTGATAGTGGATATCACAAAAACAGACCTGCTATTAAAAAAAATTGCAGGAGAATAGGTCGCGGTTGTGGCCAAAACCGAGGTAGAAAGCCTACCTATGGCTTCAGTTCAGCCATAACCAAGGCCAAAGGTTAGACGAAATTTTTTTTTTTAAAAAAAGGGTTTTGGCCGCTGTTCCAGCAGGAACTGCTGTCATAACCCCAGGTTATTACCGTGGCCAAAGGTTACACGAAAATTGAAAAAAAAAAGGGTTTTGGCCACGGTTCAAGAAAGAAAGAACCACTGTCATATCCCCAGGTTATTACCGCGGTTGTAATCGCAGCCTAAAGTCCTAGACTTTTTACCTCGTCCGTATGTGCCACAATTTTAAAACCGTAACATATATTAAAAAACAACCACGGTCGTTTCCCTTCGCTGCACTAGTGTCAATTTATCGTTACCAAATAAGGTTTCCTTGACTCCATAAAAAGAGATTTTAACCTATTGCCCTTCTTCAATGAAAGGATAGTGTGTTGCTATTAGAAAATTATATGAAGAATATAGTTTAATCATGGCGTTGATGTTAGCATAATTCACACTAAAGAAAGAAAAAGAATCAAACTTTTAACATGTAAAAATGTGCCCATGTTGAGGAAGATTTATTTTATTTTCTCTTTTCTTTTCTTAGCTTGTAAAACCACGAGATAGATGAAGGCTAGTGTGTATGTCAAAATACACGCCTATAAAAACCCTAATATTATAAAAAACTTTGCATGTGTGAAGATTCTAGGAAGATATGCCACATGTTAAGGCTTATCATAAGGTAATTTTGAAAGAATTTTAGCATTACATAATGTGAAAATATAAAAAGTGTTACGTGAAAAGTTACAATTAATTTCAAAATTTGAATAAGCTAACACGACAAATTAAGAATATTTATGACACGAAACCTAAGTCAAAAGTTAATATGAACGAATATTCTTTGTCCTCTATTGCTTATCGCTAATATTTATTTATATAATTACGTATTAATAATTAATATCACATTATTAGATTAATTGTTTAATTGGTATGGCGTGAAAAGACGAAACATAAACCTAATTAACACATACTTTTTAATCTTTAAAATTTAAGACATTATTTTTTAATCCCCAGATTTAATTTTTTTAATCACTCAAAATTGAATATGGTCTCCCAAATGAGAGATTAAAAATAGTGTAATCTATTATATGTTCATTTAGGAATTTGTGGGACAAATGGTTTTCAGAGTTAATAGTAGGTTAAATATGTCTTTTGGTCCTCATATTTGTGTCCAATTTTCAACTGGGTCCTCATATTTTTTTTTTGTCCCAATTGAATCCAAATATTTGTTAATTTGAGGCAATAAAGCCCTCTCCGTTAACTTTCCACTGACGCCGTCTAACTGTGATGACGTGGATCAGACATTAGTAGGTCATTTAAAGTGATTCAATTACGTGGAATTTTTATTTAAAAAAAATAGTTACTGACAGGGATATTTGTATCTAGGGGATTTATTGAAGTTGCATTAGGGGATTAGGGATTGCAATCTACTGAGTTAGGGATTTAACTTGGGGAGTGAGTGAAAATTAGGGATTTCATTTGGCAAGAAGAAGAAGTAGACGAAGACAATCATCACGTGGAGGGCTTTGAACCGAAGTGAAAAGTTACGTCAGTTAAGGTTAGTATGATTTGTGCTATCTTTATGCGTTGTGGTCCCCATTTTGTTTTGTTTAGGCGGATGTACTGATATTGCGTTCTTGATGCGTTTTGGACCCGATTTTGTTGGTGTATGTTTATAACATGTACGTGCTATCTTCTTACTCTGCTGTTCTATGATGGGTCCCCAATTTGGTATCTTATTGTATGATGGGGCCATATTTTGCATCTTTAATTTGGTTCTTGGAGCTTCTCATTCAGGACCTTGGTGGGGAAGATGTAGCTTCATCATGCACATTCATTTCAGACCAACAAAAGGTCAGTCAATCATCATGTACATTCATTTAAGTACAATCTATTTGACATATAACTTAGCTTACTCTAAACATTATACATGTCAGGGTCTTTTGCATGTCAGGGTCTTTTGTATTCAAACTTCAGAAAGTAATATCCTGGAAAGGACCTTAAACGTCTCATGTGGAGTGCAACAACAATCACATATCCACAACTATGGGAGTATGAAATGAGAAAAATTAAAGATATCAATTTAGACGCATTTAAATATTTGATTGCAATTCCACCTAGGTATGTAATCATTGTTCGTCATACTTTAAATTTACTGTTATATTTAGTTTGAATGAATATATTTACTGATATATTGATCTCGCAGGTGTTGGTCAAGATATAGATTCACCCTTACATCACATTGTGACACTCTTGTCAACAACATGTGTGAGGGCTTCAACAATGTGCTACTTCATACTAGCTGTAAGCCAATTATATCCATGTTAGAAGACATTAGGGTTTATATTATGAAGAGATGGGCTACCAACAGATATAAAAAGGCATTATATCAAGGTTCTGTCTGCCCTAAGGTACTCAACAGATTTCAAAAGCAGTCATGGCTAACAAGATATTGATTACCAAGGTAACTATATTCATACAATTAAATTTGTCTTCACTTTATGCCTATTTTGTTGGTAACTGTGTTGTCAATTTGTACTGATGACAGGTGTTCATCAGACCAATTATTTGAAGTCATACACATTTCACAATTTGAAGGCAATTTGTTGTCAATCTTGACAACAAAGACTGCAGTTGTAGAAGATGGTTAATCAGTGGCATTCCTTGCTGATCAGTGCATATTTATGCCCACATTTATGTTTGAAAATTAAAATTTTTGATGAGAATTTTGTGCTTAAATGGTTGATTTTAAGTGGTTTTGTGATGATTGGAATTGTTGGGTTTGGAATTAAAGAGGCGTAAAAAGCGAGATTTAGCGCATAAATTATTCTTGGATATTCTAATGTTTATTTGTGCAGCTGCAATTATAAACTTATTGGTCCAAATGTGCAAAAAGTGAGGCCCAAAATCGAAATAAGTTTATTCAATAAAAGAAGCTGAATGCACCCCTCTTTTTACAATGATACACCTCTCTTTTCTTAACCTGTCCCAACATTAACCCAAACAGTAACCCCATTCGGAATACACCTCCTATGTTTCCTATACACACTCCTCTTAAATCCAACCCACCAAATTCTACCACGTGTCCAAATCCTCCACACACAAATTTAACCATTGAGATGCTGCCACGTCATCATCACCTTCTTCAGCTAACAGGAAACCCTAATCTGGCAAACCCTAGCCGCCGGCCACTTCGTCTTCCTCGACGCCGTCACCATGCCGCCATCGCACAGCAACTACCGCCATAATCGTCGCGCCACCACGCCCAGCTTCAGGTCACCATCAATCTGGATCGTCTTCCTCGCGCCAGAGAACCCAGTTCGCGTCGTCGTCATCTCCAACATCGTGCAACCATCTTCATCACCACAGCGTCGCGCAACCTGCAGAAACTTTGAAGCGAGAACCTCATCGCGTCACTACCCAACGCGCCGTTGTGCCATCAACAACGGTGAATCGATCTTCAACCATCACCACCATCTCGCAGCTTCGCCACCACCTGCAAAGAAAATCAGAAACAGAAAGTGCCGCTACCACTGAGAAATCCCAGTCGCGAAGCCTTCGTCTTTTCCACCTTCTCACCGGCCACGAGCGTCGCCGCCGACCATCATTCATCATCTTCTTCCTCGCAAGCTTCGCCGCGACCACTAACCTTCATTTTCGACCATGAACCAGAGAAATCGCCAACTTCCATGGCCGTCGTGACTCCACCATCTTCGCACTTCCACCACGCCATCTCGTTGCGCCTTGAAGAAATCTCCTCCATCACCGCATCAGAACCTGCATCAAAACTAGATCTGCAATAAACCTAGCAATCGCAGAAACAGTCGCACCTTGAAGAAACCATCGTGAGTTTATCACTCTCACCATGACGGCGGCAGCACAGGGACAAGTTTCCTCAATTGCAAACCCTAATTTGGGAGGAAAATGGGGCTGACACATGGTGCGCTCTCATTGGCCGTGCCCTTCTCAGTCAAAGTCTGGTCAACTAAGGGGCTCTTTTGCAATTTTGAAGAATTCTGAAGGGGCTAAAGTGCAGATAGAGGAAATTTCGGAGCATTTGTGCAATTTTGGAATGTTAGAAAAGCTAAAAGATAAAATTCAGTTGTTGAATTAATTTAATTTGGGAATATCAACAGAAAATATCTTCCAAATAATGTTATAATTATCTAAATCTCTTAGTTATTTGGAAGATATAAGATAAAAGATTTTATCAACTGAATAATATTCAGAGTCCAAGCCCAATCAAGCCTATATAAAGAGACTCAGGGGAGACAGAAAGGGGATCTTCATTCATTCATTCACCACTCCTCTCTCTCTTATTTCATCATGTATTGAACTCCATTGATGGAGAGCTAAGCATTTAGGGCTATTCTGCTATAATTTCATTATGGATTCTGAGGTTAAGTGAATTATGCAATTGTTTATTTTGATTATTGATTTAAGTTGTTCTCTCTCTATGTCTTTCATCTCTCTACCATATTAAAAGCAAATATTTTTGCATCATAATGTGTTTGAATCTACATGCATATTAATTATATGAGTTTTAGGGTTTCTAGGTTTAATTGAGAATCTACTTTGATTGAATTTAGGAACTTTCATATGATTAAATGGTTTTTACTATCAATTGAGAATGTACTTTGGTTGGTAGTAATAATTTCAACTATAATCAATTGAGAATTTACATTGATTGATTAGCTTTTAATTTGGTTAAGAGATTTAAGAATAGACATGATTAAACACAATAAAATTGATTAAGAATGTACTTTGGTTGAATTTATTGTGAATAATCTAGAAAGGTCTTGCATTTGATTGAGAATGTACTTTGATTAACTTCATAACTGCTGATGAGTGCATAATTATGCCCACATTTATGTTTTAGAATTAGAATTTTTAATGAGATTTTTGTGCTTAAATGATTGATTTAAAGTGAATTTGTGACAATTGGATTTATTGGGTTTGGGAATTAAAGATGCTTAAAATGAGATTCTTAGTTACATAAATTATTTTGGATGTTCTAAAGTTTATTTGTGCAGCTAAAGTTAAAATTTTATTCATTTAAAGCATGAAATTGAATGGTCAAAGATGGTCCAATTTGGTCAACTCAGGACTCTTATGCAATTTTGAAAAGGAAGAGATGGCTAAAGTGCAATTAGAGGAAAATTTTGGACTTATGTGTAAATAAAATAAAAAGGGTTGTAATGTAATTTTGGACAAGTTTAAATCTGTTAGATATTTTAAAAGATATTTTGGAGAAAATATATCTTAAGATATTTTACTTGATATTGTTAAATAATTATCTTATTTAACTATATCAATAAATATCAAAAGATAATATTTGCCAAATCTTTTTGATCCAGGAAAGATATTATCAAATATTCTCAAAAACTAATTAAATCTGTTGAATATTTGAAAGATATTAGATATCAGATAAAAGATTTTATCAACAGAAGATTCAAAGTCCAAGCCCAATCAAGCCCTATATAAAGAGACCCAAAGGAGATCTTCATTCATTGATTCACCACTCCTCTCTCTCTTATTTCATCATGTATTCAACTCCATTCATGGAGAGCTAAGCATTCAGGGCTATTCTGCTGTAATTTCATTATGGATTCTGAGGTTAAGTGAATTAATGCAATTGTTTATTTTGATTATTGATTTAAGTTGTTCTCTCTCTATGTCTTTCATCTCTCTACCTTATTAAAAGCAAAGATTTTTGCATCATAATGTGTTTGAATCTACATGCATATTAATTATATGAGTTTTAGGGTTTCTAGGTTTAATTGAGAATCTACTTTGATTGAATTTAGGAACTTTCATATGATTAAATGGTTTTTACTATCAATAGAGAATGTACTTTGGTTGGTAGTAATAATTTCAACTATAATCAATTGAGAATTTACATTGATTGATTAGCTTTTAATTTGGTTAAGAGATTTAAGAATAGACATGATTAAACACAATAAAATTGATTGAGAATGTACTTTGGTTGAATTTATTGTGAATAATCTAGAAAGGTCTTGCATTTGATTGAGAATGTACTTTGATTAACTGCATAACTGCCCTCAAATTAATTAAGAATGTACTTTAATTAATTTGAAACTTAAACAATAATCAATTGAACAATGATCTGTGAATAACCGATGATGAATCTATTTTGGAAAAGTAGTGGAAATAACATGTTTCTTCATAATTGTTTTTAAGTTTCTTCTTTGTTCTACAACATTCTTTAAACATTCTCACTTTTATTCATAAGCATTGCATAGCATTCATAAGAGTCAAATATTCGAAAGCAATTCCGTGTTCGTTGGGAGATGACTCAGGGTTACTTTAGCCCTATCTATTTTCTTGAATACTACTTGGCAATACTGAAGTTGCCTTGAAAAGTAGTATTAATTTGATAGCTCCAACGACAGCTTATTTAACTATATCAAGTAAAATATCTTAAGATAATATTTGCCAAATCTTTTTGATCTAGGAAAGATATTATCAAATATTCTCAAAAACTGATTAAATCTGTTGAATATTTGAAAGATATTAGATATCAGATAAAAGATTTTATCAACAGAAGATTCAAAGTCCAAGCCCAATCAAGCCCTATATAAAGAGACCCAAAGGAGATCTTCATTCATTGATTCACCACTCCTCTCTCTCTTATTTCATCATGTATTCAACTCCATTCATGGAGAGCTAAGCATTTAGGGCTATTCTGCTGTAATTTCATTATGGATTCTGAGGTTAAGTGAATTAATGCAATTGTTTATTTTGATTATTGATTTAAGTTGTTCTCTCTCTATGTCTTTCATCTCTCTACATTATTAAAAGCAAAGATTTTTGCATCATAATGTGTTTGAATCTACATGCATATTAATTATATGAGTTTTAGGGTTTCTAGGTTTAATTGAGAATCTACTTTGATTGAATTTAGGAACTTTCATATAATTAAATGGTTTTTACTATCAATAGAGAATGTACTTTGGTTGGTAGTAATAATTTCAACTATAATCAATTGAGAATTTATATTGATTGATTAGCTTTTAATTTGGTTAAGAGATTTAAGAATAGACATGATTAAACACAATAAAATTGATTGAGAATGTACTTTGGTTGAATTTATTGTGAATAATCTAGAAAGGTCTTGCATTTGATTGAGAATGTACTTTGATTAACTGCATAACTGCCCTCAAATTAATTAAGAATGTACTTTAATTAATTTGAAACTTAAACAATAATCAATTGAACAATGATCTGTGAATAACCGATGATGAATCTATTTTGGAAAAGTAGTGGAAATAACATGTTTCTTCATAATTGTTTTTAAGTTTCTTCTTTGTTCTACAACATTCTTTAAACATTCTCACTTTTATTCATAAGCATTGCATAGCATTCATAAGAGTCAAATATTCGAAAGCAATTCCGTGTTCGTTGGGAGACGACTCAGGGTTACTTTAGCCCTATCTATTTTCTTGAATACTACTTGGCAATACTGAAGTTGCCTTGAAAAGTAGTATTAATTTGATAGCTCCAACGACAGCTTATCAAATTTCCCTCAAATTAATTAAGAATGTACTTTAATTAATTTGAAACTTAAACAATAATCAATTGAACAATGATCTGTGAATAACCGATGATGAATCTATTTTGGAAAAGTAGTGGAAATAGCCTGTTTCTTCATAATTGTTTTTAAGTTTCTTCTTTGTTCTACATCATTCTTTAAACATTCTCACTTTTATTCATAAGCATTGCATAACATTCATAAGAGTCAAATATTCGAAAGCAATTCTGTGTTCGTTGGGAGACGACTCAGGGTTACTTTAGCCCTATCTATTTTCTTGAATACTACTTGGAATTACTGAAGTTGCCTTTAAAAGTATTATTAATTTGATAGCTCCAACGACAGCTTATCACTTGCACTCATGTCATCATTGCAATGAAGTTCTTGAATTTAAATGCAGAAGACTACATTGGGCATTGGTTTAGGAAGTCTACTTATTAAGAGACCTATAACACCATCATTTATCCTATCAACGGACAACATGTGTGGGAGATTACACCATATCCAGATATATTACCCCAAAGAAAAGGACAATGCCAGGAAGGCCCAAGAAAAAACGAAGACTACAGCCTTGGGAGTTGAAGAAGAATGACAGGGGATTAAGAAAGGGTGGGAGAAAAAAAACATGTTTTGTTTGCAAACAACTGGGACACAACAAAAGATCTTGTCCACAACGACCTGTGCCTCCTAACCAACCTAGTCAACAAACAGAAGTGCCTCCTCACCAACCTAGTCAACAAATAGAAGTCACAACACCTTCAACACATGTCCCTGCTGACCAACCAACTCAGGAGTCTACTGTGCTTCCTTCTCATCAATGAAGTCTTATTTACTTCCATTTTGAAGACAATGTCTTAAATATCATGTAATATGTATTGATGAAATCTGCATTTTGAAGGAACAATGTTTAATCAGTAATCTTTTTGTGTAATGTGCTATTGTTATGAGGTTTGTTATGTACTCAGTAACACAATGTAATCTACATTGGTGTTATAAGATATTAGACTAAGTTATCAGGTTTTGTTATCAGGTTTTGTCATTGTAAGACAATGTTTGTTTTGTTATCAGGTTTTGTTTTGTTATCATGTGCTGATCATTCTTGTATTATGGTTATTGACCATTACGTATGGTGTTACTTGTGCACTTTCTTTAACTTATTTTGTATTACCAAAGGAAATATGACAAATAATTCAAATAAGACAATAATATTAAACAATAACAAGTCACCTTTATAAATAAAAGAGACAATAATTAACCTTCCATTAACAATAATCAACCTTCCACTAACAAATCAACCTAGTTTCATCAACATTGATATGACAATTACATTACAAAGACATATAATAATCATCACCCCCGTTAACAACTTCAACCAATTTTCCAGACTAACTACAGCTTTCTATAAACATGCTATTTTCAGTTTTTCAACATCTCTCTCTTCCATCTTCATCAACATTTGTTCCATCTTCATCAATCTTCCTCCCACTTCGTTATTTCTTCCACTTTCTTCTACAGTGACCACATTTCCTTCATGAATTACATCTTCACTGCACCACTTAAAGAAGTTGCATCCAGAAGAACAATCCTCATTCCCACCCTGTCCAAGAACAAAACACATTTCGTGAACGCAATGTTGACTCTCCCACCCTCTGGAACAAGAAAAAAACACATTAAAAGTCAGCTTATTGCATCCATTAAACTTACCTTGAACTTGGGGCATCCCCAAAATCTTTTGCCCTTATTTTAGGGGTTCTTGCAGTGCGGAAGACTGCATTCTCACCACAAAAGTAAGTGGGTTTTACACCTAGCCTGCTGACACTGCCACAACTCTGTTGAAACCCCGAACCCAAGCATTTGCATGAAGAAGATGAAGCAGACATTTGATCTGATCAAGCATAAACACTGCTTCCACAACTCTACTTCCAACACTCTTCCTCCCCAGCACGAAGAAGTATAAACTTTGGAGGAACTGCTCAGGGTTGATTTAAATATTAGGGCTTAGGGCTACCAACACCAAAAATTTAGTTTTCCACGTGGAATGTTTATTATACAAAAGAACACCCATTCAACTTAATACATATTGCCACGAATATAAAAATATTTACAGCTCATCACAGTTAGACGGCGTCAGTGGAAAGTTAACGGAGAGGGCTTTATTGCCTCAAATTAACAAATATTTGGATTCAATTAGGACAAAAAAAATATGAGGACCCAATTGAGAATTGGACACAAATATGAGGACCAAAAGACATATTTAACCAAGTTCAAAATAAGTGCCCCATTCAAAGTTGACCTTTTCGTTCAAAAACTCAGTCTGAACTACCCACTTATTTTGCCTTTGCTACCAGTTCCATTTCTGCACCATCACTTTTAAAAAAATTGTTTCCTTGGGGATGAACTTGGATATAGATATGTTAATAAATGACAGATAATCATTATTATTTAATATAATTGGTAAAAAATTAAATGTGTAGTTCAAAATAAGTGTTAGATTCAAAGATGACCTCCTCGTGCAAAAACTCAGCCTAAACTACCCATTTATTTTGCCTCTGCTACCAAATCTGTTTCTACACTATCACTTTTAAAAAAAATGTTTCTTTGGGGATGAACTTGGATATAAATGTGTTAATAAATGATAGATAATCATTATTATTTAATTTAATTGGTAAAAAATTAAATGTGCAGTTCAAAATAAGTGTTAGATTCAAAGATGACCTCCTTATGAAAAAACTCAGCCTAAACTATCCACTTATTTGGCCTTTGCTCCCAGGTCTGTTTTTGCACATTATGTTTTAAAAGGAATTTTTCCTTGGCTATGGAGATCCATATACTTGTGATCATCAATGGCTGAACAACTCTTCTATATCCAATAAGTCTTAAAAAAAAGTTGGTTCACTTTGACCCCTATGTGCAAAAACTTTGCCTGAACTATCCACTTATTTGGCCTCTGCTCCTAGGTCTGATTCTGCACATTGAGTTTTAAAAGGAATTGTTCATTGGCCATGGAGACAACTTCTGGTGGCCTGGGTAGTTTCCAAACGGTCCAACAGCGCCAAAAAGTGCTCCGGTGGACGGTCAATGGTGGCGCGCTTCTGATGAGCGGTGGGAAGTCACTCAAACTCCAAAACCTCTTAACGGGACACCGTTTTCGGTGGCTGAGCACATTCCAATCGGTGGTACAACAGCGAAATGTCCTCCAGTTAACGTTGAACGGCGTAGGTTTGCAAGTAACGATGAAAACTCCATCGAGCTCTTCTCGCTGGCCTGGAGTGCTTCTCTCTCTAGGGTTTTCAATCCCAAATGTAGAAATCAGATTTTGATTTGAAAGACGGAAACGCACATCGAAACCCCTTTCCCCACTAATTTCCACGTCATTTCGTTCTTTTTCTATTTCACAGATGGACCAATACGAAGACGACACGTGACGGTGTAAAAAATTTGTCACTTTTTTAGTGTCAAAATATCATTACTCTTTTATTATTATTGATAAATTGTATTATTGAACTTTTAAATTTATTTATGTATCATACTGTAAATTACTAACTTTTTTAGTATTATTAATGTATGTAATATTTTGAATGATAAATTTAATTCAATATTATGTAATTATAATAGTTTTGTCACATCCTAAAATTTTCAGAATATTTTAAAATCTTAAGTCCTTATTTAACAACATCAACGTAAAAGTATCATACATATATAAAAAGAAATCGAAAGACTTTTAATATTGTATTTCAAAGGAAAAAAAAAAACCTCTAACCATCCCAAAATGCTTTAAAAATACATAAAAATAAGATTTATAACGTTTTCCAAAATAGAGATAAAAGGTTTATCTTCTAACTATCTCTTGACATGAGTGACTTGCTCCAGCCCACCGAAGTTACTAACCTATATGTTTCATGCATGCTTACATATTAATATATTATATATTAAATATATTTTTATTCCTTAATTTTCAATAAAAATTAAATTTAGTTTTTTAACTTTAAAAATATATAAATTTATTCCTTTTAATCAAATTTTACTATATATATTTAATATTTTATAATAGCGTTCAAGTAAAAATATACAAATAAAACTTCACAAAATCTATAACTCCTAACACTCAAAACTACATGCCGTCCAGTGTGCATGTAACAGAATTTTTTTAAACAATTTAAGTGGTTTCTTTCTTCCATAATATCATACTAAATCCTCTTCCCACTATTATTTATGATACACTTTCACCTCTAAATTTTCATTATTCTTAACAAATTCTAAATCACCTTTTTATCACAAGTATTGTCACATAGACACACAATCCAACCCTAGCTTTACATAATAGTTTTTATCATTGTACTTTCTTCCATTCTATAATACCAAACACAACCTATCATTTACATTAAAAATCACTTTCTTCAATATATTCTAACCCCATATTTAAGTCAGAAATATTATTCATATATATCACCATTCACACCAATAGGCATTGCATAGTTTTTAAAATTTCACTTTTAAGCCTCATTCCATACAGTACAATTTACTCTATCATTTATCAAAATTAATGTATACACATCTCCAATGCAATACAATTCACTATCACAACTACTCTATCATTTATCCAAAGTATAAACATCTCCAATACAATTACTCTATATCATTTATCCATTTATACGAATAAATTCTTGAATGGATAAATTTATACTATTTTACTCTCTTAAACATTTTTTTTATTCTCATTTACAATTCAATAAAAAAAATATTAACTAATATTATTGAAACACAATATAATAAATAATTAAATTAAATTAGGTGGGTTGGTGAGCCAACCTGGCTCATCACAGATTAATCTGAATGAGCCGGATTCTAAATGAACCGGGTTGAAAATTGACTCATATAAAAATTTCATTTTTTTAAACCTAATCTGACCGAAATCCATGATGTGCTGGATTAACCTGCGTATTCTAATCTATTTTGACAGTACTAACACAACTTGATGAATATAACTCATTAATTGCTTATAGGATCCAACAAGGTAAAATATCTAATTACTAAAATATAAAAAGGAAAGGAGATTGAAAGAGTCTTATATTTGAGAATGAAGAAATTTTTGCAAACAACCTCGGTTTCGAAAAAAATATTTAATTTTTTATAATATAATTATTAATAAAAAATAGAGTTTTATTATATATATATTTCTTTTCTTTTTAAAATTATATCTAAGTTCTCACATATTCATAATAAAGTATATATTTCTTTATTAAAACTATAATAATCATATTAATTCATTTTAATAAATTAACTTAGTTAAATTTCATGTATTAATAATAGGTAACAAAGAAGTTTTTAAGTGCATTTAGTATATCATGTATAAGAAATAAACAATAGTTTATGTCATAATTGTTGTTTATTGGAACAAGAAAAATAAGATTTCAAAATTAAAAAAAAAGACATTTATGGTTTGTAATATGCCAATATAAATAAAACTATATGTATTATATATGTTGTAACTTTTTGTCAATGACGAGCCACTGTATACTTAAACCATTAAAGAACTTCATTATTAGTGGACAAGATATTCTCTAGGATTGAACTTAGTATTTTTTTAAGGTTCAGTGTTATAATTATGTGTGCTATTTAATCTTTAGTTTTGATTAATATCTTAGTTTAGTTTTAATTTGTATTTTGTATAGTTATTAGAATATATAGCTAGTTTAGTTTTTGAATTGTCCTTGATATTTATAATTATTGATAAATTTGAATATTTACCATTTTGATGTGATATTAAAAATTTATTTAGCTAAAAAAATATATTTGTTATGATGTTTTAAATTGTTTTAAATTAAAAGTTGGAAAATACACAAAATATAAGAAAAAAAATCACGTACTATATTGTTTATAACCTAGTCTGATGATGGCATTTGGATCTTTTCATATTAATTAGTGATATTGAATTTTGTTTTTATGCAATTTTGGGTTATTCATGATACTTTACATTAGGTAATTTCTACGTCGATGATTTCGGTATTAAATCTTAAACTGATATAAAATGTTAAAAATAACTTATATTAAAGACATTTTTTTAATGATATGCTTAAGAAGGGAAAAGAGGTTTTTTTATGGGAGCAAATTGATGTTTCTAATATATTATTAAAGTATATAACTTTGCCATATTTCTACATGCATGTTTTCTAAAGGGTTCTTGCATTAATTAAACTATTGTTTCGACATTATATACTAATTAATAACTCTTCAACGAGATTTAACATGTGCAATCATGTTGTTTTTTAATTGTGTGTAATTGAAATATTTGTAATCTTTGTCAGAAAAAATATATTTATAATAATATTTTGTTCCGTATTCGTTGATGTAGACCTGTTAAACCATGTATTTTTATTTTCACTTCTATTAGAGAGTGATTTCGCTTGATTATTTTTCTTATTGCATGATTCTCCAAGTGACATTGATCGGATTAAGATTGGTTAAAAATTTCTCTACATAATATTAGGAAAATGATATTTACTAACTTTAATTAAAAAAAATAAGTAGTATTCTTGATTAAAGAAAATCATTATAAATATTTATCTAAACAATAGTTCCAAGATCATCCAATAATATCTTCTCCGTCCCAAAGGAAACACATTAGTTATCAATTTTTAACGAAAACATTTCACATTAGAAAAAAGTTACTATTCATATTAATTAGAACATCACTTTTAATTTAAATTTCAAAATAATAAAATTTTACATTTTTTATTATTATTTATCTTATTTATTTTTACTCGATTTTAATATCATTCCGATTACTATAAATAAAAACTTATTATAAATGTTAATCAATACACCACTTTTAATTCATTCTATTGTAACAATAAGTTTTTAAATACTTTTTTATTTACTTCAATTCTACTAATTTTTTAAAATAATTCAAGTGAGTCTAAATTTGATGTTGAATAAAGATGACAAAATAAAACCTTATGTAGGATAAAAGATCGATAAACTTATTATTTCAAAATTTCAATTTAAAATAGTATTAATTTTTTATGTGGATTTAATCCATGTTTTACTTATATATATATATATATATATATAATCATGAGTATGGAAATTTATTCTATCTGTAAGTATAGGGTGAAGAGTATATATGTACTGTAGAAGATTATGTGTTTAGTAGGTTGTGTTTTGTTTGGTTTGGCATGTTGTGATGATTATCTAACATTTATTTATACAACTTCACCTCTTTATCCTTATACCACTTCATATACAATGTGATCAGAAAAAACTTCTTCATGTGCATTAGTAATTTTGTTGTCGTACAAGGGCATGTGATGTGTGGTGTGGGCCCAGTGGGTCATAGTCCATTTTGAAGTCAAGTGTCTTGGATTGGACCTTTGGGCCTTTTATCTACGTATGGGCCCACTGGCCCACCAAAAGGCTCCGTTCACACTTTCACCAGCAGCCATTCATTCCAGAGATCGTTTCTTTTCCACACTTTATTTCACATTCTCATTCAGATATCTCATAATTAATACGTGTGTGGGATAATTATTAATTATTATCGTACCCAAAATAATGTACAATAAAAAATAAAAAAAAAAGCAAGAGAGATGAGAAATGAGAATGATGGGTGTGTTTCATAATTAGCTGTCACTTGTATCAGTGTGAGGTACTATGTTAAATCCATATTATTCATCAAATTTTCCAATGTTTAAACTTTAAAAAGTTGCCTTGGACTTATCCGCAACAAACTATTATTACAGTTTTTTCACAATTGCCATATTTGTAGCATATAATATGTTATTTTTTTTTCAAATTGAAATAATGGAGATCTTAAAGTGAAGAGAAAGCTGATCTAATCTAACCGAAACTATGACAGTTCATATAATTGGTTTCTCTTGCACGCATCAAATTCTCTCAAATAAAACTTAAACATTTTTCAGAAAAATACATATAATAAGTAATTAGAAGCATGGAGGTGTTTGACAATAATTGTATGACGAGATGTTTAACGTAAATGAGAAGTATGCGTATGTCTTTGTCTTTCTTAGGTCTTTGATGGTCACTGGAGTGTGGTAGAGTCTGAATTCTGCAAAACTTTATCATAATGTTTGACCTTTTGGTGGTGTATTATTCCCTAAACTACGTGGTGGCTGTCGTTTTTGCATTTCTGTGTGAACATTGGTATTACTATTTGGGTATGTTGAAGCCATGATTACAGAGAGGTGTATGTGGCTGTTTGAGCCCTGGTGAGAAAATGCCAAATCTATGAAACTAACTGCATAAATAGTTGAAAGATTAATCGTGTTTATTTTTTTTTTTAATTTATTTTTACTAAATATGGAACTTACATTCACAATAATAGTACAATAATAGTTTTGTTGAAAGAGGAACAAGATGGGTGGAAGTTGCATTATTGAGAATGATTTTGGTAGTTTAGTTTGATTTTATAGTTAGGCGATGTGAGTTCTTAAACTCAGTCAACATTTTTGTTTAACCTTGCAATCAAAGGTGGGTTTCCGATGTTGCCACCCCACAGTAGAAAATAAAGAAACGTGACACACAATTTCATAAGACTCTTGTGATAATTATGATTGAACATTTATACTTTTTAAATAGGTATAGGTAGAATATGGGATGAAAGTACAAATAATAAAAATTACAAATAAAATATAAGTTGATTTTAAATAAAAATAACTACTTAATATATTTTTTATCTTATATCAAGAAAATAAAATAATATTACACCTAAATAAATAAAAAATCAAAACTATCCATTCCTATTTTGTCTCTATCAAAATCAAAATAAATATTATTAGACTCAAACTAATAAAATAAGACTCAAACAAAATTATTAATAAACTCCTAAAATTTAAGTTTATCCCAAAAAAACTTGTATTAAATTGCAATTTTATGATGGATGGTATTGTTGAGGTGTGTGGTGATGTTGTGTTTTGGGTTAATTATGGAAGAGAAATGGATTTGATTGAGTTGTATGTGTTTTCGGGTTAAAATAAAGGGGTTTTGGTACGTGAATTTTTTAGTTTGGGGTAAATCTAAGTTTAGGTGTTTTGGAGTGTAAAAAAATGGTTTGATGCAACTAGATTTTGGTCTAATGATCAAATGGATGCCTACTTTCACTTAAAAATGTGTTTTCCTATCAATCCTAATGTTTAAGGAGTCAATTTGATCAATAGAACAAGTCCTAGGTGCATCAAAATCCAATTTCGAGTGTAATTTCAGCTAGTATAGCGCCCGAGCACCCCCTGGGTACCCCATTCCAAAGGTGCCAGCGTTGAGCGCCAGACCCTGGGTGCCTGAGCGCTATTGGGCGACGCTGCTCCAATTTTGGATGGTTTTCAAGGTTCTGGATATCAGTTTTGTATGTTTTTAGGTCGTTTTGGAGGGTGGGGGGTTTGAATCTTCCAGAGCTGTTGGTGAAGGGTTTCCAAATTGTTTTCCTTAACTAATATGGGTATCTAGATTCTATAAAGAAAATTGTGTTATTATGTGACTTTTGATGACTTGTAAGTGTGTTTCTTATTGTTTAATGTATAATCAGAGGTTTGATGTGATGGTATGCAATGATTCTGTGAAGTGTGTATGTGTGTGTGTGTGTGTGTATATATATATATATATATATATATATATATATATATATATATATATATATATATATATGATTATGAGAGGGATATGATGATGATGCATATGTGGTTGATTGTGTGAATGATGTTGATGAACGTAATTCCATGATCCTCGTGAAGAGCTTACATGGTGGTTCCCTGTAGTGTTGTGTGTATGAATATATGGAGCTTTGTAGTAGGGGTTTATCTTGACGCTCTCAATAACCTCAATCTCACGTAGAGATAGATGGTTATGTGGTGGAGAGTAGGATGATGTCCTTGTCTAGGGGCCTTGTTTTGTTCAAAGACATTTGTAAATGACTAACCTTATGCGATAGTTTGGATTGAGCCAACTGTATTACCACTAAAAGTGCAAAAACAATCGTAGTTCGACATTCATACAATATGTGGATGAGTCAAATCTAGAGGAATTAAATGTATAGTAGGTGTGATTGAATTGAATTGGAAACCTTGTGATTTTGTATTGATGTATTAATTATTCTAGATCATTTATGTTTACACCAGCTTACCCTTTTGTTTGTTGTTTGGTTGTGTTTTCCTGTATTTGTGATTGTTGTCTATGATCATCCGGTAGGTGTGAGCAGAGGGTGATGTGATGCCCGTGGAGCAGAAGTTAGAGAGTGGGACCACCGACGTTTATAGACTAAACCTATGTTTATATTTTTGTTATAAGTTGGGTTGTATTTGGATTTGAATTTATAAATTATGTTTTGTAAAACTATGATGAAATTTTCATTCCTCGTGTATCGACTGTTCTATCTTATTAATTATGTAATAACTCTTTTAAGGTTAAATACTATATTTGGGATGTTACATATTCAATTTCTTCTTTTTCCTTATGGCCTTCCTATCTTTTACCTTGGTTGACTTCTCTAATGCTTTGACAAACTTTGTTATGTTTGACTTCTAAACAACCTCGACCAATTCCTTTATGATCTTAGGCAAATTCTCAACAATCTTGACCAACCTCTTTGTAACATTAGCCGACTTCTTCATCTCGTCCAAAATTTTATTCATCGGAGTTTTTCCTATCTCAATATATGAGCTTCTCATACCTTGGTTCTTCTCAACATCTTCATCTTCCTCTTTCCTATTTTCATCGGATTTAAGAACACTATATGCTTTTTCCTTCTTGTTAACAATCATATTCTTTAGTTCGTCAAGCTCAGCCTTATGTTTATTCATAATCTCATTAGCTTCATCCAAAATTTCCCTTGTCCTCGGCTACGCTAGTTTTGCTGACTGGTTTGATCTTCACTATCATCCTCAAAATTACCTAGGTCATGTTCACCTTTTTCTCGACCTCCTTGTCCTCTATCTCCAGGACCTTGGCTCTAAGTATTCCAAGTTTCATTCGAGTCAAATTGTGCTTGTAGTGCTTGATCGTCGGGTTCCTTTCTTTTTTTTTCTTTATCTTTCCTTATTTGTGTGCCTTTTATAAAACCCTAGAAAAATGGTATTTTAGAAGTAGTGGTAGTCTAAAAATAGTGAGACTCAATTATTTTAATGCTAAATGGTTTTATTATAAATATTTTTGTTATAAACGAGTTTTATTATTTTAAAATGTACCATCTCTCTAGAAACCACTTTTTTAGAGTTATCTACCTTCTCTCTAAGAGTTCTAACTCCTGAGTCATCTCTTTGACGATCAGGAGGTGTCTAGACGATCACGACATCAACATCTACAAATCCAACAGATCAATTTCTGTTTTAGAGCAAGTAAGTTTCTACTCATTTTTTTGTCCTCTTTGCTTTGGTCAATGATCATGCACATAAATGTTATGCATGTAACATTTGGTTCAATTTTCTTGCTCTTGGTGAATTTAGAGTTCTAAGAACTCTGTCCGTTTCAATTTTGGTGCCTCGTAGGTTTGCTTAGGAATTTCGTGCGTTTCAAGCGACTGACGGGACTTTTCCGTGGGTTGAGGTTGTTTCTTGTAAGGTAAGGGAAGCTAGAACTTGTCTTAGTTGTGTTTATATTATAAATTTGGTGTCTCTATGAGTTATAGAGGATTATGAGAAAATTGGTATGAGTGGGTGTATAAAATGTATGTTTGATTGGTGATTTTGATAGTCAGATGTTGAATATAAGTGATATAATGTGATTGTGATGATTAATACTGTTATACTTAATTATGATGGTGATGATGATGTTGAAATGTTTAAAACTGAATTCAAGTGGTTGTGTGAAATATTGGTCAAGTTACTTGAGTTTCAAGCTTAAAAGAGAGGTTTTGGTAAGTGAAATTGAGAATTTGGTATTGGAGTGAGATGACAACTGGTCTAGCATTGTCATGAGGTTATTTAGAACTTGTTAGGAGGGTTATATGGTTAAAAACTGTATGAAATGAAAAGGGTTGTTTTCAAGTGTTTTTGGTGTAAAAAAAGAGTGTTGAGTAGTGAAATGGTGAGGTAAATGGTCTGCACTATTTTGGAAGGTTAGAGGTATATTATTAATCCTATTAGGACTTGTCTAGGTGCTTAAACCAGTAACATCTATTCTAAAATAAAAAATGGCTTCATAGGTTGAGTTTTTAGCCCATTTTAGGGGTTCTAAGGGTTAAAAATGAAAAGTAGCACAATTGGAAGTATTATGTGGTTTTGGAGTGTCCTAGTAAGTGCAATTAGACTTGTTTTTGCAAGTTGCAAACTGGTTTGAGGGTTTAAAAGGATAGAAATGAAATTGGGTAGCTTATAGGAGTGAAATTGGGGTTTCATAGGTCAATTTTAGTTTGGAGTGGTCAATTTAGGTTAGAGGTATGTTTTTAGATGTTTCTCAGCGCCTAAGAGTGTTTAAGAATCATTTAAACTTGTATAGAGGGTCCCCTGGGCGCCCCTTGAGCGTCCTGTTCCAGGGGTCTGGCGCCGGACGCCCATTTTTGGGGCGCTGGGCGCAACTCAGCAGAATTTGGTTCTTTTCAGTTTTTGGGATCTCAAATTTGGGGTTCCAGGTGTCCGTTTGGACATTCCTTTTTTTTTAATTGGGGGTTTTGGACCCTTCCGAAGTTGTTGGTGAAGGTTTCAGAGCTGTTTTCCTTACCTAAATGTGAGTATCAATATGCCATGAAGAAATTGTGCTATTGTATGATTTTTCATGACTTGTGTGGGTGTTTCTATTTATTTGATGTATGATCAGTAGTCTCGTGTATTGGTGTACTATGTGAATGTGAAGTGATATCAATAGTTTTAAAGGTATGGAAGAGAGTTCCAAGGAGGAACTTCTCAGTGGTGGTTTCAAGTATGTTAGTATGAATGCAAGGAGCTCAATATTGGGGGTTATCCTGACACTCTAATGGTCATACATTCTCAAATAGAGAGGTTTGACGCATGTGGTGAGAGTAGCACGAGGTCCGAGCCTGAGGGGCTTTTCTCCATTTGGCAAAAGGGCGTTTGAGGACTAACCTTATGATGTGTGGTAGGGTGAAACCCAATTGGCAAGGGCTTTGCAAAGTAATAGTGGTCACCACAAGTGCACAATCTGCCATAGCTCGACATTCATGCTAAGTTCGGACAATCCAATCAAAGTATTGTCATGCATAATCAGTTTGGTTGGTTTGTGTCGTGTATCATGTGTATAATTTTTAACATGTTCCAATATATCATTAATTGTTTGTACTGTAGCTTACCCTTGCTTATGTGTTTTTTGCCTATGTGTTGTTTTCTCTTTTGTGATAATCACCTAAATGGTGTGTGCTTAGGGAGACAGTCTTTTCAGTTGTTCTAGCGAGAGATGAGGGTGAAGTAAATGGGGAGTCAAATGGTTCTACATGTGTAGATATTTTTTAGTTTTTTTTGTAGGTTTGTTTTCATTTATTGGTTTTATAATCATATATGTAATATTTTATTTTAGTAATTTTATAGTATTAAAATGGGGTGTTACACCTTTAATGACCCAGGTAACTCCTCCACAGTGAGAGTTGACAAATCCTTTGTCTCTACAATAGTGACCACGATACTTTCAAAATTATATATATGATTTTTCAAGATCTTTTTCGCAACTCATTTAGGAGGAACCTCTTCCTCGTTCATTCTAGGTTAGTTGGCCATCTTTTGCACTCAAGCTATAAAATCAACAATTTCCTCCTTTTCATCCATCTCTATATGTTCAAACTCTCTTCTGAGAGCTTGGACTCGAAAATGCCTCACACGGATATCTCCTTTGTATGCCACCTCCAGAATTTCCCAAGCTTCTTTTGCTGACTTTGTATTAGTTATTTTCTGGAACCCCAATTCATCCACTGCATTATATAGAAAGCACAAAGTCGATCTTTATTTTAGTCGTGTCTTTTTCAATGCAGCAATCTGGGTCACTATATGATGTTCATCATCTGCGGGTTCATTGTACCTGTCCTCCACAATGTCCCATAAATTAATAAAAACTAAAAACAAAATATCAACTCACTCAAAATAAAAACAACTACTTAATTTATCTCTATCTTATATCAACAAAATAAAATAATATTGCACCTAAATAAATGAAAAATCAAAACTACTCATCCATATTTTATCTCTATCAAAATTAAAATAAATATTACTAGACTCAACCTAATAAAATAAGACTCAAACAAAATTATTAATATATATCCCTAAAACTTAAGTGTATATCAACATATACTTTATCAAACAAGTGAATTTGTTTTTATTTTTTAATTTGTAAGAAATTTATATAAATATATATATATATATATATATATATATATATATATATATTTATTTATTTATTTATTGAATTCGAATGACTTTTATTTGATATTATTTAATTTTTAAACTTTTTATTTGGATAAATATTTAAATAGAAAATTTAAATTGGCATTAAATACAAAAGAATATTGTTGCATTCGTATAAAAATTGATAAAAACTAATAATTATTAAGGACTTTAATAGAAGAATACATAGCTGAGTGAGAAATAGTTATATCATGTTAAATAAGGAAACCTTAATCAATGTTGCTTGATAAAATCTTAAACTATATTATAATTAATGTTGGTCAAAAAGAAATTCCGAATATTATCAACAAAAAAAACTATAATATGAATCAGAAAAATTAAAAATATTGTCAGTGTTGAAAAATATCATTAGCATATAAAAGTAAAATAAAAAGTTAAAAATGTTTTCAGTCTCAACTATTAATTATTTTTTAGTTTAGTCCCTCTTTGGAAGTTTATTTCATATTCATTTTTCTCGCTAATGGTGTGTCAGATCACTTTTCCTTTTTCTGAAAAGTGTCAACCTGCATCTTCACGCTGAGGTTTGTCTTCCTCCTTTATTCATCTCCATCATCCTTCAACTCTCTTCAAACCGTAGGTCCCACCCCTCCGAACCCTCTCTTCCTCCAAGCGATCCAAGGGGTCTCAGAATTCGTGAAGCTCAAATATCACATGGGGTCGATTTTGTCTTCTCCGATCAACATCTACCTCATCTGGTACGACAAGTGGCCCCAATCGCAGAACCTTCCCCGTCGATCATCGCAACAGAATCTATCTTCTGCCACGTCGTGTGTGGCTTCCACTACTTGACCTTCCCCTCTAATGTCGGCTACAACCTCCCCTACGCCTGGGTTGGGAACTCTGGCAAACACTGCCCGGAGGTGAATGTCGACCAGCGAGGACCCCACCGTACCCACCGAGATTGGTAATCTCTGCGAGGGCTTGTATGGAATGGGTAGAAGTGGTGTTTGGAGCTCCATTTTGAAGGCTTGTGCTGGCCCCAATGCTTTATATTGAATTCACATTGGATGAAAAAGAAATAGACGAGTGCTAGCAATGCACCCTTCTACTGGTTAATATTTATTGAAAACTATAGAGGCATCAGTAAAGTTCATTAGATTAGTAACACCCACAAAATTTTATGATTTTCAAATTTGCAAACATTTTGGAAAGACAATATGGTACCTGGGATAGGGGAGGGGACATGGAGAAACCAAGATCAACAACAATTGATAGAGCATCGAACATTCCCTCAATACGTTTCACTGGCTTCCTCCCCACCCAACTTGATTCGCTTGCCATATATGCATCAAGGTTTGCTGCCAATGCACTGCGAAACCTAAGACAAAACAACAGACAGAATAGAATGCAACAGAGACTACTGCCTTTACTACCTCCATAGCCAGCAGACCCAAACTTCACTTCTCTGAAACACTAACTTGGATATATGAGTAAGGACATGTTATCAATACTACATAGCTGTGTGTGCATATTTTAGGAGGGTTGCTTAAGAATTCATTCAATAAATCAATGTATATGTCGTAGCCAAAGAATAGGGTACGATTGAAATAAAACCATAATATATACCAATATATGCTACGACTCCTGGAGAAACCGTAGCATAAAGTTAGACAGTCTAAGTTTAGTATATGTTACATTTTATTTCAATTGTAGTTTATTCTTTGACAATAATTTAAGAAAGGTCATTGCATTAGCATAAACAATGTTTTTCGTATATCAATATATGTTATAGTTCTTTGAAGTAACTATAACTTAAAGTTAAACAAACTCACTTTAGGTTACGGTTACTTCAAGGAATCATAACTTATATTGGTATATGCTTCGATTTTATTTCAACCATAGTTTATACCTCTTTGAATAGGATTATTTTCTTTATTTTTTACTTACCTTCAAGAAAACAATTGTTGCTTCTCGTCGTTGCATAAGTTGTTGGTTTCCTTCTCCACCATAAAAGAGATAAGTTTTTTCTTCCTTGGTTCTTCTTTGCTTTGGTTTGGAAGCACTTACATTTAGGTTTGTGTTGGTTTTTCTTATTTTCTTCCTCCTATGTTCCTTTTTAGCCTCCAACTAACTTGTCTTTGCAATCAATACTGCATTGACGAGCTGCAAAAGAGAGAAGTTTTTTCTTCCCTTGTTCTTCCTCATTTTGATTTAGAAGCACCCATGTTTAGGTTTATGTTGGTTCTCTATTGTTTTCTTCCTTCTCTATTTGTTTTTAGTTTCTAACTTACTCATCTTTGTACTCAATTTTGCAATGACCAATCATTAAAGAGTGAGCCATTTTTCTCTTCTATTGACATGCATTTTGACTAGTCTTTTTTTGTCTTCTGTTGTTGCTATAACATGCTCCCATTGTGAAAATCGTTTCTTATTATGAGTATTGTTTTGGTATAAATTTTAGGGACTGAGACGCTGACCTGGATGACGTGACTTTCTCGCTTTCTAGCGCTTGAACCGACCGAATTGCTCACTTCTCCTGGATCTTGACCGTTCGCTCTCCTTCAGCTTTGATCGTTCGGTGGACCTCGAACTTTTGGCTGAAGGGGGGAGGTACCTGCAATGGCACTCTGACGCCCAAGTTAGGCGAATAGTAAAAGAACCTTGGTTCTTAAATTGGTGAATCTCAGTATGAGAGAGTAGAGTGTAGGGTTTCTGTATGTATTGGAAGTGTGATTGGAACATACCTAACTTGTGGCCCCGACTCTCTATTTATAATGTGTTTCATAAAATATAAATAGAATTAGTATAGAAACAACCAAATGAATCAAAATGATCTTACTTGTATGAACGGTCCGATATTTCTGGCGTTATATCTGCTATATCTTTAATTGTATGTTTAGGCTTCTTTATTTGATTAAATACTGGCCCATTTTGATTAAATACTGGCCCAATCGTAATTTGCTTTGTTCCTCTCTTTTCTTCTGTGTTGACTTTGACCGGACCGATCGATCTTACTAGATAACCGTTCGGTCGAAGTATGATACCGTACAAGTATAAATGGGTTATGATTCTAAAAGGAATTGTAACTATTTAGAAATTATAGAATACAAATATCAATCGTATTCAATGATACTTGTTATAGACTACGATTTGATATATTATTGTTCGATACATAATCTAACATCCAAAATAACTATAGTATAAAGCCTTCGCTGTAATAATGAAATTGTAGTTAAGGATCTTGCAAACAAGATTAGGAGAGTACTTAATGAAGTTGTTAGCAAAGATAGGAGATGGAGGAAGGATTTTTTTGTGTTGAAGATGCACTGCGAAAAGATTTACAACTATGTGTGCAATTTATTACAACTTATGTTAAGAATGCTGGATTTTTATTATGTACTTGTTTCTGTCTATGTTGGTTAATGGAAGTCCTACAATATTAATGGATTTAGGGATTTGGTGGCACTTTTTATTTATAGCTTTTACAATGGATAGTGAGGGAAGCTACACTAGTAAAAAATAGTGTTTATACAGCGCTCATTATGCCACGGTTCACCAGAAACCGCAGCATAATGGTGCGCGGTGGCAGTTTTGTAAATAAATCGAACATATATGCTGCGGTTCCCAGATTAACCGCGGCATATACCCCAGTCAACCATCACATTTAACGCCACGTCAGGAAAAAAAATTAAATAACAGGGGAATACGCTGCAGTTCTCTGAACAACCGCGACATATTCCTCCTGCCACATTGTGACACACCCCATCAGTCAGCCCCTGCAATAAATTGGCAGGGGAATATGTCGCGGTTCTCTGAGCAACCGCGACCTATTCCCCTGCCAATTTATTGCAGGGGCTGACTGATGGGGAATGTCAGAATGTCGCAGGGGGAATATGCCGCGGTTGCTCAGAGAACCGCGACATATTCCCCTGTTACATTCTGCCATTCCCCAAAAGGCAGTTGGGAAGACAGTTGAGTATTCAAAACGTCAGGGAATATGCCGCGGTTCTCAGAGCAACCGCGGCATATTCCCTGATCTAAATAAATTTGAAATATTTAAGGGTATATACCGCGGTTGCCCGCTGAACCGCGACATATAGTTTCAAATATAATTTCAAAAATGTCATTTTTATTATTTTTTTATGAGGATAGGTCGCGGTTAAGTTGTGAACCGCGGCATATAGCCCTTTGTAGGTTAAAAAATACTAAACACTGAACAGTTTCATCTTCTCCACGTGATTCTGAAGCTTTCTCCTCTGCCTCCACGCGATTCCGCTGCTGCCGTGCCATCATCGTCGTGATCGTCTTTGCCGTCGCACCATCTTGGCCGTCCGTCGCGCCAGCCTCTGCCGCCGCGCCATCCTCTCCGTCGTGCCATCTCTGCTGCCCTGGGTACGTTCCATTTTCTTCTCTGATGATATTTTTGTGCTATTGAAATGCTAGGTTTGAATATGTTGTTGTGACTTTGATCGTTTTTGTCAAATTTGTTGTGGTTTTGTTGGTTCATTAAGAGACAAAGTATGTTAGCTTATCAGAGGATGAGGTGAAGTTAAGTTATTATGAATTTCAGGCGCCATTGACAGCTTTTTGTTATTTCTATGCACGAGAGCTATGCTTTATGGTTCTGCTCATTGTGCAGAGGTTCAAGACTACTCCACCAGTTCCTGAGAAGCCACTATCATTCATCAAAAAAGCTGCTGCAAAGTATATAATTAGATTATATAATAGTTCTTAGTTACTAGATTTAAACATTGCATTTGATTAAATTGTATTTTATTAGACTTTGTACTTTATTTAAAGTTAAAAGACATTTCAACATGTGTTTGATTTGTTGAAAATGAATTTGAATGTTTATTTGATATGCAGGTCTGTTTTTGTGGTAGTGGATACACAAAAACAGACCTGCTATTTTAAAAAATTGCAGGACAATATGCCGCGGTTGTGGTAACAACCGTGGTAGAAAGTGTGAATATGTCGCGGTTGTGGTACGAACCGCGGTATATTTCCCATCTTTTTACCGCGGTTCCAACCGCGACATTTAATGCTATGATTTTTTTTTAAAAAAAGGGGTTTAGGCTACGGGTGTGGTACGAACCGCGGTCTATTCTCCATCTTTTTTACCGCGGTTGCAATCGCGGCCTAAAGTCCCAGACTTTTTACCGCGACTGAATATGCCGCGGTTCGAAAACCGCTGTCAAAAGGCAAAAATAACCGTTGTCGTTTCTCCTAACTGCACTAATGCTATACTTAGAACGATATATCAATGTCAGCTTAGCTTAAATAATTGTACTTAGTCGAACAAAACAATTTCAGTAATTAACATGATTTGAAAAAAAGTTTTACAAATATTAGATGAAATTTTTCTGACAAAAAAAATTGACATAAATCAAAATTGACTATAAAAGACGGTCAATATATTAATAATATTTATATTTTTAACAATTATATGATAGTTATTTTTTTTTATTTTTCAATAATTTTCCAAACAAAAAAAATCACTAAATTTAAATATTTTGTAATAATTTTAAATCATTTTAAAATAAGATAAATTCAATATCAATATATTTAAATAATGTCTTAAGAATTATAAAATTATCTGAACAAGAGAAATATAACCATATTTAAGAATAAAATATGGGATTAGAAAACTTATACAACAAATTAACCACTTGCATATTAATGGAAGAAAATAATGATGAAATCCTTTAAGTTTTCTTTTCAGATATGAAATTTCAGCTGAAGATTGTGCCTCTTATAGTTGGTTAGAAAAGTGTATGAAGGAATATTTATGAACAAGCTAAACAAATAGCAGAAAAATAACTAGTGCAGAAAGTTTAAAATAACTCAACTTTAATCTTTGGGTCCATGCAGAATACAAAATATTTCTTATATTGGAAGGAAACATAAAAAAACAAATTCTGAAATAATGTAAAATATCCACTCCTTTTTCATGGCCTTTCAACTCACAATACACTGTGTTCTTTCTTTTATTGTGTGTGAAGAAGAAAAATTAGGTGAAGAAGTATCGAAGATTCTCTGTCAAAGAAAACCCTAAAGTAAGATCGGTTAGTTAACAAATGAATACAATACAAGTTAAATAATAAAATGTCTTTTTTCAACCATAATATATAAATCATAAAATGTCTTCTTTTTCAAGCTTAATATATAATTCTTAAAATCTCATTGTCTCTTTTTGTTATCACCTTTCAAATTGACCTTTTTCAATGTGCTTTATCTATTTACTCTTCTAAACAATAAGTTCACACCACTGTGCCACATTAAACTATTCTCACCACTTAATACAAATGATGCAATGCATGTTCAGAATAGGACTGGGCAAAAATCTGATCTATACTGTAATATAGTTAACTGTATTATATTATACTAAAAAAAATTGATCCACTCTTAGTAAAAGTTCAGTATATTATTTTATGGTTCAGTTTTTAAAAACTGAACTTACAAGAGTTTCACTTCAGTTAACTGTAGTAACTGTACTCTTTCCACTTCTCTAGTTCTTGTTCAACTGTTTTCTCTTACCAAAAAAATGTTATTTAATAATAAAATATTAATAAAAGAAATTGTTCACATACAAAATTAATAACTAATTGTTTTAGACAAAATTTTTTTTATCACAAATTTTTATATTTTTTTATCAATAAACATATATTACTTTTTAAATAATATTATTTTAAGTAATAAAAATAAAATATATTTTTAAAAAAATTTAATTTTATTAAATGATTAAGTAATAGAAATCATAAAAAAAAGTTATATAAAAAAATAATACTTTAAATATATTATATTCTTTATCATATTATTAAATATGTAAAAATATATTATTAAAGGTAGGTGAAAATTTACAAGAATCTATTCACTCTATTTTAATATTTTTTATTACAATTTTTAAGGGTGTAATTTATTATGAAAATAAATAATTTATTAAAAAGTGAAAATTTTAAAAATAATCAAAACTTTAAAATAAAGTTTGTAACTAAATAACGAATATTTTTTTTTTAATTCATTTAAAACTTATATATCTAAAACAAGCAGATCTCGAAAAAAAAAAGAAAAAAAAACACGGACACACTTGCGACATAAAAGATCATTCATTAATAATGCAAAAATTAAAAATGTATTTTGTTAAAATTAAAAATGTATTTTGTTAAAATTAAAAATTTGTAAATTATTCCGTACCACATAATAATAAAAAAAATATAAATAAAATAGAAAATAATAATATCAAATAATTAAAAAATTAATTTGTAAGACATTTATGAATAAAATAAAATAAATATTAAAATAAATTTCAAAGTTAAAAAGAACATGTATGGTATACTATTTAGTTTAAGAACTCGTATAATTTAGTTTAAAATTAGTATAATTAGTAGTTCAGTTCAGTTTATATTTAGTTTAGTATAATTTAATATAGTTCAGTTCAATTCAGTTTGATAAAGCAAAAAAACAGTTCAGTTCAGTTTGTCTGTTTTATAGTTTAGTTTAAATAAATTAGTTTTTAGTTCAGTACAGTTTTTAACAGTTTAGTACTGGACAGTTCTATTTGCCCACTCCTAGTTCAGAATCTTGTACACCAAAATATATATATATATATATATATATATATATATATATATATATATATATATATATTCCAGTATATCAATTCCACGTGGTTTAGGATTGTCACATACGACTCTTTCAATCTTCAAACCTAAGTTTGTGACGAACTCATAAAACATGTTCATTGTGGAAGCTATAATAAAAAACGAGATTCATGAATATATGTTTCAAACTTTCCAACCGTCGTGTCTTTAATTTTCTTCTTCTTGGTTTTGCAGCAATGGTCCAAGTTGAACGTAATGAAGAGAATGTTACGATGAAGCTGCAGGGAAAATTACGTAGAAGAGTGGGTCAATCACGTTGTAACCAGCAGGTCCTCGTCAAGACAAAAAAGAGACCATTCGTCTCAATCTTATCCATACTTGTCTTTCCTCTGTAATGTACAGGAAACTTCAGCATGATCAATGCAACCAACAAACCTTTATTTTCAAACTACTGATGCTGTTTATTTTTGCTTTTCCATTATTTGTTTATAATAATGCTTATTTTTGGCTGTAACTTTTTAATTTAAGTTCACTATAGACGATGTTACATTTATTCATATATTTTGGATAACCATGGGTATGAATATTATTAATATTTATAAATCCACCTCAGAAATATTATAATGTCGCATTAGACCAATGAATTTATAAATATGTTATGGTCAAAGTTTGTTGCAAAGTATATAATTATACACATGTTTACAATGGTTTATTTTGAATGCTATTTTAATTGAACTATAACCATAAAGGTTTAATCTATTTGTTTTTCCCAATGTTTTATATTTAATTAGTTAAAGTGTACATAATGGATACGAATATAAGCTTTTAGATATACCTAATAAATAAAGATATAAGAATTATAAAATTTATTTAAAAAACATTAAATTATTATGCATGTATGAATTCAAATATATACTCAGACAAGGACAAATACTGTATATGTTATTCAATACGCTCTATCCTATTTGATCTCTCCTATATAAGAACCGACATGTTTTAAAAGTAAATAATATTCAAACAGGAGCCAATACCTCTTAAAATGTTTTCTGTAACATAAACACAACTTGAAAGAATATTGAATAATCTAAAATACACACGCATTCGAAGGGAGCTATATTATAATCATTGTCGATAACTTTAAATCCAATATATTTTCCTATCAATACTTGACATATAACAATTAATTTAATAAATTTTCTCATAATTAAAATTTTCTTTTTAAAATCATTTAAAAATACTTTTTAATTTTCTATAAATATATATGTAATTAAAAAATTTATTTATTTTTTAAGGTTTATACTAACTTTTCTTCTATTTTTAGCAATGTACTAAAAATATAAAACGACTATAAGAATTCTATTTAAAACATACGAACATTTTATTAAAATTTAGAGAGACGAATAAAATATTAAGAACAAAAGCCAATGAATGCATATAAATATTAGTTGCAATTCCTAATTTAGAAAATATAGTTGAAAGTAAATGAAGAGTGAAAATTTGGAATCGTTTATAAATAGGTATAAGAATAGTTACTTTTTATTTTTAAAAAGATTATTTCTTAAAATCTAATTTTTTTTCTATATTATTTCTACTATCTAAAATTCATCATCCATCATTTTTACGATCAGTCCAAATTTTTTAAAAGACAACATATAATAGATTAAGATAAATTGATCAAGATTTTAGTTTAAGTTAAAGGTTTTGAAAACATTTTTTTTTTTTTGGAGTTGGAAGATTTTCAAGTTTTAGCAAGCTATCAAGGGAGGCAAATAACTTGAATCTATTGAATTATTTGATTAAGATGAATTAGTTTTGAATATTATCATTCAAAAAACAAATTTATCGATAGATCAGATTTGTCTATAATCACAAAAGTTAACGATAAATATATATTATTGATGGACAAAATTTATAAAAAATTATTTGTCAGCATATTTTATTATTTGGTTTTTTTTTCGATAGATCAGATTTCACATTTTCTTTTTTTTTTTTCTTTTTTTCTTTTTCTATTACCGGTTCTTTCTCCTTTTTCTCCAATTTCGATCTTATTGTGGTTATCGCTGCCTCTACAGCAGTTGTTGCAACCTTCCGCCCTCCTTCCTCCTCTTTCTCCTCTTCTCTTTTATTTTCAAATTTCATCTTATATTCTTCTCATTTATTTTAAATAAATTTATAATATATTTTTTTTTATTTGGCAAGAAAATTAGCAACAAAATATATATACCAATAAATTTGCCAACACATTTAAAAAAAAATTGAATTACCAACTTAAAAAAATATTCAATTATCAATGAATTTACAAAAGTCTATTACCGATAAATTTACTGACAATTATCCAAATTGATACCAACGAATTTTTCCACAACATAATCAAAGCTAAAAACGAAAAATCGCGTGCCCATTTTATGAACAAAATTTAAAACAGTAACACTACAACAAGAAAAATTGACATATTTGACAGTAAAATTTTTTGGTAAAGTTTAAAATTTGTCAATAAATCAAAATTATCGATTTCAAAAATTTGTTGATAAAATATTCATTAGTAAATTTTACCAACAAAATAGAAATTTCATTGATAATTACTATTGATAAAATTGGTTGGTAATAATTGATGAGAAAATCCATCGATAAAATTTGTCAGTAAATATTACAATTTGGTTTATCTTTTTTCTCCTTTCTCTTTCTTCTTCTTCTTCTTCCTTTTATCATTCCAGTTTCCTTCTTCCAATAACTTATTCACTCCTCATCTTCCTTCTTTGCCATTGTCATCATCACCACTACTACGATTTTCGTTTGTCGTTATCGTTGTCGTCCACTCCTTTTTCACCTATCCTTTTCCATCTCTTGCTTTCCTTCTCATTTTCTCTTCCTCTTCCTTTATCGCAACTACACCACCATCACGCCACCACCGTGCCGATGTTGGGTTTCTAACATTTGGTCCTCCTCTTCCTTCTTTTCATTCTTCTATTTCTTCTCTTTTTCTTTTGACCCACCTACTTAATTTATAAAAGATTTTTCGTCATATTTGTTTGATGCTCTTTTCATTGGTAATGAGAATTTTAAATTAACAATGGATTAATTACTGACTAATTTTTTTGACAATAATATCTTTACTGACCAAAACACATTCACCTATAAAATACCTTAGTAATATACATTTTAAAATTCGGTGATAAAATCTCGTTGATGTACACTAATACAAAAACACCGTATATCGTCGATGTCTTTTGGCCTTTCACGTCGAATTCGAGGTCGACATCATACCGGGAGACGTTAAATTGACATCGAATTTAAAAAATTCGACGTTAATTTATGTTATTTGACGTCAGACATAGAACAATCTGACATTCCCAGTAGAGCAAATTGACGTCGGATATTGCTTTATGTTCGACGTCAATTAATATTAATTAACTTCAAATTTTGTCAATGTACGACATTAATCAATTTTTTTTTTTAATTAATTGTGATCCTTTGTGATCCTTTTTTACAACTCTACAATACCTGAAAAGTAAAAAAACAACAAATGTAATCTAGTTTTTGGTATTTTATATAGCATGAACTGTGAACGTGTAGCATAGTATATATCAACAACAAACAACAACAATAAACAACAACAATAAAAAACAACAACAACAAACAACGAACAACAACAACAAACAAGTTCAACAAAACAACAACAAAAACCAAGTTCAACAAATTAGTTCTTCAAAACGAAAACGAAAACTAACCTTTAAAAGGTGGGTTCGTTGGAATAAAGGATCGTCACTCGTGGGAGAGAAAGCAGAATGCACCTATGAAGGACAACAATACGAAAAAATCGGTCAAAACAAACAAAAATCATACCTAAAGTAGTTAATCAACATGCATTTGTATCAAATGAAAGAAAGATTACATGTGATGGTCGTCAAACTTCGTTCGACAAAAGTTTTAGCAAATAAGAGGGTCTCGCGCGCTAAGGTAAAGTGAATGAATTTTGAATCTCCCGCTCAAATTTTTATTGATTTCACTAACCTTTTGACGTCTAACTATAAGACATTCGACGTTTTATAACCTTTTGACGTCTAATTCTAGGGCATTCGACGTCATATGTAAGTAAATTTTCACCTTCGCATTAAACATTTTCACAAAACTTACCCAATAGGACGTCGAACTACTTAATATTTGACGTATTATAACAAATTAACGACAAATTACAATTCTAAATGACGTCATTTACATAAATGTCACCGATCATTTTTAACGTTGGCTATTAAGTGGTTAAACATTGAACGTGTGACGTTATACACTATTTTTATACTAGTGATAATACGAACTTATTAGCAGATATATTTTTTTCAATGAAATTTCCTCGATAATTCCAAGAATTTTTATAGTGATAAATATTTTCATTAGTAATAGAAATTATAATTTATGGATAGACATTACAAGTGAAATTTATCGGTAGCAAATAAAGTTATGTAATTTTTCAATAAAACCAGTCCGTAACTTTTATTTTACAAACAATTTTTTTTGTCAATAAAATTTTTCTAATAATTGTGCTTTTCTTATAGTGCTAATTTATTGGCTATTTACCTATAGATCTTCAAAACATTTCATTGCGACAGATTTACTGGTAAATTAAAAAAAAAATCAATTATAGATAGATTACAAACAAATTCAACTACTAACATATTCACCAATTAATTGTATCATAAAATGGTCAAAACCCAAAATGGAAACTTATATGCCCAATTTACCGGTAGAAATATAATGGATAATAAAAATTCTAAATTACAGATTGAGAATGCATATTTATGTTTTCATTTAGTTTTTAATATTGAATTTTTAATTGGTTTTTGTACTTGAAAAAATATTTTAATTAGAATTTTTTACAATTGGGTTTATAAAGCATTAGACACAAAAACATGTTAATAATAGCTTTTTAATTGTATAAATATTCTTTGGATATTTTGATGTGTGTTAGTGCAACTATAACTAAGTTGAATGCATGAAGGTATAGAAATAAAATGGTTAAAGTTTCATGACGTTTAAAGATAAATTTAAGAATAAAAAATAATTAAAACCACAAGAAGTCAAGCCAAGCATTAGATGAAGAAGGCAAGGAAACATGGAAAAAATGAAGAAATTTGGCTAAGCCAAGAAGAGGGAATGGACAACAAAAATTGAATCTTGCGGTTTTCTCTACTAAAAAGGTTTTGATAATTGATAAATGTTTATGATAAAAGATAATTAGGAGAAAATATATCTTAAGATATTTTATTTGATATTGTTAAATAATTACTTTATTTAACTATATTAATAAATATCAAAAAATAATATTTTCCAAATCTTTCTTAATCTAGCAAATATCTTCTCAAATATTTTTAGATCTCCACAACAATAAAATATAACTTAAAAATATTGGATTATTTAGAATATAATGAGAGGAGATTACATTAGCATAAATAAGATTACAACAACAAAAAAGGCTAAAACAAATCTCAATCCAATTTTTATATAAAGAGACTTAGGAAAACATATTAGGGGGAGCTTAGGGATCCTTTAGGGGTGTTAATTTCATCCTATGTCTGCTCTCATGTTCTCCACTCCCTCTTCTTCTATTTTTATGTTATTTCAACATTCCATAGAGTGCTCAACCTCTAGGGTTGATGCTATAATTTCTTAAATGGATTATGAGGTTAGATGAATAAATTTGTTTGTTCTTTTGATTGTTGTTGTTATTTATTGACTTAATAGCACTGATGATCCCTATTTTCATCATGTTTTTTCGAAATGGTCCTAGTTTTTTTTTCTGTTCAATGTTGTCCCAAAGAATGTAATTTATGTTCAATTTAGTCTTTTTTGCAGACGACCTTTGAATCGTTAATGGTGCATTGTCCAACTGTGCAATCAATGACACATTACCCTTAACATGTCATCATCATCTCCTACCTCTAGAAACCCTAATTTCCCCTACACAGAAACCTTAGCCACCACCTAACCCTAACCACCACTGCCACGATCATGGCCAGCCACCATCTTCGCACCTTCATCTTCTCCGTCCAGAAACCATCCAAAAACATCACCCATGGCCACCTACTAGCACCTTCATTGGCGCCACCTGTGCATCCAACAATATCCACCATGGAACCCATTATCGTGAATCAAATGAACCCAAAACGAAAAAATAAATTCACGGAAAAAGATCAAGAAAGGACCATCCCTAATTGTGATCACCAGAACCAACATCCTTCCAAAGAACAAATCAGATACATACTCCAAAAGAAAATTCCAAGTTCAGAAACCCTAACATTCCTAATCTGAACCCTCATCCCCCACTTCGCAAAACCCAAACCTACAGGGAAGAACATAATCCCAAACCAGTCGCAAAACAGAGAAGAACCAAGAATTCTCCAAATCAATTTTGAAACAAAAATCATATATTCCAATTTACAAAAACCAAATAACACAACAAAAACCCCTAAATCGAAACCCTCAATCGCAAGTCCTATTGCTGCGAAATCGCCTGAGAACAGTGGGCTTCTCGCATCGTGACTACTTCGGAGATTGAACCTTCGCGGAGGCGCCACCGCTGCAACCCTCACCGTGCAGTGAGAAAGGAGTTCGTTCTCATTTCTGCAAAACTTTGACAAACCCACTATAGTAAGTTGGACCATCGCAAGCTTCAGTTTTCCTCTGGCGGCACAAGCGCAAGGAAGCCTTTCCCCATTGCTTTCAGAAACCCTAATTTTTTGGGTAGGGAAGGGGTTGCCACGTGGCACTCCCTCATTAGTTGCGTCATGTTTTAGTCAAGGCAGGTCAACAATTAAATGACATGGCATTCACTTATTGCACAGCTGGATAGTGCGTCGTTAACGATTTAAACGCCGTCTACAAAAAGGACTAAATTGAACATAAATTACATTCTTTAGGACAGAATTGAACAGAAAAAAAAAACTAGGACCATTTCGAACAAACCTGACAAAAACAGGGACCATTAGTGCTATTAAGCCTTATTTATTTTTTGTCTATGTCTTTTACTTAGTAAAGTAAAAGTAATCATTTTTACATTATAGCAAGTTATCATGGTGTTAAATTTACATAACATATCAATTGTATGAGTCAAAGGGTTTTTAATTTTAAGTGAGAATTTACTTTGATTAATGTCAGAAACTTTCATGTGATTGAATGAGTTTTTGCCAATAATTGAAAATGTACTTTGATTAAAGGTGAAAACTTTAACAAGAGTTAAACAAAAATTTACTTTGGCTAATTAATTTTTTACTTGATATAAGAGGTAAAAGAATAGACATGATTATGCATAATAATATTTAATTGAGAATGTACTTTGGTTAAATTTACTATGATTAATCTACAAAGTTCTTGCTCTTAATGTACTTTGATTAATTGTGACAATGCCAGCAAATTAATTAAGAATTTACATTGATTAAATTAAAAATATAAGACAATAATTAATTGAACAATAATTCTTGGATAACAAATGATGAATCCTATTTTGAAAAAATAGTGGAATCAACCTATTTTCTTCATCATTGTTTTTATCTTTTTAAATCTTTTTGTAAATTTATTTCTTTCTATCTTTTTTTATTTTGTTCTTTAATCTTTTATTTATCTTTATCTTCTTTATTATTTTACTTTATTAACCATTTTGTATAGTTTTTATAAGAACTAATTTAAGAATCAATTTCATGTTCGTTGGGAGACGACTTAGGGTTAGATTTACTCTTTTAATTTTGTTAGCTACAATCTTAGCAATACTGAAGTTGCTATAGTTTAGTAGTATTGATTTGATCGTGTCACTAACATTTTGGTTCTTATATTATTGTTTTTTATCACTAACATTTTCTTTTTCTCTAATTTTTTGTATCATTTATTTTACTTTATTTTATTTTCTTTAGCCATTTTAATTTAGTTTTTTCGGTTTTTGTTATCATAATTTTTGTTTGAGAAATTTTGTTTAGAAATTTGTGAAACTAATTGGGGAACACTTTGGTTAAGGAAAGATAAGTTACTTAAGTTGTCCATTGAGACACACTTCTCTTCCCTAGAAGTCTACTCAACAAGTTTTCAACTTATTTATTTTAAGAAAACCTCTTTAAAAATTGCAAAATATAATTTTTCATGTGAAAATAATCAACAATGTGATTTTCAAATGAATTATGATTATTATCCGCAACAATCACATGATTCATATGGTTATCAACAACAAGTTGTCACACTTACTATTGCACCTAATATAAGTAAGTTGACTATATGTCAACTAAATGATCCCGGGTTAGAAATTTTTTTTGAAGATATTGGTTGATTAGAATATTGAATTGAAAAAATTGAGAGAGGACATATATCAGAGGTTGCAAAATCGGATAACTGATGTGAACGAAATCAAGATTCAAAGATCAAATCAAGAACCAACTATAAAATCACATCCCGCTTATATGTCTACTAATTGACATACAAATTTTACTAAAGGTGTTGTTGAACTTGTTAATGATGAAGCAACAAACTCAACTACTTCAGGTGTAGATTTTCACTCATGAGATAAGATTACGAGGATTAATGATGATCCTATTAATCATCCTAATATACCTGATGATGCTGAAACTGAGTTGAAGTCACATACTCCACACATCAATTTTGTTTATGTGAATAATCAAATTAAATTTTAAGGGATGATATTTCTTGACTTGGCTATGGTACAAAAGGAAAGATTACTACAACAGGAAAACAATTTAGATTTAAATTCATTTGATATCATTGTTGATAAAAAAATTTAAATTGCAAGTGTAATTATTTTCTGTTTTCAACATATATAGAAAAAAATTTATTAAAATTTTAAAAATATTTGTTTTTTAAAAATAAAAATTTAAAAATTAATAAAATTGTACAATAAAATTAGTTTGACCAAAACCATATACATACATAATCACACAACAAAGGATTAATATATCAGGATGTTTACTTTGGGAGAAAAGTAAACTATGAGGCTGTTTTGAGTGCAGATGGTTCAAAGATACTTGGTGTTGGGACAACAAATGTTTTTGAAGTCTAGAACATCATAGAAACAAAAAAATTACACCTAACCATCAGTAACATGGGAGAAAATGCAGTTGCGGGGTTCAAGACCCATCAACAGAAATCCAAGAACCTTTCTTCTAAAGATCTTGCAACACCTCAACTAAGGATAGTTGAAGGGAAAAAAAGGAAACATGTTATTTGAGAGTTTGACAATACTAACACAGATTAGAAGTGTAAATATTTTATGTGAGATCATGATAGTAGTAACAAGGATGGGGAGAAAGACAAAAGTCATCTAAGAATTCAAGATATTGGTGTCTCTAGTAAACCCCACATCAGAAAACCAATTGAGGAAGTATTTCTTGACAAAGTGGAAAGCCCTGTGCAAGAAGGACAAGAAAGTTGGATGATCTCCCTTTTGTCTGGGGTTACTTATCTATTATGGAAATCAATTACTAGTAAACTCTAGTAATAAATTTGTTGATTTTGGAAGTCGAGTTAGACTGTCTATTAAGTATCTCTGTCAAAGTTAGATCTTTGTAGATTCAAGGATTATAAAATCATGTACGAGTATTTTCTGGATGATGAAAGACAAAGGGGAATGAAAAAAAATGATGGTGACATTGCTGGCTACACAATAGGAGTTGGGCAGAGTGTCCTTATTGCTACTGGTGCTGGGAATACAAACAGATATGGGGATATAGTTCAATTATATTGGGATAATATTGTGGGTAGATGTTTTGATTTCAATATACAAGTTCGTCAATCAGCCGTAAAGATGGTTGAAATTGGGCTACGTGAAGGTCTCGATCATCTAGTATCTCTTGAAACAAATCCTCCGAAGTCATTACATTACAATGAGAACACATTCATCCTATCATTAAGGACAATGAGGTATATCATGAGAAGACCTCCAAAGAGTTGGGAGGATTACGTAGTTGGACAATTCTGCAATCAAACTCATGATAATAGGGTGACATGAACAAAATACATAGATGGTGCTCAAGTAAGTTGTCTGACCATAGGAGGGGTGCAAGATGTTGATCAAAGGTAAGGAGTTTCTTCCTGATCTTCAGGTCAAAGTAAAGTGCCTGTTTTTTTTTTCATTAAGCAGATTGGTAGATGTAATGGGAAAGGATTAATCCAATGGCCGAAAGGAAGCCTTGAGGCAGTCGCATAGGAAGTTGTCGCAACGATTAAGGACCAGTTTCTAGACTACAAGGAAAAAGTTGTTTAGCAACAACGAGTAATGATAGGATATGTAATGTATTAGGCAGTTTTTAGACAGTTTGGTAGAAATAAAAATGGACATGTTAGAAATGAAGTGCTTTGTTTCTCAACACCAAGAGGGGGGTGAATTGTTGATTAATAAAAACAAATGCTTTTTAAATCTTTTTGCAATTAGAATGATCTTTAAACTTTCTTGTAATCTAAGTAATGCGCGTATGCAATGAAAGTAAAAGAGATAATAAAACAAATACAAACAGAGGATTTATATTGGTTTGTCCTCAATGCCTACATCCAGTTTCCCTTCCAATCAACCTTAGATTGAAGGATCTTTCACTATAATGATTTGAGTTTTACACCAAAGGTTTTACAGAGACTCTCTCAAATGTAAACACCTTTCCCACTCAATAATCAAATATAGAAAGATAACACTTGTATAAAGAACCAAACGTCTTCACTACAGAACCCTTTGAGAACACCTCTCAAAGTCCAAGAACCCCTTGTTCTTCTTCCTATCACTCACAAACAGGGCAACACAATCGAAGATTGCAGATACACATGTCTGATCAATGTAGAAAACACCTCAATAGTGCAGAGAATAATCAACCAATACTTCCACAATGTTTCTCTTAAGAATCCTTCAAGTTTCTTCCAATTCTTTCAATCTTGATTCTTGGAGCGGCTCAAGAACCTGTAACACTTTTCTCAAATCACAAATATCATATATGAAAGTTTTCAAATGATCAAAAGTTACATAGTTGTGTGTAGTGTGTCAATTTATAGTTTTCATCATAACAGACGCAATACAATCGATTACGTTAGTAATGTAATCGGATACATTAAAAGCAGATGTAACAGAATTACAACTAACACAATTCTAGTTGAATGCACAATTAATGTAATCGATTTGCAATAAATGCTAGTCAAACATATTTAAAAATACGATTGTTATTACTGTTATGACATAGCTTGAAAACAATTTTCAAATAATAACATACTTAATTGATTACATAACCAGTGTAATTGATTAAGCTCTTCACTTAAACATATTTTGAAAACTTTTTCTCTTCAAAACTCATTACAACACATTTCAACAAGATGTTTGCAAAGACACGAGTTTTAATCGATTTCACACTCAATGTAATCGATTTAAAACTTGTTATTTTGCCAAAGTTTAAAACATAAGTTGTCTGATGAACTTAATTTATTACAACATCACTGTAATTGATTATTTCATACAGAGTTGTTTTGTGCTTGTAGTTTTAACACACAAAAACATTCAGCATGCATACAGTAGATATAAACACAATTATGATACAATAGTATGCAAACTAAACAATATATCAACATATGTATTAATCGACAGTAAAAATTTGCATAGAAACATATGTATCAATCACCAATACACATTTCTATTGTGTCATGACAACATCTATGTGTTGTTACAATCACTATGTTTTCATCATTAAAAACTAAACACGTTAGGGATTGGGTTCAGCACTCATATTGCTCCCCTATCAACAATCTCCCCCTTTTTTGATGATGCTCAACAATGATGTATAAAACAACCATGACGTATAATGCACAATCAAAAATTGTTTCAAGCAGTTTCAAACAGACACATAGTGACAGATATATGTCTTCCAAATTCAATTATCTCTCCTCCTTTGGGCATTAGCAAAAAAGGAATTATTGTACAGTGAAGCATAGAGACAATGAATCAAACAGAGATACATCAACAAAAGTTCACTATATTGTAAAAACGATGCTCCCCCTGTCAATACTCTGTAAATTCACATAATTTCAATTTCTTCCCTTTTTACATGTAAACAATTATGTATCAGAAAATTAAGCTCCCCCTATTAATGTGCATTATTTCCAAAAATATTGCAAACACCCAGTTCAATATCAGAGCAACATGATAGAGATATATAAGAGCATATATCACAGACAATAGTTCCAAGCAATGTATCAAATGATATGACATATATCAGAGTATTGCAGATAATGCTTGAAGCTAATACAACTGAGTGTTACCATTCATAAACTCAAAGAGATTCACAGCGAATAAGAAACAATGAGATTTATAATGAATGAACACATGTGAGATCAAAATAAATGGTTCAGAGTAAATGATTTAGCAGTAAGAGGTTTAAAACCATATTCGCGAAAAGTAATCGATTATACTTCTTCTTTAATCAATTTAATTCAGCAGGATACTGGAAAAATCCATTTCATACCAATGATCAAGTTCTAATCAATGCCAGGCTTGCATAAATTTTCTTCTCAACTTGGTTGAGGATTAGTCCAGATACAGAGTATAATTGTGAAGTAAACAACACTGTAAATTGAATATGAATATGCAAAAGATTAATGTAATAGAGAATTGTTCAGTTTGCATACATACAACAAATGTACTCAATCAAATATAATTCAACCAATCAACCAAATTGTTAATTCTCAGATTGTATACCAAAATATAATTTCATTTCATTTAACAAAATCAAGAGTACAATCAGAAACTAAAAGATGAATGGGTTAACAGCTAGGATTACACTTAATCAAACTAACAAAACATTTAAAATAGATACGGACATTAAACCCCTATTCTGACTCAGACATGTCCATGGAATCCTCATCAATTGACTCATCATCATAATCATCTGTTGTGGAGTCTTTGATAATGCATTTCTTGTTGAGCACATCCACCTTCTTTTCCAATCTTAACAGAGACTTTTCAACCCTTTGAATCCTTTCAGACGTCTTCTTAAAACGTTCCACAACATATTTCTAAAAATCTGTTATGGAATGAAGGCAGAGTGATATTTGTCAGAAATAGGTGGGTTTGTCAAGTTTGTAACAAAAGTTTGCTCATCCCTGAAGAACCAACCATCCACAATCTTCTTTAATCCATTACAAGTCAAAATTGCTTTACCAATTCGTGTGACTTGTTGCATAAGATTCTGTCTTCCTTAAAGACATCCACTCCTTGGAGCACAAGTCCATACGGTAGGTTGTGTCCATGATTGACTCCAGCATCAATCATGTGGTCTTTCAATACTGCAACCCAGTTGGTTGGGATTCTTGTCTTGATGGCATTCAACAAAAATACATCTTTTGTTGTCATTCTATCACGCAAAACTCTTCCAAGCAATAGTAGCTAAGCAAGGACATAAGCGACCATTTTCTCTTCCTTGTTTAAGCCATAGGTACAACTTGTCCATCTTGTACCTCTCTGGATATCTCAAGCAATCTCTATATATTTCCCTTTTTGTCATCCAAATGTTGGAATCAGAATCACGGATATGAGACAACGACTAGTGCAAAAACAACGTATAACGTCACGCGTTCAACGTCCAACTACTCAATAGCCAACGTTAAAAATGATCGGTGGTATTTTTGTAAATAAATGCAATTATTAAACGTCGTTTATAATTTTAATTCAATGTAAAAGGATATAAAACGTTGAATGCCCCAACGTTCGACGTCAAAAGGTTAGTGAATTCAATAAAAATTTGAGCGGGAGATTGAAAATTCATTCACTTTATCTTAGCACGCGAGACCCTCTTCTCTGCTCAAACTTTTCTCGAACGAAGTTTGATACTATATTACACGTTCCTAGTTCATCCTTTACGAAATTCCAAAAACTAAAATTTGTTTTTATACTTTTCAGGTCTCATAGAGTTGTAAAAAAGGATCACAATTAATTAAAAAAACTTGATTAACGTCGTATATTGATAAAATTCGACGTTAAATTAACGTCGAATTTGATGTTAATTTAACGTCTCCTGATATGACGTCGTTCACGAATTCGACGGGAAAGGCCCAAAATATTCGACGTTGTACGCTGTTTTTGTACTAGTGAGCAAACCCTCAACCTTCAGCCCAACAACAAGTAACAAAACATCAATATCGATAGTGATGCTTACACCCTTTACTCGTGAGTGAATGACCCCATTGAGAACTCTCAAGTTTGTGTAGAAAACTTATACCAAATCTAGGTATCAATCACCTTCCATTTGGACGAAGTCAGTAAGCCCATGATTTGCAATCCATTCTTGAAAGTGGAAACCTTATTTTCTGAAAAGTTGAAGGTCCAAAGATTTGTGAGGAACCACAGTCTTGATTTTTCTCCAGCTTAAAAACCTTTCACGAAACTTTTCATCACTTATCCATCAAGTTGGATTTGCATTCCTTGTAAATCGGACAACCTTTTCTCTCCTTCTTGATGATGATGAAGCAGAGGCCATTTCTGAGCAGGATTCTGTTTAAGGCTTGATTCACTCATCATTAAAGGATTCAAACATCTATCACTGACATGTTAAAGATATAAACATTTGTTATGCCATTTTGTTGTGCAAGAAACCTTTTAAACAATTAACCTATTCATCATCAAAAACTAAGGTGTAAAGAAGTTAAGCTCCCCGTATCAAGAATATATTTTTTGTAGTGCTTCCATTTTGATACAAAACCTTTAATTCAAAATCTCATAAGTTCAAACATCCAAAATGAACTTAAACCCAACCAAAGTACTACTACCTCTTTCTAGAACAGATTTCAACCAATTCACAACTCTAACAACCCTTAAATCACATCCAAACAGACTTTAAGACTTACTTTCCTCTTTTTAATCCTTAACTAAAAAATTTACATACCAAAACCCCTTATTTTGACCAAGAACACTTACAACTCATCCTAGTTCAATTCTCTTCCACATTAAACCAAATGCAACGCCACCAAACATCTCAACAACACAAATCATCATACAATTAGAGTTTAACACAAAATCGTTCAACATCAACAATCATCATGTAATCAAATTCACTTACTCAACAACAACAACTTACCTCAACTATTATCTCTATCATAAACATTCAACATATATCAATTCTTAAACAACGTAAGGCACGAACTAGTTTCCCTTATCTCAAAGAGAACTATCACCACTCTAGGAATGCATTACAATTGCTTCAATCACAAGGAACTCTATAAGTGCCTACAAGACACCGAAAAGTGATAAAAGAGAGTTCTTAGAACCTCTGATCAACAAGGAGCTAGGAAAAAGAGATAGATTTCACATGCGATCAAAGATTCCTAGACATGATCTCAAACTGAGAACGAAAAGAAAAAGGAATCGAAATTTACTTGTTCTATACTAGAAACTGATCGAATAAGAATGGAGATTACTCAGGCATGATCTCTTAGACACTTCTTGATTATCAAATAGATGATAAGGGAATTAGATTTCTTAGAGAGAAGGTAATGAAATTCAAGGAATGAGTTTTAGAGAGGTGATTTGTGTTTTAAGTAATGAGACCAGTTTAAAAAATTCTATTTATATTATTAAATTATTTTAAAACTAAAATATTCAATCTTATTATTTTAAAACATCCCAAATTTTTAGATTTTTACCATTCAACAAACAAAATGTTATAAATTTATATGTTTTTTCAAAATTTATAAATAATTTATAAATAATAAATAATATTTAATATCTTTAATATAATACTTTTAATATTATGAAATAAAAGGACTAAAATGTGCTCAAAAGTTGAAAATTGTGCATAAAAAAATTACAGGTTAAATATGCTTTTAATCCCTTAATTATCAAGCGATTTCATTTTTCGTCCCTCTTTTAAACTTTGGTACACATTGATCATTCTCCTTAAGGAAACTATAATTTTTCGTCCTCAAACCAACGACGTTAAAAATCAGCCAAGGTGGCTAACAGTGATGTGCCACCTCACTAAGTCAATCTTTCCTGCTTCTTTCCCTCCCTCTTCCTCCATCTCTTTCCTTACATCTTCACGCCCAACTTCTCTCCCTCCTTCTTCCACTCTTCCATCCGTCGTTGTATCACAAAACTCTTCTAAAAGATCGCGCGCACCAGCACCGCCCACAAGAAAACAGAAACCTCTTACAAGATCCTCAAAAAGACAAAAACAACAGAAGAACACGAAGAACAACTTAATGTCATTCGCCACACCCTGGTTTTCGACGATGCCACCACCACACCTCCTCTCTTGCCTTATCCATAGTGCTTATGTAAGTAAACAAAACTGAACAATTTTCTTTTTTCTTTTCTTTCAAAAGCAAGTTAACCTTTATAAAAGCACTTGGAAGAAACCAACACAGTACAGTGGCGAAGATAAATGGATTCGCATTGGGTTAGGTGGAAAAGTACAACAATTTAGTTTTAGTTTCTAAATAATGTATGTTCTGATGTGACTATATAAGAACAAAGAACCCAACTGGATACAAAGTCGAGTTTCAGCAAAACAAGAAAAAAGGCAAAATGATCGGTTACTAGTAGCTTCATCTATGCCAAATTTCCAGGCTTCCAGAAAGCCCTTCAAAATATACATTTTCCATGAAAATAATAAGAAGAATCTAACGTTGTTGATAGCGCTTAACAACTATAAGGATTGTAACAAAGTGAACATGACCCAAACGATAATGCCACAATTCAAAAGATCCTCGTAGCTTATTGGAATTTAAAACAGAAACAAAAGCATTTTGACCATGCTCCAATACATATAAGTTGTGCTCACGCCTCCCTTTTGCTAGAATTTCCTTTGTACCCCTTTGCTGAAGCAGAAAAGATGTGTCAGTAAATATAGCATCCACAGGAAAGTCACGTGTAAGTTTGCTAATTGAAATGAGATTCTTTTGAAGTCCAGGCACAACAAGAATATCAAAAAGGTTTAAAGTATTTGTCAAACGATGAGATCCAATATGGGAAATGGGGAGAGCTTTACCATTTCCAACAGTAACTGTGTGATTACCCGAATAAGGCTCAATTGAGTCTAAATCAGATGAGTTTGCTGTCATGTGTGTTGAAGCTCCAGTATCGAGGTACCAATCAGACTGGTTTGAATTTGATAGAGTGCAAGAATTTGCAAATGATTCAGCAGGATTGAAAGATTGAGGTGGGCCACCTTCATAACGTTGATGGCAAGATGTGGCATAATGACCTTCTCTTCGACAGATTTGGCAATGGATAGGACGACGTCCTCTGCCGCGACCACCACGACCTGAGTATTGGTAACCACGACCTGTTTTTCCATTTGAGAAAGAATGCGACCCAGATTGAAAACGTGTATTGGATGATTGAGAGGAACGTTGAGTAGTGGTATTAAAAGCAACTTGAGAGGGAGGAGATTCAACGACATGTAAATACATTTCAAAACTCTCGACAACAGAAAGAAGATCACGAAAAACAGGCAGTGGTTGCATGGCTAATTGAGATGCACCAAAGCTAGTGAAAGTGGGACCTAAACCCCGTAAAAACCAGTGTAATTTATCTAAATCATCCACTGGTCTACCCATAAGGCTGAGTTGATCACATAAGCCTCGAAATGTTTTGGAAAACTCCCTAACAGTGGATGAGCCTTTTGTAAGGTGCAACAGTTGATCTCTAATCCCAATTTCTCTTTGCTTGGAGTCACCCCGTAGAGGGATTCAAGAGTAGTCCAGATCTGTTGTGCGGTGTCACAGTGCAGTACTTCAGCTAGAGTCTCTTTAGTAAGGGAGGCCTGAAGAAGACTTACAAGTCTTTGATCTTGTTGTTTCCACGTGAGAAAGGCTGGATTAGGAACCGTCAAAGATCCATCAGCAGCAGGCAATTTCGCAGGAGGAGTTATGATTGAGCCATCAATATGACCATAAAGGGTTTGTCCTTCGAGAAGAGGAAGGAGCTGACGACGCTAGAGAATGAAATTGGTTGAGGTGAGGCGTATGTTTAACATGTGGATCATGGTGTTAAAGGAAAAAGCACCATCAGTATTAGTCATAGGGAAGAAAAGAAGAAATAGTAAGGAAGGATCGAAATTAGGCTGATACCATGTAAGGATTGTAACAAATCTGTTTTATTGATTTGGAAAGAGTAACCAGCGTACAATATATAGAATATAAAAAATACCTAGATTCTATAATTAAGGAAAGAATATATCAATTATTTAAGACAGAATCAATTATGCAGAAACTAAATAAGGTAAACTATAATCAAATATATTATTTCCTATCAACAACATCTCTCATGTCATCACAACAATCAAACCCATAAAAAAACCTTCTCAATTTCCAAAGCTCCCGGTCGAAAATATCATCCACGAAGGGCCGAATCAGAATAGCATTATCGGGTTGGTTCGAAAAGGAATTTGGGTTATCATCCACTATAACCACCTGTTTGAGATCACGACCGGTTTCATTAAGGTCCTTCACGAGCTTCCCGTCTATGTGGTGACATGAATCACGGTAGAACCGGTGCGAGATGAATCGATTTCAGTCCAGCCTGTCCAGTACCATGGACGCTTACTCCCTTAATGCCGCCGTGAAAATGACAACCTCATACTTAGAGGCAAGGGTCTCAAGGAACTCGTCGGCACCGAGGCGCTTGAGGACATAGAAGTCCATGGGTTGATGCGCACGATCTATGAGAAGAGTTTTTTGATACGACGGTGGATGGAAGAGTAGAAGAAGGAGGGAGAGAAGCTGGGTGTGAAGATGCATGGAAAGAGATAGAGGAAGAGGGAGAGAGAGAACTTAGTGTCAGAAAAAGAAAAAATGACGTGTTACACGACTGTTAGTCACTTTAGTTGACTTTTAACATCGTTGGTTTTGGAGGACGAAAAATTATAATTTTCTTAAAAAGAAGAATCAAAGTATACCAAATTTTAAAAAAAAAACAAAAAAATGAAATCGCTTAATAGTTGAAGGACTAAAAATATATTTAATAAAAAAAAAAATTACCTTTACGTATGTATGTATGGTGAAAGAAGCTTCCAAATAGTGATGAGCACGTGTCAATCTGAGAATATTACGGGTGTTTTCACCAACTTTAACCTACATAAGCAATTTTGAGAATACTTCATGGAACTGCAACGTGTCGTGTTCCTATTAGTCCAAAGAGACGAGGTAGCTAATGTACTTCATCTCCTACAAATTGTACCATGGTCTACGCCACAATTAATAAATGTTTTCTTATTTTAGTATTCGTCTTTAATAAATTAGGTTTAAAAGTATCAAGCACTAGTATTTACGAAGGTTCATATCAGGTTGGTTTATCAGAGTGTAGGAATTGTTATTCTAAATTTTTGTTTAATTTTTAGATGAGTAACTTTAAATATCAAGTCTAATTTCTGTTTTGTTAAATATGTGCTCATCATTGAATATTTGAAAGAAAAAAATTAAAGTAAAGGTAGAAAACAATTCAGCGATAACGTATAAAACAGGCATACAATAAAAACTAGTCAAACAAAGTGATGTACTTCTTGTAAAATCAACTAAATTTTTTAAGTCTTTATAAATTTAAGCATTTTAAATTAAATTATTATTTATTTATTTTATTTATGGATATTTAAAAAATATATTTTTCAATTAAGTATTTGTAATTTAGTTTTTTATTTAACTTATTTCCATGTATTAAAAGATGTAATATTTTGTGATTAGTAAAAAAGATATGAACGATAAAAAATAATTATCATTTTACATTAATTTTAAGATTATTTTATAATAATTACAAAATTTTACATTTATTAATACATTAAAATTAATAAAAAAAATGATGAAAGTAATAACAATCACATTATTCAATTAAGGAAATAATTAAAATGTGAAAACTCGTTTAAAGATATAAAAATGTTACCAAAAACATTGGATAAAAACAGTTAAAAGTAGTAAAAATTATAAATATTTTAAAACTCAATTAGATTTATTTTTATATAAATATGAATAATGCAATCTGTTTTTTTATATATAAATATGAATAGAGAACATCAAACATGAAGCCATGGAGATAATAATGATTCAATGAAGCACTAAATTCGAAATGATTTGTTTCTTTTAGCGAACTATATAAAGGAACATCATTTGAATGGTGCTTTTGTTTTTTGACATTGTAAAACTGTTATGAGAGAACTTAGGTTTTATAAATTGATTAAGCTACGTGTATTAGGTTTTATAGACCATGAAATTGAAATCGTTCAAAACATTGACCTAAAGTAGTAGCACATGAACTAGCCATTTTATTTTAAGGATAATGATACTTACACAACATTTTTTTGACAATATTTGAACATCATCTACGTGTCATTCTATTATTGGTTCATGGTAGTATTTATAATTATTATTATTGATTGTGAAGTAATTTTGGACCAATCACAAAATGACACGTAGATAATATTCAAATATTGTCCAAAAATGTTGTCTAAGTATCATTAATAAAACGGTGCACCGATTCATTTATGTTCCTTGTGTAGAATGCTGCGTCAAAATCAAAAGGCTAAAACGTTGAACCGAACCAACGGTTTGAAGAAGACGGTCTAGAATAGCTGAACCGGTCATGTTCCGAGAGAGGATGTGGACATGTGGACCTGTGGGCTCCACCTTGTTCTCCACGTGGATGGCTTTGGTTGGTGTACTAAGATTATTATTAAGGATAATAATATTGTTAATGTGATTTGAGGAAATAAATATATAAATAATAATGATAATGTAAGGTTTATGCATTGATAATATTGCGTAGTCAAAAGTTTGGTTTTCCCGTCTTGGGTGTTGTTAGGTGAAAGGATATTTGAACTTAGTTCAAACTATGTTGGTTGTTAACCTAAAAAATTCCATTAAGTCACTTCACAAGAGTGTGTTAATAGCTAGTTTTTTTTCTTTTTTTTTTTTTTATTTGTAAGGAAGTTGTTTAAGTGGATAAATAATTGATAATATTATTTTAATGATAACAAAATTGTATATAAACGTAGAATTGATCAAATGTCATGTTTTATCATATGAGTAATTATAGAAAGGATTAAAAAAAATTAATCTAGTCTTCCATAATAAGGTTTGAATTCAATGAAAACTTAATTTTTCTGGGTGTTTGCAAAAGTTTACTATTTAATTATGATTATATTAGATTGAAAGAGAATTAGGTTTAATTTGGATTCAAAATTTAAAGTTCATTTCCTATGAAAGAAAAAGAAAAGGGTTATAGTATATTTACTTTAATCATCAAATAAAAAGGTATTTAAATTTGAAGTATCTTGTAATTTTTTTTTTATATTTTTAATTGAATTTCTATTAAAAAATTTGGTTTGATTGAGTATTCAAAATATTTTTATTTTTATATAAATATTTTGTTGTTTGATTTTGTTGATGGTAGATTATATGATTGTTATTTTTGTTTTTCTATGACTAATTTGTCGACAAATGAACATCTTTATTTCTCTACAAAAAGTTTCTCTCTCATTGAATAACTGATTTTTTAAGAAGAAACAAGTAATTGAAAGAAAGAAGAACTAAATTGTAAAATAAAGATGAAAAAGTAAAAAATATTTGTGATACTATTTTATTTTAAATATTTAATCAAATAAAAAATTTCTATAAATCTTAATTAAGATTATATAAATTTATAAAGTATTTAAATTTGAAAGATGGAAGAAAGAGGGAGAGGAGAAGGAATAGTTTTTCACTTTAAACTGAAAGTTTTAGGGTTTTGGAAATCCATGCAGAAAAGTATGAATGATAAATTTAAGGTTACATCCTGGGTATTACAGTCGCCAACCAACCCTTTCTATGTCACCATCCCACGAGGGCAAAAAAAGAACGCGCAGAAAGTTAAATAAAGCATTACACAAAACACTATAAAAGCAAATTAAAGAACCTTTAATATCATTTCTTTAAACATTATTAATTGTCTCATTGGACAACTTAAAATATATTTATAAATACAAAATAAATAAGTACAATTTCAAATTTATTTCTATAATAATAGAAAAATAAAACTTCGTATGCAAGTTGGTCGGGATTAATAAATAGTAAATATATGCATTAAATAGTTATACTTTTGGTGTCAGCGTGACGAAACTTTGACGCAATGGGAACGCAATAAAATAAACAAAATTTAATATAAAGCGAAACAGAGACAAAGTTTCCGCGTAGAGAGATGAGTCTCAAATAATTTAAATTAATAAAAAATAAAAAGAAAATTTCAAATTTTAAAGCATCCCACAGATAAGACATACCTAATTTATCGATGAAACGTCAATTTTGTGTCTAATGTTTATTAATATTATTAATTCATATAATAATTGGGTAAAAAACTTTTTAAATTATTAAAAAAAATAATTATTAAGCATTGTTGTTATTAGTTCGGAATGTAAAACGATATAGATTTTTTATCTTTAAGATTTCAGTCCTTGAAATAAAGTAACACTTTGGCTTGGACACCTAAGCTAAAGAAAATCTCTCTCTTTTCTTTTCTTCTTTTTTTTTTCTCTCTTCTTTGTTACGCGATTCACACCTGATGTTCACACCACACCTCTACCTACATATATATTCTCTTCATCTTTTTCTCTCTCATCTTTTGCTTCTCTCTCTCTCTATCCTCCATAACCAAAACACACTCTTCAATAGCTTTTCTCTACATCATTCAGAGCCACTCCTTCATCCTCTGCTATATTGGATTTTTGAATCTCTGGCTTTCTAGTTTTCGTTTTCGTTTTCAATTTTTCATGGAGGGTCGTCATCTCCATCACCATCACCATCACCGGCAGCAGCAGCAACAACAACAACATCATCAGCATCACCACTCTCACAACATCACAACCGGTGCTAACGTGGATGCCACGGATAGGTTCCCCCAATGGAGCATCCAGGAGACAAAAGAGTTCCTTGTGATCCGTGCGGAGCTGGATCAGACTTTCATGGAGACAAAGAGGAACAAACAGCTTTGGGAAGTCATCTCCAACCGGATGAAGGAAAAGGGTTTCCATAGAAGTGCAGAACAGTGCAAGTGCAAATGGAAAAACCTCGTTACCCGCTATAAGGTATTTTTATAAATTCATCCACTCATATATATAATATATACATGTCATGTTAATCACATCAACCCAAATAAAACTCGTATTCTTATTATGAATCGCATGTCTTTGTCCTTTTCAATCCCACCCTTTCACGTGTTTAATTCTAATCAGTGTCTGGTTCAAGGCTGTCTCATCATGTTCACGATTCCGATTAATATATCTGGTTTAAGGTTACCACGTGTTCATGATTTTGATCGGTATCTGGATTGAGACTGTCACTTGTTTATGATTTTTCAGTTAACATATATCTATCGGTCTGGGGTTTTGAAGAATTTAATAGAATTTCTTTGAATGATAGTTTAATAAATAAATGTATGTTTTGATTAAAAAAATGGTTTTTATGTAGTGATAGTAGTACTTGTTTTGTTGTTGAGATTTAAAGGGGTGTGAAGCGATAGAGCCAGAGGCGATGAGGCAGCAATTCCCGTTTTACAATGAGCTTCAAGGGATTTTCGCATCAAGGATGCAGAGAATGTTGTGGGCAGAAGCAGAAGGAGGGTCGAAGAAGAAGGTGGTGCAGCTTTCATCGGAGGATGAGGAAGAGGGAAACGAAGAGAGTGAGGGAGATCAGAAGGGTAGCGTGATGAAAAAGAAGAAGAAGGGGAAGATGGTAATAGGAGGAGGAGGGAGTGGTAGCAGTAGAAATATGGAGAGTTTGAAGGAGATCATGGAGGAGTTCATGAGGCAACAGATGCAGATGGAGGCACAGTGGATGGAGGCGTTTGAGGCAAGGGAGAACGAGAGGAGGATGAAAGAGATGGAGTGGAGGCAAACCATGGAGGCATTGGAGAATGAGAGAATGATGATGGATCAGAGATGGAGAGAGAGGGAAGAGCAAAGAAGGATTAGGGAAGAACTTAGGGCTGATAAGAGAGATGCTCTAATCACAGCACTTCTCAACAAGCTCACAAGAGAACAGATGTAGTATACATACCTCTAACTACCTTTTTTTCTCTTTCTTCTTCTCTTCGACCAAAGCTTAAGTTAAGAGGTTTGTTCTAAGAACTCTCAATTCATACATCTTCCTCATTAATTTACATATCCATACTTTATGCTTCTTCTGGTTACCTTTACCATTTTATCATGCTCTTCATTTCAATCACCCAAACTAATCAAAACAATCAACAAGAAAAGAAGAAAATAAAATAAAATTCTTCTTCTTGTTTTACTTGCAAATAGCCAAATAATTGTGTTACTTTTTTTTGGCCATGCAATATCATTTAGAGAGGACCAATGTTGATCCCAAAATGATGCTTTCATAGAGATTCTTTTCTTTGCAGTAGGTGGAGAGAGAGAGAGAGAGAAATATATATGTATGTATGTATATATTTTGCTGTTCCTAATAACTAACAACCGAAAACGGAAAAAAGATCCAGAAAACATGTCACAAGATAACTCATCATAGTGTCTATCTATATATGTGAAGACGGACAATTTCAAGGTTTGCTTAAATGAGTCACTGTACACAAAGTAATGTTTCATTCACTTTTGGTTACTGTAAACAAAAAAAACCTGAAAAGGGTTTTATTATATAAATATATGCGTGATGCTTCTCTCCCTTGTTCATTGTATCTTCATACATATATATATATATATATATATATATATATATATATTCACAGAATGGGTCTGAAGGTGAATTAGGGTTTTGAATTAAGTGATAAATTGTAATCAACTCGTGTTCGTGAGAGTGTCGGTGCAGCCCAGCCATGTGTTCCAATTAGGTTTGAAAACGACGTTATGGTTCAGATTGATCTCAAAAATAAGAGGTATATATATATGATGATGATGATGATTGAATGATTATTGTGGCATCACCTGACATCATAGCTAGCCATAGCAATGGTTGATCACATCATATATATAAATGGGTGGTACGTAGGATGAAAATCTAGTGCTACTAGAGAGAAAAAGATAATAGGAAATTGTACAAACATGTGGCGTGTGTGTGTAAGCTATGTAAATCTATTTGATTAGTTTTCCAAGGACTTGATTGTGTATTATTATTGATAGGACATATAGAGAGATACTGCAGAGGGAAATGAGTTTGAGCTGAATCATGATGATGTTGATCCTAATTTGTGTGTGAGATTTTGTATTGGTTATTGAGTAATTGAATTTTGCATGCAAGAGTTGATATGCCAAAAGGTTACTCATGAGATTGACCTCTGTGCATGTGAGAGAGGAAGCACATCATGATGATCATGTTAGTATGCTGAATTTCAGGCTGAGGTATGAACTTATTATGACTTTAAAGTGGTAACATTCTTTAAGGCGTGTCTTCTGTGATGAGTTGATTTTTTAATTAATAAAATAATTTAAAGTTAGGAAAAGGAAGATTACAGAGATCAGTGATAGAAAAGGAAGTGTTTGTTCAAAATACAAAAGCTAAGATTGCATGATAACTTTTTGTCTATAAATTTATGTGCGTGTGCTGTGTGTAGGGTATATTTGTAGATATCTATGGATATCTTAATTCAAACTTTTTTGGTTGAGTTATTTTGTATTTGGCTTTTATTCTCAATGACTTGTGTAACAAAGTTAATTATTCTTCAAACTTTATATTTGATCGTTCTACAACTTTTTTTCTGTCATGATATTTTGATTGCTTTCAACCACAATGTTACACAACTTTCTCTGTAAATGTTGATATAAAAAAGTTTAAAAATAAAACTAATAGTCTTACATATTAATTAATTGTTAATTATAAGTTTCCTTATATAATTTCTTAAAATAATTAACTTGTGCGTAAACCAATTTTAATTTATAAAAAAATAATTTATAGTTTGTATAAGTATTCAGTTAAAAAATATTAAAATGTGGCATGTACATGACAGTTAAATTAGTTATTTATTATATAACATCGATACCGAAAGAATGCTTATTGTATATATATACATCCAAGCATAAAAGTTTTCAGATAGACATATTGTAATAGAAAGAGTATATATCTATGAAGAATTATTTTACGACTATATATATGCATATTTCATATATATATTATATTGTATATTACTAACATGCGTTATTGATATAATTAAAATTTGTCATATATATCTCAATTTGTTATATTCTTTGAAATCACCCATAAATATATCAGACATTATTATAAATAAATAAAAGTGCTCTTATTGAATTTTTCTTTGTTAAAAAATAACTCCTTTAAATACGTTTCCACATCACAAATTATATTAATTGTAGTTATTGAAAAAGTCTTTAACAATTAACTATAAAAATCAATTTAACAATATATTCTAATTTTTGTGAGATATGTGGCAACTTTTCCATCAACAAAGTGATGTCTTTTTAACAATTTTGTTTTAAAAATTAAACCGACAATTTATGAATAAGAAAAACGATGGACCATTTAGGGTAGATAGATTGGTTAGTAATTTATTCTTCTTTTTTATTCAACGTGGACCAGACTAATTAAATTCAGCTAATTAAAATTTGTTTTATTAACTAATAAATAAAGTTTTCTGCTAATCATTCCGTTCATTCCTGATTTGAACATCATAAGTTTGAATCCATCCATACCTTAATTAATTATTTTTTTTCAATTTTGGTTTGATTTTATCATGAAAATGGATAACATAAATGAAATAGAAAGAACATGGATTTATTTCTGAACTATGTGTCTCGTCTAGATCTGCCAGGTTTAGCTTTAGTTTTGGAATTTGTGGGATATATATTTGTCCTTTTTTTCTCCAATAATAATTATATTTCTGCTTATAGTAAAGTCCTTTTACTATAAATAAAGGTTTTTTTTTTCCTATACAAAGTAGTTTTATACTGAACAAGGTTTTACAGTGATTAAACTGTGTCTAAACTATTCCCCATGAGATGAACACAAACATCTAAATAATGTATGAACAAAATTAATTTATTTTTACCATTAATTATATTTAATGAGATTGATATCTCATTTTTAACACTTATTGAATATTTATGTAAACGGAAACTGATACCATCAGTAAAAAAAGAGCTTATATATAAACAAATAATATAAATTAATTAAATAAATAACAGAAGTTCAGAATAGAAAGTGTGAATTAATTATACAAATTCTCGTGCCCTCTAAATTAATAATAGCAAAAACACGTTACCGTCAGTTTTGTATCCTTTGTAGATGAAGGAAAATTAATTCATCAAAAAAGTTCATTTTTACATCAACACTCTATTATTTTGATGACCATACGTCACGATATTATTTGACAAAACCTTTACGAAATTTCCAAATCAATGTATGCACGAAAGAAATATATAAAGAACATGCTAGGTTCAAATTGCATATACAATATATATATATATATATATATATATATGAAAAAATTTATATTAAAAAAGAAAGATGAAAGAAACGTAGTGAAATAAGTGGTTGAAGCAATAATTTACATGAAGAAAGTGGAGAAGAAATTGTGACTAAAAGAATAATTTTTATTTATTCTAAATTGAGTTGTTTTATTATTTATTTTTGACATCCATTATTGGTGTCTAAAGCAGTGTTTGGATGGAAAAGAAGAATTGCGTTTGTGTAAGTGACTTAGATGAGATGAGATATTAGAGGAAAAGAATGTGTGGCTGTGTGCTAACATGCGCACCGACACAAAAACAAACACATCCCTTCGAACACTACTCATCATAACGTCTTCCTCTATTTTAATACTTCAAACTAAACGCGTTTCTGACATATAACACTGTTACCAATATATATTTATAAATATATCACCGACTTCGTATGAAAACCAAAAACTTAAATTACTATTTTTAACTATTTTAATTAATTTTATAATTTTATATTCTTAGCTTTTAAAATCGTTTTCATGTTGCAGAAACCAATTTGTTTTCAAAACTTGAGAATCAAATGAATTGATGAAAGAATATACGCTTACGGACTAATTGTGAGAATTGCGTGGAAATGAAAAATAAAATTTGACATGTTCTTCTTGTGCAATGTTTGAAATAGTGAAGCAAGATGAGAAAGGAGAGGTTGAAGGGAAGGTGTTTGATAAAAAGAAAGCAAAAGTTTGTGTTAAACTAGGTTAGATGAGAATGTGACCGACATTTTGAATTTTCTTTGTTCCTACTAATGTTTGTTTTCGAAGGAGGAATATTTTATGTTTGACTGTGCACTGTTGGGACTTGGGAGGCACTTCAAATTGCTGACCTTTCGTTCCACAATTTATTCATAGTATCAGCTTTTAAAGGTAGATAACATGGAGGCACCAAGTTCCAACATGCTACATTTTTTTTTTTCACAATTCATGGTTGTTTACACTTACTAACCTTCGCAGAGTCAATAGAGAGGTGATGGAACTTTGAATATTATATCAGACAAGAGTTAACTTGATGAACATGGGTTCCAAGGTTAAAAACGTTTTTAAGTTACATGATAAATTTAATTAAAATATATATTTTGGATGTTATGATATTATCTTAAAATATATATATATATATATATATACATTTGATTTATTTTAGTCTTGATATATGTTTTTTTTAATTAAATTGAGTTTTTATTCACTAGTGGAAAAACGCTCTTTAACGTCATCCATAAGACGTCGGTTAGACGGTAGCCCGACGTATACTAGCGGACGGTGGCATTACCGTAATAAGTTGGTAAACTGAACGTCGTTTTTTATACCAATAGACGTCTATGATATATTCGACGTCTGCTCTACCTGAAACTGACGTCCAAGGGCCTGAGGTAGGCGAGAAGACAGTCTTTCCTACCCCATTGATCTCGGTTGTGACGGGGAGACGACGTCTACCTGGCTGCAATTAATGCTCTTCACCTGATTCCCAGGCGCTTAGACGTCATGTAGTACTAAACCGACGTCTATAATGTCCGGAAGGCAGGAAGACAGTCAAATTCTACAACAACGGACGTCGGACTCCTGGGGAGGCGACGTCTATGTGACTGTAATTAATGCTATACACTAAACTCGCAGGCAATTCGACGTCCGGTAAAGGGGCACTGACGTCTAAAATGTTATAGACGTCGGCGCCCCAGGACAATCGTTGTCTACTTCCGTGACAGGAAATGAAACGTCAATCCGTAGACGTCGGCGCCCCGTGTGTTCGACGTCTAATAGGCAGATTAAAAGTTTTATTCGACGTCACATTAGTAATATAACCGACGTCTACGTGACTATAGACGTCGGTTCCTCTAGAAACCGACGCCTAATTTCATGTTAAATAAACCGCAGATTCGGAGGAGTTTTGCGGCATTGCAATTTCGCCTTGCAAACTCGCATTTAATCGTCTTCCTCCTCTCCTTTTTCTCTCTTGCGGCATTGCATTTCAGGTGCGTGTTTTCTTATTTCAACCGTTTAAACTTTGTTTAGACCGATTATATTAGCATTCTGGTTCAACTGATTAAAATTTGTTTTCCTTTGTTGTGTTTTAGTGCAGTTTTCTTCCTCTCTTGGGGTAACGCAGTACCACATTCTTCCTTTGCTAGCTGCCTCCCAGAAAAAGCGGCGTCTTTTGGATTTCTCGTTGCGTTTGAACCCAAAAACGACCCTGGGTTGTTGCCTAGTTATCGTTTCACCGTAATTTTTTCCTCTTGCGGTTGAAAATGGAACTAGGCAAGAACCCAGGTTCGGTTTTTGGTTCAAATGTCATGAGAAATTCAAAAGACACAAGCTTTTTTTTGGGGGAAACTAGCAAAGAAAGAGTGTGCTACTGGACTATCCAAAGACAAGAACAAAACTGCACTAAAACACAAACACTATATTAGACGTCGGTTAATGCATACACCAACGTCTATAGTGACATTAGACGACGGTTAGTGACATGTTCGATGTCTTTATTGCTCTTAGACGTCGGGTATTGCGTGCTCCAACGTCTATATATTGTCTTTAGCCGTCGGTTTACACGTCTGCACCGACGTTTACGGACGTCGGACATAGCACTAACTGACGTCTGTATCGACGTCTATTTTGTGGATGTTCGACATCCCGTTCACGTCACCGGTATAGACGTTGGTTGTGAAGAAGACGTTAAAAGCCCAAAATAACTGACCTTAAATAGCGTTTTTCCACTAGTAATTTTTGTGAAAAATAACTTAATGTGGTTCATTTTCTCAAATTCATTCTATCTCTTTTTAAAAATATGTTCTCAAATTTATTATTTATCAAAGTTTAAGTTTGTCTTATATCAAAATTTGAGTCATTTTTATATTAAAATTTATTTGATTTTAATATGATATTTCAAACGTTATTAATATTAATTTAACGAAATGAAATACATTGAGTATTTTTATAAGGAATCAATTGAATTTAAAAGAAAAATTGCAAGAGAAAATAAAAAAATATAGAAACCAAAATAAATTAAAGATTTAAATATAAAATTCAAATTACTAATTATATCAAATTTATGTATAATTAGATATTGTAAATTTATCTTTTTATTATTGTATTTTATTTTTAATAATTCCAATTTATTCTTTCTATTATTGTATTTTATTTTGAAGGATTAAATATGTTTTTATTGAAAACTTTAAATCCATTTAGTCTCTCATATTTATAAATATGTGAATTTAATTTTTTTAATCAAATTTTATAAAATTTATTTGACATTTTAATTAACATTAAAGAAAAATGTGTCAAAGGTATAAACAGCTGGAATACACATTTCAAACCTTTGTTTAAAAGAATTAAATTTATAAATTTCTAAAATTAAAAGACTAAACTAGATTAAAATGTCGAATGAGTAATTTTAATTTTTACTGGGATAAAAAATATACCCAACCCTAATTTTAATAAAACTTGGTTTATATGCACATAGATTTAATATTTTATATTAAAAATGTTATTTGAGTTAAAAATTAAAAATATATTATGAAATATAAGTGAGTATGAATAATGTTTAAAGATGACAAATAGCCTAAACTCTTCTGCTAATAGAATTTGATGATGATAATAATTGGACCAACTTTAATGGTAACTAAATTTGTGTTTTCGGATGGAATAATTAAGTCAAGCACAATAATTATTTGTCCTTTTCTCGTGATTGTTCTCCCCACTGCTTTGTGACTATAATGATGAAGCACTCGGCATTTATTTTCTGATTATCGTAAGCTTAATTAAATTAGATAGAAACGTGTGAGATAGAGCTATGTTTTGTTCCAACCCATTGTTTAATCACTAAATAGATTGATAAATTAAATTAAATTGGTCTTTTTTCATGTGATACTTGATATAGGTTGGAGATCTTATTTCGTTTAGACATGATAGAAATCTAATATATAAATAAGCAAATGGGTAAGTTTCTTTAAATTTAAAATAAGTATATAATGATATATAATTTATCTGAAAAAAGAAAAGAAAAATGCTTCTTAAAAAAAAGCATTACATAGTTTTAACATGAAATAGTAAACAAACACTTCAAAATAAATCTGTTTAATTTATTAAAACATCACTTATTTTAAGAAATAACCACAAACAGATCCATTTATAATTTTCATTTTATTAGTTGCTTTATGAGGTTGGATTAAATCTAAATCCAAGTTCCTTCACCATATTTGCATCTCTAAGAACCACTCTTTCATTAATCAGCTTCTAAGTGTTAACAGCTTAATAAAATGCATAACCGTATTTTTAAAGCAATGACTTGGATCATCTTTTGCTTAATGATGAATTATTTCTTTAATTATTAATAATTAGCATTCATATTGGTTTTTATCTAAAATGTGATGAAAAAAATTACATGATTAATATGACCAAACAAGACAACTAATGAAAAAAGAAAAAATAAATTAAAATAGAAAATACTACTAAAGTCAACCACGCATTAATGTTCATTATTTGGATTGAAAAACATAGGTTTAATCTTTCTTGTGGTTTTTATTTTTTAATTCTAAATCGTTTTTTTTTGTCTCCATTGCTTTTTTAATTTGAAAAAAATTGATGTATTCCGATTCTTTCCATTAGTAGTATATTAACATAGATAAAGATTACGTGATATGTCAGTTCGTATTTTTTTTTTTAAATATTTTTTCAATATTTTTATTTTAATTTATTTAAAAAAATATTATCATGTGTCAAATTGATAGTGTATTTCATGACAATGATAGTGTAGTGGTATGGCAGTGACAGACATCTTTCGAATTATTATTGTAACATGACACAATGTTTGTTTGATACGTAATAAAAATTTTATTTTAAATGAAAAATTAAAAATAAAAAAAATAGAAAAATATTTAAAAAAATATTAAAATTAACATGATGAAGACTTGTTTTTATATTAAAAATTTTGCATTTTAGTAGATTGATGTGGTTTATACTTGTTTGTCTTAGGGTGCGTTAAAAATCGTTTTGAATCAGAAAACCTCATTTTATATTCAAGATAATCGATTACCACTTATGATAATCGATTATGACTTGCCATAATCAATTATCACGAGCAATTATGAGAATTTTCAAGCAAGTTTTTGACCATTGTGTATTCAATGATGCATAATCGATTACCATATTAGGATAATCAATTATTACACGTTAAAAACCTTACAACGGATTTTTGGAGGTATCCTTGATTGAGATCTCTATAAATTGGATTGGGACTCTTATTCTAAAATACGAAACATAAAAGTAAAGTGTATTTTCGAAATTCTTATCTGCAGTGTGCAGTGATAAGTGTTATAGGGTTTGCTGAACCCTTGTGCTGTGGCTTTGAGAACTTGGCGTGTTGGCATAAAGCGAGAACTTTCACAGGGACTGTGATTTTCCTGATTAAGTGTTATAGCATGTCCACATTGCATGGAGCATACAAAGGCTTTTAGATTATATCATGGAGGAAACAATTCGTGGTTGGACTCCCATCGGTGGTTTTTACCAAATCATCATGCTTTTAGGAGGAATAGGAATGCTTTCAAGAAGGGGGAAGTGGACATGGATGACGCACCCCCATATCTGACGGGAACATAAGTTTGGAATAGAGTCAATGGTTATCCTAAAGTAACTGATAATGGTGCACCAAGAATAAATGGATACAGTGAGTGGCATAATTGGACAAAAAGAAGCATCTTTTGAGATCTACCCTATTGGAAGGATAATTTTTTAAGGCATAATCTTGATTTCATGCACATTGAGAAAAATTTCTTTGACAACATCTTTAATACTGTGATGAATGTTGGGGGAAGACAAAAGACAATGACAAGGCTCGAATGGATTTAGTTTTGTATTGTAGACGAAAAGATTTAGAGCTAAAAAGTCATAGTAATGGAAAGATGTACAAGCCAAAAGCAAATTATACACTTTCAGTAGACCAAACAAAACAAGTCTGTCATTAGGTAAAAGATCTTAGGATGCCTAACAAATATTCTTCTAACTTGTCAAGGTGTGTTAATGTCAATAGGGGAAAGGTCATTGGGATGAAAAGCCATGTGTTTATGGAATTCTTACTTCCTATAGCTTTTAGTACTTCACCGGCTCATGTTCTCAATCCCATTACAGAAGTAAGTCATTTCTTCATAGATTTGTGTTCTACGACATTGAATACGGACGACCTTCAAAGGATGGAAGAAAACATTCCAATCATTCTTTGCAAGATGGAGAGAATATTCTCCCTTCATTCTTTGATTCTATGGAACATCTCCCTATACATCTTCCATATGAGGCAAGACTTGGTGGACCGGTCCAATATAGGTGGATGTACCCATTTGAAAGGTGACAATATCTTTGTTGTACTGTTGAATTTAGATGCCATATTTCATTATCCTAACGTACCACTTTTGAAATTGTAGGTTCATGGGATATGCTAAACGTTCAATTAAGAATAAAACTAGGGTTGAAGGATCTATTTGCGCATTATATTTGCACAAAGAAATGACTCATTTTTGTTCCCACTACTTTAAGAACTTTATGTTAACACCACAAAGCAATAGAAATGAAGTAGAGATTGAAATTGAAATGACAACATTATCAGTGTTTGGCCAAGTTGGTCGTCATTCCGAGAGGGAATCAACTCATTGGCTAAGTGACGAAGAATTCAGATCAGTTCATGTTCATGTCTTGATCAATTGCAATGAAGTTCAACCATATCTTGAGTAAGGCTCCAAATAAATTGCTTTTCTCAAGTTTTTGTTTTTATCTATTAAATTGATATTGACCAAATATTGTCATACCTATGGACAACTCATTCTTACATACCTATCAACTTTCTAAGTCAAACAGTTCGACACACATACATGCAAAATTCCCGTTGTGGTTCAGGGATTGATAATAGTTGAAAAACCGTTATTTTCATACTTAATTTGACATTAAACACACCCTTTATGACTTAGAATTAGCTTGAAATCATGCATTTTGCTTAAGTTAGAGAATAAGAGAGTCAAAGTTAGTTTTCTTGGTTTTATGCATGGTTTTCCCTTGATTTTGTAGGTTTATTGAAAGATTTGAAAGAAGGGTTGAAGTATCAAGGAGTTGCAGTGTAGAAAAGTAAACCAGAATGTAGAAAAGTCAACCAGAATGCAAAAAAGTCAACCAATCAACCAGAAAATTCAACCAGTCAACCAGAATGCTAAAAAGTAAACCAGAGTGCAATTTTGTGCCTAGGGAGCACTGGGCGGTGAAACCACCATCGGGCGGTGGTCTCGGGACCAGGTTTTCACCGTTGGGGGCCATTTTGAGTGTTGCACCCACCGCCGGGCGATGTACTTTTGGGCTTGGGCCGATTTTTCTATTATTTTTCTGAGTTATAAATAGAATTGCACGACCCAGAAGGGGTATCTTTTGACAGAAAGAGGCGCAAAAACACTCTCTTCACCCCTCAGAGGCGGATTTTGGATGCGGGAGCTCCAATCTATCAAATCTAGGGTTTATCTTTTCATTCTTTCCATTATTTTCATCTAGTTTCACCATGATTATGGTGAACTAAACCTCCATTGTTGTTGGGGAATTGATGTAATCCTTTGAAACTCTCATATATTGAATTGATGCTTTATTCATATGTTTTTATTCATTAATTGTTAGAGTTTTTCCTCCATTATATTTGCATGCTTTGTTTAAGACATTATTCAATAGCATAATCTTTGATTCTATCTATATGGACACGTGTGGGTAGGTCTAGACATGAGGGAATTCTCTTGGTAGAAATATTACCTAGACATAGGGATAGGAGGACCGATTGCCTTAAGCTTCTATGTGAATTATGTAATGCATGATCAATTGCTAGGGAGACAAGACATTGTGATTAGGGTAAATTAGAAAGTAGCATTGACATTAATGAAGGAGTAGAATTCTTAGATATATGGGAGTAGATAGGATGAAATCATAAACCCCAACAACATAGTTCATTCATTCATCATTCACCTGCGTTATCTTTTGGTCAATTGATCAAAACCTTTGCATGCATATTTAATTTTCGTTTTTGCATTATAAAACCCTAATTTTCGTTATTCAAGTCTTAAATAATCAAGAAATCACATGAAAGTCTAGGCCTATGAGTCTCTAGGGAAATGATACTCGAACTTACTTTTTATTATTACTTGATATGATTCAGTCTACTTGCCGGACTCTTAACAAGTTTTTGACGCCGTTGCCGGGAACTCGTGGTTTAACTATTCTAGTAGTGTGATTGAATTTGACTTGATTTTGTTTTTTTTTGTTTTTGTTTTATTTTTATATAAATGTGCTTTTTAGGGTTTTTTTTCTTGTGTATGCAGGATACAATTCATCCTAGGAGCAAGAAAAATCAGCAACCTCTTCTTGAAGGTTTGAGAGCAATTCGAAGGAGAGGGAAAGTTTGAAGATCATGTAGAGAATTATTCCCTTCTCCTGAGAGATTGTTGCAACCCTCATCAGAAGCATCCAACCAGAGCACAGAAGAGATGGCGGAGGAGGAAGCTCCTATTAGACGTACTCTGGCGGATGCAACTAATGTGGTTGGCCCTCAACACTTTAACAGCATTGCAAGGTCGAGGGTCAATGCATTGAACATGGAAGTTAAACCGGCGTTGATACACTTGGTGCAAAGCAACCAGTTTAATGAACTGTCACACGAAAGTCCATATGATTATCTCACCACATTCAATGAGATTTGTAACACGGTGAAGATTAACGGAGTGCCAGATAAAGCAATTAAGGTTAGCTTGTTTCCTTTCTCATTGGGAGGCAATGCTAAACTGTGGCTAAATTCTTTTCCGGAGGATAGCTTTACAACCTGGGAGGCTATGGTGGCAAAGTTTCTGAATAAATATTTTCCACAGTATAAAATCAACAAAGGTAAGATGAAAATTTCTTCTTTCAGTAAAGGCATGGAGGAAACCCTAGGCCAAGCGTGGGACAAATATAAAAGCTTGCTGAGAAAGACGCCTGTGCATGGTTTTGATGATACAGTTGTAGTCCTTTCATTCCTTGGAGGTCTTGGCATTCAAATAAAACTTTTGCTAGACGCTGCAGCTGGAGGTAGCATTAAGAACAAGACTGCTGAGGAAGCATATGTATTGATAGATAACATGGCTACTAATGATATGGAGATGCAAAGTGGAAGCATGGATATCTTTCAACAGGAAGAAGTTTCATAATTACAATGTCAGGATGTCTTGCTTGAGCAACATAAGCTTATCACTCAACAGTTGGAAGAAGTGATGTAGAAACTCTCTCTTTTGCCACAAGAGATACAGAACGTTTCACAGGTTCAGTAGCAGCAACAGTCACATTGGCAACATATATCCTTTTTATCTAACAGAACTACAAAGTTTGAAGAAACTCTTCAACAATTTATGCAGGTAATTATCTCCAATCAGAGGAACCCCGAAGAAACCATTAGAAACTTGGAGATACAAGTTGGCCAATTTGTTAAAAAGTTGGAGCATATGCCTGATAGGAGTTTTGGGGCTAATACTAAAGTTAACCCTAAGGAGGAGTGCAATGCCATTATGACTAGAAGTACCAAGATTTTGGATGAGAGAAAAGATGAGAGAAAAGAGAAAGTTGAGTTGAGTAAAAAAGAAGAAGAGAAAGAAGAAAGAAGAGGTGAGGGTGAGAGAAAAGAAAAGAGAGAGAAGAGGAAAGAGAAAAAAATTGAGAAAATTGAAAAGATTATTCCTTACCCTAAAGAGGGTGAAAGATTGGATCAAAAGAAGCAATATGAGGGCTTTGATAAGATATTCAAGCAATTAGAGATTACTATACCTTTGACTGAAGCACTGCAGCAAGTTCGTGCTTATGCGAAGCACATGAAGCAATTCCTCACAAAGAAGAAGTATCTAGATGAGGAAACAATTGAAGTGCAGGGTAATTGTAGTGCCATATTACAGAAGATGCTTCCTCTCAAAGTTAAAGATCCGGGGAGTTTCACCATCCCTTGCACCATTGGGAATTATGATATAGGGAAGCTCTAGTTGACTTAGGAGCTAGTATCGATCTTATGCCCTTATCTAGGCTTAAGAAGATTGGTGGTCTGGAGGTCAAAGCTACAAAAGCAATCTTGCAAATGGCAGACAGGTCTATCAAGCATCTGTATGGTGTAATAGAAGACGTGGTGGTGAAAACTGATAAACTCAAATTTCCAGTGGATTTTGTAGTGATGGAGATGGAGGAAAATGAAGAGATACTGATCATTCTTGGACGACCATTCATGAAGACAACCAATGTTGTCATTCATGTAGATGATGGATTGCTAACATTGAAGGATCAAGAAAGAGAGGTAACTTTCAATGTCTTTGAAGATGGGCAACCAATTCAAGAGAAGCAGACTCCTCTTAAAACATTAGATGAAGTTCTATCAGTGACTAGTCTACCAGATGAAGTTTTCAAGTCAGTCAAGAAGAGGATTAATTATTTCTCTACCAAAGAGGAAGGAGAGGAAGAAGAGAAGGAAGAAAAATTGGTTCACCAACATCTTGATGTGAAGAATAATGAACCAAAACCTGACACCAGAGAAATTCAAAAACAGGTTATGGGTTGTCAAGAATATTAAAGAAAAAAGTGAAATTCAAAAACAGGTTATGGGTTGTCAAGAATATTAAAGAAAAAGGGATTCTTGAGATTGAAGCTCCTTATTCTAGGATAGTGAAGTTGGTGGCTAGGAAATTGCTGAGATTTTGTTGGTGTTATGAAGGAAAGAAGAGCATCAACATTAAAGATTTTGATTGAGCTTATTGGGTCAAGCTAGTGACGTTAAAGAAGCGCTTACTGGGAGGCAACCCAGTTTTCTAAACCTATCTTTTTAATTTATGTTTTATTTGCTTCTGTTTTTAGAATAGGTGTTGATGTACTTGGTTTAAAACTTATATCTGATGCAATGGGTTGATGATGATTTGATGAGTGTGCTTGATGATGCTTTTATATTGATCGATGTTGAGATGTTATATGAGATGTTATATACAGGTGGTGGTTCACAATATGTGTGAACAGATGCATGATGATATGATTGTGATTGTGATACTAGGCAGGATGTGTATCTATGTATTGGAACTTGAGATTAGCATATGTGAGATTTTGAACTCCAGAGTTTTTGAATGATTTGCTATTACTTTGAAAGCATGAATGAATTTTCCCAGGTTTCTATGGTTGAATCACTTGCTTGCTTGTGTCATATGATCAAGGCCATTTTTGATTAGCCCTTTCTTAGCCAATGCATAATGCTTGTGTCATATGATGGCCACATGATGCAATAGCGCTCTGAGAGGATGACCGTAGGCGCAACGCGAAAGCTTTTAAGATTCTCGAAGCTTCCTCCAGAGAGAATTGACACAGTGGAATTGAGGTCAAACACTCGAACAAGAGCTACCTTGACGGAAACCGAGAGAAGAGCTCGAAATAGGAGATGAGCTCGAGATCGAGAGAAAAACAAAAACAAACACCAGAAAAACCCTAGATCTAGGTTTAATCGGTGGAGAAAACTATAAACTCGAAAGAAACCCTAACCTAAACTGATTAATTAGTGAGAATGGTGTTTTAAACGGTGAAAATGGAAGATCTAAAGGAGGATAAGTGTTTAATCGGTTCAAACGTGAGTTTAATCGGTGGAGATGTAAAACAATCGGTGAAAATGAAGGAAATGACGAGGACAGTGAGGATCTGAAACTAGAAAAGTGATTCTATGAGGTGATTCACAAAGATGAAGGCTCGAGGTTGATGAACAACGGAGTGACAGTGAAAATGGTTGAGGCAATGAGAAATGAAAACGAAACCTGAGGTGAAGAAATGTGGCTGAAGAAGATGATATTTCGAGAGAGGAAATTGCTCTCGAGGTGGAAGACGCGATAGTAAGAAGTGAGAATGAGACGTGTTTCTTTGCGCGAAGTGAAATGATGCGCTGATGTATTGAAGCGTTGTCGAGGAAGCGAAACGCTGACAGGTGCCACTAAAGATGTGGTGCAGATGAGTAGCGCTTCGTGGAGGATGATGTCGTGGATGAGAGAGAAGCACTTGGAATGGAAAAATGGAAGTGAGAGAATGTGCTTGGAAGGTGGCTAGAGGAAGTCTGTGGACTCTCTAGCCTGTGACTTTCAAGAGAGAATTAATTTCTGATTCAGAAAATTCAATTCTCATTCATCTCAAAAGTGCCAAATACAAGTGAGGAGCTGGGTATTTATAGTAACCCATGCTCCTTGCAAGCTAAACTACGTGTACAATAAAATGTAAAAATACGAAAAAGAGGTCTACGTCAGGAAGGATTCCATCATTTACCCCTTTTGAACCTAAGCCTTAAACGGAATTGAAAACCTTTTTGAAAATCTTTACCTTGAGTTAAGTTGAGAATTATTGTGTGGTATTGATAAAGGTTCAAGTTTGGGGCTATTGGGAAAGTTGAAAAAGAAAAGATAAGCATTAAGTTAATGTGTTGAGCAAAACATGAAAACTTAAAAAAGATAGAAAAGATAGAATGAAAGAAAAAGATAAGCTCAATGCAAAAAGGGGCAAGTTGGGAATGAGTGAGATTGGTTATGAAAGGGAGTTTGTGCTTGAAATATAAATGTTTGAATAGCTCTCTTAAACTCAAGGATTTTTCTTGTTAGCCTCATTATAAGCCATGAAAAGTCCTTGTGATGATAACTTGCTTGTGAGTATGATTGATTTTGGTTAAATGAAAGGCAAAGTTAATTTGTGTGACATTGTGATAGTAGAGAGAATGAGTCACCTCAATATACACTTGTGTACTTGAGTGAAACACTTTCCTTGGTGAGGAGTAGTTCCAGTTATACATGATTGCATCTATGCTCGGTTAATTGGTCATTCATGATAATAGCATCTTTTGGAAAGACTATGCTTATGTGAACACCATATTGAGTTTAATTGAAGTAATACATTTATACATCTTGACTGATATTTTTATGATGAGCTGAGAGTGATTACTTTTCTTGGAAGAAAGAGTTTTGGAAAGTGTTGATTCATTGTATTGATTGTTTGAAAACTGAGTTACATTTTGTTTTTCTTGACATACCTATCAACTTTCTGAGTCAAACAGTTCGACACATATACATGCAAATTTCCCGTTGTGGTTCAGGGATCAAGTACGACTTATGAAATTCTTCTACAAACATTTTGTTGGAAACAGGATGGCTCAGTTTCAACACCAAGAGGGGGGGTGCTGAATTGGTGAGGTTTAAAAATCAGTCTTTTTAAAATCTTTTTCACAAAATACAAACCTTTATAAAGTTTCTTGAATTGCAAGTAATAAGAATTTTAAGTGCAGCGGAAATATAAAGTTGACTGTATAAACTATAAAGTCGACTTAAAGTAAAAGTGTAGAGAAAGAGAAAGAAAACACAAAGTTTTTATACTGGTTCAACCTCAATTCCTACATCCAGTGTACTTCCACAACCAGGAAGCCAATGCACTATATTAGTCAAGGTTTTTACAACAAGATTTCTATAGAGATCTCCACGTCAAAAGTATAGACAATCTCTCTAACCCTCTAACTAAAAGTATAGGTAGTCAATACAAAGATATGCAGCAAGATATCCCCTCTTCTGCAATCTTTAACCACTTTGAACAATCCTCAAAGTGTCCAGAACTCAACGAGTTCACCTCCTGTAATCCCAATAGAGTTCACCTCCTGTAATCCCAATAGGACAACAACAATCTTTCCAAAGATTGATAGAAACCTTGATCAAATGAAGAACATCAATTGTGCAGATTTTGATCAACCAATATGCGCAAGTCACTTCCTCCTTAAGAAACTCTTCCAAGAAAGATCTCCTTCGTCTTCTTGATGAGTTTTTGGAGCTTTTTCACACAAAGATCACAAGCTGAAATATCAAATGAAAGTGTTAGAATATCAAAGTCCAAATCCCTCTGTGATCAACAAAATCACGTCTATTTATAGTTTTCTATAAATTAGACGCTCTTGTAGTCGACTGTGCCACTAATGAAGTCGACTATCATTAGACAGTTATAACAGTTAAGTCAAATAGCAGCAGTCATACCAACCAAATTGATTTCACATTTAATACAGTTGACTTTCATTTAATGCTTTAACACACAATTGAAATATAGCCGTTGTAAATCAAAAGCATTAACAGAATTTAAAAACAAATAACTAACTAAGTCGAATTCATTGCGCGTGCAGTCGACTTAGACACTTCAACTTAGTTTTGAAATACTTTTCAATGCAAAATCACTCACAGCACTGCTTTTGAAAATCTGTGCAAAGTCACGAGTTTGAATCGACTTACTTCATAATGAAGTCGACTTAAAACTTGCAAATTTTCCACACAATATAAGTTCAACAAAGTGCATGTGGTTTTCTTTTCTTAAGCATATGTAATGCAATCACAAAAGATGTATCAAGTATAAAATCAGTGAATACGCATACATGTATGAGAAACAACACAAACATGTTCTTTAAGATATCATTCACAATAAAGAAATGAACATGTAACACATAACAATACATGTGTTATTAATAATATGTTGTCATCATAAAAAAACCAGAGCACTGTGAGATTAAAAGGTTTAGCTAAACCAATGCTTCCCTTATCAACAATCTCAACACATTTGTTATTAACATATTTATTCATTTAATTATATTGAATAGGTTCATATATTTTGTGGTTGTAGGTTCATAACGATCCTTTAAGTGTCAGAAACCAACATCTTAGAGATTTATCACTTGGTCCTTTAAGATGTGTAAAGGAATGGCGTACCTACTTTGTGAATGGATATAAATTTCATACCCATGCATGGAGCCAGGGTAAGAGGACGATAAATAGTGGGGTTCATGTTAAAGGCCTTACAAAAGGGGGTGAAGATGATTTCTATGGTGTCATTAAGCACATATATGAGCTCGAGTACAATACCTCAACCACTGAAAAAAAGATTGTATTATTTTATTGTGATTGGTTTGATCCATCAAGAATAGGAACAAGAGTGGATTCAAAGTATGGCATTGTGGATATTCAAATGGATAAAAGATATGTCTTGTTTGATCCTTTTATAATTGCACATAATGTAGTGTTGTCATGTTAAAGAAGTTAGGATTGGTTGCTCATATTTAAAGTGGTTGGCTATTAAGTCAAATACACTTTTACTCCATGGTGGATGCTATGTTTTCAGGTCTGTCTAGGATTTATAAGTACTCTATTTAAACGACTTGAAGGGTTGAATGTTTGTTTTTATATTGATTAAGTATTGGGGTTCTAATTGGGACTTATTATTGATATATATTATGCATAAACGCTATTTTGTTTGGCTTGAAAGATATGTTAGACTTATGTTGTCGTTTTACGAATTGGATGTTTATAATGTATGATTGTTTGGAATGGATATATGTCCAGGGACTGTGTTGCAATTTTTTTGGTCATTAATAATGTTGAGAAATCTGTAATGGATATAGTGAAGTTATCTAGTTTGTTTATAGTTGTCCAGGTTGGTGTGATGGTGTATTTCATTCGTGAGCTAATTGAATGTATGCATGTAATGTTATTTGACTGAACGAGGGTTGTCCAGATTTGTTGTGATTGTATATTCTTCGAGTATCAATGGGTATACTGTCTTCTATATTAATTCCCAAAATTACCTCAATCATGGAAACTATTTTCTACTATCCTTTATACCAATGTAAACCTAACCTATTAATTGTAATAACAGAGAAAGATTTTGTGGAGGAGTGAGCATGAGGAAAGGGTAAAAAAAAAATTCACACCAAAGCATCTCATAGATTATCAGAGATGTTTAAGAAATCTCGAACAAAAGGGAAAAAACATGATTGGATGCGGGACATTGTTTGGAATGGTCTTTTGGAGAAGTGGAACATGCCACTTTATAGACAAAAGTGTGAAATGGCCAAGAAGAATAAAACATCTGACAAGGGTGGTTGTTTGCACACTAGGGGATCCATTAGCGTGCATGACCATGCTATTCGTCTGGTATGATGACATGTACATTTATTTCTTAATTCCTAGTCATAAACTCTATAAATATTTGTTGTTAGCAACTTATATTTTGTTTGCTTGCAGTCATAGGAGCTTTGTCGGTCAGTGCATGTCGATGAAATATTTTAACAGACACATATTCGTCAATCAACATGAGAATTTGTCGATGAAAGGTCTAGCCAGACACATGTTAGTTTCTACTAACTCTATATATTCTTTACTACGTTTTAAATCTTAAGTCTATTTATTTAACGATAATCATTTATTCATTTAACAGGAAGAGTTTCAAGCAAGATTTTCTCAAATAAGATTTAAGACTGCATTTGTTGGTGCTTCAACATGTACTCCCCTAGACCCTGCAGAGGAGGAAAGATTGAGGAACCAATGTTGGTTGGAGGTTATGGATGGAAGGTACAAGGGACGCGTATACGACATTGGAAATGTTGGTACTCAAGATGATTGTGTTGATAGTTACATACAACAGACACAGACGTCTTCTTCTCAGCAACCGATTGTAGAGGACATTTTTAACCTCCAAACACGAGTATCAACCCATGATGAGCAACTACGACACATGACCTCTAAATTTGAAGGCTTTATTGGCGCCATAATGCAGTGCCTTTCGCCTCCTGCAGTCGCAGCTGCATAACAATTTCTTCAATCCCAAAATTAGCCACAAACTAATGTTCAACCATAAAAGCAACCACAGCAACCACATGATCACCCACTAGATCAACCACAAGATGGAAATGATTATCAAGATTACTAGTTATGATTTTAGAGTAGGGCATCTATGACTTAAACTTATTCCCTCAAGAACTTATTTGAACTTATTTGTTCTAATTGACAATTATGTAAACTTCCCTATTATGTATTAATGTTAAATGCTTGTGTGTGGGTTAAGACTTAATTTATATGTCAAATGTCTGAATGGATATACAGGTCTTGTGAATTGGTTGGTGCTTTTATATGTGATTTGTGTGTTTGGATATGGGCAGGTATATTATTCATGTCACTGAAAAAAAAAATTGTATTATAACTTATATATGGATAATCCGTATATAAGTTATATACGGATAATCTGTATATAACCTTAGCTACAACCCTTTTATATGTTTGGATATGGCCATAATCAAAATCATCATTTTCATAAGTAAAGTGTGTTTTTATGTTTTTCTGATTATTTTTAAGATGTTTTTTATGTACAACAGGTACAAATTCAATGCAACAATAACGTATATTTTCATCTTATTTTTCACTATTTTCACCTTTTTCTTTTTACTTTTCCACTTTTGTAATAAAATCTTCTTTAAAATTTTTTTTATTGCCATGTCCACGACTATGATCACTAGCACGACCACATCCACAAAAAAATGAATCAAATATTGTTACATTACCTTCTAGAAATGAAGCACAACCAGTTGAGCGAGTATAATGATATTTCATCAAAAACTCATCATTGTTTGACCACAAGAAGACATGAAATTAATTAAGAATATTTGTGAAATCCCTTTTCACCGTATTGTTATTGCAGGAGCAAATTAGTTATTCAGATGCTTTATTTCTTTCTTTAATAACATCAACTAGACTAATTGCATATAAATGTTTTTTAACATCTAATATCAAAGATAATTAATTCTTTTCCATAATATCAATGTCATAAATTCAAATTTTGTAATGTTTAACATGTTTATAACGAGTTGATAAAAAATATTAATAATAATCATATTTTATCTATAAGACTATAAAATTAATAAAAATATATTAATTTAAAGAAAACAGTGTAATCATATGAATTAAAACTTCTATAATTATATCAATATAAAAAAGATAAAAAAAAGTCACTTTAAAATGTGCAAATTGAGATTTCATAATTTTAAAGCATGTTTAGAAAAATAAAACATAATACATAACATTTGTTTATGAAGAAAACAAAAGAAAGGAAATTATAATTTGTTGCCTAATTCATGTTGATAAGGTGTTATAAAATATAAAGCAGATAATAGAGAAAAGGAAAAAAAAATAAGAGAGAGTAAAAAATAATTTATATTATTATTAAGAGGAAAAATCTTATTTATAGATATAAAATGTATATTAAAGAAAACCATTTAAGGACCATAAATTCAAATTTTATAAAGTTTGACAATATAAGTTCTTAAAAAGATATTAATAATAATAATCATATTTTATATATGAAACTATAAAATTAATAAAATAATATTAATTTACAGTAAAGAATGTAACCATAAAATATGAACTAAAAATTCTATAATTCTATTAATATATACAGATAAAAATAAATCACTATAAAATGTGTAAATAAAGATTTCAGAATTTTAAGGCATGTCCATACAAAATAAAAACATAAGATAACATTGGTCGGCTTATAAAAAATACAAAAGAAAGAAAATTATAATTTGTTACCTAAGATTACGTGTTATATAATATAAAACTGATAATAGAAAAAAAGAAGAAGAAAGAATAAAGACTAATTTTATGTGTATTATTATTAAGAGAGAAAAAAATCTTATTTATAAATATAAAAATAAAATATAATCCAAAGTATATCACTTCAGGATTAGAAATAATTAATACAAAAAATTAAATCTTATAAAAGATAATTATATGAATAATCATAACAAATAAATTAATCATATAAGTAATTGTAATAAATTTATAAATAAAAACATTAATTCATAGCAATTTTTGTATATTTTCTTTTCTATTCACTAGGTTTTTCTTCTGGTGAATTCCTGAGTTAGAATAGCATAAAAGCATTGTCCAAGCAATCATTCCTACACAATATGGCCTAATACACACACCAAGTGGACAAGACCAATAAACAAAAATATAGATTAATCTTCCTACACCCCTATAATTACTATCCGTACTCCAATGGTTTCCAAAATAACTATTTTATTCTTTTTAAAGGTGCTTCCGTATTATTTATTCTATAAATCGTTTCCAAAATTTATGGAACATGATTTCCAAAACAAGATTTTTTGAAAAAAAAAAACTTTAATACATACTTTACAGAATACGTAAAATATATTTCACAAGGAGCTTTCTTAACATATATGATATCTTCGAAAATATATAAGATGCATCCTGGATCACAATTTTCAAAATTAAATTTTTTACACAACTTTTCCGAATACTGTGACATTTTTCATCAAAGAAAAAAAAAATACTGTGACATTTATGTCTTGGAATAGACAAAAAACACCAAACAAAATGAGCTAAGACCAGAGCATAAAATTAATAATGGAAGAAATAAAAAAAGGAAAATATTTATTCTTTCTCTTTGTCTTTGTTCTTGCTTGGCCTATGTCTGCTCATCACTCAAAAAGTTTGCTACTTCATATATTGAAATAGCTTTCACGGGAATATTTCTCAAGTAATATTAATTTAACACATGAAATTGTCGCCAAAACTTTAAAATAACTATAATATTCTCGTTTAATTTTTTTTATTAATTGAGTCATCTAATTATTATCTTCTTCATTATCTTATGTATTTTATATGATAAATATAAAATAACAAAGTATTTTTATTGTTAAAAATATATAATTTCATGTTTTTCTTAAAACATTAACACCAAGTAATTTAAATGACAACAAAAAATAACATTTAATTTCCTCTGCGCAAGAAATTAAACTATAACAATTCAATTAAAAAATATAAACATTTTAAATATTCAATAGATAAAAAACATTAACAAATACTATATTAAAAAAAATTATGATAGAATGAGACTTTAAGTCTAACTCAACCTTACAAAACTGGTTTGTAAGGTGAGATTTACATCCTTTTATATACACTGAATTGACTTTATCTCTAGTCGATGTACCAACAACTTAAAATTCAATTAAGTCTATTTTTAATAAATATTAAATATTTATTTTATATAGAGAATTAGGATTTAAATAAATGATGAATAATATACATAAAGAAAAGAGTAGTATCTTTTTATAAATTTTGTTTCGATATATCTTATAGTCTAATATATTAAGTAAATATAATTTCAGATTTAAATTAAGTATGATTTAAATATTTATTTATTTTTTAGAATATTTTTTTAAAATAAAATCGTGACGAAATTTTAAATATAATGATTAATTTCAATGATATTATCAAAATTAGAGTCGAAATAATTTCCAAAAAAAATGCATGAACTAATGCCAACTTCTTAATCAACTTTATTAATATTAATTTTCTTTATTTTAAGTTTTATTTAACATTGAAAAGAAATATCAAAAACTAAAATAATACTGATACCATTAAAAAATGTTGGTTTGTTCCTGTTAGCATTTTTCAAAGTTTTAGTTATACTATCTAGCCATTAACATAACAAAATTCTCAATATGAAAGTTCCACAAGTTCATTGACAAGCTGGTGTAGTAAAATGTCAAAAATTTTATGCTCATACTCCAAACAAATCTCTTCATAATTTTCACCCTCACACAAGCGTTTTCTTGTGAAATCTGATTCTCTCAAATCATTTTCTGTAAACTTGCAAAGCTTCTCCCTTAATTCTGATAAGCACTCTTTTTTCTGGTTGATGTCAGGGTAGGAACATTCTTTGTCCTTTCTTGCTCTGTCTCCAACATCATCATCCATTAACACTTCTGAAAATTCCCACTTTGTCTTTGCCTTTAAGTGCCTTCTGTAATCTACAATAATAAATGTATATATATATATATATATATCATTAAAATCTCTATATATCATAACCTCAATCCTAAAGCTGCAATTTCCTACTTTGTGGGGAACTAAATTTTAATACCAGACACTTTTTTTCTTTCTTCTTACCAAGGCCACACTTTGCTAATGTGAATTATTATACTTAGAAATTTAAGGTAAGTTATTTTTTAGTTGAAAATTGTGTCTTCATCTTTTATATAAGTCTAGTCTCGATTCATTATTCATTGCTATAGAATTTTCCTATTATTATCCCTTAAAAGCATCCTATCTTTATTATGAAAAAACAAAAAATGTCTATTTTTTCTTTTTCTGAAAGTAAGGTATAGTTTTAATCATTGCTAAACAAGAAAAAGAAGAAGGGTATTCAGAGACAAACCTGGAAAATCAGGTCCATAAAGAAATGAGAAGTCATAGTCGTCTAGGACTGAGATTGCACTGAAATTCTCTGAGCTACATTCACTCTCTATCTCGTGTTGTTTTCTGGTATTCTTCAAACGTTTTGGTTCAGAGGACAATTTCTTCTGCTTATTTGGCAATGTTGAGGATGTTCCTAACCCACTAGGACCACTACTACAGTTTTTTCTTCCATTATCATAACTCCTAGAGCATGCAGAAACTGGTGCCAAAGCTTTAGCTTCATTGTGATTTCGAATCTTTGAACCATGCTTAAGAGGAACCACTCTAGGCTCATTCTCGAACTTGGAAAATTGCCTTCTCTTTGTGAGGTTCCTCTCCTCTGTCACACCAACAATCTCCTTGTTCTTGCTTCCCTGCTTCTTTCTCTGTCTAGATTCTTCCAACCCCATTTCTTGAATCCTCGAAAAGGATCCAACTTCATGATCTTCACTCCCACTATCCCAGTAGAACACAACAAGATCGTGGCTTTTGCTTTTATGCTGAAACGGTGCAGGAACCTCTCTGAACGATGCTGAGGTTTTCACTTGGTGATGGTTGGCTTGGCTTGTGTCAAACTTGAGCAAGTAATCCACAAAGTTCACTGACCTACTTCTTGGAACTGAATCTGGGGTGGTTGGGTTTGATAGGAAGTTGGTACTTGGCAGTGAATCAAGCCCCATTAGCCTTGCCACAACTCCTGGTTTAATTGCATTGACCTTTGTATCATTATTATGAGCATGCACTGCTTCTGATGCATATGGTTTTGTAATGGGGTCAGAATAAGGGTGCATTTGAGAGGTGTTTCCATTCTGAGCACAAAAGAGAAGGTGAAAGAAGTCAGAAAAACAACCTGGTTTTGCATGAGTTGGTTTGGCCATAAGAAAGAGAAGAGAGAAAGTGTTATTTAGAAGAGGTAGAGAAGATGGTGATTGTGAGGAAGAAGGGTGATTTATGAGATGAGAAAAGTATGGAAGGTGTGAAAGGATTGTTGAGTTGGAATGGTAGAAGAAATGAGAAGGATGCCTTAAAGGGGACAAATTACTTTACCAGATTTATGAATATCAATAAATTTTAGTGACTAAAATTTCTAAAGATGCCATTTTAGTTCTTAAAATGGTCAAACACATATCATTTTAGTCTTTAATTTGATAATTTATTTCTAGTTTAAGAGGAGACTTGTAACATGGCTTGTATTGGACAAGAGAGGGACTGTGGGATTGAAATTTTGGGCACGCCAAGGAAATTCATCTTCCAAATTCACAATTTGTGTCGCCTACTTTGACTAATTCTTGACTAAAGGAGATTCCTTTCATTTTATAATCTTAGAGACCAAAGTAATTACTATTTAGGTATAATGTAGAGATATTCATTTTTTATGCCACCTCTTGCTTATATTTTTCACATCATCAGTCACAAATTCTATGTGAGAAACTAGTTTGTCCTTCCTTTCAGAAAAAAATGAGAATCCAACTTGAGAAATAAAAGTTTTACTGGAAAAAAAAATATCATGCTCCTATTATTCGATCATTTTATGTGATAAAAAAATTAATGTTTATGTAAAAAAAAATATTTTGACCTTAAATTCATTCAAATAATACTGTTAACAAATTTGTAATTTGTTCTTAAAAAATATCTCAAATACTTCAAATGTTTAAACAAAAAATATATATTTAAATTGTAATTCACCTTAATTTTTAAATGAGGTAAAGTTATTAGACATCATCTCATAATTTGAGTTGGAATCTAATAAAAATGAATATTCATATTTAAAATCACTTTCCCTTCTCTTAATTAAAGTTAAAGAAATGAGATTCATCTTTAAAATAAATTTTTCATTTTCTTAAAAGTATTTGAAATTTCCTTTCGTTTCCTTAAACACTAATATTTTAAGATAATATTATTTCACATATAAAGTATTGTCCAAACTTCAAAAAAGAATATTACTCTAAGTATATTACTTCAACATAATTATTACAAAGGTCAATAAAGTCTACAAAACAAAGAAGATGTGTAAGTTGATTTTCATTTTTCTTGTAAAAAATAATGGATAAATAGTGTTAAGTTTATTTTAGTAAATTTCACCTGTAGGCTGTATTCATTAAAGAAAAAAATAATATTAATACAGTTAATTGTGAAAGAATAATTACATATTAATGTTAATTTTGCTTTTAACAAATACATATGATACGAATTAAAGACAAAACACATTTTTAATTACCTCAATCATTAATAAAGTTTAAACGAAATACATAATAAAATTAATTTTAGTACATGACATTCCCTGTCCCAAAATATTTGTAATTTGAACTTTGAAAAAATAATCCTTTATCTGAATAAAGAATGCATATAGTAAGAGATTGAGATTATTTTAAGAAAAAAAAAATGGAAAAGGTGATATAAAAAATCTTAAAGAAGATGAAAAAGGTAAGATGTAATTAATCTTGGTAACACACATGGGTGTTGGGAAATGGTGATTGATTGCATGTCCTACTACCTTCCTAAGTTTAAATGTTGTTTCCGCCATTTAAGACATAGCTGCCGAAGTTGCTGACTTGATTCAACGACCACAATTTCATGCTTTTCGCCATTTCCAACAGACACATTCATATTCATACCAGAATTGCACCCACTTTCTTCGCTCTTAATTCTCTTCTTCACCAAACAAAACAAAATCAACACTATTTATTTTTTTTTCTCGAATCAATTATATTTTTACAATTTTTAAATTTAATTCAATCTCACAAAACTGAATTATTTATATATTATAATTTAATTTTATTTTTAATCGATGTATCGTACTATCAACAAATAAAAGACACTTCTTTGTAACTCAAGTCTGACAATTTTGCTGCAAAGGAATTTGGTCTAAAACCAAGTCTTCTTTTGAAAATTCCGTGCGAATGAAATGTTTTTATCTTGTACATGTGTTTCTTGATGTGTTCTATATAAACGTGCTGCTCATAAAATTACAATATAGTGTTCAAACTGAATTCGTGGGCCCTTTTCCGTCCTTGCATCATGGAAGAACATATTTTTTTAATTCTAACATTTAATGCCGATGTTCGTACACAATGAAGTTTTCACATTCATTCTTGGTAAATTCTGGAGTGCTCAATCATAAGTTTGTTAAATTTAATTTTTCAGTTTTTTTTTCCCAAATATTAGTAAATTAAGAATTATTCGTTCTTGTTCTTACAGCCAATCAAAGGGTAAAATATTTACTACCATGTGGTGGTTGTATAGAGTAGAACAGTTATCTTGTTTTAGTGTGATCAATTCTTTATTATATTAATAAAATATGATTTATTTATTTGTTGTATATATTTCATTTTACTGTATTTTTTTATTATGAAAAAAAATTATTTGAGAAACAATAAAAGATTATAATATTTTACTTTGCCTACTCATTAGTTCAAAGTACATTGCTACATAGTTAGTTTTACATTGAACTATAAAGATGATAAATAAATAAAAATATATCTTGTGATATTTTTATAAAATCAGTCGCTAAAAAGATAAAATCGGACGCAAAGATTCTTGATCATTGAATTAACCACCCACAAATATGATAGTGAAAATCCTAGTCGTAAAATCGTTAATCATCGATTTCCAAAACGATCACTAAATAACCATCATAATTGTAGTCGTTAATTGGTCACTTAGAATATGGTCACTTTTAAGTATTGGAGATAATTTAACAACCAAAATTTTAGTAGCTAATGCGATTAATAACAATAACGAATTTTAATTTAATAAAATAATTTTCGATCGCTAATTTGATCACAAATAGATATGATTTTTAATTTAATTAAAATACTTATATGTGTATAAATACCTATATTTAATTTTTTAATCTATTTATAAATATTGCATATTTAATTATACTAAATACAATAACTTTTGATATATAATATAGTAAAAAGTAGTGTGTACTGCAAGGATACCCATCATGCCAATGGACTGAGCGTGCAAACAATTAACAATTCAGTAACCGATCGGTTAAGAAAATCGTTGAACTAGTTATAGGGTAATCAATAATAATAACAGTCATTGATTGACAGTTAATAAAAAGTCATTTATTGGTAATGAAACAAACCTAAAGGTAAAGCCATTTTAATATATATAAATATATGGTCAAGTAACTAATTCTCAGTACTCATTTTCTATTAAACAATTATTACGAAAAGTCACTGACTTGAGCGTCAGAGTGTCTTTGACAAGTACCCTCCCTCATAGCTTGAACAAAGAGGAGAGAGAACAACAACGCAACTTGGATAACGGAGGATCGTCAGGAAGTCTATCCGGTCTACAGGACATCTTTGAATGCTTTGAGTAAGGAACCTCGATGCCTTACCCGAAACATAATGTAATACATGATCCAACATAAAATCAAAATAAAATAAATTCTAAATACATATGCAAGTTTTAACGTCATTATACAAATAAGTATAACTAATATTCATGTGGAATACTATCACTAGAATAGTCTATTACTTCATCTCCGTTGTTAAGAAGAATATAAGGGTCTCGCATAAGATTCTTCAACTCGATGTGTTGTCAAATAAGTTTCATATGCTCTTTTTGTTGGTGTATGAGCATAAAATTTTTGACATTTTAGTACACTTGTCAATCAACTTGTGGAACTTTCATATTGAGAATTTTGTTATGTTAATGGGTAGATAACATAACTAAAACTTTGAAAAATGCTAACAGGAACAAACCAACATTTTTTAATGGTATTAGTATTATTTTAGTTTTTTTTTTTCAATAAAAGGTTTTTGGTATTTTTTTTCAATGTTAAATAAAACTCAAAATACAAAAAATTAATATTAATAAAGTTGATTAAGATTGTGCTTCTTCTGTTGCTCATGATCTTGCATCATCTTTTCTTGAAATATCTTATCCTTAACTTTTAGTCACCATTTAATTTTTTAATAGTTTCTCGCATTTTTTCTATTTTATGAACTATTGGAGCTTAGCTAGTATTAGAGTGAGCAGATTTAGAAAGAGTAAACTTTTTCCACCATACACATTCCCCTTGTTTCCACCTTCAAACAACAGTAAAGTATATTTCATTGTCATCAATAGAGATAATTGGGGAGTTTTGTGAAGAATATACTTCAAGTATTTGATGTTGTTAGGCTTCTTCTCAACATTGCATATATTTATCTTGAAAATGAAGTCAAATGTAATTGTTGTAAAGAAAACATGTAATGAATATTAAATTATGACTTAAAGCTTAAACACACCCCAAGATCATGGGTCTATCATTGACTCATTCTTCAGTCTTCAATTTTTTTGTTCTTTCTACAATTTTCCAAACAGTTGGTGATGGTTCTTTAGTCTATATATATATATTTAAACACAAGATAAAACTCAATACCTAAGTCTAATATATTGAATTTGACTTAAATATATACAAAATATAAAAATATAATAAGATTACCATTTATTAAAGTGAGCTGCAACAAATATGGAACCACCACAATATGCTAAAGCTCCCTTCTTAATAGCTTAATTTACCTTGGCAATGAAACTCTTGTTTTGGAATTTTGTAGAACACCGATGTAGGTCCAAGGTTGTTCGAATATTTAGTGGAATTCAAGTTCTCTTGTCCAGACCAATCCTAATTTGTTCATTATACTTTTGAAAATATGTGTACTATCTTTTGCATCAAAAATGGATCTTATGACTTGTTCTTGTTTAGTATCTCACCTATACTCTTTCCTCATAAAAATTAGTTAAGAAACAGTAGGATAATATAATGGTAATGTAACTATTATAGAAATTACCTTAAACTCTCCAAACCATCTATCTTGAAAGTTAATACAAAACTTCTTCTAATTGGGACTAGATTCATAAAATTATTACTTGATAATGCGTAAGATTATAATAGAAAAACCATTTATAGATATAAAAATGTGTTCAAACACATTGTCAAAATAATCACATATTAAAGAATACCAAATAAATTAAATTTTATTTACTCTCCCTTTTCATCATGAAGCCATCACATTTGATAAAGTGGTTGAACCTTGAATACAATTATAGGTCTCTCTCACACACGTGAACCCTATCCACAACCAATAACACTTCCTCAACTGTAGACACAAAATGTATACAAAAACCAAAACCTATCCTTTTGATTTTTAACACCCAAACATTGCCGGACCTTGGAAATTTATTTCAAAATAATAGGTTCAATTTACAAAATGAAAAACTATACCTTAGGTGTATATTCTCTACATCAAAATCCTTCTTTTTAAGTGTGTCATTCATGTCCAAAAGAGAAAATGTTGAGCCAAGAAAATAATCTTTTTTTCTACTCTGAAAGTGTGCAACAAGAATGACTAATTAAACAAGACATCGTTAACAAGAGATGTGATTGGTGCCATAGCTGATTGCTTGAAGATTTAACACAAAGGAAAAGATTGAACACAAACATACATCAAAGAAAGAAAGAGTGATTGTGGTAACAGTATAGAAATACAAGGTGCTGGGAATGGAAAAGAAATTGTGTAAGCGATAGAAAGAAACCCCAACGCAAAGTTACGTTTCAAAAGGGACAAGCAAGTTGCGGTTCAAACATTGGCCACAAAAAAAGCAGGTGATGGAACAATAGTTGTCAAGAAAAAGGAAAATGATGACCAAGTAGGGTTTGGCACAAAATGATGGAGCAACACAAAAATGGATTTGAAGGCAAACTGAAAATCATTTAATTTGGGGAATAAGCTAATTTATCCACCAAAATATATACAATCGCTAATTTGGTCATCGAACACTATTTAGTCCTAGTCTCTTAATTGAGGGAGAAATTAGATTCATGTTTAGCCATTAAAACTTAACCAACCGCTATTTTGTCACTAAAACAAATTTGACTGCTAATAAACCACTTTATTTGGTGGTTAAAACGAACAATTTATTCTACTTTTCACATCTATAAATTTAGTGACTAATATTTTGCCATTAATGTTTTTTTTTTGTTACTATTTCACTCACTATACGAACTAATATCACTACCATGACATTTAGTTGTTGTTTCAGTGACTAATTTGAGGTTAGTGTAAATTGGAAATTATTTCGGTTACAATTTGCGATCACATTATTTTAGTAGCTAAATGATTTTTTTATAGTGATTTTTTATTTTGAAAGTTTTGTGATTGAACATAAAAAAAAATTGACATTTATGTTAGACTGATAGTATACAATCTAACATAAATATTATGTTTTACATAGAACTTTGAAAGCATTAAACATAAACTAACTAAATTACCTTAAGACATTGTGATTCTTCTTTGTTTTATTACCTTAAGACCTTGTGTTTCTTCTTTCTTGTGTTTCGGTAGTGCGATTATCTTCCTTTTCATTTTTCTTCTTTGGTGGTAGTTTTTTCTCTATGTTTATAGAGGTTTTGAAAGTTAATTTTGTGGTTTGAATTGTTGATTATGAGTATTTTTCTCTATAAATGTTATACACTTATAATTTGATATTACAAAAAAAAACATTAAAGGGGTAAATAGTGTTTTAAAAATATCTTAGTAAATCAGATACTAATAGTTTGTAAAAATAATGTGCAAGTGTTTTAAGATTATTAGAGGCTAGGTTTTAATATCATAAATAAATGGAAAACATTCTAGATAGAGAAGTAGTAAATCACATATTTTTATACTAGTTCACTCAACCTGAGCTACGTTCATTTCTCCTTTAAAAACTCTAAGGGTTCCACTAATCTTTTCCAAGATTCCACGAGTTTTGTCTCTCTAGAATCTCACCGAGTATTCTCACTACTCTTGGTTACAATGAGTATTAGAACCACTTCCGGTTTCCTAGTCAACCTGGCTAGACCGTGTTTAGCCTCTCTAGGATCTAACCCTTGATAACTGTTTAAATTATCAACTCAACCTGAGCTGAACAACTAAGTATTTGAGTTCTCTCAAGAACTTACAACAAATCCACAAATAAATTTACTACAAGGTACAGATGCATGATTCTCAACGAGAGAATATGTGTTCAAATATAATACAATCTGTAACACTTGAAAGTGTTACAAAGATTTTTCTCTCAAAAGTTATTGAGCGTCAGACGATATAAGAACACTTAAGCTTTTCTCTCTTTTCTTATTGTTACTCTTTTTATGTTATTATGCACTTTTTCATCAACATCTTCTCTTCAAGCTTTCTTCTATATATAGCTTTTCTTGTAAAATGATCGTTGGACCAAGAAGTTGACTTTTGAAGAGTTGGTAGTTTTTCTATGTGAAGTCTGACTTTAGTCTACTTTATAAGGTCTAAAGCTTTTTCTTATAGCCTTAAGCGAAATTTGAAATTGTACGATGTGACAAAGAAAATGGCTTCAAGGAAACATTCCTAGAATATTCTTCTTCTCTCACAACGTCTTTTTATTAGGTGTCGTGATTCTGACATATCTTTCTACTTTATTGATCTACATGGATATCAAGAGACAAAGTAAACAAGTATCGAAGTACTTTTTTGTACACGCATTAAATGTTTTAAACGGTAATAAACGTTAAGTAATGTAGCATATTCAGAACACTTTATCATTTTTCATTTCACTAATAAATGCGTTGTTTCATGATACAAATGTGTATTCATCATATGATATGAACATAAGATGTTTTCTCAAGGCTAAAGAGTTTTGGTGGTCACTTATCAAATGATATTTTCTATAGAATGTTTTGCATGATATAACACTCTATGAATATATTTCTTTAGTCTTAGTTTCATATAAGAGATAAACTCTTGTTTTCATAAGAAGCTAGCTTACTTTGTTCATAGAGTCTATTAAGAGATTTCAATGAGAGAAACTTATTCTTAAACTCTGTTTATGATTTTGTAATTCATTCAACCAATTTGGTCTAAAAGGCATTACTTCAGCTCTTGATTTCAAACGTTATAAGATGCTTTATTGCTAGACACTACTTGTTTAAAATAGTTTTTCCTACACAATGATATTTCATTTTAATACTGACAGACAGTCTACTCTCTAAACGATTTTTGTCTTAATATATATAATTGATAATTTATTTTATGCATAGCAATTTTCTTTTTAAATAATAAAATAATTTTAATGTTGTACCAGTTCTCTTTCTTTTTAACTATTTATCATGATCATTTTAATGTTATCTGTGACATCCCCAAAATATATATAGCAAAATATATAATGTAGAATGCATCAGATATAATATGACAAAGCAGTTAGAAACATGTAACAAAGGTATTAAGCTTAAAGTCATCCAGCATGGCCATAATTTTAAAACTTTAAGTACAACGGAGTAATAGGATTACAGTCATCCTACAAAAGCTAGGAATTTAAATCTGGAAGTACCAAAGTATCTCAAAATACATAAATGAACTAAGAATTCCTAATGAATCTATGTCGCAGCATCGTCTGTCTCCAAGGCCTGTTCCAAGGGTATCTCCTCTTCCTCTGCTCACATCCAAGTGGATGATCATTGCAAAAGGAAAACACCACACAAGCGAGACACAAAACACAAAGCAAGGGTGAGCTAATTATATAAAAAGCATACATTATAACCACATGCGTATAAAGGAGTTCACTTCCATCAAGCAAGGTAAAACACTCATCCTAACATGTTATATTCTAGACTTGACTCGTCCAGACTTTAGAATGATAGTCGAGCTATGGCGGGTCATGCACTCATGGTGGTTTAAGATACTTTGGCCATTGGGTTCCCCACCCTACCACACTCACGAAGTTATCCTGTTCTAGGCCTTGAGGCATACTGGAAGCCCCCAAGACTAAGACCTCCTGCTACTACTCACCACATGGTTCAATCCTCTCTACTTGAGAATGATTGACCATTGTAGTTTCAGGAAGACCCCCAAGATTGAGCTCCTACTTTCATTCTAAACAACTAAGAATCTCACCAAGAGATTCTAAATTTTGAAACTTGAATCACACCTCATTCACCTTATAATCACACACTCTTAACTACAATGAACATACATGTTTGAACATTATAATACAACACTATAGACATTTAAAGCATGCTTCACAAACAAGGTACAATCCACTTAATCAAATACACAACAAAAGATAATTCAAACAATTACGCTTTGATCTTCTCGCACAACACATGCCTCTCGCATAGCGAAATCAAAGCGATTCGCATAGCGCACACAAAAATTTCGCCTTGCGAATTAACTTGACAGAGGTGACAGACTTTGGGTCTCTCGCATAGCGCACACAGGCCGCATAGCGAGAGCCTAGATAGAGACCAAGCCCCTGTATGGACTCGCTATGCAAAACAATCCACATAACGAGTCTGCATAATCTACAGACCGCCCTCTTTACCAATTCTAGCCATTTTTCTCAACTTCTAAGGACCCTACTTCATGATTTACCATTAATTAAACTTGTTTAGATGATTTGTAACATTCCTATGATGATTTTAAATTGATTAGAACTTCAATTACCCTCTAAAACACCTAATTGAACAACCTAAATACCCAAACTCCATTATACTATTTTTAACATGTTTAGACCTCTCTTATGATCCCAACAAGTTACATTAGATTCACCTAAATTGTTCCAACCTTCCAGAAACCCCCTAGACCCCAATTGCCTAAACTCACTACCCCACTTCCCTTGAAATAACCTAAAACACTACTCTAATAACTGATTTCTCATCTAACTATGCTAGCACGTAAATTCCACTCCCATACATCTCCTAACAATCCAAATTACAACAATCAAGTTCATCACAACACGCCATAGACAATCAATCATAGGTTCATCATTTGCACAGTCCAGTTCATACTCAACAGATACATAACAATTTAGAATTCAACATGCATATATTTTATAAAAGAAATTCAGACAAAATAATTAGCTCCCCTTACCTTGGTGGTTACAAGCACAGTACTATAGAAGAAGCCTCAAAACAGTGCCATCCACACAGAGACAAGTTCAACAGGACCTACAACCACCAAATTGGTGTAGAGTTCGGCTCTTAGAGCTTGATTGGGCAGAAAACATGAAGAAGAGAGTTTACTAGTTACATGCAACCAGTAAAGTTGCATGCCCTAGCTTCAAGGACAGTGGTAGAAAAGGAGAAAAATGACTTACCAGTCGGAATGAAGAAAGTGATCAGTTGAAATGGAGTCCCTACGCCGCGGACGCTCAGACAACACCTAAAAAAAATATAACGGTTCAGTGAAGTGGTATTTTAGAGAGAAGGGGAAGAGAGAAAAGGCTTTGGAGGAGAGAAAAGCAGAGAAGAACAAAGGGCTTGAGAGAGAGAGAGACAGTTGCTTCTCAGGACAATAGATTGAGCTTTTAAATTTTCATTTGCACAAGTTAACGTTGATTTTAGTAATATTTGCTCAAGCCTATTGCTTGTTGTCACGTGTACACTCTCAAGGCTGTCCTTTTTCCAAGTCTTTAAATTATTAAAATTAAAATATATTTAAACGTAAAAAAAAGAAGTTAAATTAGCAGAGAAAATAACAAATGAAAAAAAAAACCTAGAATATCAACTATCAAATATTAAAGTGTTATATTTTTGTCTTTAAAACATATGTTATATGAAATTATATTGTTTTAATTAATGGAGTTAATTATTTATTTCATGGAACAGGAATCATAAATTATACCTCAAACAGTATTTTTAGGGTATAGTTAGCATTCTCCTAAAAGTATTGCTTAAAACATACTTCTAGTTTGATCACCTTTAAATTTGTTTATTAATAATATAGAATTTTCAAATCATTGTTAGATCAGCTTTACAAACTAAAGTAAATTTAGACATTTTAAAATCTAAAACTTTTAAATACTTATGTTTCGCCATCCTTAAAATAATTTAAGTTAAAGTAAATTTTACACAATATTTTTATTTTGTAAATGTATGTTTTCATTCGATAAGAAGATAATTGGTTCAAATAGTTAATCTTTTATCGGAAAAAATATTACATTATGCTTTATTCCTACAACGTTTAAGAAAAAGATTATAAGAAAAAAAAAGTTGAATAAAACACCTCTTTACGCTTATATTCCCGTTTTATTTAGATAACTCACTATACAAATTATATTTATCTATTTATATAAATACTCATTAAATTTCAGTATAAATACTAGGATGAATCTGTTCAAAGTACCTTAAAACCTAATTTATTAAAGAACTTATGGGATAAGGTAAATATATTCGAATGTCAAGTTTTTATTTTAATTTCCTAATAAGACGACGGCGTTTGTGGAGGTCAACGAAGATATGTGGTCATAATCTTTTACCTTAGTATTTTAGTCGTTAAACTCGTGCTATTGATTAAGCATTAATTAAAAAGAAGTGGATATTAAAAATCTGAAATGAAGAATGCATGCATATTAAATTATATTTTATTTCTTAGCATTCTGTTCAAGTTTTGTTATTTTGAATGCCATTTTTTAAATTGAATTGAAAAAGTTATCCATCTATCTGTCTAATTCCCACTCACACGTAATCCAATAAAAATTAAATATAGAATTTAATTCTTAATGACTGCTTCTAATCTTGTGCCTACGCATTAATAGCTGGCTTTAGAGGATTATCATTTTCATTGCTTTTACATATTTTAAATATGATTAATAAAATTGACTAATTTTTTTTATTTGTGTAAATTTAGTTTTTTACTTATATTTGAGTACGAAGAAAATATGAATTTCAGTAGTTCAACTTTTTAAATCTGTGTGTAAAAATTAAAATCTTCTACGTAATTCCAAACCATTTAATTATTTCTTTGTTATAAAAGTTTCTCAAACTGATCTCGTGAAATGTAAGAATTTAGAAAATAGAATATTAGAACATATAGATGTATTAAAATAATGAAATCGATTATTTTACTTTAAAATAATCTTATAATATAAATAGAATTTTTGTAAACGTGTGTCATTACTTTAAGAACACTTCATCTCTTTAAAGCATTATTTCCTACCGTTTCTTTGCCTTCTCTCTAGATCTTCTCTCATTTGAGTTGTCGGTTTGACGATCAGGATGTGCGTAGACGATCCTGGCGTCAAGGACAACAATCTAGACCGATCAATTTCTTGATTTGAGTCGGTAAGTCATTTTTCCCCTTTCTCCGTACGTTTTGAAACTTTGATCATGCAACAAGTCTGTTTGCATGTATCTTGCGGCGTCTTCCTTCAATTCTTGGTTTCAATTTGATATTAAGACTTGTTTTTCATCACCACGATGAATCGTAGGTTTTCTTATAAATACCTTGTGGTGCAAGCAACTGTCGAGGGGGAAATTCTTGAGTGGTGCAGCTGTGTAGAGGTAAGGGAAGCTAGATTTTGTTTTAGATTAGTAGGTTGACATGTATATGTGATGAAGTTTGTATTATAATAGTGATTGAACTGAATTTAAGTGTTTGAGTAATATTGTGTTCTATGTAATTTGATTGTTTGATTGTGAACTTGTGAAGATGATGATTTTGAACTGAATTGGATGTAGTGCAAAGCTATTTTTGATCATAATGAATGAGTGTAATCTGTTAGAAAGATAACTAGATAGAAGGTTAAGTGAATTACGCATGTTCTAAGTCATTTTGGAGGAAGTGAGGTAGTGAATATGAGAATTAGGGGTCAAGGGCTCAATTGGTTTGTTGGGACAGTTTGGGTAGGTCATTTGTGACTTGTTTGAGTCATTCAAATGGTCAAAAGCAAATTCAAAGTGTTAGATTGTGATTTGGGTCTCTAAGTTGAGGAACTTGATGTTTTAGAGTTTGAATGGATTTACAAACACTTTAGATTGATGTTTGTGATAACAGTTGAAAACACTGTTATCTGTGATGTAATTTTGATACTAACTGCACCCTTTTCTACTTAGAAACTTGCTTGAAATCATGTTTTTCTATTAAGTTGTGTGAATAAGAGAGTTGAGGTTGAACTTGATGATTTTATGACTAAATTCCCTTGTTTTGGCAGGAAATGAGATAATATGGAAGCAGAGTTGAAGTGCCAAGGAGATGGAACTCAGAAAGACTTGGAAAAGCACCAGAAAGGAGGAATGCAGGACGCCTAAGCCCCCTTTTAGGGGCCCTCAGCGCCAAAACCTACCGCATCACGCCTGAGCGCCTTGTAAGGAGCCCTCATCGCCAAACCTATTGGCTGCCGCTCGGATGCCCTTTTTGGGGCGTTGAGCGCCACTTTTCTACACCCACCATGCTTGCTTGCCCTCTGAGTGTAGTTGAGCACCAGTTTTAGCATCGCAGCACGCCTGGGCGCCCTAAGTGGGGCGCTGAGCAGCAGCGAGATGGGCTTGGGCTTTGTTTCTGTTTTGATTTCGCTCTATTTATAGGACCCAAACACTCTAGGTTTGGTATCTTTTGGCAGAATAGGCGCAGCAACACACTCTTCCACTCTCTAAAGGTGGATTTGGATGCGGGAGCTTCCATCTTCAACTTTTAGGGTTTTTCTATCTCATTCTTCTCCATTGTACATCTAGTTTCACCATAACGATGGTGAACTAACTTCTATTTGTTGTTGGGGATGATGTTACCTTGTGAACTCTCATGTATTTGAATTGATTCTTAATAATAATATATGCTTCTTTCATTAAATGTTAGGGTAATGCTTCTGTGATCAATGCTTGCTTTGTTTAACTCATTCATAGCATGATGTATGAATTTCATGAGTGCCGGGAGGTTCCTTACAATTCAGGTTCTTGTAGAATTATTCCCAAGAGCAGTATTTCTTAGGGATGGGGATATAAGTCTTGGTCGTCTTAAGCTCCTAATCTTAATGCAGAATTGGTTATCAGGGATGCAAGGGATTGTGACCTAGTAATTAAGGATGGGCTTTTTTCGCCGAGGGATCGGGTTTTAAGTAATTTAGAGAGTGATGTTGACATTAATGAAAAGAAGAATAATTCTTACATACATGAAAGTAAACTTGGTGAAATCTAACCCCAACAACATACTCATCTCATAATACAAACATCGTTCGTTCATCGTTGTGTTACTCTTCAATTGATCAAAGCTGCATTCATGTTTAATTTTTTGTATTTGCATTCTAAACCAATGATTTCGTTCCTTTTAAGTCTTAATTAATTGAGTTATCACACGACTGTTTAGATTTAGAATCACTTAAACTAGTCTAATTAACTATATAACACAATCTAGGAGTGTTAGAAGTTGGGAAAAATAGTTGGAATTGGTAATTTGTAGTTGAGTTGCATAATTCTGCAGAATTTCATTCTGCAGATTATGCAGACTCGCTGAGCGAATGGATTGGCACAACGAGTCACCCTAGCTAGATACTCTCTACTAGGGCATTCACACAACAAACTGGTGCGCTGTGCGAATGACTCTAGAGAGTTGCTCTCTGCTTGGACACTTGCACAACAAGTTGGTGCGTTGTGCGAGTTGTGGGAGAGGGCTGCTCTCTGTCTGTGATTTGCATAGCGAATCTAGGCGTTGTGCGACTGGTGGTGGTCTGATATAAATGATAGATTAATTCGAATAGCAAATGAATGCGCCTTGCGAGTGTTTGGGGAGTCTGATTCACTGTCTAGGCTCTCACATAGCGATTTGGGGCGCTATGCGAGGAGTGGAGGTTTGGAACCTCTGCGAGTTTATTCGCACAACAAGTTTAGTCGTTGTGCGAATGGTTGTGAAGGGTAGGTCTCTGTCTCAGGATTCGCATAGCGAGCTAGGGTCGCTATGCGAAAACCCTCTGGATTCGCTCAGCCAGGATGTGCGTTGAGCGAATGGTTCAGTTTTAGTACACTCTTTTCTTCCTTATTTATAATGATGTAATTAAAGGCTGGGGTTGAGTATGATTGATGAACTTAATTCCATGACTCAGGGTGAGATTCTTGGAAGTATTTGAGGTTGATGAGGTGGTTGTGTTGTATAAATGTATGAAGCTTTGAAATGGTAAGTCTATTCCGACACTCTAAGGATTATTCGTTCTCAAATAGTGAAGAATGATGCATGTGGTGAGAGTAGCAGGAGGTTCTTGTGTATAGGCTTAGAGTTTAACCATAGACTGTGTATAAAACTAACCTTGTATAGTGTTGGGGAGTGCCAACTAAACTATACAAGAACAAAGACTACCAATAGTTCGACATTTATACAAATCCGGATGAGTCTTGTTGAGTATTTGATGTATGGGGGTAATCATTGTACATTGTGTTGTTTATAATGCAAGCTAATTGTGTTAAATAATTGTGTAATATGAATATTTCTTGTTTATCTAGCTTACCCTGCTATTTATGTTGTGTTTTGTATGTGTGGTGTCTTTCCTTTGCAATGATCATCCTGTGGGTGTAAGCAGAGGGAGATGTGATCTCTCTGGAGCAAGCACTGGAAGGAGAAGACGTTGTGGAGTAGTTAGTGCTAGGATAAATTTGTATATAGTTTTGGTTAATCACTTGTATATAAAGTTTTAAATTTTTATGGTTATTTTGGATAACTGTAAGGATAATACTTTATATTATAGTTGGATAACTGTACTATCTTATCATTCATGTAATAACTTTATTATATAGTTTATACTATATATTTTGGGATGTTACATAAAAAATCACGGCATATAATTAGTTGAAAAATATATAAGTATTCATGTTCGTAACTTTATTATAATTTAATTAAATGTGTTACGTACTTTAAACCAATTAATTAATAAGTACATACTATAAGAAAAATTTTAAATAATAATTAATTTTAATGACAAAAAATATACTTATAAATTAATTTATATATCAATTTATTAATAATAAATCAATTTTTGTAATAAAATTTTTAATAATTAATATTAATGATAAATTTAAAAATAAATTTATATTAAAAACTATTCTATTTAATAATTTAGACATCAATTATATTTTTTATCTAAAAAATTATTTTAATTATCAATAATTATTATTTTATAAATTGGTATCTAAATTAATTATTATAATTAAGTACAAATATTTTTAGTGTTTATGTGGATGAATGAAAGTAAAAAGAAAAACGTAAGGGAACATGGGAATCTCTAGCTTTTCTCTTGGGATCGGTGGCGAAGAAGACAGTGTAGATAAGAACAAAGGTGCCAATAATCTCAGCGCCCAAGCCAGTGCCTTTACTTTACCCATCAGAGAGCAACTTCACGCCATCATTGTACCTGTTGTAGCAGCTCTTTTGAAATGCCTTTACCAGCCATGCGCCAGATATAGCTCCCAAGCTCTAAGCCACTATGTACGCGATTGCTCTCACCAACAACACTTTCCTGGCAAGAAACAACGCAAACGTGTCGACGGGATTTATGTGACCCCCGGATATGCCTTCGGTGCAGTAGACGAGGACGAAGATCATGCCGCCGAAGGTGGATTTGGTGGTTGTAGCCGATGACGGTGAGATGGTAACGTAGAGGAAGAGGAGGGTGGTGAAGAATTCCCAACTTTTCCCTTTTTTTAATTAAATTTCCATTCTGTTTACTTAATTTTTTAATTGAAATTAAAAAAAATAGAATTCACTCACGTTTTTAATGACATGTATGTTAAAACAACAATGTTAGCATGCAAGGTGACACAATCCTTAACGTTGTTTGATCAATTTGACGGAAAGTTCTTATTTGATTCAATTTTACAAAAATAAGGACCCAATTCAGACGCAAAAAAGGAAGAGGTCTTATTTGAGATTCTGGACAAAAATAGGGACCTATCGAGACATTAAACCTTTTATTAACTTTTGGATAATTTTTACTTATAAACTTGTTTAGATTTTTTTTTTATTCTGAAGAGTTGAAAGAAGTTAGTCTACCACTTTTTAAATAACAAATTTACTAAAGATGTATCCCTTTCAAGTTGAGAAAGAAAAATAAATTTATAAATTTTACGAGCATTGAATGAATTTCCTTGTTGGTTGGTAATATGTCTATGTTATCATTTAGTGGTGCATTGTAACATCCTAAAAATATAGCATAAAACTATATAAAAGAGTCATCACAGATATGATAAGATAGAACAATTATAGACCAAAATATAAAGTATAAATTTATAGTCATCCGAAATAACCATAAAATTTAAACTTTATATACAACTAGTTTACTAAAAAACTATATACAATACTAATCTAATTAGTCTATGTTACTGCATCACCTCCGTCCAAAGCCTGTTCTAGAGAAACCTACTCGCTCAGCCTATTGACAGTGCTCCTAGACCTCAACCACTCGCTCAGTGACCCTACTTACTATGCGAATCATCCAGACAGTGTGCCCAACTTCTCAGCCACTCGCTGAGTGTCTCCACTCGCTCAGCGAGTCTGCATAATTTTGTAGCACAAAACTGCAAATTTATGATCCTACACCAAAACTTACCAATTCTAACTATTGTCCCCAACTTCTAATCCTCCTAGATTGTGTTATATACCTAATTATACTTAAGTAAGTGTGTCTCAACCTTTCTAACCTCATTCTAAAGTGTTTACTAACCAAATCACCCTTCAAAACTTACAAATCATCAACCTGTGGACCAAATCATGTTCTACCACTTATAACACAATTTTAAGCAACTCAGGGACTCAAGCAAGTCCCATTTAACTTACCAAAGCTATCTCAACAGACCAATTTAGCACCTAACCCCAAATTCACATTTTCACTACTCCACTTCCTCAAAACTAACTCTAAACCACTACAATGTGACTCTATTCATAACTAACAAATATTATAACAGATTTATCACATTTCATATAACCAATAACAGATCAAACATCATCTAATTCAGTTCATTATCACAGTTCATCAATTTCACACTCAAATAGTCAAATTACACATTTTCCATCTACCCTAATATCATGAATTCAACTCAATCAATTCAGAAATCATAAACTACCAAACATACACAAGTAATTATAAACTAAATAAATTCTAGCTTCCCTTACTTTAGTGAAATTTTGTACAGCTCTAGAAAACCCCGACCGATGCTTGCACTGCAAGGAAACTCTAGAAAAACCTAAAAATCACCTATTGATGATAGGAAATAAACCTTAGAACCTAAATGGAGTCAAGAATTGAAGGAAAAGACTACTTGACACATGCAAACAGAAATTCCTTACATGATCAAGAGTCAAGAAATCACTAAGAAAAGGGAAACGAACTCACCAACTCAAATTAATAAATTGATCGGTTGGAATGGCAGCCCTCCATGCCAGGATCGCCTAGACACCTCCTGATCGTCGAACAGATTGTCCATGAGTGAGAAAGGTTAGAGAGAAGTGAGAGGAAGAAAAGAGAATATTGTTTTAGAGAGATGGAATATATTTAGATAATGAGACGAGCTTTAAAAAATTTTATTCATATTATACGATTATTTTAAACTAAAATACTCGGTCTCATTATTTTAATACATTTATCTATTATAATACTCTATTTTCTAGGCTCTTACATTTTCCTCAACAACAAAAATTTTCGATCTTGAAAATTAGACTTACTAGAGAACAGGTGAGGATACGACTCTCTCATGACTCCCTCTAACTCCCAGGTAGAGTCACCTGTCCTACTATCCCAAAAAACTCTGACTAGACTGATTGTCTTTCCTCTATGTTGTTTCGTTTGGCTCTCTATAATCCTAACAGGTTGCACCTCCACTGAAAGATCCTCTCTAACTTGCACATCATCCAATTCTAGCACATGAGAAGGATCAAGCACATACTTCCTAAGCTGTGAGACATGGAATACTGAATGAAGATTCGCCAATTAGGGTGGCATTGCTATCTCGTACGCCACTGGCCCTACTCGTCTCAAGATCTGGTAGGGACCAATGAACCTAGGAGATAGCTTCCTAGCAAGAATGGCTCTTCCCACGCCAGTGGTAGGAGTCACTCTGAGGAAAACATGATCCCCAACTGCGAACTCTAATTGTCTCTGCATCTGATCAGCATATGACTTTTGTCTACTCTGAGACGCTCTCATCCTCTTCTGAATGAGTTTCACCTTCTTAGTTGTCTGCTGAGTCAACTTTGGCCCTGTCAACAAAGACTCTCCATCCTAAAACCAACAAAGAGGTGTCTGACATCTTCTCCCATACAATGCCTCAAACGGTGCCATACTAATACTGGCCTGATAAGTGTTGTTGTAGGTGAACTCCATCAACGACAAAACCTCATCCCAGACTCCCAAGTGATCCAATACACACGTCCTCAGCAAATCCTCAAGTGATTGAGTTGTCCTCTCTGACTGGCCATCAGTCTGGGGATGATAACCTGAACTCATCTGCAATTTGCTGCCCAGCTCACTTTACAATGACTGCCAAAATCTCAAGGTGAACCACAAATATCTATTTGATACGATGCTAGAAGGCACTTCATGCAGTCTCACCACCTCTTTGATATACAGTTGTGCAAGCTTCACCATCGATATCCTCAAATTCACTGTCAAGAAATGAACACTTTTGGTCAAACTGTCCACCACGACCCAAATAGCATCATGACCTCTAACTGTCTGTGGTAAATGGGTAACAAAATCCATGGCTATGGTATCCCATTTCCACTCAAGAATCTCCAACTGCTGCAATAAAACCCCATATCTCTGATTCTCCACCTTAGCTCTATGACAGGTCAAACACGATGAAACAAATCGTGTTACATCCCCCTTCATTCCGGACCACCGGAAAAATTTCTTGAGGTCCTGATACATTTTAGTCATGGCAGGATGCATGCTAAAACGACTCTGATGACCTTTCTCAAGGATCAATCTCTTCAGCTCACCATCACTAGGAAGGCATACTTTGCCTTTGAACCTCAGTATACCATCAGTCCCCAAAAGAAAAATCCATGCCCTGATCTATGCCAATCAACCCTGCAGACCTCTAGAGCTCTAGATCTGATAATTGTTTCTCCTTTATACGACCCAATAGATCTTTCGACACTACCAAACTGTTGCATATGATAGAATCAAACTCCAACTCCACTTACAACCTCAAATCTCTAAAATTCTCCACGAGCTCCAACTCTTTGACCATCAATGCAGTCACATGTACTGTCTTCCTACTCAATGCATCTGCTACCACCTTCGCCTTCCCTAGATGGTAAAGAAGATCAAAATCATAATCTTTCAAAAACTCCATCCATCTTCTTTGCCTCATGGTCAACTCCTTCTGATCAAAGAGATACTTCAAACTCTTGTGATCACTGAACACCTGGAATTGTGCACCATAATGAACCTTCAATTGCCTTGAAGCATATGCAACTGCCTTCATTTCCTACATCAGCACACATCCCTAACCCTAATAAGATGCATCACAGAAAACCTCAAAAGGTTAACCTGTTTCAGGGATCACCAACACAAGAGCACTAGTCAACCTTTGCTTTATCTTTTGGAAGCTATACTCACACCTGTCCTTCCAAGCAAAAGGATGATCCTTCCTAGTCAACAGTGTCAACAACGCTACAATCTTAGAAAATCTTTCAATGAAATGAAAATAGTAACTCGCCAGACCAACAAAGCTCCAAATCTCAATAGCAGACTTGGATCTCTCCCACTGAAGCATCGCCTGCACTTTGGCTAGATCCACAGAAATTCCACCAACTGAGATAACATGCCCCAAGAACTGCACTTCTTCCAACCAAAAATCACACTATACAGCTTGACATACAACTTCTTCTCTCTCAACACCCCAAGCACTGTCCTCAAATGCTCCACATGCTCATCCCGAGTCTTGGAATAGATAAGTATGTCATCTATGAAGACCACAACAAACTTATCCAGAAACGGCCTGAAGATTCTGTTCATGTAGTCCATGAATATGGCTGGAGCGTTAGTCACACCAAAAGGCATAACTACATACGCGTAATGACCTGAACAGGACCTAAAGGCAGTCTTCTGAACATCACCTACCTTGACCAGAATTTGATGATAACCTGACCTCAGGTCTATCTTAGAGAACATTGTAGCTCCATGCAGCTGATCCATCAAATCATCAATCCTAGGCAATGGATACTTGTTCTTGATGGTTAACTTGTTCAACTGCCTATAATACACACACAACTTGAAGCTACCATCCTTCTTCTTTACTACTAACGTTGGTGCACCCCACGGTGAAACACTCGGCCTGATGAGCTACTTCTCAAGCAAATCTTCAATTTGTTTCTTTAATTCAGCCAACTTCGCTAAAGCCATTCTATAAGGAGTTATTGATACTGGCCCTACAACTGGAACCAGATCAATAGAAAATTCAATCTCCCTCTTAGGAGGCAACCCCGACACTTCCTCAGGGAACACATCAAGAAAATCACTCACTACTAAGTGATCTAACACCCGAGTACTCTACTCCACCTCCATATGAGTCAACACCAGAAAACACACTGACCCATCTTTCAACTCCTGCCACACCTGACCCGAAGACAAAAACATTGGTTCCTCAAACTCAGGAAACAAAAGCTTCTTCTCACCGTAATCTGTGAGAATGCGATTGGCAGATAGTCAATCCATCCTTAAGATCACCTTCAACCCTTGAAGAGGTAAGCAAATAAGGTAGACTCTGAATTGACGCCCCTTTACCATAACTGGACATCTAGCACACACCGTAGATGTCCGAACTAAACCAGCTGCTGGTGTAGACACCACTAAATCAAACTGTAGCTCTCCCATAGTCAATCCCAACTTCTCAACACATGCCTCAAAAACAAAGGAATGTGTTGCCCCCGAACCAAACAACACACAACAGGGTTTTTCAAACAGCAGACAACAATCATTAATTAGGTTACATTAGCTAGCAGCCTCTGATCCATTCAAAGCATAAACTCTACCTACAACCTAAGGTCTAGCACCACCTATCGGCTGAAATCTCCTTGCCAAAGTTTGTGACCCTGTCCTCTTGAATGTAGAACAATCTCTAGCATCATGACCATCTCTCCTGCAGATATTGCACCTCTTGAACCCAACCATCTATGGACAAGCTGCTTGAGAGTGTGCCCCCCCACAAACATAGCATCTCCCACCTCCAGAGAAACTAGACTGATTCTGCTGAACAGAAGACTGGGAGGAAGAACCCCTAGACCTAGAAGAAGAAGGCATAGTGTAAGGAGTTCTCCTAGAACTGAAACTGCCCATGGACGTCGCTGGTCCTCCAACCCTCAATTGTTGACTCTGTTGGCTTTCCACTTCTCTCTTGGTCTTCTCCAACACCCTTGCTCTCTCCACCAACACTAGAAACTCCTTGATACAAAGACCAACCCCCAACAGTTTCACATCACCCCTCAAACCATTCTCAAATTTCCTACACGGTCATTCCTCATCCATCGACAATGTATGAAAGCGAATCAAGTGCTTGAATCTATCCGCATACTCAGGCACCAACATGTTCCCTTGAACCAACTGCAGATACTCAACCTCCTTTGCAAACCGCACATTATCAGGGAAGTATTCAGTATAAAACTTCTTCTTAAGTACTTCCCATGAAATATGAGTGCCACTTCTCTCCAACAGAAATCTCATGCTGCTCCACTAATGGCTAGCCTCCCTAGATAGTAAGTACTTTGGGAAGCCAACTGGTTCTCATCAGAACACCTCTTGGCATTATAGATCTGTTCCATATCACGGAACCACTGATCAGCTTCATCAGGACTACACTTTCCATTGAACTTGGTGGATGATGCTGCAAAAAGCTCTCTAAACTTCACTCTTGAGGATGAGTGGAAGAAGAAGAAGGTCCAGCTGTAGCCCTGCCACAACTCATCAACTCCACATACTGCCTCTGAGATGCCTCAGCTGACACCCTAGCAGCTTCCAACTGCTGCAAAGCAACAATATTTTGCTGCACCAATGCAGCGTTCTATTGCTGGATTACAGTTAACACAGCTTCCATCATCCTTATCATATTCGGTGCATCAAGATTTGTGGTGGGGGAGGAGGAGACCTAGGTTTCATCTTCTGCTTACACAGAGAGAAAAACCATTAGTCCAACTGAAAGAAACAAAGATAACCACTAGAAATAACTAAGAGTACACAAGCACAAGCATAGCACACTCATAACCTACAAGAATCCTAAGGAAAGAACTGCTCTGATACCATTAATGTAACATCCTAAAACTATAGTATTAAACTATATAAAAGAGTCATCACAGATATGATAAGATAGAAAAGTTATCAACCAAAATATAAAGTATAAACTTACAATCATCCAAAATAACCATAAAATTTAAACTTTATCTACAATTAGTCTACAATAAAAATATATACAATACCACTCTAACTAGTCTATGATGTTGCATCACCTTTGTCCAAAGTCTGTTCCAGAGAAACCTCCTCTCCCTCTGCTCACACCCACAGGATGATCATCACAAAGAAAAAAAACCACACATCCAAAACACAAACACAAATGGAACGGTAAGCTAGATATATAAAAAAAACATTTCATATATTGAAATAACATACAAAACACCCACAAATACAAATATATAATAAATAACTCCAAACATCCTAAACGTGTTATGACCTAGACTTGACTGTTCAGACTTAGAATGATTGTCGAGCTTTGGCGGGTTGTGCACTTGTGGTGGCCTCTACTGCTTTGCAAAGCCATAGTGAACGAGTTTCACCCTACCACACTCACAAGGTTAGTCTGTTCTAGGCCTTGAGGTATACTAGAAGCCCCCAAGACTAAGACCTCCTGCTACTCCTCACGACATGGATCAATCCTCTCTACTTAAGAATGAAATACCATTGAAGTTTCAGGATAACCCCCAAGACTAAGCTCCTACATTCATTCTAAACAAACTTGAACCTCACCAAGAGATTCCACATTGAAACTTACTTTCATAAATTGAAATCATACTTTCTTCCACTTTGATTAACAACTCATAACTTTGATACTCACATAATTTAATACACCTTCATTCTTAATACAAAATGAAACAAAACCTCAATTAGCCCACTCAAGAACCGAAACAAGGGTAAACTAAAACATGAACCAGTCGCTCAGCAAACCCTCTCACTAAGCGCCCTCAGAACTATCTCACTCAGCAACTCTACTCGTTGAGTGAATCCACAGACAGTACCTCCAGCCAAACCACTCGCTCAACGACCCAACTCGCTGAGCGATTAAAACTCCCAGTGGTACCAGACCCCAACCTCTCTCTCAATGACCTAACTTACTGTGCGAAAGTCCAGACAGTGGTCCAGACTCCCCAAACACTCGTTGAGCACACTCATTCGTTAGTCGAATAAAATTGACAGTGCTCCCAAATCTCAACCACTCGTTGAGCACAAAACTGCAGATTTATGATCCTACACCAAAACTTACCAATTCTAACTATTGTTCCCAACTTCTAATCCTCCTAGATTGTGTTATATACCTAATTATACTTAACTAAGTGTGTCTAAACCTTTCTAACCTTATTCTAAAGTGTTTACTAACCAAATCACCCTTCAAAACTTACAAATCATAAACATGTGGACCCAAATCATGTTCTACCACTTTTGACACAATTTTACGCAACTTAGGGACTCAAGCAAGTCCCATTTGACTTACCAAAGCTATCCCAACAAACAAATTTAGCACTAACCCCAAATTCACATTTTCATTACTCCACTCCCTCAAAACTAACTCTAAACCACTACAATGTGACTCTATTCATAACTAACCAACATTATAATAGATTTATCACATTTCATATGACCAATAACAAATCAAACATTATCCAATTCAGTTCATTATCAGAGTTCATCAATTTCAAACTCAAACAGTCAAATTACACATTTTTCATCTACCCTAATATCATGAATTCAACTCAATCAATTCAGAAATCATAAACTACCAAACATACATAAGTAATTAATAACTAAAGAAATTCTAGCTTCCCTTACTTTAGTGAAATTCTGCACACCTCTAGAAAAACCCTAACCGATGCTTGCACCGCAAGAAAACTCTAGAAAAACCTTCAAATCACCAATTGGTGATAGGAAAGAAACCTTAGAACGTAAATGGAGTCAAGAGTTGAAGGAAAAGTCTAACTTGACTCATGAAAACCGAAATTCCTTGCATGATCAAGAGTCAAGAAATCATTAAGAAAAGGGAAACGAACTCATCGACTCAAATTAAGAAATTGATCTATATTTATAATATACGATTATTTTAAAATAAAACATTTGTCTCATTATTTTAATACACTTATCTACTTTAATACTCTAATTTTAGGCTCTAATATTAAAATAGAACAATGAGAGATGTGAATTTTGAATCATAAACATAAAAATATAGATGTATTTAAAAGACAATTCAGAATGTTAAAGAAGAAATATAACGATAGATTACTTTTAGTTTTAATTCTTAAATGAAATGAGGGTATTAAATATATTAAAATAAATTATTATATTTAGAATAATAAATTTTTATTTTTAAAATATTTAAATAAAAAATAAAATAACTATGAAGAACTTTATTTATTATTTAAATTAATTATGTGGCAAGCTGGTAAACCTGTCATAGGATTGTGTTGTGAACCATTCAATTTTGAAGTGATTAGCCAATGATGTTGAGAAAACATAAAAGAAAATGGATGATAAGATCAAAATTATTTATGATTGAAAAATCCATGCTATTATTTGGCTTCTTCCTCGTAGGAAGCTAGGCTCAAAATTAATGAAAAACGTGACAAGTTTATTTAAAATTACTTTTACAATTATTGGAATGGATTGGAACAATTTCTTTATTTAGTGAAACTGATTATTTTATTTAGATTCTAAGATGTTAATGTTTTTTGGTTAAATCTATTTTTTTTCCTATAATGATTTTATCTAGTACAGGATACCTGTGCTGTGTAAAAAAATATTTTATTACTGTAATATATAAATCAAAATTAATTAGGCTACGTGTTGACATTAGATATTAAATCTAATATTAAAGTATGTAACCTAATAATATTAATATGATTTTATATTATATAAAACTTATCTATTACATCAAATAGTCATCATTAATATATACATATACCCCTTTACAATCTGCTGAATTTAAGAACTTTTAATTTATATAAATCAGATATCAAATCATTTTAAATTAATATAATTGTGTATGTATTATTTATGTGAAAGATCTTCTAACCTAATAGTGAGATTTGACAAAAATACTTATTCTATTTGAAAATTATTTAATGATATATATAATAATTCTAGTGTGCTTTAATCTCTTTATTTATTAACTAGTAAAAACTCAGTGAAAACACCTTCGTGTAGAGCATGCATAGTATGTATTTTATATTTTTTTTATGATAATAAATTATTTCTTATTATTATTATTATTATAAAAATAAAATAATTTTAATAAATTTACTGCAAATAATAAAAATGATTAAGTTTAAACAAAATATCAATTAAGTTATTTTTTTGGTAAATTTATAAGTAAAAATGATTAAGTTTAAAAAAATATCAATTATAAAAAACATTTAAATCTAAAAAAACAATCACTCTAAAAATAAAATTGATAAAATAATTATTTTAATTTAAAAAATATTTATTTAAAGAGTAAAATTAAAAAATAAATGTGGACATAAAAAAAATTCCTTTAGGTATAGGTATATAATGTTAGTCCAACACTTAATCATATTATTTTTAAATTACTCAATTTGAGAATTTATCTAATAAAATTTAGTAGATTGCAAATCTATATGTAACATCCCAAAATATATATATGGAATGCATTATAAAGAAAGCAGTTAGGAGCATACAAATGGTAATAATATTAAGGAGTACATTTATCCAAAATATAAAGGAAATTAAAACCTAATTAAAATCTTAAGAATTCTCCAAAATACATAATAGAATGAAAGTCTAGGAATATGTCAAATACTTAGGGAATTAAAACCTGAACTATATGCATTTCTTAATCCACTAGCTTATAATCATACTTAGGTATGTAGGTTCCTCGACTTGAGATCACTAGCTTAATCCGTACCATGCCAACTTATGATACATTTCAAGCTAGGACTGTCCAAACTGCGCTTTCTCAACCATTTTGAGAAACCCACCAGTTATAGTATTTCAACTATACTAATGACATCTCTTTACCTCTTCACTTCAGACTCCAATTTTCAGACTCTTCAACCGTCTCTTAATCAACTCTTACTAAGCTAAATAACTTGAATCTTCTTTTAGTTTCCACTCACAACCAAAGCTTGCCCACCTTAAAATTGACCTTACAACTTGAAACTTATCTCGGTTCATTTCCTTCATCCACTGACCCTATTCCCATGCTCAACGTCCATTTATTCTCCCACTTCCAGTTTGACACTGCATCTTGAAACTGAAATCTCACTTGTTTTCCTTGCTTCATACTTATCTCCACCATACCTAAACTCATTTCTGACTCTTGCAGATCACCAAACACTCCCAATTGATGCCCTAGATAATGACGTCCCAGTTGTTTTAAAGAAGCTCATCTCACATAACCGCCAACACTGACCTTGAAAACGCTTCACATACGCTTGGTACTAATAAGAACAAGCCCATTAACATTCGCTGCGCTAATTTGATTCTCAAACTCCCTTATTCACTAGTTTACTGAAAGAACACTTCCTTCATGACAATTGTAACTCGAAGATGATTACCCTTGAAGAACCTTCTTCAAAACTTCCATCACTTTGCAAAACCCCCGGTAACTCTTTTCTTCCACGATAACCTTGACATTTCACCTGCCTCTTACATACCTTATAATTAACAGGAACTATCTCATTATGAACTATTAACATTGGTTAATAGTGAACTCCACCAATCTAATGTGGAAATTCTAGTATCTGCTTCAGAACGCCAATCAAAACTCTTACACCAAAAAGACTAGTCTTATATTCTCCACTTATTCTTGTTATATTCTTCCAAACTTCGCAATCCTTTCTCTTCCCATAACCATGTTAACCTCTTTTGATTCTAACAACCCTTTTTCTTCACTTTCTAACTTGATCCACAAATGATGTATTACCACTGGCTTTCTTCTTGAAACACGAAGCTTCTCTTGAAGACCATAAAGCGCTAGAGAATTATTTTGAAACAACAAACCTCCCTTGAATCACACCTCGAACTTACGAAAGAATAACATTATCTCTTCTTCACTCGCACTTAACAAACATCTTGAATTCTCATAACACTTGCTTCTACCTTTCGCTCAACTGTACTTGATGCACCACCTTCGCTTCCCTTCCCTGCCAAGAAACCACTCCATATAAGCTTCAAACCTGAGCCCTAGATTAACTCCACAAACGCCCCATCGCTAAGAATTATTCATGCACTCATCCCGGCCATAAAAGTTTAAAACCTTCTTCTTCAAGAATTGCCCTTTTCAACTCAGAATCCTTAGAAATACTAACTCTATCTTTGATCCCTTGAACCTCAAGATACCTTTAACCAATAATACCAATCCTCTGACCTTATCTGAACTTACCCACTTACTGCCCTTTGTAACTCAACATCCAATATCCACTTCTCTCTTAATCAAACTCAGCCGAATACTGATCATCACCATAAAACCATACCCAAAGAAAACTGACTTTATCACAACATGCTGCTTCATAACTCTGAACATCTCAACCAACCCAAACTCTTTGATTATTCTCGATACCCTCTTTCATAACGTATACGGTAACCACCCTTTTTCCAATTGTTCTAAAATCCTTCTTCTACTTCTTCCTTCGTAAATAACAATTTCCCCTTGGTCTACTTAATTCCTTCATAACTTAAGCTTCAAACCATTTACCACTTCTCTTCTTGTGGAACGTACAATATATGATCTCCTGACTTTGCCTTTAAAAGTTTCTTCATCCAAAAACATTACTTATAATATCCAATATCCCTACACATCCCTTGAAACCTAAACTTTAGTCTTCTAACTCCTTATCTTCGAGGCAATAATATGTCTCAAAGGCTTAAACCAATTCTAAAGAAGGTATACATGTCAACTTGTCATTGAATTTGTATTCCTCTACCACTATAGAGCACAACACACTACCACAAAGGCAAGAACAAGACAAAAAATACTATAGACAATAACACTAGAATCACTACCCTTCTTTTCCCCAAACCTTCAAAATCAAGAAAGGAAAATGATGTCTAGTAAAAGTCATGAGTGTGCACCCTCATTCCTTCTATAGAGACATTTTCTGTTCTCAAAGCTTTCAGTTAAATACACAATTTCACAATCTAGTCTTGGAGGAAATGGTACAACATACCATTCAGACTCAACTTTCCACAGGAAAGTCACGACAAACCCACAACCCGTAGGTTATCCTAGGAACCATGATTTCGTTCATGGTAAGAGAATAAAATGATTAGTCTTATCCAAAGAAATTAGAATGAGTGCTTCCGTACATTTAAGAGCACACAAGCACAAGCAAGGTATGCACACAACCTATAGGTTCTCTAAGGATAAAAACTGCTCTGATACCATAATGTGACATCCCAATATATATATATATATATATATATATAAAATGCATCAGGTCATGATAAAGAAAGCAATTAGGAGCATACAAATGGTAATATTAAGGGGTACAGTTATCCAAAATATAGAGGGAATTAAAACCTAATTAAAATCTTAAGAGTTCTCCAAAATACATAATAGAATGAAAGTCTAGGAATATGTCAAATACATGAAGTCCTTTAAAATAAAGAGCTAACTAATCTGGATCTAATGGAAGTCCTAAGTACTAGGAGTTGGATCTTCTTCCGCCTCCAATGCTTGCTCCAGGGGCACATCATCAACTACTGCTCACATCCAAGGGATTGGATGATCATCGCAAGGAGCAAAACAACACATACAACACACACAATGCAAGGGTAAGCTAGGTCTCAAAACAACATACAAGTCAAATTAAGTCAATCTAATATGTCCAAAAACATTCACACATATGAACTTGAAGGTCATCATCGACATAGACATCATTTTCATACATTTCACCAAAACAAGCATCCTATCATAGAAGACCTCTAGACTCGTCCGAACTTAGAATGTATGTAGAGTTGAGGCGGGTTGTACACTTGTGGTGGCCTCATAATGTGACATCCCAAAATATATATATATATATATATATATATATATATATATTTGGACTGCATCAGGTCATGATAAAGAAAACAGTTAGGAGCATACAAATGGTAATATTAAGGGGTACAGTTATCCAAAATATAGAGGGAATTAAAACCTAATTAAAATCTTAAGAGTTCTCCAAAATACATAATAGAATGAAAGTCTAGGAATATGTCAAATACATGAAGTCCTTTAAAATAAAGAGCTAACTAATTTGGATCTAATGGAAGTCCTAAGTACTAGGAGCTGGGTCTTCTTCCGTCTCCAATGATTGCTCTAGGGGCACATCATCAGCTAGTGCTCACATCCAAAGGATTGTATGATCATCGCAAGGAGGAAAACAACACATACAGCACACACAATGCAAGGGTAAGCTAGGTCTCAAAACAACATACAAGTCAAATTAAGTCAATCTAATATGTCCAAAAACATTCACACATATGAACTTGCAGGTCATCATCGACATAGACATCATTTTTATACATTTCACCAAAACAAGCATCCTATCATGTGAAGACCTCTAGACTCGTCCGGACTTATAATGTATGTAGAGCTGGGGCGGGTTGTACACTTGTGATGGCCTCTACTGTTTTGCAAAGCCATTGCCGAGGGGTTTCACCCGATCACACACAAGGTTAGTCCATTACCGTGGAATAGACCTCCAGTAATAGCGCCTACCCTAGGACCTCCCACTACTCTCACCACACGCGTCAATCCTCTCTAAGTGAGAATGAAAGACCGTTAGAGTGTTAGGGATAACCCCCCATATGGGAGCCTCTACATTCATTTTAAACACTAAGTTGATCTCACCTAGAGATCTTACTTTCATATTCAATCTAACCGCTTTAAATCACATGATATTCCTCTTGAATCGATAATGAACCATGTTAAAATTGTACAAGTACATCCAATGCTATACTAAGTCATATACACATCATACAGCCTCAACCATGTCATAAAAACAACTCATACATTACATATTTTAACAGAAACATTATTTATTAATACAAATTTCTCTATAGCATATTATTACCGCCTCTTAAGTAATTTAAAAATCTTGGAGACCCTCACCTATGGCTCCGGAAGGGTCAAAAACCCCCAGAACGACCTAAAGAACGTCCAAAATGGACGTCCGGAACTCCCAAAACGTCAAAAACAAAAACAACAGCAAAAAAGGGCGTCTAACCCCCTTTAAGGGCGCCCATGCATCATATTTAAGGTGGAAACAGGAGAAAAGGGCGTCCAACCCCCTTTTGGGGCGCCCAGACGTGGCGTCTGTAGTGAAATTCACGAGTTTTCTGCAGATTTTACAGAACTCACCCACTCTCATTTCGTTTTAGGCACTTCTAGGAATTTCTAAGACTCTTAACTTCATCTAGGTGCTGATTTAAACCACTATCATCAATTCTAACACATCCTAAACAAATTCTCTAGTGATTTAACATCAATCTACAGTTAAATTCTTCAATTCCATCAACTTATCTACCCAAATCTAATTGTATCAGTTAGACACTGTTTTCACCACTTTTAAAGCTTCTAACAAGTCACAATTGACTTGTCTAAATGGTCTTGAATGACCAAAACCATCTGGGATACCAATTTCTAAATATGCCTACCTCAATTCCTCAAATTTCTTTTAAAAATTAACCTCAACCAGCAAAATTTCAACTTCTACCACATATAACAGATTTCCTATACCTAAAAACCATGTGCAGAACCTCAATCAATATTCAATTACCCACATCCTCCAAGATCATACTTCTTTTCAATAGAACAGATACACCTTTTTCCATTAAAACCCCAATTCAAACTCTAATTACAACAACATGCATAACAAAGTTCTCACAAACATCATTCAATGGTTTCAAACAGAAAGCAAATTCATCCACAATCAAAATCCACTGAAATAAGAATGAAATTCCAGCTTCCCTTACCTTTGATTCCAGCAGTCAAGTTCACAGGATAGCTAACAAGACCTTACACCTTAAGAAATTCTACAAGTACCTAGAAATCACCATTTGGTGATGGAAAATGACTATTAGCACGAGATGGAAGCTAAAATTTATAGGGGGAAACGCACAACTAGTTGCATGCAACAGATTTAATTGTACATTTCCAACCCTAAGTGACCTAGAAAAGGGGTTTCGCTTACCTGTTGCGAGAAACGGAAAAACGAATGGTAGAAATGTTGCTTGCGGCCTCAAGAATGCTTATGAGCTTCCTATTTAACAAATAGATGGATAGATTGTGAGATATGGTGGAAAGAAGAGCATTGAAGCAAGAAGATGAAGCTGGGTTTTGTCTTTGGGAAAACTGTCGTGGCAGAGAAAAATAAAAGGGCTGAAATTGAAAGGATATGTTTTTAATAAAATTCTGTTTAGTCATCAAACTTTGCCCAATGTTCTGTTGTCACGTGAGCACCACTTTTGTTATATTTTCTCATACTTCACACCATACACATATATGAATCCAAGAAAGTTATATCAATCTAACTTTCTAAATTTTGATCTAAGTTAATCCATCTACATATGTGCGTAGTAGGTAGTGTAAATTAATTACTTTTTTTTAAGGTGTCCACTTATGTCAGAATTGACATTTCTATGATTGGTTTCTTTAAACCATTTCATAAATTTTGAATTTAATTATAATTTATTATCCATTTATAACACAATTTGGAATATGAAGCAATAATACATTAATATACAAAACCCATTAGTCAAATTTAAGATCATGGAATCATATGGAGGATATTAAACATACAAATTACAATGTTCTTTGAAATGCATTTTTAATTTGTATAACTTTTTAGCTATTATGACTGTGAAAAAGATTAAAAATTATATATATAATTAATTTCCTTTTTCACATATATATCAAGATTTTTTAATAAATCTACTATTTATTTTTTTTATCATGACACAATCGATTAATCGTTTTAGTTAAGCAACAATTATATCACAAAGATAATACTAATAAAAGCTTTGACGTATCATTACAAGTTTGTTCAAATCGTATTTATGTTACAACTTTTTGTTATGCATGGCGACATGTATGATATGTTAGAATTGCTATCATGATATTGTTTCTCACAATATTTATATGTATTGAATCGTCGATACTTCATATAGATTTACACTTGTTTATCTAATTGAAGATTTTTGTTTTTTAGATTTTTCTCTCTTTTTTATACCACTATTGATGATTTGCTAATCTATACTAATTATGTCAATATGTATCAATTTACTAATAAATTATATAATACTATTTATGATCATTGGCATTAGAAATTAAACTTTGATTTAAGAGTTAAAGATATATTAATCATCTTACTCAAAGTGTAACTATTATCAATTCTCAAATTCACTTATTTATTAGAGGCTCGTGTCAGCACTATTATATTATTATCAAACCATCAATAAATGTTTAATCCCTCGCTTGAAATAGATATCTTTCAACAGAATAAAAATGTATTGAAAATTCTACCTAAACTAAAAATAAAATTAATTTACAATTTTATAAGTGGATAGAAACACTTCTTTACAAACCTATCACTATTTTGTATTATTAAGAAATAAGAGAACCAAATTTAAGAATAAAATAATTAAATGTAAAATGTTAAGGCATTTTATTAAATCTATAGAAAAAAAAATTAGTATAGAAGAGTGCAATTAAGCCATATTTAATCATAATCCATGGTATCACTTCACTATATATCATATAAACAATTTATACAGAGAATTTAAAGGATGAACTACATTTAACCTAAACACTCTATGATGCAGTTACAATAAAATTATACGATCCATCCATCCCTTTATTAAATGAAGGATTCAACTCTAAGTAAGTGCAGTAAATTCAAGAGAAACTCAATACAATTTTACAACCTTAAGAACTGCATCTAAGTCTCTCTTGTCTATATATGGAAAAGAATTCTAAACTTCACTCTGATTTGGCTGAGCCATTAATCTCAGAGTCAGTTTGATAGTACACAACATCTCCTGTGTCACTAACAAAATGGTCAGTCTTCAAGCTCCTTATTAAGTCCCCAATAAGGTGAAAAGGAAGAGGAGCTGATTTCTTTGGCTCTCTATAATATTCTCCAAACACTGGCTTAGCTGCCTCAGTCTGCAAGACAACAAAAAACAACATTCAAACTCAACATCTCAAGTAAATCACTATCCATTCTTTGAACAAAGGTAGAGAGACACTCACAGCCTCAACCAAGTGATAGTGTGGAATTTGAGGAAATAGGTGATGAATGACATGAGTTCCAATGTCATGGTGAATGTTATTGAGCCATCCATAATCACGATCAAGAGTAGTTAGACCACCTCTAAGGTAGCTCCATTCCTGTTCAACATGAAGGAGGATAAACATGTAAACTAAATTGTACGAAAACATTAATAGAGTGAACAGTGTATGCATTGATAACTTCATTTAATCACAGTCCAGTATTATACGTTTATCAACTTGTGTAATAATTATCTTACAAGTCATCAGTAATAATTTGTGATTGATTGAAAATATCACTTTTTCACACTGACAATATATAAGAATGAAGCTCACAAGCATAACAAAAACATGTCAATGCTCAAGTACACAAGTCCCTTTCATAGGAAAGCAAGACTCAAACGAATAAAGGTACCTTTCCACGATACCAAGGTAACTTGTCTTCATGGCCATGATGGTGCAAATAAGTTACCAAATCCAACCACATAACGAATAACTACAGATGCAAGAAAAGTCAAATGAGATTTCATTCATTATTGACTCAAAAACGAAAGATCATGGAAATGATGGAAAGGGGGAAGAAATTCACCATATAGGGAACACCATAAAGCTTAAGCAGTTGAATTGGACCCATTACAAACCCTAATCCAACAAGCAATCCCAACATAGCAGCCCAACAAGCTGTGGAAGTAAGAACATCTTTTCTTTCATTTGGAAGGAACAAATCACTGCTAGGGTCAAAGTGAGAACCAGTCTTCCCAGGACTCCTCTGCCACTGGATTCAAACATTAACAGCCACCATGTCAATTCTTCTATCAAGACATAAAGAATAATTAATGTTCAAATTATGGTCAAACCATGTAGGTACAACAACTTACAAGGTAAACAGGATATGCAAGCAGTGGAAAAGGGACAGTGAATCTTAACATACGTGTTGCAGTGTCCAAGCTCCTGAAAACTCTTTCAGACAACTGCAAGATTATCAACACATCAGAAATTTTGATCCAGGGAAAATAACTTGAAGCCAGATGGCATCTCTTAAAAACAAGAACAGTGAGTATCATCTCACCGGGTGCCAAGATTCATCATTTTCAACATGGCCATGATTTTGGTGATGAGTCCTATGACTTATTCTCCTGCATAAAATATTAGTTTCAAACATAAATTTATAGCTACAAATAGATAAAAAAAAATATTATAAATATGCTTTTATCTCTCAAAATTCAGTTTTTGTTTCTCTACCAAAATTTAATGTTTTTAGTCTCCCTGCATATTTATCAAAAGCAACGTGCTTATAGCCCCTGGTGGACTAAAAACATGTTTTTCACCCGTGATGAGACTAAAAACGTACTAAATTTTTATAGGAAATAAAACCAAATGTACAGATGTTTTGAAACATATAAACATATTTAACTCTAAAATTTAAAAAGGCTATCCCATCAAAAAGCATCAGCATACCATCCGTGATATGGTACTAGAATTGACGAATGTAGCAGATGCCCAACAACACTGTTCAATTTGGGGTTGTTTGAAAAGCTTCCATGACCACTGAAACACCAAAAAAATAGGAAGAAAATTCATCAAGTCAAAATTATGACACCCAACTTGGCACCCCCAAAATACAGCATCATCCAAATTAGGAAAAAATGAAGAAAAGAAAAATAGTTATTACCAGTCATGACCAAGAACAAACAGAGCCCAAAACATTGTGCCTTGAGCAGCCCAATAGAGAGGCCAGACCAACCAATTATTGAGATATGCAGCACCAGCAGCCAATCCTAAGACAACAATCACATCCCTCGCCACATAGCTCATGGACTTCCAAGGGTCCTTCACCCAGCAATGCTTTGGAATAGCAGCCCTAATCTCAGCCAAATTGAATGGTGGTGCAGCACCAGGGTCAAATTCTGGACGCTTCTCATGATCAACCCCATTAGTCCCATTAATTACATCAACTACATTAGTTTGTTCCTCCTCTTCAGTGGAAGCCACCCTCAAAGGGGTACTCACTTTCAACCCCCAATTTCTATCCCTAAGGTTACATCTCAAAGGTTGAAACTTAAGATTAGCAACATTCTTGTTTGTGTCCGAAAATCCAACCTTGGAAGAGCTGGACAAAGCAGCCCCAATTCTAGGTCTAGGAAACACTGGAGCAAGAGGCTTCATGCCACATTCTGATAATACCCAAGTCGCCATAGGACTCAAGATTGAAGCTTTAAAAAAGGATTTACAGGGTGAGGTTCCTGGTGTCTGCAGGAACTAAAATAGAAAAATCCCCAGACAAATGAGAGATAAAGAAGAACACAAAAGACGAGAACCAGAAGGAGAACAGAAAAATTGCCAACAGAAGCAAAATTTCTACTCCTAAAATACTAAAATATTTGGTCATGCAATAATTCAAAAGAGCAACTTGCTTGCTAAATTCAATATTATTAACAAACACTTGGGGTTTCAACCTCCAACAACAACCACACAGAATTTCAACCCTTTGATTCTCTCACGTCCTCAAGCTTTGCTCTGAGGCTTTGAAGAATAAAAGGCCAAAAGGGTGTTGAAAGGAGGCGAAAAAACGGTATCTTAGTTGCTTGGTGATGAATGTGAGAACAGGGAGGTGGAACTTAAATATAAGAGGGTGAAGCAGAAACAGGGGTTTGTGGATTTTGCAGGGGCAATTTAGTCATTCAATATTTTTTTATGTGTTTTGTGTGCAGAGAGACCATCCAAATCCGTGTTTACTTTTACCATAACGATTCTCGAAAAGTAATGCGTTTCATTCTTGCCGTGTATTTGACCTATTATATTGAGATCATATTTTATGTCCCTCGTTTTTTATTTATTATTGTTTAGTGGGATCTCCAATCATATATATTTTTAACAAATAAATATATATAGTATACATTTATAGGTTATTTTAGAACACAATAAAATATAATAATAATAATATAAACTTTTCATGCAATTGGATAGGATAAGCAAGAAATAAAAGTGTAGAATAAGTATTGTATTATATTATATTATATTTCATAGATTGTTCCACCGTTATCTTATTCTTTATCTTGTTGGCGTACAAAGGATTGATGTGAAAAAAAAATCTAATAATGAGATATTTAGATTCAATTATTTATGAATTGAAAAAATCTAACCAAATATTTAATTTGATTATTGTAAAAAAATAAAAATGAAAATAAATTATATATTAGAGAAGAGTAAATATATGTTTGTTTAAGTGAAATTGAAGGCTAGTAGAAGAGAATATTGATTAGTGTACAAGGTGATGAGTTTTAAATAAGGCGATTTGTGTAATATGTTATTCTCCATTTATTTTTTATTTATGTTGTTTCTTCATTATTGAAGTTGCAAATAAAGAATTATATGTTTACATATAATCTATTGTACATAATTAATTTGGTTCATCTATTTGAATTTTAGAATTGGATTCGAGACTCATTTAAGAGAATAAATCCTAAAATTTGTTTTATATTACTCCACAACATCTCCTATCCATTGTTTGCAATAATAGAGTAACTAATAATTATTTATAAGTTTATAAATATAACTCTACATGGAAAAATACATTAATGTTTATAATTTAATCATCTTTTCAGTTTTCTAGAATAAAATGATACATAAAATCAAATAAATCATCTCTTATCTTATTTATTATACATAAATAAAGTGAAATATAAGTCATATTTTATTTGGTTTTAAAGAGTGATATGGTATTTGTTTGTGGTTGATTTGATGGCACAAAGCAAAAAGGTGACTGGATTTGGAATGAGAATCAGTAATCTTTGGTTCATGGGTCGGTGGTCTGTGTGAAACCTAATTTCCTCAGACAAAAATCCACGTGCCACACGTGACATTATTGTGATTGTTTACACTTTTATTATCTTCTTTTATAAACATTGGACGGAAATAGAACATATTTGTGATTTGTTTATAAGATAACGATACTTAGATAATATTTTTTTGACAATATTTAAACATTGTTTACGTGTCATTTTATTATTAGTCCAAAATTATTTTATAATTTATAATAATAATAATCATAAATATTACCATAAACTACACATAAATAATATTTAAATATTATAAAAAAAAATGTTGTCTAAGTTCTTATTTGCATTTCATAAATATTGGTTGAAATGAAAAACATATGCCTCAAATCGTGTTTATCTTTCACTTTATTAGGGAAGGTATCATTGCAAATTTCTTATCCAAAATACTATATTTATGATATTTGCAATATACTATTTAGTATTTTTAGACTATTCGTAAGGAAATATAAAAATATTTATTATACTTAGTAATTTATGTTCTAGTAACGCGACTTATAATTTATGTTCTAATAAATATTTATAAAAATATTTATTATACTTATAAAAATATTAATAGAATGATGTTTATTTATTAGTTAGTGAGATTCTATATACGATTAGGCTTTTCGATGATGAAAATTAAATGAAAATCTATGAAAATTAAAAACTATTTCAATTATAAAGTGAAGATTAACTTTTTATTATATCATGTGTGTCTTGAAAAATAAATGATAAAGGTTTTTTTTTATCAAACTTATAATAGAAGATATATCAAAATCAGTAAAGAGTAATTTTAACAATAAATATATATTAAATATTTTTTATTTTAAATATATATTTATAGATTTTAAAATGAATTTTAAACTAATAATAATTAACTAAATCCAATTTATTATAATTGTATTTTGTCTTAAATTAATTTATATAGACCTAATTCTTTTGTAAAAAGTCGAGTCGATCGTTTGGCCTTCACCTCGACCGGTTCTTTACAGTATGACCCGACACAAAAATTAAGATTTTAAAATATAAAAAAAAGTTGTATAAATGAATAACATAAAGAACTTTTATCTTATTTCTTACACCTTCGAAATCACATCTAAATCCACCAAAAATTAGTTAATATTGGTATTTTCTAATTTGAGTTGTGCTGTGACTTGTACTAACCCTACTGAACGTGTCATGTTGTGCTATGTTTTAGCACTCTTATATTTTCTCCCTGTACCTTTTTTTTTTAAAATCTACATCTCTGATTTATAACTCTTTCAACTTCAAAAGCTAAATTATAATGATGTTCTTCATTGTTTCCCTGAGTTTTTCATTAGACATTGGAGATAAAAAAAAATGCATTATTAGAGATTAAGATTTTGTAGAGCTTCAAGTTAGCTACTACTTATAAGTAACCATTTTTTTTTAAATGCTGAAAAAAAATATTGTTTTTGTTTCAAAGTATTCAAACAGTAGTATAAATGAAAGTATGTATTTGACCAATTTGACAAGTATGTACGTGATTTTTGGATTATCTAATTCAGAAATTATTTTTTAACTTTTGCATTTTGTGTTAAATAAAATCGCTAATGATTATGTTCTGAAAAATTGTAACCATAATTATATTTAATAAAAATTAAATCATCAAATTTTGAGTAAAATAATGAACAAAAATTGATATGGATGAATTTTTTATATGATGAAACGCAATTCAAAATAATTATTTAAAGGAGATTGTATTGAATAATTCATAATAATAAATAATGTAAATAAAATATATCATTATTTATAGTGAATTTACGACAACTTAATATTGTAATGTATTTGTTGTGACGACAATGAACTAATTTAATCATAGGAATAGTATTCAAGTTTTGAATTGTTGTATCATAATCAACAAATTATCAATAAAGAATGAAGATATGTGGTTGTGATATATACATTAGAAAAAAAAGGTTTACAACTACTTATAACTAATATATTAGCATATTAAAAACTAATGAATAATTCACATTTATTTACATGACTAAGAGTTTAATAAAACCAAAAAAAAAATGAATAAAAGTTTTACAAACTAGATGACCTAAGAGATACTAAAAATCCGAAATAAAAAGAGTACAAATAAAAAGAAAACAAACTCATCTCAATAATGAAGAATGATGATGAAAAAGTGATAACATGACAATCTCAATAATGACTATTACTGTGACACTAATGCTTCTGTGACCTTGGTTTTTGCTTGGAGTATATATGTAAGTTTACTCAGATAGAAATAAATATAAGGTCAACATTATATTAAAATGAAGGCACAATTTTATCTTTTTCCACACTAAAAGAAGGTAAAAAGAAAATTCAAGAAAGGACAAGAAGCAAAATTCTTCATGTTGTTGTGTTGTCAGGTACAATCCATTGCTTGTCACTGTTATAAATCACATTCACTACATTAAAGTCCACTGAAAAATAATAATTTAATTCTGATGATAATATTAATGATAAAAGAAATTCAAAATAATTAATTTTAAAATAATAGATTCAATAAAAATCTCTGTTTTATGCAGTTCAATTATTTGAAAAGAAAGAAACCTTGTTTTATGCAGCCCTAACTTTGTAAAGATTCATTATGCAGCAATATCACAAGTGCATTCTGAATAGACATGCCATTGGCAAAGAGATAATCATGACAAATTTGTTTTAGAACAAAAAGCAACATTATTCTTTTAATATAAATTAATCTTAAAATACCAATTTTGACTAAAACAATTTTTTTTTTCACAAAATTTGCAACATGTTACATCATGCTGTACCACATGATCCCGACCTTTGTTAAGTGTTCTCAGAAATCCATACTTCAGTCATTTACATTTTCCAACAAAGATGACTTAAAGAACCTAAGCACAACATGATACATATTTTATAAAACTTTCAAAAGTGATTTTTTTTTTCTCGATAAATTCTTTAAATCTATGACTACTACACAATATGAAACTGATATTATTCAAATATCTCAAATTGTGAAAACAAATAGTGACATATTTGTAGTAACAATAAAGAATCACTGACCACTATTTGGCTTGACTTTTATACTCAACAAACTCTGCAGATGTTTTGTTTTCCTTTTGCTAATTCTATGCCACAAATGAAACAAAAACAACGCCAACAGCCACAAATATATACAAGAAAATAAATATATACAATTTCCTTTTCTATATTTGCCACCATTTCCTCCTCTCCATGGTCTTCACAAGCTCATTTGCTAATGATGCAAAGTCTTCAGCTCCACTTTGCAGTTCAGCAGTGCGTTGGCTGATTCTCTGAGTCAAATTGAACAGTAAAACTTCATTTTAGCAGAGTTTATGAATCATGATAACTATGCTTCAAGCATAAGAAATTGGTGACCCCTTTGCACTAAAGACTAGAGAGAGTGAAGAAATATGTTTATATTTAACAATTATACTTGAAAAGTAGACAAACAGAAACTTCAATGTAAAAGATGAAAAAAATGGTTGGCTCAAAAATATTTAGTCTTTGGAAATATGACATTTTTTTTGTATTGGTGTCTACATTTTTTAGCCCCTAAAAATTACAAAAATCATGTTTTTAATCCTACTAAGGGATTAAAACTACATAGTTTTATCTTACAAAAAATTCGTTTTTTTATTAAATATAGTGGCTAAAAATGAACAAACTTTATATGAGGACAAAAACCAAAGAGGGTGCTTCCATGTTTATGTTGAAGAACTGACAGCAACAGAATGTGATTGTAGTTGGCACGATGAGATGAGATAATTTTCTACCTCTAATTTTTCCTGCCTCTCCATTAACTTGTTTCTTGCTTGGGCAGCAGCTGAAGAAGCATCCTGAAATCAGATATTGATCAATATATTTAACTCATTGATACCAATAGTGTTAAAAGACAGAGAGGATGAATAGCTTAGCATTACCACAGTTTTTCTATAAGCAGCCATAATTTCTTCAGGTGTTCTAAGTCTTGGCTTAACATCATCCTTATTGGTGCCACCCTCAAATAATTTCTCCCTATCTCGTAACTTATCTGCATGCAGAAGGAAGAAACTGTTACTGATCTTTGTTGTTAAAATATGATGCATGTTTTGAAAGTGATTTACCTTTTTGCTTGTTTTTAACATCAGGAGATGAAGTAGAACTCTTAGTTATTGGCCGGTTGGGCTCATCTATTTCAATATCATCTGTGCAAAAATACAGAATATTTTGAGGTTTTGCTTTTGACAATTCAAACTTATGAAACCCAAAAAACACCAAGTTAAAGAAAAATGTAAACCTATATCAAGTTCCACTTTATTATCTGCGATATCCACTGTTGGAAGGGGATCGGGCAACAGGGGCTTAAAGAAAATGTCTTCCAAATTCCCAAAATTGGAGGCTGCACTTTTAGTCACATCTGTTTGAGAGGGTTTTCCTCCTTTAAGTCCTTTGACAATGCCACCTAGAATCCCAGGCACCATGGTCTGCACCAAAATTGTTAAGCTAATTGAAAAACTTGTTATTGGTGTGAGCATTAGGATCCAAAATAAGGCAAATCAAAGAACCTCAAACCTGTTTCTTCTTCTGAGTTGTAGAGAATCTAAAGGCAGCATCAGCTGCGGCTGCCAGAACTTTGTCATGAAGACAAGGCAGATGCTCCAGATTACTAAAGCATAATAGAAATGTTAGTCATCTTTTTCTTCCTTATTACTACAGTTTAACCAAAAGTCCACAATGTTATTGCTTCATTACAGGATAACAAAGATACCTGAATTCACTTTCGCCAGCCAGTAATGAGATTAATGCCAATTCAGAACCGTTAGCCTGTAAGTTATGAATATAAGAAGGGTGCTTTGAAGACCAAAAGTTGCAGATTAACTTTGACTCAAATGCTTTCACCTCAGTACTCAAATATGTTTTACAGTATCCACTAAAAAAATACAGCGCAAAAACACATATGAAGTTCTTGACGATTTGAAAGTTCTAGAAAGAATTGTACCAGCACTATGTGTCCATAATCATCAGAACACATGGTTTTATCCATATTCACTTTATAATTCCATCTTAAAATCGACAATAAAGAGCTTTCTGCAACCAAATGCAAATCTGGCAAAGACCTGTCCAAAGATGAGAAAAATAATCCAATAATTTATCATTTCAAAGAAATTTTGTTTTGCTAGAATCCACATTGTTTTATTTAAAATACTCCCCAGCTCTTCAGATACAGAAGAAAGAACAAAAATACTAGCACTTTAACCTGATTTCAAATGCTCCGGTCTGAAGCAATGATAGAAGCCCACAAACTTTATCATCTTTCTTTAAGATAGAAGTCCAATAAGAAGATTTAGAATGTTTCACTTTATGAATTGGTTTCTTATGTCCCTGTAAAAAATTATCATAAACGTCAAATTCATTCGCATACAGACTTCAAGTGAATGCATGTGAAGTGATAATGAACTAAATAACCTCTATCAAAGATTTTGCTGAGAACAAGCGCAATGAATTCTCGCAGCATAGCAGAACAAGTGGATCCAACATTAAATCTCCAGAATGTGAGGCTTCTGAAGAGGAAAGATCAGCCTCTGATGAATTTACCCCAGCTGATAAGGGTTGTTCCTGCTCATCAGGGCTATTATCAGCAGTATTCTTCGAGAGTCCATTCTGCGGCTTGTCATTTGATGCTTCAGAGGTTGAGAAGCTACTTTCTGAGGTACAAAAATCTGTCAGAATTTTCAATGACATTTCAAGTGCATTAAGACTGAAAATATGATTTGTGTTCTTCATGAAATTTGTACTTGCCTATAACATACATTGAAATTGCAGTTGATTCCTTCACATGTAATGGTCGGCTAGAGATCATTTTTCCATTATTACCATCAACTATGTTAATTATTGAATCTTGGGATAACACAAATAGTATTTCTTCAAGGGAGTTGCCTGAAGCTGCATCTGATTGCTTTAAGTTCACATAACTTTGAAAACATGCTTCTTGTTTCCAAACCAATGATGTAATGGGAGAGGTAGAGCCAGGTGCACCATCAATCAAGAACAAAACTGACAATGAATTCATATTACAGACTGCAACCTGGAAAGAAGCAATTTACCAAGATGTATCAATTGACAGACCTCCCACTATCCCTTACGATTAAACAACAAAGGCAATGAGAATTAACAAGCAATCAGATAATACCCACCCGACCACTTGAAAACCCAATAGCAAGTTTGGTTCCAGAATTTGCAAATGATAATGCTTGTACTGAAGAATCCAGAAGAGAAAAAACAGCACTACAACGAGTTTCTTTTCCTTGTGGAACATCATGAACTGCAAAATAAATTTCACAAATCATGATACAATGAGTCAAGGCCTAACAATTTCTTTTCTGCATAGATATCTTTGGAACACAAGAAACATGTGAGGGGGGCAGGGTTAAAACTCAAACAAAGAAGATGGACTTCCAATATGGTCACAGATATCTAGGGATCACCTTCACTTTTTAATTGTGTGACAAATTGGAAATTTTGTCTACTGGAGTGGACTTTGAGGTCATAAATGAAAACCTATTAAAGTCATCACAGCAAAAGAATTGAGCACAGAAAAAATATTGTATTATGTAAAATAGATTGACATTAAGAAAGATATCTGACAAGACCACATTCATTGCCCACGGCCAACAGTAAGGAAACAGAGCAGAAGTCCAATTTTGTCACTGCAGCATCTGACCCGGCCGCTTTTGTACCATTCACCTACCAAACAACAAGATAATTGTGACAAAAAACAAATTATATGAGGAAATCTAAGGACATTTTTTTCTTTTAATTTATTTCAGGACAAAGTAGTTGTGGAATGCTTACCTCTCCCTCTATGTTGCAAATATAAGATAAGACTGCATGTGTAGCATCACACACAAGGACTGATCCATTAGAATAACCCACAAAATAAACACACTCAACCTCAGCACATTTTGTTGTGGACAACTGACTGGGAACACCCCCAGTCAAGGGCCAATCTGAAGGTGCAGATCCAGACCTCAAGCCAGTTCTCAAAGCTGAAGCAACCTAAGATACATGAAATAAATAGATGAAAAAAATATAAGAAACAAAGATTAGCTGAAAGGAGTGACAAATTACAGGCAGAAAAAAAAGTTACCTCAGTGAGAATTTTTGATGAATTTGACTTACTGGGTAACCTGACAAGTTTTGCAACAGTCAAAGATGGATCAGCCATAGGTACTAGCACTGGAAATTCCACAGCAGGAACAGATGGCATCCTTTTCTGCTGTGATGTCAATGTGGACAGGCTATCACTATTATACAAATGTAGTTGTCCAGGGTTTGTTAGTACAAAAACTTCATCTTTGCTGTTCAGCCCCTTTGCTCCAGGACTAGGCAGTAAAGTCAAGTCTGCAAAAGAACCACTAAGTGTAAGGTCTGCCCGATTAGTGCATCTTACAGACTCCATCCCAGATGACCATTCAAGAGTTAAAACCTGTAATAGAGAGGCATTCTAAAGTTTAGGGGGAAGATTACGCACATGCTAAGAAAACATTTTAACAAAAAGAAATGCTAGCCATCAGGCAATGGTAACAAGTGACTAGAAATCCGACAACAATGTATCGTCATATTTCTTCAATATAACCAGGGCTTAAACCTTACCATTTAAACTAACAGAAGATATGGGAAGAAAACAATGAAAAAATATCAGGACAAATCCTCAATTTAGTAACCAGACGATAAGCCTACATTAAATATCAAGGTTTTCTTAAAGTTTGTAAAGCCACAAAGGTGATCAACCAGGTTTACAGTATCATAAGGAATTTTCCATTATTTTTTATATCCTGCAAGTCCAAGTAAAATACTTCAATACATTTCAGATTTTAGGAATGATGAAATATTCAAGAATGTTTCAATTACAACCTTGGGCCAATTTTGAATGTATCACATGTTTTATAACCGGTATAGTTTATCATAATTCAGAAGCAATTGCCAATAAAACCAATAGAAATCAATTTAAAATAAAATGATAAACAGATAAACAAGTAACTTACCGTCAGAACTTCTTCAGATCCAATTTCGTCACCACCATAGACAAACAACTGCCCAGCACTATCACTTTGGGATTTATAGCTGTCAGACCATTGTAACACAATGACCGGGAGTCTCTTTTCTGCAGTCGAAAGTTGCAGCTTAATAACATTTTTAGAAGAAGTTTGTTGACCTTTAGAAGGTGTTGCTGATGACAAATCCCAAAGAAGTATATCTCCATCTAAGTATCCCACAGCAAGAATAGACCCAGTGGAAGATGCCCAGCAAAGAGCAGTTATCTCTTTGTCTCCCAGATATTGTTCGATAATATCAGCTGGAAGATTAGCCCCTGTTTCAGTAGAAGGGCTACTATCTTCATCCTTCAATTGGAGATCTTTTCCACCACCAAGGAACACAATTCGAGCTTCAGAAACATCCCAAAGAATAAGCAACCCATCCTCAAATGCAATCAAGAGTCTACAAAATATAAAAGAATTCATTCTTCATCAGATTGAAATGTAACTTCATGGAATATTAGATTTTAGACAATCACCCTTAAACGTTAGCTATTAAAAAGGAAAATCAAAAGCTTAAATACTTCACCAAACATCTTATACTAGTTATTTTGGGACTTAGACACTCCATAATACCCAATCATAGCATTGCCCTAAGAGTTTATCACTTCACTCAACTTCTCCACTGGTCAAACTCCTTCCCACTTCAAATCTCTCTGTAGGCAGCTCCTTTCCAAGACATTAACAACCAGGTTTGATATTAACTGATAAGCATCCAAACACTTGGAGGACCGACACTTAAAATATTAAGGAGGGAGAACCAAACACTTAAATAATTCACTGAGCATCTCATACTATTCAATGTGGGACTTGGCATCCCACAATACTCAAGTCCCTATGAAATAATCAATAATTCTTCACAAGCAAACAACCCTAATTCACGCTTATGAGGACAAGAGTCACACAACTGTATCAAATACTGATGGAAGTATTTGCTATCTTGAAATATGTTCACCCTTCATTTCAGTCAGAGTCCAAAGATTTAGCTACATATATGACATAGAATACATACTCATGAAATCATGTAGTGTTGCCTCTAAGAATATATACTAGTATGAAAAATTACACAAACAGCTTAGGAGGATGGCTCTGCATTTTTCATCAAATGTTTGAAGTAATTTTGAAAATCTAAGAAATTATTCAAAATGATAAAGACAGTGAGAATTAAAATATGAATGTTAAACTACAAAGTTAAACTCTAATTTTACAGCATCCTATTTTTCAATTTGCATTGTTAGAGTAAATCAATAAGTAGCTGTCAAGTGAAAAATCCAATTGATAAATTTGCCAGAAAGAGATGCAAGGCTAAAATGTTGTATGAACTATTTATTATCTTGCCTGTTCCCAGATGAAGAAGGTTGTAAGAGAATTCCAATGATTGGTTGTACACTGGGATCTGGAAAGCCTGCAGCTTCTGTCAAGGAGAATGAATCAAAGAGATCCAAATAAGTTTTGTTAACAAGTGGACTTTTAGTCTAACTCAACGCCACAAAATGGTTATAAGGAGGTTTGCATCCACTTATATACTCTAAACTAGTCTTATCTCTAATCGATACGGGACTTCCAACAAGTTTAAATGCTGGAAGACAGAGGCATGAATCAACTCAAGATATTTGAACATGGTGATTATGTAAGACAAATATTGCAATTTGACACAGCATTGTTTATGTTAGTGCTGACCATATTTCCCTCATCAAATGGGTCAATCATCATTTTCCTTCAAATTTTTTTTCTTTCCGTTTTTTACCAAATAAGTACATCAGTATTACCTATCAATCATCAAATTCAAGACAAAAGAGCAAAAAAATAAAAATGAAAACAAAATACCCCTTAGAAACTTTGCAGACAAATTATATGATGACTTCAAAAGTTGTCCTTCCTCAGCTTCAAACTTTATCACAGAAAATAAACCATGTTGATCCCCAACATAACTGAACATTATAACAAGTAACATTACTAATCAAGTGCATGTAAATGTAATCACAACTATTTGTAGCTACTACTAAGAGCAAGGGCAAAAGTATGGAGATTTACTGCATATAAGTTTTTCATAAACATACATGAAATGTGAACCGCTGACTACAGAAAAAGCAGTAATATCGGACTCCCATTGTAAAGAACAAACAAGGCTCCGGCTCTCAAGATTCCAAACCTGCCAAAATCATAAGAAAAATACAAAATGACATTCTAAGCCTTAACTATAATAAGAAAGGAACTCTAAGTCCATCACTTCACTGACTTAGACCATAACTTGACATCCTAAAATGCTTGATAATGAAAAATCACACACGTTACTTTCCATTCTACAATTAATGATGAGTGGTAAGAAAAGAAACTAGAAAAGGAAAGCAACCACATAACTTAGAGATATCAATTATAGGTGTTAAGGACTGATAAAACCACAATACTTAGCCTATTTAGGGGGAAAGTTGTTAGAAAAAAAATGTATCAACACAAGCAGATAGTGAAATGTACAAAAAAATTACCTGGATATCATTGTCATTTAAGACCCCAACTAAATGCCCCTGGTTTTGCAGGAACTGCGAGTGCCAAAAGAATCAAAGGATCAATATGCTATTTACATGAGCTTAGCTGGCAAAAAAATTGACAATTTTGCACCATAGAAAATCCAACAAGATCTAACTGCATGTCAATTTGAGAAGTTCAATGACCCTTACCTCCAAGTATTTGTAAGGCAATTGCTTAGGAGAAACCAAAAGTCCTTCTATATTATCACCACCTATCACCTTAAGTCTTCCATCCCTGCCATTAAACTGCCTAATATGAGCAATCAAACACTCACATCCTATAATGACATCCATTTGCCAGCTATAATTAAATCATGGTATATGTGGTGTGAAGTCATTATAACATTTGAAGAATCATGCACTGTCCATTATGAAAAAAGTCATCTCATTCCCACGTTTTCTGGCTAAACATGTACAAGAATTATGTTAGTTGGATTTTCTCTTATCAGAATGACCGTTTCTTCTTCTTACTATCATTATGCACACTTTTAACTGAAAAAACCAAAATAAATGTCAATACAAAAAGCGAAATTAGTCATTACATCACCCTTCCTCCCGCAGACCCTAACAAAGAACTGATAATCATTTCAAGGATAGTTTGAAAAACCCAACGATATTTTTTCATCCTAAATTTCAGAATTCACTTTGACAAAAAAAAAAAGAAATAGTCATGCATGGGCACAGTTCAGAATGCAATTCCTAAACCACAATAGAATAAATGAAAAAGACAAAAGATCAACTTTATATTACTTATCACGGATAATTAGAATAATCCCGATCAAGCTATTCTAAAATGTTATTGAATCCAATATCCCTTTTAACCCCTCCCCCCATTACTAAACAGCTAAGTACCATAAATATATATATATATATATATATATATATATATATATTTTTTTTTTTTTCTTATATCAACCACTTGTATCCTCTACCAGAGGTAATCCTTTTATTTGGGTAAGGTAGGACCATTCTCAGACGATAATGGAAACTTATTTAACATTATCGTAACTCAATGGTACAGTACCATACCCAATTAGTAAAAACAATAGCAATCAACAGCAAAATCAGAGACTGAGAGAGAGAGGGAGAGAGAACTGACAAAGTCCCAATAGCCAAAAGTCGCTGAATGGGGTCAAAAGCGAGAACTGAAGCTGTGGATGGAATGCCGTAGTGAAACACAATTTTGGGATCCAACTCACTTCCCTGCAAACCACCATGCCGCAACTTATGCTGAACCAAAACCATCCCAACCCCAGAAAAAAAAAATCACAACATGGAAGAGTAAAGGAAGCCCAGAAGAAGAAAAGAAAAGTAAAGTTGGATGAGAAAGAAAGGATCTTTATATTCGAGTTTTTAATTTACGTTGGAATGGTGCAGCAGAGCCTTGTCAATCAACCTCTTGGCAAACATAGTTGCCGATGATGTTGTTATTGTTGTTACTGAGGGTAGGTTGTCTTCCACAGCTTGATTTCCTTCCTTCCACTGATGATCATTCCAATGTATGGTATTTTTCTCTTTCCACCAAAAATCAAAACTTTTCTTTTTTTATAAAAAATAAATTATTTACCTCATCTGCTGGTCATTGGTCAATGTAAGAGTTGTATCACACACACCTTGTCTAAATTTTGTTAGTCAAAACTTTTACTTTATTATATATATTTCTATATTATAGTGTTTAATTTCAAATGGGGATGTAGCTCAGATGGTAGAGCGCTCGCTTAGCATGCGAGAGGTACGGGGATCGATACCCCGCATCTCCATCAAAACTTTTTATAATATATTTTATTCAGGTATATTGAAATTTTTCCATCTAACTAATGTATGAATAAGTCATTTAATTTGTTGATTTATCTTGTTTGGATATATCATTCAATTATTTCTGGAATTGAACACTTAAAGCCTAGTAATTCAATTTACTTTTAGTAAAACTACTTACTCGAAAATTTGTTACTCAAAATGTGATGATACAATTTAAAATGTGAAAGGTTGTAACCTTATGTCAAATAAGAGGGCAAATCTCCATAAAGAAAAGGTTTTATAAAAAATAATATAATTATAAGGGTTTTATAAAAAATAATATAATTATAAGGGTTTTATAAAAAATAATATAATTATAAAGTCCTCTAAAATCTATTGTATGGAGATAACAATATAGAAAACGTATGGTACAAAGTTAAAATTACTTCAACTAAAAGGACAAAATTATATAGATAATTTAAATATATTTTAATTATGATAAATATTGGATACCAATGAAAGGTTTATAAAGGTAAAAACTTATTAAAATGGTATAAATATAAGAATATTTTAAAACTTACTTACAATAAAAAGGTTATATTTTTTTAATTTAAAACTTTTAAACATTAAATATATGTTGTATTGATGTTTTTATCCATAATCTTATTATAATGAATTTATGATTATTTTATTACATGATGTTTAACTTTTTCTTATTTTTATCAATATCATACTTAAATTTACAGTTAGAATTTTTTAATAATTTTAACAATTTTTTTTAGGTTTAATAATATTCTCTTCATAGAGTCTTGAACATAAAACTTTACATGAGTGTCTTTAATTTTATTTCATGACCTTGTACTCATCTTCTCCAACTTGTGGAATCTTTACCACTTCTATGGTAAGTGAAGTAATGAAACATTGTACATCACCTAAAAAATGTCTCGTTAGTCTTTGCATGCATTTCTTCTTATTAAAAAAGTTTGGTCTTGTTGGAAGTCTCATATCGACTAGAGATAAGGCCAATTTATAATATATGATACAAGCCGGTTTTTTAGGGTTGAGTTGGCTTAAAAACTCACTTTCTAACATGGTATCAGAAGATAATTATTTCTTGATCATGTTCTTCCGCAACCAATTTTGTTACTGCCAAGATCTTCATCTTCTACCTGGCTTTCCTACAATTTCTTCTCCTTTTATGGCTACTCCCTCTATTGCTCTCGCATCGTTATGTTTTATGTTTTGACTTTTCTTTCTAGGGTTTTCAATGAGAAACAATTGGGTGTTTTAATCACTCATAGTCCTGGATTGATTTTTGAGGAATCTGGAGGAATTTTCGGAGATTCGGTTGTGAAATTCAATGGTTTCTTTTAATAATTCTCAAGCGCAATCACATTCCTCAACTCTGGGGCTTTCTCAAGAGCAAATTCATGGTCTATTGGCACTTCTTTCTCAATCTAATCCCACAGTCACATATTCTACCGGCCTAGTCAATTCTCATAATGTTTCCACTTCTTCTCAGGATCAAGGTAATATCTATTCCCAATGGATTCTAGACACAGGTGCTACTGATCATATATCCAGTTCTTTGTCTCATTTTACTTCTTATCATAGAATCTCACCAATTACAATTTCTCTACCCAACAAGAACTCTTCATTTTCTCAATTTTCTGGCACAGTTTCTCTTGGCCCACACCTTACTTTACATAATGTCCTGTTTGTTCCTAATTTTTCAGTCAATCTTATTTCGGTCACAAAGTTAACTAAATCTCTATCTTGTAAAATTAACGTTTCTGAATTTTCATGTGAAATACAGGACAAGTCAACCCTGCAGATGATTGGGAAAATTGAAGAAAGAGATGGCTTATATGTCATGATAGTTCCTGCATCCACACCCCTTGGTTCACCAATTGCTATTACTCCTGAGAATTTTATTGCTTGTTCTACAATAAGATCTAAATCTATAGATATTTGGCACTCTAGATTGGGGCATCCTTCTTCTTCTTGTTATACCAAATTACGCACCATGTATGCCACTTTACCTGATACAAAATACACTCATTGTGATACTTGTCACTATTCTAAGCAAAGAAAATTGCCTTTTCAATTAAGTACTACTGTTTCAAAAGCTCCTTTTGATTTCATTCATGTTGATATTTGGGGGCCCTATTGTACTTCTTTTGTTGATGGTTTCAAATATATCTTAACTATAGTGGATGATATGTCTAGATTCACATGGATTAAATTGATGGCAAATAAGTTTGATACAAGATCACAACTTATTGACTTTGTTTCTTATTTTAAAACTCAGTTTGGCATTGATGTAAAAACTGTTAGATCAGATAATGGTAATGAGTTTGCAATGACAGATTTTTATAGACAAAAAGGGATACAACATCAATTATCTTGTGTTGAAACTCCTCAACAAAATGGAGTTGTTGAGAGAAAACATCAACACATTCTCAATGTTGCTAGATCTTTAATGTTTCAATCCCATTTGCCCATAACTTTCTGGTCTTTTGTTGTTCGTTATGTTGTTCAACTCATCAATATTTTACCTTCCAAAGTTTTGGCATATTTTTCTCCATCTCAGCTTTTACACAATGTTAAACCTGACATTACTTACTTACGAGATTTTGACTCACTTTGCTATGCTTCAACTCTTCAAGTTCATAGAACAAAATTTCAGCCTCGTGCAAGAAAATGTATTTTACTTGGTTTTAAAAAAAGAGTAAAAGGCTACCTTTTGTTAGATTTCAACTCAAGGGAAATTTTTCTATCATGGAATGTAGTATTTTATGAAAACATATTTCCTTTTCTTACTAGTGACAAACACTCACCTATTGATACACAAAATTCAAATTCCTTGGATTTTGTCACCAAATCATTTCCTCTCCATCACCTCTTTTCTCAGAAGCTACTGATTGACCCTTTTTACCACTTAAATCTCCTCCTTCTATTGTTCCAGACTCTGTTACTTTTTCTTCTCAACCTGTTTCTGTTGAACCTGCCACTGCTACTCTACAAAGGAAATCAACCAGGCCAAAACATAAACCATCTTATCTGCAGGACTATCATTGCAACATGTTATCTACTTCTTCCGCCACTCAATCATCCACAGGTACCAAATATCATATCTCTTCATATCTCTCATATGATGCATTTTCATCTCTTCACAAATCATATGTCCTTAATCTTTCCCAAGTTACTGAACCTAAAACCTATAACCAAGCCATCAAACATGATTGTTGGAGAAATGCCATGGATCAAGAAATTGCAGCTTTAGAAAATACCAAAACTTGGGTTTTGACTGATCTACCTTATGAAAAGCAACCTATCGGATGTAAATGGGTATACAAAAGAAAGAGGCATGCTGATGGGAGTATTGAACGATACAAGGCAAGGTTAGTAGCCAAAGGCTACACACAACAACAAGGGTTAGATTACTTTGAGACTTTTTCACCTGTTGTCAAACTCACAACAGTAAGATTGGTTCTGGCTTTAGTAGCTTCCAAAAATTGCTATTTACATTAACTAGATGTAAATAATGCTTTTTTACATGGGGATCTAGATGAAGAGGTATACATGTCTCTTCCTCTTGGCTACAAAACAGAAAAACCAGGACAAGTTTGCAAGTTGTTAAAGTCTTTATATGGACTCAAGCAGGCCTCTAGACAATGGAATTACAAGTTGACAACTACTTTACTTTCTTTGGGCTACACACAATCAAAATCAGATTATTCACTTTTTGTCAAAAGTGATTCTTCTCATATCACCATCTTACTTGTTTATGTAGATGATATAGTTTTGGCAGGCGATGACATCCAGGAAATCCAAACTGTAAAGGCTCTATTGAATGCAAAGTTCAAAATTAAAGACCTAGGCCAACTCAAGTATTTTCTGGTCTTAGAAATTGCAAGATCTCAACAGGACATTAATTTGTCACAAAGGAAGTATGCTCTAGAGTTACTAGAAGATGCAGGATTGTTGGGATGTCAACCTGTTTCTACTCCCATACAGCCAGGCACAAAATTCTCCAAGACAAAAGGGAAACCTTATTCAGATGTGCAAGCCTATAGAAGACTTCTTGGCAGGTTATTATATCTAACCAACACAAGACCATATTTATGTTTTGCTGTTAGTACTCTCAGTCAATTTCTTTCCAATCCTTTGGAAGATCACTATGCAGCAACAATAAGGATATTGAGATATATCAAGAACAATCCAGGACAAGGATTATTCTTTCCCTCCAACACAGAACATACTCTCAAGGCTTTTAGTGATTCTGATTGGGCTGCTTGCCCTGACACTAGAAGGTATGTAACTGGTTTTAATGTGTTCTATGGTGCATCCTTAATCAGCTGGAAATCCAAGAAGCAAGGTACTATATCTAGATCATCAACCGAAGCAGAATATAGAGCCTTAGCTTCCACAACATGTGAAATTCAATGGCTTTTGTATTTTCTCCATGATTTGAAACAACCTCAACCACAACTAGTTCCTCTGTTTTGTGACAATCAATATGCTATACAAATTGCACAGAATCCAGCCATGCATGAGAGGACAAAGCACATTGAAATTGATTGTCATCTCATAAGGGATAAAGTTCAAGCTGGTGTAATTAAGCTCTTGCCCATTTCTACTTCAGCTCAACTTGCAGACATTCATACTAAAGTTTTGCATCCCGCACAATTTCAATATTTGTTGTCCAAGCTGAGCATTAAGGATATGTATGTTGCAGCTTGAGGGAGGATATTGGATTTAATTTATTTTCCATTCATATCTGTGCATTTATGTTCATATATTTATATTCCGTTTTTATATTGCTTTAAAGAGCTATATATATCAATTGTACTATCTCCTTATAATAATATAAGATACACAATTTTCATCCATTCTTTTCTTATAATATGGTATCAGAGCCATGATTAGAGCCTATCCTAGCGAGTTCTAAGTGGGCATTTCTGTTTCCACCCGTTGTCGGGCCGCTATTGGACCACCCAATTTCTACTATCACGCACGAGATGTCTATACCTCGGCGTGAAAGGGGTGTGTTGAAAGTCCCACATCGACTAGAGATAAGGCCAATTTATAATATATAAGTGAGATGCAAACCTCACCTTACAAGCCGGTTTGTAGGATTGAGTTAGGCTTAAAAACTCACTTTCTAATAGGTCTTCCATTGACTTCGAAAAATGATACTTAATTGGGTAAGATTGTTAATGCCTCTTGAACTCATTCTAGATCCTATTTCTATTTCTATTTCTTTTCTTTTTCAAGAATAGTGATATGTATATAGCTTATATGAACTTTAACTTTGATTGACTTTCATGCATTTATTATGCTTAATTCTTTTATTTATTATGCTTAATTCTTTTATAAGACTCGATAACCTAAATCTAACTAAAAAATTTACCAAGGAAAAAAAGTTTGAAATAATTAAGAAGATAGTAAATGAAATTCATAGGACAAAGAACATTAAAGAGATTAACAATGCAAATCATAGAAGAAAGAAACAAGAAACCATACCAAGGAAGGAAACCTAGCGAACAAACCTTAAGTACACTGGAGCAAGAATAAAGAAAAGTGTTTTATGAAAAATGGAAGAATCCACAAAGACGTAGTGTTGAAAGTAATATAGAGTGAGTCCAAAAGGGCGAAAATAAAATGGGAAAAACAGAAAAGGTAAAAGAGTGGGCCGGGCTGCAAGGTGTAGGCCCAATTACTAATACTATTATCCCCCCTCAAGCTGGAAGTAGATATTAGTCATTCCCAGCTTGGAATGAAGATACTTAAAAATAGCAGGAGTAAGGGGTTCAGTGAAGAAGTTAGCTGCTTGTTTAGTGGTTGAAATTGGGAACAACTTGAAGAGGCTATTGTTGAGCTTGTCCCTTACAATGTGGCAGTATATTTCTATGTGTTTGGTGCACTCATGGAAGACTTGATTGGAGGCAATTTGGATAGCAGAGCGATTGTCGCAATAGACTATAGCAGGTTGAATGGTGAATATACGAAGGTCATGAAGAATGTAAGCCAACCATTGTAGTTCACATGTGACAGTGGCTAGATCCCGATATTCAGCTTCTGAAGAGCTTCTGGAAACGGTCTGCTACTTTTTGGATTTCCAAGAAATGATGGAATTGCCAAAGTAGATGGAGTAACCAATGATAGATTTTCTGGATTCAGGACAAGTGCCCCAGTCAGAATCACTATAGGTTTTGAGTTGATTGGTGTTATTGCTTTGGAGGAGGATTCCATTGCTAGGACTTCCCTTGAGATATCTAAGAATGAGGTGATCAACTTGTTGGTGTAGGGTGGTAGGAGAGGAAACAAAATGGTTGAGATTATTAATAGAGAATGTGATGTCGGGTTTGGTATTGGTGAGATATATGAGGCGGCCAATGAGTCTTCGATAGGAGGAGGCATCTTCACCATTGAGGAGGTTACCTTGACCACTTAAACGAGAAGAATGTGCCATAGGAGTGGGCATAGGGGTGCAACAGAGCATTCTAGCTTCTATGAGGAGGTCAAGGGTGTACTTGCGTTGGCTGAGGTGGATTCCAGAATTGTTCCGAGCAACTTCCAGGCCAAGAAAGTAGGTGAGATAACCCAAGTTTTGGATGTGGAAAAGGTTGTCAAGGGAAGTAGTGATATGTTGTATCTTAGTGGCATTGTTGCCCCCAAGAACAATGTCATCGATGTAGATTAAGATGGCAGTGGTGTGGCAAGTATCATGTTTCAAGAAAAGGGAATGATCAACATTAGAATGTGTATAATTATTAGATAGAAGAAAAGTAGAAAGTTTATCATACCATTGGCGTTTAGCTTGCTTGAGCCCATATAGAGATCTTTGAAGTTTACACACTTGATTTGGGTTGTGATGGGTGAAGCAGGAAGGAAGTGATATATAAACTTCTTCATGTAAGTCACCATGAAGGAAGGCATTGTTGACACCAAGTTGTTTGAGAATCCAATGGTTAGAGGAAGCAATGGCGAGGAGAAGATGTAGAGTAGTTAATTTGTCAATAGGGGCAAAAGTCTCAAGGTAGTCTAATCCTTCAAGTTGGGTGTAGCCCTTAGCTACAAGGCGAGCTTTAAAACGATCAATAGATCCATCAAACTTGTGTTTGATTTTGTATATCCAATGACATCCAATAACAGTTTTGTCAGGGGGAAGGTCAGTGATGGTCAAGGTGTTATTATTTGCTAAGGCGTTGAGTTCATCCTGCATAGCTTGAGTCCACTAAGGTATTTTAGATGCTTCCTTGTAGGTGCGAGGTTCAGTGGTAGATGAAATGGAGAGGATGATGTGCCTAAAATCAAAGGAAAGCCTATTATAAGAAAGAAAATTAGTTATAAGATATCTAGTAATGTTATTAGTTTGGAAGTCTGTAAGATATGTAGGAGGACGTTTGGGCCGAGTGGAACGCCTTACGGTGTCAACGTGCTTAGTTATATTGGGGACATCATCATTGGAGGTGTTAGTTAGGGGAGGTTCAGCAGTGTTTGGGATGCTTGTGGTGTCATTTGTATTGGTGAAAATATCACTAGCAACATCAGTATCAGTGGCAATAGGCACAAAAATACTATTACTAGGAAAATTAATATCATCATAATTATGACTATAATTGTGAGGAATAGGCAAAGAAAGAGAGTTAGAACCAAAATTATTATGAGAGTGAGAAGTATATGGAAAACATTTTTCATGAGAGAGGACATGGTGAGCTATATCAATCTTATGATTTTGTAAATTAAGGAACTGATAACCTTTGGTGTGTTGTTGGAAACCAAGGAAAATGCCAGGAACAACCCTTGCATTAATTTTTTTCCTATGAGCAGTCAAAGTACTAATATAGCATAAACAGCCAAAAACACGTAAAGTAGAAATATCATACAGTTTCCCATATAATTTTTCATATGGAGTAACATCATCACGTAAGGGGGTAGGCGTGTAATTGATCAGTAAAGTAGCATGTTCAACAGTAAAGCACCAAAAAATAGTAGGCAAATTAGCTTGAAATAGAGGGAGCGAGTGGCATTTAACAAATGTTGGTTTTTACGCTCAACTATACCATTTTGTTGAGGGGTTTCATTACATGTGGTTTGATGGTTAATACCTTTTTCAGGAGAAAAAATTATGCATAGAAAATTCAATGTCATTATTAGTACGGATGGTTTTGATAGTAATAGAAAACTAGTTTTCTATGTTTGTTATAAAATCAGTGATAATTTATCTAACAACAGATTTGTCACTCATAGGTATTAGCCAAATATAACAAGAAAAATCATCCATAATGGTGAGAAAATATTTGAAACCATGCATGGAAAGAATATTACAGGGGTCGTATATATTAATGTGAATAAGATCAAAGATTTGCATGGTTTTAGAAGTACTATTAGAGAAAGGTAATTAACTTTCTTTCTTTAGCACCATGGCAAGCATCACATATGTATGTGGGATTATGAACAATGAATTGGTATTTGAGTTTCAAACTATTCAATCTAATATTGGAAGGATGTCCTAATCTAAGATGCCATAGGCTAGTATTAATAACAACATTGTTCGCAAAATATTGTTTGTAGTAGAAGTAAATATGTTCAAAGAAGAATCTAAGATGTACAAGCCATCAGTGAGTTTAGTTATAGAAATCTTTTTGTTTGAATGTCATGTATAGTACAACCATGAAAGGAAAAAGTTAGTTCATAATTATTAAAAGAAATCAATTGAGATATGGAAATAATATTAAAAGAGAATTGTGGAACATAAAGGACATTTAAGAGATGAATCTTATTGTTAAGAATAACAATGTCAGAATACTCAAAGTAAACAATAGTACCATTAGGTAAAACAATTTGAATTGGTTTGATTCTTTTATAGGATGAAAAGTTTCGTAGAGAAATACTTATATGGTCTGTCACTCCATAATCAAGAATCTAATTGTTTTTAGGGTATTTGGAAGTAAGAGTAGGACAAATATTACATAAAGGAGGTTGGTTTGCTGAAGCAGATCCAATATGGTGAATTTGAGCAGAAGTGGAAGCATCATTTAGATTGTAGCATTTGAAGAGCTCTCCAAGAACTTGAAATTGTTGTGGTGTGAGGCGTATGTGATCAACACTATTAGAATTGCTATCTTTGACATTCCCATTGTCTTATTGGACAGATGTATTATGAATATAGGTATACTTATTATAAAACTTATGTCCTGGAGGATAATCATGCTTCTTATAGCAAACCTCCAATGTATGACAGCTTTTGTTGCAATGAGTGCAATGTTTTCAGTCAGTCGGTGCGCTTTTAAAGCCTTTGTCTTGATTAAGAAAGCCATTTTTGTGGTAGCAGACAACTTCAATGTGCCCATATTTGCCGTAATAATTATAAGTAATGGAAGAGGTGTAAGCGGTGGCAATACTAGTGTCCTAAGTCTTAACCGCAACAATCAGATTTCCACTGGACAATTGTCTTTCTTGTTGTGCCATCAATGAGAAAACCTTGGTGATATCCAGAATAGGGTCCAAGAGAAGCACATGTGAGGTAAAATTAGTAAATTGATCATTTAATCCTCGTAAATATTTTATAACTTGGTCTTCTTGCTCTCTTTGTTTCACAATAATCAAGACTCTAATACCATAACAAGATAGTAGATGAAATTCATATAGCAAGAAACATTCAAGAGATTAACAATGTAAATCATAGAAGAAAAAAACAAGAAATCATACCAAGGGAGGAAACCCAACTAACAAACCCTAAGCACAGTGTTGCAAGGTGCAAACCCAATTACTAATGCTATCAATAATATTGAAAAAAAAACTCTAAAATGTATTAGTAGATAACTCTAAATTCAACTATGATAACAAATTTTAAAACAAAAAAAATGTAAGAAGATGATTAAATTGTGTTTTTCTTTTAAAAAAAATCATAAGTATTAGAAGATTTCTAATTATGACTAATACACATTAAAAAAAATAGTTAACCAAACTAATCAATATTATTAAAAAGGAGAAGAAGAATTACACGAGTTCATGATCTTTGTTGTTGGAACAAACAAATAAATATCAATTTTCTAATGTATTACAGAACTGAACTCATGACAAAATTGGATATTCGACTATATAGAAAATTAACGAATAGTATAGATAAGGTCAAGTTATTCCAAGTCGACCCTCAACAGTTTCAATTAAGAACTCTACTTAGAACAACAATTGTAAAAATGTTTAATCATTCCAGAGGTTCCTATTTGTGCATATTTGTGTCAATTAGGTCCCCATATTTTGAAAGAGCTCAATTGAATACAACATTATCTCTAATATATATATAAAAGGGATTAAAGATCACTTTTAACTTTAAAGAATACAACATTATCTCTAATATTATCTTGTATAAAAAAGTTTCTAAAATCTCATACAAAATATAAAAGAAAACAATATCTTTCTGTGTGTAGAAAATATAACTCAATAGATGGTCATAGAGGCCTCCCAACATGTTAGATGATGTGTAGGCTAGGTACTGCAAATAATACATGTTAGACAAAATCATTAAATGAGTCTCAATAGACAAATTTATTAGACAAGTTACTTAAAAGAGTTCTGTCAAACCAGATCATAATATGATTTCATCAAATACTTTATATTAGACAAGTTTTTCAAACAAAACATGTAGACGAGTCTAGCCATGTACAGGATAGACGATTTCAGTAACAAACCACTTAAATGATTTGTCTTCTATTATCTTCTTTTCTTCATCTCTACATTTTTTTCAAGCCTACTTCTCTTAACCATTAGAAGATCTAATATTTAGTCATGCTTGCATCATCTATAAAACATTAGATGATTCAACATTATATATATAGAATAACTATAGTCTAACATGGCTAAAAAAATTATTTTAGTCTATGATTTTATTTAAAAATCATTTTATTCCAATTGGACAAATCTTAATTAAAATAATTAATTTAAACTCAATTATTCCTAAGATAATTAAGATCAAGTATTTTTTTTTTTAAGAATTTCATTGGTATTTTTACCTAAAATTATCAACTATAAACAATCACTAAATACATAAAAATATATATAAAATTATTTTTTTAGTAAATTGTTCCTAACATGCAAACATATATTCAAAGATAACAAACACCCAATTTTAAAGTTTTAATAACTCTTTTTAAAATTCTAAATCAATTTTTTACATCAAATAATAAAAGAAGTTTTAGGAAATACCTTTGTAGAAGTTGAAAGAAAATAATACTGAAATAATTAATTTTATGTATTCTTATATGCAATTATGTGCATATATGTAAATACAAATACAAATATATATATATATATATATATATATATATATATATATATATATATATAAGCACTGAAACATTTAAAACGAGAAATATACATATAACACTAAGATTTTTTTGGGTGACCCTAACAACTAAAGAAAAAAAAATCATATCTTACAAATGCACCTCATCTCTCATATTAATTTATAAAACCCTATTTTTTCTATATCCTCATTGTTACAAGTTATTTCTCTCATAATTATATGAACATTGATAAGTGAAAGTTATTCACTAATTCAATTTTATTATCTCCACATGAGAATGTCTATGGCCAATTTAATTTATTTGAATAATATACATGTAAGTTTAATTTCTATATAGATAACCACATATAAAAAAAATTCATTCTTTTCTATAAGCATTATACTTTTCAATATATTGTTTAATTAATGTAAAAATCATTTTATTGATTTTTACTTCTTTATTTCCTTCTAAATAAAGGTCTAAATTGACCCTCTGTCACTAATTTTAATTTATTTTATATAACTTTCAAAGTTTCTAGCATTTTATTTCTTCTCTCCAACTAACCTTAAATTCATTTGATTTTAAATTTAAATTTCTTAAATAATATATAAATTTACACAAAACAGTATAACAGTAAATATATTATATAAATACAAATATATTTAAAGATATAAAATTTAAAATTAAAATGCACACTAATATATAAAACAGTAAAATTTGCATAATAACTAAATTTTAACTTAATAAAAAATAAAATTGTGTAAAAGAAAAGTAATAAATAGGATATTAATATCCACCACATTGATCCCATGTTTTCATTAGTACTATTAAGTCATCCTCTCTGTAACTTCTAAAATAATTTATTCATAAAATTAATAATGTTTATTAATCATTCTTTATACTTAGGAGGATAAAATAATTAATTCAGTTATTGATCTTATCCAAAACTTGCGCTTGTGAATGCGACCAAGTTGTGAATTGCTTCTCAATTTCCCTTATCAATTTACTTTTTATTTTTGTTTCTGCAGTGAAATTTCTTTCGCCCAAACATCTCGATTTCAGTTAGGGCAGTCTCGCTTCCATCAGAACTCGCTCTAAGGTATTTTCTATCCCAATATCCCTATTTTCCTTTTGGTTTAATTTTTTTTTTTCCACATAACAATGCATAACACATTCCCCTAATATGATTTGAAAATGTTGTCGCACTTTGTCTGTAATCATCAATATGCTTTTCTTTGGTTCCGGGTGCCTTTGTATTTGAATTTACAGTCAATTTGTTTCTGTGACATTTTCACATGCCACTCCAGTCTCTAATTTTCCTGGTTGTGGTAGTTAGCATTAATTGACATTAGCATTAATTGATATTTATATATTATAATTATGAATCATTCAACTTTTAATTAATGTTTGTGATTATTACTATTTATTATTTTTAAAATAACTTTAATCAAACATGATTTTTGAGATGAATATTGTTGTGGAGTTCAGCTCCAGCTTAGGAATATTTTTATTATGATGACTTGTTGAAACAGGAGGAACAGACCCTTAGGAACAAAGTGAGAGAATGTGGGGGGAAAAGGAAATTGTTCCCATAATGATCAAGGCATGCTTCTTATTATTCTTAAGTACAGAAAGAGAACAATTGACAAACTCAAGCGTCATTCTTTAAATATTTCTAGGCAACTTTTGGATAATCTTTTTGAATGTACTTTCAGGTATTGAACATAATTTTGAATGAATGGCATTGCTTTTGTTTCTCAATAGATTAACTTTTGGAATGGGTGTATAGATTATCCAAACATGTAATTAGTATTATTCTTTTTATAATACATACAATAAAAGTTTGCATAGATGAACATAGATTACTTGGAAACAAAATTAATTTTATGAGAAAATAACCAAAAAATATTTTAAAACTGCAATCAAGTTTTTTCTTAAAAAAATGTCTATAAAGATGATCCGACCATAACTATGAGTAAATATACAATTTATTTGGTTTCTACTCTAAAAGTAGTGTTACTTTGATATATGAAAGTTTTATGCATACAAATTGTTTGGTTGAAGTGTAACCAGTTTGTTCTAATTTCTTTACCTTACAAATATTAAACTTATGTGTATGGAAAATTTCCAGGACCAAAGTAACAATGCTAAATAGTTAAGATTGAAAAATTCATTTAACTTTCAAAAAGTGAAATTAAAGAGCTTTTCTTGTGTATTATCATAGGACCAAACTGATGACTGCTGTATTTTTTTATGACCGAGTTTGATTTTTGCTCTGGTTTTATAGGATGAGGAGTGGAGGGTATTATACATAGTATGAAAAGATTCTGCAATGATGTTATTCTTTCCTTTTAATTCTCATGACTCTCAATGTCATAATTTTTAATTAGTTCTGGGAAGAGGCTGAATTCCCATTTGAAGTTATTCCACACTCTGCAGACCTGCAGACCTGCATATTGCTGGTGGACAATTAAAGTTCTATATTTACTATGTTTCTCGTATATTTCTTCTTAGACTCTTAGTTAAATGTAAAACACTGCAATGAGGTGTTCTTAGCTAGCCCGCTCTGATTCTCAGGGTTATGGTTGTCCTGGTCTTTCCATAACTGAAAATGCTGCTGCTGTTGCAGAAGTTGCTAGAGTTGATGCAAGCTGTTCAACTTTCTATTTGGTTCATTCTTCCTTGGCAATGCTCACTATTGGTAAAACTAAATCTATGTCTGGTAACCATTTTGCTGATAGTTTACTCATGGTTCCTAAAATTTGACATATTTGATTAACCAATAAGTATAGCATTGTGTGGCTCTGAAGCTCAGAAGCCAGAGTATCTACCTTTTTTTTACCTCAAATGAAAACAATAGCATGTTGGGTAAGTTACCTTCCTTGGATTCGAATGATTTGTTTCATTTTGCTCAAGTATCTTCGAGGACATTGTTTTTCTTATTATTAGGCTTTGATTGAAACTGACGATGGAACTGATGCCAGTTCTTTGAGGACTACAGCATCAAAGGTCCAATGCCCATGCGTCTTATCTTCCAGTTTCATTTAACTCAATTGCCTTTTTAATAAGACTTTTTACTGTGCTCAATCGTTCCCATGTTTCAATAGTGTATTCCTTCCTTGCATTGAAAATATCAGGTGGAAGGTGGTTGAATCCTTGATGGTCAAAACCGATGGATAGGAAACAGTACATTTGCTGATTTGTTGGTTATCTTTGCTAGGAATACCATAACCAATCAAATAAATGGGTATGCAATAGGTAAGCGTAGTCCCGTTATTGTTAAATCGTTATATCTATCTTTGCTAGGAATACCATAACCAATAAAAAAAATGGGTATGCAATAGGTGTACTTAGTTCCATTATTGTTAAATCCTTATATCTAAGATGCCTAGTATACAAATAAATGGTAGATGGTTATATGATGGAATTTTTATCATTGATTTCAATTGAAGCTTAGATAATACAAATAGACAAATTTCATTTGAAAAGCGAACTATAATAGAGTTATTACATAATTAATAAAATAAAACAGTCGACTAAAACAAGATTAAAAGTTTCATCATAATTATATAAAACATAACTATAAATTTAACTTCGTATAGTCTAGCTTAAACCAAAATATAAATCTAGAAGCTAGTCTATAGGAGGAGGCTAAACGTCCATCGTCCCATTATCCAACGCTTGCTCCACAAATATCTTATCACCCTCTGCTCACACCCACCGGATGATCATAGCCATGATCATAGAGCACAAGAACATACAACCAAACACAAATAAAAGGGTAAGCTAGTTTAAATAGAAAATATCATAAAATGACTAAGATTTCTGCATAGATCATCAAACCAAACTATGTATACAAACATTCTAGAAACATATAATACGCACAGGCCTGACCCATCCGGATATAGTATGAATATCAAGTTATAGTGTTTCCTGCACCTGTAGTGGTAATACTACTGGCTCAATCCAAGCTACCATACAAGGTTAGTCCATTTCAATTGTCTTTGACCAAAACAAGGCCCCTAGACAAGGACCTGTTGCTATTCTTACCACATGACTCATCACTCTCTAATTGAGCATGGATGATCATTAGAATGTCAGGATGAACCCCAAACTTAACTTCGGCCATTCATACTAACAACATTATCAGGCACCACCATGAAACCTCTCCAAGAGGATCATGGACTTACGTCCCTCAATACCATTTCACTTAAATCACAACATACTCATCATCATCATCATCATATAACATATCACATACTCAAAGTATTTCAAGGATAAAATTCACTTATAACAAATCTGGAAATAATAATCACATAATAACACAATTTTCGTCATAATAGCTTGATACCCACACTAGACAAGGAAAAACAGCCTTGAAATCCTCACCAACAACTCCAGAAGGGTCTAAAACCCCAAAAACAACCTAAAGAACGTCCAAAACGGATGTCTGGAACCCCAAATTCGAGATTCCTCACAACTTAGTTTCTGCCAGACAACTCCTCACCAGACTACTCTTACATAGACGATCTCTTACCAGACGATTCCTTACCAGACGATCTCTTACTAGACGAATCCTCACCAGGCGACTCCTCACTAGACGACTCCTCACCAGACGACTCCTCACCAGATGACTCCTCACCCAGATGATTTTTTACTAGATAACCCCTTACTTCTACCATATTTTTGTACAATAAGAGACTAACTAAGCCCTAAATGATCCCAAGATAGTTCTTAAAACCGCAGACTTTCCCCACAATCATGATCTTAAAAATCTTACCTGTTAAAATCCCCACTTTTATGCTCAAAACTCACTCTTCTTCCAATTTATCCCATACCCAAGTTCTGTAACAAAACATCAGCTCAAACTCACTAAATCTACATTCATAAATTCTTGTTAGAAATTACTTTTTGAACCTCCTATTGGTTTTAGATTAAAATGCGGTAGTTTCAAAATGGGTTTTTGGCACATATATTTCTAATTTCCTCACCAAAAAAATTTTGAGGCTAAAGAATGAGCTTCTCTTATAAACTAAAATTATCTTGTACACTAATTTTTTTAGTAAAAACTCCAACATCTAACTAATTTGAAAGCTAAGCTTTATAAGTTAATTTAATTTATAAAAGATCAATTCATTTTATCTCCTTCTTTAAATAGTTAAGAGAAAAGAATTATCCTAACATAACCTTGAACAATGAATGTACAATAAATGGGGGTTTTGGATGGTGACGGAAATGGAAGGCCAATTAGACATGAGGATGATCTGTTTCCTTGATTTATATTTTGTTCTACACAAATACCAAGGTCTAAATCATACTTATGCTATGGCCACCGTTGTCCACTATGTCAGACTTCATTCATGCAAAACTGCATCTCCATATCATGACATTTTTACACAGTATTCAAGTCCCTCATCACACCATAAAGAACTCTGATAGTCGTTGTTTTAGTTGATTTGTTAGTGAAAGCTTTACTAGTTGGTAGCCCATTATTAAACATAAACCCGAGCTTGCAAAATGCAATTACTACTAGACATCCTATTGGTATTTTTTTATTGGGACTGAGACATTAATTAAGCCTAGTTCGGGTCATTCTGTTCTCAGACATGTTTTCTGCTTTCTTCTCAAATTTTGTAGGCATTCTCTGACTTAGAACTTATGTACACGTTAGAAGGCACATATGACTGAAACACCTTGGTCACAGGCAGGGAAGTTAGTGGCTTTGTCAAAGTGTAAAATCTTTTCCTTTATGGATTATTATATTTAATTGGTTTATGTATTTATAATCAACTAATAATGCACAAGCATTCAATAATTATAGAAAATGTTTGTGTGGATAACAAAACAGTGTAATGAAAACTAGTTATTTTAGAATAATATTCCAGTCCTCATCCACTCTTTTTCTTTTGTTTGGGGGATCGCTATGAATAATGGGTTGCAGGATTACCTGTTCTTCACTTTGGATAGCTAGTAGATTCTGAATGTTTGAAACTTTCGCTTTAGCATCTCCAGTTTCTTAATGTTTGAAACTGCGGCTTAAACGTTAGACATTGTCGCGCTCTTGCTGTGTGAACAAACCCCGTTTGCTGGGGAAAGAACCAAAAAGGGCTCCTTAGGGACAAACCTACTTTGGTGCAATGTCAAAGTGCGTGGGATAGTTAAAAAGTAATTTTCGGGGTTTCACATTTTATTCAACCAAGTTCATCTCTGAAAAACAGGACTTAATACACAAAGAAAAACAAAAAGGAAAACATACAACCCTTAGGTTTCTACTATATTCTTACTAGGTAAATATAGCAGCAACCAATCTACAGTGCTTACCTCTGTCAGAGGTACTGATGAACATAAACTGATGCTCATAAGCTGATGCTTTAGCATCACATAAAGCATGCAATGCATGGCCTTATTTTGTTCATCATTATTCGACGCTCATAAAAGAAACTCCAGGTAGAGAGGAACAGAATTACAGGCACACATCTATCATGATAGATGCTAAAATGCTAATGCCTATGCATCTATCCCTTAACTCACCAGTTGCAAGAAACAGATAGAAAAAGAAACCCCTTACATAAAAGCCTTCAAATTTTCATTTCTTATTTCAGTCTTCGCCTCCATTCTGGGCATCCTTGTCCAAACCCCAAGACCTAACCTTGATCTGAAGCTCAGCCGCAGAAGCCATGAATTTGACAATCTGAGCAGGTCTCAGTATCTTCAAAATATTCAGAGCTGTGTCTGTCCTCAAAGCATCTGCATTTGCCACCAGATTCTCCAATTTCTCTTTGAAAGTGCTTGGGACCGAACCTTGGTCTGTCACGAAGGGACCGCTGAAACACAATCTGCCCTGGCTTCTGGCCAGGCCCACCAGAGGAGGATCTGCTACGCTCTCTTGAAGCTTGGCCAAGTCATCATTGAGAGTTCTCTCCTTCACTTTAGTCTCTTGTTTCAGCTCAGTCAACTTCTCCTTTTGGTCTTGTGTCAAGTCCCCCAAAGCTGTGTTCACAACCTGAAAAGCCACTCCAGGCTTGAACCCCCCAACCCAAAGAAAGGATTGTTCTAATGAACTGAACCATGGTGGTGAGAAAATAAGAAAAACATTGTGGTGTGCGATCTTTGATTTCTCTTCGAAGTATTGACCATAGTGGGAAATGACCCTGTCGATCAAGGGCCTTACATCTGCTCTCTTCCCCTCCTGATACTGTTGATGAGCTGAGTGAAGCTCACCAAGGAAGTCTTTTTGGCGCACCATCCAGCCTTGGAGAAAGGCCTCAAATGAAGCGGCATTTACATCAGCCATCTATCTATTCAAGGGTGAGTGATACAGAGAGAGGGATGATAATGGAGAATATATATAGTTGGGGGCGGGGGGGGGGGGGGGCTTAAAACATGTGCTTGTGATTCTTGTGAAAATGGGGTTTATGCAATTGGTTATGGGAAGTTATTGGCTTGCTTAGGGCGGAAGCATTGCTGTGATGGTACTTAGAAGGGAAGACTAAGGGCAAAAACAGAGTCATTTGAAGCTAAGCAGAGTGAGGGATATTAAGTTAAGGAAACAGATAGTAGAAAGAATAGTATTTGGACTGGTTTCGGTGATATTTGTCGCCACATGCTTGGTTTTGGAGGCAGGTGTTAATGCTAAAGAGGTGTGGTGAAACATGGTGGGGGATTTTGGTGAGTTGTGGGGTTGGTTGTTACTGTGAAGGTGCTCAATTATGGTGAGTGTGTTGGTATTTGGGATTTGGGATTTGGGTTTTGGATTCATACTTGGTGTGGGATTAATCAATTGACATGGTGACACAGCAAAGGCCATGCTACCTTAAGGTTCCGTCATAGTTTACACTATTGATTTCATGACAAGTAAGACAGAGAAGTGCAGCAATGAAGCCAAGTAAGATAGTGAAGTGACACAGATTTTTGATCTGGCATGCTGTGAGGTGAATACAAATTATTTTGCAACCACAGCACTACCTAAGTCAGAATTTTCACTTTATGAAAATAGGCAAGTGAACCACGGTTTCAAGATAAACCTAATTGTTAATAAATTAGTAAAAGGTTTACCAATATAGCCGTTTTCTTTCAAATTCACCTTTTTTTTTTTCTGCATGTTATTATTAAAATACAATTTAATCATAACGGACTAAATTGTATTTAATCATACATGTTTTAGACCAAAAATAATGTGAAAATAGAAGCTACTTTTACGTACTTTTTTTTTTTAAGTTTCTTAACATTTAGGGGTAACTTGAAACTGTCATTCATTTTTAGTAACCAGACAAACCATTTTACCATTAGATGGTAACAAGATGAATGGTCAATTTGACCTTTAAATATGTAAATCTTGGAATTGGTCCCTAAAATTTACAATTTAATCTCAGTTTGATCCTAAATAGAATACAATTCAGATACATAGGTCCATTCAATTTTATTAGGATAGATTCTATATACATCCACTTATTTATATATATATATATATATATATATATATTATGATTTGGTGATATATATTGTGGATGTGATTTCTCTCACATTAAGCTATAATATTCAGATAAAAACAGTTGCCTCTTATGCATTCAATTACAAAATCAAATTTTTCTTTCATTCAAATTCTATATTAACTCACATTTAGGCACCCAGTTGGCTGTTTTCTTGTACATGTTGGAATGGCTAATATCGTAAAGAGTAAATGGTCATTTTCTCCCTTGAATGTGCAAATTGGATAATTGAGTTGAGATCCAGAACGGAAATTCTAATTCAATCCATAATCCATAAATATATGAAAAAAGCAAAGATTATGTCCTGCCAAGAAGTTTTTTCGGTCCATTTTGTCATTAACTTGTAAGGTTTAAGGACCAATTTAAAGTAGTAAAATTTAGGGACTAATTTGTTATTAAGTTATACAGTAAAAATTAATTATAGTACTTTTCACACCTTCGAGAAATAAATAAGATTTTTTATCAAATCATCTCCAATTTACATATTGAGAAACTACAGTAGTCATTTTTCATGTTCTAAAATATAATTTTACATCATTATGACCCTAAAAGTTGTCATGCTTGTTAGTTCTGCATTTTGTTGATCCACTTACATATATGTTAATACAAATCATTTAACCTGTCCTAAAGTATAATTGCACAGCATCATGACTCCTACAGTTGTCATGCACATTAGTTTTGCTTCTGCATTTTGTTAATTCAAATCAGTGTCTTTTGACATGTATGTTAATGCACATCACTAGAACCACTTGTACTGTTTTTGTTAAATACGGTTTTTTTTATCACAGTTTCATATTAATATCACATGACTTTTATTCAAACTTTCATTCAGATAACTTCACATATTTCTGTGGCGGTAACACACGAAAATAGTAAATGGACTCTGTTGTTTGTTACTTAAAACTAAGTTTAATAATGGTAAAAGCTCTGCATATTGCCCACACTAACACTATGCTCCTTTATTACAAGGACCGTTTAATCAAAGGAGATTCTCTGCAGAAAGTCTGGTCTATATTTGTTTTTAGGGCTAGGCATTGGTATAGGCGGTTGTCTGCCTCCTTATCTCTTACCCTGTGCAGATATTACTAGTTTTAACCATTACAAAAGTCCAACTTCCTCATGGATACATTGTTTTGCAGGACCAGTAAAAAGTTAACACTATCTCATCCAACAGATTGCGTAAACCATGGCAACTTGGTGCTCTGGAGTTTCAGGTGAGTGGTTTCATTGTTTCGAAATTTAAAATTTTAAAGTCTATTTGTGTATTTCGGTATTAGTCTTGCTGAAATTTGTTTTGTATATTCTGAGATTAAACTTCTGAAAAGATATTTGTTACATATTTTAGATAGTGCATAAGATATACACTGAGTTCAAGCCAATGAGAAGACCTATGAAACTTTAATTTCAGAATGTGTAACAAGTAGACTTTTAGGGAGTTTAATTTCGGAATGTGTAGCAAATAAAAATCTGAAAGCTTAATTTGGAAATATACAGAGAGACTTTCGAAAGTTCCATACTGAAACATATAAGATAAACTTTCAGTAGTTTGATTGCAAAACTGCAAATAGACTCTGGAAAGTTTAATTTGGAAACCAATTTGTACCAAGTTTTGGATCTTGCATACTTTTAGAGAAAATAATGAAAAGATCAAGGGTGGTTCAAAAATAATTGCCATGTTTCCATCATAACAAGTAAAAGAAAAAACTTGGACCTTTTTACTCTTACATAGGTAATTTTTTTTTCAGAGATAATCCTTTTTGTAGTTTAGTTCCAGTTAAGGCTGCTCACCCCTTCCCCTCATTGGGTGCAGATTGAATCCATTCTGAATCTGTTGCAGACAGTCTTATCCTGTATTTGTAATAATTTGATTCCACTGCTTTCAAAAATCGAGAATTCTAACCATTGGGCCTAGGTAAAATATGCCTGGTCGAATTTGATGTTATACGAACTTGTCCTTCCTATTTCCAATGTGCATAGATATGCTGAATTCAAGCTCCAATATGGGGAAGACACACGAATGGAATAATTTCCCCTCAGTTATCTATGCAAGCAAAGCCGATTATGTTGCAGATGCAATTAAACACTAAATGTAGATATATTTTCTATTGCAATTTAAACCTTAATTCTTGACATTGTGAGAGTAAAAGACAAACCATTTTCTGTAAAGACCGAACTTCGTATGGACATTTGAGAATAACTGCATTTTGAGAGATTGTTAAAAACAGTTAAATAAAAGAAAGACCAGATCATTACATGCAAAAACTGCAAAGACACATGTAAGAAGGACCAAACTTGTCAAACTCTCAACTTAACTTGTAAACACTTCCAAGTTTACGGTTTATTTAGAAAGGAATTAAAGAAAGTTAAGAAAACGAGTTAAAAATTTGAAATCTTGGCTGTTCATTGACTCTATATTTTTATGAAATTATATATGATTTGACCATTTTATATTTGAATTTTATTATGAAATTCAAATGTTAGACTATTGTTGTATATTTTCTAAGAGATTGTTATTATATTAAAAGTATAATGTTACGCATATCGCATTTATATTTGTTCTTAAACTTTTCTTAATCTCTTGTAGTTTAATTTGACAATCTTCGGCAAGACCCACAGTTACAAAAAGATGGTTTTAGGTTTATTTCTCTATTTTGGTGTTTTTCTCTTCTCTGTGGGCATAATCTGCTTCCAAACTGTGGGCTATTCTTGTTTAATATTAGCCGGAGAATAAACCAAATGACTATTTTTTTTATCACTTTGCAATGATCAGATCACGACACAAGGATGGATGAACAGTTCTTTTCCTCTTTTTCCCTTCAAGTTATTTATAGGAAAATTATTATAGTTATTTGAGATTACATTTAAAATAATTATTTTACACTAGTGTGAAATAATAGGTTGGTTTTGAAAAGAAGGGCTCAATAGAACTTAAACATTTTTTGTGCAAGTGATAGATTGTCTAACGTGTTGGCAAGAATAATATATAATTAACCTACAACTCTTAAGAAGTGACGAATTCTTCTCTGAGAAACTTTTCATAAGATTTCACTAATATATTTTTTTATTACAGTTGAATATAGTGAAAACTTTCTTGTGTTCAATACACATAGAGTTCTCTATTTATAATAGAAGAAGTATGGGCTAAATCCAAAATACAAATAAGAAATAACAACAAACTAAATACAAATAACAACAAACTAACTAATAAAGATAAAAGATAAAGATAATATATTTAACACTCTTTGTTAGGTTCCTAAACTGGGAACCTAATTCCAAGACGAACTTCCTCTCCAAGAAACACAGAAAGAAAGGGAAAACTGAATATTATTCACAAGTATCGTATCTGTACAAGCAAATGTAGAGGCATAACCCTCTTCAACAGGTAAAAACCCGTAAGCAACTCAACAACCAAAAAACTCCTCAATCCCTTCTACCCAGCCTTTATTTATACTAACGTACAATCTCAACAAAACTGTCCTAAACCGTTAGTTAGTTAAATTCAGTTCCTCTTATTTCTCCTTTCGTAAACTAACCATCTATTGTTATTCTTATCCCTATCAATACCCTCCCCTTGATCATCAACCTTGTCCGCAAGGTTGAAATCCGGGTACTGTTCTCGGATGTTGATCTCATCTTCCTAGGTGGCCCCTTCTTGTCCTCCTTGTTGCCACTCCACTAGTAGTTGCGGTACGCTGCCTCCTTCTTCTGTCCGCTGTCTTCTACCCAAAATATTCACGGGCCAAAACGAAGGCCCTTCTGCCTGCAAATCAGGAGGCAGTTCCCTCTCCACCTGGTGCTCTCCTACTGCCTTCTTTACTTGTGAGACATGAAACACAGGATGGATTCGAGCTGTCTCCGACAACTGTAACTTGCAAGCTGTCTCCCCCACCTTCTGAATCACCATGAATGGCCCAAAATACCTAGCTGACAGCTTTGGGTGGAGTCTGGTTGGCATTGAAGTTTGCCTATGAGGTCGTATTTTCAAATACACCCATTCCCCCACTTCCACGTTCGCGACCCTTCTCTTCTTATTAGCTTGCTGTGCCATCAGATTCTGCGCTCGCCCCAAATGGAACTTCAACTGCTTTAGAGCTTCATCTCTAGTTTGAAGTTCTTGATTGACGGCCTCCACTAAAGATTCTCCAGGAATGAATCTGTGCAACGAGGGAGGTGCTCTCCCGTAGACGACCTCAAAAGGGGTACACCTTATTGCCCCTTGGTAGGTCGTGTTATACCAAAACTCCGCCCAAGATAGCACTGTCATCCACCCCTTAGGCTGCTCTGAACAGAAGCACTTGAGATACCCCTCCAAAATACGGTTCACCACCTCCGTTTGCCCGTCCGTTTTCGGATGATACGCGGTGCTCATTTTCAGCTGCGTCCCCTGGCTCTTGAACAATTCATTCCAAAACATGCTCAGGAATAATGGGTCCCTGTCTGTCACGATAGATTTTGGGATCCCATGCAATCTTACCACTTCTCTCATAAAAATCTCCGCCACCGACCTTGCCGAATACGGATGTTTGAGCGGTATGAAATGAGCATACTTGCTCAAACGGTCCACCACCACCAAAACAGCGTCGTACCCTTGGGACTTAGGCAATCGCACCACAAAATCCATGCTAAGCTCCTCCCATACAGCATTTGGGATTGGCAAGGGCTGTAGTAATCCTTGCGGTGATGATGCTAAATACTTGTGTTGTTGACACACAAGACATTTCGCCACAAATTCTGTGATATCCTTCTTCATCCCAACCCAGAACAAGGACTGCGCTACCCTCCTGTATGTCCGGAAAACTCCCGAATGGCCCCCCGTTTGAGTTTGGTGGAACTCTGCTATCAATCTAGGTAACCACGAAGACTTTGCTGATAATACCAACCTTCCTTTGTAGTGCAGTCTTCCGTGTTCCACCGTGTACGCTGGGTGGGAATTTGGATCCTTCTTAATCTCTTCCATCACCCTTCGTAGTCTCTCGTCCCCCTCAACTTCTCTCGTGACTTCTTCGAAATCTTGCCAGTAGGGTCTGGCTATCACCGACAATTCTTTGTTCTCTTCGTTTTCACCCTCTGCTTTCCGGGATAACGCATCCGCAGCTCGGTTGGTCGCCCCTGTCTTATACACAATTTAGCTATCCAGTTTTGTTGGTTCTGCGTCGTGATTCTCTGCTCCAATAGATACCTGAGGCTTTTCTGGTCGGTGTGCACTATGAATCTCTGCCCCAGTAGATAAGGTCGCCAATGCTGGATTGCTAATACGAGAGCCATTAATTCTTTCTCGTAAATGGATTTGCTGAGGGTTCCTTCAGATAATGCTTTGCTGAAGAAAGCTATCGGTTTCTTCCCCTGCATCAGTACAGCACCCACTCCTTTGCCCGACGTGTCACACTCAATGTGAAACGGTTGCTGAAAATCGGGTAGTGACAACACCGGAGCTGTCGTGACGACTGTCTTCAGTGTTTGCCATGCCTCTTCTGCCCTTTCGTTCCACGCAAAGCCCCCTTTTTTTAGCAGTTCCGTTAGAGGTCTGGCAATTTTGCCATAATCCCTAATAAACCGCCGATAGTACCCCGACAAACCCAAAAATCCCCTCAAACTCTTTACCGATTTTGGCCGTTCCCAATCCACCACCGCTTTTATCTTTTCATCGTCCATCTACACGCCTCTCTGCGAGATAATATGTCCCAAGTATTTGATGTGGGTTTGCCCAAACTCACACTTCCTCCGATTGGCCACCCACTGTTCCCGACCCAGCATTGACAGCACTTTCTCTACATGTTCCAAATGTGCATCCCATGTTCGACTGTAAACTAGTATATCGTCGAAGAAGACAAGCACGAACTTTCGTAAATAGGGCTGGAAGAGGTGGTTCATCGTGCTCTGAAACGTCGCCGGCGCGTTGGTGAGTCCGAAAGGCATCACCACGAATTCGTAATGCCCTTGGTGCGTGCGAAACGCCGTCTTCTCTATATCCTTCTCAGCCATGCGTATTTGGTGATACCCGGCCTTCAAATCCACCTTCGAAAAATAGGAAGCCCCTCCTAACTCGTCCAGCAACTCTTCTATCACCGGTATGGGAAACTTATCCGGCACCGTGGCTCGATTTAGGGCTCTGTAGTCGATGCAGAAGCGCCAGCTGCCATCTTTCTTCTTGACTAAAATCACGGGGCTCGAGTACGGACTATGGCTTGGTCGGATCACCCCCGTTCGGAGCATCTCCGATACTTGCTGCTCGATTTCATCTTTCATCGCGTGTGGGTACCGGTACGGCCGGACATTGATCGGACCCGTGCCCTCTTTAAGGGAGATATGATGCCCCTTCTCTCTATTAGGTGGCAACCCCTCCAGCTCTGCGAACACCACGTCATGACATTTTAGTAAGTCTTCCATCTGATATTTTTGTTTTTCAGTAAGGCCCGAGTAATTTGGGCTACTCTCATGTGTCTCACACGGGCCCAATTCCCAGACCAGTAACCACGCTGCCACCTTTTCTATTTTCTGTAAAGCTCTGGGGCCCACCAACCTCCGTTCTAAAGAGGGATCTCCTTTCACCGTTATCTCCTTATCACCTTGTCGGTACTTCATCGTCAATGCCCTCCAGTCCACCGTCACTTCCCCCAACTTTTCTAACCATTCCACTCCCATAATGACCTCAACTCCGCCCAACTCAAAAATATAGAAACGTTCCACCACTTCGACTTCCCCCATCTCCAGTGCCACCTTTTTACAGCATCCGCTAACTCGTTTCCTCTGTCCGTCCCCCAAGCTCACCATATACGGTGGGGTCTCCTCCACCGTCATCCTTAATTCCTCCACCACCCGTCGACTTATAAAATTGTGGCTAGCGCCACTATCAATTAGAACCAACACCTCACGTCGACCAGTTCTCCCTCGTAGCTTCATCGTTCGGGGCGGCGTGAGTCTGCCGGCAGAAAGAGCCGATAACTCCATCTTGGCGATGTTCACTTCATCTTCCCCATCATTTTCAGTTTCTTCCTCCTCCGCCGCCAGAATCAGCGTTCTTATCCCCCTCTCCGTACAACGATGACCGGGGCTAAAAGGTTCACCGCACCCGAAGCATTTTCCCTCTTCCCTCCGTTTGATGTATTCAGAGTAGGGAAGTTTGCGGACACTCCGCTCATTTCCGCTGCCGCTGGCTCTCACCTCACGAGTCGCTCCTTTGTTTACAGAACCGACACTTTCAGTGGTCACCTTCATCACCGATCCAGAAGTTCTTCCCCAAGAACTTTGATTCTTGGATATCCACCCTCCTCCCGTCTTCGTGCACAGTTTCTCCACATCTCTTGCCACCCGCATGGCTGTCATTAAATCCGATGGGTCATGTGGCCGGACATGATCGCCCACATCTTCTCTTAAGCCGGACAGGAAATACCCCATGATCTGCTCCTCGGGTATCTGGGTCGTTTGCCCCACCAGAACTTCAAAGTCGCGTATGTATTCCTCCACCGGCCCCGCTTGTCATATGGTCGAGAGCCTCTCGTACACCGTCCCTCTCGTTCCTCCCCCAAATCGGATACCCAGAGCCCTCTTCAATCCCTCCCAAGACAAGTTCTTGGTTTTCTCTCGCCAGAATCGAAACCAGCTTCCGGCGTACCCATCCATGCTAATAAAGGCCAATTCCAACTTCTCCTCCTCTGCTACTTTCTGGACTTCGAAAAACTTCTCTGCTCGGCCTATCCATACCCATGGTTCACCCCCTCAAAGACGGGTAATTCGACCCGCTTCCTCCATTGACTCACACCCCCTTGGTTACCTTCTCCCCTTTTTCCTCCTCCGTCGTTCGATCCACCCCCATTATCGTTCACCGACGACTGACTCTCCCCCTGTCGCTGGCCTTGATTAATGTGTTTATGATCTCCAAGCGCCTTCAAGATTGCTTGGACGTCCTGGCGTATCGCCGCCGTCTCCTGTCGCAACGCCCCCGTATCCGCTTTCGTCTCAGCAATAGCCACTTCGACCGCCTCTAAGTGCCCTTCGACCACCACCATTCTTCCCTCCATCTCAACGCGTGAAAACCCTCCGATATGGGATCCGGCAGGTCGGACCAAATGTTAGGTTCCTAAACTGGGAACCTAATTCCAAGACGAACTTCCTCTCCAAGAAACACAGAAAGAAAGGGAAAACTGAATATTATTCACAAGTATCGTATCTGTACAGGCAAATGTAGAGGCATAACCCTCTTCAACAGGTAAAAACCCGTAAGCAACTCAACAACCAAAAAACTCCTCAATCCCTTCTACCCAGCCTTTATTTATACTAACGTACAATCTCAACAAAACTGTCCTAAACCGTTAGTTAGTTAAATTCAGTTCCTCTTATTTCTCCTTTCGTAAACTAACCATCTATTGTTATTCTTATCCCTATCACTCCCCCTCAAGCTGGAGCATACAGATTGTATGTACCAAGCTTGGAACAAATAAACTCAATCTGAGGACCCCTTAGTGACTTAGTCAACACATCTGCGAGTTGATCGTTTGACCCAACAAACTCAGTACATACTTCTTTAGTCAACAACTTTTCACGAACAAAATGACAATCAATTTCTATATGTTTAGTCTTTTCATGAAACACTGGATTTGATTCAATTTGAAGAGCAACTTGATTATCACAATACATCTTCATAGTATGGACGTCACAGAAGTTAAGCTCTTGAAGAAATTGTTTCACCCATATGAGTTCACATGTGAGTGACGCCATCGCCCTATACTCGGCTTCAGCTGTTGATCGAGCTACTACATTTTGTTTCTTACTTTTCCATGAAATAATGTTTCCTCCCAGAAAAACACAATAGTCTGTAGTAGACCGTCTATCAATAGGCGAACTTGCCCAATCTGCATCACAATACCCAGAGACCTGAGTGCTTCCTTTATCTTCATATAACAATTCTTGCCTGGGAGCCTTTTTTATATACCTTAGAATGCGAATGAGAGCATTCCAATGGTCAACACAAGGAGCCTGCATGAACTGACTAACCACTCCAACTGCAAAGGATAGATCTGGCCTTGTAATAGTGAGATAAATCAATTTTCCAACCAGCCTCCTATACCTCTCTGGATCAGAGAATAACTCACCTTCTTCTGTCCTTAATTTCTGGTTTGGGTCCATGGGATTGTCTACCGGTCTACAATCAATCATGCCTGTTTCTTGTAATATATCAAGAGCATACTTCCTTTGGGATATTACAACTCCATCTTTTGATTGTGTTACTTCAATGCCTAAGAAGTATTTGAGACCTCCAAGATCCTTGGTTTGAACATGTCTATCCAAGTACTCTTTCAGTTAAGATATTCCAACAACATCATTTCCTGTAATGACAATATCATCAACATATACTATTAAGTAAACACATTTCCCAAGAGAAGAATGACGATAAAACACCGAATGGTCTGCTTCACTGCGTTTAGCCCAAACTTTTAAACAATAGAGCTAAACTTTCCAAACCAAGCACGTGGTGATTGCTTGAGATCATATAGAGACCGATGCAATTTGCATACCATACCAGACTCCCCCTGAGCAACAAATCCAGGAGGTTGCTCCATATAAACTTCTTCCTCAAGATCACCATGTAGGAAGGCATTCTTGATATCCAATTGATGAAGTGGCCAATGACGAATGGCTGCTATGGCAAAGAAGAGGCGAATAGTAGTGGACAAATGAGGATGACCAAGTCGATCATGTAGCACCTTAGGATTAGGAGCAACAACACAAGACACCCTTGGACGAGATCCAAAATGGTATAATCCACCAGCTTCATATCCTTCTCCAATCTGTCTTCCCGACCCACGCTCCTGTATAACAAAAGATTTGTGATCAAAGGTTATTGAACAATTTAACATTTTAGTCAATTGGCTTAGGGAAATTAAATTAAAAGGACAATTAAGGACAAAAAGGACAGAGTTGAGATTTAGGGAGGGAGACAAGGAAACATGACCAACCCTTGGAGGAAGTTTTAGAACCATTTGCAAGGATTATGAAATGAGGTTTTTCTCGAAAGGAAATAGATAAGAACAAAGAGATATTACCAGAAATGTGATCAGAAGCACCTGAGTCAATTACCCATGAATTTTGACCTTCCATGGATTGAGAAACGTAGGTTGTTGATGTACTTGGAGATTGAGATGGTTGTGACAAGCTGTTAGACTTTAACCTTAGATACTCTTGATATTCATCCTCAGTGATCTTAGTAGTGGAAATTTCACTCTTCGAATTCGAAGTGCAAGTTTTAGTCTTTGAAATATTGGCAGTTTTGGAAGGGAAACCATGTAAGGAGTAGCAATTCTCTTGAGTGTGACCCATCTTTTTGCAATATGTGCATTGACGCCCCTGACCTCCTCGTCCTCCTCTTCCTCGTGTGACAGCCATGACAGATGGCTCCAGTAGTTCATATGCTTCCTGAGTTTGAGATACCGGGACACGCAGAAGGCGAGTGGTCAATGTTTCCATGGAGGGGACCTCATGACTGGTTAGAAGTTGATCTCTAAGATGATCATAATCGGGATGCAGGGCACGAAGAATCAACACCATATAAAATTTGTCTAGTTTCTTCTTGATATCCTCTAATGGATCCGCTTCCAAAAACATCCTGAGTTCTTCGACAGTAGATTGGGCTTCAGCCATGAAAGACATCATATCATGGTTTGTCATTTTAAGAGTTGCAAGTTTGTTTGTGGTGTCATAGAGACGTTGAATATCGTTGGCATAGATGTTTTGAGCTTTCTTCCAAAAAGAGTGACAAGTTTTGAAAGCCCTCAGAGATATAAGAAGTCTAGGTTCCACTAATTTCCATAATAGGGCACACAATAGGAAATATGCTTGTTTCCACTGATCAGCTTTTTCGACATGCACATGGCTTTCATCTCGCTCAAGGTGATCATAATGCCCTTGGTCAAGGAACCACATTTCAATGGCAGCAGACCATGATAGATAATTTTTTTCATTTAGCTTCTTAGAGGTAATTGATGGACTTTCGGAGAAAGAAAGAGTATTGTTAGACGCCATCTTTGAAATAAGAAAACCCTATGGGTTTAGATGAATGAAACTGTGATGGTCGACGACGGTGAATGCCAGCGACTGTGGACAGTCGGCAATGGTGGGCGACGATGGTGGCCGGTGACAGCGGATGGCCGGCGGCGGTGGCCGGAGACGGTGGTCGGCGGCGGCGGACGGGCGGTGACGGTGCCAGCGGCCGGAGACAATGCCGGCGACGGTGGCCGGAGACGATGCCGGCGACGGTGGCCGGAGACGATGCCGGCGACGGTGGCCGGTAGGTGGCAGCCAGCAACAAACAGTGGCGGACAGCAACACCGGGCAGATGCGAGAGAGAAACCAGAGCGGGATCGACCCGCTCTGATACCAAGTTGAATATAGTGAAAACTCCCTTGTGTTCAATACACATAGGGTTCTCTATTTATAATAGAAGAAGTATGGGCTAAGCCTAAAATACAAATAAGAAATAACAACAAACTAAATACAAATAACAACAAACTAACTAATAAAGATAAAAGATAAAGATAATATATTTAACAATTACAAACATGAATATATAAACTATTTTTGTGTATCCCTTCTCAATCTCTCGTTAAGACAGAGAATTGGAATACTCTATAATTATTATTTTTAACTAGAAACGCATATTATAGATGTGAACAAGATTAGCTTTTTAAGAGAAGAGCTTAGAAATCACGCAATAGAAAAATAATATATTCAAGCATAAGCAAATAAGAGCATATATAAAAACATAAGTTTAAGGTGGTTTGACACATAAGCCCTATGTCAATGAATAAACAACTATTCAAGTCCCATATACATCTAAGAGACCTATTGAATAGTGTTAATCACTCTCGCATAAACTCTTTATATTAACTTTTAGTTGAGTTTAAACAAAATTAACACAATTAAAGTTTTTGTATTACGAGTGTAGCTTTTTTTTTCTTATTGTACTAAAAACGAATTATTATTTTGATACTTGTTGTATTGAACCAACTAATTACCATTGTGATAATAAGTCAATTATTAGTATTACTCATAATCTAGTTAACATGATAGTGTTAATGTGTATAAATGTAATTGATTATGTCTCTGATAGATCATTTTATACCTTTTAGATAGTTGTTAGGAATCCCTTTATACCTTTTAGATAGTCCTTAGGAATTCCCTATGGTTACTCCTTATAAATTGGAAATCTCATATAATCTCTCCCTTTATTGTATATCTCTTGGAAACTCCCACATTAATGTAAATATATGTTATACCACCTATTTAAGAAAGGAGAGTTGTAGAATACAAGCAAGCTTTTCCAAACAAAGAAATTGTGTCATATATGAGCCTCTCTTTTGCCTTGATATTTTGACATGGAATTAGAGCTTGGTCTTTGAATCATGGTCTTCTCTTGAGTTTTAATCTTGTATTCTTATAGGTGTCTTCAGGTTGGAGCAAACACCTATTTTGGGCGATTGGGATCTGCCACAATCATCTTCTTCGTGAGTTTTGTGTTGATCCGAAAAGTTGTGAGTTTGCTGCAAATAGTAAGTATTGGAACACGACAATTTGAAAAGCAACAAATCAGAAACCCTAATTAGAGGTTTATTTTTTCTTCATCATGTCTTGTTATAAATTTGAATCCTATCTTGTTTGGTTTAATGGAAAAAACTATTCTACTTGGCAATTTCAATTCAAACTATTTGTCCAAGGCAAAGATTTATGTGGTCATATTGATGGTAAAATTTTAGCACCTACAAGACCAGTAGATTTGACAAAATGGAAAATCAAAGATGCCCAAATCATGATCTGGATACTTAAGTTTGTTAAGCCTCATTTTATTCTTAATTTGCGACCTTATAATAGTGCTAATGACTCGTGGAATTATTTGAAAAAGATTTATCATTAGAATAACACAATTTGGAAGTTTCAATTAGAGTATGAGGACTAATTTCACACAAGGATATTTCTAAATTGATATATATATATATATATATATATATATATATCAATTTAGGAATATTTTTTGGTGTTCAAAATCTTTGAACTAAATATTTCAATATTATTTATGCTAGTATTTCTTGTGTAGTACTTTTTGTTGTCGAAACGGTACATGAGACCAACAAGAGAGTTCAATTTTTTTTGATGAAGTTGCAATCTAACTTTGAAGCCACTTGTTCTAATTTGATGGTAAAATTTTAGCACCTACAAGACCAGCAGATTTGACAAAATGGAAAATCAAAGATGCTCAAATCATGACCTTTGGATACTTAAGTTTGTTAAGCCTCATTTTATTCTTAATTTGCGCCCTTATAATAATGTTAATGACACGTGAAATCATTTGAAAAAGATTTATCATTAGTATAAAACAACTTGGAAGTTTCAATTGGAGTATGAAGACTAATTTCACACAAGGATGTATATCAATTGAGGAATTTTTTTTTTGTATTCAAAATCTTTGGACTGAATATTTCAATATCATTTATGCTAGTATTTTTGGTGTAGTCCTTTTTGTTGTCGAAACGGTGCATAAGACTAACAAGAGAGATCAATTTTTGATGAAGTTGCAATCTAACTTTGAAGCCACTTGTTCTAATTTGATGAACTGCTACCCAATGCCAACTTTGGATGCTTGCTTGGGTGAACTTCTTTGCGAGGAATAATGCATAACAACTCACACGACCATGGAACATAACACTAGTTCTACTGCTCCTATTAATGTAGCCTATGCATCACAAGGGAAGAATGAAACTAGAGATGTGTGATTTGTCCAATGCTACAGTTGCAAAGGATTTTGTTATATTACGAAGGCTTGCACACAAAAGTTCTGTAACTACTGCAAGCAGTGAGGGCATATTTTCAAAGCTTGTCCAATTCGTCTTAGAAAGAAGCAAGGAACTGCTTATCATGCCTTTGTTGGTGCTTCGAGTTTTGCTACATTGCCTACTCCAGTTTCTATTCTTACGCCTCCTATAAATACTCTTACTCTGGAAATAGTACAATAGATGATTATTTTTACTTTTTCTGCCTTTTGTCTTTTAGGTAATACTCACGTTCTTCTTAACCTTGGTACCTTGATTCTGGAGCATTTAATCATATGATAATTATTTTGTGTCTTTACCCAATGTGAAAATTTATGATGGCAATCAGCAAATTCACACAGATGATGACACCTCCTTACCAATTAGTGTTATTGGTGACATTTCCCCTTCTTTGCCTAATATTTTTGTGTCTCCCAGTCTTTTTACAAATCTTATTTTTATTGGCCAATTAGTTGATCACTTTTATAATGTTCAATTTGTTGGGAATCCAAGTGTGAGTCTAAGTCTCACATTGGATAGAAATGAGAAAGTAGAGTACCTTATAAATATGAAAGACCCATTAACCCATTGCCTTAAGGTTTTGGGTAGAGAGTGGTGTCAATCCTTTATATAGTTGGCCTTAGATGTTATTGGTGTTTGTGTAACCCACAGGTAACCTCCTCCTCGATAGACCCAACACAATTATCTCGTTCTAATTGTGTTATGCAGGATCAAGTGTCCAGGAAGATCATTCTAAAAAGGTCTAAAGTAGGACAACTCATTTTGCTATGCTTATCTTCTTCCATATATTATCCTATTTTTTTCTTGTTTGTTTAGATGATAGATAACTGAATAAAATATGGCATAATCGTTTACGTCATACAAATTTTCATGTACTTAGTACCTTGTTTAAATCTAGTTCTTTGGACAAAAAAAATTCATTTGCTTCTTTTAATTGTACTACATGTAAACTTGGTAAAAGTAAAACTTTATCATTTCCTCTTAATGCATCTCGTGTAAATCATTGTTTTGACATTATTCATAGTGATGTTTGAGGGATTTCCTTAGTTGTTTCTCATGCAAGTTATATGTATTTTATTACATTCATTGATAACTACAATAGATTTACTTGGGTATATTTTGTTCGGTCTAAGGCAAAAGTTTTTTGTTTTTCAATGTTTTGTCTAATTGCTTGAGGCTTAACGTCTAATGTTTTTCACAATTTTCTTCAAAATGGGGTGATTATATCTAAGTGTTCTTGTCCTTCCACACCACAAAAAATTGGTGTTGTTGAAAGAAAGAATGACCACCTTCTTGATGTTGTACGCATTCTTCTACTTGAATCCTTTGTTCCTCTTCGTTTTTGGTGTGAAGCTCTTTCTATCGATGTTCATCTAATAAATTGGTTACCATCTCCTACTTTACATAATCTTTCTCCTTTTTCTAAGTTTGAGCATTCTCCTTCATATTGATATTCGTACTTTTGATTGTATGCTTTTAATAAAAAAACTATGTTTATTATGATCTTAAGTACCATGGCATTAGACTTTCTAGGACTTTGAAAATTAGTATTTCTTTCCATCACATGTTGCATCTTGTTGAAATAGCTTGAAAATCCATGTAATCACTACGTTTAAGGCTGGAGTTTGAGTGTTAGATAGCCTCTGCCCCTAGTTCTCTATCCAACTAGCCCAAGACAAAGCTTTTTACCTTTTAGTCTTCCTATTGTACCAACCTTCATATATATAAATACGGAACTATGAGAGGGGTTCTTTAAGTCCTCTAAAAATATATTTCTCTATTTTAATCTCAATTTGGTATCAGAACAGGTCATCCAACTATGGTTTCAATCTCATCTCATCCCTCATGACTATCATTATTGTCTGCATCTGTCCGACATCGTTTGCCACTTTTTGCGGCTTTCCAGCCCCTTTCTAAAATTATCCACTGTTGGTTGAAGTTGTCCAACACTATTACCCATTGTTCTCTGTCAGTCCACCGTTGTCCGCCGTTGTTTGCCGCAATCCACTGTCACAGTTTCGTCTGGTGACCACTGAATTTGGATCACCTTCCCAAGCAACGACCAACCCCATTGGTACGAGGGCCGGTTCTCTACCAAGTGTTGCTACACACTGTCTTTGTCCATTTCTCCCAGGCACATACAGTTCACATGTCGCCTTCTACTTATTAGAACATCACCACGCCACCTCTATAGTTGTTGTTGGTCCCTCCTCTCTTTGTTCTGACCCTCAAAAGTTCATTTCAATGAAGTCTAAATCTAATTACTTCTGAGAAGCTAAGTGAAAAAAAAATTATATCTTGGTTTATTGCCGTTAAAATGTGGTTTTTTGGCCAAGGACATCATGATCACCATGAACAAGATGGAAGTCATGTGCCTACTGAAAAAGTTGAACAATGGAAACTAACAGATTTCCAATTGTGTGCCCTGTTATGGCAATCAGTGGAACCAAGACTTGTTATGTCCCTTAGAGCTTTCAAAATTTTTTACTCCTTTTGGAAGAAAGTTAAAAACATTTATTCTAATGATATTCAATGACTCTATGATATGGCAAACAAGCTTGCATCTCTTAAAATGACAGACCATGATATGGTATCATTTATGAAGCCCAATTTGTTGTCGAAGAACTGAGGATATTTTTGAAAGTCGAATCGTTAGAGGATATTAAGAAGAAATTGGACAAATATTATATGGTGTTGATCCTTCATGTCCTACATCCAGACTTTGATCACATAAGAGATAAACTTCTGACCAGTCATGAGGTCCCTTCCATGGAAACTTTAACCACACGCCTTCTTTGTGTCTCGATGCCTCAAACTTAGGAAGCTTATGAACTAGCGGAACCATTTTTCATGGTTGCCACATGAGGAAGAGAAGAATGTGACACTAAAGGAGAAGGACGTGGGGGTCAGGGGTGACCTCAGTGCACATACTGTAAAAAGGATGAGTCACACCCAAGAAAATTGCTACTCCTTGCATGACTTTCCTTCCAAAACAGTTAATATCTCTAAGGTTGAAACTATCAATTCCAAGTTAAAAAAGGATGAATATCAACAATGTCTACGGTTAAAATCTAACAGCTTGGCACAAACATCTCAATCTCCAAGTACATCAATAACTCACATTTCGTAATCCATGGAAGGTCAAAATTCATGGATAGTTGACTCGAGTGCTTCTGATCACATCTCAGGTAATACCTTCTTGTTTTGAACCCTTTTCCTTTCATGAAAAACCTCATTTCATAACATTTGCAAATGGCTCTAAAACTTTCTTAAAGGGAGTCGGTCAAGTCTTCATGTCTTCATCTCTAAATTTGAAATTTGTCTTTTTTGTCTTAATTGTCCTTTCAATTTAATTTCCTTAAGCCAATTAACCAAAACATTAAATTGTTCAAGCCTGGTTTATCGTCATCACCCTTCTGGTACCCTTCATGCTTGTGTTCCTACACTAGATCTTGTCACGTTTATTCTACCTTTTTGTTGTTCAAAGCCCCTAATTGGTATGGTGTTTTTACGCCTCTCTCCTTATCAACTACTTTGTCTTCCATTTTTCATCCTTCTAGTTATACATGGGCTAAGGAAAATCAATGTTGGAAAAAGGAAATGCAAGAAAAACTACAGGAACTTCAAGAAAATCACACTTGGGACATTGTGTGTTGTCCTTCCACAGTTAAACCTATTGGAAGTAAATGGGTTTGCTTCATCAAGCTTCACTTTAATGGTTTTTTATATTCTTACAAAGCTCGATTAGAAGCTCTTAGTAATAAACAAGAGTATGGGATTGATAAATGAGGAAACATTTGCTCCCATTGTCAAGATTATTACAATTCGAACAATTCTTGCTATTACTTCTCAATCTTAGCCATTGCATCAAATGGATATGAAGAATGTTTTTCTTCACGATGATGTCAAAGAGAAAATCTACATGAAACTTCCTTTTGGTATGCTACCTTGTTCTATTGATGATTGTAAACTATGATGTTCTTTGTATGGACTTAAACAGGCTTCTCAGACTTGGTTTGAGAAGTTTCGTACTACACTACTTAAGTTCTCCTTCACCCATAGTCAATATGGCTATTTTATTTTCTTTCACAAGTCTCCCACTAGTATAGTTCTCCTTTTTTTTATGTGTGGTTTCATCATCACAGGAACTGATCATTGGTTAATTACTAAGCTAAAAATTGAGCTGCATGCAACATTTCATATGAAAGATCTTGGACAACTCCCATTTTTTTAAACAAAAAAAGTACATTTAAATTTGATCAAATTGGCGGATTTAGATGGAATTACTTCAGTTGATACTCTATGGAGTAAATGTTAAGCATAGGAAAGATGAAGAAGATCTTTTGCTAGATCCCACTATCTATCAGCGTTTGGTAGGAAGCCTTATCTACTTAACCAATACTAGACCTGACATATTTAATGTTGTCTCCTTGTCATATTCACTTTGTTGTTGTTCGTCGCATTATATGATACCTTACACGTGGGATATTTTTTTCCTATGGACTCATCTTTACAGCTTATGGTATATAGTGATGTTGAGTAGGCAAAATGTCCAAATACTCGTAGGTCTACTACATGTTGGTGTATGTTTCTTGGTGATGCCTTAATTTCTTATAAATGTAAGAAACAAGATCGTGTTTCTAAATCTTCTACTAAGGTTGAATATCGTGTTAATGAGTATAATTGTAATTGATTATGTCTTTAATAGATTATTTTATAACTTTATAGATAGCCATTAGGAAACACAACAATTACTCCTTGTAAATAGGAAATCTTTTATAATCCCTCCCTTTATTATATATCTCTGACGTTAATGTAAATATATGTTATGCCACCTATTTAAAAAAGGAGAACTATAGAATATAAGCAAGTTTTTCTAGGAAAATAAATTGTGTCATATAGTATGGTCTCTTTTATCTTGATATTTTAACAAATATGGCCAAATACACTGAGATAGGTAAACACTATATTAAAGATAAATTGAACAATGGCCTTATTACTACTTATGTTTGGGCTTTAGTTAAAAGATCTTATTATCAAAGGCATTCCCATTAAATGATTTCATGATCTCATGAATGCTGGGAATGATAAATATTCATTCATTAGTGTGAAGGGAGTGTTGATAGTTGGATGTTAAGTGTGCTACTAGAAGTTGTTAGAAGATTTTAGATATTTATTTGTAGTCATTACTTTAAGGTTTAAGTTCTCTCTATATATAAAGACTAATGTATTGTTTCAAATCAATCAATTGAATACAAATCTTCTTTCTTTCTTATTAATCCTTTTAAGTCTTATTTTATTTCTCCTCCAATATACTAAGTTTCCACCAAAAAATATCACTCTTCACTTGTTCTTTCTCTTCCTATTTTGTCTCAAATATATTTTACATCATATTATCCCTGGAATTTAAAGGTTTCTTGTTCCTTAAAGATTAGTAGCATATATTAAATAATGAAAGATGCATTAAATTGCAATAAGATATGCTTCTCTTAGGTTAAATTGAAAACAAACACATAAACAAACATTGAACATCATGTTTGGCCTATACATTATTAAATATAGAAGTGAACCCATTTGACCATAGATTGTGCTATAGACTTTGCTTTAACATTTTTAGAACTTCCTTGACATAATTCATTTAATGTGTATCTACTTGTTTTATTTGTAAACCCAAGAAGAATCTTAGTTCTCCCATCATACTCATCAAACTCTTTATTCTCTGTGGATGCCTTAGCACAAATTTGTTTCTCATAACCTTACGTATTCGTCTAACTTCTTTGAATAACCATTTGGCACAAACTATTGAATTGTCCTTGGTGGACTTACAAGTACTAATATGTTATTTTTCTAGAAATGGTCAAGCTCTTCTCACATAGTCTACACTTAGCTTTCATCATTTAATGTTTTGTTGGCATTTGCTCGGCATGATTTCAAATATCAAGGTAGATTTATCTTTTTAGGGAATCTCTTTCATATGTCTTCTTTTGGATTTTGCTAGGATAGCATCACCAAACAATTTTTTACAAGTTCTAAGTTATATCTACTTGGTTATTTTTCCTTAAACATCTTTTGGGTGTTTAAAAACTTTTATGTTTATATTTATTCTTCGTGGTTGTTCTAACAAATTAAGATCCACAAAAGAATGATAATTTCTTGTCAGGCACATGGTAATTTAATTTAATATGAATGACTTCTTAACTATGGACATTCCAAAGTTATATTTTCTATCACTCTTAAACGTTTTATAGTATCCAAGCAAAATTTCTTATCACTTATGTAATCAAAATTTCTAGGACTCTTCGTGGTATTGAGAATGAAACATTGAATTTTGAAATGATGGACATGCAATATGTTGGGTTCTTGTAGCTTTCCACAATTCATAAGGAGACTTTTTTTTATTAATTGTTTAATGTAAATTTTGTTTCATAAATAGTAAGTCATGTTAATTACTCTCCCTAGACATGCAAGAGTAGAGTTTGCATTCAATATCGTTCACGTCATTTATAAAAAAGATCCATTTTCCCTCTCTACAACACTATTGAGGTGTCTTTGTAGTTGAAAAATTATTATTGATGCCATAGTTTTAACAAAAAGCTCAAAAGTTTTCAACTTTAAATGTTTCTCCATAATCACTTCTAAAAGAAACAATTGATAGATCTTCTCATTTTGAACATGTTTACAAATTTGGCTAAGACTTTGAAAGCCTCATCATTGTGATTCAAGAATTTCACTCATGCTTATCTAAAGTAATAGTTTATGATAACTACATTGCATTGTTCATCTAAATGTAGTATTGGTAAACAAGTCCAAGTGTATCAACTCGAGGTATTTCATTGGAAACGTGTTTATAATTTTAAAAAATGTTAACTTTTTTGTCTTTTACACATGCTTTACAAAGAAAATTGTCTCTGAATAACATTACTAGTAAAACCCTTACAAGGTTGTCCTTTTGTTGTTTTGAGAGTAACTTTGAACTATCAAGATCATAATTTCTATGTTAAATTCAATTATCTTCCATAATAGTCATAAGACATGCAACTTCTTGAGTTGATAACTCATTCTTGCCAATCTTATAAAATTTACATTGTTTACAATAAATAATTTAGTCACATTATAATTTTTAACTACACATTGGTCTTTATTGAAAACATCACAATCATTATCATATACAATTGACTAATACTAAATAGGTTATGCTTTACGATTTTTACTAAAAACACTTTTCTAAGGGAATGTAAATGTTTCATACTTATTTGACCAATTCCTATACTTTGTTTTTGTTGGTTGTCTTCGAATACGACTTTGCCTCTTGTTCTTATTATTTGTAGTAAACATCCACTAATAGGTACCATGAATAAAATTGTTTTGTTACTACTGAGCACATATCTAAGGAATTATTCCTTTTTTAGACTCATGGTATTACGTCCCTTTATGTATGTCTTTGTGGTTCCTTCTTTGAAATACCTTTAGACGATGTAGTATGATGACACATGCTATTCAATATGAAAATGTTGTTTCTCATATCCAATCTCATGGGTCTTTTTTATTTTCTTACAAGAAGATCAAGAAACTTCTCACCTATACAATATTGGAAAAGAACTTTACTTAATAAAGTATTTTCAGTTAGATTGTTTATTGTCTCACTAGCTTCTTCCACTTTGGAACAATTTCTAAGACTTTTAGTTTTCAAAAGCAGCTTCCTTTTTTAATTTTTCAAAGTTTGTGCTTTAAGTTTAAAGTTTCTGTTTCAGACTCTTGATCTTTTCTTAGTTTTTCATTTTTGTATAAAAGGTTTTCCTTGATAAAATCATCCAGTATTTCAAGTTTAGTTTTCAAAAGCTCTAGCTCTTTAGAAACATTTTTTAAATCTTTACAAGACATTTCAAAGCATTAGTTATTCTAGAAGTATTGGAAATAACTTCATAATATTCTTGAGTAATGGAATGAATATCATTAAATTCTACCTCATCATCAAAGTCTTCAAAATGTTGATAAGACATTGTGGTTTCCATAAAAACCAACATGGATTTCTTCCGTTTTCTAATCCTTAGGTTTAGAGAAGTATAAGATCTTCATTTATATACACAGAGCTCTTTTTCTTGAAGATCTTTCTCTTCTTTTCTTTATCTTGATGAAAACATTATGATTTGAAATATTCTAGCTTCTTGTAGTCATAGCATATGACTTTTTCCTTTTTCTCCTTGGATTCCTTTGGGTTGTATCTTCTCCCTTCTCTGAATTCACCATGCTTTTTAAGGATCCGATTGAACCTGTGTAAGGGTATGAGGAATTATCTACAACTTATAGCTTCGTCGATGATGTGTTTTATATGCTTTACTGAGGGTTGGAGATTTAACTATGGAACATAATATATCTCTATAAGTTTGGATAACGAACACTTGGAAGTTTTGGCCTACATATAAAATCATCAAGAATTTAACTATGGGCTACTTGTGTGGAAAGTAAATACTAATGTTCATAACATCCCCTTAAATCTTTCAACTTTGAGAAACAATGCTTTTTATTTTTTTCGGTTTTGCCAAGCTAAGACATGTCTAAACTTTATTTTTTGGTTTTCACAGATACCAATTTGCTGTCTGAAAACGAAATATTGAACACAAACATTATATGTACAATCTCTGTAACGAGACTACACAAATTTTTACTCTCGGTTCAAATGCTTGTGAATTATATTACAGGAGACCACACAAACGTGGTCTTGAGCATAGATGTCTTCCATTAGCTTTGACAATTGCCATAACACCAGCAGTTATTCCAGCACAGAATACAGTAGAAACATAATGGTGTGTATTTCGGCCAGCTATAAAATAAATATGACAATTAGAAAAATGAGAAAACAAATAAGAAAAAGAAACAAACATCCCTTTTTGTGAGATGCAAGAAACACAAATTATATACCTTGCTGTAAAGTGAAGGTTGTTGCTGTCAAACCTCCAATTATCAAAGCTGATGCAACAGGAAGATACTGCATGTATACAGTTTTCCATAAAACATGTCAATGAAGTCTGATGTAATTTTCCGTCCATAAAAACTATTTAAATTTACATGTGCTGAAATGGCTTGTTGAATTTAGAAGTGTGTATTCTTTCCATGACTAATTAGTACACAAGATTGTATGATGAAACAAACAATCTGTTTTGTCATCAAATCATCACATAACTGCCAAGGATCAATCAATGTCACAATTCACTTGAGCCAAAACATGTTCTCCAAAAACTGAAACAAGTTCTACATTGTTCCATCCTTCTACCATTTGGTGCTAGGTGAGATTATTGACATCCTAGATGATAAGGTCTCATCCTAAGCCAACCTAGATATGATAGGTTTATTTGATGAATATGGGCGACTATTTTTTTTTTTCCAACCAGTTCAAGGTTGTCTTGTTTGCTTTCCAGGATGTTGGTATGTAGAAAATAGAAAGATGAGGCCCTGACTTACCGTTAGAGGTTCAAAGTTATTTGACTGGAAAGGAGAAGGAACGTTTCTGCTGACATTATAGTGACCACTTATGAGATCAAGGGCATCCTGCAAAAGATATGAAACATATATAAGAACTTTGAGAGTGAATTGCCTCTGTTTAAATGAGTTAAACTATAATGCACACAAATGAAGATTGCCTGCCGAATTCCATCATGGAAGTTATTCAAGTAATATCGGGAAAGCGCGCTCACTCCATCTTTAATCATTCCAGATATTGTTTGTTTCCCATATCTGCACATTATTTCCAGAATGTATCAATATCACTGAAGGGAAACATAGCAACACAGGACTTTCAGAACCAAAAGTTCCATACCTAACTAAGTCGCCTTTTAGGGCATGAGTCCCAGCATACTCAAGGCTTATCTCATCACCTTGCTCTGCCCACACTAAATAAAGTATATAGATGTCAAGTAAGTAGGGTAATGATTTATAAAGAAGGCAAGAACCTATCAGGAAATTCCTTACGTATTCTAAATTTTCCATATTCCTCTTCGAACATTGAAATGCACTCAGAGGAAGTCAGAACTCCAATCCTCTGCAACTGAAGATTTAATGATTTCTGGGCCAGATAACACTACAAATAACATAAAGATAATCATATCAGAAACGGATTAAGAAAAGAACAAGTCCTAGCATTCAATTATTCCCTAACAACAAACCTGAGTAACATTTGTTCTATCAAGGGAATCAATGCAGTTTGCTCTGAAAAGTCCTCTCTGCTCTTCTAGTACATTTCCTTGTCTATCTATTAAGAAATATCTGCTCAGCTGAAATAGCAATAATTAAAAACCTGAATTATAGATTTGCCAGTATACCTGGATTGTGGCAACTAGCTATTAAATTAGTATATATAACTTACTTTTTTCCGTTACCTTTGTTTTTCAAAATCCACTGAGATTTCATCATATAGGATTTTCAGATTATCAAAGTTTGAGCTCCCACAGTAATGATGAAAATCAAAAGGAACATATCTGCCATAATCCATCATAGTAAAAATAGAAAGTTAAAAGAAAAATGAAACTAGGACACAGAACAATCAAGAACACAAACATTTTTAAGATATAATACAGACAAAGCAAAGTTTATAATTTCATGGATATAAAACAAGTGTAAGCAGAAAAAAACAAATTATGTTTAAATTATCACCTTGCGTTTTGCTGTGTTTGCATTTCAGCAGCATATGCTGCACTTAGTTGACCTTCTTCACCATGCTATTACAGGAAAATTAAAAAAAAAAATTGCTCAAAATAATACGCAAAAAAGTAACAAGCAATTAGAAAGGGAATATATGATGGAGAAACTGGTTGATGATTATTATATCCATAAGGACATATTAACCAAACTCAGCCAAACTTAAAAATTTGGAGCAAAAGAGGGATTCTGGAAAGAAAAAGAAAACTTGCAACAAATCTTAAAAATCATTTTGTTAGTTTAAATAGAAAGAGAGAAGAATGAAGCCATACTTTATCAGTAAGATCAAGTGCTACAATCTCTCCGTATCTTTGCATGAGATCATGGAAATGACGCTCCACGATCTTGGGCTAGAGGAGGAGTGGAAGGGGAAAAACAAAAGGAAACATGTATTAATTTAAGTCTCGTGATAAAACTGCTAAATTTCTGACAGAATTGAGAGGTAAAAGTATACTGTTTCCTCGTGACTAATAACCCTAAGGTGCGGTTTATAGCTTAGATCAACGATCTGTTCCCAAAGAATAGGAATTGAACCTCGAACCTGTGAAACAATCAGTTGAAGTACAAATCACAAATTGGGGATATTGATATTTGTGTGTAAGTGTGTTGTTGGAATTTTGTGACTCAAACAGCATGTGATTGAAGGAGTCAGACCAGTTAAATAAAAATATATTCCTATCCTATTTTTTAGGAGGATTTTATGCATTATTTAATTAATTAGTTTAGGAGATATTTCTCAAAGTCGATTACAAATTCTGTAGTATAAATATTTATTGTTTATGCTCAATAAAAGAAATCAGTTTCCCTATCATTCTTTTGTCTCTTATACGTTAAAACCCAACATGTGTGAACAAAGTGAAGCATCCGTGTGATGGATTGGTTTTCAGTAGCCATTGCAGCCAAAATAGAAAATTTTCATGTCCAATTGCAGTGCTACCATGATAGGCTTCAAAGACTAATATGTGCCCCTGAACCAACATTGTTTAGAAATATGTTGAAAGTCTTAGGTCGACTAGAGATAAAACTAATTTAGAATATATATATATATATATATATATATATATATATATATATATATGGATATAAACCTCACTTTACAAGTTGGTTTTGTGGAGTTGAGTTAGATTTAAAATTCACTTCAGACCACCCATTAATGTTTAGTTTCACGCACGATATCTATATATAGAAGCTGATTTTGTAGGGTTGACTTAGACTTAAAGTCCACTTTTTAACAAAATATTTGGGCAAAATTGTTAATTTCACATTTTCTATGTTCCCTATGTTTTAACCTCAGTTCCAAGACCATCTTTTTTTCCTGTGTTCCTGTCTTTCTTCATTTTTAGACTTCCTAGTTCCCTTTATGCTAATTTTTATCAATTTTGGTATGTTCTTTTTCTACCAATTTCATCATCATTCATATTTTAATTCATTATGTTCTTGTTGCTCCAAGATTAATGGTGATTGTGTGTAAACTGTGGCTTATTATGTATCATGATTTTTTCTGAGTATTGATGTGTAGTATAAATTATATAGTTTGTATTTTAATATTTATTATTGTTAATGTGTATCAATGTAATGGATTATGTCTTTAATAAATTATTTTATACCTTTTATAGATAGCCATTAGGAATCCCCGGCAATTACTCTTTGTAAATAGAAAATCTCCTATAATCCCTCTCTTTATTGTATATTTCTTATAATCTCTCACATTAATGTAAATATATGCTATGCCACTTATTTAACAAAGGGTGGTTGCAGAATACAAACAAGCTTTTCCAAAACAAAGAAATTGTGTCATATAGTATGCTCTCTTTTACCTTGATATTTTGATAATTATTGCATTCATTCCTCTTTCCACTATAACAGCTTCAAAACTAGTTGCTATATATACATACATACACATACTTCTATTTGTATGAATACGAAAGCACTGTTAAATTACATTGGCTAACGATACCTAGATGAAGAAGTACGGAACCCTTATCCCTACCGAAACTAATAGAAAATTTTAAAATCTTCAAAAACACAAAGCTATGTTTGTAAAGCAAATAAAGCAGTTAATCTCTATCTTTTGAACATTATATTACTTATTATCTATATTCAAAAATTTGAAAATTCATGAAAATGAAGCAATCAAAATCCTTCAGAATGTTTGGAAATAGTACAAATTCTCAGAAACCCGGACAACATGCTAATAAAAAATAATCAGCAGTGCAAAGAAATTATTGAAAGGAATTGCTGGAAATACTGATTAATGTATAGTAATACCTGCAAAAATGAGAACTTGAATTCTTCAGTTTCAAGCAACTGTTCGGTTTCAATAAAGTTAGCAGTGTCACCTTCAAAGTTAGCTCCTCTTCTCCACATTCTTGTTCCTACGTCATCATATTGCTGTGTTATAATGAGATTTTTCTACAAACATATAATAACTTTATTATAAGAAGCTTTTTTGGACATTGTACCTAGACGCCGTGTACATCTCCTTGAAAATAATGTTACCATAGCATTTGAATCTTTCAGCTTTAGCTGTGCTCTTTGGAAGCTTAAGCCCAGTTAAGGGGGAACATAGCTGGCTTCTTAAACTAAACAAATGCTTCATTTTTATCATATTTTTGGTAAAGACAGAATGTGAAGAACATATGCACACACACACACATAAAGAGAAATGGTGCAGGGAGGGGAATTGGAGCAGAGGCAATTTAAACTTCAGGATATTCCCTTGCATTATGGGCACGATGAATCTGTCAAGCTGCCATCATAAAGATAGTTGTTAAGGAGACTACCTAATGATCATGCTAAGAATGAAAAAAAGGAAGCTCATTGAAACTTTAAACCCTATTTCTTCACAAACAAAATATTTCCCTTTACTAAAACTAAAAGTACTTCTACTTTATAAATAGGAAGAACTGTCAAATAGTCTAACCTTATACTCAATAAGCTCTTCCAAAAGATGTTTGTTCCAGACAAATCGAGGGTCAGCCTGAAATACAAATAGAAAATTGTAACCTAAAACTTTCATCAAGTTTCTACTAATAATTGCGTTAAATAATGCGACCAAGAAGCCTTTATTTGATCTTTCCTATTGTACAATTAAATGCATCAAAGAAATGGTCCAACAAAAAACATGATAACATGTTGATTCTCCCAGGGGTCAAGAAGTGTGGAAGAGTACTACAAATAAATGTAGGTCGCTATGGCAAGGTTCATCCATGACTTGGATATGGATATTCTAAAGCTAGTCCACCAAGCCACAGAGGTGGAGCTTCAACCTCAAAGAAGGGGGGAATACAAGAAGTCCTTTCATCCAAGCACTTCCCAACCTTGGAAATAAGAAAAGAGGTATGCAGGTAATCACTCTCCTTCTAATCCTTCTTCCTCATCATTTCCTTTAAATGATGTTAGAATTATTGGTTAGTGTGTGTGAGCTGTGTGTATGAGCTTAATGGTAGAATAATTACTAAGTCTACCTATGTTAGTGTAGTCAGTAAGACTAAAGTAGGGAGTAGTGTGTTGGGTTATCTATAATCATTGTACTTAGCAGTCTAGGACAGTCCCTTGACCTTCCATCTCCCTATTGTATCAACTCTTTATTAATATAAATAGTAGAACATGAGAAGGGTCCATTAAGCCCTTTAGAAATATATTTCTCTATTTTAAAATCTCAACATATAAAAAGAAGTGGACCCAGAGAAACCCAAATCCTCCTCCCATCAACATCATTCTTCTCAACCTTTTTCTCAGACACATTCAACAAGCACCCTACAAATATTACTAACTCTATTTAGTGCTTCAAAAACTATCCGATTATGAATTATCAGAATATTGAAGAGAAAAGCCTCACTTCATGGCGATACTATTTAAAGAAATAAATTTCAAATCACTTAACAATGGATTTGATAACAATTATTCCCAGAAAATCAAGAAATATGTCAACTAACCTGCTTCCAGATTGGCTTACTTGTCCACCCATCTACTAACTTGCTTCTTCTCTGCAAGCTGGTGGACATTATATTTATGATAATATCAGCCTTGGCATGATATGAATAAGATATGAATTAGGGTCTCAAACTTCTCCAGAAAAACTTCTAGGAAAGAAAAATAAGAAAAAAAAAATGAAATAAGTTTCCCATAAACTAATTTGCAGAAATTCTCCTCATATAACTTATCTAAAACATAATCTTTAACTTCTGAAAAGAACTTATTTTAGCTTACAAAGAAACTTATTTTATTTTTCCTTCCAGAAGTACTATAGATATTTGCCCAAATAATCCCTAAGATGATAATAAACCAGCAATAAGTTAGTGATTCTTACTTTAATGTAATATCTGTTTCGTAAGAATAGTACAAGCCTGGCATTGACTCCACTACTTTTAATAGGTTCAAGAAGTAAGCTTCATCCTTTTTCTGCAGAGAGGTAGTATAAGAAAGATGTATCATGTAAGTGGATCACATATACAGAATTTTAGTGATGCCTGAATGATTTATGACTTTATAAATCCTTACTTCTTGGGTAGTTGAATACCTCAAAGCATCATTACATGCAAGTACTCTCATGGACATCAAGCGATATACTGGAAAACCAAGGAAACTTCCAACTTCCTTTCGAGAGGTTATTACAATAGCATACGTTCCTATGTCCATGCACAAAACATTGAGCCTTAATGTGTATAAATGAAGTCCTGTTGTTAGACTGAGTGTTTACTGAAAAAAAGTTGGGAGTTCATCTCAATTCTTTTTACTTGCTCAGCTTCTTTACTCTAAAGCAGATTTAAGGAACATGATTTAGTCATGAAGAAGGCAACATATTAGACATGCACGCTTAACAAGAAAGGTGAAAGTATAACAATTGATGAACGGCTTCATTAACCAAAAAAAATTACTATGCACAAATATTGATTTGGAAACGGGAATTGGACTTATTTCTTCCCTGGCCAACAAACATCTCAATCAAAGTTCATCAGAAGGAATAGGACCGGTTTAGATGTTAATACCATCCAATCTAGAGCATCTTCACATGCAAAGGGACAAATGAGTCAATGTGAAAACAAAAGCAAATGCAAGAATACATAAAAAATCAACATGGTAAAAGACAAAATGTTCTCCAATTCAAAATAACCATGTTTTGTAAGAAATATACAGTAGTGCCATTGCACGGTAAAATTTGTCTGCCTGGCAGGCTTCTGGAACAGTTTTATCATAAACGAACTCAAGATAAAAGTATATAAGCATATATACTACCTACAACCAATCTTATGGTTCCCACCACACCATAAATTGTAGATGTCCTTAATGGACTTCCAGAAAGTGTGTCACCTGCAAAGAAAAAAAACAAAAATCAGAACAACGGAAATCAATACAACAAAATGATCAATATCAAATACTCTTTTCATAATATGCAACCCAGCATACATGGAGCTGAAACTAAATAAACAACTAAGATCCAACCAAACCTGAGAAGGTAGAAACAGTAACCTTTGGCTATAACTGATTCATAAATTTGCAAGTGAATATACTCAGTATATAACACTACGCACGACACAATCTTCCCTTTTTCCACAATGATAACCAACCAAACCAACTTCCACAAGCTCACTAAATAAGCATCATATCCACAATTGAACAATATAATCATCAAATTCCAAGTCCCCCTCAAAACAAGTTTCCTCTCTCAAAATAACTGAACTTTGATCGACAAGCAACAAAGTTTCAGACACATTTCCTGCATTCTCTGAGCAACCAATCACTGAGTGAAGAAACTGAAGCTCAGAAAAGAAGATTACCATCATCAAGTACATTGATGTTGCCATCAAGACGGTTAATCCGGAAGCCCTGGTTGGGGGATAGATGGGATTTGATCACGAACTTGTCCTGAAACTCGAGCAGTTCCAGCTCATCGTAAAGCTTGAATCTTTCAAGTGAACCAGGAGGGGGTTCAATGTCCATTGTCGAAGAATTGCAGAAACAAGACAACCCCAGAAGAAATTTCGCCTGACAACTTTGTTAAGACACAATATTTTGTGCTATGATGAGAAAATCACAGGGACCAAATGAGCATTTGCTCTTCAACAACCAAGAACAATTTGGTGACTTTTTGTAGTAAATTACAATCGTACCCTCTCCAAATATTCGTAACCCAATATTTTATTCGTAAGCCAGATGAACAAGTGACGTGTTAGATTTAGTATATTACAAAATCTAATCATTCATTTTTGTCAAGAATGCTCCTTCTACACCAATTAAGATAAAACAATAAATTAACAATTAATTATATTAATATTTTGATTATATTTATGCTATTTTAAGAATTTAACTATTAATATGTACTACTGTATTACTAAAACAAAGTTGCCAAATGATTTTGTTTTATGAATTGTCGAAGTGATGTTGGTCTGTCAAATGTTTTCAAAATACCTGAACTAACTGAAAAGTTTTGACAAAATAAGTTGTAAATCCAAAAAATAATCTAGTTTTAAGCTAGAATCTAATAATACATAATAAATAAGATGTATTGTAAATTTATTGTTATTAATAATACATAGTCGTAAAATAAAATATTACTAACCAGTAAAAATCATAATGTGACTTTTAAGATAGTTATCTGGAAGGCTTTTTTGGTGAATGATCATTCAAAATACTAATGGATGGATATAAATGACAGTTTTTATAGTTTCCCAATGGATTGAGATTATTTTTTTAACTCTGTTCCGTGTCCATTTTTTAATTATCAATTTTGTTCATATGAGAATAAAAAATTGTGTCATATACTTGATAAATCACTTTGTACATTTTGTTTGATATTTTATTTCATCTTAAAGCTATTTTTAAATGAATAAAACAAGCCAATATATTTTTCAATTCTTTATTTCATAATATAACAACATGAGGAGATGACAACATTGTTTGACTAAACAAAGTACAAATAAATCATTGAAGTAATGTCATTTTAAAACAATAAATTATGTTACTTTCAAAATTGTTGAACTACGTGGCAATTCCATACATAAATACAGTTCATTGACATATTACGTTGGACATTTAAAAAAATATAAATTATTGTCAAGTTATAATGCGGTAAATAAAACTTTGGTAAAATAAAAAATTAAAAAAAAAAGTAAATAAAATCAACCTTCCAAAAGGAAATTATCAAGTATGATGGATGTTTAATATAATAATCCACCTTCAAAAGACACATGGCATGTAGAAAATTCTCTTACAATAAATCCTTATGTCATTTAAACCCTTACAATAACTGTAAATAATAATAATGTATTGAATTAAATTATTTAATTAAAATATAAATTAATTTATTGAATATAAAATTAATCAAATAATTTGTAGCGGGGAGTGGAAAAAAAATTATAAGATGTAAATTAATCACGACCTGAACGAATCATGGTCATTCACCATATATATTCAAGAGTAATAAATTATTCTTTTTTCTTGTATTTGTCGTGTTTTAATAAATTAAAATAAATTTTGTCTTTAAAATATTTTCAGGTGCAATTGTCATGGACTAATTACATTTAATTGACATATTTTTGTTAAAAATATTTCACCTGTCGCATTTGAGAGTATTTGTTCGATTTGCAGCCATATTTAAAATTAAAATAATTGAAAATTCAATCTAAAAAAGTCATAAACAATTGTTTTTGCTTATTTGATTTCTTAAGAGTGTCTTGGTTTAAACTTTGATTTAAAAATAAAAATATGCCAGACTACTTATTTTATTTAAATATAATATTATATATTTTTAAGTTAATGAAGACCTAATAAATATACATCAATATATTTAATATTTTAGAACTATATTATACTTGTAATGTAGCATCTCCTTTTATCTGCTACATTAACGGTTAAATATCTCAACATACTAGTGTATTTATATTCAAAATAAAGAAAACTTCTCTTTAGATTCCATTAGGATTGAAGATTTGAAATATCACCAGGAGAGATTCAACAACTTATATATACATATACATAATTTAAGAAAAAGAAATAACAGTTAAAAAATATAATTAATTTTTTCTATTCTTAATTTATCTTTATTGACATTTGTCTTGCGACATAATTTATTTTTTATAATATTATTAAAATTGATAAATAACAATTACATAAAACAAGATACGTTAGAGTAATAAAATCTTTCATATATGTATACACTAAATTATATACATTCTTGGAGGGTCTTCAGGCCAAAGTTTATCTCCATCGGAGTTGTCTTAACTAATTAAATCAATTTAGAATCTCAACTATGAACAATAAGATCAATTGTTAATAGTTTGACTCCTTGCTTTCATGGATACTTCCATTTTCATACAAAGGGCTTCCTCTCAACTCAAATTTGGTCTAAGTTAAGTATTTATTATTCTTCTCAATCAAGGGAAAAGATAAAAAAAAAAATAGAATAAATATGTTTTCAGTTCTTAAACATGGATGCAAAATTAGAATTCGTCAATGTCTCAAAACTTTAACATATCAATTATTAGCTCTAATGGTAGAAGATAACTATATGACACCATGATAGTGAGTTCAGGTACAACTTGGCATATGACTTCAAATCGAGATTAGTTTTACACTTACGAACCTATCTTAGGTGAATCTATGTTCATGGGAAATGATCATGCCTTAGAGATTACTACAACCAATACTGTCAAAATAAATATGTATAATGGTATTTTCCACACAATCCAAGAGTATGACATGTGAAAAACTTCAAAAAGAATAGTGTCAAATAGGTTATTAAATGACCTTGGATGTAAGGTAGAATCTTAAAAGTGGTGAGGGTGAATTTGGTAGTAATGAAAGTAGATAAAATCATGGCAAATATGTACATGCCTATGTGAGATACATTCCAAGAAGCTAATGCAACGATTGAAGTCAAGATGAAGCAGTAATGATGTGGCATCATAGACTTGGACATATGTTATAACAAGGTCTGAAAACTTGTAGAGTGTAATCTCTTAAACAAGTTCAAAGAGCTTGATTTATCTTTTTGTTAGCACTGTGTGATAAGCAAACAACTAAAGTTTTCTAGAGTGACTACTAAAAGCAAACACATATTAGACTTGTTTCATTATGATATGACGAAATCATTTATTATCCCTAAGAGGGGAAATAAATTTTTTGTCATTCATTGATGATGGTTCCATGCAATTTTAGGTGCACCCTATCAAGAGGAAGTTAGATATGTTTCCAATATTCAAGGAATTCAAAGCATGAGTAAAGCTTGAAATTGAGAAAATAATTAAGTGTTTGGGCTAGGATGACAATGTGAAGTGGTATTGCCTATGGGGTCCCATTGCCCACAAGGTTATTGTTAGTAGTGATGTAATGATGCTTCAACCAGAAGGCTTTAAAGAAAAGGAAAACTTAGTTTGTAGGTTGAACAAATTTTTGAACAGTTTAAAGTGAGTGCCCATGTGTTGGTACAAGAGATTTGATTTCTTCATTATTAGCTTTGGTTAAACAAGATGATCTTAAACCATTGTACTTACTACAATAGATTTGGTGGAATGATTTTATCATCTTACTGTTATATGTGGAAGACATATTAATGGTAAACCCCAACAAAGCTCGAATTCAAGAATTGATAACACAGTTGGCTAGGGAGTTTGATTTAAAGGACTTCGGGTCGACAAACAAGATTTTAGGGATGTAGATTCACCGAGACCGAAAAATAAAAAGATTTGGCTTTTTGAGAAGAATTACTTACTAAAAATCTTGTGACATTTCAACATGCAGAATTGCAAGCCAATTTCTATCCCACTTCCTATCAATTATAAGTTATCCTCAAGTACAAGACCTAGTAATTAAACAAAGAGGATGAAAATGTCTCGAGTATCGTATACACCGGTGGTGGGAACCTTATGTATGTTGTGATTTGTATAAGACTAGACATTACACAAACAGTGAGAGTGGTTAGTAGGTTCGTGAAAAATGCGGGTAGAGAGTATTGGAGTACTGTGAAGAGGATTCTTCGATACATTAAAGGAACCTCAAATGTTGCATTATGTTTCAGAGGATCAAAATTAGTTTTCAAGAGCTTTGTCAATTCAGATTTTACAGATGATATTGATAAAAGGAGATCTACTACTAGATATGAGTTTACACTTGTAGAGGTGTAGTAAGTCAGATGTTGTAGTTTTGTCTACTACAGAAGTTGAGAACATGACAACTACTGAAGCTGGCAATGAAACTATTTGGATTGAAAGGTTGATGGATGAACTCAGGCATAAGCCGCAAAAGCTTGTTGTATATTGTGACAATCGAAGTGCCTTGCACATTGCAAAGAATCTTGTCTTTCATTCCATAAAAGAGCACATAAGTTTGTGTTACTACTTCTTTCGAAAAGTAATAAAGGAGGGTGTGTGGATATGCACAAGATTCACACAAATGAAAACCTACCAGATGTTATGACAAAGTCAATTAGCATTGACAAATTTACTTAGATTTGATCCTACTATGACCTATAGAAAGAATAAGAAATATAATGACAAAGAATAAAACATGGTATGAAGATTTGATTAATTTTATCAAAATCTTTAACGGGGAGAATATGAGAAGAGAAGTCCCACATCGGTGGGAACTTAGCTTGAGCTTACTTTTTATGTTATAAAACAAGTCTAATGTTTCCTTATTAACACACCCCAAAGTATTTTTTTTTTTGTTTTAGTGCTTAAAAGCAAAAAAGTTAAGAGAGAAAGTTAATTTCTAAGGTTCTTTTTATATTTGTTCTTCTTATTATCAAGAGAGAGGATATTATTGTTTAACCCTTGTTATATTTGCCTGGAAATCCATGTTGTAAAATTGCAATCCATGTCTTATAAGAAGACCAACAACTTTATTATATTGTGCAAATTCACATCACTAGGAGAAGAAATTTGAGATCCAAATGGGTCAACCTTACATTATTTATTCCATCTTAAATTGGTAGCAAATATGTGAGATTCAAGCTTCAATTCAAAAGTACTTTTAAAATACTCGACAACTACACTTTTTATAGAAGGACAAAAACTTACATTGATCAAAATGAATAGAATTTGACATCATAATGTTCTTTTATTCATACACTTGGTAGCACAAAATGCAAATTATGAAACCCAAAAGAGAAAGATCTTGCAGGATTATTTTATGCGGCATTATGCAGTAAGGTATCGTGTGACAGCACATTCTCAATTTCAGTGGTGATCTTTGAGTCCATTGGCTCCCCTTTCAGAAAATTTGAGTACCATTCAGCAGAAAGCTTAGGTTGCCTCCTTAAGTTTGGATCATTCATATCTATGTAGTATAGACCATAACTTGTCTTATATCCACCCACTAACTCGAATGCATCCATGAAGGACCATACGAAGTAACCTTTTACATTTAATCCACTCCTTTGGATGTGTCAAGAATGAAGCAAAATAATAAACAAAAATCAGCTTTCACGAAACAACTATGTATGAACCCTTTTAACTTGGCTTGAAAATTAAAATCAAAGTAAAAGTACCTTAGGGCATCTACCAAACTTCCAATGTATTCTTGCAAGAACTTCACCCTCGACCAGTCCTTTAATGATGAATAATGTGGTGTACTTTGGCCTGCAGAAATGAAAAGACTTACCATACAACTATATAACAGTATGACTGAATATGACATCAAAAAAGAAACATGGAAGTTTTGAAGGATGATTTCATGAGAAAGACAATCAAGGTTTAGAAAAAAAAAGTTTGGGACTGCAAGGTCAACCTTAAAGTCTGTTATGGCAACCATATTGGGATTGCAATGTTTGTGCTCAACTTTTCACACAAAGGTCATCATGTGATGTGACTGTAGCCACAATTTAAAACCTTCAATACAATACTATGTCATGAAATGAAAAATCACCGTACCATTTTCATGTATGTATATTGGTATATTGCCATAGGCTTTCTTTATCGAGTCTAGCACCCCTAGGAAAATATCCGGAGTAATTGGTACCTATAACAATCAGCTGGTTAGTGAAAAATATTTTATAGGCTTAAAAAAGTAAGCACCCTGTTCATGCTATGTTACCTCATCTGGAGCAGTATCCTCTCGAGTAACTCCTACAATCAGACAAACAACAGTTAGCTATTTCAGTTCCACAAACATTAGAAGGTGGAACAACAACTGACCACAGTATTTCTCTTACTGGACTTTGCTAAACATTTCTCAAGCAATGACAGGTTAAAATATTACAATTTAAACAGGATTTATTAATGTTTGATGACATGAACTTTGCTATGGATTCATGAGCAGATTTATATGTTAATATTTATGTTTGGATAGACACTAGATTGCATACAGAAGAAATTCCACCAGGGTGAGTGCAAGATATATTGATTGTTAATCAAATTTGCTTTCCAAAGAATTAGAAAATTCAAATATTGAACAAAAACCATACAAATTCAATTATCCAAAGGAAAAAGAAAAATCGTAAATATTGACGCACGAACACTTTAAAATCACAGTTGCTGACAATCAAATAGCAGGTAAACAAGTCAGTTTCTTTTATGAGAATTTGTTAAGGATGAGATCCTACAAACTAAATGAATAGCTATTTATATATAAGTAACTCGTTGAAGCTCGATTAGAAGTTGTTATGCAATAAATTTGGTAAGGGAAAAAGCTTATCTCATACTTTCAGTTTCCATTGCTATATCTCCTATGAAATCTCTATCCTCATTTTGCAGGTTGGCAGGATTGTTCTTAACATAAAATGAGAAGTAAAAGTTTACTCCTAAGAAGTCTATTGAGTTCCTGATCATATTTGATTCCTTTTTGGTGAAGGAAGGAAGCCTTGATCCAGCATTCTTTCTCATTGTATCAGGGTAATCTCCGAATGTAATGGGATCCATAAACCTGCAATAAAATCATAGACATGTCTGCTGTAGCAACTAATGTAGGAAAAAATGTCGGATTTTTATAAAATGATCCAAGATTTTAATCTTTCTCAACACATTCTTTATGGCTTGACTTACATGCAAGGTAAAGGGGTGTGTCTACTATCATGCTATATAAGTTTTAGGGACTGTTACCTAAAGGAAAACATCAGAAAATATAGAAATCTAGACTCGGTTCTTTGCAATCCGAAGATTCAAATTTGCTAATGACAACATGTATTAGAAAGAGGTATCGTGACTATATTGTTACTTACCACCCGATATTGAAGTCTCGGGCCCTTTGAACAGCCCTTACATCATCAATAGAGTTAGTTTTTGGAAGATAACCAAAAGAAATGAGATTTAACCCAATAATGCCATGCTGCATTGCCTGCATAGAAAAGAGATTGTTGTCTGAACAAATAAAATGATGATTAACCATTTCAAAATGACATGATGATGATGATGATGATCACCATTAATGATATCCTTCCTAACTATTCTTCAGACTGCTATATATATAGTAGAGTGGTACATTTGTTAGATAATTTTTACCTGGTATTTCTTCCTATACAGCCTAGCTGCTGAAGCATGTGCTAACAATATATGATGGGCTGCCAAATATGGCTCAGTTGAGGAATTTCCTTTGGAGCAGTTAGATAAAGAGGTAGAACACCGCCTAGGTGGTGAGATTCCTATATCATAGCCAAAAACTGCACATGCATTGGCCTCATTCACTGTAGTCCAGTGCTTAACTCTGTCACCAAATTCTCTAAAGCACACATCTGCATATGCTGTGAAGTCTTCCCTGTATGGATACACATAAATATGTTAATCACAACAAAAACCATTGCTTAATTTTATAACTGATGTATTTGTCATGATCTATATATATCAGATTTGAAGTTTGGGAACCATACACAACTCTTCGACTAAGCCATCCTTCATATTCATCCTCCAATGTTTGCGGTAAGTCAAAATGGAACAGCGTAACATGTGGCTGGATTCCTACAAGATGAGGAATTCAACAACAATAAATATATATATATAACTTGGAAGAACCTTTCTAAGGCATTAATCAACATTTATTCTACTCTTGACAACCATGGCTTATCAGTTCATTGATGAGGTTGTTATAATACTGTAGACCCTTGGGATTCACTCGTCCTCTTCCATCTGTTAACACATGAAAACAACAGCATGGAAAATAACAGTTTGATTAATCGGAGTCAAAGGTTTATTGCACCTAGTCAAAATCAAACCAAGTGTCTCTAATACATGCATACACACACATATAAACACATACTTTTTATGATTTTAGAAAGTGATTTAAGAATGCTCCTATCAATTAATTGAGTGATAACCTGGAATAAGCCTTGACCATGATATGGAAAATCTGTAGGCTTCTAAGCCCATGTCTGCCATGAGCTGAACATCTCCCTGCAGAACAATCAAGGTATGAAATTAGCTCAGAACAGACAACAAAGCGTTTTAGGTGAATTTAAAGTTTATACATACACACACACACACAAAAAGATGCATCTTGTGTGAATGCATGCATATACACCATTATTTCATTTGTTTCTGCAGGATCACAGACCTTGTATTTGTGATAATGATCACACGCAACATCTCCATTACCTAAATACTCATTCCCTGAAAATATATTTCGATAATCATTGTTTGAACAAAATAACAGCATTAAACACTAGAAAGAAAAATTGATGCCAAGAGATATGTGAGCAGAGAATACTAACCAGGTATAGCATGAGCGAAAGTATCCCAAATGCTTGGCTTCCTGCCATCCTCATTCGCTGCACCTTCAACCTTTCATATATACATATATGGTTTAAGACATAATCATAAACAGAAACAAAAAGGGTAGGTAGGACAATGAATTGAAAAAAGGAATAATTAATGAGAGAAGAGAATGAAAGAAGAACCTGGTAAGCTGAGGTTGATGCTCCAAAGACAAATTCTGGAGGGAACTCATCTCTGTGCAAGGCATGAGCAGCAGGGAAAAGTGCTACCAATAATAATATTTGTGCAAGAGCAAACACCTTCAGCATCAACTGCATAACTGTGTGCTTTTTGCTTTCCGATTATGCTTTGGGAGGACAGATTCAATCACATTAGTTTATTCTTCATTTGTCTGTACTCTACTTCATTTATAAGTAAACTATCTTTGGAATTAGTACATAGTGCTTATACACAATTTGATATAAACTAAAGAAAATTTCACTTTATACATCAAACTAATATAAAGTTTTAAAAGAAAAGTAACTTAAACTAATAATAATAAGGTTTAATATTTCTTTTTCCTTTCCACTATTGTGAAAGTTTTAAATTTGATTTCACCTTTTTCTAAGTATATAATCTCTTCAACGTAAGTGATGATAGGAAATATACAACAACGACATATCAAAGTTGACTTGTTAATAATAATTAACAAATAACACAAATAAGAAATATTACATCTCGCCATAAGGAAAATAAAACTCATTTCTTTTAAAATAATATACATTGAACTTGAAACTAATAAGAAAAACTTTAAAATATTATGTTAATTGTAAAATTAAAAAACTATTAAACTTATAATAATAAATAAGTTTAAAAACATATTTACGACATGATAAACAGTGTCTTAGCAAAAATTAAAACTAAATGAAAGGGAAGCACGTTATAATTTGTTTGCTTTAATAAATTGCCAGACGTTTAGAATAACTTTTGTGGAACTAATAGAATAAGGCAATAAGCCACAAAAGAAGTTGCCAAACTTGTGTAATCATTTTTGTAAGAATAGTAGAATATAGCACTATGGTGGAAAACCTCTAATAATTTTGGTCAACATAGTAGAACATGTTCGTGCCATACACGTTATACATGATTTTATATAAAATTAAACTTATAAGCTAAGTTTTAGTTTTATTTAAACTAGAAGTTGACAACACGTTGAAAGGGTTTATAAATATACAGATGTAAAAGTATTATAGTATTACATCATAAAAACAAATGATTGTAAAAACAAATTAATTGATAACAGTGTTTTAGATGACAGAAGACATAAACTTATATATTGTAAAAATGATAGAAAGGTATTGGAATAAGATTTGGAAAACTTTTAAAAAAACCTAAATATTTGGGTGGAGATGACTATGAGTCAAGTTCATGGTGGCCAACAACCATAAAAAAATGAACCTCATTATAGTGGTTTATTATGATAAAGGAATATTTGTTCAAATAAGTTACTTACTGGTTTGGCAGACTTCTGTATCTACCCATCCTTGAGATGATTGAGTAAGTGGAACATTCCTATTATATTGTTTATTAGAACTAAATATAATATTCAGTAGCTCGTCATCAACTTACATATGCATAAAGTATGAGTAGTGAGTACTTCAGCTTTTCCTAAGTGAGTCGAAAATTTTGAGCATTTCCAAAATTTTGTATATTTATAATTTGTTTATATATATATATATATATATATATATATATTATAAAAGTATATTTAATATATTAAGTAATATAATGCACAGAAAATCTTTAAATTATTTTTTATTTTAATTTAAAAAATGAATTGATAGAGCAACTACACTGCTTCTTGCTGATCAATTTGACAAGCTCGACACAACACAATATGTTAAGTGGACAAGTCCGCACATACTAAAGTGGACTGTTGAAAATTTTAACCAACTAAACCAAATCTGGCTGTTGCTTCCTATACCCCATCACATTTCTTCTTCCACCCCAATCAAAACCTCTCCGGAACTGTTTATTGGGAAGTGATAGAGTGGTGAAAGAATTTTGGCAGAGTGCAAAAAGCAATTGCCATCACATTTTTGGAGGACTCACGGGCCAAAGCCCACTTTTCCACCCCTGTGACAAAAGAACATGGAGGGTTAGGCTCTCCACCACCCCACATTTCCCTATACTTCCTCATTTCTCTTTTGTCCCTATAAAATATTTAATTTGTGATAGCTAAAACGTATTTACCTTAACCGGACATCGATATCCATTAAATACTTAAACAAATATCGACATTCGTTGAACACTTAAACGGATATCCACATCCGTTGAACACTTAAACAGATATCCAAGTCCGTTACGTTTTGTTTTGTTTTTTAACAATTTTTGTATACATCAATAATTATTCAAATATTATTAAATTACAAGAAATCTACATCAATAATAATACAAAAATTTACAATGTTCAAATAATAAAATCTACAAAAAAATAATAATAAACTAAAGACAAAACAAAAAAAAAATTAAAAGAGTTAAAAGGCGAAGGCTTGAACGGATGTGAGAAATTCGTTCAACCTTCAAAGAATCTCGACATCTGTTGACGGATCTCAAGATCCATTGAAGGCTGAACGGATTTCCTATTTCCGTTCAAGGGTTCACGATTCTCTTCTTCTTCCTCTTACACAGTAGAGCACATACATCCATTAAATTTATACACAGCACGAACCACTGGATGGGAGATCAAATGAAACCAAGTACCAAACTCCATAACACGATCTACACCATGAGAGACATGGAGGGGGTGGGTTCTGTGTGTGAAGAAGAGAGGAAGAGAGAAAATGAGGGGTGAGTCTGAATTTATTAAGGTTTTAAAAAAGGTAAATGGTAAAAGTTAAAAAATTTTAACTTAGGGTATTTTTGAAATTAAAAAAAAATTGGGGAGTTGTAGGGAGAAGTTGGGATGGTGGAGGCAATAACCCTCAAGAACTTATAAGAAAATTAAATATGACCAAATGGAGGACTTACTTTTCTCTTACTTCCATACTATTATTTTCATTTGCCTTTTTCTAACTTAGTTTTCAAAAAGTCTTATACATGTAAATACCTATTTAACAATTGAACATTACAACTAGGGATATGATAGTTAAAAGGGTCAAAGTCGAACATATCAATTCGACAACCTAACTAAGAAAAAGCAGGTCAGATCGATCTCTTCAACCAACATAATCCATCTTGCCAACTTGAAAAACTAGCCCCACGAGTTAGAAGATTTAATCCATCAACCCAACCAAAATCTAATACAACTCGGTCAAGACATGATATACCTTGATTAAGATCTGAAACAGTTCGGACGACTGTTTGTTTCCACCCTTTCAACTCAAAATAAAAAAAAAAAAAGACTAGCCCACTAATCCAAAAGCACGACTAATCGAGTTGTAAAAGTCAACTTGATTTTAAGTGACGGACCAACCCAATTCAGCATGTTTTCGGTAGACCAAAGTCAGACCAAACTTAAAAAGATCAGATTAACCCGTTTAGTCATCCTTAATTACAACCAAATCTCATTCTTAGATAGTTCATTATCTCAACCAGAAAACTTCACTCCTTTCACAACTCGTACATGGAATTTGTACCTTCTGGTAAGAACACCTTATTATTATTTTTTATTTTGTCTTGGAAAAAAGAATTGTTGAGAACTCTCACATTGTCTCTTTCTGTTCTTGAAGTGTAACTTATATATTTGTCAGACAAATTTGCTTACTATCTGTACTGTATGAAATATACCGATTAGAGTTAATTGTCATTTATGGACAATTATCAGGTATTAATAGGTCAGATTGCCATACACTTTACAAATATATTGTATTGGTTATTAATTATTGGGTTTGATTACCTAAAAATATATTGCACTAATGTTTAGTTAATGAATTTGGCTGCCACAAGTCCTATAAATATACAATTGGTATCCAGGTACATGGATCCTCTTCTATTCTAATAAAATAGAACTCTTTATGAAACATATCTGACTTGAGCGTTGTAGTGTCTTCTGCAGGTCAACCACCCATGGGAGTGAATTGCGTTCTTAGAGAAGATTGAACGATCGAAAGCAATCAAAGCAAGGAAGGACGATCGACCCCCAAACCAATGTAACCGAAACATTTTGGCACCCACTGTGGGACCGAGCGACATTCCCATGAAACCACGAGAAACCAGACACGCCCTCAGTCTCGACATCGCTACTTCAAAACAATACCAGGTTTGCAACAAGACCAAAAATTTTATTATAATTTATAAATTATAATTTTTATTTTGTTTAACTCATATTTTTGGAGTAAAAATATCCTCCACGGGAAGGTTCAGTCTTACTTCAACCTTGTCAGGTTCTAATACTTTTTATTGTAATTTATAAATTATAATTTTTAATATTTTTTTAACTCATATTTTTGTGAGTAAAAATATCCTGCACAGGAAGGTCCAGATTAATGCTCAACCTTATCAGGTTCTAATGTTATCTTATTATAATAATAAATATTTTATTTAACTCATATTTTTGTGAGTAAAAATATCACATGCGGGAAGGTTCAGACCAATGCTCAAACTTATCAGGTTCTAATGTTATCTCATTATAAAAATAAATATTTTATTTAACTAATATTCTTGTGAGTAAAAATATCACGTGCAGGAAGATTCAGACTAATGCTCAACCTGGTTCTAATGTTATCTCATTATAAAAATAAATATTTTATTTAACTTATATTTTTGTGAGTAAAAATATTATGTGTAGAAAAAGTTCAGACCAATGTTCAACCTTATCAGGTTCTAACATTATCTCATTATAAAAATAAAATATTGAATATTAATATTTATTTAATGCATATTTTTGTGAGCAAAAATATCTTGCACAGGAAGGTTCAGACCAATGTTTAACCTTATCAGATTATAATGCTATAAAATAAAATATTGAATATTTTATTTAACTCTTATTTTTGTGAGTAGAAATATCATGTGCAGGAAGATTCAGACCAACGTTTAACCTTATCAGGTTCTAATGTCATCTCATTAAAAAAATAAAATATTTAATATTTTATTTAACGTATATTTTTGTGAGCAAAAATATCCTAGACAGGAAGGTTCAGACCAACGTTCAACCTTATCAGGAAGTTCGAAAAAAAACTCTTGCCAAATTCCATTAGGGAGAAGTCGGAAAAATGGCTTCAGAAATCTCCGCCCAATGTAGGAAGTCAGAAAAATGACTCCTGCCTCAAGCCGCTCGAGGGAAAGTCAGAAAAATGGCTTCAGAAATCACTTCTCAACGCAGGAAGTAAACAAAATGACTCCTACCTCAAGCCGCTCGGGGGAAAGTCAGAAAAATGGCTTCAGAGATCCCTACTCAATGCAGGAACTCAGAAAAATGACTCCTGCCTCAAGCAGCTCAGGAGAAGTCAGAAAAATGGCTTCAGAAATCCCCGCTCAATGCAGGAAGTTAAAAAAATAACTCTTGCCTCAAGCCTCTTGGAGGGAAGTCCGAAAAAGGGCTTCAGAAATTTTCGCTCAACGTAGGAAATTCGAAAAAGAACTATCAGTCGACTACTCAATCAGCTTTGTCAGGTTTCAATGCCTTTTCATTATAAAATATTGAAGTGTTTACTTTATTTTATTTAAACGCATATTTTTTGGAGTGAAAATCTCTTGCACAGGAAAAAGTTTCAAAGAAAACTCTTAGCATCTTCTATTCAGTCTAGGGAACAGCTCCAATGAGAGCTCCTAGAGTTCACCGCTCGGTACAAGGAGCAATGAAGACTTAAAGCGCATCAAAGATAGACTCCTTAAATACAACATGAGCAACCTCTTTTAAAGCTCATAATAATCCTTGCGCACCTCTTTCAGATTAAAGAGCTTGCTTGAGCTTAGGGCTTATGTACTATATGAAATATATGATCGGAGTTAATTGTCATTTATGGACAATTATTAGGTATTAATAGGTCAGATTGCCTTAGACTTTACAAATATATTGTATTGATTATTAATTATTATGTTTGATTACCTAAAAATATATTGTATTAATGTTTAGTCAATGGACTTGACTGCCACAAGTCCTATAAATATACAATTGGTATCCAGGTACATGGAACCTCTTCTATTCTAATAAAATAGACCTCTTTAAGAAATATATATATGACTTGAGCGTTGGAATATCTTCTGCAGATCAACCACCCATGAGAGTGAATTGCATTCTCCGAAAAGATTAGACGATCGAAAACAATCAAAGCAAAGAAGAACGACCGACCCAAGATCAATGTAACCGAAACACTATCAATTGCTTTTAAGATTATTTTGACATTGCATCAGAATCTATAGCTCAACTTAGTGATAGCATATTTTGGTGAGCTCGTTGAGTTAAGTAAATATCAACTTATATATTTGTTGGATAACTTCGGTTAATGTCAATTAGTTTTAAGATGAAATCTGCCAAGAATGAGTAAATTCCACTAAGTATGCCATATTAAATTCTACTAAGTTCAAGTTACTAAGATCCATAGTTCAATGATAATTCCAGTAAGTATGGGTGGGACTAGTGCTTGTGTATGCCTTATTTCTGTTTGAGGACTGAAAAGTGTTACAATGAGCAAAATCTAAAAGTTTCATATGATTTTGACATCATAAAATTTATTCGCTCTGAAGTTTAAACGTGTTCTGATTACTGTAGGCGGCACTATGCAGTGAGGGATTGTGTGAAAGCTCACTTGCATTCTTCTGAGTTTCCTTTGTGATCTTTGGGTCCACAGGCTTCCCTTTCAGAAAATTTGAGTACCAATCAGCAGAAACCTTAGGTTGCCTCCTCAAGTTTGGATCATTCAAATCTACGTAGTATAGACCATAACTATATTCATATCCAACCAATAACTCAAATGCATCTATGAAGGACCACACAAAATAACCTTTAAGATTTAATCCACTCCTGTCAATGTGTCAAAAACAAAGGAATAGAATATAAAAAAGTTAGCTTTTCTGAAACAATTGACGATTATTTGTACGGAGTGCACACCCTTTTAACTTTCCCACTAGAAAATGGAAATGAAAGTAGAAGTACCTCAGTGCAACAGCCAAGCTTTCTATGTATGCATGCAAGAAATTCACCCTCGACCAGTCATCTAATGATGAATTATGAGGTGTTTGTTGGCCTGCAAAGCTAAAAAGGCTCACCATACAACTACATAGTAGGATAGTTGAATATGTTGATAAAAGAAACATGGAACCTTTGAATTCCATAAAAGATATGCAAAGTGCATTTCATGAAGTGGAAATTTTCATACCATTTTCGTGTATGTAAATGGGAATATTGCCATATGCACTCCTTAGTGAGTCTAACATCCCTAGCAAAATACTGGGAGTAATTGGAACCTAAACCAATCAGCGGATTAGTGGAAAGTATTGAAGTTACATCCTTAGAAGAATAAACAAATACATAGACAAGAATAACACAATGTTCTTGATATGTTACCTCACCGGTAAATCCATCATTTATATCAATCCCTACAACCACAAAGAGCATTAATTAATGGTTTCACTTCCACAAAATTGGAGGAACATGGATGACAACATGGATGACATCACAGATTTATTTCATCTACTAACTAAACATGCAATAACAGGACGTGGTATAACATTTTACACAGGCTTTATTAACCTTTGACGGTGTGGATTCTTGTAGTTTAGAGGAAGACTTGAATGCAGAGGTAAGAAATGAAAATAAAGTTGTGAATCTGATCCCTATGTTAAAAGTTCATGTTTGAGGAAGACAAGGTAGCATACAGAAGAAATTCCATCAGGATAGTGGAGCACCGGAAGGTCTTTAAAATGTATTAGCAAAAGATGAAGATGCCAAAACCCCCAAGAATTCTAAGATCAATAGTAAACAACAACGGCAAATACTGGAACGAGATTCATTCAATGGTACAATTGCTGAAAAAAATTAAAATCGCAAGTATATAAGTCTAATTCCATTTATAAGTAACTTGATTCATACAATTAAGGATTAGACCTCTAACAATGAAGAAACATTTCTATGTAAGTCGTTGAGCCTCAATATAGAATTGGTTATGCAACAAAAATAGGACATGGAAACAGCATATGACATACTTTCAAATACCGCTGATATGTCTGTTAGGTAGTCTCTATTGTGATTCAGCAGGCTGCTAGGACTGTCCCTGACATAAAATGAGTAGTAAAAATTTATTCCTAAGAAGTCGATTGAGCCCCTAACCAGATCTGATTCCTTTTGAGTGAAGGAAGGAAGCTTTAGACCAGCATTTTTCTTCATTATATCAGGGTAATCTCCAAATGTGAAGGGATTCATAAACCTGCAGTACCAAATGAAAGACAAAAGCCCATTGTATCAACTAATGCATAATTGAAAGATGTGCATTTATTTGCATAGGAAAGTTTATGGGATTTTTGCAAAATTTCATCACTAAATTTGATGTATTGTCTCTAAATTATGATTGTTTAATGAAGAGCAAAGAAGACTGCCTACTAGAGAGCATCTGGTATATTAAGTTTAGTTAGATTGTTTACTATCTACAACCTGTGTTAAATGGTGTGTTGTTTTAACTGTATTTTAGGCTTTCTCTTATTCTTTTTTCCATAGTTCTATATATACCGAACATGCGAAACATACGCCATATACGTTGTGTTGATTACTCTGTGCATAGAACCTTTTATTATAATACAATTGCGTCCTTTCATTCTTATTCTTGTATTTTTCTTGTGATTGTTGTGAACCCAACAATTGGCATCATTCGCAAGGAACGAAGAAAGTAAAGATCAAAGTTTGAACATACAGCCACCAAGTTTGATATTGAGAAGTTTTTTGCTCAGAATGACTTTGGATTGTCAAAATGGAAGTTATCTTGAAACATCAAGATCTATTGATGCGATAAAGGGTGAGATGAACATGTTGGCATCCTCGTCTCAAAGGACAAAGACTAAATTAATCAGCAAAGCAAAAAGTTCCATAATTTTGTACATAGGAGACAAGGCATCTAGGAAGTTGCGAAGGAGAGAATTGTTGTGTCAATATGGATGAAACTTGAGTCATTTTGTTTGACGAAATGTCTAACACAGACTCGATTTGAAGCAACAGTTGTATTCATTAGATGAGAAAATCAAGAATGATAGTAGAGCAACTAATATAATTTAACAACATAAACAATTTGCAAAACATTAAAGTGAAACTCGAAAATGAAGATAAGACTTTATTGTTTCTTAACACCTTGCATAAGATGGTTGGACATTTTAAAGATGTTTTGTTCTCAGGGAAAGAACGGTTGGGAATCCAAGTGTGAGTCAAAGTCTCACATTAGATAGAAATGAGAAAGTAGAGCACTATATAAAGATGAAAGACCCATTAACCCATTGTCTTAAGGTTTTGGATAGAGAGTGGTGTCAATCCCTTATGTGGTTGGGCTCGAATGTCATTCGTGATTGTGTCTCCCCGAGCCGATGGTTTGTCTTAGTGACTGACTTAGATGAGTATAATGATCCCAAAATAGGTCTCTACATTTGAGTGTGCTCATGACAGACCTTTGAGGTCTCTAGATGGTTTGTCTTTTTTTGCTTGCTTTTGGATTGTATTTGGAGTTTAAGATGATTTTATTTTGAATTGTCTCTAGAGTTTAACATCATTTAGGATTGAAATTTATTTACATTTGAATTAGAAAAAATGTTGTTTTTTTTTAATTGAAAAATAAAACTTGTAAATAAGTCAGCCAATGAGCTAACCCGTTTAACCCATCAACCCGTGGTAGGCTGGGCTAGGTTCGAATTTTTTCGATTTGTTAATAAGTGAGCTGGGTTGGATTGACTCATTAAGTGGTCAACTCGTGGTGAATTGGGCCAGGTGACCCATTTTGACAATACTGATTTAAATATATTTTCATGAGGGTTTCATCATCCTCGAGTTTTCACCACTTGAAATCGCCTAAGGTGTTGAAGAGAGGCTCTTGGAGGTTGTTTGGGCTGCTGGGAAATTCTCCCTTCTCCTCCTTTAGTTTTCATCTTTATTCATAGAAGTTTTTCCCCTTTTGGGTTGAAAAGGAAGATGGGTCACACAATTGGAGGTGGAGATGAGAATGGGAGGCACCACTGAAACATGGAGTAGCTAACAAGAACCTTGGAAGGGGCCTTGATCTATGGTTTCAATTTTTTCTATATTCTTCAATCTTGTAAATCCTAGGTTCTCCACCATGGTGAGCTAAATCTATTTGTTAAGATTACATGTAATAAACTGACTTCTTGGGTATTTTGTGAGGTTAATACATTTGTTTTTTCAATTCAATGATACTATTTGATTTTTATGCTTAATGTTTGTTGTGGCTTGAACCTCCATGGCTCTATTGTGATTCTTGAGGTGTTGAAAAATATCTCTTGAACCTAGAACTGAAATTAAGTACCTAATAGAAATTGTATCTTAAGGATGGAACTTTTTTTCATTAGAAATCTTTAAACTCTTCAACACATGATTTCACTTCTTGATGATCCAAGACATTACACTTTGATGAGTTATCAGAGGCCCAAAGTCTCTAGGGATAGGACTTGAGTATATTTGTATGTTGATTTTAACATGAAATTGGAATTGAGATCTTTGTGAATGCATGAGAATGAAGTAAATGAAATCTAGTCTTGGCAATTATAAATATTGTATGTTAAATTTTTGTTGCAACTATTCGATAAAAATACAAAGAGTTTCTTTGTGTTTTTGTGAACTCTATTATCTACTTGAGTATAAATTGCAAGAGTTGTCAAGTGTTGTGCAAGTCTCTTAAGAAAAAGATATTTGGACTTTCCACTTTATTACTTATATGATTTAGTACACCAGCCAATATCATAGCAGTAACAAGTGCCATTGATACATACTCTATGTATAAACCTTCTTTTATAATATAGTTATTTTCTTTCATTTTTGTTTTTGTGTTTTTCTTGTGATTGTGGCAAAGGCAAACTAAAGAATTGACAGAATTATTCAACCAAAGTTGTTTTAGTTCAACGAAAAAAGTCTCCCATAAGGTCTAAAACTAAAGGTTGTTTATAAACACTTTTGTTAGTTAGTAGATAGTACCTTAGATGTGATAAACCTAACAATTCAGTGTGCTTTCGTTTGAAGTGGGAACAAACAAAGAGGTTAAGAATTGAATCACAGTCAAAACATATTCTTTATTATTAACTAACTTGCATGAAGCGTGTGATATAGAAATATCGTTTCTTCACTTTACAGTTAATTTAGTGCAAGCATTAGAAAGACATAGCATGCACAGATTATTACTTACCAACCAATGAAGAAGTCTTGAGCCCTTTGAGTAGCAGTTATATCTTCAGTAGAATTTGTTTTTGGAAGAAGACCAAAAGGAAGGAGATTAAACCCAATTAAGCCATGCTGCAAGCCCTGCAATCAAAAGAGATTTTCTGAAATGACACCGTCATGATGATCACCTCTAACCATGTCCTGCTAGACTATGGTTCAAAATACAAATAGAATTCCCTGTGAATGACAGTGGAATGGAACAGTTATTACATCATTTTTACCTGATATTTCTTCCTATACAACCTGGCAGCTGAAGCATGTGCTAACAACATATGATGGGCAGCCAAATATGGTTCCGTTGAGGAATTTCCTCTGGAACAGTTAGCTATAGGGGAAGAACACCTCTGAGGTGGTAAAAATCCTACATCATAGCCGAATGCTGCCTGCACATTGCCCTCATTCACAGTAGTCCAATACCTTACTCTGTCTCCAAATTCTCTAAAGCACACATCTGCATATGCTGTGAAGTCTTTCCTACAAACATATATATACAGTGTTAAATCACAATAAATACCACTTCTCAATATCATGCTAGATTTAATTTGCACAATCTCTATCCAGGACAAGGCTGGGAACCATACACAACTCTTCGACTAACCCATCCTCCATATTCATCCTCAAGTATTTGTGGTAGGTCCCAATGGTATAATGTAACATGTGCTTCGATTCCTACATTATGAGAAATCAAAAAAGAAAAAAAAAAAAATGTTCATCAGACAACCTGGAAGAACCCCTCTTTGGTGTTTAATCAAACTTTAAGAGAAAAATCATGTTTTTATAAGAACCATGGCTTATCAATTCATTAATAAAGTTGTTGTAATACTGTAGTCCCTTGGGATTCACTTGTCCCCTTCCATCTGGTAATACATGGAAACAATAATGTCAGAACAGTACTGAAATAACAGTTTGATCTTGGCAACTATATTCAACTGGAGTCAGAAATTCATTGTCCCTAAACAAGTGTTTGACAAAAGTTTGACAATCTCACCTGGAATAAGCCTTGACCATGATATGGAAAATCTGTAGGCTTCTAAACCCATGTTGACCATGAGCTGAATATCTTCCTGCACGAAGTCAAGGTATGCTATTAGCTCAGAACAAACTACAAACTCATTTTAGGTGAACAACATGAATATATATATATATATATATATATATATATATATATATATATATATATATATATATATATATATATATATATATATATATATACAGAGAGAGAGACACTGTCACTGACCTTATATTTGTGATATTGGTCACATACAACATCTCCATCGCCTACAAACATATTCCCTGGAAACATAATTTTTATCATTAAATTTCTCTGACCAAAATAGTAACATTAAACCTTAGATTTGATTTCAAAAGAAATGAAGCATGTTATACATGTGAGAGTAGAGGGTAATACCATTTCCAGAATGGGAGAAATTGTCCCATATGCTTGGCTTCCTTCCATCTTCATTTGCTGCACCTTCAACCTTTCAAACTACCCCAGTTACAAATTCATAACATATGAATACAAATTGAGCAACAGAATCAAAAGACAAGAGCAATGAAGTGTATTACACTAGTGAAAAGTAAGAAACTACAAAAGAACCTGATAAGCTGAAGCTGATGCACCAAAAACAAAGTCAGGAGGGAACTCATCTCTGCTCAAGGCATGAGCACTAGAGTGAACTAACACCAATACTAATTCTAAAACAGCAAAAGCCTTCAAAATGAAATTCATACTCTCTATGCTTCTCTTCTTTTTGCCTTTCACTGTTTTAGTTTGTTGACAACCAAAAACACATGCAGTGTTACTGGTTTCTTTGGATTCAACGTTTATGCGTCAAAATTTTGTGAAAATTTCTACTGGGGTGAAGAACATTGGTGTGAACACCAAAGCACACTAGTGAAAATTACAAAGTTGACCACTTTTGTCTGGTGGGTTGAAAATGGCACAAATGGTTTGGAAAATTTGATGAATAATGCGTATATGTTTGGAGGGGCGTGTTGAAACGGCACCTATCAATCTAAAGTAACATGGAAGCATTGGTGTTTGTGCCTGTCAATATTCAATAAAAAGTTTCAATAAACAATCATATCAAGGACAACATATTCACGGAAATGGAAGAAATGAATGATCGCCGCCTGGTAGGTACTCCTTGCTACATTGTAAAAATAATATTATTATGAGTTACTTTTTATTATTTTAAAAAAATATGTTTTAGTTGATAATGAATTACTGAATTTTCTTTTCAATAGTTGTTTATTTTATTCTTTTCTTGACAGTGACTTAAATGATATTTTAAAATCAAGAACAATACAACTAAATGTATTAAAAAAATAAAGAAAGATATAATATTGTTATCACTTTCAAAATTTTATTTTACATTAAAATTTTGTATTTTAATTGAGGTAAGTTGTTTAATTATTATACTAAGAATATACTGTTTCTAGAATGTGGTGATATTTTAGACTGAACGTTGGTATTAGTTACTTTTTAAAATAAAATATTAATTTGTGTCTTTGTTGATCTTTTAGTGAAAGATTCTTGAATAATGGTTGATTGGTCAAAAAGCTACTTTATGGGTTTTATTTTATTTTATCTTAGTTAATTTTCTTTAGTGACAATTTGCATGGTAATATCCTCTCCGATGGAATTATTATTTAAATATATTCAAACGCATTAAAAAGAAATATATATATATATATATATGGTGTGATAATTTGCGTACGCCTGTTTTTTAGTTGGTACATTTTAGCAATGTGTACCGGATTTTAGTAGACAAAAATACCCTAATACATCATAGATTTTAAGTTTTAAAGTTAAAGGTATTTTAATAATTTTCATTCTCAAAACTAAAAAAAAAAAAAGAAACCCAAAAACCCTTGTTCACCTCCATCATTCCTCTCAACTCTTTCTCTTTTATCTCTCTCACTCTAACATTTTCTCTGTCATTCTTACGCTAGTCCAACTGAAAAAACACTCACTGTTAAACAATTTCATCATCTTCAATTTCAGGAAAATGTTCATTCAAGATCTCTTCAATTTCATCATCTTCACTCACCTCTCTAATTTCATCATCTGCGAATGTTGAATCATCATCTCTTAAAAAAATTTCAGGCCAATTACCAATTCCTTCAAATGTTATTATGTGGAGAGTGTGGATTAAGTATGATGTGAAAAGGATTCCTTAGGGAATTCCTTATGGTGTTGTGTTATGTATTGAAGTAGGGGCTCCGGATTGGGAAATGATTTTAACACTTTCAATAACTCAACCTCAGGTAGAGATGGGTGGTTATGTTGTGGAAAGTGGCAAGAGTTCCTAGTCTATGATCACCGGTTCGGGCCATAGATGTTTGACGAATTAACCTTGGTGTATGGAAGTTTAATGATTGGTATTATGGTTTGGGAAAATTGTTTCACCATACACGGGGAATGTCTCCCATGAGTTCGACATCAATACATATATATGGATGGTTGGAGTTTAAGGTTGATGGGGTTATTTATGTATTGCTTGATTTATATTATGAATGTGATATTATTGTTTTAAAATGCATGTATACACTTTTAGTAGTTTAGCTTACCCTTATTTTTGTGTTGTCTGTTTGTGTGTTTTGTGTTCTCTTCTTGCAATGATCACCTTAAATGGTGTGAGCATAGGAGGAATGTTATTCCCATAAATCCAGCACCAAAGTTTAGAGTGAAAATGTGACATAATTAGATGTTAGTTTTCCATGTGTAAGTCTTCTCTTTTAAAAATCTTCATGTTTTCTTATTAAACATCATGTTTGTAACACTTACTTTAATAGTTTTATACTAGTAAAATGAGATATTATATATATATATATATATATATATATAATTTAGTTATTGAAATAAAAAAATAATATAAATAATATTGTGTAAATAATGTTTTTATTGTGAATAATTATTTAAATTTGACAATGTGGTTTATAAAAACGTAAATAATTATGTTACATGAATAATTAGTTGAATTCAAAAATACAGTTATTAAAATGATAAAATTGAAAATTAGTTTTTTATTAAAAAATATTATTTAAATTTAAAAATAATAATTAAGAGAGAAAAAAACAAAAAAACGCACTAAAAAAGTGTTCCTTATTTACAGTTAAAAATTGTTATGCTTAAATATTAATTTAATGATTAAAAGTGTAATTAAATAGTAAGATTATATTAAATTTTTATTTTTAGTATTTTTAAGACATGTTTTCAATATTAAAAGTAACAAAGGAGTCACCAACCAACACAACGAAGGGCCACCCAACTAACAACGAATCTTACCAATGACCACATGAAAGGAACAAAGACAATAATGGAGAATGGACGGACAAGAATGAAAAAATTCAACCAAATGAACGAGTGAACGAAAGTGGGATGGGTGGGTCCAGGATTCATATAAGGGTTTATAATTTATTTTTCTTTTAGAGGTGCAGAAAACAAAAATAGAGTAGTGCAGAAGAAAAAACACAGTATTGAAATATTTACATATGGTGGGTTTGCCAAGTTTAAAATACTACTTCTACATTGTTGCCTTAGATGCTAGCGTATCAAAGCAGTTTACGATGGAGGCAGAAGCGTATAGTTTTCGATTGTTTTTCTAAATTTACAGGTCACTTCAGTTTGTACTATAGTTAACTATAATTTAGAGCACTTCAGTATAGTTTGATAAAGTAAAATATAATTCAGTTTAATTCATCTTAACTATTTTTTTTAATTTATTAAAAAAATTAGTTTTTAGTTTAATACACTTTTTAATAATGTAATACAGTTTGATTTGCTCACCCCTATTTCTAGTTTTAAAAAAAATACAAATCATTATTTCTATAAAGATTTCACAATTAAATCATCTTTTTATTAAAGGCTTAGAATTTGTGAATCAGTAATTAGTATTTGACTTGTGTTTCTCTCTTTTATTAAAGTTATAGGAATTTGTTTTGTTTATTCTACTTATTCCTTTTATAAATACATCATAACAACAAAAATATTATTGTAATTATAAAAATAAATTTAAATAATTTTTATAATTTTATAATAGACAATGTTTATTTTTTAAATAATTTTTTATTATAAATAGTTAAAATAGTCAAATAAAAAATTGACTTAAAATATAAAATTAATAAAATAACTATTTTAATTTTATAAAAGAAATAAAAGTAAAATTGTAACATTCTATTTTTAATTCACAAAAATATAATTAACCAAACAAGTCATCAAAAGTCACGTAATAACACAATTTTCTTTAAGATATCTTAATACTTACAATTAGATAAGGAAAACAGTTTGAAAACTCTCATCAACCGTCCAAAAAGGGTCAAAAATCCTAAAAACGACCTAAAGAATGTCCGAAATTGATATTCAGAACCTTGAAAACTCTCCAAAACTGGTGCAGTGGCACCTAGTAGCGCCTGAACCGCTCCGAAAGGGTCAAAAATCCTAAAAACGACCTAAAAAATGTCCGAAATTGATATTCAGAACCTTGAAAACTCTCCAAAACTAGTGCAGTGGCACCTAGTAGTGCCCGAGAGCCCAAGGGCTAGCGCTCAGCACTAGCGCCTCTGGAAATGGGCACTCAACGCCCAATTTGGGAGCTCAGGTGCTATAAGAAAACTCCAACCCTTCTTAGACCACTTTGTACACGTCTCCCACAACTTTGAAAGGTCCCAAGACCTTCTAAACATTATGAAACTTTAGAAAACACATCTCTAACTCAAAATGACCATTCAAAAACCAATATCACTTACCTAAACTACCCAAACTCAATTCTACACTTTCTAGCCTCCAACTCAGTATACTAACTGCACAACCAAGTCCAAATATACCTGTTAGATCCTCCAACACTTCAAATTGCTTACCTTTCTACTGTTACAAAATCTCACCATGCAAAACCTCAACTTTAACCAAAAACACCTAAGAACTCATCCTAAAGACACCACTAACTATTCTACACTATACTTTTCTCATTTGATAGTTGAAGCAATTCCTAATACGTTTCCTAATACACTCCCAACTATCAAACACAGTCCCCACTACTTACCTTAAATTCGCACTAGTTAAAACCTTATTTTTACACTAAATATACCTCAAACTTCAACATTGATCCCCTTACTTGTTTCATACCATATTTTCTTCAATCTAACACTTCTAATAAGTCCAAAATGACCTTATAATAGCACTTAACCAATTACTTTATCACTCAAACCTCTACCTTCAAAATTCACCCATCTAAACCTCTATTTTTTACCTTAAAACCTAAGCCAAAGACACTTCTTTAGACAACATAAACACACCATTTCAACATATCAACAACACATGATCAAATCATCAATTACATATAATCTTCATACCTTCAAACATAATAATTTTATAAAAATTTAACTAGCACACATAAGGATACAAATTCTTATAATGTAATCACAAACTAAAACAAAAGTTCTAGCTTCCCTTACCTTAGAAAACTCCTACAACTATAAAATCTCCGACTGTTACTTCCATCGCAAGGAACTTCTAGAAAAACCTACAAATCATCGATTGGTGATTAGAGACAAACCTAATAACGGTTTAACAACCGTTATTTTTATACTTAAATTTGATATCAAAACACAACCTTTATGGCTTAGAATGAGCTTAGAATCAAGTAAAACACTTAGTTGAGTCACATGAGAGTCAAAAGTTGTTTTTAGAGATATTATGCTTGTTTTGCATTGTTTTGTAGGGTTTTGATGAGAATTGAAGATGGAAGTAAAAGAGGGAGGACTTAGACTCAACAAGAAAGAAGGAGAAAAAGGAAGAAAAGAAGAGTCACAGTCACCGCTCAGCGTTATTTTCCAGCGCTGAGCACCAGATTCGAGGGAACAGTCACTGCCTCTCGCTCAAGTAGTGACACTGAGCGTCCAGGCGATTAGAGGCAAACCGTTGAGCGGTTAGATGGACCGCTGAGCGGTTCTGCGATTAGAGGGAAACCGCTGAGCGGCCAAATTAGGCACTGAGCGGTGGAATGCTGGGCTTGGGCTTAAATTCTGTTACTGTTATGCGTTATAAATAGCCCTAGTGCGATCTTCAGAGTAATTCTTTTGGCAGACAGAGACGTCCAGAGCACTTCTACACTCCTTGGAGGCGGTTTCTTGGATGCTTAGGCTCCAATTTATCAAATCTAGGGTTTACTCTTCCATTCTTTCATTTAATTCCATCTAGTTTCACCATGTCCATGGTGAACTAAACCCTTTGTTGTTGGAAAACAATGTAATCTTTTGAAACTCTCTTATATTGAAATTCTTGTTTTATTCATATGCTTATATTATCAATTGTTGGGTTTCTTATCTATGCTCAATGCTTTTATCGTTTAACTCATTCGGTAAAAAGATATTTGCCTTTGACGATACGGAGACGTACGGGGAAGTCATGAACTGATAGGAAATTCCTTGATTAAGCAATACTACATAGAGATAGGGTAGGACGATCAATTGTATTTGCTTCTGTGATATATGGATTGCTAATTACTTAGGGAGACTAGAGATAGTAAACTAGTAGTTAGTGATAGGCTCTTTTCGCCGAGAGATCGGGTTTAGGGTAGGCAAAGAAAGTTTGCATGATAATTAGATAATAAAGCGAATTAAATAAGAAAAGTAGATATAAGAGGGCAGATAAGATGAAATTGTAAACCCCAACAACTCTATTCATTCATATCTTTTCTTTGCCAATTGAATCACTTGCATGTTCATTTTTGTTTTGCATACAACCACAAAATTATTTCTTTTTCAAGTCCTATAAGATCAATTTACATGAAAGATAAGGCCTAAGAGTCCTTTGGGAGAACGATATTTGGTCTTACCACTTATTATTACTTGATACGATCTAGTACACTTGCCAAGGGTTTAACAAAACCTTAGAACCTCAATTAAACCAAGAATCAAGGGGAAAACATTTTTGACACATGCAAAACAGATTTCCTTGGATGATCAATAACCGATAATAGAAGGAGAAATATGGTAGAATCTTACTTGCTCTATGACAGAAAGTGATCACCTAGAAATATAGACATAGTCGCCATGATCGATTAGACACCTCTTGATCGTCAAAGAGATGATTCGAGAGTCAAAACTCTTAAAGAGAAGGTGTAATTTTAAAATAATGAAATTCATTTATAAAAAAACTATTTATAATAAAACTGTTTAATATTAAAATAAGCGAGTCTCACTATTTTTGGACTACTACCACTTCTAAATTGAGTTTTACAAAAATTGAAAATAAAATGTGTGAGATGAAATCCTTTTATATAATAGTATAGAAGTTATTAAACTTTGATTGTGTTTTAATTAATATTCACATTTCATTTTTTGAATAAAAGTGTAAATATTTTATTTTATTTATTTCGTAAAATTTATTATTTTTTATAAACAAATATTTTTCTAACATAGCTAAATAATAAGTATAAGATTTATTTTATAAGTCCACTCTAGTATCACATTTCTCTTTATTATTATGTAAAAGCATTTCAAGAGGTAATGTGCAACAATAAATATTTGGAAGAAGATTGCAATTAAATAACGTTTTTAATTAGTTTCTTTATTTCTAAAATCTTATTTTAATAAAATATATTTAATTCAAAGCTGATAAAAAATTATTGATAAAGAAAACTAATAGATTCTAAAAAATAGTTAGAATAAATTAAAATTCTAAGTGTCTATTACATAACAAAAAACAAAGTTTAAGGATATTTGAAACAAAATTAAGAGTTAACTATATTTTTATTTCCTAAATTTATGTTAAAAATTGAAATTAATCCCTTTTTTTATTTTTTATATACTTTATTTTCAATTTTTAAAAATAAATTGAAATCATTTTTTTAACTTAATGTTATTAATTTTTTTGTTTGTTAAATAATATTTTAAAATAAAACATGTTAAACCAATACAACGTACTTAAACGATTAATTTTTAAAATTTAATAATTAAAATGTATTAAAATTTGAGACACAACTAATTTTAATTTAACATCCAATTTTAAAAACTAAAAAATTACTTAACTTAAAAATTAATGTATAACATTATAGGAAAAATTTGAACACAATTAATACATAATTAAAATTTGAGATATTTATTAAATACATTAAAACTCTTATTAATTAAAATAAAAATAAAGTTTGAGTTATTTGTTTATAAAATACTAAAATTTTAAGAGATTAAATATTATTTTTAATAATAAAAGTTATAAATAGTGTAGAAAAACAACAATTGTAAATGAACAACAATAATCTCATTATATTTCTTGTGATTATTGATTAAAACAAAAAGGTTTAATTTTTCATACATTCATTTAATTTATGAAAATATTACACACATGGACGAATTTATGTTTACTTTTTTATATAGTAGAAAATAATAAAACTTTATTATTGTTATTATTATAGTTATAAAATTTAACTAAATAAAATTTATAAATTTGTTGTAAAAGAAATGATTTAATTTGTAGTTAGTTTTATAATTAAAAAAATTAATAAATTTAATAAAACGATTAAATCGAAAAAACAATTTAATTTTAAAACTACCGGTCACATAAAAAAATAAAATCAAAAAATAAATATAAATATCAAATAAATAAATAAATAAAGTTATATATATATATATATATATATATATTATCATCTTTATTTTATATTTATCTTTTATCTTTAGTTAGTTTGTTATTATTTTTATGTGTACTTTGGGCTTAGCACATATTTATTTTATTATAAATAGAGGACCTTATGTGTATATTCAACACAAATTTAGTTGGTTTGTTATTATTTCTTATTTGTATTTTGGGCTTAGCACATATTTATTTTATTATAAATAGAGGACCCTATGTGTATATTCAACACAAGGAAAATTAATCCCATATATAGTTTTTCATTATATTTAACATGGTATCACAACCAGGTTCTTTGTTTGTTAGCCCTGCCCACTACAATCGTCGTCGCCGTTAGAGTCGTCGTTGCCGATGTTAGAATCGTTGTCGCCACCGTCACCATCACTAGAGCATTAGTTTCAACTAGTGACCATAATTTTTCTCCTCCAAGCAACCACAACGTTGTCAAGATCGCTACCGTCAGAGTCCAGACATGTTTACACGCACCGATCACAGTTTTCTTCCGCTATCGAGCCGTCAAGATCTGCTACTACTTTTTAGACTGCCTTTCCATCACAATCACCTACTAGGGATCCTCCTTCATATGATATTACTGATGACTTTGTTATTTTCAGTAAATTTCTCAAATAGTATAAGGATCAACAACCTTCTAGTTCCACTGCATCTATAGCACACATAGGTACATCTTTTAGTCTAAGTCCATCTTCTTCTCTTGACTCTTGGTAACAAATCTTTGTTTTCCTCTTTCTCCTCTCCAAATCTTTTACTTTCTGTTACAATGGTTGATGGATCTAGATTTTTAGCTCATGGTGTTGGGACTGTTAACATTTTTCCTTTTTTTATCCATTGATAATGTTCTTTATGTCACTAGGTCTCCTTTTAAGTTATTATCTGTCAGTCGTCTAACTCGTTCTCTTGATTGTGATATTTCTTTTAACAAAGATTTTGTTTGTTTATAGGACTGAAGTTCGAGACAAGTGATTGGCACCAGATGTGAGTCTCATGGACTTTATCATCTTCGTCCCTCTAAACATATTGGTACAGTTATGGAGTCTCCATCTCTTCTTCATGCTCAGTTAGGTCATCCCACTCTTGTCAAATTGCAACAACTTGTTCCTAGCTTATCCAAGTTGTCCAATTTGGTCTGCGAGTCGTGTCAATTAAGAAAACATATTTGTAGTTCCTTTCCTCGTAGTGTCTCACAATGTGCTTCGTCCCCTTTTACCTTAGTTCATTATGACATTTGGGGACCTAGTCATGTTAAGTCTAATTTAGGTTTTCAATAATTCGTTACTTTTATTGATGATTATTTTATATGCACTTGGTTATTTTTAATTAAAAATGGTTCTGAGTTATTGTATCTTTTTCAAACCTTTATAATGAAATTAAAACTCAGTTTGGTGATTCTACTCAAACTTTGCGTAGTGAAAATGGCCGTGAATATTTTTCCCATTCTTTTTAACAATGTATGGCTTCTCATGGTATTCATCACCAAACTTCATGTGCTTATACACCTCAACAAAATGGGGTGGCTAAACGCAAAATTAGACATCTTATTGAAACAACTCGTACTTTTTTAATTCATGGTAACATTAATTCCTCAATGTTTTTGGGGTGATGTTGTTCTTACTGCATGTTTTCTCATTAATCGCATGCCCTCTTCTGTTTTAGAAAATAAAATATCTCATTCTATCTTATTTCCTCATGAACCCCTTCACCCCTTACGTCTACAAGTTTTTGGGTCTACATGTTTTGTTCATAATTTTGGTCTTGGTCTTGATAAGTTAGCTCCTTGATCATACAAATGTGTTTTTTACGCTTTACTAAATCAAAGAAAGGATACAAGTGTTTTTCTCCTTCTCTTGATCGTTATTTTATATCTACAGATGTCACCTTCAATGAGTCTTCCTTTTATTTTAATGATCATTTTTCTTCTGATATGTCTTCTTCTAATACTATCAATATTCCTGTTGTTTGTGCTCCTCCAATTGTTCTTAGTTCACCAGGTGTTTCTCAACAACCACTAAGTGACTCAATTAAAGTGCCAACTACCTTGTCTCCTCCATCTCCGACAACTGAGTCTACCTTTCTAGTTGCCCTTCGAAAAGGTATACGTTCTACCCGTAATCCCTCTCCACATTATCTGTTCGTCTATTTCTTCTGTGATCATCCAAAATCTATTACTGATGCCTTAGCCCATCCTGGTTAGCGTCAGGTCATGCTAGATGAACTAAGTGCTCTTCAGAGTAGTGGAACTTGGGAGCTTGTCCCATTACCGTCTGAGAAATCTATTGTTGGTTGCAGGTGGGTTTTTGCTATCAAAGTTGATCCGGATGGAACTATTGATAGCCTCAAACCTCGTCTTGTGGCCAAAGGTTACACTCAATTTTTTGGGTTGGATTATGGTGATACTTTTTCTCTAATGGCCAAGATGGCATCTGTTCGTTTATTTATAGCCATGACAGCTCTTCAATAATGACCTCTTTATCAACTGGATGTAAAAAATGCATTCCTTAACGAATATTTGCAAGAAGAGATTTATATGGAACCTCCAGGATTTGTTGCTCAAGGGCAGTCTTCTAGGCTGGTATGTCGTCTTTGTAAATCCTTTTATGGCCTAAAACAATCTCCTAGGGCTTGGTTTGGAAAATTTAGTAATGTTGTTCAACAATTTGGTATGACTCAGTGTGAGGCAGATCATTCAGTCTTTTGCCGTCACTCGAGTGTTGGATCTGTCTACTTGATAATATATGTTGATGACATTGTTCTTACAGGTAGTGATAGTCATGGCATCTCTCAGATGAAACAACATCTTTGCAACTATTTTCAGACCAAAGATCTTGGCAAACTTAGATATTTCTTAGGTATTGCGGTGACACAATCCAACGATGTTATTGTTATATCTCAAAGGAAATATGCAATAGATATTTTGGAGGAAACTGGGTTGATGAATTCAAAACCTGTGGACACACCCATGGATCCTAATACTAAACTTCTACCAAAGCAGGAGGAGCCTATGTCAGATCCCGAGAAATATAGAAAGACTAGTTGGAAAATTGAATTATCTTACAGTTACTCGTCCTGATATTTCCTTTGCAGTTAGTGTGGTAAGCCAATTCCTTAATTCCCCATGTGAAGATCATTGGAATGCAATTATTCGTATATTAAAGTACATTAAAGGATCTCCTGGAAAAAAGGTTGCTATATGGCTCTAATAACCATACAAGAGTGGTTTGTTATTCTGATGTTGATTGGGCAGGATCTCCTTCTAATAGAAGATCTACATCCGGATATTGTGTCTCCATTGGTGGTAACTTAATCGCTTGGTAAAGCAAGAAACAGAGTGTTGTGGTAAGATCTAGTGCAGAAGTAGAATATAGAGTTATGGCCTCAGTCACTTGTGAACTTTTTTGGCTTAAGCAATTGCTTAAAGAGTTACAATTTGGAGATGTCATTCAAATGACGCTTATATGTGACAATCAGGATGCTCTTCATATTAGTTCTAATCCTGTCTTTCATGAGAGGACCAAACACATTGAAATTGACTGTTATTTCATTTGAGAGAAGATTGTATCTGGAGATATAAAGACTGAGTTTGTCAATTCAAGTGTTCAATTAACAGATATTTTCACTAAGTCTTTACGGGGACTGAGAATTGATTATATTTATAACAAGCTTGGTACATACGATTTGTATGCACCAACTTAAGGAAAGTGTTAGATATATTATTTTTATTTTATATTTATCTTTTATCTTTAGTTAGTTTGTTATTATTATTTATTTGTATTTTGAGCTTAGTCTATATTTGTTTTATTATAAATAGAGGGCCATAGATTAATCCCATATATAGTTTTTCACTATATTCAACAATATATATATATATATATATATATATATATATATATTCATTAATTTGTAAATATTTTAAAATACATACACTTAATAATGTCTATATTTGTATTAAATGAATAATTAGTTAAATTCAAAAATACAGTTATTAAAATGATGAAATTGAAATATAGTTTTTTATTATAAATGATTATTTTAAATAAAAAAATAGTAATTAAAAGTAGAGCTGTCAAAACGGGTAATCCGGCTCGACCTGGCCCGACCCACCATGGGTTGGTCACTTAGTGAGCCAACCTCACTTAGCTCATTTATTAGCGAGCCAAAAAAGTTCAAACCCGGCCTGACCCACAACGAGTTGGTGGGTAAACGGCTTGGCTCACTGGCTCACTTAATTACAAATTTTTTTAAATAAAAAAAAATTACAAACTTTTTATAATTCAAATCTACACAAATTTCACTCCCAAATTTACTCCGAACATGGGTGTTTAATTAATTTTGAGAACAAGAAACTTAAATAATTTTTTCAAGCAAAAAAAAATATCTTTTTATAAAATTAAAATTAAATTTTAATAAAATAAAATTAGGTAGGTTGGTTGGTGGGCCAACCCGGTCCACCACGGGTTCAACCCGCATGAGCTGGGTTTAAATGAACCGGGTTGAAATCTGACCCGCATAAAAGGAATACAATTTTTTCAAACCCAACCCGACCCGAACCCGTGGTGGGCCGGGTTGACCCGCGGGTTGTGACCCATTTTGACAGCTGTAATTAAAAGGGAAAAAACAAAAAGAACAGTAAAAAATTATTAGACTTAAATACTAATTTACTAATTGAAAGTATAATTGAATAATAAGATTATATACACTAACACAAAAATAGCTTTTAACGTCTGTTATTTTAGGCTTTTGACGTTTGTTAAATGTCCGACGTCATAGCGAGAGACGTTAAAATTGACGTCTCTTATCTTTGAACAGACGTCAATTCAAGTCTGTTGTAAGAACAACAGACGTCAATTTATGGGTTTTTTTTTTAAAAAAATTTCATTCGTGAAGGTGAGGGAGTAGACATGTGAGGGTGAGGAGAAAAACACGTACAATAATGGTTCGAAAGTCGCCGCCACAATTGTCCTAGAATGCGCCCAAGAACTACATCAAAAGCCAATGAAAACGAATTTTAATCGGTGCAAATGAAAGATAATGGTTCCAAACGTAATATAATCAGTGAAAAATGATTTTAAACGGTGCAAAGTGGAAGACAACTTACCTAAACGTTAATGGCAAACGAGAGGGAGTAGAGGAAGAAGGTGAATGCAGCGAGAGAGAAAACGCGTAACTAGCCAACGCGAACGAAGAAAAAACTCAAACGAAAATGCGAAAGAAAGTGAGGCTCGCAATCTGAGTTTGTGGGGTTTAAAATGGCATTTGACGTCGGCCCCCCTCTAGATCCGACGTCTAATTACTAAAAAAAATTCATTTTTGCGCAACTTTTGAGATATTTTCGCAACTTATTGACGTCTAGGAAAGGGGATCTGACGTCTAATGTGTATTAGACGTCGACCCCTTCTACGTTTGACGTCTAATGTCTGCAAAAGTGACCTTTTAATTATGATTTTGCAGCTTCTGGCAGAAGATTTGACGTTTGATCTAGGAGGCACCGACATTTAATGTCTGCAAAAGTGACCTTTTTGACGTCTGATCTAGGGGGCCCGATGTCTAAAGAAGAATTTGACATCTGATCTGGGGGACCGACGTCCATGTCATAAAAAAAATTAATATTGCCGCTTAAAATGATATATTTTTGGACCTTTTTGACGTTTGATTTGGGAGGCTGACGTCTAAAGAAGGATTTGACGTCTGATTTGGGGCCCGACGTCTAAAGAAGGATTTTGACGTCTGACCTAGGGAGAACTGACTTCTATATTGACGTTTTATTTAAAAAATGCCACCAATAATTTTTTATGTTGGATTTTCGGTGGTCGGACGTTATACACATGACGTTAAAGGCCATTTCTGCACTAGTGATAGTTTGTACATTAAATTTTTATTTTTAGTATTTTTTAGACATATTTTCAATATTAAAAACAACAAATATCTCACTTTACCCATGTATAATAATATTTATTATTAAAAGAATAAAATTATTAAATAAAATTACAAACAAAACCATAATAAAATAGTTTATTATGATGACAAATATATTTCAAAATTATGACCTACATTGTTTAAATTACTTTATTATTAAATAATATTATCATTATTAATATCATCATAAATAATATTAATAATGTTAATAAAAAATAAAATTATTAAATTTTTTGACTTATTAAATAGTATTTATTAAAAAAATAAAATTGTTAAAAAAATAAAATTGTTAAACGAATCATTTAGTGGGTTTGACAAATAGAAACTGTTTTTATATTTATGAAACTGTCTATAAAATATGTAAAAAATCAATAAACAGTTATATTAGAAAGGGAAAATATGTAACATATCAATAAACAATTATATTAGAAAAGGAAAAATATGTAAAAAAAATAATCAATAAATAGTTATATTAGAAAGGGAAAAATAAGAATAATAAACATGGATACAAAATAGGGTATCTCTTTGTATATAACAAAAAATAATAAAATTATTATTATTATAATTATAAAAGCAAATTTAAATAATTTTTATAATTTTATTATTTTTTATATACAATTTTTTTATTATAACTAGCAAATATACATGTGCTATCGCGTTTGTCTTGATAATTTTTTTTTAATATTTATTATAAACAAAGTGTAATATTCATTTATATATATTTATATATATATATATATATATATATATATTTAAAATATATTAATTTTTTAAAAATAGTATAATATATCTTTCAATGATTTTTTTATTTAATTTCGTATTAAAATTTTCAATTTTAAAAAATTTAAAACAAAAGGTAAAAGTAATGTAATATATATATATATATATATATATATATATATATGATAGGTTAATAATATATAATGTAATATAAAAGGTTAATTGAATATTAATGTAATAGAATATATGTATGAGACATTGTTATTATTATTATTATTATTATACTTAAATACTAATTTAGTAATTGAAAATGTGATTAAATAATAGGATTATATGATTTGTATATTAAATCTTTATTCTTAATATATGTTAGATATCTTCTCAATATTAAAAAATATGTATATCATCTTATCTGACGTACAATAAAATTTATTTTTAAAAGAGTGAAATTATCAAATAAAATTACATATAAAATCATAATAAAATAATTTAGGGTTAAATATGTTTTTAGTCCCTCAATTATCAAACGATTTTAGTTTTAGTCCATCTTTCATACTTTGGTACACTTTGATCCTTGTCCTTAAAGAAACTATAATTTTTCGTACTCCAAAATCAACGCCGTTAAATTTAATCTAATGTGACTAATGGTATGCCACATCACTTTTTTTTTCTAAAACGTGACAATCTGTTCAGGCCGTGAAACTTCTCTCTCTTATTCATCTCTATCATCCTCTTCAATGTCTTCAATGCCGTAAAAAATGCTGGATGCCATCACCTTTATACGAATCACGATTCCAGAAAAGAGAAGGAAAAAGAGGCTTTCTCCCAACAACGTGACCTTGTGCCATGGCGGAAGAGGAAGAAACTCTTTCTACGATTGTCTGACGAAGAAGCCCGACCCAGATCACACCCGCACAACACCGCCGCCTTCTCCGAACAACCAAAATCACTAGCTCTTCACTCAGTGTCACCCTGCGAGCCAAGGTCACCACCAAAACCACAATTACAAAGAAATCCTCTTTTTCCCAAGGTTGGGTGGTCCGCGAGCAAGGAACAACAGAGAAATTGGAGAACAGAAAAATGTTCTAGGTTTTTTCTCCAGGGAAAATGTTTCTTTAACACCATCTTTTGACACAGATTTGACACTGGCCCACGTGTCAAGTGTCTATTGGATGTTATGATTTAAATAAAAAACTTTTTTAAATACACTTCAGAAGGGTATAATTGGAATTTTCGTTTTATGAAATTTCAATTTGGCGGTTTTAATTTTGTTCTCTTCTGCAGTTTCGTTCTCCTCTCTCCATTCCGGTGTCTCTCGTTCTCCTCTCTCCATTCTCTTGCTCTCTCCATTGTGGTGCTATTGTTCTCTCAAGTCGGCTAGTTTTGTCATAAAAAGGCGTCATCTCAACCGGAAGAGGTCTTTCGCAATCACCAATACCCAGTTAAGCTCTGTTTCTCGTTTTGGGTCTGTTTTGCGTTGTGGGTGTGTTTCGAGTTTTCGCTGTCATTTGCATTGTCTGGCTTCTCGAACCGTACTTTATTTTTGTTTTATTTATTCATTTTGTGTTTTGTGAACCCTAATCCACCATTGATTTATTGTGCAGTTGCGAGACGTTGGACTCACAAAGTTTGTTTCTTTGAGAAAACCATTCTACCCACAATTAGTTAGAGTTTTCTACACCAACCTGGACATTTCTACATCATCAGTCATTATTGAAATGAATGGCTTACTGAGAGATGTGCATATAGAACGAATTCGGATGACACCATTTCGTTGGTGTTTGGAGCTACGTTAGGCTTTGGAGATTAATTGTGAATTATTGAAGGTTATGGTATGTCGGTGGGCTGGGCATGATGTTAACTTCAGGGTTAGTCATCAATTGGTTCCATTTACTGTTTTTGATGTTTTCATGAGCACTGGTTTATACATAGGTGGTTTATCTCATAAGTGGTTTATCTCATAAGTGGGTTATGTAATGGTTTTATTGTTTCAGACATGACTGTGGAGTTATCATGTTAAAAACTATGGAAATTTGGGATGGAGAGGATAAATACAATGGGAAAAGCATGCCACAATATATGAATGTAAGTAAGAATATGATTTTCAGTATTTTTTGATGATTGGGTTGATTTTACAATTGTAATATTTTCATTTCAGGAGGAATTGCTTGCAATTAGAAAGCAATATGTACGTGATTGGATCTTGGACAACGAGAACATAAGAATACTCGATGCGCTAGCGGTATATGGATTGTTCTAGGATAGTTCTCCAGTGTAAAAATCTAGTGTAGTGTAGTTTGTTTTGATAGGAATATGGATTTCTACCAATTGGTTTATGTACACATTGAAAGATACAATAATGTATATGAAGACATTTTATTTTTTATAAATATGAAGAGATTGTAAAAATATTGATTTGAAGCTTGTCTATGTGCAATGTACAAATGTTTGTAGATTGATGATTGATCTCAAGGTTTGTTTATGTGCAATGTATAAAAGTGCCTTATCAATTTAGGCCAACTCCTCCAATTTGTGCAGCAAAAAACAGCCTTGTAATCGATTACAAGGTGCTCGTAAACGATTACGCGTGTCTGTTTTGGGTTTTGGACAAGCTGTTGCACTAAAGGAACCACGTGTGGTAACCTGGAGGACCACAAGTGAATTTCTGAGTTTTTTAAGACAAGTTCACTGCTTTTTCAGTGTTTATGTTGTTTAAGTGTGAGTGTATGCTTGGAGGTGATGTTTAGGAAACCCCATCATGGAGAAGGGGACCACCAAGTCATATGAGAGGCACTTTGGCCAAATCCTGCAATTTGTGCAGCAAAAAACAACCTTGTAATCGATTACAAGGTGCTCGTAATCGATTACGCGTGTCTCTTCTGTGTTTTGGACAAGTTGTTACACTGAAGGAACCACCTGTGGTAACCTGGAGGACCACAGGTGAATTTCTGAGTTTTTTAAGACAAGTTCACTGCTTTTTCAGTGTTTATGTTGTTTAAGTGTGAGTGTATGCTTGGAGGTGATGTTTGGGAAACCCCATCATGGAGAAGGGGACCACCAAGTCATATGAGAGGCACTTTGGCCAAATCCTGCAGTTTATGCAGTAAAAAACAACTTTGTAATCGATTACAAGGTGCTCGTAATCGATTACGCGTGTCTCTTTTGTATTTTGGACAAACTGTTACACTGAAGGAACCACCTATTGTAACCTGAAGGACCACAGGTGAATTCCTGAGTTTTTTAAGACAATTTCGCTTTGTATTGATTGACAAAATAACTATGCATGATTTCATTAATCTGAATACAATGATTACACTTAGAACATTACATCACATCTAAAAAAGTTAAAAAAGTGCACAATAACAACATTGAAAAAGTCTAGTTTAATAAAATTACAGTCATCCCATAAACAATTCTGGAACTTATAACACAATATTACAGTTATCCATTAAAGTCATATTCATATTTTCACCAGCATTAGAAAAGATAAATGAAACCATATGTAATATTAACTATTAATGGTCTGCTTGTTTGGATGATGATGATGGTTGGTCAGTTGGCGGAACAAATTTGTGGAGGATGGCATCCACATTGACATTGTTTTCTGCCCACTCAAGTCTAAAAACCAAGAAAATGGAGTCTTCGAAGTGAGTGACCGTTGGTCTTGTGTCAAGCGTTCGTTCAAAGTGCAGAGATACATTGTTGAAAAATAATGACGAACGCTCAATTGCATATAGAAAACAACACAATGGTAAACACCAAAGGAAATAACCAAAAAACCAAAAATGGTCGAAGAACCCACAAGAAACCCGACACCAAACGCAAAACCCAATATCCAAACCGACAAGAAAATGGTCGAAGAACGCATTTACCTTGCTCCAACCACGCTGCTGTCCGGAACTTCCCATTTCGAACAAGGACAACGAGAACAAACTGCGAGAACGGACAACCAAAAACGAAAGGGGAGAAGGAAAACGCAGGAGATGTCAAAATGTGAGAGAGACGAAATCTGAGAGAGAAAACGTAATGAAACAGGGGAATGGTATAATTGGAACGATAAATTTTTGAAATCGAGGACAGATTTTTCGAAAAAAAATAAACAAAAAAATAAACCAATTGGAGTTTGACACCTGTCGGTGTCAAATGTGTGTCAAAATATGGGTGTCAAAATAACGAGACCCGTTCTCCAGTTATGGAAAGAGAGATGAGGTTTATTATGGTTTGTGATTACCTGATGTATATGGAAAAAAGAGGACCCCCTTTGCAAGACTCGTCAATACAGATACTCAGAACTAAAAAAATTAATCAGTTGTTAACAAATTTGTACCAAAAGATAAAATTAGTTCATCCTTGATTGCTCAAGCAGGTTTGCGAGGAATGGGATTTGTGATAGATTTTTATGCGTGGAATCCCGATTTTCCAAAATGAGTTAATCGTACCAGCCACAGTTGTCAGTGTTTTCAAATCGGTTAGTCTCTAACCAAGTCCATATGTGGTTGAGCAAAAAGAACTCCACAACTTTTTCTTTTGTTTGACCATTTTCTTTTACATCATGCCGAAGATGCCTGTAAAAGTTGAGATGGATTTTTTACTTCTTAATTATATGATTTATCTTGAATTCATCAATATATTAGGTTGGACGAATGATTCTTCAAAAAGTTTACTAAACAAGCGATATAAATTGAAAAAAGGAATCCTAGCTCGTAATTTATTATCGTATGTCTTGAGCTGCTGGTATCTTTTTTTGTTATGTTGTAGGAGACATACAAAAGGAGCACAATAATGGCTGACATTGGGCGTCAGAATGGATATATAGTGTACAACCAAATAGGCACCCTGCTGCAATATCCGAAGTAGATGAATTCTGCAATGCCCTTGGCGGAAACAAGCCAATTCATAGCATTTTAATTGCAAACAATGGAATGGCAGCAGTTAAATTTATACGTAATGTTAGGAGCTGGGCCAATGACAATAATTATGCCAATGTGTAGCTTATTCTTGAGGTGTGTGATGTTGACTTCATGAGATTTTGTAATTCAAAATGCCATGCATATTTTGTTAAGGAAAGTAAAAAAAAGACGGTACAGATGGAAACTATACTTCGCCATGTATATTTAATTTTTCTAATTTTTTAAAGGTAATCAAGTTGAATGTCATATATAACGAACATAATGTTATTGATCTTCCAGACATAAAATATTCATTTTATAAAAAGTTTGTATTGCCCAATTTGTTCCTGTTGCTGGATACATCATTGTTGCCTGTAGTTTAATGCAGTTCATTCTTGTCATTATAGTGATTTGAGTCCTTATGTAGTACTGATTCTTTTTTGGCATAAAATGTACTACCATGGTTGAGATAACTTATGTTGATTGGGATAAACTTAAATTTTAGAGATTTATTATTTTATTAGGTTTGGGTATAGTAATATTTGGTTTGATTTGATAGAGATCAAATATGGATGGATAGTTATGAGTTTTTGTTTATCTAGGTAGAATATTATTTTGTGATAGAATAAAGAGATTTTATTTTTAAGTTAGTTGATATTTTATATTCAGTTTTTATTATTTGTAATTGGTCCAAGGTCCAATTTGCACCTATTTAAAGGTTGCTAAGGTTTAATAAAAAATAACCCACAATGGAGCCGATGGTTTGTCTTGGTGACCAGCTCAAATGAGGGTTAGTTGAGAATGCTTCCGCTGAGGGGGAGTGAGGGAGAATTTAGAAAAAAATAAAAAAAGAGAGGAGTGAGAGAGAGTCAAATATGGAGAGAGAAAAATGATAGAGGGAGAGTCAAATACCCAAAAAAAACAAAGGATAGAGAAGGAAGAGTCTGAGTGTCCAAAAAAGAGAATAGAAAGAAACAAGACCCGCGCCGCACTCGTACAAGGGAGACCCGCACCGCACGCGTACAAGGGAGACCCGCGTCGCACGCGTACAAGGGAGACCCGAGCCGCACGCGTACAAGAGAGTACAAGAGAGAGCCGCACGCGTACAAGAGAGAGCCGCACGCGTACAAGAGAGAGCCACGTACAAGAGAGAGCCGTAGATCGACTGCAAACTCTGAGAAGTGGAGAAGTTCGGAACACTCAAGGCCGTAGACGATCTGTGAGAAGAATGAAGAAAGAAAAGAATGAAGAGAGAGAGAAGAATGTGAAGAATTTAAGTTTATGGGGGAGTTTGTTGGGATAAACTTAAATTTTAGAGATTTATTATTTTATTAGGTTTGGGTATAGTAATATTTGGTTTGATTTGATAGAGATCAAATAGGCATGGGTAGTTATGAGTTTTTGTTTATCTAGGTAGAATATTATTTTGTGATAGAATAAGGAGATTTTATTTTTAAGTTAGTTGATATTTTATATTCAGTTTTTATTATTTGTAATTGGTCCAAGGCCCAATTTGCACCTATTTAAAGGTTGCTAAGGTTTAATAAAAAATAACCCACAATGGATTGAAGAGTAATATTATTTGTGTGGGTCACCGTTTTTAACTCCTCCTCCTTGTTAGACCCAACAATGGCCTAGTTGGGGTCATGCTTCAGAAAATCCTGAGCTTCCAGATGCATTAAAAGCAAAAGGATTTGTATTTCTCGGACGTCCTGGCATATCTATGGCTGCATTGGGAGATAAATATAGGTGAACCCGAAACTTCACCTTCACATTGACAACTAGCTACTTCTTCCTCTGTTGTATACACACACGCTTCTCGATAAATTTCATCAGGAATAGTAACCAAGGAACATTCAGGAGGAATTTTCACCTATAAGAAGAAACTTCAACTAGTGAGCAGGGCATCTCTCACAAAAGAAAAACACTATAATAGGAGATTGAAATCTACATGAGAACCACTCCATCGAAGGGTTGGCACTCATGCTGCTTGAGAAATCAAGGATGAACCAATTTTATCTTTTGATACAAATTTGTTAACAACGGATTAATTTTTTAGTTCTGAGCATCTGTATTGACGAGTCTTGCAAAGGGGTTCCTCTCTTTCCATATACATCAGCTAATCACAAACCATAATAAACCCCATATTTCTTTCCATAACTCAGAAAAAACCTTAGACCATTTTTCTTTTCCCCAATTCTTTGTTGCTCCTTGCTGGCAGACCACCCAACTTTGGGAAAAAGAGGATTTCTTTGTAATTATGGTTTTGGTGGTGACGAACATCTAGAACCTTGACTCGCAGGGTGGCACTAAGTGAAGAGCTAGTGATTTTGGTTGTTCGGAGAAGGCGGCGACGCTGTGGGGGTGTGATCTGGGTCGAGCTTCTTCATCACACAATCGTAGAAAGAGTTTCTTCCTCTTCCGCCATGGCACAAAGTCACGTTGTTGGGAGAAAGCCTCTTTTCCCTTCTCTTTTCTGGAATCACGATTTGTAGAAAGGTGGTGGCATCCGACATTGTTGACAGAATTGAAGGTATTGAAGAGGATGATGGAGATGAATAAAAGACAGAAGTCTCACGACATGAATAGATCACCACGTTTTAGAAAAAAAGAAAAGTGATGTGGCACACTGTTAGCAACATCAGATTAAATTTATCTGCGTTAGTTTTGGAGGACGAAAAATTATAGTTTCCTTACGTCGGGTGGATTTGTTTTTCGGGTCGGGTTACGGGTAGGCACTATCTGTGCTTGACCTGACCCGTTGTCATCCCTACGTCTGAGAGATCAATTGCTAAGACTAAAAAACTTGCATGGTTGGCCCTTAAGGTTTGGTGTTTACTTCAATACTTTCTTATAATAATTTTATTCCAATGATGTTTCCTTAACATTTTATAATTATGATAATATATTGTAGTGTAATAGACAAAATTGGTCATATGAGTGTGGTTATTACATAATGTATTGGATGATGACCACTATTAGTGTCTATATTACAAGTGGATGGGAAACGGTAATATTTGGTTTTATTCAATTTTCTTTTCTTTATAGTTTAGAATTCATATACGCTAATTGAAATCATTGTGTCTTGTGTAGAGATTCAATTCTACTACTTCAATTCTCGAGAAGGCCCTTAAATATATAAGGAAAACACTTCCAAAAAATGTAATTCAACTCTATAATGGTATGTGGATATTAGGATATAGTAAGTTTTACATTAGCATATTTATGATTAGGTTAACTTTGTACATTGCATTGATTTATGATTCTAAGTTGATTTATGGTTAGAATTCTATGTACATTGAATTGATTTATGACTTATTGTATTTTTCATTAAAAATACACTTTTAGATTATTGTGGACAATTTTTGTATATGCAGGTTTGTTTCTGTAGTAGGGATTGTCACAGAAATAGACATGTCTTTTAAAAAATATGTAGAATAGACATCAGTTGTGACCATAATCGAGACAATGTGGCCTCTATGGCATCAACTCTAGCCACAACCAAGGCATAAAGTATGATGAAAAAAAAATATACCCTCTACTGCCTCAGTTTAACCCCCAACCGAGACAGAAGACCCCATATTGTCTCAGTTCAAAGGAACCGAGGTAATAGACCTCACAATAAAAAAAAATAAAAGACATTTATATTATATACCCTCTACCGCCTCGGTTGCATTTGAAACAAGGCAAAAGCCTATCCCTTTTTGCCTCGATTTTGAATCGAGACAAAAAGCCTACTCCTTTTTACCTCGCTTTTATATACCTCGATTGATGAACCACTGCGTATAGAAAAAAATAATTGCTATCGCTTTCCTTTCCTGCACTAGTGCATGTGTCTCGAGAAACTCTTACGGTAGAAGGAATTTATATTATACTACAACTAGGACATAAAGTGATGAAAAGAGAACATTGTTAAACATGGACATGGTAAGCCGACTAGATAGTTATTTTATTTACTAGTTGTTTGTGAGTTTGTCTTATACTTTGTATTGAATTTTAAGATATTGAATTAAGCAACAATTTATTTTAAAATATTTACTCTAGTCATTTAAATTTTGATTGTAATTGCAAGTGATAAATATAACATTGTTAAAATATATACTTGTTTACAATATTAAAATACATTTAATTTTTTACATAATATTTTCCAAATTTAACATAATCATGCATAATCCCTAATACTTATTAAAAATTTGTATCCAACTAATACAAATTATCTACCTCAATTCAACTTTTTCATAATAGTGAATAAAAGTCTACAATTAGCATAGAACAGTCATATTTCAATATGACATATATAATGTTCACAAACATCGAAATGAGTAAAGTTGGTAATATCTTCAATTCAATTATTTGAAACATTTTTTTTAAGAAACAACCATTTAAGTCTTTTAAGAGCTCAAACATAATTATTTTCCAAACGACTTCCCAAAAACACAAAATCATTAAAAATGTCAATCTTGTAAGCATATTAAGTAAAAATAACATATATCACAACTCTATGAGATGTCATGAAACCTATATTAATGAACATGTATTTCACACTTTAACAACCCATGTGCATTTTATTTTCTTATCTTCTTTGTGATATTCAATATACATACTTCACATTATACATATGCCAGATAAAATGTCTTTAAGGGTTACAATCTACATTTTTCTTTGTTTTTCTCCTTCAAAAAGTTAAATATATTTTTTTAACTTCATTAAACTCTAAGTCATGTCAACAAACATGGACTACTCATTATTAGCATATGGATGACCTGTTAATATATTTGTTAGCTCATGATTATGATACTTAAAAGTAACTTTTCAATTCATCCTTTACCATTGCTTATTGATTTAGCATGAAGTTTAAATGGATATTCATATTTGCTTGTTCCAATTACAATTAGTTGTAAATCCTCATTGTGATGCTTGTGTTTATCACTATAGGGAGGGTCAACACACATATAGGTCTCCACAATGGTAAGATATTGTCTATTCTGGGTCAAACCCTCACAGATTTACTTTTGGTACCATTTCAAAAGGCCTCTTACCAATGGAGGTATCTTATGTGTATATAAACCCATGTCCATCTCTTGTTTTATACAAAGTGAGACTTTTTGTTTGTATCCTAATAATCCTCCCCTCAAACAAAGGACTATATATGGTTTTCCACCTCCCCTACAACGAAAGTGTTTTTTATCCACAAGTACAGCATGGTCTGCACTGAGCATCTCTTTGATCTCTTTCACGACCTATGGTCACACCTCCCATGATTCATCTGGTTGTTTGACACTGACCGCCTGCTAGGGCTTCACCTTACCATGGAGGGACGTACTCGTCTGAGCCAGTCACCAAGACTAACCATCAAAAGAATAAAACATGATCTTTAACCAAACTACCAAAAGGAAAGAAGGTTTTACAAAACAAGTGGGTCTATAGGTTAAAAGAAAAACTAGACGATAATACAAGATATAAGGCTAGACTCGTAGTGAAAGTGTTCCAACAGAAACAAGGTATTGACTTCACAAAAATTTTCTCTCTGATTATCAAGATTACTACCATAAGAGTTATCTTGAGTATAGTAGTTGCATAAAATCTTCATATAGAGAAATTAGATGTCAAAACTACATTCCTACATAGGGATCTTGAGGAGGAAATCTTTATGGCAAAACCAAAAGGTTTTGAAGCAGAAGGCAAAGGGAATCTTGTATGCAAGCTTCATAAAAGCTTGTATGGATTGAAACAAGCATCGAGACAATGGTACACTAAGTTTAATGAGTTTATGAGAAACTTAGGTTTTCACAAATGTGAAGAACATCATTGTTGTTATGTGAAAAAATGTTGACAGTTATATCATCCTTGCGTTATATTTTGATGACATGTTGATTGCAGGAGCTAATATGGCAAAAATTATCAAGTTGAAGATTTAATTCTAAAAATTTTTTGAAATGAAGGATCTTAGCTCAGCCAAGCAAATTCTTGGCATGAGAAACTCCAATGATAGATCTAAAGGTATTTTGAACTTATCTCAAGAGAAATATATAGAAAAATTGCTTAGCACATTCAATGTTGGAAATGCTAAAACCAGGAATACACTTAAAGTTTTCAAAAGGAAAATCTTCTCAGATAGATGAAGAAGAATCTTATATGTCTAAAGTGTCATATGCATCTGTAATAGGGAGCTTGATGTATGTTATGGTTTGCACCAGACCTGAAATACACTACAAAAAAAAATTATGGTTACTTATAGCCAAAATCCGAATGTAAACTCAAAAATTCGTATGTAAAATAATGTTATATACAAATTACATATGAATAAAAATCCATATATGAAATGGTCGTAGGTAATATTACATACCAATTTTTTCATATATAATTATATACGAAAAAATATGTAAAATTCATATATAATTACATACAAAATAATCTGTATGTAAAATCTGTATGTTATTTATTTATTTTAAAAATATATTAAATATTAATTATTAATATAATATTATAAAATTTACACATTAAAAACTATTTAAATAACTAATTTAATATAAATTATTTTTTCTAACTCACATTATTCTACTAATTTTTTCATAAGAAAATATATAAATCACACTTAACAAATTTAGACATGTAATTAAAATGAATAAATCAATCAAAAATTTAAAAATATATATACAGTAATAATAAATACACAAACTGTATATTTAGAAGAGTAACTTCAAATAACTAGTATAATTAAAAGTGCAATATATATTTACTCAAAATCAACTTAAGGGTGAAAAATGGAATAAAAATTAGAAATAGATGAGCAAAAATGTATATAATCTCTTATGCAGTTTTCATGATAAGGGAGCAAAGAGCATATTCTCTAGCAACATCTTGAACTTCTGGCTTCTCTTTTCTTTTTTATAATAATAACTTTCACTGTTACACCAACAATGGACATAGAATAAGGGTTATAGAAATTTGTAGTTATATACATCACCATGAATAGAGGAAGACCTTATAAAAGTTTAAGATAAAATTCTTAAGCCTTGTGTTCACTTGAGTGAATTTGGAGAAGAGTAATGGAGAGGATTTGAAGATAATTTTTGTTGTTGTTTATTTGAATAGATTTGGAGGTAAGTGAAAGTGAATTTAGAAGTAAATTTTTTTAATCTGTCACAAATTAAATCCTAAACTAATTCTGACAAACTTTACTTTCAAATTCACTATCATTTACTTCTAAATTCACTCAAATAAACAATAAAAAAATTACCTTTAAATCATCTCAAATTCACTCAATTACTCTCCCTCAAATCCACTCAAGTGAATAACGCCTTAAAAAATTTATGGGTTTGATGTGGTCTATTTTTTAGGACCTAGCTGGCCACCCCACAGATAAATAGTGAGAGTTAATCATGATAGTGAAATTAAGAGCGTACCACTTAGGGAAGTCACAAACAACAACAAAATTGGTTTATAGAGCTAAGCCTAATCACATTATTCAATTTCCACATGGAAAAACAAATTAGTTGCATGTAGCATAACCGTGCCTAATGGAACCCATGCTTCATTTTTATTATATTCCTTTTCCTAAATGATATTTAAGACAAATATTTCTTTTTTCCTTTTTCTTTTCTCCTAAGTTTTTTCTTCTTGTTTAGTCACTGCAACTGCATTCTGCATATTTAACACAAATATTTTATATTTTTCTTTTTATCTGTAAATGGGTGTTGTCTTTTGTTATTACTTTGTCCAATGTTTTTGTGTTTCCGTGAAAGAAGGTTGAATTAGGTGAACCAAGTCTATTCCATGTTGATGTAAATTATGTATTGTGAGGACTCAATTTCGTCTGAATAAGTTAATAAAAATAAGAAAAAAAAATAGACAAAATAAAAGAATAATAATTAATGATGGGTAAAAAGATAAAATAAATTTCCTTAAAAAAAATATCACTAGAAAATATTTTTGAAATATTGGTTTCTAGATAAGAGAATGCTTAATAACTTGAATCAATATGCCAATAACTATAAGCAATAATATATTGATATTATACTATAATTTGCTGTGTCAGTTTTTTTTTTTTTTTAAAAAAAGAAAAAATATGATTTTAAAAATGGAAAAAGTTTATGATAATAATTATAATCAATGTCTTGAATATTATTTGATTTGTTTTTCTTGCAACCAAGACCATGTCTTTTCCTATTTTGTTCATTGTCAATTAATTCGCAATTAAGACAAGATTACCATAATATTACACTATGTGTATATAAATACACACCTTGTCATAGAAAAAAAGACGGAAAAAAATAAGGAGAGACACCCAGAAATAATATAGATGGAAAGAGAGGAAGAGAGTATAGAGAAAAATAAGTTCTCACGCAAAGAGGGGCTTTGTCAACAGAAACTACCAAGGAAGAACTAGGGGAGTACTAAAACCTGAAAAGGTATGTCCCTTCTACATCCTTCGTTTTCTCTTTTGATTGTACTTTGAAGTTTTTTTCTAAAGAATTTTTTTTTACTACACATAGATAACTTAATTTTTTTTTTTAAATCATAAAATAAAGGGTATAAGTACGCGTCGGCCTATGGCCGGTTTCTTTCATTTTTTTCCCACCATGCTTAAAATAAATAAAAAAATACATAATCTTTAATACCAAAAACATGTCAATATTGTTAAACCAACATTTTTTTTACCAGAACTACGTGATCCCTGATTTTCCATCATGAATGGAGATACGTAGGACCAATGTCAATCCTTTTCGGGTTCACTTTTCAAAATCTAAAACAATGCATAATAATTTTCAAACAAATTTATAAACATTTTTCTAGATAAAGAACTACGCAATCCCTGATTACACATCATAAATGGATATATGTAGAAGAAAGGTCAATCTTGGTCGGGCTCATAAAACAAAAAATATTTTTTGTTTCTTAATAGTATTATTTTTAGGGAAAATTAAATATTTTGAAAGACCATGTCAAATTTATACATTTAATTAAAGGTACTGCTTTTGGAAAAGTGTAGTAAGGTGCTAATACCTTCCTTACATGTAACCGATTCATATGGATAATTAAAGGAAAAAATAAAATAAAATAATAGAAACCACATTAATTTGCATATTTAATTAACAAGGCCTGATTCTATAGCGTCCCCAGCGGAGTCGCCATCTATCACAATCGAGATCGCGACGGGACACGAACCGAAAACAAAGGGGATTAAGAAAAAGATTTTGGGAGTCGACATGGTCTATGAAAATTAGATTTTAGGTTCGGGAATCGGTTACGCGTAAAAAAGGTATTAAAACCTTATTGCGCAAACCCAAAAGTAGTACCTTTAATTAAATGTATAAAGTTGACGTAATTTTTCAAAATATTTAATTTTTTCTAAAAATAATACTATTAAGAAACAAAAAATATTTTTGGTTTTATGAGTCCGATAAGGATTGACTTTGCTACTACGTATATCCATTTATGATGGAAAATTAGGGATCACATATTTCTTTATCTAGAAAAAGGTTTGTAAATTTGTTTGAAAATTATTATGGATTGTTTTAGATTTTTGAAAAGTGAACCCGACAAGGATTGACCTTGCTCCTACGTATCTCTATTTATGATGGAAAATCAGGGATCACGTAGTTCTAGTAAAAAAGGTTGGTTTAACAATATTGACATTTCTTTGTTTTTAAAGATTATGTATTTTTTTTATTTTAAGAATAGTGGGAAAAAAAGGAAAGAAACCGGCCATAGGTCGACGTGTACTTATACCCTTTAATTTATGATTTAAAAAAAAAACGTTTTTGTGTGTAGTAAAAAAAAATATCTTTAGAAAAAAAACTTCAAAGTACAATCAAAAGAGAAAAAGAAGGGTGTAGAAGTGACATACCTTTTCAGCTTTTAGTACTCCCCTATTTCTTCCTTGGTAGTTTCTATTGACAAAGCCCCTCTTGCGTGAGAACTTATTTTCCTCTATATTCTCTTCCTCTCTTCCCATCTCTATTATTTCTGGGTGTCTCTCCCTATTCTTTTTCCGTCCATTTTTCTATGACAGGGTGCGTATTTATATACACATAGTGTAATATTATGGTAATCTTGTCTTAAGTGCAAATTAATTGACAATGAACAAAATAGAGAAAGAAACGGTCTTAGATGCAAGAAAAACAAATCAAATAATATTCAAGACATTGGGTGAATTATCTTTAATGACTTTCCCTGACGAAATTGTGTGTTGACAGCTTTGATAAATCAATATTTTATACTATTCACTTAGCTTTTCGTACCGAATTATATTAGTGAATTATATTTAATTCTCCATTATGGTTTCATTTTCACTATTTGGGCTTAATTTCAAGATTAATTCTTATTTTAATTAATTTAAATTATTTGACCTTAATTATTCCAATTATTATTTGCAGGACAATTTTGGAAACATATTTTGGGACAAAAAGAGTGTAGCCATGTCAATAATTGTATTTAATTTCGTTTTTAATTTTAATTGTTAGTTTTGGACAGTTTTGACTTTTGGACCTATTTATGGTCAATTTTTAGGAGAAGCCCATACTAAGGGCAGAATATTAATTTGGGGACTATAAACCCCAAATCAGATTTTAGGTTTAGTCTTCTTCTCTCTCATTTTATGTTTTTCACATATTTTCAGCCCATTCTGAATTGATTTGCATATAATTGATGTTTACCCCCCCCTATGTTTTCACTATGTTGACTTTTGCTGATAGAGTTGACTTAGTGCATTATTAGGGGCAATCTTGGGCCATTACCATCCTTTGATCCTGAAATTGATAGGACTTTTCATGGATTAGGTAGACATTTTAGGAATTTGTAATCTTTGCATTTAGATAGCCTTAGTTGCATAATTTGCTACATTCTCTTTCACCATGTTTACCTATTTTGGTTATGTACATAGTGTTTATTATGCCAATGCCTCTGATTATGATTCTTCCTCTACTTCCAATTTTGATCTCTATTATGCTGATTTTTATGATGAGAATAATATGGCCCATCCTCCAACTCGTGAGAGTGCTCTTTGGAAGCTAATTCCACCTAATAAGGATGATGTTCATTCACCATTGGATCGATACATTTCCTGCCTAAGTTTCATGGTTTTGCAGGTGAATTCCCACATAAACATTTGGAGGAGTTCCATATCATTTGTTCTACAATGAACCCTCCACATGTCTAACATTATCACATTTTCTTAAGGGCATTTCCACATTCACTAAACGGAGCAGTAAGGGATTAGAGCTTTTGAATTATTTTGGGAACAAGTGTGGTCTTCTTGGGGATTCTTATGAATTGGCTAGCTGGTTCATCTTTTTGGTTGTTTGTAAATAAGTTGTGCATCTTGTCTCTTACAATTGTGTTCTAAAAAAAAGACAGAAAAGAAAAGAGACAAGACAAGAAAAGAAAAAAGAATAGAAAAATTGAGAAAAAATAAAATAAATTGAATAATGGAGTCAAGAAGAGGATTGAATTAGAGGTTTTGGGTGTGGTTTGATTGTATTTTCACTTGTTCCCCATTACTCCTCTATTTCTTTTGGTTTGTAGCTTCTCATCCAAATTTTATTCTCCCATGTCCTTGGCCCATTACAACCATGAAAAGACCTTTTGATCTGAACATGCATATGTTTTGAGTGTTGATATTAGAGGCTTCTCAAGTCTGTTTGTGATTGCTTTCTTAAGTGCATCGAGTTGACATTGTTTACCCTAAACACTTGAGAGAAACAATGATAGTGCATTTGTTAAGTTTTGTTGCTTTTGATTCACCTCTTGAGCGGATTGATTATTTTGCCATGTATTGAATTGCTTGGATGATCTTCATGAGTATCTGGTTTCTCTGATTACTTTTCTGTTGGATGTTGTCTACTCTTTTCTTTTTCCAGATTCAATGAGAATTTTGTAAATATGTTTTGATGTTTTGTGTATCTTTTTGTTTTTGGGTCTGAAGTTGTGTCATTCTTTAGATGTCTTTTGAAGTGTTCCTTTTTCTGCGTCTTGATTTTGCCTAGGAGTGCAAAAGACTAAGTGTGGTCTATTTTGATATATCATTATTTTGTACTATTCACTCAACTTTTTGCACCGAATTGTATTAGTGAATTCTATTTAATTCTCCATTATGTTTGCATTTTCACTATTTGGGCTTAATTTCAAGAGTAATTATTATTTTAATTAATTTGAATTATTTGGGCTTAATTATTCCAATTATTATTTGCAGGACAATTTTGGAAACAAGTTGCCCCTCTTTATTTAGATTTTTCTAGATAACATGAACCTTAGAGTTTTTGTGTTATCATAGTAAAAGCCAAATAAAGATAAAAGATTAGCTCGTAGAGTACCTGGTCCAGTGTGTAGCAACATTGTGGATTTCGCTGAAGAGGTGTGTGGACCTTGTAGAGCGTGTATCACCTTTGATTTCGCTTAAGAGGTGTACTTACCCTATGGATTTTGCTGAAAAGGTGTGTGAACCTCGTGGAGGGTGTATCACCTTTTATTTCGCTTAAGAGGTGTACTTACCCTATGGATTTCACTGAACATGTGTGTGAACCTCGTGGAGGGTGTATCACCTTTGATTTTGCTTAAGAGGTGATTTTTCTTAAGAAGTGTAGTTACCCTATGGATTTCGCTGAATAGGTGTGTGAACCTCATGAAGGGTGTATCACCTTTGATTTCGCTTAAGAGGTGTACTTACCCTATGGATTCGCTAAAGAGGTGTGTGAACCTTGTGGATGGCACTTAAGAGGTGTACTTACCCTATGGATTTTACTGAAGAGGTGTATGAACCTCGTGGAGGGTGTATCACCTTGGAATTCGCTTAAGAGGTGTACATACCCTATGGATTGAACTTTGCCTTTTAAATTGATCTTCCTATACCTCTAGACTTTCTTCTTTGAATTTTGTTTTGGAGTCATCCCTGCATTATGCACCATGGTAATGTGTGCTTGATTTATTGATGTATGGGTGGGAATTTGTGTAAGACCCTTGTTCACCTTTTTTTAAAAATTCTGAATTTTCTCACCGATGTACTTTTTGAACTAATTTCCATCGAATTCATGAATTCCTGTTGGACGTTGGCAATGCATGGTGTGTTATGCTCTTCTTCTCTCCCTATGATGATGCATGCATGATGGTAAATGCATGAATGTATGGACCTATAATGAAAAAACTTCAATTTGACTATTGCTTAGTAGAGGACTGATGATAGAAAAACTTGGCTATGTAGGGGGCCAAATAAATTGGGCTTACAGGTGCTAAACGAAACTGGACCTAGGGTGCCAGACAAAATTGGGCTTAGAGGTGTTAGAAAAACTGGGCTTATAGGTGTGAGGCAAAACTGGACTTAAGGTGCCAGATAAACTAGGCTCACGGGTGCCAGATAAACTGGGCTTAAAAGGCCAGGCTAGTTGGGCTGTTAGGTTTTGAATTTCTGAATTTGTAGCTTTCTGAAATTTCTTTGTAATAGAAATCTTGAATATTTTATTTGAAAAATAAATCAGTGATAATTCCCAATGAGAGGATCTTGATTTAAGGAGAAAATAGACAAATTGTTAAAACTTTGGTAGTGGCTAGGATGTCAAAAGCCCTATACACAAGAGGAATAAGGTGTTTGAACCTTTGGGCAGGGATCAAGGGTCAAAACCCAAAATAAGAGAGAAACAAGATAATGGAAACTTGGTGTAGGGATCAAAGTGACGAAACCCCAACATGTGAGAGAAAACCTGACGAAGAGGAGACCTAGATGTATGTTGATCTTTTTGTATTTTTGAATGAAAGAGATTTGACAACTATTCATAAAGAAGAGTTCCAAAAAAAGTATCTTTTTTAACATTGATGAACATATGTATATGATGGTTGTTTATGCTGATAATTTATTATGATTTTGTATATGATGGTTGCTTTGAAACTTTGTAATGTCTTGCCTTTGTTTGATGTTTTATTATTTATTTTTGCGGAGTCAATTGTTTTCTTTGATGTATGTCTTACATTTTTGTGAAACATTCTATATCACAAATTCTGAAGTCAGATGTTCAAAATAGTACTTGTGTGCTTGACATTTTCTTTTGAAACACTGTAATGTCTTACCTTTGTTTGATGTTTTATTATATATTTTTGCGGAGTCAATTGTTTTCTTTGATGTATGTCTTACAGTTTTTTGAAACATTGTATATCAGAAATTCTGAAGTCAGATATTCAAAATAGTACTTATGTGCTTGACATTTTCTTTTGAAACACTAGTGTATGCATGCTTGAATTCACAAGGAAGTCAAAAGTGATAAATATTTAAAAAGATTTAAAGGAGACTGGATAGCCACATTGGTGTATCAATCCTTATATACCCTTTAAAAGAGATGTAATATGTGAATATCAATATGAAATACAACATACCAAAAAGATATTGGTGTTTGGGAAAAAAGTATGGGGATAAGGATCTATGAATGTCAAAGCTGCCCCAATTTTTAGGCATGGGTTTTTTCAAGATAGGGAACGAGTATGGAAAGGATTTATTGAAAATGATTGCCTTAATTGGTGTGAGATTCTTTTGCATGTTTCTGGCTAGTTAGTAGGGAGTTCCCTCTTCCTAAGGCATCATTTCTTTTTGGCTTTTGTTTCATTCATTCATCATTTTTACAACTGCATTGTTGATCATTTTGCCTTACCATAAAATTAAGCTTTATGAAAAATTAAGCAATCATTACTCAATGTGTGCAGACCTTTACCGAGCTTGTAATGTGCTACAGGTTGAAAGGTACAAAAGAAGGATATAAAGGCCCAAATGAAAGTTTGTGGCCTATTCGAAACGTGAGTTACCATCTAGGTTTCACATATGCTATTCGTCAAAATTTTTGAAAATCCTTTTTTTTTGAAAAATTATTTTTTGTTTGCTATCATTTCGTGTTTTTTTTGTTATGTACCTGTTTGAAAATTCATACTAATTAATTTTCATTTTTGTTATCATAGTTCATAAAAAAAATTATAATTTCTTGGTATAATCAGTTCATTTTAACAAAAAGTTCACTTTATTATTCGTTTTAAATATTATTTGAATAATACAGATGAAATCGCTCAAGGTCCTTAAGAGGATTTAAAGTATGGATGACAAACAACACAATTGCCCCAATTTGGGTTTCAAAATGAAGATAATGAATGATGGCGGGAGAAGATTGGTCGAGATCCAAATTCAAAGTGGAATCTATGGTAGGATACAAAGATGAAGTCCATGAAGAAAGAAAGGGGTGCCCCTTGTCTAATATTTTTTTGAAACACGTTAATAAAAAGAAATTGCCTCAAACTCATTTTTTAACATATTTTTTGATTTTGTTTTTGTTTGGACAAACTCTTTTACATGTTAAAACATTTTCCTCTAAATTACAACTTTTGAAATATAACAATCAAACTTTGATCTATGTGGATTTTATTATACTTATGTTAGAATAAAAAAAATGGATAATAAAGACTTGAAAATGATGTGATGGTTATCTATAAAAAGGGTCTATGAATAATATTGTATCCTATATATGTTTGATTTCTCTTCGTTCACCTCTTTTTCCTTTTTTTCATAAAAACAATATTCTATTGATGAACTATAACATTATGTTAACCTGATTTGTTCAAGGGAATTTGAAAGAAATTTTTTTATTTATTTTTAAGACTCCAAAAATAGGTTACACTAGTGCAAAAACAGCCTATTACGTCGTTTATTTTTTACTTTTAACGACGCATTTGCTATCGATGTTATAGCGGGTGACATAAATTTACGTCGAATATTATTGGGTGAGGTTAATTTAACTCGTTTACGTCGAATACAAATGTAATTGACATAAAGTTGACGTCTTTTATGCAGATCGACGTTAAGGTACGTCAAATAGAATAAAGTTTGACGTCCAATATTCGAAGTGCAAATTTGACGTCAATTTCTGAATAAATATTTTTATTTAATGAAATATTTGACGTCAGTTATAAGGTGAACGATGTAAGGTAGACGTCGAACATGTTTACAGTTGACGTTACTATTGCTGAGCCATAGAGAACCTCGCCCAGTGTTTTATTATCATCGTTATCCATTGCATTATATGAACGTCACTCATCGCCATGATATACGTTAAGATACATATATTAACTTCGGACAGTGTATAAAATGACGTTACCTTCAATGTTTTTTTATTAAATTTCGTTCGTTTTAGCTCATTTAAGCAAACCTAAAATACAGAAACCAGTTTTTCAATTCCTAAATGAACAAAATTAATTGATTTAAACCATGCTATCATCAATTCATGCTATCATCAAAACTTAAAAGAACCCATTTTTCCATTCATCTATTCTAAATAATCTATTGACAGTATACATCTATTCATAGTTAAAAAGCTGCACGAGTAAGAAAATGCTACTATCATGAAAGGAACCTAAAACTATAGCTATTTAAAATGTTTATTCAACAAATATCTTGCCCATTCCTCTCTTGTCGTATTTAGTACTTCATTGGACAATGGAGAGGTAGTGTTGAATTGCTGCAGAATCAAGGAAGCAAACTTTACAATTATATTCATTTTAAGTTCAAAAGTTTATTGATATTTGTAAGATTTTCAAATGTAAATTTCTACCTCAGTCCAATCTCCTCTGATTTCTGCTCGGATGATTGCCTTCATCCATGACATGATGTAGTAGGCACATGCCCAGGAATCATTCTGCTTATTACACTAAACATGTGAAAGAACTTAGTCAAATGTAACGGTTTAAAATTGACTACGAAAATTAAAGGTTAAAGATCAACGAATTCCAACCTTAGGATATATAATATCAATTTGTTGTCCTCTGGTCCTAGTCAGAACTCTAAACAAATTTGAAACATTAGAAACATAAGTTAATATATTAATATCATAATGAATTGATAAGAATGAATGTAATACTTACGTTTGTATCAAGGACCTCAACTCCGGTTTCATCTTCCTATGAAGAGAAAAAAACCATACAACTTGTGCTTTTTTTGGAATGATCACCATGAGTTGCCAATGGCCCCTATCATGTATCAACAACCAGTGAGTTTATTGATTAAATTTTGATAAAAGTTGACAATATTGGGAAAACATACGCATGAATGTATGGCGCCATATATATATCTCTCTCTTAGACTCGATCATCCATGTTTGCATATATGATTTTCTAGAATCTAATGTGTTTCCAAATGGTTGGATGGTCTGAGGTTCAAGAAAGCCATAAATTGACCCCCGACCTGATTCCACTGTGACGGTGTCCATGTACCTATAAGAATAAAGTTAAGTATATTTATTAAATGTAATAATACTAATAATATACAAATTGGAAAATAAAAAATAAAAAAATTACATGCACCACAGTTGTATGCATGAAATGTTCAACATTCTATCTCCACCAATCAGCTTATATTGCATCACTGAATTCAATATACAATGGAATATGGCTCTCGACGCCAAACGTTCTTAACTCCCACTGCAGCGCTACCGATTGTTTTTTCAACTAAGGTAATCTTGAAATCAATATGGATAGAGGATCATCGTCTTCTGCTTGCACACGAGCCTCAAGTTGAGCCATTGCTTGTTTCTCTGGTTAGTAGACCTGCAAGTCACATTTATAGAAATTCAGAATCATTTAATTATAACTTGAACATTTAAGATAATAAAAATAAGAATACAATACCTTTGGTGGGCCAAAATATGGAACAATCAAGGCCTTAGGCCAAGCTATAAATGTGCCTAAGGCCTCCCCCACGAATTCGATTTCATCTGTCGGCACTAGCACTCGAGCCTAGGGGTCTCTAACATCATCAATTCTCACCCGCACGTCAGTGGGCAATAAAGGAGCACCATGAATGGTCTGGCCTCCTACAAGCTGTACTTCGATGGCCACTGCGCGCGGAGGATCCTCATCAACCAAAAACTCATACTGAATATTGATATCAGTAAGATCTGCATTAGAGCATGAGTCTTTAGTGCTCGTAGGAGGTGCGGTAGGATCATCTGTAGGGGCGTCCTCCTGTTGTGAATGTTGTTGTTGTTGTTGTAGTTTGATCATCGCAAGTTCTTGTTCGAGCATTCTTAAGCGTTCTTCCATTTGCTCCCGTACATGGACTTGCACCTGTTCTGTGATGCTACTAACCAATTCCGGAGTCACGGCTTGTGTGTTTCTTGGTTTAGGGCCAAAGTAGTCCGTCAATCCAGTAGCTTCTCCAACAGCACACACGACTTGTGGCTGCTACCAGGATGTCCTTCCTAACTTCTGGCACAAATGTGCCTTTAGTTTCTTGCTCAACCAACTCATCCTGCATATCGTAATAGACAAAGTTACATATTTTTTTATGAACTACGGTAATTAGTTAAAAGTTTCCACTTACAATTCTATGGGATATCTCCTCAGCAGGCTGGGATGTAAATTGGCCATTGGACTTTGTCCGTGCAGCCTTCCACAATTCATGTTTAGCTGGTGGAGGTGCTAGATGAGGTGACTCAAGACCTAACTCCTCAGCTCGACATTTTCTTATCATTTTCTCTAATAACTCAAAACCACCACGAGAAAGTACGTGTGGTGTATCATTAAGCCTCTGCCTGTCCTGGGCAGCTATCCTTTTCACCTATGAAAAAATGAAAATTATTAAGCATATATAATTCAGAAATTAACATCCTGTCTTGTGTGACTAAAGAAAAATATTATATAAAACATACCTGTCATTCAAGAGTAAGTCTAGATTCTTTAAACTGCACCCACGCCTCATAAGATATTTTATACTTTGTACAGGGAGTTTCATTCTGTTTAGAGCCAGAGATGAATTTACGTGTCATTGTCGTCTTGAAGTCCCTCCACTAGGTTGCAATTTGAGATAAAATCTTCTTCCTTATCCTCTCATCATCAGAAATAACCCAATTTTCCTTTTTAAAAAGAAAATTAATGTTAAAGCATGTTCAACGAAAATAAGTCAATGATGGAAGTAAAACATCTTAAACATACCAAAATATCTTGCCATAGTAGATTTTTATCAACCTCTAACACATCACCCCAACGGGTAATGAGAATAGGGACATGAAATCTTGTCAACGTGCCCAAGTAACTGTTAAACTCTGTTGCATGTTCCCCTATAGGCACAAATGTTTTAGGATCAAACTCCACCGACAATGCTTTATCATTAACCCGACGGGATGTGACAACAGACATCCGAGTCAAAGATCTACCACCTTCTCCCGTCTGACCTGATCCAGAGCTCGTCATACCTGTTTACAAAGTTAGCAAATTATAGTTATAACAGACAACAAAATGGTGACACTAAAGAAGATGACGAAGTTTGCTGACAACGAACGAACACAAATATCATAAGTTGAAGGAAAAAATAAACTATTATACATATACCATACGTCCAGAATCGAAAAACACAACACAAACACGAGCACATACATCATACGTATGAGATATTAAAGATAAAAAACATACTTGAAATGGTATCACTAGAGAAAATGATGAAATTCGCTGACCACGTACGAAACACAGCCTAAAGATAAACGAAAAACATTCGATAAACCGTAAAAATGGGAACCAAATGACATTACAAAGACAACAAAGATTAAAAATAAGCTTCTTTCTTTATCGTAGTCGTCCACGAAGAAGAAAGTTCAAGCACAAATGGTAGCACGAACAAACAATGAGACCGTGTTATGTTTTTACATTCATATTCCACGTCGAATACAAGACACACGTGACGTTATATTTAAAAACCACGTCACAAACCAAAATAATTCGACGTTTCCAGTAAAAAGTAGGCGCCTTTTGTAATTTTTTTTCTTATAAATTGCAAAGTTTTCGACGAAGTTGAAGGGGCTTAGACTTAGTATGGGAAGCCTAAAGTTTTTCCCATTTCTCTCTTTTAACATTTTTCTTTTAAACACGAGGGCATTAAATAGAACGTCATATTGTCTAGGAATTTGACGTTTTCTCTGAATTAGCCGCCAATATCAGAAAGTACCGTACTTTTCGATCTCTTTTCATTTCACTCCTGCCATAAAATGTCGGAGGCTGCGGGGTTGGGACGTGAGGGAATTGAAGTATGTTAGGAGCATTAATGGTGTGCTTCATAGAACGTCATATTCGGTAGGGCTTTGACGTTTTTTTCTTCCGCCAATATCAAAATGTGGCGCTCTCTTTTGGTTTAAAATTAGACATGAAATCTTTTATTTTTACGTCTTCCTTAATCAGTTTTTGATCAATATCATAATCATCTCCAGTATAAAAACGTTCCTCGGGTGTCTTCATCACTTATCGATCCAGATGGGTTTGTGTTTCTTGTAACCCGGGCAACCTTCTCTTTTCTTCTTGATGATGATGAAGAAGCCATGTCTGAATAGAAATCTTGGAATGTCTTTCACAATGTAGAGTCTTTAACTCCTCAACTTAAAAATTATACGTCAAACTCTACTGGGCTTCAATGTATTAATTGAGAGTTTGATAAAACACATGTGATTAGACGTTTTCTTCTTCAGCCTCCCGCCCTTTGTTTCCTTCTTTCCTTTAAACCTCCAATAACCTCCCGTTACCATTATATTTTAAGATATGATTCACATATTTTTAAAAACTTTTATTTTATAAAATATTAGTGTAAATTTATCGTAAAATTTAATAATGATTTGTAGGTCAAATTTAAAGAGAATGAAACTTAATTTCTTTAAAATATTATTATAATTTTAGAAAGAAAATAATAGTTAATGAGAATTAAGTTTATACATCAGAATAAATAAAATCATAAGAAATATTATTATATTAAGAAAAGTCATGTGAAATTAATGTTATTTTAACATAGTGTACATCGTAAATGAATTTTTTTATTAGATTCAACGACATTCCCATACCTTATATTTCTTTCCTCTCCTTTAAAAGTTTTATGATTAAGTTAGGTATTATAAAACATTAATCAAGTTTTCAATTTTTAAATTTTAGGATATAAATATGTATGATTATGCTAAAAGACCTTAATTAATTTTAAAAAAATAATACTTCAAATTTCAGACTGGTCCCAAACTGAATGTCAACCAAATGTTGTCGTTTTGTGATTGGTTCATTTTGGTGTTCATGATTATTATGATTGATTATGGCAGTGATTTTGGACCAATACAGAATGACACGCAGATGGTGTTAAAATATTGTCAAAAAAATATTGTCAAAGTATCATTATCCTAAAAATTAAAACAAAATCTTATACCTTTTTCTTGGTAACATTCATATAAATTACTTTGAAAACTTTAATAGTTACAAAATGGAATTAGTAGAAAAGATTAAGCTTCAAAACATACTATCATTAAAATTATTAGAAAAAAAATACTTCTCATGCATTATTTTCTTGTTTTTTAGGATTTTAATAAACATGTATGAATATTATATTAAAATATTAAAATAATTTAATTATTAATTAAAATTTAAATAAAAAATTTAAAAATATGTTAAACTTGAAAAACCGTTTAACATTTCTTTAAATTTTGTGTTTAAATTAAAATTAATAAATAACTAATTTATTTTATTATTTTAATATGATTTAATATTTTATAATATTATATTAAATAACATTTTATATTATTGTTATTATTTTATTATTAATATTAGTTTTATTATTTTTATTATTAATTTAATAATTATTATAGAAATAATAAAATTTATTAAATTTAATCAAAATAAACTAAACATCTAAGATTATAAAAAAAATATAACTCAGAAACCGAATTCTAACCTCATATTAGAAAAAAAAAAGAAAATATTACTTAGAATTCGGTTTGCCGCAAACCGAATTCTCACCTTAAAAGAAAAGTGTGCTACTTAGGTAAATATAAGGCACATTATGCTATATGTACAATATTAAATGTTTTTTTGTGCTATGTCAGAATAAAAATCTCTCAATTAAACTACAATTATTACTTTTTCTCAGAATGATGTTTGAACGTCATTTTCGGCTGAGATTCGAAGTTCATACACGTTGGCGGTTACTAAGCATAATTACACTATGTAAGTGAATCAAACGAGATCTATTTCTTTTTCTCTGAATGATGTTTGAACGTCGAATTTCGTAGGGCTTCGACGTTCTTACAAGATGGTGGCGTGTGGCAGTTACTAAGAATAATCACACGATGTACGTCATCGGTTCATCTATAAATATAGCTTGCATTTCACGTATTCCCTTGCCTCCTGTTTCCATATTAAACATATTAGGATTCATAGTTTTTATTTCGTATGCATTTTCTTTTCATTAGATTTCTAAGCATCTTTGTTCTTCATATTGCAAGTTGATAACTTTAACTTGAAAGTGGTTCATTCATCGTCACTTCGTATGAAGGAGCCCTTTCTAGTTCAAGTTAACAAAATGTTTTTATTTATAGTACAAAAATGATTAAGATATCTTACTGAAAGGAAAGTGCTTACGAAAAAGAAATATGGTTCACAATATGTTTAGTGCTAAAACAATTTTAAGCTCTAAAATAATTATCTACAAAAGTTCTTCAACTTCATCATTTAACAATGTATGATTCCTTTTTTAAATTGTCCATAAATGGTACTCCTCCGTTAGATTTCAGAGCTACTGATTTCTAAGAGAGGAGACAACTTACGGACAATTTAAATTTCGAATCTTTTTACACTGTTGACGTTGAACTTTGAGTACACTCGATGCAAAAATAAATTTTATTTAATTATTAAAAGATATGTGAAATTAAAGTTCTTAAACATAGTCTACACCCTAAATAAAGTGTCGCATTCAGGACTCAGTCAATAACAAAATGCTTTTTATAGTCTACACCGTAAATAAGTTATCTTACTGAAAGGGAAGTGTTGAGGAAAAAGAAATATGGTTCACAATATGATTAATAATCAAATAATTTTGAGAATAAAAATAAAACGTCAAAGCCCCAAAGCCTTCAACGTTCTATGGCGCGCTTTTCAATTGCAAAGGTTTCTTAGACCAACTACTATTGGAAGCCAAAGTATCAAAAAGTACCGTACATTAAGATCTTTTTTTTATTTCCTCTTTCATAGAACGTCGAAGGCTGGCGGGGCTTTGACGTTAAGGGAATTGAAGTATGCTGCGAGCATTAATGGTGTGTTGTGGTCGCAATAATATAACATCGTATTTGATAGGTCTTCGACATTTTATTTTCTTCCTCCAATACAAGAGGGTGGCGAACTTTATATTCTTTTTTCTTTAAAATCAGACATGAAATTTTTTCTTTTTACTTCTTCCTTAATTGATTTAAGTTAGCATAGTACTGAAATTTGCACTTTTAACCAGTGATCAATTTTTGATCAATATTAGAACTACATAATCTTCTCTTCTCAACTGGATTTAGAGTTAGTCCACATACAATGCAGTCATCATTCACAATTCAAAGATCATTTTTTCCTAAAGTAAATCTTCATTGCATTTCTAAATAAAACCGAAGGAAATGGAAAAACCAGCGGGGGCTTAATAGCCATGATTACAAAATTAAAAAAAAAAGCATAGAAAAGTAGTCCCTGTTACCAATGAGGAGCATTGGTAAATCTTGAAGTAAATTGTTTTGATGATGCTACAAAAAGTTTAACCTGAAGAAGATATTTGAGATAGTCTTTTAAAGCAAATTGTAGAATATGATTGTAGTAGGAAAGTCCTCAAAGTTTGTAAAATTTGTATTTTAGATAATGTACTGAAATAATCGATTATGAGGAGTAATAATCGATTATCATGAGTCTTTTAGGAATAATCGATTTTCACTCCAAATAATCGATTATCACAAGTCTGTTTTTGAAATATGTTTTTGAAAAACCTATAACGGACTTGGATAATCAATTATTACTTACAATAATCGATTATTACTGGCAGTTGGGACTTGACCTTTGATATTCACAGTAGCTGGTTATATATTGGACTTCTGAGAACTTCAGAAGTAACGTTGTTGAACAGAAGCTCTTGCAGAATATGTTTGTCAGAGGAAGTTCTCAAAAGCTATAGTTCAAGTTCCCTTGCTTGGTCTCGTGAATAGGAGAAGCTCACGTTTCGTGTGTCGATAGTCGGAGCAGATTCTCTTCGAGTTAGCAAGGTGCTCTGCCTGGTCTCGTGAATAGGAGAAGCTCGCGTTTCGTGTGTTGATAGTCGGAGTGGTTCTCTTCGAGTTGGCAGAGTGTTAATCTTCCGGTTCGTTCGTCGAAGGAAGGCTTAATCATATTTTTATCCATTACTGTTGTAATCTGTAAAACTATTTTTAGTGAAACTGTTAATCACTTTTTATAGTGATTAACGACTGGACGTAGATTCTTTTAAATCGAACCAGTATAAAAATTACTTGTGTGATTTTTCTACTCCCTACACTCTTTAATTTTATCTGCACATCAACTGTTCGACAAATTTTCTCTTAGAAAATTTATTTTTGAAAACTGACCATTTCAATTTAAAAAGTGACCGAACACGCTTTCCGCTATTCTAAGTTTTATTCCGCTGCATTATACTCTTCGAACGATACCGATTGTTCCAACAGTCCCCATTATTATCAAGAAGATTCCATTGAATTTTCATCGTTAGAATCTTCAATATGATCTTCACCGCGAGTAGGTGGACTTCCGACAGATTCCTCATCAGTGAAGAACCATCCATTCTCAGTCCTTTTCATCCCAATAGACGACAGACTTGGTACACCAATTTCTTGTGACCTTTTGCACACAATTCTTTCTTCTTCAGATACATCTACTCCTTGGAGTTCTAACACCTTGCTGATAAATACTCCATATGGCAATTTGTGTGCATAATCATCTCCTGCAGCGATCATGTGGTCTTTTAGAACCGCAATCCAGTTGGTTGGGATTCTAGTTTTGATAGCATTTAACAGAAATACATATCCTGTTGACATTCTGTCCTCGTTCAATCTTCCAGGCAGCAGTAGCCAAGTCAGGACATAAGCAATAATTTTCTCCTCCTTGTTTAAGCCATAATGTAGGTACTGCTTATCCACCCTGTACCTTCCTGGATATCTTAAGCAGTTTACATATATAGCTCTCTTTGTTAGCCACATGTTTGACTCAGAATCACGGATATGAGAAGCCAAACCTTCAGCTTTCAGACCAGCAAGATTTGACCAAATATTATCGTCAATAGTAATGTTAACCCCTTTGACCCTCGAGTGAATGACCCCATTTACAACCCTCATGTTTGTGTAGAAAACCTCTACCAAATCTGGATAGAAATTTCCTTTCGTTTGGAAAAAATCAGTAAGCCCTTTATATGCAATCCATTCTTGAAAAAGGAAACCTTCTTTCTTGAACAATTGTAGGTCAAGATACCTGTGAGGAACTACAATTTTTAGATGTCTCCAGTATTTAAATGTCTCCAATATAAAAAGTTTACTCAGATCTCTTCATCACTTATCCATCCAGATGGGTTTGCGTTTCTTGGAACCTAGGCAACCTTCTCTTTTCTTCTTGATGATGATGATGAATAAGCCATGTCTGAATAGAATTCTCGGAACGTCTTTCTCAACTTCTCTGGTTTAAATGATACGTCAAATTCTACTGGGCTTTGACCTATAAATTGACAAAAAATACATGTTATACGTCGAATATTTTTTACATTCGACGTTTTCTTGTTCAGACTCCCGCCCTTTTATTTCCTTTTTTTCATTTAAACCGCCCATAACCTCCCGTTACCCCCGCCATTTTGTTTCCTTTTTTCATTTAAACTCACCATAACCTCCCGTTATGATTTTAAGATAAGATTTAAATAATTTTTTTTTAATTTTATTTTATGAATTTATGTAAATTTATCTTGTAATATTTACATATTATAAAATATAAGAATGATTTGTCGGTGAAATTTAAAGAGAATAAAAATTTATTTCTTTAAAATATTATTTTAATTTCATATTAATAATAATAATAATAATAACAATAATTTATGAGAATTTAGTTTTAGTTATAATAATTAAAATCATAATAAATATTATTATATGATTAAAAGTTATGTGAAATGAATGTTTTTTTAAATTCGTACTAAAAGATAGGTATGATTATATTAAAAGACTTTAATTGATTTTTAAAACATAATACTTTAAATATCAATAACGATTAAGTTGAGTGATAAACTGAAGGTGAAGATAGATTATTGTTTACAAAAATTGAGAGTTAGTAGAAAATATTGAGACAAGTTAACAACTGAGATGCATCAAACCAAAAGCCAAAGATTGAGAAGAGATAACGTGTATCTAGAATTGTCAGGTTTTATCGATGTACACGACTTGTTCTGAGCTAAAGGTCAAGACAAACCTATCTCGGCCAAAAATTAAGACAAAATGAGTTGGGTCGAAGATTAAGGCAGGTTAAGTTTGATTAACGGTCGAGACTGGTTGACCCTATAAATGAATGTTCGGATGGGTGATTCAGACTAAAGGTCGAGACAGACTAACATAAGTATAAGTTGAAGGTCGATCGAATGTCATTGGACTTTCTTTTAGGGTTTCTTAGGTGCCTTAAACATTTATACCTGTATGTAGGGCACCAAATTCATATGTAGCCACTTTGGAACTTATAATATGCATTTGCATTTTGGTTATTGGTTTAGAATGATTTTTATAAAGATATACATCATTTTTGCGATTCTTTCGGTACTTATCAACCTGCTAGATTGTGGCCAGGTTATGATTGTACAACCTACAATTTTATTAAGGACCATGATATGTTAACAACTTTTTGACAATAAACAATGTATCACTATTTTATTGATTTGTATATTTGAAAGGACCAATTGAAACGAAGATAAAAATTCAAATATAAAAAGTCCACAACGAAGATAAAAATTGAAATGAACTCTTAAAACAAAAATTTGGTCACATTCAAATAAATTACTTTGAAAAATTTAGTAGTTATAATAAGTTATTAATATATATATATATATATATATATATATATATATTTGTATATATATATATATATATAAAATACTATGATTAACATTATTAGAAAAACAAATTTGAACTCTCTCATGCATTATTTCTATGCTTTTTAATATTTTAACAAACGTGTGATCAATAACCAACTACATTGTCACCATAAATCATCATTAAAAGCTCATTTGCATTTCTTAATTTATAACACTTTGAATCGATTCTTTATTATTTAGAATCGATTATATTAACTTAGCAAAATTTAAAGTGGAATTATATAAATACAGAGGGGCACATCAAACTTTTTAACTTCCATCCCTCCAATTCTCACCTCGATAATTGAAAAGTACACAATTTCTTGGGGGCGGGTACTCAATTTTTCATTTTATGAATCAAACAAAATATATTAATTTTTCTATGATTGATGTATGAACGTCAAACTCGGCAGGGCTTCGACGTCCATACGAGATAGTGTTAGTCAGTTACTAAGCATTATTACATGATGTACGTCATCGTTCATCTATAAATATAGACACTAAGCATTATAACAGGATGTACGTCATCTATAATTACAGTTGATGTCTTCCTCAACCAGAAGCCAAATGTCGTCAATTTTTTATTGTTTTTTTAATTTTACTGTTTAATCATCCAATTTAACGTCCTACGCCCTTGTCATTCGATGTTATGGGTCAATTTGTTCTTATCTGAATCAAACGAGATTTATTATTAACTTTTTCACTGAATGATGTTTGAACGTCGAATCCGACATTCTCTACATTCATCTATAAATATGGCTTGAATATCACGTAATGACTTGCTTCCTGTTTCCGTATTGAACATATTAGGATTCATGTTTTTTATCTCTAAGCCCTTTCTCTTTCCTTCGATCGTAACATGTTTGTTCTTTAAATTCCAATATGCCCGGTTGAATGTCAAAGTGCCTCATTCATGTCGCAGTTCATATGAAGGCGGCCTTTGACATTCAACTGAATAAAATGCTTTTTATAGTATAGAAATGATTAAGTTATCTTACTGAAAGGAAAATGCTTAGGAAAAAGAAATATGGTTCATAATATGTTTAATGCTGAAACAACTTTGAGAACTAAAATAATGATATAAAAAAGTTGTTCAACTTCATCCTTTAACAATGTATGGTTTGTGTTTTAAATGGCTTGGAGATAACCGACGTCTTGTACCTTAGAGGATTTCAAAATGAAATCCAATTTACAAATCACAACATCTAAAATGAAGACCGAAGATGATGAAATACATTATAACCAAAAACTGGAAGTAAAAAAAAAAATTAAAACAATCAAAATAATGGAGAATGTTTTTGAAATTCATAAATGTTAACATTTTACTATGGATTTTCGCCATGCCTTCATGGATAACAAAGAAATGACTTCGTTTAGAGGAGGAATTGAAGGAAAACCAAAAGAGAAAGTTAACCTGAATTTGGTTGCGGAAGTTATGTAGGATAGGTTTTCAAAGGGTCTACTTAAAATTCATAAGTGTTAATATTTTCCTCTGTTTTTCCACCATGTCTTCATCGTTAACAAAGAAATGTCTTCGTTTAGTGAAGGAATGACGGCAAAACAAAGGAAAAAAGTTAACATGAATTTGGTTAGGGAAGGTTTTCGAATGGTACAACTTGAGATGAAATCCAAATCTGTTAACCTATTTCTTTGGTTACTCCCTTTTATTTCATTTTTCTTTTAATCCAATATTAAACGATGGATGATATATTTGCAATAGAACGTCACAACATGTGGCAGCGTTGATGTGATGGGCATATGAGTGCTTGGCACCATTAATTGTGTGGTTTCAGCATAACAACAATATTACATCGAATTCTATGTGTCTTTGACGTTTTCTTCTTCATCAAGAAAGCAAAAGGTCGCTCTAAATTCTTTTATTTTTACTTTTTTTTCTTTTCAACCTGAACTTTAACATCAAAACTCCTAGTTCTTCGACATATTTTTCGTCAGCAAGGAGGTCAAATTAGTAGCAAAAAGGTCATATCAGTATCCAAAGAGATTTTTTACTTTTTCTCTGAATGATGTTAGAACGTCGAATTTGGAAAATATTTGACGTTCATGCTAGATGTGGACTGTGAAAATTAATTGTGTGCCTTTTCCAAAGCACCAATATTACGTCGAATTATATTGGACTTCGAGGTTTCAACTTCATCAAGTTACCGATGGTCGTTCCAATTTTTTTATATTTTACTTTTTTTCGTTTAAACTCTCACTTTAATGTCAAGGCTCATATATCTTCGACGTATTTTTCGTCTGCAAGGAGGTCATATCAGTATCCAAAGAGATTTTTTTTACTTTGTCTCTAAATGATGTTTGAACGTCGAACTTTGGTATAATTACTCGATGTACTACTTTTTTCATGATGAAATGATATTGCACGACGATTCTGTGGAAGTTTGACGACATCGTTTTATCTATAAATATACATGTGCTTTTCTTATTATTCCATTCGTCCTGTTTACGTATTGAAATAATTAGGATTCATGTTTTTTATCTCCTAGGCGTTTTTCTTTCTCTAGATTTCGAAACATGTTTGTTCTTTAAATTGCAATTTTCTCGGTGGAATGTCAAAGTGCCTCATTCATGTCTCAGTTCATATGAAGGTGGCCCTTTGACATTCAACTGAACAAAATGCTTTTTATAGTACAGAAATGATTAAGTTATCTTACTGAAATAGAAGTGCCGAGGAAAAACAAATATTGTTCACAATATGTTTAATGCTGAAACAATTTTGAGAACTAAAATCAATTTATAAAAAAAGTTGTTTAACTTCATCATTTTGCAATGTATGATTCTCTTTTTAAATTGTTTTGGAGTTGTTTTTTACCGTTAGATTTCAGAGCTATCTGATTTCTTAGGGTGAAAACCAAAATAAAAAGTTAACATTATTTTCTTTGGTTTTCACTCCTTTTAAAACGGTCATTTATTTGTAGAGTTCGATGTAAAAAGATTCAAGGATTTCAAAAAAACTTCCATTTCAAGTAAAGAAATCAAATGACACAATTTTAAAAACTAATCACTCAGCTTTATAAATAAAACACACTTTAACATTACCAAATTACAATACAACAACTTGTATGGAGAGATCAACAAAGTTTCACCAACATACATATTACAATTACATTAAAAACACATATAAAAAATACTATCCCCAATAACACCTTCAACCACTTTTCCAACATAACAACACTTTTCTCTAAACAGGCTATTTTCATCTTTTCATCATCAGCTTCTTCCATATTTGTCAAACTTTGTTCCATCATCATCAAACTTCCACATGCTTGTTCATTTCTACCACTTCTACTCCTTTCTTCTTCATACAGTGTAACACCCCTAACTGGATGTCACCTGTGAAATAGAATGATACCATCCTTACATAGTTTACTATAAAATCGATGGTTCCAGGTAAAAGAAAGGAAACTTTATTCCAATAATATAGCGGAAGCTAAAATCACAAATCATAACCATTGTTCTTACAAACGCAAAATTCAAAAACATAACCTTTACCGAAAATCTAGTCTGAAAAGAAAGTTTAAATAACGAAATCAATAAAATCCCATAATAACTAATTTCCCTCCTCTCGTCAACTACTGCACTCCAGCATCATCTGCAACACCATCTACTCCCGTACAAGTACGATCATCGTAGGTGGAAACCACAACCACAACATTGCAAGGGTGAGCAACCAGAAATATCATCATAGTTTATATCACAGTAAAACAATAATAAACATAAATCATAAGGGATCAAAACAACATATTTCCACTCAAAATATCTCAATCAATCCATTCATAAATCAATGTCGTTTCCTTGTACTCTGTCGTCCCAACCTGTTATGCAAAACAGGGTAATTCGAGTCATCCTCCATCGCAACTTCAGACCTATCTCCCCGACTTATCGAAAAGCCCTTTGGGCGAGACATTCACCTCCTTTCGCAAAAGAAAGTGACACTCGAATCTCTGTCTCTATACGAGACCCAACATCCTTATCGTATCGCAATACTAAAGGCTCACACAAACGACAACAGTATGAGGAAAATAATAGTTTCATGTTCATACCACAATTTCATGCACATTCTCATTATCATACATCCCTCCACAAATCATAAAATTTATCTCACTTTTCTCAGAACATACATAGTCTCAACAATATGCATTACTCACCAATCACAAGACTTATAACATAACCTCAATACTTTTCATTCATATTCTCAATACTACGCATTAACTCATTAAACACAAGGTTTTACTACATCGTATACAATATTACAACTTCATATACAACACCACAATATCTTATATAAATAATACGACTTCAAGCAAATCACCACAGAAACGTATAAAATTACTACGACTCTTATAAAATATCACTACAACACATAAAAATATTCAACTTTTATTATTTATTTAATATACATAATAATTCCTCAGATTAAATTATGAAAATGGTTTATCATCTCTTAATTTATATATACTTACTAATAAAACAACAAACTACTTTTATTATGATAGTATATAATTATTCAATTAATTTAATTAACATTATACATAGAACAATCAATTCTCAAATAATCTAACGTATCTCCCGAAACACACCGTATCCCATAGAAGATCTTTCAAAGTAAAGGATAACAAAGTTCCACTCAAAAACTTTCTTCTCAAAGGCAAAAATAACCAAAAATAAACGTCCCCATGACGCTATTTTTCATCAGCAAGTGTAAATGTCACCTACCAATTTCTTCCCAGAAACTCGAAACAACATAAAAGTTCATCTTATTACACACTAAACAATAAAATAATATGATCATAATTCCTACACATAAACTTACTGTCACAACTAAACACCATAAGCCAATTTCTCTCTTTTCTATTTTTCCACCTTGAACGTGGGGCCCGCTCCTTTATTCACAACACTTGTCTTTTATCTTTATAATATTTTACGTAACTTTCCAACTCCATGCACAACTTTTTCTTGAATACTTCAATATAGGACCCACCCTATTCAATGCTTCCAAAAAAATTAAAATTCACTTAATCTCTCTCATACAAACCTGCAACCTTTCTTACCATTGTTTCATTATCACCCAAGGTTATAACCATTCTAAATTCCAGGAGAAAAATCTACTTGTATCCCATTCAACCTAAGAATCTCCTTCCAATTAAATACTCAAGACCAACTTCCCAATATTATCCAGACTTCTTTTGTTCAACACAGACCATAACTCTCTCACCAAATTATAAAATTTCATGAAATTAAATCCTTACGTGAGATAGCTAGTGAAACTCCACCTTAATATTCATAAAATATAATATATTTTTATACCAACCTTTCCTTCTACTAAACCTTATAAACTTCACTTATCTTCTCTTCCACTTCCAGCTTTCACGTGAAAGTCTCTCTAAGCTCTTCCTTATTTTTTTATTAACCCATCTCCCTCTTTCTTAACACGTTTTAGTCCAACCTGTGATACTGTCTTTCCTTGCCCGAATACATCCCCTGCATTCTCATCTCTTCCCTCATTCACGAACAATCCACGCCTAATAATATATATTCTCATCTCCACTCAACACAACCCTACCCTTCACCACAACTTTCTATGTACAAGGAGTCCAAACCACCCACCACAGAGAGCCCCTTTTTCTTCTACTAAATCTCATTAACGTAAAACCCTTACTATAAATTCTCCCCTATTTAATCCTTCATTTTATTTGCCTTCTCTGCTTTCCCAACAACCCTTCTTCTTTCATTTTCTCGACTTCACCAGCCAACCACAAACCCACGGTATCTCCTCCTTTACGTGAAACACTAACTTTTCTACATTCCCAGACCAGAACTTATACACCTTTCCAACCTTTCTAAAACCGGCGAACCTAAGTTCCTTCATCCCTCGGCCAACTCTTTCTTTCTATTTTCTTCCTAGTAACACTAACCCATGAAAACACATCTCTCCCTTTAATATTTCTCTCACCATAACCTATTCATGCACACAACCCTAAACACCTTACATTACTTTAAACTTAACCTTAAGAGACCCCAAGCAAAGAACCCTAGCACCCACTGCTCTCGATGCCATACCCACGGTAACAATCCCCCACAAGGAACCCATCACCCTTTTCAACCAAAACAAAGACACGCATGCATATATATAAGATCCAAAAATAAAAATCATTTAATTTCCCCGAACCCAGATATACCCTGATCACTCCCTTTACCGGTTTCTCAAGCAAAAGGAGAATGTCTATCCCAACACCAAGACCCAAACAAAACGTATCAGCATTCACAAACCACCATATAACATGAAACTGTGAAAGTAACATCAAAAGCATCACCCACGCCCATTAATTACAAATGATACATCCTAGCTACTCCCCTTACCTTCGATTTCCTCACAGTTCCGAATGAAAAAAAATGTTGACGATCACCTTTCTTGTCACAGCTAGATGTGTTGTTTGCTTCTCCTTCCCAGTCACAAGTTTTCACTCACAAAAACTAGGGTTTTGTTTCTTACTCCTATAATTTTCCTCCAAGCTAATTTTTATAAGCCTTCCGAATACTCCTAAAGCCCAAACCCAATTTCTTATTTCCTCCCGTTGCATCCGTTAGAAAAACTACCTCTACGTGCATGCCACTCTCCAAATAAAATAATTAATTAATAAATAAAACCGAAGACCAAGTCCCCTTTATATTTCCTTATCCAATAACACGTCACAATAGACCATTTAATATTATAAAACACACAAATAAATAAAATACTAAAATCAATAATTATTTTATTTATTGCGAATCTTACATACAGCACATTACCTTCTTCTATTGCTTCTTCACTGCACTAGTGAAAGAAGTTGCAGCCAACGAAATCTTTGCTCCCACCCTGTTGAACGAATATAGGCACACTTCCTCGTCAAAACCCAAAAAAATAAACAAACATTTATGCTTATATAAAACTAACCTTGAAGTTAGGGCAACCCTAGAATTTTATTCCCTTGTTTTTAGGGGTTCTCGCAATGCGTAAAATTGCAATGTGACCACAGAAGCAAGTGGGTTTTACACCCAACCTCCTAACAATTCCACTACTGTGTTGGAAGTCCGAACCCAAACACTTACAAGACGAAGATGAACGAGACATTTCCTCAAATGCACAGTGCTTCGAGAACCCCTTCCTCCCCAAGACGAACACGAACATAAAACATTGGCTACCAACAATATTATTATTCCACATGGATCACATTGAATTTAATGCACAATGCCAACCGAGGGTTTATTAAACCAAACAAAAACATAAGAAAAGCAAAATAACACCAAATATAGGAAATATATGAAAATATAACCACGAAAAGTATATACTAAAATTTCACACAGAGTTCAAACATAGAAAAAATACTAAAATATATTAAAATATTTCATTAATTTAAGAAAAATAAACTAAAATGGACTCTTCTTCCTAATCTAAGTCAGATGTCTCCATAGACTCATCTTCTGTTGTGTCGTCTTCATCATCAGATTCACTCGTTGTGGTTTCAACTAAACTGTCTACATGTAATTTGTTGTGAATCATGATCAAAGAATTTTCAACATTTGAAATTCTTGTTGAAAGCCTTCGAAATTGATCCCCAACAAATCTTTCAAACTCATTGTGTGGAGTGAAGGTAGAAGGAGTTTCATCAACATCCTTCAACACCCAACCATCTTTTGTTTTCTTTAGACCATTAAAGGTCAATGCCGTTTTTCCTATTTCATTTGATTTGGTGCATCCATTTTTTTTTCACCGGTAAGATCAACTTGATGATGCTTCAATACACTGTTGATAAAAACCCCATATGGCAGATTATGTCCATGCCTACTTGTAATTTCAATCATGTGCTCACTCATAACAGCAACCCAGTTGGTTGATATCCGTGTTTTTATGGCATGAACCAAAAATAAATCTTCAGTAGTTAGACGATCACGTATATATCTTCTAGGTAGTATTACCCAAGTAAGTACAAAAGCACACAATTTTTCTTCCATTTTCAAACCATCAAGTAGATACGGCTTGTATACCTTTAGTCCTTTTGGATTTCTCAGAAATTCCTTATAAATCTTCTTCTTGTTGGTCCATTGATTGAGTTCAGAATTTCTTTCATGAGACCTGAAGCCTTGTGCTTTGAGACCGGTAAAAGATAGCCATATTTCATCATCAATTTTAATATCGACACCTTTCACCCGAGAGCATATAACACCATCGGCAACCTTCAGATTGTGGTAGAACACTTCTACCAGGTGAGGATAGCAATCACCGGTCATTTCTATAAATTTTGCAAGACCAACATGTACAAGCCAATCTTGAAAAAGAAACCCTTTCTTTCTGAATAATTCCAGATCCAAGTACTTGTGATGGACCACCTGGAAGACTTTTCTATAACATCCAAATTTGCATCGTGTTTCGTCATTACTTATCCACCCATTTGGACTAGTATTTCTTACAACCTGTTCAACCTTCTTTCCACCCGTGAAGATGAAGAAGCCATTTCAGAATAGGATTTAGAGGTATACGGAAAGGTTACAGTTTCAATAAAAGTTCAGAAATATATTTATTTAGTTTCAATATAACTTCAACATAACACGTCCTATACCTTTACAACTCCACGTTTTATAGTTGAAATACTTGGAAGTTTAAATCAAAACGTTGAAGCCCCATAAAACTCGACGTTCATTGACGGTAAATATTTAAACCAGCGCGTCATTCTTTTATTCTTTTTTTTTTCTTTTAAAACACAAATAGTACGTCCATATCTAAAGCCATCGACGTATTATTGTCAACCAGAAGCCAAAGAGTTACTCCCCTTTTAATTCTTTTTTCTTTTAAACCACCAAGATTACTTCGAATTCTTCGGGGAATGACGTATTATTTGTCTGCTAGAAGCCGAAGAGTTTCTCTCTTTTTAATTCTTTTTTCTTTTTAATAAAACAGTAAATGAAGAGTTGTAATACTTGGATGTTTCAATTTAAAAACCACCAATAGTCCGTTGTAATACTTGGACGTTTCAGAAGTAAAAGGCTAACTCCAATCTGCTGAACCGCATAGTAAACATGACAACTTCAAAATTGATGAAGAAGACACAATGCAACAAGAGACAATGTCATGAAAGCCACGAGTCTGCTCATTTCATTGTAATGGAAGAATCAGTTCAAAGAGATAACAAAAGACAACGAACAAAAGATGACAAATCTACAATTTTTCCAATCAAATCACTTCCCACAGACTTATTGCTTAATGTGGTTGCAAAGGTAAGTTCTGAATCTTGGATTGATCATTACAACATGAAAGTATGTTGTAGAGATTTTTTGCATGCCACAAAAGACAATTATATGTGGCAGCAAATCTTTAGAAAAGTTTTCGTTGATTTCATGGTCATTTAAAGAAGCAAGGGCATTTGATATTTTCATGCAAAGTTATAAAGAGGGTGGAAATATTGAAGCTTTGATAGGGAGGGATTAAGAGAAATAATTATATATAAGGGAAATATTGAAAAAGGAATTAATGACTTGAAAATGGCTGCCAAAAAGGGTTATCTTGAAGCAAAATATGTATATGGTTTAATCTTATTATGTTCATATGATAGTGATTTAAGAAAAACAGGGGTTGAGTATATGCAATTTTTGAGAAATGTCAACTATGTTGTAAGGTGTAGAAATAAGTTAGTAACTTTTTTGGGTAATGTATGGACAAAACCTCATGGAACACTATTGCACAATCCAACTCCCTTATGTTCCCAGAGACAATGCAATTGTTCGAGAATGAAGAAGACTATTTCTTGGGAAATAGTGGATACTGAAGATGATGATGATAATATTAAAAACTCGTGTGAAAATTGTAGGTGGGATGTTGAGTTAGACTTTTTTATAATCTTTTATTCTATTCTATTTAGTAATGAAATTCTATTGTAGGTGGGATGTTTTGCAATCATTTCTTGAATATTAATGAAATTCTCTTTTGGCAAACATTAGTGAATGGTGATTGAATTGTTTAAAATGACTAAATATGATTAAATCACTTTTATGATTGCAATTGTCCATTTTAATTTTACATCATTACATTGCATGCAACAGTATATCATATATGTTTTTAAAACACCAATATTATGTCGAATGATAAAGCTAATCGACGTAATATTAAGATATGAATGTCCAACAAAGGGAAGTCGATGTATTATTTAATATTATGGCAAAGGTATCTCCTTTTTTTTACTTTTATCTTTTTTTCTTTTTCCTTTTTAACCTGAAATAACACGTCCATTTTGAAAATATTCGACGTCCTCTATTAATTCCTAGATGGAGTTTATGAATTTTATGATTTGAAGTTGTAGTGTTTTGAAAGGCCTTGGAGTTGTTACAAGTTAACACAACTGTTGTTACAAGAAATTTTATAAATTGATGTCTACTTAAATAATTACTGTTGGGAAATGGCTGATATAGGCTTCAATAATAAATGATATATGGGAAAATGCAGTTTGCTGCTAGAAACGAAGAGGTTGACGTCAATTTCTTTAGACTTCCAAAGTGTCTTTTTGGTTATATTCTTTTTTCTTTTAATCAAACAAAAAAAAATGAATTCCTTGTGCATATGACATATTATTCGTTATTAGAAGGCAAATGTCACTCTTTTTTTTCTTTTTCCTTTTTAAATTCCCATAGAACGTCAAACTTTAGGGGGCTTCGACTTGAAAGGCATTTGAGTGGTTGTGAGCATTAATATTGACTCTATAAATATAATGCTTAACTCTATACAATTCCACAGTTTGATCGTTATTGATTCATTTTTTAGTTCCAAAAAGTTGTTCTCTCCGAAATCAGATCCATTAATTCGTTAGAGAACAACTTTTTGAAACTTAAAAATTGAATCATATAATCAAGAAACTTCAAGTTATAAAAGCAGTTCCAGGGTTCTACAGATTTTGAAAAAGCACTTATGTTACTATTTTTTTCCTGTTAAATCAGAAATCGCGAACTCGTGGTTACGCACACTTCATCGTCTTCCTCTTTGCCTTTTTTCTACGCGGCATTGCATTTTCATGTGTGTTTTATCTCTTTTGAATCGTTTAAACTTACTTTTACTCCGATTAAATTAGTCTTTGATGGATTATCTTCCATTTGAACCGATTAAAATGAGTTTTCGTTGTGTTTTGGTGTAGTTTGGCTCGTGTCTTTTGGTAGCGTATTAGTACCTTCTCCCTTTAGTAGTTTCCTAGTAAGAAAAGCTTGCGTCTTTTGGTCTCTTATGGTATTTCAACCAAAACCAAACATGGGTCCTTGCCTAGTTCTCATGTCACCGTATTATTTTTCATTGGCGGTTAGCATGACGTCTAGGCAACGACCCAAGTTCGGTTTTGGGTTTAAATGCCATTAGAGATGCAAAAGATGCAAACTTTTTCTTATGAACAAACTAGCAAAGGAAGAAGGTGGTACCAGGCTACCGAAAAACACGCGCAAAACTACACTAAAACACAACTCAGTAGACGTCGAATGCATAGAAGAATTCGACGTTATATAGTTCTTTTGAAAGAAAAAGAAAAAATAATAAAAAAGGAACTAAATAATAAAACGTCGTAGCCAGTATAAAATGACGTTATATGGGTTGATTGAAAAGAAAAATAAAAGAATAACTACTAGTTGAAGAAGATAACAGAAAACACAAAGAAAAAAAATTAAAAGACGGAGTTCATAGGAGAAAATTTATGAATGGATGTCCACTTAAAATAATTACTGTTGACGTCAAAGCCAGTTTAAATTGACGTTTTATTGGTTGATTTAAAAGAAAAATAAAAGAATAACTACTAGCTGTAGTATACAACGTCCATCTTTCGTTATTGTGACGTCATATTATTTAAAACAGAATTTTGTATTTATTTAAAACTGAAGTTATGTGATTACCTAGGTTTCGTACACCAAGGACCATCACGACAGACCCCAAATTGTTCGATGTTCTACATTGGTATAAACGTCGAAACCATAAAGTGGGCGACATTCTGTCTGGTTTAAAAGAGAAAAGAAATAAAGAATAAAAAACGGATTCGCTCTTTGTCATATAAAATGTCGAATATTTAGCATGGTGGACATCAAATGTGGGTAGAGTGATAATGCTGGAAGCAAACCACTATTTCGTTATTTTTTTTTTATTTTAAATTGAACGTCAGTTGTTTCTCAAAATGATGTTAAGTGTTTCTAAGGTCATTGTTTTTGTCGTTCTATCCCTTGTTTGACGTTAGCACATTTTAGATTACGCCTATATGATCTTTGTTTGTCGTTAATAAATATTAGTCAGCGAATGGTTTCAATAGAGGACGTGGAGCGATTAAATTTATTTACGGTAATGCCACCAGTCATTTTTAACATTGCGAATTGGGCGGTTAGATGTTAACCGCATGACGTTATAGCCTGTTTTTGCACCAGTGTTATAAAGGATGATAATTTTTTGATGAAGAAACATTTCCACCTATTAAATCATGAACGTTTTATTTTCCAAACTCTTAACTTAGGTTATTCATTTTCATTTTTTTATGTGTTAAAAGGATTACTTGCAATCATTTTAAGATAATGCCCCTTGTAGGTTGAATCTTTATGAACAAAAATGGATGATGGAATGCGATGAAGAAGGAATTTATTTTGGCGATTTCATGTCATAAATGCTTCAAAATAATGATATATGTTTTATTAATTTATTCTATTAATTCATTTGACTAAATTGTGTTTATTTTGCCTTATTTATTTATTTTTCCTTTTCATCATAAGAATAATTCCATGGACAAATATGAATTCGTTAAAGCATGACATTTTTATTTTTAAAATATCATGACACATTTATTGTTATGTACAAAGAAAAGGTGAAGATAAACTGATAAAAATATTGTTAATGCATATGATGCATGAAGATGCATGTGCCAAATAATGTTGATGAGAATTAGAGGACCACACATTTTCCCGCCTTGTGGTTTAAGGTAAGTTCAATGTTTTAAGGTCTATTATAAATGCAATCTCACAGGGATGGCTTCCTAAACCTAAAATCAAGGCCACCAGAGCTATGGTCCTTATTACAACATTTTCCACAATAGTTGAGACGCAACTAGGTGTGAAATTGCATGTGGAGAGAACAGACAATGACTAGGGTTCTCATGATAGCCAAACAGGAAGTAGTCCATATGTGAAACTACTACGCAACCCCTCTTATTCTATGTTACGGCCAAACCCGGGTATAGGGTCCCACTCATGATATGTAAAGTAATAATTATTCCAATAATAACAAAAAAAATATAAATAAATTACCAAAATGAATAAAGACCAATCACATAAATAAATAAAGGAAAAAAATAAAATAAAATAAAGAGAAACCACATCAATTTACACATTTAATTAACAAGGCCTGATTCTCTAGCGTCCCCAACGAAGTTGCCATCTATCGCAACTAGGATTGCGACGGGACGACGAAACGAAAACAAACAGGTTTAAGAAAAAGATTTCGGAAGTTGCCACCATAATTTATTCTGAAAAAATTATGGAAAACCATAAAATAAGACATGGTCTACAAAAATTAGATTTTAGGTTCGGGAATAGGAAGGTATTAGCACCTTACTACACCTGCCCAAAAGTAGTACATTTAATTAAATGTATAAAGTTGATGTGGTTTTTCAAAATATTTAATTTTCCCTAAAACTAATACTATTAAGAAACAAAAAATATTTTTTGTTTTATAATAGTTTTTTTATATTATTATTTTTAGGGAAAATTAAATATTTTGAAAAACCACGTCAACTTTATCCAATTAATTAAAGGTACTGCTTTTGGGCAATCGTAGTAGGGTGTTAATACCTTTCTTACGCATAACCGAACCCGAACCTAAAATCCAGTTTTAGTAGACCATGTCTTATTTTATAGTTTTCCATAGTTTTTCCAGAATAAATTATAGTGGCGACTCTCAAAATCTTTTTCTCAAATTAATTTATTTTCGGTTCGTCGTTCCGTCACGATCCGATTGCGATAAGTATGAACTAAGAATACATATATCATAATATCACACAAAGTCTCTTTTCAACTATATATGAAAAGTGTTTAGGATCATGTGATCACTAAGTAAAAAATATATTTATATTCTAATTGAGGACTTATGATCAAAATTATGATAAATATGGTTATATGAAGCTAAGGATATGCTCTTACACATTAACTATTTCACTCAAATCTAAGTAATGTAAGAAGCAAGGAAAATATCTTACTACTCCAAGTTCTTAGATGTTTTTCCCTTCCAAATCCTAAGGTTAGTATCATCACTTCCTGAAATCACATAACTTCCATCACCACTGAAACTTGACACAAAATACCATGTATAACAAAGATAAAGATCAGCCTATCATAGGAAGATAGAAATCTTTCAACAGACAACTACAACTTTTATACAAGTTAAAGGTCCAAGTAATTATAAAAATATGCAAGCAATTATTCAACTTTTCATCCCACAAGTGTTAAAATTAACACAGGACCAAAATGAAGAACTTAGTTTGCTAGTATAAACTACAAACATTTAAATAGGCCCGGGTTAACATGTAGCTTTCCTACAAAAACTTAATTCCATATTTTCAAGTCCTACATTAACCTAGCAAATTTCTTAGAGAAAACTAGGAAACTCCAACTAGAGACATGAATCACAAACCAAAATACATACATATAAATCTAGAAAATAATCTGAGTATAACTGAAATAACAGTAGAGCTAAACAAAAGATCAAATCTAAAGGAGCAACAATATTTATTCGACTCTTCTTTTTACAAGGAAAGATCAAATCTAAGTACAAGCAGAATTATTTCTTCTTAACTTAAAATAACAACAGATGAAAACAAGATGGACAATAAATAGTCATAGTAATAATAACACTTCAATATTTTAAGTCAATAATTTTAGACAATGAAGTTTGGACTGTAAGAAATACTATAAAAACAGAAAAAAAGGACAAAAGAAAAAATGTCGCCAAAAACTAGAAAAAGGAAAAGATATTTAACTCAGACAGGATTTTCGGAATGGTGGATGAGAACACCATATGTGTTGCAGCCATTGGTGAAAAGCTTTATGGTCTCGTGAGAAGACTCCTATTAGAAAGACAGAACCAAACCCATATGTCTCATCATACATCTATAACTGAAATATTTAATTTTATTATTAAGTGAGTTCCTTACGATAAAAAAAGACAAATGGAAAAGGTAAATATATATAAATAACCTTTTTTTTATGAGAAATTATGTCTTTGTCACCTTCACTTTTCAGTAACGATTACAAGAATAAATCACTAAAAAAACATATCTCACACTCATTGAAATAGAAAAAGATGAATATAAAATAATTACAGACTTCAAAAATTCTGAAATAATTATCAATGTTCACATTTAAGAAACACATAATATTAGTAGAAGCAAAGTAGAATTTAAACTATGACCAACACTCCATTTTTTATAAGCAATGAGCAGAAAAATTAAATAAAAAATAATTATAAATTATATGATTAAGTTTATTATATTATTATTATATTTACATATATTTTAACGAGTATAAAATATAAATAAATAAATAAATAAGATTGTTACTTTATTAATAACCTAATGGATATTGATACCTATTTTATAAAATTAGAATATATTATTTTGATCCTAAAACAAAATTTTTCTGAGTACTAATCTCAGTACCATATATATATATATATATATATATATACTATTTTAAATTAACATCAGTTGTGTGGTTATTTTACATTTATAGATGTAGTAAAATCTAATTTCGAAACACTTATCACATTTTCCGGTAAATAAAAATAATTTACTCATTTTATATGATACCAAATGGGGGAATGAGATGACCATTTACCAAACTTCTGAGAGTTTTTTATTGTGGGATAAATCCATACCACAACCTGCAAATGATGGGTTGTAGAGTTCTCTCTTCAAGGACGAAAAGAAGTGAAAAATGAAGTCAATAAGAAAAGATGCAGAAAGCAATTTTGAAAAACCAAATTGGAATATAGTTGAGTAACCTATATTACAGATAACACCAAATCTCAAAATAGATCAGTGAATAATTACTAATGACTAAGTTAACCATTGTTATTCTACCTATCAAATAAATACCAAGTGTCAAAAGTCCAAATCGGTAGACTTTTACATATGTAATGTTATCCAGGTGTTATTCTGGAAGACAGATTAAATAGAACGATAAATGAAAAAATTAAAAGTAAAATAGTCTTCTATAGCTCAAAGTAGATTGCTAGAAAAATATTAAGAGAAATAATTTCCACTAGCACACCTCCCTTCAATTGTTTTTAAGCCATCTGCAGAAAATAAAATCATACTACATGAGACTTAGTACACATAAATTGCAGTAGGAATGAGAATGTCCTATTCTGTTAATCAAGTTATTATGGGTGCAGTTTTTATTCTTCCTTTAAGTGGTAATAGATAAATTTTCTACCCAACACTAGTGTAGAAAGGGCTTTAGATGTCAGTTATTTTGGACTTTTAACGTCAGAAACAGAACTGATGTCTATACGGATAACGTTAATGGGACGTCGGTTTTTCGTAAGTATGACGTCGAATCGGTCCGGTTCAATAGCCCGACGTCTATGGTAAGATTATGCCTATCCGCAACCTGACCCGTCGAATAAAATTCTACTCGCTACCCGACTCACTACCCGCCGGGAATCCGTTTAAAAAATATCCGCGGGTATTTTAAAATCCGCGGATACCCGCGGGTACCCGTTAAAAATAAAAAAAATATATTTTATACATTTTTAAATAAAATTTAAATAAAATCACAAAAAATATATTTATAATATAATGTAAATTAAATTAAATATAAATTAAAATTTAATTTTAATTAAATTTAACCTAATAAAATATAATTTTATTTTATTTTTAATTAAATTTAATTAAAAATATATATAAATTATTATTTTTTTATTTTTTGCGGGTAACGAGTACTCGCAGATCGAGTAGTATACTACCCGTACCCGACCCGTTTAGAAACGGATATTAAAATATTCGTTACCCGTTACCCGCAAATAGTAAATATCCACGGATAGTAACTATCCATCGCGGATTTTAACTGCAAATACCCGTGCCCGCGGATTTTTTTACAATCTCTGACTGTGACTGTAACTTGTCACCGTACTACACCATTTTCCTCCCAAGAAAAGACATGTTTTTTTTTTAAAGCAAACGAGAATGAATAATGGTGGTCTGACATCTTTTTTTTTTCATTTTTTTGGTATTCTCTTTCTTTCTTTCTTTTCTTTTCTTTTTATTCTTTTTTTTTTGTTATGTTTTCTCTATTTTGTTAAGACTAAATAAAAATATAAATAAAAATAAAAATTAAAATAAAAAATAAAAATAAAAATAAGAAAAAAAATGAAAAATAAATAAATAATTAAACACAAAACCACAAAAGCACAATTAAACTAAAATCTAATCCGAACGAAATTAAGTATTGACAATATGTATCGTCAATTGGTACATATTGACCGAACTCCTTAACCGATCGTCCAATCTTAAAAAAAATTATTCGATTACCATCAAAATCAACTAACCATCTAGTTAATATAAATAAGTTAGTAATCAAGTTTAACATATTTAAATCGTGATTCGATCAAAATCTATACAAAAAATTATAAATACAAATCGAAATTATGATTGTGAGGACATTTATTATAAATCTAACTATTCAACTAATCCAATTCAAATGTATCAAAATATTTTAACATGTACATCTGATTGCTTTAAGGACAGACTATCCAAATAGAAAAAAAGAAATTGTTTTATATAAACATTCAACCCTACTTTGAAATAGATAAATGAATTAGTCGAAAGGACAAAGTGAATTATATTATTTATTTATTTATAAAATGTGAGTGGAAATATGTTATATTGAATAACAGACTATTTTAAACTTGATTTACCTGATTAAAAAGTAAAATAAGTTCATCTGTGACACAAATGTTCTTACAGACACATGTCAGCTTCATTTTCACCGTGTCAACTTCGTTTTCACCGTGGGAATAGATGTCAACTTATAGACATCTGTTTATAAGTTAAAATCAACTTATAAAAGCGGTGTCTTTGTGTTTTATAGTCAAAACATTAAAACATATATGACGCCATTAACAAGAAAAGGAGAGAGAATGAGGTTGGTGTTGAAGGTTTTCGCAGTTGTAGAATTAGTGCTTCTGATAGTCCACATTGGCGCTCAAGCCTTGAGCAGAGACCAGTTCCCTCGTGACTTCGTGTTTGGTGCATCAACCTCAGCTTACCAGGTTCTTCTGTCTCCCTCCCTCTCTGTTTTTCACACTCTTCACTGCCCTAGTTTTGTGACTCTTTGCTGAATTTGTGATTGGCGTGATGTGAAAGGTTGAAGGTGCAGCAAATGAAGATGGCAGGAAGCCAAGCATATGGGACACCTTCTCTCATGCTGGAAATGGTACTACCCTCTACTCACTCCTCTCATATTTACACTATGCTTCATTTCTTTTCACATATTAAATCTATTTTTTAAGTTTTATTGCTATTTTCTTTTTCATGAAATTTAATGCAAAAACATGTTCAGCGAATCTGTATGCTGGTGATGGAGATGTAGCATGTGATCATTATCACAAATATAAGGTTAGTGACCCTCGAGTGTAAGGATATATATACATAGAAAATGCAGATCTTCTATGATCCACTTGCTTTAAATTCTTGTTCGACTAAAAGGATTTCATAGTTTGTTTTGAGCTACTATCCTACTTTGACTTTCCTGCAGGAAGATGTTAAGCTCATGGCCAACATGGGCTTAGAAGCCTACAGATTTTCCATATCATGGTCAAGACTTATTCCAGGTGATTATCAAACTATTGTCAGCGTATTCTTAAACTAATGTCTAAATTAAAATGTGAAAAACTAAGTTGTATTAGATACACACACTTGGGTTTAATTTGGGGACAAAGAATCTCTCTGACTCCAATTGAATATGGTTGCCTGGATCAAACATTATTATTTCCATGTTCTGACCATGTTTCCATGTATTACCAGATGGAAGAGGACAAGTAAATCCCAAGGGACTACAATTTTACAACAATCTTATTGATGAATTGATCAGCAATGGTTCTTGAGAAGACTATATTTTTTCCTCTTAAATTTGTTTAACTCAAAAGAGGTTCTTCCAGGTTTTCTAGTAAATCTGTTTTTGCTCTATGATTTCTCTTAATGTAGGAATAGAAGCACATGTTACATTATACCATTGGGACCTACCACAAGCACTTGAGGATGAATATGGAGGATGGGTCAGTCGAAGAGTTGTGTATGGTTCCCAAACTTAACGTCTCTAGTTGTGTTACGAGATTGTGCAAAATACATCTGGCATGAAATTGAGAAATGGTATTTATTGTGATTAACACATTTATATATATGTTTGTAGTAAAGACTTCACAGCATATGCAGATGTGTGCTTTAGAGAATTTGGAGACAGAGTTAGGTATTGGACTACGTTGAATGAGGCCAATGTGCATGCAGTATTTAGCTATGATATAGGACTCTTACCACCTCAGAGGTGTTCACCTTCCCCTATAATAAACTGTTCCAGAGGAAATTCCTCAACTGAGCCATATTTGGTTGGTCATCATATGTTGTTAGCTCATGCTTCAGCTGCTAGGGTATATAGGAAGAAGTACCAGGTAAAAGTTATGTAACAAGTGCCTCATTCTAGCCACTCTACTACGTCATTTGTTAGGCCTTCTATTTGCATTTTAGACCATAATCAAGAAGGATAGAAGGAAAAGTGATCATTATTATGATGTGTTTTGGAAATGCTGATAAGATAGTTTAATTTATTTTGTAAACAATTTATTTTGGATGCAGGGCATGCAGCATGGCTTAATTGGGTTTAATCACCTTCTTCTAGGTTTTCTTCCTCAAACAAATTCTACTGAAGATTTAATGGCCGTTCAAAGGGTCCAAGACTTCTTCTATGGGTGGTTAGTAACAATCTAGGCATGGTATCTCTTTCCAATGCCTGTTGACATTCATAAATTTGCATCTTGGGTGAACAAACTGGATTTCTGTATCTTTAACATGCCCCTTCATATAAGAGTTCTTTAATATTAAAGCGTGACAATACACACACCTTGCAAGTCAGATATCAAAAATATGTGACGTGACAAGGACTAAACTCTTGAACCTCTTTGTTTATTTCCCACCTCATGTCTGTTGCATGTGACACTTTGATCTCTAGGCACTGAAATACTGGTTTTGTACCATTTATGAAATTCATGAATGGTTTTATATCTCGATGTTTTATACAATATACAGTTGGTTTTGTTATGATTTGTGAGGGCAGGTTTATGAATTCCTTTGTATTTGGAGATTACCCGGATATAATGAAAAAGAATGCTGGCTCAAGGCTTCCTTCCTTCACTCAAAAGGAATCAAATCTAGTGAGGGGCTCAATCGATTTCTTTGGAATAAACTTTTACAACTCTTTTTATGTTAAGGACAGTCCAGATATTCTGAAGAAGGAGAACAGGGATTACCTAGCAGATGTATCAGCAGAATTTCAAGGTACGTAACAAGCTGTTTCCCTTATCCATTTTTATTGCATAACCAATTCTATATCTATGTTGAACAAATGTTTCTTTATTGTGAGAGCTACTATCCTACAGTTTAAGAATCGAGTACTTCTTACTTATGGAATTGGACTTTTTTCCAAGATCCATGGAATTGGACTTATTGACATGGTATTTTATATTTTCAGCGACTGATAAAGGGTTTGCGTTTCCATATATCTGATTTTGTCACCTGTTTATCATAGAATATAAGGGTTGGTTTGGTTAAATAGTGTTTAAATTTTCTAATTCTCAATCAATGTCTCTTGCCCTTTATCAATTCAATTCTTCAATAAATAAACTTCCATAATGCATGCCAATAAAGGTTAAAAATCCTGTGTAAACTTTAATATTGCCTTGTTATTGATAAGAACTTGTTCAGATAGTAAACTTCGGTCTGTGTTGTCATCCATCTTCCTCTAATTTTGTGGAAATAAAACAGCTGAATATTGTTCTCTCTGGTTGCAGCATATCTTCCAAATGATACAAGTAAATATAAGGTAATTAGCAGGAACACGGTGCTATTCCACTCTATGTATTCCTTTATTCCCTTAAAGATTTAGCTTCGATACTTTTTCCCCTAATCAGCTGATGGGTTTAGGTGCCAATTACTCCCAATATTCTCCTAAGGATGTTACACTCACTAAGGAACGCTTATGGCAATATACCAATATTCATACATGAAAATGGTATGGCAATTTTCCAACTTAGAATTCAGAAGTTCCATGATTCCTTTTTTAACATATTCAGCTGTCCTATTATGTAGTTGTATGGTAAGCCTTTTTAGCTTTGCAGGCCAAAATACACCTTCTAATTCATCATTAGATGACCTGTCGAGGGTGAATTACTTGCATGCATACATAGTAAGCCTGGTTGATGTACTCAGGTACTTGTACTTTTATTTTCATTTTCAAGTGGGAAGGAAAGTCAAAAGGGAGTACAAAAGCTGATTTTTGTTTATTCTTTTTTTCTTTGTTTTGGACACATTGACAGGAGTGGATTAAATGTAAAGGGTTATTTTGTATGGTCCTTCATGGATGTATTCGAAATACTGAGTGGATATGAATCAAGTTACGGTCTATACTACGTAGATATGAATGATCCAAACTTGAGGAGGCAACCTAAGCTCTCTGCTAAATGGTACTCAAATTTTCTGAAAGGGAAGCCTATGGACCCAAAGATCACCAAGGAAACTCAGAACAATGCAAGTGTGCTTTCACATATTCCCTCACTGCATAGTGCTACATGAACTAATCAGAGCAAGTTTAAAATTCAGAGCTAATAATAAAAGGTTTATGAGGTCAAAATGATAATGTGTAAGGACTTGCACAGGTTGCACTGTTAAACTTTTCTTGTTAATTGAAAAATCTTGTCCATGCATGCTAATCACTTAATTTAACAACTTAAGTGACTTGGCGAAATTCACATTAACATGACACAGCTAAGATATGTTCGGTTTGATAAAATATTTCCACTTTCTTTTGTGTTTTCAGTATTAATTACAAAATATGGCATACTACTCCTTTTTTCACCTGTTTTCAAATAAGCTTTCAAAGGTTGCGTTTCATATATTTCTCTTTAATATGTGATATATAACATAATGATCTGTCATGTCAAAGCCAAACAAGTCCAGTTTCCTATAGAAATTTCCCAGTCATTACCTTCTGCAACTATAGGCTCATGTGGAGGAGGTTCTTCAATCCACTTTCCACCAAAATCTTTCATGTGTCTTCTATCGGATGCAAAACTACGAAGAAAATATTGGAGCATGCACAACTCTGAATAATATGAGATATCATGGGAAACAATTTCATATACTTTTCTTTGATAAGCAACTACTCATCAATACCGATGATCAATACATTATTTCATCAACAAAATTGAGGGAACACCTAAAGAACGCAGAGTACATACATAAAGTTACAGGTGACAAGTCGCAATATCATGGACAAACAAATTTTGACATGATATGAAATGTTTTTGACATTCTTAGAAAATGTTTTTAAACATGATATCTGTTACATTAGTCTATAATATACATAATGTTTTTATTCTGAGCAAACACCTAGGAGATACCCAATACTGATGAGTTCATTTTCAAATGTTGTGTCTGGTGAAAGATCATGGTTCCAGTAAGGGCAGGAATAATGTCATAAGATGCTGTAAACCATGATATTGAGTATGCAATTTCAGGCTTTCTTAGAGCAACCAATAGCTGCGAAAGTTGATTCCTTATCCCAACATATGGACTCTTCGGGAGCCCAAAAGAACTCTCAGGAACTGAAATGGTTATGAAAAATTGGAGTGTAGGTTATTTTATTGAAAAAAATTTGAGAGAATGGAATAGAGGAATAACTGAACGTAAATGCATGTAACAGATTAGTGCTCTTAGTTGTTGGGTACAAACAAAGTTCTACATCAGAAAAAATAAGAGATGAACATAGGTTTATATACACATAAGATACTTTCATTGATAAGAGATATTTTGAAGTGGTACCAAAAGTAAATCCGGGAGGGTTTGACTCAAAGCGGATAATATTTTATCAAATGTGAAGACTTATGTGTATGTGTGAGTGTTGAACCTCCCTATAGTCATCAATCAACAATCCTCCTTGATTTTGGAACAACAAACTCTAAGCTTTTGTCTTAAGAACTCAAATCTAGATTTTGGAAATGCCTTGGTTAGGATATCAGCTACTTGATTCCTTATCCCAACATATGGACTTTTCGAGAGCCTAAGAGAACTCTCAGGAACTAAAATGGCCAACTATATAAAAGATGGACATCATTCTCTATCTAAAACATTAAGACAATGGATTAACGGCTTTTTCATCTTTATAGTGTTCTACTTTCTGTTTTCTATCCAATGTGGGACTTGGATTCACACTTTGAATTCTTAACAATCTTCCCTTCAAAGGTGAGTCTCTTTCACATCGGTACACTCCTCCTTCAGCGGAAGCATTCCTAACTAATCACAATCACAAGTAGCTCTTTCCAACCGCCATAATCAGTCACAGAGCAAGCTATCCAAACAAATGATTGGAGGTTGATGGTTGCGGGTGCTTGGTTGAGGAAAGACTCTGTTTAGCCATCTCTGCAACAATTGCATCATTTGCAACCTCAGCTATCGAAGCACCTAGATTACTAAGGAGGAGGTATATGGAGATAGTGAAAATAGACATGTTTGATGAAGAGATTGATATGATTATCCATAACAGTGCCTGCAAGAAAGTTGCATAAACACATTCCTGCAAGAAAGTTGCATAAACAGATTCAGAGAAATGTTTCAGGAATTAGTTATATATCATTGGCAGAAATTATAGAAATGCCATAAAACTACGAACATTAGTAACATACCAACTATCCCATAAGCTTAACCTCACAGTTGAAGACAAGTGAATGGTTCTACATTGTATCTCTAACATTCCCTTCATACACGAGCCCTAGAGACTCTAACCATGGATTATGAACAAGCTCACCTGAATTGTGCTAGAATTCAACTTTTACACAAGTTGCTATTCTAGATTTTTTACAGAAGTTGGTATGACGCTTTTAGTGTCATTCATGAACTGAGTCGGAAAAGCATATAAAATCACAGATTTTTTCTTCTGTACAGGCAATAGTATATAATACATCCTCTTATAATAAATTTATGGTAAAGATCCTTTTATCAAGGGACTTCCATCCAAATCCAAGATTTTTCATGAATATGTTATACGAGTGTTATTTTGAGGAATCTTTACTTTAAGGAAATTAATTGTTTTGTTGTACTTTATGTTTAATTTTATGTATATATTTTAGATATATTTAGTTTTATAAATATGTGATTTATTATTCAAAATTTATACTTTATAAGTTATTTGTATATTAAATTATTATATTGATCTCATAAAAATAAAGTGTGGATTATGAGTACATGTTATTTGGTACGTGAGTTTAGTCCCATTATTAAGTTTAGGTGCGATTAATGCCCAAAACATATAATATCAATTTTTTGCTAAAGATTTAAGTTTTATAACAAATATTTTATTAGTCAATTTCTTAAAATATCTAATTAATTAAATTGTGGTTAAAGACATATGTATTATATGTATTATGGAAGATGTACTCTGAAGAGATAATAAACAATATTTTAATTTATTGAGAGATTAAAATAAATATTGAAAAAGTAACTAAAAAAAGTAGGTTTAATGGCTTCTTTTGTCTCCAGTTTGGTTGAAGTGTGTCAAATTCGTCCCTCCTTTTAGAAAAAGGTATGGTGATCTCTAGTTTCTTAAAGATCTCCATAAATCGTTCAAACTGTTTTTCTTTCTCCTTCTTTGAATAGATCTTTGGATAAGGAAAGAGTTTTTCAAATTCTTCTTTTTTTCTTTCTTCAACCTCTTCTTTCTTTTTTTTCTCTCTTACTTTCTTCTTTATTTTCACACATTTTCTCTTTTTTTTATTTTCTCTCAACCACTTCTTTTTCCTTCTCATCATCTTTATCTTCTTCACTCAACCTTTCTGTTTCTTCTTCCTCTATCTTCTCCTCGTCTCTCTCTATCTTTTCTTTCTCTATCTTTTCCTCATCTATCTCTATCTTTTCCTCATCAACAATCTTGTCATTTTCAGTGATAGTAGCTTGACATTCCTCCCTAGGGTTAACTTCAGTATTAGCCCAAGAGTCGCCCAGAAACTTACTTATGCGACCAAAATCTATCGCCATCCTTTTACGTCTTGCTTCATTGCGTTCTATATAGGAGATGGTATTTTGCATAACTCGTTGAAATGCCTCTTCAAAGCTTTCTGATAAAGAGGATTGTTGTTGTCATTATTGTTGTTGTAACTTCGTAAATTGTTTGGCAGGTTGTCCAAATTGGCTTTGATCCATGCTTGAGTGAGGTTCCCACCAGTAGTTGAGATCGTCTTGATAGAATTGAGTGCTCGTATAGTTAAATTCTTGTCTAAATTGCATCCTGCAAATATTAGGCACAAAACCCTAGAAAACATTTATTAGAACAAAAATAAAAACAAACATAAAAAATCAAGTCAAAGTTAATCAATAATCACACTACTAGAATAGTTTAACCACGTGTCCCTAGCAATGGCAAAAACTTGTTAAAGGTCCGGCAAGTGTACCGAATCATATCAAGTAATAATAAACAGTAAGTCCGAGTATCGTTTTCCTAGAGACTCTTAGGCCTAAGCGTTCATGTGATATCTTGATCTTTTAAGACTTGAGAAAACGAAAATTAGGGTTTTATATACAAAAACGAAAATTAAACATGCATATGCAAAGATTTGATCAACTGACCAAAAAGATAACGCAGTTGGATGATATGGATGAGTTATGTTGTTGGGGTTTATGATTTCATCCTAATCCACTCTCATATGTTTATGAATTCTAGTTAATTCTACTTCTTTATCAATGTTAATTCCACTTTCTAATTTACCCTAATCTCAATGTCTTGGTGAAAAGAGCCTACACAATTCGCGCAGAAGCTTAAAGGCAATTGGTCCTCCTATCCCTATGTCTAGGTAATATTGCTCCCAAGAGAATTCCCTCATGTCTAGACCTATCCACATGTGTCCATACAGATAGAATCAAAGATTATGCTATTGAATAATGTCTTAAACAAAGCATGTAAATATAATGGAGGAAAAACTCTAACAATTGATAAAAGAAAGCACATGAATATAAGTAAAAATTCAATATATGAGAGTTTCAATAGGATTACATCGTTTCCCCAACAACAATGGAGGTTTAGTTCACCATAGACATGGTGAAACTAAGTGAAAAAAATGGAAAGAATGAAAAGATAACCCTAGATTTGATAAGTTGGAGCTTTCGCATCAAAAATCCGCCTCCAAGGAGTGAAGAAGTGTGTTTATGTGTCCCTTCTGCCAAAAGATGTCTTTTTTGGTTCGTGCAGAATTATTTATAACTCAGGGAAAATCATAGAACTTTGGCCCAGACCAAATAGTCCACCGCCCAGCAGTAGGTGCGTTACTTAAAATCAACCCTCAGCGTTGAAGCTTGAGCGTTGGGCAGAGAGTTCCCTGAAGATTCCACCGCTCAGCGATGGCTTTATCGCCCGACGGTGAAGTCGACAATCAATTTCACCCCTCAACGCTGGTGCTTGAGCGTCTGGCAGTGAATCCCTCTACGTAGCTGGCGCTCAGCACTGGAATAGCACTGAGCGGTGGCTGCGACTCTTCATTTACTCACTTTTCCACCTTTTCTTGTGTCCAACTCCTTTCTACTTCAACATCCTTCATTCAATTCCTGACAAAAGCTGCCAAACAAAGGAAAAACCAAGCATAAAACCAAGAAATCAACTTTGAGTCTTTTATTTTCCAACTTAAGCAAAATGCGTGATTTCAAGCTAATTCTAAGTCATAAAGGGTGTGTTTAGTGTCAAATTTAAGTATAAAAATAACAGTTTTTGAACCGTTATCAATGCAATGCTCCAGGTAGAAGTAGGTGAACCCTCACTAAAAAGACAACAACAAGAAATAAACGTCAATGTTGATTAGCTAAGGGAAGAGCTCGACATGGCGACCAAACGAAAGGAGATGATAGTAACAAGGATCGAAGTGTGCAAACGAATGCTAGTGTGGTGTTATAACTCCAAAGTCAAGCAACAAAGCTTCACGAGTGGAACCAAGTATGGAGGAAGACGAACGATGCTCGCAAGAAGTCAGCATATGACTAACTCCCTTCAAACTGGGAAAGACCACTTTAGAGTGGTAGAAAGCTTGGACAACGGTACATAACGGTTGGAGTCCTTAGAAGGGAAGCCTATACCAAACACATGGAACACCTTACACCTTAAATTTTATTTCAATTGATACCAATGCAATAATCGAACGACGCACTCTTCTCTACCACCAACATTTTTTCCTAAGGAGATTTTTGGCCGAAGAGATTTGAATGAGGTAATCGAATTAATAAAATCATAAGTTTTGTAATCACATACCCTAATTTATCTTATCAAACAAAGATTTTCAAATCGATTGGTTCAAGATCACTTTACTCTTTCAACCATTACCACACCTATTAGCTCATAGGTCAAGGAAGAGTTCTACCTGAACCCTTACCAATGGAACGCACATGAACGATTAAGGAGGATTTTTACCCGAACCCCTACCACCTAGCAAACAATAGATTAAGGAAGAGTTCTAAAAGAACTCCTAACAAACGTTCACCATTAAAAATGATTTAGTTCATCTAATGAACGTCTAACAAAGCACACATGAACAATTAGGAAGAGTTGTAAATGAACCTGTATCGAACAATCATCTCTAAGTTGTTTAAAGGGCACTTTAGTAAATTTACAATATATATATACGTAAATCAATTTGTTAGGGATGAGTTTATAAGGAATTCCCACTGAAAACTTATCAATGAAACATGTGAAGTTATGAATAATTTAAGCTAAAGTTATAATGGATCGATCATAATAAAGGCAAAAACAGAAAAATAAACACAAATAGTATGGAAGTGAAAACTACTTGAATTTCTTGAATATAAGTGTTACATTGTCAAAAGGTCGATCCGATAGCGATCGATTTACAAAAGCCTATCTCTACCGATCGCATCGGGCCGACCTATGAAATGTATAACAAAATATAAAGACAAAAAAAGGATGTCAGTAGTTCGGAGGATCAAGGTTGTCTTCATCGGCCTCATACTGATCGGCAGGGTTTAAAAAGACATCATCCTTGGCGGCATCCTTTCTGAAGTCTTTAACGCTACCTTCATTGTCTGAAATGTCCCAAACATGCATTGTTCATTGTACATGGCCATTTGAATGTCAAATTTTCCTTCATGGAGAGGAATGTCATAGAAGTAGCCACCTAGTTCAAAGCCTTTTGGAAGTTGGCCTTGTATTGAGTCATTAGTTGTTGCTCGGTTTCATCCACCTCAATAGTCAGGGTCTTGTATTGTTTGGTCCAAGTCCCCTACAGACTTCTGATTGGCTTGAAGGGCAGGGATAAAGTCATCATTTTGGCATTGTAGACGACGATTCTCGGCAATCAAGCTTTTCTTATTCTTTTTTCTACCAAGGAAGTAACCCTAACAATAACATCATTATCCTTTTGTGCAGAAGGAGCATGAGAGACCTTGGGGTCCTTTACCATGGTTGACAGGACCCTGTTCACTTATAGGGCGGTGGTAAGACCCTCTTAAACTTTCGCCAGTTGTCTCTTGAACCAAGTCACCTCTGATTGATTCGCTTCGAGGGCCATCCTTTTATATAAAGTAGTCGTATGGACACTGAACTCTATCGTTGCAGCCAACACCTTGGCCTTTGACAACCCTTTAATTAGTTGGTTTAATTCCTTTCTTTGTCCTTAGTTTCGCTGTAGTGTGTCAAGTTGGACCTACCTTTTAAAAAAGTTTCAATTTCGTCCACACCTGGTATAATTTGTCTTAATCAAGTCTCTTATATTAAATATGCAAAAAAGTGTTAACTTTTTTTATTCTCTCCTATGGTCGTCTGTGCAATGCAATAGACCCTCCCTTTGTTACTGTTATTTTCAATACTTCACGTGATCTATAGTTAATTTTTTATTAATTAAATGTTTAAAAATAAAGATGCTTCTCAAAAGTATGGTTTGTTTTGATAATGCACAAAGCTATTGTATAAAATATATAAAAAATAAATAAAATTAAAAGCTATAAAAGAAACTGCAAAAAAAAAAAATAGTAAGAGAAAAAGATAACTTATCTAAGTAAATAATTGAAAATAAAGTTGTTGAAGTAAGTGGACAGGATTACATAAGCCAGAAAGGATGGGGAGGATTTTCAATTTATTTTATAACGTACCTTATTTAATTTCAATAAATATTAAAATCTAAAATTAAATATCTTAAAAACAGATTAATTATGTATGGAAACAAATTAAGATTTTTTTTTTATATTTTTTTCCTTATTTATTCATTTTTTTTTCTAACTCTATAAAGTATAAAACTTATTGTATCTATTTATTTTTCATATATTATATTTTAATTAAAATAAAATAAAATATCAAATTATTGTTTAGTTTCATCTCACTTGTTCTATTTGACACTGAAATAAGAGTTCCATACTTGTCTTTTTGTTTTAAGTTGTTAAACTCACTAATTTAATTTAAGTGTTCTTTCTAACATCTCATTTTTTTAATAGTAAAATATTACTAAAATGAATATCACATATATGATAAATTAACCACTATAAGAACAAAACCTATGAAAGACAATATTTACACCTGTAGATTCGTCCGACTTCTCTACTGAATCCCTTCGATCACCTATCGCTGAAGTAAATGAAACAAATGTCTCCCTAAGCTCACATCAATTAGGTGATCATCGCAAAAGAGAAAACATACAAAGACAGACAACAGAAAAGCAAGGGTAAACTAGTTTAAATAAAAGAAAATGATTATATTTATCAACTATATCTCAAATAATTATACATAGTCATTTCTAACATGAAATACTTTATGCGAGACACTACACTGACTTTGACCGTCCGGACTTACAATGATTGTCGAGCTATGGCGGGTCATGCACTCGTGGTGGCCTCTGCTGCTTTGCAAAGCCATTGCCATTGGGTTTCACCCTACCATACTCATGAGGTTAGTCTGTTCTAGGCCTTAAGGCATACTGGAAGCCCTCAAGACTAATACCTCCTCCTACTCCTCACGACATGGTTCAATCCTCTCTACTTGAGAATGAAAGACAATTAGAGTTTCAGGATAACCCCTAAGACCGAGCTTCCTGCAATCATTCTAAACTTACACAGAGCACCATCATGTAACCTCTCTGTGAGGATCATGGAATTACATCCATCAACCATACTTTCACTTTAAAACTTAACTGAAGACATGAACAACCAAATATCATAATACATGATCATACCATATCATTGATACTTCTACACCATTCTAATAATCAAAACATAGCTCAAGGTTATCAGAAAATCGGGATAAAAGGAATAAAATAGGTTTTGGACTAGTCGCTCAGTGCACCAAGCTCGCTGTGCGAAACCAGAAACAGTGGGTTACGCTCACTCACCTCTTGCTCAACGCACCAAGTTTGTGTGCTTAGCTAAAGCCCATTCGCTCAGCGCACCAGCTTTATTCGCTCAGCGAAACTGCAAAATTCTACAGCACAATACAAGACCCTAACCCCTCGCATAGCGCCCCAAATCGCTATGCGAGAGTCCCAAGCAGTGTCTCAAACCCCCCCAAACACTCGCAAAGCGCACCTATTCGCTATTCGAATAAAATGATAGTGATTCCAGACCCCAACCAGGCGCTCAACGTCTTGATTCGCTGTGCAGATCAGCAAACAGAGAGCAACCTCTCATTTTCACTACCTCACTTCCGCTAAAATCACTCAAAATCAACTATAAACCCTATCTACTCATCCATAAACCTTCACATCTCAGATTTCTAACAGAAAATACATCTCCACAACAATTTATCACAATCTAAACATACCAACACACATTTGATCATTCGATAATTACTCATCAATTTCAAGTTCATTATTTCACACTCAAGAACAACCAAAATATACATTTATACCAAGTTTTAAACATTATTTAATACAATTAAATCAGGAATCACATAATCACTACACATACAATAAATATATATATATATATATATATACATATATATAAATTTATAGTAATCTAGCACCTTTTACCTTGACTCAACAGCTCACACCCATTAAACGTTCCGCAGATTACTTGTGGTACAAGAAACTCTCAAAAAACGTACAATTCACCGATTAACAATTGGAACACAACCTTAGAATCACTAGAAATTTAGGAATTCAAGAAGATGAACACCCGGTTCATGCAAGAACAGAATCATCTACAAAAGTTAAGAACCTTAAAGGCCAAAAAAGAGGGTTTTTCACTTACTTGACCAAATCCAGAAATTGATCAGTGAGGTAGCTCTTGACGCCAGTATCGTCTAAGTACCTCCTGATCGTTAAATTGACACCCCAAATGAGAGAAGATCTAGAGAGAAGGCAGAGGACTCTAGGTGAATAGTGTTCTAGAGAGATAGAAGTGTTTTTAGATAATGAACCGAGCTTTAAAAAGTTATATTTATATTATAAGATTATTTTAAAATAACTTGTTCGTCTCATTATTTTAATACACTTATCTCCTCTAATACTCTATTTTCTAGGTTTTTACATTCTTATATTTTTTGTATGTAAATATTTTTTGGGAAATTCTTATATTCTTGAAAGTTATGTTTGAAAACAAATATATTTTTGTATGAAAATTCTTTTTAAGAACATAAAATGAAATTTTGAGTATTGTGGGAGTGGTAAATTTAAGTTTATATCAAAATGTTGTGTATATATTTATTTTATCATTTACACAATATTATTTTCAAATATATATATATATATATATATATATATATATATATATATATAATATGTTCACATGTTTTATTTCATATTTAATTTTATAAAAATATAATTTTATCTATACACAGTAAGTTTTAATAAAAAATTATCGAATCTATGGATAAGTTAGATACATTTTTATTATATTTTATTATATACAAAGAAAGTTTATATTTATGCATTATATTAAAAAAATAATAAATTAAATTTAAATCATTGTGAGAAAATATTTTGAAGATAATATTATAATATATCCATCTTTATATAACAGTTTTGTATACTGTGTAATTTTTTATATATTTCATTTTATACGAAAATAAAATGAAATAGCATAATATCATCAAACTAATTAAACAATTGATTTAAATAATTAAAATTAAATTAAATTGGATGATACATAATAGTAATTAGTAAAGATTGGTACACAGTATAAAAATTCAAAAGTGAAAATAATTGAGTAAAAGAAATCATTTTACGTCATTATTAAAAAGGAAAATAGAAACATTAGATACATAAGAATATTAAATGATTAAAAAAAGATAATTTTATTTTTCATGATAAGGTTTTAATGTTGAAAATTATTTGATTTAATTTTCATATTAGAGATCAATATTAACATTATTCAATAAAAAAAATTAGAATATATATTGGTTAAATGCGTATAACGCATGTCGACTAATACATGAAATGAAATTACATCATGATTGAAAATATAAGTATTAAAAAAGAATATGATATATTGAAGAGAACATTGACAAAGAAGAGGATATGCACAAAGAGTAAAGAAGAGAGGAAAAAAAAAAAGTTAACGTTCTTTCTGCATATTTAACATAAGGGACTTGATTGAGATAAATTATATTAGGTGAAAAAGAAATTGAAACTTTTTTTAAAAGGTAGGACCAACTTGACACACTGTAGCAAAATTAGGAATAAAGAAAACAATTAAACCTAATTAGTTCTTTCTCATCAGGGTTTAGGTGGGAGGAAACGTTATCTCTAATATGTAAGTTCGTGCCAAAAATTCACTTAGAAAAGGGGGTTGCGGTCTCCCTATCCCAATGGTTGTGCTTAAGTTAATATGGTATGCAAGTAGACCACTCTCCATTCTTTTGCTTTCCTTTCTTTTTCCAAGCCTTCTCCTCTCGAATGGCTAGGGTAGCGAGTATGGTGGTGATTGAAGGGTTGTTGAGGATGAGAGTAGGGGTAGTCGGCATCCCATCAATAAAATTGATCGACGTCCTCTCTTTTGTTGCCCTGTTCGAAGGTCCTTCACCTTGGATGACCCTAGAATCGTTCGCCTCTATAGGGTGTTTTCACAACAACTTCTTGAAAAAATTGAGGTTGCGAGCCATGATAGCGGTAACACAAAAGAAAATTTAGCTAGGTTAAAAATCAACCAAAAACAAACTAAACAAGGGAAGACTATTTACCACAAAATTTCAGCCAAGGTTTCGACAATGGAAACACTTCAAAAAAGTTTCTGGTTGGGAACTTGGGATGTAATTGCTCCAAAATCTTGAGAGTGGAGCACTCGACAAGGGTCAATCATTGAAGACTCTTAAGGATCGAACCAATCATGGTTCTAAGTCCAATACAATGGGAACTAAGGTTGATCGTCCCTACTGAAAAACAGTTTACGGCCCTTAGGGGCAATGGCGATCTTAAAGAGCCCTTCCTTGAAGCCCTCATAGGAAGCGACAGAGAGTTGGAAGAGATTCCAATTGGTCTCGCTTATTTGATAACGGTTTAAAAACCGTTATTTTTATACTTAAATTTGATATCAAAACACACCCTTTATGGCTTAGAATGAGCTTAGAATCAAGTAAAACCCTTAGTTGAGTCACATGAGAGTCAAAAGTTGTTTTTAGAGATATTATGCTTGTTTTCCATTGTTTTGCAAGGTTTTGATGAGAATTGAAGATGGAAGTGAAAAAGGGAGGACTTAGACTCAAGAAAGAAGGAGAAAAAGGAAGAAAAGAAGAGTCAAAGTCACCGCTCAACGCTATTTTCCAGCGCTGAGCACCAGACTCGAGGAAGCAGCCACTACCTCTGGCTCAAGTGGTGCCGCTGAGCGTACAAGCGATTTCGAGGCAAACCACTAAGCGGTGCATCGATTTGGAGGGAAACCGTTGAGCGGCCAAATTAGGTGCTGAGCGGTGGAATGTTGGGCTTTGGCTTAAATTCTGTTACTTTTATGTGTTATAAATAGCCCTAGGGCGATCTTCAGAGTATTCTTTTGGCAGGCAGAGACGTCCATAGCAGTTCTACACTCCTTGGAGGCGGTTTCTTGGATGCTTAGGCTCCAATTTATCAAATCTAGGGTTTACTCTTCCATTCTTTCATTTAATTCCATCTAGTTTCATCATGTTCATGGTGAACTAAACTCTTTGTTGTTGGGGAACAATGTAATCTTTTGAAACTTTCTTATATTGAAATTCTTATTTTTATTCATATGCTTATATTATCAATTGTTGGGTTTCTTATCTATGCTCAATGCTTTTATTGCTTAACTCATTCGGTAGAACATATTAGCCTTTGTCGATACGGAGACGTACGGCGAAGTCATGAACTGATAGGGAATTCCTTGATTAAGCAATACTGCCTAGAGATAGGGGTAGGACGATCAATTGTATTTTGCTTCTGTGATATATGCATTTCTAATTACTCAGGGAGACTAGAGATAGTAAACTAGTAGTTAGTGATAGGCTCTTTTTGCCGAGAGATCGGGTTTAGGGTAGGCAAAGAAAGTTTGCATGACAATTAGATAATAAAACGAATTAAATAAGAAAAGTAGATATAAGAGGGCGGATAAGATGAAATTGTAAACCCCAACAACTCCATTAATTCATATCTTTTCTTTGCCAATTGAATCACTTGCATTTGCATGTTTATTTTCGTTTTGCATACAACCACAAAATTATTTCTTTTTCAAGTCTTATAAGATCAATTTACATGAAAGATGGGGACTCGTGGTTTAACTTTTCTAGTAGTGTGAATTTGATTAAATTTGACTTGATTTTATGTTTATTTTATTTTTGTTCTAATAAATGTTTTCTAGGGTTTTGTGCCTAATGTTTGCAGGATGCAGTACGGACAAGAATTTGATTATATGGGCACTCAATTCTACCAAAATGATTTCAACCACTGGTGGGAACCTCACTCATACATGGATCAAAGCCAATTTGGGCAAGCTGCCGAGCAACAAATTACTCCACTGAAGGAGAACATAAATTTTGACGACAAATTTCTCCAGCCGGTCACGGGTATGAATATATCATTCATCAGAAGTATTGAGGAGATGCGACAACATGAGGAGTTATGAGAACGTCAAAGACAACAATATCGTCTTTCACTTGAAGAAGTAGAACGTCAAAGGCAACAATATTCTCCTACACTTGAAGAAAGAGAGAAGGAAGCTGAACAACGTCTTTGGCAGAAACAATCCTCTATGCCAAGAGAAATGTTGGGGGAAGCTGAACAACGTTTATGGAAAGAACAATCCTCTATGCCAAGAGAAACGTTGGGGAAGTTGAACAACGTTGGCTGGAGGAAATTAAACAACATTGGCAGCAATCATCTCCATCAGAAATTCGTGAAGAGACATTCCAACAAGTAATGCAGAATACTATCTCTTTTTCAGAATATGATGACGCAAGATGTAAAAGGAAAAAGATAGAATTGGGTTGCGTGACTGAATCTTTGAATGATTCTAGGGTTAGTACTGAAGTTAACCCTAAGGAGGAATGTCAAGCCACTATCTCTGAAAGTGATAAAGTTGTTTATGAGAAGAAAATAGAGATAGAGAGAGATAGAGAGGAAGAAGAAACAGAAAAGTTAAGTGAGGGGGATAAAGATGATGATAAGGAAAAAACAACGGTTGAGAGAAAAGAAAAAAAGAGAAAAATTGTGAAAATAAAGAAAGAAAGAAAAAAGAAAAAGAGAAAGGTGAGGGAGGAGAAAAGTGAGAAAAAGAGGAAGAGAGGAAAGAAGAAAAGATCATATGAAAAACCCCTTCCTCATTCAAAAAAATATCATAGGAAGGAAAAGAAAGTCAAGTGCTTTATGGAGATCTTCAAGAAATTGGAGATTAAAGTTCCTATGATTGAAACATGGAAACATGTGCTTGGTGTTCTCAACTTTATGAAGAAATTCAGCAGGAAGAAGAAAAAGAAAAGAATATCAAGCAAGGGGAGTATCAACACCTACTGATGGGTGTTTGAACTCTATCAGGTCAAGCTAGTGACATAAAAAGAGAACTTACTAGGAGGCACCCTAGTGATCCAAGAACAATATTTTTTTAATTTAATTTTTTAAATCTTGGTGATGTAATTATGAACAATTTTTAAATTTATGTGTATTGGGTAGCTTCTAATGAGGGAAGCTAAATATTTTAGGTACTCACTGATGGGTACAGAAAGGTACACCTACTGATGGGTGTCGGTAAGGATTGCACTTACTGATGGGTGCTAGAAAGGTTTGGGTCAAGCTCGTGACGTTAAACAAGCGCTACCTGGGAGGTAACCCAATTGATTGATTTATTATTGTTGCATGTTTTAATACTGTTTTAGTTGCATTTAGGGCTTAATTGTTGCATAAGTGAGTAAAGTGAGTGGGAATTGTATTTAGGGTTTAATTGTTGCATTTTAGAAAATCCATTCTCTATCACTTTTGCATCATTCATAATCCAAGTTTGGGATTTTTGAGAGAGCACTGCATTTTGGTTTCATCCATCATCAGTTATAAAACTTTTGCATACATTCAAGGTCTCTCCACCCTAAGGACAAGTTGTTATTGCCGAGATGATCATAGGCATGTACGACACACCTCCTACTCATAGGTGGACGATGGATGAGTTCAACAATAGAGTGGCTTAACCAGAGCAGGCACGGGGGAGTGGAGCTGGAGCAGCTGAAGCTCCAATCAGGGAGGATGATGACAAGGATGATAACTTTGAGGATGTAGAGGCTGGAGAGGATGAGGACTCCGATGACGACATGGAGTGATATGGCATCTACTGATGGATGCCAGTGCTTAGAACATGGGTTTTATCTTTCACTTTTGTACTTTGAAATTTTAGAATAGATTGAATTCTATTGAGTAGTGTAGGTGTTTATGCTTGGCTTGAACACCTTTTCTAACTATGATTTGACTTGATTGTTATTGCATGATGAGTTTTCTCAATGATGATTGGATGTGGATGACGATTGAGTTTGTGTTGCATGATGATATACAGGTGAATGGTTCACTAGCTATGTGAACAGATGTGTGATGATTTATGATTGTGATTATGATTCTAAGAAGGGTGTATGAATGATGTTTGAGAAAAGCATAGTTGTGTGAGGTATTGAACTCCAGAGTGTTTATTGATATATGTGTTATTCATATGGAAGCATGAATGATATTGCCTGAATCTTTATGATTGATTGAATTGTATGTTTATGTCATATGATCAAGGCCATTTTTGGAAGCCATTCTTAGCCAAATATTAACCCAAAGAAAAGAGAACCATGTGTTCTATCCTTTTTGAACCTTAGCCTTGAAACAGGATGAAAACCCTTGCTTTGAAAATTTTTACCTTGAGTTGGGTTGAGAATAATTGTATGATATTGCCAAGGTTCAAGTTTGGGGTTGTTGGGGAAATTGAAAGGCAAAAGAAAGGCATTGAGCTCAAGTGTTGAATGAAAGAAAAGCATGAGCAAAGAAAAGAGAAGAAAAGAAAAAGCATGAAAGATGAGCTCAATGTAAATATAAAGAGAAAAAGGAAAGAAGTTGGGAATGAGTGAGATTGGTTAAAAAGAGAGTTTGTGCTTGAACTTTGAATGTTAAAATAACTTTCTTAACTCAAGGATTTTGTGTTCCAGAAAAACCAATTTTTCTTGTTAACCCAGCCTCATTATAAGCCTTGGAAAAGTCCTTGTGATGACATTTGTATGTGAGAATGTTGATTTTAGTAGATGAAGGGCAATTTGGTTTCATGTGATATGTGAATAGCAAAGAGATGGAGAGACCTTGGTTGGAGAGGATTAATAAATTGTATGGTTACATCTTGCTTAGTGGATTGATCATTCATAAGTAGAGCATCTGTGGAAAAGTATGTGATTATGTGAACTGAATTGAATAGAAGAATGTATGCATCTTGATAAGATTCCACTGAAAATCTGAATTAAGTAATTCTTGTTGTGAGAAAAATGAATTTTGAAAATGCTGAACTATTTTGATGAAAAAGTGGAAAGCCAAGTTTTGTCTTGTTTGCTTGAGGATAAGCAAAGTTCGAAGTTTGGGGTTGTGATAACAGTTTAAAAACCGTTATTTTTATACTTAAATTTGATATCAAAACACACCCTTTATGGCTTAGAATGATCTTAGAATCAAGTAAAACACTTAGTTGAGTCACATGAGGGTCAAAAGTTGTTTTTAGAGATATTATGCTTGTTTTGCATTGTTTTGCAGGGTTTTAATGAGAATTGAAGATGGAAGTTAAAAAGGGAGGACTTAGACTCAAGAAAGAAGGAGAAAAAGGAAGAAAACAAGAGTCAAAGTCACCGCTCAACACTATTTTCCAGCGCTTAGCGCCAGACTCGAGGGAGTAGCCTCTGCCTCTCGCTCAAGCGGTGCCGTTGAGCGTACAGGCGATTTCGAGGCAAATTAGGCGCTGAGTGGTGGAATGCTGGGCTTCGGCTTAAATTCTGTTACTTTTATGCGTTATAAATAGCCCTAGTGTGATCTTCAAAGTATTCTTTTGGCAGGCAGAGACGTCCAGAGCAGTTCTACACTCCTTGGAGGCGGTTTCTTGGATGCTTAGGCTCCAATTTATCAAATCTAGGATTTACTTTTCCATTCTTTCATTTAATTTCATCTAGTTTCACCATGTTCATGGTGAACTAAACCCTTTGTTGTTAGGGAACAATGTAATATTTTGAAACTCTCTTATATTGAAATTCTTATTTTTACTCATATGCTTATATTATCAATTGTTGGGTTTCTTATCTATGCTCAATGCTTTTATCGTTTAACTCATTCGGTATAAGATATATGCCTTTGTCGATACGGAGACGTACGGGGAAGTCATGAACTAATAGGGAATTCCTTGATTAAGCAATACTGCCTAGAGATAGGGGTATGACGATCAATTATATTTTGCTTCTGTGATATATGCATTTCTAATTACTCAGGGAGACTAGAGATAGTAAATTAGTAGTTAGTGATAGGCTCTTTTTGCCGAGAGATCGGGTTTAGGGTAGGCAAAGAAAGTTTGCATGACAATTAGATAATAAAGCGAATTAAATAAGAAAAGTATATATAAGGGGGCGGATAAGATGAAATTGTAAACCCCAACAACTCCATTAATTCATATCTTTTCTTTGTCAATTGAATCACTTGCCTTTGCATGTTTATTTTCGTTTTGCATACAACCACAAAATTATTTCTTTTTCAAGTCTTATAAGATCAATTTACATGAAAGATAAGGCCTAAGAGTCCTTTGGGAGACGATACTCGGACTTACCGTTTATATATTACTTGATAACGATCTGGTACACTTGCCAGGGGATTAACATTATTAAAGACACCTATCCTTTGCGAGCGATTGGATAGGTACGGTAATGATAGAGAAACAAGGTCAGGATATGAGTGAGATCCAAAAGCCTTGCATGTAACACACCATTTTAGGATGTCCCGATTACGAGTAAAAATTTAAATTTTTTAAATCATAATATCGTTGTAGAAATCCAAATTCAATAAGTCTTTATAATTAACCAAAAATAAACCATAATTCCAATTTATTACAAAATAAAACTCCAATAAAATAGTTTATTTAAAACAAACCATAAACTCCCCAACTCTCTCAAACAACTCGTCACGCTATACAATATCCGAATTTTCTGCATTATCGTTCCCTCCGGTATTACTACACGAGTTATACGATCATCGCACACACAACAAACAAACAAACACAGGGTTGAGCTAACAAAGAATCAAATATAAGTAGAATAAAAGAACTCACAAGTATTAAATATTCATCACAATATTAAAAACACATAAATAACTCAAACACGATTACACATCATTACCACAAACCAGTTGTTTATCCCCTGCATCCTATCATACCACATTTTCCTCATAATGGATCGATTCGAGTCGTCCTACCATCGCAACTATCCTCTTTCACTGCCTTGAACAAATGAAGAGAACTTTTTTCCATTGCCTCGTACATGAAAAAGAGTCATCGTTGGATTTACTAGGTACGACGAGATAACCTTACAACAACATGTCTTATCTTCATATGCATGCAACCAAATGGAAAACTCATATATTCTCAACTTCACACACGAAAACATGTTATCTCGTAACCTATTCAAAATCATTCATCAAATAGTGGCATTCTTAAGACAATGAATAAGCAAATATCATAACAATCCCAAGTCAATAAAAAACATAAAAGGTCAAACATATAATAAATACACCCCTTTATTTTTCCATGCCCAATTATGGCTAATCACAAAATCACATCCACCTACCCAAGTGGACCTATGTTGGTCCACCAAATTCCCCCATTCACATAACTCTATGCCCCAAGTTTGCATTCATCATATTATATTCAATATAATTATCATACCACCCCATGGCATGGCTCCACATAGCATTAATTCTTCCCTAATTAACACCCATCATTCACATGCCACATCTATTTATATTACCAACACCAATTTGCACATGAAACATGTATTTTTTAATGTCAAAGCCACGCTACACTTAATTCAATACCCTCTAACTTTGTTTCCTTTGAACCCAAAGGGTGCCCGAATCACCCTCATGTTAAATTTTTATTACCCAATGTAGTATGGGGAGCTTATGTAGTATGGAGGGGCGACCGACCGACCGGGGCGAAGGGCTTATTTTTCTCTACACTTTATATCCCTTTTCTCCACAGTTATCTCCCTCTCTCTTATCTTTCTCCTCTTCTCATGTAGTTGTACTGACCAAAGAAAACAAACCCTGAAAAAATCCATGTTTTCAATCTCTTTGAGCCCAATCCGTTCTCCTTAATTTCTTGAAGATATACCCATTTCGTTTCTTTAATCCTTAGATATATACGCATGAAAACTCAATTTATATTATGTTTCTCATTTCCATTCAAATAATACACTAAGAACCCATGTTTTGCCCTTTCTTTTCAATTGAATGCATTCATTTTTTTTCTGTCTTTGCACCCGAACCGTGGTCCCACTGGGTCAACTTTTTTTTAACAAATCCCGCGGGTGTACCCCACATGACAACCCAAAAGATTAAATTATCACTGTGGATCCCCACGCACAAGAAACCAAAAAACCAGCCAAGGATTAGGCCCATCAGGAATCGAACCACTATCCCAAACACCACATATACCGACCTCAACCACTAGACTACAAATCTTTCATTAGCTATAACACACAAACATACACATATATATAGTACAAAACACACATATATAAATAAAACAATAATTTAATAAAACGAAGAATTAATTTATTTAACAGATATAAATTATAACACAAACAAAAAAAAAACACATTTATATTATTATTAATTTTTATTATTATATATTTTATTTTATTTTATTTTCTTCGAGTTTTAATTATAGAAGATATCGATTGCCTGCATAGTTGCCTTTGTGTTTAGGTGAAATTGAGTAGGAGCAATGTTCAACTCTCGTAGGACTATAGCTTGGAAGTCCTTGAATGGTATGCATAAAATAGGTCCAGAAAGAAGTAGGGGTAAACAAAGAAGAAATCCTATTTTGAATTCACCTTGTCGTGACAAACCCAATTGTTATCTAGCGTACGTGGAGATATACAACATCATCCTTCACGTCATCTTTTAAAACATAGGTTCAATCGGTGAGGTCCACCAAATCGTAGCCTCACCTGAAGTGACTAGCATATTCGCTCACTTTGTGTGCGGCCTAACCGTACTCGGGAACTTCTGAAAGGTTTTGTTCGTCCTCTTTAACAGTTGTGTCTACGTAGATTTCTCCAACTGTGTGCCCGCTCCTTTCCCTTATAACCTTATCTTCTTTCCCCTAGTCCCTTATCAAACCTTTATTGGTAGTTTGAATAGGCATCATGATGCTATTTACAAAAGCTAAACTTTGCTCGGATGATCCCCGATCCCTAGACGATGACCCAAGCGATGATGCCGACATAGAGGCGACATTGGCATATGCCTTGCCCTCTCGACCAAAAGAGCCTTTCGAAGATATATCTATGGCAAAAAGTATTACATTGAATGAAAGGGATACGAAGCCGAAAGGTACAAAAGTATGTGCTTGAGTGAAAGTGGTGAAAATGACCATTAGGTCCCTATTTATAGAAAATTTTGAAGACACGTGACACTTTCATAATCATCAGATTAGGAAGCATCCAACGGTAAAAGGCGAGCGAAATTTCGCATCTATTGTCACAAATGACAGTGTGGTTGACAAGGTGACACGAGCTCTTATCGTCAATGGCACATTTTCGAAAAGGAGCTGAGTGAATGTAGTGGTTCGCAAAACATCGACATAGTTCACAGAGCGACTCGATATTCCATCACCAATGACCATATTTTCACAAATAGCTCAAATAGTCATGAACCATTTTCGCTCATGATCTTAATCGAAGCTCAAGGCTTAGGGATCTTGTGTATTGTATGGACTGCCGACCGAACTCCTTGACTGATCGTCCAAGACTGAAGAAGATTGATCGACTACGATTAAAATCAATTAGTCATTTGGTTAATCTAAATATGTCAGTAATCAGATTTAACAAATTGGGTCATGATTAAACCGATTTTAGTCAAAAGCCCATAAAAAAAATTGTAAATACAAGTCAAAGATATGACTATTAAAACCTTTTTTACACGTTTATTATAACATTAATTACTTAATTGATTGAACTCGAACTTATTTAATTGATTGAACTTGAACTTACTTAAACATCAAAACATTTTTAATATATATATATATATATATATAATCGCTTTTAAAAAAGAGAAAATATAAATATATAGATATTCCATCCTACACCCAAAATTAACATAAATTAACATTGAAAAAGGGGAGAATGAATCCCCCGACAACTTTATCAATAACATCATATTATATATATATATATATATATATATATATATATATATATATATATATATATAAAAGGTGTGATTGGAAATATGTTCGACAGAATAATATCTTATACTATTTTAAATTTGACTTACCAAGTAAAATAAGTTTATTTGTCTATAAGTTAAAATCAACTTATATACAGGTTAAATATAAATCAAAATAAGTTATATAATTTTAGTTTATAAAAGCTTAGTTTTTACCTTTTTTTTCTTATTTTAAAATATAATAATTTCATTATAAACTTATAAATTACTTCATAGCAATATTCATTTTTAAAAAGATGTTTCCACATTACCGGTTGCCACAATAATGGCTTCGCCGTAATAAAAAATCAATGTTACACCTGAAATTATAGTGACAATAATTGAAGTTGTTTGTTAAACTTTTTCTCTTGAAAATGAAATAAACTGTATTGTTTTATATTTTTTTTCTTTTTTTTTCTGCAAGATATGGTCTAACCTACACGTGTCAACTTCAATATCACCGTGGGCACAGATGATCTTCCAACAAAACTCGAAGGAATTAGAATAAATAAATAAATAATCAAAACATTAAAAGAGATGACGCCATTAACAAGAAAAGCAGAGAGAATGAGGTTGGTGTTGAAGGTTTTCGCAGTTGTAGAATTAGTGCATCTGATAGTCGACCCTGGTGCTCAAGCCTTGAGCAGAGACCAGTTCCCTCGTGACTTCGTATTTGGTGCATCAACCTCAGCTTACCAGGTTCTTCTGTCTCCCTCCCTCTCTGTTTTTCACACTCTTCACTGTCCTAGTTTTGTGACTCTTTGCTGAATTTGTGATTGGCGTGATGTGAAAGGTTGAAGGTGCAGCAAATGATGATGGCAGGAAGCCAAGCATATGGGACACCTTCTCTCATGCTGGAAATGGTACTACCCTCTACTCACTCCTCTCATATCTACACTATGCTTCATTTCTTTTCACATATTAAATTTATTTTTAAGCTTTATTGCTATTATCTCTTTTATGAAATTTAATGCAAAGATCTTTTCAGCGAATTTGTATGCTGGTGATGGAGATGTTGCATGTGACCACTATCACAAATATAAGGTTAGTGACCCTCGAGTGTAAGGATATATATAAAAAGAACCAAAAGAAATTGTTGTATATAAGAAAACCTTCGTCTCTTGGGTCTTATCATGGAGGGGTTCACTTCTGAGTTACAGAAACACGGATAACATCTAAGCCCAACTGTATAAAGGATTTACTCCGCCACTCTCTTTCTAAAATCTTAAGACAAGGCAACGGCTTATCGGTTCTTTATTTTTATATAATACTCTACTTTCTCATTTTTATTTGGACTTAGACTCACACTTCGATTTCCAACACACACAAAATGCAGATCTTCTATGATCCACTTTCTTTAAATTCTGGTTCAACTAAAAAGATTTCATAGTTTGTTTTGAGCTACTATCCTACTTTGACTTTCCTGCAGGAAGATGTTAAGCTCATGGCCAACATGGGCTTAGAAGCGTACAGATTTTCCATATCATGGTCAAGGCTTATACCAGGTGATCATCAAACTGTTGGCAGCGTACTCTTAAACTAATGTCTAAATTAAAATGTGAAAAGCTAAGTTGTATTAGATACACACTTGGTTTAATTTGGGGGCAATGAGTCTCTCTGACTCCAACTGAATATGGTTGCCTGGATCAAGCATTATTATTTCCATGTTCTGACCATGTTGTTTCCATGTATTACCAGATGGAAGAGGACAAGTGAATCCCAAGGGACTACAGTTCTACAACAATCTTATTGATGAATTGATCAGCAATGGTTCTTGCGAGACTAGATTTTTTTCCTCTTAAATTTGTTTAACTCGTAAGAGGTTCTTCCAGGTTTTCTAGTAAATATGTTTTTGCTCTATGATTTCTCTTAATATAGGAATAGAAGCACATGCTACATTATACCATTGGGACCTACCACAAGCACTTGAGGATGAATATGGAGGATGGGTCAGTCGAAGAGTTGTGTATGGTTCCCAAACTTAACGTCTCTAGTTGTGTTACAGTCTTGTCCTATGTTGAGATTGTGAAAAATACATCTGGCATGAAATTGAGAAATGGTATTTATTGTGATTAACACATTTATATATATGTTTGTAGTAAAGACTTCACAGCATATGCAGATGTGTGCTTTAGAGAATTTGGAGACAGAGTTAGGTATTGGACTACGTTGAATGAGGCCAATGTGCATGCAGTATTTAGCTATGATATAGGACTCTTACCACCTCAGAGGTGTTCACCTTCCCCTATAATAAACTGTTCCAGAGGAAATTCCTCAACTGAGCCATATTTGGTTGGTCATCATATGTTGTTAGCTCATGCTTCAGCTGCTAGGGTATATAGGAAGAAGTACCAGGTAAAAGTTATGTAACAAGTGCCTCATTCTAGCCACTCTACTACGTCATTTTTTAGGCCTTCTATTTGCATTTTAGACCATAATCAAGAAGGATAGAAGGAAAAGTGATCATTATTATGATGTGTTTTGGAAATGCTGATAAGATAGTTTAATTTATTTTGTAAACAATTTATTTTGGATGCAGGGCATGCAGCATGGCTTAATTGGGTTTAGTCACCTTCTTCCTGGTTTTCTTCCTCAAACAAATTCTACTGAAGATTTAATGGCCGTTCAAAGGGTCCAGGACTTCTTGATCGGGTGGTAAGTAACAATCTAGTCATGGTATCTCTTTCCGATGCCTGTTGACATTAATAAATTTGGATCTTGGGATTCGAAAAGAGCAACACTTCAAAATAATTTAATTCAAGTGAAGAAACAAGATTTTTTATCTCTAAATGCTCCTTCATATAAAAGTTTACAATTAAAGCGTGACAATACACACACCTTGCAAGTCAAATATAAAAAAAGTGTGGTGTGACAAGGAATAAAGTCTTGAACCTCTTAGTTTACTTCCATCTCAAGTCTGATGCGTTTTGAAACTTCGATCTCTAAGCAATGTGAAACTTTTTAGGGGTACTCTAACAGTGATGTCTAAATTATTTTTAACTTTAGCTCCTAAGTGAAGTGAAACTCCTTAGATTACTTAAGTCGTGTTTTTTATACCAGATATGAAATTCGTCAATGGTTTTATATCTCAATGTTTTTGTAAAAGATTTTAGTAAAATCCAACATAATTTTCCCAAGCAAATAAATGTTTGAATTATAAATTATACACTTGATTTTGTTATGACTTGTCAGTGCAGGTTTATGAATCCCATTATATTTGGAGATTACCCAGATATAATGGAAAAGAATGCTGGCTCAAGGCTTCCTTCCTTAACTCAAAAGGAATCAAATCTAGTGAAGGGCTCAATCGATTTCTTAGGAATAAACTTTTACTACTCTCTTTATGTTAAGGACAGTCCAGACAACCTGAAGAAGGAGAACAGGGATTACCTAGCAGATTTATCAGCAAAATTCCAACGTATGTCACAAGCTGTTTCCCTGACCCATTTTTATTGCATAACCAAGGCTATACATAGGATAAACAGGTAACTTGTATATAAATGTGTCTTTATTGTGAGAGGTACTATCCTAAAGCTTAAGAGTAAAGATACTTCTTATGAATGGATATGGACTTTTTCTTAAGATGCAAGGAATTGGACTTATTGACATGCGTTTCCATAGACTTTGTTTCCTGATTATTACAGAATGTAAGGATCTTTTTGGTTAAATAATGTTTAAAAATCCATGTAAAATTGAACATTGTCTTGTTATTGCTAAGAACTTGTTCAGATGGTAAACTTCAGGAGAATTGTCTCTGTTGTCATCAATCCTCCTCTAATTTTCTGGAAATGAAACAGCTGATTATTGCTCTTTCTGGTTGCAGTATACATTCCAAATAATAGAGCTAAATATGAGGTAATAGCAAGAACATGGTTTTATTCCACTCTATGTATTCCTTTATTCTTATAAAGATTTAGCTATAATACTTTCCACTGACCAGCTGATGGGTTTAGGTGCCAATTACTCCCAAGATTCTCCTAAGGATGTTAGACTCACTAAGGAACGCTTATGGCAATATTCCAATTTTCATACATGAAAATGGTATGGCAATTTCCCAACTTGGAATTCAGAACTTCCATGATTATTTTTTCAACTTATTCAACTGTCCTATTATTTATTTGTATGGTAAGCCTTTTTAGCTTTGCAGGCCAAGAAACACCTCATAATTCATCATTAGATGACCGGTCGAGGGTGAATTACTTGCATGCATACATAGGAAGCATGGTTGATGCACTCAGGTATTTCTTTTATTTTCATTTTCAAGTGGGAAAATTAAAAGGTTGTACAAAAGCTGATTTTTGTTTATTATTTTGCTTCATTGTTGACACATTTAAAGGAGTGGATTAAACGTAAAAGGTTACTTTGTGTGGTCTTTCATGGATGCATTCGAGTTATTGGGTGGATATGAGACAAGTTATGGCCTATTTTACGTGGATATGAATGATCCAAACTTAAGGAGGCAACCTAAGCTTTCTGCTGAATGGTACTCCAGCTTTCTGAAAGGGAAGTCTATGGACCCAAAGAACACAAAGGAAACTCAGAACAATGCAAAATACAATCCCTCACTCCATAGTGCTACATACACTAATCAGAACAAGTTTAAAATTCAGAGCGAATAATAGAAGGTTTATGAGGTCCAAATCATAATGTATAATGACTAAATAATTTTTATTAGTTTTCATTTCTCCAATAGATGACTGATATTTTACTATTTGTTTTGAGGACTTGGTGAAAAAAAAAAAAAAAAAAACCTCCAATTTTGTATTTTATTTTAACTTATGTTAAAAATATTGTCTTATTTTTATTTTGATTTCTCAATTTTTTATATAAAACTCATGTTAGGGATCATTTTGATCTTCGCATCTCACTTAGACTGATACTCCTGTCATTTGTCAACACATGAAAATATCATTAAAGACAAAAAGAAAGATATCAAGAACTCAAGGGGGATCCAACCAAAACCCATGTACAAAAAAACCCTATAAAGCTGTAGACTAGCTAAGAAGTCCTATACATAGGAAAAAGAAACCTATTATAATAAAAGTACAAATTTATGAAAGCTGGCAAAATCGTATGCCATTTAAACACTTATCTAAAAGGCAGGCCTAAAATCGCCTGCTTATCGGTTTAATGGTTTTCTTTTCGAAAAATATGTGACATCTTAAAATCAATATCTCTACAAAACTTAATTAATGCATTTTCTATTAGGTCACGGAACAACTTCTTGACTAGAGAAATCTTTATAGACCAATGTTAAATCACATTCCAACCAGACTCTTCTAAATCTAGCTCTTTTAGCATAGTCAATGGCATGAATGGCTTCCATAAACTCAAGGATATCCAGAACTCCAAGAAACTCCCAATTTTGATTTCTCAATTTATGTTATTTTATTACAAAGAATTGACATTTATAATTCTAATAATTAATAAGGATATGTACCTTATAGTGATTTAATGTATATTATTTTAATATACTAAGGTGGGAGATGTGATGCGTATTATATATATATATATATATTATATGATGTAGACATTTGCGTGCTCTATTTTTCATTTTTCTAGCAACTGTATATAGCTTTCTAAAACTCAGATCCTTTCTTGAAAAAGCATCATATATTATAAAGCAAAGTCTGTAGTTTGCATAGTTTAACTCAGTACACCATTACAACGCACAAACTCCTTATTAACCACAATACATCAGAAACATAAGAAAAAAAAACACAAACACAAAGATGGCAGATCATAGTACAAGACTTATTTGTTTTAGCATGATTAGATCAACTATCCGATCCACCTTAAAGACCTGTACCTTTGTCCTTTATGGTGTTCATAAAGGAAACCAAGTTGAGGAACAAGCATGTAAAGTAGGTCATCGACATGCTTCCAATACAAAAGCCTCCAACAGTTAAACAAGAAAAGGGGGAGGATAACAATTCCAAAGCCAGAGATAAATCCCAGTTCCACACTTAAGAAACTCCAGTCAATTGATCCATGCATTTCATATACTGGTGTTGGAGATGAATGTCCCCCACTATCACTGGTGCAATCTCTTAGTGGTGGCCCACATAATCCTTCATTGCCTTCAAAAGAACTTGGATCAAATGTTTGCATTTGAGCACCTGTGGGAATTTCCCCCCACAAATGGTTAAATGAGAGATTCAAGTATGCTAGAAAGTTTAAACTAGCAAGCTCAGAAGGGATTTTTCCGTTCAAACTATTGTTTGACAAGTCCAAGGATTCTATATTCATCAAATTTCCAATTGATGAGGGGATGTGGCTTGAGAAAGTATTATGTGACAAGTTAAGAACATTCAGTGCACTCAAACTCACAAGTTCTTGAGGTATTGGACCTTCAAAATGGTTGGAAGAGAGATCCAAGGAAGCGAAGGTAGTGGGAATTTTGATCAACTTCATTTGCAAAGCTTTGTCCACAATTGTAACTGAATCCAAAAAGCGACCACCATATTCGTTTGTAACGCTATAATAATTAAATATGTGGACAAGCACATCATAAGGTTCAGTTTCCAACAATCCGTACAATTTTATTACTAGAATTTTGTTGAGCCACGACAACAAATTATTGTAAACCATGATGTCATTATCAAACAAATCAAAAAAAAGATTCCCGTACTTCTCATGGGATTTGCTATCACGTCGCATCATTTGTTTCAAGCTTCTCAAAACTGATCCGGGTAGAATACCAGTGAAATTATTGGAGGCTAGATCAACAATGTGGATCATCTCCCAATTGCCGGTGCTTTGTGGGCATGCAATAGGACCATTGAGTTTGTTTGACCTCAAAATCAGCACTCGCAGGGTTGAAATTTTCATTAAGAAGCAAGGAAATCTATCATCAAACATATTGTTTCCAAGATTTAAGACTTGTAGACTCTTGCAATATGCAAGTGTGCTTGGGATAACACCTTCCAAGAGATTTCCATTGAGATTGAGGAATCTTAAACTGCATGAACTTGAAATGGTGTCAGAAACATAACCCTGGAGTTTGTTTTGAGCAAGATTTAGTACTCGGAGGGTACTGTTCCTTCTCATCAAGCACTTGGGGATGAGGCCATTGAAGCGATTATAAGAAAGATCAAGTAACCGGAGAGAAGGCAGATTACAAAAGGACTTAGGGATATTTCCTTGAAAGTTGTTATTTGAAAGGGAGAGAAAATATACAAAAGGAACATGCTTATCCATGTCGAGTGGGGCACCAATGAAATTATTGTTTGAGTAGTCCAAATGGATCACAAATTTTGTGAAAGTAGGAAATGGTCCAGTGAGTTGATTGGAATGAAGATCAAGAACGTATAGGTTGGAATTCAGATCACCAAAGGGTCCTTCCATATTTGTGAGAAAATTGTTGGAAAGGTTTAAATAAACCAGAGATTGAAATCTCCAGATCCAGTTTGGTATTTCTCCTTGAATCTGGTTGTTGGCTAGGTCTAAAGCATTTATTTGGGTTTGGTTTCTCAAGAACCCCGGAAATTCTCCTAAATTGCAAGAACCCAAAAATAAATATTTCATGCTCGGAAAGGATGAAATGACATGAGAATTATTAAGAGTTGCATCAACTGATAATTTGTTGTGAGAAAGACCTAGTGTATGCAAATTTTGAAGCCTTTGAACCATATCAAGCCGCATGGTGCCATTGAATTCATTGTCAGAAAGTTGTAGGAAACGAAGTCCTTTAATATGAAAGATAGATATGGGAATAGGACCATTCAATCTATTGCTGCTCAAGTCAATCAACTCTAATTTTGAGGAAGAAGCATTGGGAAGTTCTTCTAATAAACCATCAAGTCCATTATGAGAAAGTGTAAGCTCTTGCAAAGATTGAAGTGTAAAAAGAGACATTGGAATGTTTCCACTAAGGTAATTATCTCCTAAATTGATATAGAGGAGATTTTCAAGTCCCTCAAAATGAGTTGCAGTAATAACTCCTGTCAGATTATTGTTCGAGATTGATAAATATCTGAGATTTTTTACCATCTTGAAAGAGGGAAGAGGACCAGTAAACCTATTAAAAGACAGGTCCAAATGAACAAGCTGAGTAAGATTTGAAATAGAACCTGGTAACTTACCGGAGAAATTTGTTTTACTAAGATTCATGGTGTGAAGAGCAGCATGTGGTAAGAAGTTTGGCAAAACTCCATGAAGATCCCTGTTGTTTGATATATCAAGAACCTTTAGGGTTTGAAGTTGAAAGATGCCCTTTGGAAAAAGACCATTCAACGAGCAACTGCTGATCTCTAAGACATTCAAATTGGAGAAACTTGCAAAGAATTCTGGCACGGAACTTGAGATGTCATTCAGACTCAATGTAATTATTGAGAGTTTCTCAAGTGTTGCTAGCGAAGAATCAATTGGTCCAGAGATATTGCATGATGACATACTCAACACTTCAAGATTTTGAAGAGAAGATAGAGCATGACACCACTCCTTTCCCTCAGCAGATACCATTACACCATCAAGGTATAGTTCTGTGATTTTTGCAAGATTCTGCAAAAACATTGCAATATTTGGATTCTGGAGTTTAAGAATAGGTTGTGAGGTAAGTGGTGTTGACAAGTCAAGTGTTGTCAAATCTGTCAGATGAGAAATCTCATTTGGAATCTGGCCATGAAATCCAGCATTTGATAAATTCAAATACCTCAAACTCTTTAGCTTCCCAAAGTTCACAGGAATGGAAGAATTGAAATCATTGTAAGCCAGATTCAAGCTCTGCATATATTCCAGTTCAAAGAGACTGGAATTATCTAGTCTTCCAAAAATGAACTCCTCACTCAAGTCAAGACCAATGACACCGTCCTTACTGCATGTTACTCCATTCCATTGACAGCAATCGCTGCTTTGGTTCCAGTAAACCAATTTTTTGGATGTGGCTGGGTTGAATACAAGGCTGTCTTTCAAGTGAAGTAATAAGAACTGTTGATGGTCAAGACTGTGGCATGTTGCTACGTTGATGTTGATATTCAAGTATATCATGCACAAGGGTATGAAGATATGGAAGAAGATTTGATGGATTCTCATTGCTAATGAATAGCAAAGTTCTAACCAAAAAGTTCGAAAACTTTAAGTCAGCATTCAATGTGGGGTGATGTTAATGGTCTCTGTTGAACTTATTTATAAGCTCTAAATCAGTGATATCAAATTTTAAGGACAATGTGTCTTGTAAACAAGGGGCTCCATTACTTCAAGTTTGGACAATGAATCATCATGCAATATTATTATTCTGTAATCATGGTAATGTCAGCTACGTATCACATCATTACCTATGTGTAAATGTACGTATAAGATATTTGGATTTTCTTACCAAGGCAGACTTGGGACATAAAGAAGTCATGTAACTCTCACACAATTTCAAATAAAGAAGTTGTTTACTCTCCATATGACTTTCATGTTGACCGTGTTGAAAATTGAAAGTCGACACCAACGACTTCAGAATCAATTATAATGAATATGTAATCGATTACATTGCGCTAAAGTCGTCGATGATTTTCAATCTCCATAAAAGTTGGTTAAGGGCAAGACGACTTCAAATTCGATAATACGCACTGTAGTCGATTACAAGACACTTATAACCGATTATCAAGGAAGGAGAAACACTTCGGCCTAAGAAGGCAGTGAGGCCATCAACTGATGAACCAACAACATTGAGCCCAATTCCAATGACTCCACCAATGTTTCCTTTTATAAGATCAACGACAGTGTTGAAGTCCAAAACATTCTTGTGCATCAACAACATTGTCCCTTTTATCTTGTTTTGACAATGTCATCCTAAGTTGAAGATTCCTGAAACCCTTCAAACTTGAAACTTCTTTCCCAAACCTACCAATAACATTATTTTTATTTCCCAAAATGAGAAAGGAAAATAAAAATGATAGCATGCGCACACTTCATACTAACATTGTCCGATAGTCTAGTCAAAGTGTGATACAGTTCGACCAAGGTCTGATATAGCTCAGCCAAGATCTGAAACAGCTCAGTCAAGATCTGACACAGTCAAGACAACAGCCCGTTGTAGTCCTTTTCAGCCCATCATCAGCCTGACAACCTGTCATCAGCCCGTTTTTACGTAAAAAATAAAAAATTAGCATGTTTCCATGTGATATTAGACTTTCAAACCTTGGCCAAGCTATGTCAAATCCTATCAAACCTTGGTTGAGTTGTATCAAACCTTAGCCGAGTTGTATCAGATCTTGACAGAGCTATCGGGTTGTGTTAATATGAAGTTTTCAGCGAGTTCAAATTTTTTTAATGAAATTGGTTGCGAGACTGATTTGACTGACGACTTACTATTGAGATTGAAACTTCAATATAATGTAATTGATTACATGTTCATTATAATATGTTAGATCATATTAAAATTATTAGAGACGATCATGTTTCAATTTCAACACGATCAAAATAAAAGTTGTGTAAAAGTTTTGTGAGAGCTGCACAACTTCTCCATTTAAAATCATCTCATGTGAGAGGATTGAACAACCTGTCAATTCTCATAATTTTTTCAAATTCACCTATTTCTATTATTATTGCACCTAATTTGTCAAGATAAGTAAAAAAAAACATATATTTGCTTTTATGTTGTAGACTACATAAGTCTCAAATTTAGAAACAATCTTACTTCTTTTGGATTCAATCAGCCCATATATGATTAATCTTTAATCACTAAGGATTTGACTCCACCTTTTGTTATTATTTTTGTTTAGGTTGATGATACTATTATTACTTATCCCAACATTCATAGCATCAATTCTGTTAAAATTAAACTTAAGGACCTCTTCAAATTGAATGATCTTGGTGATTTAAACTTTTTTCTTGGGTTAGAACTCTCACAAAATCTCAAAATGCTCTGTACATTCTTAAAGATTGTGGGATGCTTGCTTGTAAACCATCATTTGTTCACAATCTCAGGACCTAATATTTCTTATACTATTCACAAATATTTATACATCTGTATCTACTGAACTTGTTTGGTTAAGAAATTTATTAACTGGTTTTCATATTTATTCAACTGATGATGTGGTTGTTTATTGTGACAACAAGGCTACCACATTGCTACAAATCCTTATCACCATGAAAAAAACCAACCATATTGAAATTTCTCTTCACTTCGTTAGATAACATGCAGAGAAGAAAACTGTCAAATTAATTCTAAGAACTGAATAAACCTCATTATTAACAATAATACATGTAGATGAAAAGGATGTCTAGGAAGAAATTCCAACATTTCTGTTATTCCTTTCCCACATTAATTCTTCGAAACATTGGGAGAAAATATGAACCTTCATTCTGTATCACATGACAACTCTTGAAATATTAGATTGAAACTCATCTTTCAGTGTCATCTAGATGAAATCAGATCGACATTAAACGGTGGCATGTACGATGTAATCGACCAACACAACCTGTTCTTGTAATAAACGTTGCTACTTTTTTAACTTTTGCATAGTCTACCATTTCATGCGCTCCACAACGCTGTCGTCTTCAGAAAGTTGGACAAAAATAGTCGTGATTTTGATGGAGATTTGGACTTTCTACAATCATTCTTCCCATTTAATCAAATTCAAATTTTTGATAAATAAATAGATCATTGTAAAAATATTAATACAACAATAATAGCATTAAATAATATTGCAATATTATAAATGGGTAGATATAATTCAAATGTGATGTTTATGTTACGAATATGCAGTTGAATGTAAAATTATTCATAACATGTTATTTTAGTTAATAATTAAAATACAAAAAAAAATTAATTATAGTGTATATATACATGTGTCTCTTTTATCTTTAAAATTCTTTATCACATCTTTTGAGTGAAAATTACCAAAATAACACAATAGTTAGACATAAGTTCAACACACTTAAGAGATTGATACCACATTTATCCAGAACCTTTAAATGCGGGTTTCATCATTATATAACCCTTAATTTTCTTAATTTTGCTAAAGGTGAGACTTAAATTTATATTTGAATTTTCTAACATAAATAACTGCTGATACATAAAAGGAATAAGAAAGTTAAGTATAAGATTAATTTTGAATCCAAACATAATATAAAGTAAAAAAATACCATTTATAAAAGAATAAAATATAAACATAATTACCATACATTAAATAGATTGAATATAATTATCAATATATTATAAATAATTAAGGAAAATGGTGGGGTTGAGTGATTGGTTTTCGCGTGAATGAAGGAGACAAAGTGGTAAAGAGGAAGAAGCAACAGTTGTTGCCACGTGTGGTGAGGTGTGTTTTCAACAAGTTAGAATTATAAACTTTTGTCGGGAGGAGACATATTTTTTCCATTCATGCATGGTATACAAAATGGTCAAAATATTTGAAGTTTTGTTCGACCGTTGGAAAAAAAGTTCACGAGATGTTTGAAGATAAAAAATGTGTGATTACAAATGTGTAATATATTCTAAAGTGTCATTAATATCAAAACTCAAATATTTAAATAAAAATATAAAGAAAAGAGTTTTAGAGGATGATAGTTTTTATAAAATGAAACTGGATTAATAGAAATTATATTTATAGTATAACATTTTAAATAATGAAATAATTGAGTGTCTTTTTAAAAAAAATTACTATTACTCTATACTTATTTCCTTGGACTTTTACACATGAATAATTCAATGGTCATAATTCATATGAAGAACACACATTAGAGGTTGCATAAAATGATACAAGTATTGGGGAATTGTTTCTTAAGGTGGTAGAGGTAGAGGTAAAGGTAAAGGTAGAGTAGAGGTAGAGAAAAAAGACAACTAGCAAAATACCACTTAAATATTTTTAATACGAATATCTAAAGAAATCCTAGGCTAGCAATAGGAATGGCATCAGGGTGGGGATAGGTTTCACGATCTCATATTCATCTCTAAAGAAAAAATTCATCCTCATTTCATACTTATACCCAACGAGTATATTTCATCCTCATCCCCACCGCCGGATAATGAGTATACACTCACACCTATGCTCGTATCCGTTTTTTTACTACTTCAATATTAATTAATTATTTTTATAAAAAACCTAAAAAATCACGGTAAAAAAACATAATATTATCAAATATTCAATATTAAAGGAATATATTATTGTTTCTTTAATATCGAATATTTAGAAAAAAAATTATAATTGTGTATATTTCAATACCAAATAAAATTTTCTGAAAATTAAAATATTTATTAAATTTGCAAACATTAATGAAACAAAATTGATAAAATTCAAAAATATTTTGAAAAATTATAAAAAAAGAGTATCCAAATTTATTAATATTTTAAATGTCTCTTTATTTCTCTTGTCTAAATTCTAATTAAATATATTTTTAAACATTAATAAAACTTATAATATATCTCTTAACGAAGTCACACAAAGAATAGAGATTAAACTAATAATAACTAAAATTTAGTAAAGATCATCTTTTAAAGTTCAATTTATGTTGAACGGTGACAAACAAGATTCATGGTAATAACATTAAGTTAATATATTATAGTAAATATAAAATGTCTTTATACATTTATGATGATAAAATTATACTTATGAAATGAGTTAGAAAATAATAATTATATAAAAAATTAAAACAATTTGATACATCATCCAATAAAATCACATAAAGGAAAAAAAATGTACCTACAAGTATGATCGATGAAAAGTAACTTAAAATTTTAAGAAAAACTTTTCAAATATCAATATAGTCAAACTATTAAAAGATTAAGAAAATTGTTTTAGAAAAACTAAAAGTTTTTCATATGAAAAAGAAATTAAAGATTAAAAAGGATAAAAAAGATAATTTTTATACGATTGAACATTTAAAATTAAGACTCAAATATTTTTATGTAAAAAACACAATAAATAACAATATTAAAAATTGAGTATAAATATTAAAAAGTGATATATATATATATATATATATATAATTCAAACTAAAATTAATAAAATTTGAGACTTGTTAGAATAATTGACATATGTATCATCACTAAGCCTACTTAAGGGTTAAGTGTTAGTCTAGTATCTAAAGTAGTACTAGGTCTCAACCTAGATATCTAGGTTAGATCCTTAATCTTCCATGTAAGTTTGTAACAAAATATTATTATAAATAGATGAAAGTGAAAGGGATCTTTCAAGCCTTCTAGAAATATTTTTACAATTTCAATCTCAAGTTGGTATCAGAGCGGGTCGATCCCGCTCTGGTTTCTTCTCGTCGCATCTGTCTGGTGTCGTTCGCCGTTGTTCGCATTTTTCCATGTGTTATTTACTGGTGTCCACGATTGTCCAGTCCATGTCTGCAGTTGTCTATTGCAATTTGAAGCTCTTCAACACTGCCAATCATTGTTCTCTATTATTTCGCCAATGTCTGCCACTGTCCACTGTCGTCCATCGTTGTAGCTTCGTCCAATGATCCTGGGATCTGGTGCGCCTCTCCGCGCGATAGCCACCTTCGCCGGTGTCGGAGTCCAATTCTCCACGCGTCGCCACGCGCAATATCTTTATGCGTCGCGAACAGGCGCGTGTTGTCCACGCGTTACTGTCTGCTTGCCGGAACAACATCACGACATCTCCATTGTTGCCGCCAGCCTCTCCTATCTCTGTTCTGTTCCTCAAAATATTGTTCCGTCAACGTCCAGAAGCAACCCCTTCGAGAGTCTCCTAGGGCTTTTTCGGTTTATCCTTCTGGTGCAACCCTTGATCAAGAATGTGGTCGTTGAAATGTGGTTTCTTGGTCAAGGTCACTATGATCACCTTGAGCAAGATGGCAGCGATGTGCCTATTGACAAAATTGGTTAGTGGAAACAAGTAGACTTCTAGTTGTGTGTTTTGTTATGGCAATCAGTGGAACCTAGGCTTCTTATGTCTCTTAGAGCCTTCAAAACTTGTCACTCATTTTGGGAAAAAAAGATGAAAGTATATATGCCAACGATATTGAACGTCTCTATTACACGACAAACAAACTTGCATCTCTTAAAATGACATACCATGATATAGTCTCCTTCATGATTGAAGTCTCACCTACTATTGAAGAACTGAAGATGTTTTTGGAAGTGGACTCATTAGAGGATATCAAGAAGAAATTAGATAAACATTACATGTTTCTGATCCTTCGTGCCCTACATCCAGAGTTTGACCATATCAAAGATCAACTTCTAACAAGTCATGAGGTCCTCTCCATAGAAACGTTGACCACTCGACTTTTGCATGTCCCAGCACCTCAAACTCAGGAAGCTCATGAACTAGTGGAACCATATGTCATGGTTGACACACGAGGAAGAGTAGGACGTGGCACTAGTGGAGGAGGATGAGGAGGTCGAGGACGTCCTCAATGCACATACTGTAAAAGGATGGGTCACACTCAAGATAATTGTTACTCCTTACATGGTTTCCCTTCCAAAACTGGCAATATTTCGAAGACTGAAACTTCCAATTCTAAGTTCACTGAGGATGAATATCAAGAGTATCTACTGTTAAATTCTAACAGCTTGGCACAGACATCTCAATCTCTTAATACATCAATAGCCTGCATTTCTCAATCTATGGAAGGTCAAAATTCACGTATAATTGACTTAAGTGCATCTAATCACATTTCTGGTAATACCTCTTTGTTCTCATCCATTTCCTTTCAAGAAAAACCTCATTTTATAACCCTTGCCAATGAATCTAAAACTTCCTCAAAAGGAGTCAGTCATATTTCCCTATCTCCCTCCTTAAATCTAAATTTTGTCCTTTTTGTCCCTAATTGTCATTTTAATTTAATTTTCCTAAGCCAGTTGACCAAAATGTTAAACTCTTCAATAACCTTTGATTACGAATCTTTGTTATACAGAAGCGTGGTTAGGGGAGACAGATTGGAAAAGGAGGTGTCATATGTTGTTGCTCATAATCCTAAAGCGCTACATGATCGTTTTGGCCATCCTCATTTCTCCAAATTAAAAAAAAAAATGTGTCCTAAACTTAGTGGCTTCCAGAACTTAGAATGTGAGTCGTGTCAACTAAGAAAACATGTTAGATCTACCTTTCCGAAAAGGTCTCAATCAATATGTAATTCTAGTTTTTCAATCATCTACTCTGATATATGGGGACCTAGTCGTATCTCCTCTTTTTGGTTTTAAATATTTTGTTACTTTAATTGATGAATATTCAAGATGTACTTGAGTTTATCTTATGAAAGATCGTTTTGAGCTTTTACACTTCTTTACATCTTTTTTGAATGAAATCAAGAATCAATTTGGTCAAATAATCAAAATCTTAAGAAGTGATAATGCCAAAGCGTATTTCTCATCCTTTTTTTCTGCAAACTTGAGTTCCCATGGTATATTACATCAGCCTACTTTTCCTCATACATCGCAGCAATATGGTATAGCAGAGCGAAAAAATAGACACTTGGTTGAAACTGCCCGTATCCTTTTTGCTTCGTACATATATTCTTGTTTATCACTGGGGGATGTCATCTTAACTGCATGTTATCTTATTAATAGGATGTCCTCCTCCTCTCTTGATCATAAAGTCCCATTCTCCATTATGTTTCTCAATGATCCTCTCTTTCACACATCTCCTCGAGTGTTTGATTGTGTTTGTTTTGTTCATGATATGTCTCCAGGACTAAACAAACTTTTCGCTCGTGCTCTCAAATATGTCTTCTTAGGCTATTCTCGCCTCCAAAAAGGATATCAGTGTTACTCTCCTGAAACCAAGAAGTATTACATGTCTACAATGTCACATTCTTTGAACAGACTCCATACTTCTCCCCATCTGTTCATGATGTTCATATCCTCCAGCAGGTCCTTCTTATTTCAGTGGCTGAGTCAAATAGTTCCACTATCTTTGTCAATCTGAGTCTTGATCAAAGTTCTCCTGCTCTCGTATCTCCATATCCTGATCTCACCCAACACAGGACCCCGATGGATAGTCCACCTCCCCGCTAAAATGGAGAATCCCCTACTTCAGATTCTTCTCCCTTGTCACTTCACACCATGCCTCCTAGTGAAGCTGATTCAGGTTGGCCCATTGCTCTCAGAAAAGGTACTCGTTCCACTTGTAACCCACATCCCATTTATAATTTTCTTAGTTATCACAGATTATCGCCTTCCTATTACTCTCTTTTATCCTCAATATCTTCATTAGTTATACCTAAAAATGTGAATGAAGCTCTTGCTCACCCTAGATGGCGACAAGCCATGGTTGCAGAAATGTAGGATCTTGACCATAGTCACTAGTGGAAAAATCATTTTTTATGATAGGTAAAAATGACCTATTATGATAGGTAACCTATTTGGACTAGCACAACACCATCAAACAAGATATGTTTGTGTTGCCAATTGAATTAATTCAACGAAACAACCTTATCCGCTAGCTAAATTAAATTCAATCATTATAATATTCAATGCCCGATTTCAAAAGTATAAGAATATGTTGCACACAACAATTGAAATTAAAATTTTCATCATTGCAAGGATTCAATCAAGGAAACCAGTAGCTACACTAATCTAGTGTTTTAAATATCAAAGTCAGGTCCCCAATTCCCATTCCCAAATTTCAAGGCACAAAATGATAAAGAAAGAATTTGTTGCTTTAAAAGTAACTGCATTGGAATCACAAGGTGCTCTGAATTGTTCAGTCAAGAAAAAGTGAATGTTAATCCCTCATGCACATGTTTTTTCTGAAGTATGTTGCGAAACCAAAATTATACAGATTTATCACTAAAGCATATTTAAACAATTCATGTTCTTTCAACAACAAAGTGCATTTACTCTTTAAGTCATCTTCTTAAGTTGTGACAGAACAAGCTTATAGAAGTGAGTAATGAGTGAAGAGACGTACTTGAGAGAGACCACCTGGAAGAAACCCCTCTTGTGAAGCCCTAGCAATGTGCGACTTGCACTCTTCCCTCACAGTCTCGCCATTATCCTTGGCTGAGATCGAAGACCGGAAGCTCAAAATCCTCGGCGGCCACCAGGAGATGGCATGAATGCTCCGACTAGTGTGCGCGCACTAGGCTTGGAGATGTTTAGGGTTTCCGAAGCTTAGGGCTATGGGATGAGAGAAAAAGTTGTGCGCGAGACGAGTTGTGCGACGAAATGGTGAAGAGAAAGAAAAGTTGTGCAGCGAAATGGTGAAGAGAAAGAAAAGTCGTGCGCGGGACGAGTTGGAAGAAATGAAAAGCTCTGCACTGAGGAGGGCGAGATTTCTGAAGGGGTTTTAGACCTATTATGATAGGTTTTTAAATATCTATCATAATATGGTTTCTCCATAATATCCATTTTGCCACCACATTCAACTTATTATGATAAGTGGTCTTTTACTTGTTATAATATATTTAACTTTTATTACGAAAATGCCACCGCTACATCTATTATGATAAGTTTCTTAAAATGCATCATAATATATCTTAGTTTTATTACAAAATTGTCACCGGTCAATGTATTATGATAGGTGGATTTCACCTATCATAGTATCCCATCATAGAATCCAATTTTTCCACTAGTGAGTAATACTTGGGAGCCTATTCCACCTCCGCTCGGCAAAAAGTTTGTTGGTTGCTGATGGGTGTATGCAGTTAAAGTCGACCTTGATGGTGATGTTGATCGGCTCAAAGTTCGGCTAGTTGCAAAAGGTTACGCTCAAGTTTATGGTCTTGATTATTGTGACACTTTCTCTTCTGTAGTCAAGATGACTATTATTCGCCTCTTCTTTGCCATGGCAGCAATTCGACATTGGCCTCATCATCAATTGGATATCAAGAATGTTTTCCTCCATGGTGATATTGAGGAAGAAGTTTATATGGAGCAACCTCCTGGGTTTATTGCTCAAAGGGAGTCTGGTATGGTATTCAAATTGCATCGATCTCTATATGGCCTCAAGCAATCACCACGTGCTTGGTTTGGAAAGTTTAGCTCCATTGTTCAAAATTTGGGCTAAAACGTAGTGAAGCAGACCATTTAGTTTTTTATTGTCATTCATCTCTTAGGAAATGTGTCTACTTAATTGTATATGTTGATGATATTTTCATTATAGGAAATGATGCTATTAGAATATCGCAACTGAAAGAATACTTGTGTAGGCATTTTCAAGCCAAGGATCTTGGAAGTCTCAAATACTTCTTAGGAATTGAAGTAGCACAGTCAAAACATGGAGTTGTAATCTCCCAAAGGAAGTATGCTCTTAATATATTACAAGAAACAGGCATGATTGATTGTAGACTGGTAGACAGTCCCATGGACCCAAACCAGAAATTAGGGACAAAAAAGGTGAATTATTCTCTGATACAGAGAGGTATAGGAGGCTAGTTGGAAAACTAATTTATCTCACTATTACAAGGTCAGATCTATCCTTTACAGTTGGAGTGGTTAGTCAATTTATGCAGGCTCCACGTGTCGACCATTGGAATGCCATCTATTGAAAATGATATGGCTTAGTTTCTCACACCAAGAGGGGGGTGAATTGGTGAAACGTAAAATCAGAGTCTTTTAAAATCTTTTTCGCAAAAGGATGATCTTTCAAAAGTTTCTTGAATTGCAAGGAATAAGATTTTTCAAATGCAGCGGAACACAGTTGACTAAGTAAAAAATAAAGTTGACTTTGAAAATAAAAGTGCAGGGATAAAGAAATCAAACACAAGTTTTTATACTGGTTCGGTCAAACTGCCTACATCCAGTGTCCTTCCAAACCCAAGAATCAAATGCACTATAATGATCAAGGTTTTTACAATAAGGCTTTTATAGCGACCTCCACGTCAAAATATAAAACACCTCTTTAACCCTCTAATCAAAATATAAACATATACAAACAAAGAACAATAGCAAGATGTCCCCTCTCCTGTAGTCCTTAATACTTTGAACAATCTTCAAAGTCTAGAATCTCGCACGTCCTCTTCCTGCAGTCACAACAGGGCAGCCACAATCTTTACAAGATTGAGAGAAAAATTGATCACGTATCAAACACCACAAGTGCAGGTTGATCAGACAGTCAAAGCGCACAAAATCTTGCTCGTCAACCAATACACCAAAGATGATCACCACGATCGTCTTGATGAATTCTTGGAGCTTTCTCACGTTATACAAGAGATCAATAATCTGAAACAGATCAATCAAATCGTTAGAATCACAAAAGTCTTTATAGAATTCAAATTCACGTCTATATATAGTTTTCCATAAAACTGACGCTCCTAAGTCGACTTTGCTACTAATAGAGTCGAATATACTCAAACAGTTATAACACATAGCAGCAGTCAAGGCAATTAATTGATTACACAATCAATGCAGTTGATTATCAATAAATGTTTGGTCAAACTCATTTAAAATATAGCCGTTATACAGAATAAGACAAGCATTAACAGATTTTCAAAACATAACATACTAAGTTGAATGCCTTGCGCACATAGTCGACTTTGTAATAGTTAGATGCATAGTTTTGAAAAAAAAAAATTCTTTCTAAAAATACTCACAGCATACTTTGAAAAAGTTTGTGCAAAGTCACGAGTTTTAATCGACTTACTTCATAATGAACTCAACTTAAAACTACTGTTTTGCCACACAATATAAGTTCAACAAAAGTGCATGTGGTTTTCCTTTTTCAAAACATCTGTTATGCAATCACAAGTAAGATCTCATGTAAAACACAGTGAATTGCAACAATGACAAAAACAACACCAACATGTTCTCATTTAATCATAAACATGAAAGATATGAACATGTGATATTAATTATGTGTTGTCATCATAAAAAACCAAAAGCTCTGAGATTGTATGGTTTGGCTAAACCAGTGCTCCCCCTATCAACAATCTCAACACCTTCATTCGCATTCTAAGGTATGTCAAAAAGGCTCCCAGGTAAGGGTTGTTAAATGAAGATAAAGGAAGCATGCAAGTCTCTGGATATTGTGATGCAGATTAGGCAGGTTCACCTATTGATAGACGGTTTACTACTGGATATTGTGTTTTCTTGGGAGGAAACATCATTTCATGGAAAAGTAAGAAACAAAATGTAGTAGCTCGATCAACAGTTAAAGTCGAGTATAGGGCAATGGCGTCAATGGCATGTGAACTTATATAGGTGAAACAATTCCTTCAAGAGCTTAATTTATGTAATATTCATACTATGAAGATGTATTGCAATAATCAAGTTGCTCTCCACACATCAAATCCAGTGTTTCACGAGAGGACCAAACATATAGAAATTAATTGTCATTTTATTCGTGAAAAGTTGTTGACTAAAGAAATATATACTGAGTTTGTTGGGTCAAATAACCAACTCGTATATGTGTTGACCAAGTCATTAAGGGGTCATCGGATTTAATTTATTTGTTCTAAGCTTGGTACATACAATCTGTATACTCCAGCTTGAGAGAGAGTGTTAAAATAATCATTATTAAGCCTACTTAAGGGTTGTATGCTAGTCTAGTATCTAAAGTAGTACCTAAGTCTACACCTAGATGTCTAGGTCAGACTCTTAATCTTCCATGTAAGTTTGTATTAGAATATTATTATAAATAGATGAAAGTGAGAGGGATATTACAAGCCCTCTAGAAATATTTTTACAATTTCAATCTCAAGTAGACTAAATTGAACAAAATTAATGAAATTGGAATTGAATTAAATATAAGACACTAACACACTAACATGTGACATTAATACTAACATGACACATGACATTAATATTGACTTGATACATGACATTAACATTGTTACATGACACATGGTTGACTTGACATGTGTCCAACTCTTTTTAAATTTAAAAAAAAATCATGAATTGATACGTGACACATATTGTTCATGTGTTGTGAACGATTTAGACAATATTATGAAAAAAGATTAAATTGAACATAAATTACAAAAATTGAAATTGTATTGAACATAATTAATGGTAGAATGACTCACTTTTACATTCATTTAACAATGGTATAAGAGTAAAATAACTATAAAAAATAAACTTTAGTATTTTTTCAAAAAAAATAAAAAAAATAATGTCAAATGAATATAAAAATTTTATGTGTTGTTAAATTATTTTTTTTATAAAAAAATGAGTACAATAAGGAAAAATATGTAAGGAAGAAATTCCTAACAAATGATTACAATGCATTTGCAAACCCAGCTCTTCTAGATATTACAATCCGAAAATCACTTTTAGATTGTATAATTCTAAAGCTAAAAACAACTTTCAAGTGGTATAATTTAGAATTTTTCTTTTTAATTTTTTTAGATTATACAATATAAAAGTAGAAAATAACTTACAATTAAAAACTATTTTTTATTAATCCTCTATAACTTAAAGTTATTTTTGACTTCTGAATTACACTATTTTAAAGTACTTTTTTTTTGGATTATATAATCTAAAAGCCATCATCTTTTTGAGAAAAAAATGTGTATTACAGGGAGGTTATAAAAAGACAAAATGTAAAGTATGTTTACAGGAGGTGTAGGAAGAAACATAAAAAAACTGCCATGACTGCAACATAAACCCACTCTTCTTTGTTCTACAAGTGGGTTTTATTTTGTTCAAGACCCACAAGATCCAGCAAGAAAAGAACAAAAATATTTCTTCTGAATTATAAAAAAAATAAATATTTCTTCTGACTAAAAGAAAACTCACTATTTCACCCCTCTCCATTGACCAAAAACTATATATTTTAATTTTCTTTCTGCCTAGTAAAGAAGATCAAGATTGTATGCAAAGAAAGTTAGACGGAAATTTGTGTTACCTACAATTAGAAAATTGACGTAATGGGTTTAGGTCAAATCCACTTTTCAAGCAACAGATTAATCAAAATTCCCTCAAATTGCAAGTGGTAGATTTCTTTATTCATTATACCCAATTTTAGCAATGAGTTTGATGTTGATGCTGGATTACAGTGGAGGTTTCTATTGCCTAATGATTATTAACGATTGGCTGGGTGTATTTTCAGCCTCAACACTGTAGGGTCACCCATTCAGGATTTGTTGAGTTGATTAAGGATATTGTGTATGATAATCTGATTCAACACTTTGATGGTTATTAATTTAAGGATGTCAATTTTCAGTACGGTTTGGTTAGCTAGGTTAGTGCAACCACTGTGTGTATTATAGGTTGTAATGTCAATTTCTTAATTGGAAACTTTTTCAAAGCCAAGATCATGGGTGGCTTTCACCATGAAATTAATTTCAAAGCTGTTACAGCCTCCTCCATTAGGGTTGGTTCATTGCTGCTTTGCTACTTCTCTGGAAGCCATTCTCATCTTCTGCTCTCCAACTTCTCCACAAAAACAGCTCACCCTTCACACTCCTTACACCCCACTTTGTTAAACAATGATCCTCATAATTACCTGCTCTTGAAAATCAATGATATCTTTGTATGTGACAATTGCTGCATACACTTGATTAGACCCATATAAAATTGGCTAGCATGCATGTTACTACTCATTTTTCTTCCCAATGACTTCACCAATCCTTAATGGATTTGGCACATGTTCAAATTACCAAGATCAGTGTTGGAAATCCAAATGTGAGTCTAAGTCGCACATTGGATAAAAATGAGAAAATAAAGTATTATATAAAGGTGAAAGACTCATTAACTCATTGTCTTAAGGTTTTGAGTAGAAAGTAGTTTTAATCCTTGGTATAGTTAGGCTCAGATGTTATTAGTGTTCCTGTAACCTGTAGGTAACCTCCTTTTTGTTAGTCTCTGACACTTAGTTTAACATAGTTTACAATACTAAGAACAATTTAAATATAAGCAGAAATATTTTAAGTAAGGCAATTAATTACTGTTTTGTGATGTGGGAAAATAATTTCAGCCATCCCTGAATTTCAAAGTGAAAAAGAATTATCTAAGAAAGGTGATTTTTGGAAATCATTGTACCATGTATAAAAACAAAATCCTACTTCAGTACTATCAAATTTAGCTAAGTTTCCCTCTTATGCTAAGTTTCAAGTACAATCAAACTGTCTATTCTTGTCTACTTTCAATATCGTACGCAATTCATCCCTTAACCATAGATTTATTTCTGTTTGAGAACTTTACTTAATCAATTCAGACTCTGTTTCTTTTCTTTACTTTCACACCCTTTTCTTTGTCTTGCTTCATTTTAAATTAGACCAATTTAGTTATTCTTGGTAACTAGGTGCATTTGAATAATCTCTTCTCACTGTTTGCATAAAGGTAAAATTTCTTAAGAAATCAAACAACACTACAAGAGTAGCATGAATAGCCATTTCTACTAAAAAAACACGACCTTTTCTACCTAAAATTTCTAGCATTTATATGTTGATGTTCAAAATTTCAAGCATTTTCATGATTCCTCCAAAACCACAAAAGGCCAAATGGACATACAGGGTGGAAAGAAGGATAGTTGCCCATGCAACCAATAGTTGCTATCAAAAAGGAAAGGATAAGTTGAGTATTGAAATAAGAACAAATCGGAAGCTATCATGTCCCACTCAGTATTGGGACAACCTTGCATAAATTACATAGGTCAATATATAATGTACAGTAGAAGAGCAAAATCACTGGACTTATTCTATGCAACAGAGAAAGTCATGTTTGGGGAATGAGGAATATATTCAAACATGTTTCTGATCTTAACATTCTTTGTTTGGTAGCTGTTTGAGTAGAAAACAGCATTCAATTGCTGAACATGATTCCTCCTTTTAAATGGAGAATAATAGAGAATCATGATTAAGTTAGGTGTATAATTACTCAAATACCTTAACGACTTGATATAAAATATTTAGACAATGACTTTTTATAAAATATCCATATAATTTGAAAGGCTCCCTTTATTTAATGCTTGAACAACTTCAATTTTTCAAAAGAAATTATTTACTAAGTCTCAGTCAAATTTTAACTTACATGAATTCTGATATCCCACAGCAAGTTTTTAGCACAAGTACACTACAAAGACAATTCATCAACTCATACACAATGTGTGAGTCATTCATAATGTTTATACCGTACATAAAAAAGTAATGTATTAAAATGGAGTAAGACACAATTTAGTATAGTAATCATTTGGGACCATCATCTGCTTGATGGTGAGAACAGATCTATTGAATATTCAACTATTCATATGAGAGACAGAAACTTGACAAGAATAGTATATTTCCCACCCAATGAATATTCTACTGGGTCTACTTAATGATGTAGAAACTAGAAAGCATGATGTGTGGCTACATGCATATAGCTTTGTCTACATGACCAAAGTATGAGGTGCCAAGATGTTAGCCTTTCAACCCATTCCTTAACCTCCAGTATCTTTTAGCATTTTTTAGTCATGCCAAACTATACTATGCTTTAACTTCACTCCTACTCAAAAATGCATAAAACCTCCCCCTCTAAACCCTTTGTACAATGTCCTCATCATTCTGTTGTGTTGAGCACCACTTCATTAACTCTTTCTTCCCTTCGTTAAGTTCCTCTAATCCCCATGATCCCTTCAGGAATAATGAAGCCCCCCAGAGGAAAGCTTCCTCTCCCCATCATTATCATCACAACCTGTGTTCTTGTTTTTGTGGCTATCTTGTATGCAGAGAGACTCAGTTTCCTCTCTTCCAACTCCATTTTCAAGTTCAAACCATGTCCTAGACAAATCACCAAACCAAAGTCTAGTAAGTCACCTTCTCATATGCATCACCTCATCTCTGCCTTCTTATGCTTTTATCTATTATCAGTTTGAGATTCTAATGCAGTTTATCTCATCATATCATGATTGTCCTAGCAGATGAAGAAAAGGCTGGTGACAGAAAGGCAGATGAAGAAAAAGCAGGTGACAAAAAGGCAGATGAAGATGTTGTGATTGTGAATGCATCATCATCATGGATTGATGACAGGTTTGATTTTGACCCTGAGGAGTGCAATGTTGCCAATGGAAAATGGGTGTTTAACTCTTCAGTAACGCCTCTCTACTCTGACATAAGCTGTCCATATATAGATAGGCAATTTTCTTGTGTCAAGAATGGGAGGAATGATTCTGACTATCGCCATTGGGAGTGGCAGCCAGAAGATTGCACCTTGCCACGGTAAGTTCCACACTCCAACTTGCCGATCTTTTATCATATACATGTATGTTTAGTTTATGTAAAGTATATTAAAAAATGACTATATTTTGCAGTTTCAACCCCGAGCTAGCCCTCAGAAAGCTTCAAGGGAAAAGACTGCTATTTGTTGGGGATTCACTGCAGAGAAACCAGTGGGAGTCTTTTGTCTGCTTGGTAGAATGGGTCATACCTCATAAGCATAAATCTATGAGACTGGGGAGAGTTCATTCTGTCTTCACTGCTAAGGTATTGATACTTGACTGGAATGATGGTTAAATATATTGATTCAAACTTAGATGCAGTTTTACAAATGCTTGTGCTGTTGTTTTCCAATCAGAATTGGAGCTTCACTTCAATAAAATATTTTATCAAATGTTTGTTTGAGTTATAAATGTCAAACTCCAATTCTAATTGGAAAACAATACCCAAAAAAACACATTTGAAATTGTGTAATTGGCACAAACACAATAAATAAACACACTAACACTGAGAGATCATGCTTCTTTTCTGAAAACTCAAGCTCGTTCTTTTTGTATCTGTGCTTTCACAGGCATACAATGCCACCATAGAATTCTATTGGGCCCCTTATCTTGTGGAGTCCAACAGTGACATTGACATCATAGATATAAGGAAAAGGATAATAAAAGTGGATGCTATAGCTGAAAGAGCCAAAAACTGGACAGGAGTGGACATCCTTGTATTCAACACCTACGTATGGTGGATGAGTGGTATTAGGATAAAAACAATGTAAACATTCTTTGATACTCACTACTAAATCAGCATAATATTTCTGTTATTCATGGCAAACATTCAGCAGTCTCTTTCAGCATTTGATCTTTAACAAAAGCAAGAAGACGGTGTCTGACCTCTAGTTTACAAATTTCAGATGGGGTTCCTTTGCCAATGGACAAGAAGGGTATGAAGAATTTGACACCCCAATTGCTTACAAGTTAGCTTTGAAAACGTGGGCCAATTGGATCGACTCAACCATCAATCCAAACAAAACAAGGGTCTTTTTCACCACTATGTCACCAACACACACAAGGTCTCTTTCTTAAGAAAACTAAGTCCAACTTATTATTATAGCAACAACTTAAGCTATAAGCTAAATGCATGTTTGGATTCACAGTAAATCCTCTACAGCCATGTTCAAATACTAGTTAGGTAAATATTCACATCCTTTAGTATCAAGTTGAAGCCCTTCAACTAGTTTTTTGCATTGGACAAAAAACAATTATACCAAAGTTTATCACTAGTTTACATTTAGATTAACCTACTCTCAAATATAAATCACATCAAAATCAAAAAACATAAGTCAAGCAGTTATTTGCTTCCTTTATATTTCTCAGTAAAATGCTCAACATTGTAACAAGTCAAGTGTGTTGTTTCTCAGAAGCCAAGACTGGGGCAACATGGAAGGTGTGAAATGCTTCAATGAGACAAAGCCAGTGATGAAAAAGAAGCACTGGGGAACTGGTTCTGACAAGAGAATAATGAGTGTGGTGTCCAAAGTAGTGAAGGAAATGAAAGTTCCAGTGACATTCATCAACATAACACAGTTATCAGAGTACAGAATCGATGGCCATTCCTCAGTTTACACTGAAACTGGAGGGAAACTGTTGACTGAAGAGGAAAGGGCTAATCCAGAAAACGCAGATTGCATACACTGGTGTTTGCCTGGAATTCCTGATACGTGGAATCAAATACTTTTGGCTATGTTGTAACAAATATATAAATCTTGCACAAAGATCCATGCATTTTTTTTTCTTTAACACTTGTGACATGAAGATGTCAACTATTTTGTTTGATTGTGTACATTATTCATGTTGAAATGTCATCTGTGTGATATACAAATATACATGTGTCATGAATAGTTCACATTATAGCACATTGTTGAACCAGAAGAAGGATCACATGGTCAAACAGTGACATTGAAGGGGTGTCACATTCAAATCAAAGAAACTAATTATTTCTTCCACCTTTTCAATGTTTTACCATGATTTTGGGTAGTGAATCGATTCACATCTCCACAGCCAAGCTCTGTTATCACAGTAATGCAGGGGAATGGAACATACTTTCATGGCTTATTACTAAATGTTACACTTTGTTGTGCCATGTCAAGAACAAGCACTTGAAATTTATGGAAGATAATAATAATAATAATAATAATAATAATAATAATAAAGAAAGTCTTTGGTGTTAAAATGTCTGAATTAAAATGTCATGTAGAAACAAAAGAACTGTCATAACAAATGCAGCACTCAATTTAATTGGACCCTATTTAGATTGATGTAAAGATGAAATCCTCTTTTTCTTTTCTTTTTTAATTGTGCATTTTTTTTTCTGTTTATTTTTGTAAATCTTTTTGTTTTAATTCTCTGTGGAACATCCTTGATTCTTGAAGATCTCTTATCTATATGTATATTCTAAAATTTATTCAGTTTTGGAAATGTAAAAATTATATGTCAAAAATCAAATTCTGAAATACTTAAATAATAAAATATATACTCTGGAATTTAATATTTAGAACTAATTTTTAAAATTGAAATTAAATGTGAAAATGTTTATCACAGTCAAGAGAACAAACTTGGAAAATATATTTTTTTATAAATAAGTACAAAAAAACATAAAAAAAAGGGGGTGTATAAGTAAAAGGAGGTACGAAAATCAATTTTTTAATCCGCTGGACTAACCCAAATTATTATAGATAACAAAGTTCCAGAAGAAATAAAATCAAACATTTTTAAGGATTTTCAAATTTTTACCAGATCATAAATTTTTGAACAATTATATTTAGTTTTGAACAATTTGTACCAGATTATAAATTTGTATTTGTGAGTTAATGAGTATACTTGATGCATTCATGATATATATGCTTACACAACTTCTCTCTCTATTTTTTAATTCTAATTTTCTTTATTCAAATTAGTAGAGTTCACAATTTATTGAATAAAATATGAATCGAAGATAAAGTTTGTTATCACCTAATTTTTGGCCTTTTAACTGGAAAATTAGTTATAATACTTTGAATTAATTAAACGATAAGTAATTATTACTAAAATAAGAGTTTTTTCATAACCTAGTAAGCTAGTGAAATAATTCATTATTTTAAGTAGTGATTAATTGGGTCAAATCTGTTACTTTTCATTTAAATAAGCTTAGAAGAGGTGAATTGATGTTTCTCTTAATGAGTGATTGCATTGTATCAAAAATATTTTTTATTCACTTTTTATTCAACACTAACAAAATAATATTTTTATTTTAAAATATAAAAACAATTTAGAATGAATATATATATATATATATATATATATATATTTCATTTGGTGTTGAAAATGAATATGAAAATTAAGAATTGCACATAAAAAAATGTTCCTTTGCAGAAAACGTATTAAATTACATATTATACTTAATCACTTTTTTTTAATTCATCTCAATAAATAATCAACAGAAAAAACTCATTTCTGTGTTTGATCATTGTTTCTAATAATCAAAATTATTGTTTTACTGCAAAATGTTTTCCTTCCAAAAGTTGCATGGAAAATAGAAGTTCATTTTAATGTTATAACAATAATAAGAAAAATATAAATTTCAAATGACTAAGCAAGATTAATGCATGTCTAAATAGTTTTAATTAAACTATATATTTTATCTTTTAAAATATTGAGAAAATGTTGACTATAATCTCTAAAAAAAGTTTAATATATTTTATTTTATTATATGCTAATCTAATTTTGATGGCTTTTATTTATTTTGTATTTAGACTTTTTAATTTTTTTCGAATTATTTATTTAATTTTTTATTTTAATCATTGCTTATATATTTTAGGGTTAAATATGTTTTTAGTCCCTATACTTTTGGACGATTTTGGTTTTAGTCCATTTTCAAACTAAAGTACAATTTAGTCCTTCAACTTTAGAAAACTTTGGTTTTAGTCATTTTTACCAAATTTTTTTAACTTTATTTGTTGTTTCAAGCACGTTTCATTATAGCATTTGGATTGTTTACACTGTTTGACACATTTTTGCTTCAATGTTAACTGAAAAACGCGTTTGAAACAGCAAATAAAGTTAAAAAAATTTGGTAAAAATGACTAAAACCAGAGTTTTCTAAAGTTGAAGGATTAAATTGTACATTAGTTTGAAAATGGACTAAAACCAAAATCGCCCAAAAGTATAGGGACTAAAAACATATTTAACCCTATATTTTAATTTAATTTTAATATTATTGTTTTTTATTTTTTTAATTTTATTTATTTATTTATGTTTTTCTTTTTAGGGGGTTTATTATATATATATATATATATATATATATATTATTTTTATTGTAATTTTTAATGTTTATATATAATTTTTTTGTATGAATTATGTTATTGTTTTTTTTAATTTAGTTTCTTTAAGTTAGTTACTTTTTATGTGTATTGATTTTAATTTTTATGTGTATTGATTTTATTTTTTTGTGAATTTATTTGTTATAGAATTGAAAAGAACATTAGGTGCATCTAGATATCAAGTTGAGAGTTTTTCACAAGATGAAGTCAAAAGAAGACTTACGACATTTGCTCATAAAAGAAGTTGTCTTGAAAATGTTGCAATATTACCTCATCCTGATCTTCAAAGCGGTAAGATGATATTATTGAAGAGAGTAACATGATGTTATTGAGCAACATTAGGATATTGTTCAAGAAGAACATGAAGTAGGTGGATTTCTTAAAGGTCCACATGATACTGTTAACGAGCTATATCGATCATGTTGCATTCGCATTATGGCAGGACTAGGTTAGTAAAGTAGTTGAATATTTTTTTTTTAATTTTGATGCCTTATTAGTTGTTTGAACTTTATATGCAATTGTTTTATCTAGGATCGATGCGAGATCAAGTTGGTCTCTCATGAGAAAAATTAAACAAATTTAGACCATGTCATTTGGTTGTTCAAAATTGTGTGATGAATTCTAGTTTGTTGTCTTTATGCGATATTTCTTAAGATTATACCGATAATGGCTTGACATTGGTGTTTGTTGAGAGATGACATAGAGAGAGAAACATTTTTCATGTCCTTATCGGTGAGATGACGTGTCTACACTACTACATTTGCCCATATTGGAGAATTATGTCTGAATGAAGTCCTAGACTTTGAAGCGACTTTAGAAACTCTTATCAACCTATTGGGCGTGGACCGTGCGAGAGTTACATTTAATTTGAGACCATGTCGTGTTTCCTAAGTAAGACTGAGTTGGTTGAGAGACCTATACAACAAATATCGTGAAAACCAGCAGTGGGAGCAAGCCGCACGAACCTACTTTTTACATCTTGTTAGATGATATATTTTTACAAATAAGAGCACTACCTTCATCCTCGTATTGTACTTGTTGGTCTTCAAAGACTTGCAGTCATGTAAAACATATGTCTGGGGAGTTGTTGCACTGGTCCACTTATTTTAAGACAAGATTATCTAGAGACTAGACCGTCTAACAATTCAGGTTTTGAAGTTTAACAAAAGCATCAAATGAAATATCGTTATGTATGAAAAGTTGTTTTAAAGAAATAGCATCTAAGAAAAAAAATATTTTGAAACATCTTTTATATACGAAATCAAGCTTATAATAATATTTTCTAGATTATATTGTCTAATGAACAAAGTTTATAAGCAGCATCTAAAAAAGGAAAATGTCTCTCTTATTGAATCATCTAATAGATTATGTGTAATAAACAACATTTTACAAACAACATCTAAATTTCTAAACGAATAGTGTCTTACAATCAAACGATTATGAACATAAGCATCTATCTCATGTTAACATTAAATGTGTTTCATTCATGTTAATTCAAGTAAGTATCTTATGAACGCCAAAAACTGCATATTACAAACAGTTTTTGATAAAGCATATAATATTTTATACAGTCTGATGATAATATATGTTGAATGTTTTACCAAACAATGCATTTATTAATGAAATGACAAATGATAAAATGTTTTGAACATGCAATAAGCTTAATGCTTATCAACGTTCAAAATATTTAATGCACATATGATAAAGTGTTTCGATGCTTGTATACTTACTCTCGATATTTGTGCAGATAACAAAAGTAGAAAGACTTGATTAGAATCACTGTACCCAAGAAAAAGACGTTGAAAGATATGAAAAATATTCGAGGAATGCTTCCCTTAAAGACTTATGCTCCAACACATCATACAAGCTACATTTTGCTAAAAGCTATGACAAAGCATTGTACCTATACAAAGTAGACTTGAGTTTAACCCTTGCACTGTACATTTTGCTAATTATGCTGGATATACTAGGATGAACATCAGATTTGTATTTTTTGTACTTTCCACCCATTCACGTATTAACAACACAAATGTTTTTTCTCCCAAGTTGACAATTAACTTTATCATATCTTATAATGACGACAAGAAAGACAAGATCAAAAGCAATCTCTTGAACCCACTCAATTAACTCATCACATGTGAGAAAAATATGATTAGTTGTGAAATTATTTGTATAATCTCCCTCACACATTTCATTGATAAAATAATAGAAATCTGACATGAAACTCGAATTTACTTGTGAATCCATCAAACTCAAAAGATAATCTTCCATCTTATAGTATAACCACCTATAACACAATATCACCATCGTTGAATACCTCTAGTAATAATTATAATTGGAGATCAAGAATTTATTAAAACAAAACAAGGAAAACAAATTAAAAAAAAAAGAATTAAAACAAATTTTAAAAAAATAGAAAATAAATAAAAATAAATGAATATCGGATTTTGAAATCTGGTAGAAGCATTCAACGGATTTTGAAATTACCGAATTTTGAAATCCAATAGGATTGTTAACTAAATTTCAAAGTTTAGTGATCATTTCTCTTTAATTTTGAAATTCGATAATCATTTCTCTTAAATTTCAAAATTTGTTAAATACATAATTTCAAAATTTAGTGAGTTTTTCAACTAGATTTTAAAATTTGGAAAGTTTCATAATTAGTTTTCAAAATTCAATAAATTCCTAAATTAAATTTTCAAATTTAGTAGGTTTTGAGACCTAATAAATTCAAAATTTAATAATATTTTAAATGAAATTTTAAAATTCAATATTTTATAAATTAATTTCAAAATCTAATAAATTTCTTAAATTAAATTTCAAAATTTAATATATATGCAAAATATAATAAAAGTAAATATAAATTCTAAAGAAAATAAATATAAACTTTAAACTGAAGTTAACCAACAAAAACATTTATATTAATAATTGAAATAAAGAAGATGAAGAAAACTAGCTAAATAGAATAAAGCAAGTTGCTTAAACGAACAAAGCAAACTACTACATACCAAAAAATAGAGAGAGAGAAAAATGAGTAAAAACTTGAGATAAATCTTTAATAAATATAGAAATACAATAAATACGTTTTTGATAGATACTAATTACTTCCTACTCTTATTTTATATATATATATATATATATATATATATATGTGGTGATTGCTAGAATAAAATAGTTCTTTTAGTTGATATATTTAAGTAAAATGTACTAAGTTTTAATTATAAAAAAATATCTATTAAAAAAATTAATTTTAAACCTATTATTTTGTTTTTCATTTTAAAAAAAAATAATTTTTATTTTATTTTTTATTTTAAAATAATTATTTTTTAAAAATATATAATAAAAAATAATAACTACTCATGTAAAACTTAGTATACTTTTAATTTAAAAAAAATCGTTACGTAAATTAGTATATATATATATATATATATATATATATATATATATATATATATATATATATATATATATATATATATTACGGAAAGCCAATTTTGTCATAGCACTTCAAGTACCAGGTACAACAAGAAAACTTGGTACAAAGAAGCTCCTATTGAAACCCCTGCGCAAGAAGTTTGATATAAACCGAACTCAAAGGTAAGTTATTACCCTTCGCCGCCTTTTTCTGATTCTTGTATCTCAATCCATAACAATCTCTCATATCAAGTTGCGATTAATACCTAATTTTGTTACCTTCTCTGTTTTCTGCGTTCGATTTTGATTTTGAAGCCCTATTTTTGGTTATTATTTTCTACTATTTTCACTTTTTCGCCTGACGAAAAACATTAGGTTATCAAATAAAACATAGTGATGGTTACATGCTAAGTTTTAATATTGGGGCGGTTTTGAATTTTTTGGATTTTGGGTAATGATTTTGATTCGTTTGCAGTTTGAAGCTGAGAATTAAACATGGCCGGTGGTGCGAATTTCATGCAAAGGGTTCTCTCTTATTTCGTAAACGAGGTTGTTGTCAATGGTCTTGCCAACAGGTTCCTGTTTTTACCACTTTTTTTACTTTGTTTTTCTGTAATTTTGTTATTTATCCATTCGTGTATATTTGGGGGAATGTCTGTTATGTTGATGGGAGTGAGACAGAGCCTCAAGATTTTGTTCCTTTACATATATATATATATATATAAATTCAGTCTCCAGGACAACATTGGTTCACTAAAATTTTGAGGGGTTTGAGTGGTTGCTTCTTGGGCACATATATGCCATGATAGTTCGTGCTATTGTTGTATTAATTTTTCCTATACTGAATTTTAGAAATTTTAGTAGTTGTTTTGGGCTCCTTGGCTGGGCCTGTGGTTGTCGCAGACCGGGCTGTGTTGTAGAGTAGCGGGTTCTAGGTCGTCAGATGCTTCTAGTATTGCTTCTAGTATCGATTTTACCTGTATTTCGATTTACCTGCAGAAGTATTCTGATGTTAAAGTCTCAGGAAATAACTTTTGGATAACAATTAATGCATATTATGTGTATGTTCTCTTAAAGTCATAAAATAATCGTTTGGTTTGCATATTATTATGTGCATGTTGTCTTAAAGTCATCTTGAAATCTTTATAGATAGTAGTTGTGATGGACTTTAAAACCAGGGAAACCATCTTCCGAAAGGTTTTTCTATGCTCTCCAACAATATTTATTTCTCTTCAGAGTTCAGAGATACCACCAGGGCAATCGCCTCTTAGGTGGCTATGCTATTTAAGACGGATATCCTAATCCTTCTCAAAATTGAAGTCTTCTACTGTATGATACAGAATCGTAATCCCACTCAGAGTTAACGTTTTTTTCTGACTCCTGTCCCATCCGAGCGCATTGATTTCCCTCTCCGGTGCATTATTGTTAGGAATTTGTCAAATGACTTAGTTTAAGCTTCAATAAGTTTGGGAGTCTTTGTTGGCAGCTGTATGGGATGAGTGAGGGAAAAGTATAAGTTTGGGAGTCTTTGTTGGCAGCTGTATGGGGTGAGTGAGGGAAAAGTAATGGTTGGGTTTGAGATGGGAACAAGAGGAACAAAAACATTAAACTGTGCTCTCAACTTTTACTATAAAAGTTAAATGATTATGGAAAGCAAGTTTTCAAAATAATGCACCCAAAAGGATTTTTTTCATTATGTTTTTTTAGAAGAAAAAACTGTTAAAGATTTGTAATAAAGCTGGCCTTAGTCTCCCTGATATGCTTCAATTAGTTTCTTGTGTTTGCATCCATTCTCTCGTGTTGATGTTTCTTTGTGGTTTTCCAGCCCAGCATTTCAGAGGTTTGCAGTGAAGACATCAAAAAGAATTGAAGATATCTCTAGCAAAGGTAATAGAAGAAAAATTATTGTTTTTCAAAATTTGATTGACCTTATGACCGAATCTGTTTCACACTTGTGTTATATATTCTGGCAGCTATTCAGAAGAGGCAGGAGATAATTGAGCAGGTCAAGGACATCTCGGAGGACATCTCAGAGGTTGTATGCTTTCAAATTAATATAAAACCAGCTACTACTGACAATGTGATTATTGGTGTTTAACTTTTCCTTTTTCTTCTTCCAGTCACTCAAGAAGCGGTGATTATGGTGTTCTACATTGCTGAGGTTTATGGACTTGAGGTTCTCTGTAAATTTGTTTAGTAACAATATATTTTGACTCTTAATGTTAGGTTTCTTCCATTTGATTGGTGAACTGAGAACTGGATTAGGATTTCACCTAATATTATTCTTTCTTCCATTTGAAACTATTGAAGATTGATGGTTTGGACTGTATTGACATGAAATATGCAAGAGTTGTAACAGCTGTTTGAGATTTTTTTCCCTCTTTTTTTATTGCACTCTAGGGCGCATGTCTAATATTAATATAAAATCCAAACCAAAACAAAGTAGTACGCCGTAGTTCAATTTGAATCGGTTTTTACTGCATTTGTTATAAAATTGTCAATTTTACGAAAATATTGTTAAATATTTTGTAATGAAAATTTGTTAAATGAAAAGGTAGAACTGGGTCACAATCTACGGGTCAACTTGACCCATCACGGATTCAAACTAGATTGGGTTTGAAAAATTTTTAACCTGATTCATTTAAACTCAGTTCATCCGAGTTGAATCCGAGTTGAATCCTTGGTAGGTCGAATTGGTCTATCAACCCATTTACCTAATTTTGTTTTATTAAAATTTAATTTTAATTTTATAAAAAAATATTTATTATTTTTTTTAAAACATTATTTAAGTTTTTTATTTTTAAAAATAATTAAATAAATTTGTTTAGATTTAAATTATAAAAAATTTGTAATTTTTTTTATTTAAAAAATTGTAATTAAATGAATCAATTTCCTTACTTATTAATTGATGAGCTAGCTAATAAATGATTTGATTTGATTCATTTATAAATCCGGTGGGCTGGGCCGGATGGCTCGTTGACAGCTTTATAAAAAAGTATGCAATTGTGTTGTTATATTTTTCTTACACATAAAATAGTATACGATTTTATAATTAGTTCTATCAAAGAAAATCGTGCCTAAAATTAAGAGATAAAGAACAGTAATTTGGGTTGTAAAAAAAATCAACTAAGATGTCTTTCCATTGTGTTGATGATGGTAGCACTAAGTCAATATTTCAGTCAAAGTCGAGTTAAAATTACTTTACTTAAAAAACTTAAAGAGCTACTTTTTAGATTAAATTTAAAATTTATTTTAATTAATTAAATAATTTTAAAAATAATATACTTTCTACCCAAATACATTTTTCATGAAGCTCTTTCAAATTCTTTATTAGAATAAACTCTTCCAAATAACTTTTATCCGAATACATTATTTTATTTTATATATAAAAAGGCGGTGTAAGTTAGGAATAAAATAATAAGTCTAAATAATTTGTATATACATATATTATTTATAAATTTTATCATATATTTCAATCCATTTTCTATTTAAATTTGGTTTATTCATTGACTATTTAAAATTTGTATAACTTTTAATTGAATATCTATTTTTAATTTTGTTTTATTAACTTAAGTGACTGTAGTTATATCGGCTGATGGGATTTCTGTAGATCCGGCCAAGGTTTAAGCCGTGTTGCAATGGAAAAGACCAAAGTCAGCCACTGAGGTCAGGAGTTTTATTGGGTTAGCGGGCTACTACCGTCGTTTTATTGAAGATTTCTCTAGAATTGTAGCTCCTTTGACGCAGCTGATGAGAAAAGACACTCCATTTGCTTGGACCGATTGTTGTGAAGTTAGCTTTCAGGAGTTAAAGCAGAGATTGACTAGTGCTCTAGTATTATCGAAGTATCTCTTTGATCAAAAGGAGCTTAATATGAGACAGAGAAGGTGGATGGAATTCTTGAAGATTATGATTTTGACCTTCTTTATCATCTAGGGAAGGCAAATGTGGTTGCTGATGCCTTAAGCAGAAAATCAGTACATGTTTCTGCATTGATGGTTAAAGAGCTAGAACTGATTGAAGATTTCAGAGATTTAAAGTTGTAAGTAGAAATCGAGCCTGATAGCATTAGATGCAATAGGCTGGAGGTATCTAGTAATTTGATTGAACGCATTAAAGCAGAGCAGCTTATGGATCTTGAGCTTCAAAAAACAGAGGCTTTAATTGGCACTGAGCAAGGAAAAGATTTCAATACTGGGACGGACGGTCTTCTACGGTTAAGAGGTAGAACCTGTGTACCAAATGATGGAGAGCTGAAGAGATTGATATTGGAAGAAGGCCACCGGAGTCGCTTTAGTATGCATCCAAGCATGACTAAAATGTACCAAGACCTTAAGAAATCATTTTGGTGGTCGGGTATGAAAGGTGATGTAGCTCGGTTTGTTTCCTCTTGCCTTACTTGTCAGAAGGCTAAGATAGAGCACCAGAGGCCAGGTGGTATGTTACAACAACCTGATGTTCCTGAGTGGAAATGGGACAACATTGCAATGGATTTCGTAACCCATTTACCACACACTGTCAGAAAACATGATGTCATATGGGTAATAGTTGATAGATTGACCAAGAGTGCCCACTTCTTGGCAATTAATTTGAAGATGTCTATGCAGAAGTTAGCTCAGTTGTACATCAAGGAAATAGTTAGATTGCATGGTGTGCCTTCTAGCATCATATCGGACAGAGACCCCCGCTTCACTTCCCGATTCTGGCAGACTTTACAGAATGAGATGGGCAGTAGACTACAAATAAGTTCTGCTTACCATCCTCAGACTGATGGCCAGTCAGAGCGGACTATTCAGTCATTGGAAGATCTGCTTAGGACGTGTGTACTTGATCATCTGGGAGTTTGGAATGAAGTGTTGGCATTGGTGGAGTTCACCTACAACAACAGTTATCAGGCCAGTATTGGTATGGCACCATTCGAAGCTCTTTATGGGAGGCACTGCAGGACACCTTTATGTTGGTTCCAAGATGGAGAGTCTGTGTTGACTAGGCCAGAGATAGTGCAGCAAACGACTGAGAAGGTGAGAGTGATTCAAGAGAGGATGAGAGCCTCACAGAGTAGGCAGAAATCATATGCTGACAGGAGACGCCGACCTTTGGAGTTTGAGGCCGGTGACCATGTATTTCTTTGTTTGACACCTACTACTAGAGTAGGAAAGGCCATCCGTGCTAAGAAGCTTTCTCCCAGATACCTTGGGCCATATCAGATTTCTAGACGCATCGAACCAGTCGCATATGAGATAGTTATGCCGCCTTAGCTAGCTAATCTCCACCCAGTCTTTCATGTTTCTCAGCTTCGAAAGTATGTTCCCGACCCTTCTCATGTGCTGGAAGCTGACATTGTACAAGTCAAGGAAGATCTCTCTATAGAGGTGCAGCCAGTAAAAGTAGATGAGAGGCTAGCCAAACGACCAGACGGGAAAGATACTAGGCTGATCAAAGTCATATGGGACAACAGAACCGGCGATTCTACCTGGGAGAAGGAGGAAGAAATGAAGAAGGCATATCCTCACTTGTTTTCTGGTAAGTCCTAATTTTCGAGGACGAAAATTTTTGTTGTTAGGGAGAATGTGAAGTCTGAGAAAATATAATATAAAATGGTGCACACGTGGCAGCAGGGCATTGGGCAAAGTTTTAAAAATAAAATTTTTAATAAAACACTTCATTCCAAGTTCAACCCCTTTTTAATTTCCCTGCCACGACAGTTTCCTCCAAAAACAAGCACAGTTCTTCTTATTCTTTCCTTCATTGCCCTACCTCCCATCCACCATAACTCAAAATCTAACCGATCGTTTGTTAATTAAGGAGCTCATAAGCGTTCTTGAGGCTGCAAGCAACATTTCTACCGTTCGAATTTCACTTTCTAGTAACCGGTAAGAAAACCCCTTTCTCGTTTGCCCTAGGGCTGTAATCATGCGATTAAACTTGTTGCATGCAGCCCATTTCGTTTTCTTCCATAATCTAGCCTCTATTTGGTTCTAAAATTCATTCTCCATCATCAATTGATGATTTATAGGTGATTCTAACATTTTGGGAGTGCAAGCGGGTGATTTAGGGTTCCTTCTTGAACTTGGCTGTCCACACTAGAGGTAAGGGGAGCTAGTTCTATTTCTTATTTTTATTATGTGATGTGAATGAATGACAAATTTTGTAGTGGTATGTTGTTGGAAACATGAATTTGATTCTAACAGTATCATACCAATTATTTTTAAAGTTAGTTCCACTTTAATTTAGTTATTGTTTCAGCACTATTTCTACCCTATTTTAATTACTGTATCTGCTGTAAAAATACTGTTGTTTGGTTGTTGTTACTGTTTTAAAAACCTTGCTGTTTCAGTATAAAAAAAAATAATGCTGCAGAAAATTAATTTATGTTGGCTGTCAAGAAGGCTTGTTTCAACATTGTCTTAGTTATTGTTTCAGCACTATTTCTACCCTATTTTAATTATTGTATCTGCTGTAAAAATACTGTTGTTTGGTTGCTGTTACTGTTTTAAAAACCTTGCTATTTCAGTATAAAAAAAATAATGCTGCAGAAAATTAATTTATGTTTGCTGTCAAGAAGGCTTGTTGTTGCTGTATGGGCTGTTTTCTGCATTCTTTGCTGGCTGTTTCAGCACTTAAATCATTGTTGTTTTCTGTACTATTGTGGACTGTTTCAGCGTTGTTTTCTTTTTGTTTTACACTAATAAATTCTGTTGTTTGGTGCTGTTTTGGAACACTATTATTACTGTTTGCTGTTTGTTTTTTTTTATCACAATACTGTATCCAATGCTTGATGTTTGAGTTAAAATTATGCACTAAAATAAAAGGAATTATGAAATGATTAAAAGTCTTGATTGGTGTGAAACTTTGAGAGGAATTATTGATTCAAGAGGTATATCCTGTGATTTAAAGTGGTAGGATTGAATATGAAGTAAGATCTCTAGGTGAGATCATTTAATGTATTGAATGAATGTAAGAGGCTTCCACTATGGGGGTTATCCCTAACACTCTAACGGTCTTTCATTCTCACTTAGAGAGGATTGACGTGTGTGGTGAGAGTAGTGGGAGGTCCTAGGGTAGGCGCTATCACTGGAGGCCTATTCCCTGGTAAAGGACTAGCCTTGTGTGTGGTCGGGTGAAACCCCTCGGCATTGGCTTTGCAAAGTAGTAGAGGCCACCACAAGTGCACAACCCGCCCCAGCTCTACATACATTCTATGTCCAGACGTGTCTAGAAGTCTTAACATGATAGGATGCTTGTTTTGATGAGTTTTATGAAATAAATGCTTATATTTATGATGACTGATATGTTTATGTGTGTATGGATATTCTCGAAAATGCTAGATGGATTTGAAATGAATTGTATGATTGTTTGAGACCTAGCTCACCCTTGCATTTGTATGTGTTGCATGTGTTTGTCTTCCCCCCTTGCGATGATCATCCAATCCTTTGGATGTGAGCAGTAGGCGATGATGTACCTTTGGAGCAAACTTTGGGAGTTGAGGAAGACCCAGCCCCTAGTGCTTAGGATTTCTATTAGCTTCTAGTTTATATGATCTTATTTTGAAAGACTCTTAATACTTATTTATTATGATCCGTATTTTGGACATACTCTTTAGGTCCTCTTGAATCTTCATTCAGTCTTGTATTTTGGAGAACTTTGGAAACTTGTACTAAAGTTTTATTTTGTTTTAATTCCCTCTATATTTTGGATGACTGTATACATATTTAAATATTATTATCTCTATCTCTCAACTGCTTTCACATATTATAATAGTTGAATCCTATTATATTATATGTATATGATATTTTGGGATGTCACATTTTCATAAAGTTTTTGTTACTAATATAAAATGATATTATATTAAATTGAATATGAGAAATGATTATTATTATGAGATCGTTAAATTTTCTAATGTTTATGATATAATTTATAATGATTAAGAAATTGTTCTTAAACAATAAGATTTAATTGCAAAATATAATATTTATTATATATAAAATCTCAAAAATATAATATAAAACTATATAAAAGAGTCATCAAAGATATGATAAGATGGAACAATTATAGACCAAGATATAAAGTATAAACTTTCCAATAATCCAAAATAACCATAGAAGTTAAAAATTTATAATACAACCTAACTACTACAAAACTATATACAGAGCTAATATAAAACTAACTACTTAGTAGTGTCTCCTCCATCCAATGTATGCTCCAAGAAAACCTCATCTCACTCTGCTCACACCCATAGGATGATCATTGCAAAAGAAAGAACACCAACACATACAAAACAAAAGCACACACAATAGAGTAAGCTAGTTTAAATAAAAGAACAAGTATATTATTTACTAACTACATTTCATCCAATCATAACTAGACATTCCCAACACAAAACAAGTGATAACAGTAATTCTTACCATTATCTGTGGTGCAATTTTCTTACCAAATCAACTCTCTTGAAGCTTGAAACATGCTTAATCCTCTCTTTTATCTAACTTTGTGAATAGGTTTAGCATAGGTTACACATAGAAGTTTTCATCACTAATTCCTCAAGTTTTGTAGGAAATTTGTGTGCTTTGGAAGAGCATCGAAATTATCAAGAGTGGGAGCCCAAGAAGAGCTACAAGAGCAAGTAGATCTGCAGAGAAAGAGAAAAAGATGTAGTGCAAAAAAATCAGGCTCGGGCCCCCAGAAGGGGGCTGAGCGCCCTTTCCTTCGCAGATCCAGCTAGAACTTGGCGCTTGGGCGCCCTTTGCTTCGCTGCTTCACCTAAAACTTGGCGCTTGGGCACCCTAGAAGGGGGCTGGGCGCCCTTTGACTCGTTGTTCTTGTTTAATCTTGGCACTCAGGCGCCCCAGAAGAGTGGGGCTGGGCGCGACTTTTGCTGACATGGCACCCTATACCTATTTAAGGCTCCCATGGGACGAGGGTGTCATCTTCTTGGCGGCTGAAGCTCGAAAACACCTTTTTGGACCTGTGGGAGCTGATTTTGGGTAGTGGGAACTCTCATTTCTTCTTCCTTGGGTCTTCACCTCTTCTCAAGCTCTCCATGACTATGGAGAACTAAGTTCTTTTTGTTGGGGAATGATGTAAACTATGAAACTCTATTGTAAATGCAGTTGTTTTGAATGAATTTAATCTTCTTTCATTATTTGCTAGTGTTTATTTCCTTTGCTTAAAGCTTGTTGTGACTTGATCAACCATAGCATGATTCTAGGGTTTGCTTAATGTTGGAAAATGTTGGGTGAACCTTGAACTGGACTAAACACCTAAAGGAAATAATGTCTAGTGATAGAGCTTGGACCTTTAGTTGTCTTAAACCTCTAGTCTTAATGCAGATGAACTTGTTAGGTTGCCAAAGGATTGAGATTTAATGAGTAAGTCTAGGCTCTCTCACCAAGGGATTGGGTTTGAGTAACTTAGTAGGTTGACAAGAGCATTATAATGGAGAAGTAGTTATGTGCATTTGCATAAGAGTGTAATAGGTGAAATCATTCTCCAACATCTCCATACCATATCATCTCTAATCATTTCATTTTTAAGTGTTTTAACCCCAAGAAGTTCAATTTATCACTTATACATTTTGTTTATTTTCATTGCACTGAAACTACATTAAATGGATTCATTCTTTAGTCTAAATTAGTTAGATAATTATGCGACTGTAAAGTGTTAAACGAGTCTCTTGGGATACGATATCTGGTCTTATCGGTTTATTACTTAGAATGATTTGGTACGCTTGCCAAAGAGTTAACAAGTTTTTGGTGCCGTTGTCGGGGACTCGGTGTTAACACTTCACTTTTGTGTGATTTCTAACCCATTTAAGCTTTATTCTTATATTCTTTTTACTGTGCATAATTTTGTTTTTATTATTTTGGGCTAATTTGGTGCTCTAGTACTATTGTCTCTAATGTATGCAGGGCACAATCCGTACTAGGAGGATAACATCCTCTGATCCTCTTCTCTTAGATCTTGAAGTTGAGAAAATATCCTGAAGAAACATTAGTAGAAGAAGAAGAGAGAGCAGGGCTTCTAGAGAAACTTCTCCCACTCCTGTTATTCCTGAGCAATCCATCTTCCCTGCATCTGATCAGGAAGTGGAAGATATGGTTGACAATAGAAATGGTGATGGTGATGGGCAAGCTAGACGCACTTTGGAGGATTATTCTACTTTTTCAAGGCCGTTTCATTCATCTTGTGCAGAGTAATCAGTTCCATGGTCTATCACATGAGAGCCCATTCAGTCACATAACCAATTTCATTGAGATATGTAACACGGTGAAGCTCCAAGACGTACCTGATGAAGCCATAAGGCTTAGCCTGTTTCCATTCTCTCTTGGAGGCAATGCCAAAGCATGGCTCAATTCATTTCCTGAAAATAGCCTCACTAGCTGGGATGATGTGGTAGCCAAATTCTGCAACAAATACTTCCCTCAGTCCAAAGTTAACAAAGGGAAGCAGGAAATCTCATCTTTCCAGCAGGATGTTAGTGAGACGTTGAGTCAAGCTTGGGATAGATTCAAGGGGCTACTGAGGAAGACACCTACTCATGGTTTTGATGAGCCGACTGTCCTGAACATGTTCCTGGGAGGATTGAGATCCCAAACCAAGTTGATGTTGGATGCCTCAGCTGGAGGAAACATTCGTTGGAAGACACCAGAAGAAGCCCATGAGCTAATTGAGAACATGGCTGTAAATGACAATGAATTGCAGAATGAAAGGGGGCAACAAAAAGGTGTCTTTCAACTACAATCACAGGATGCCATTTTGGCTCAAAATAAGATAATGAACCAACAGCTTGACATCCTCATGAACAAAGTCTCTCAGCTGCAAAGGCTCTAAAATGTGTCACACGCCCAACATCAAGGGTGTGGGTTTTGTGGTGAAGAGCATGCAAATGGTCAATGTGTTATGCAGGCCAATACTCAAGAAGATGTAAATTATATGGGTAATCAAAACTAGCAAAGCAACTACAACCAAGGTTGGAGACCACACCCAAGCATGGGCCAAGGACAAGCTGGTCCATCAAATAGACCACCTCAACAACATTACCAACAACACCCTTCTCTATTAGACAGGACTTCTAAGTTGGAGGACATTCTCCAACAATTTATGCAGGTCTCCATATCCAATCACAAGAGCACAAAAGCTTCTATCAGGAACTTAGAGATCCAAATGGGCCAACTGGCCAATAAGCTAGAAGAGAAGTCTGACAAGGATTTTGAAGCCAACACTGAGGTTAATCCAAAGGAAGAATGCAATGTTATCACTACTAGAAGTGGTAAGGTTTTGGCTGAGAGAGAGAGAGATGACAAAGAAAAGGAAGTTGATGAGATGAAAAAAGTGAGTGATGAGAAAGATTATGAGAAAGAGAATGAGGAGAGAAAAGTAGAGGATGAGAGTAAAAAATTGAGAATGCCAGAGGAGAGAAAAAGAAAGAAGAGGGAGGTGAGAAAAGAAAAGAAAAAAAGATTGTGAAAAACCTTCCTTATCCCAAAATCTCCTCTAATAAACAGAAGGAGAAATAATTGGCTTGGTTCAAGCAAATATTCAACCAACTTGAGATCACCATGCCCTTGACCGAAGCACTACAGCAAATCCTTGATTATGCGAAGTACATGAAGCAAATCCTCAACAAGAAAAAGAAGTATTTAGATGAGGAAACAATTGAAGTGCATGGAAATTGTAGTGCCATAATGCAGAAGACTCTCCCTCCAAAATTTAAAGATCCGGGGAGTTTTATCATTCCATGCACCATTGAGAATCATGAGATAGGGAAGACGCTTGTTGACTTAGGGGATAACATCAATATGATGCCCCTATCTATGCTCTAGAAGATTGGTGGTCTGGAAGTCAAGTCTACAAGAATGATTTTGCAAATGGCAGATAGATCCATCAAGCATCCCTATGGTGTGGTAGAAGACGTGGTGGTTGAAATTGATAAACTCCATGGTGTCAAGATAAAGACGTTAAACAAGCGCTTAGTGGGAGGCAACCCAATTTTTTATCCGTTCTCTTGTGTTATTTGGTTATTTTGGTGTGTTTTGATTGTTTGAATTTGGTTTGATGTGTTTTATGTGCAATTTAGTTTTTTTAGAAAGTGTGTTTTTTATTTGAAGTTATGTGATTTTCATCTTAAGTTAGTAGTTGTAACTAGTTGCATTGGTGTAGTATTGAGTGTTGTGTTAAATTATTGTGAATAGGTGTAGCTCAATTGGTTTAGTTGTGTTCTAGTGTGTTTAAGTTTGTGTTGTCTTGATTTGTAAGTTTAGGTATGCCTTATGTGTCAAAAGTAAGTCTTGAGTTGGAGAGTTGGAAAGTCTTGGAAGTGGGCATGTGATTTGTCATTCTTGCACTCAATTTCACTCCTCGTGGATTTGAGCAAGTTTGTTTAGTGAAAATATATGAATCTGGACTGAATTGAGTGTTTAGAAGTGTCAAAAATCAAAAGTCAAAGTTGAATTGGACCAAAATGCAAAGCTGCAGAATGCTGCAGAATTGGCGCCAAAGCCCCCCAGGGGGCGTTCAAGCGTCATCTACTGATCCTGTTTTCTCTAGCGTGTTGCTTTGTCACGCCCAAGCCCCCCCAAAGGGCGCCTGGGCTTGAGTTCTGCACACAGAAATTGCAGTTTTGGGCTTTTGTGCACAAAAATTGTATTTTTAAACCTTTTTGTGTTATTGTACCTTTGGGGGGCTTAATTTTAAACCTTCCCTCTATGTTTATGTAGTTTTGTGATTGTATGTTGAATGATTGAAGGTGTTTTTGTGATGTGTGTTGTAGTTTGATTTTCTTTGAGTGTTTAAGTCTGTTTCATAACTATTTAGTGTGCTTAGTCTATTGTTAGAGTGATTGGTGTATGTTCATGTGTCTTTGTTAGTCTTAATATATTTTAGTTTGTTTTTGGACCTTTATCTTTTGTTGTTGACTATGGGATGCTAATTCTACTTTAAGCTTACTTTGTCAAGGACAACATCTTCCTTAGGACTTTGAAAGTGTCAAAATCATCGATGGCAAACCTTTGAGGCATGTGTGAGCTGAGCACCCTATTACTTCAAGATTTTGCTGCTCGCATAGCATGGCCTGGGGGCCAGGCCCCTACTGATGGGGGAGGTGGAACAATTGCGGAGTATAAGCTACTGGGAGGAGGAAGATGTTACAGATGAAAGTGAAGTTAGTGTTCCATGGGAGTTGCTGGAGCTGCAAAGTGTCCAACTTGATTGGTTTTTCAGTTTTAATTTTAGTTGTTAATTTTAGTTTTTGCTTTTAATTTTGAGCTTGGCTAACTAGATAGTTCTGCTGCAATGGTTTGGTCTCAAGTAATTATGTTTTGGGCTTTGTTTGAATTAAAATCTCTTGTGTTTGCTCTTATTCTTTGTGATTGATTTTGAAAATTTGTTGAGCTGATGTTGGTTGAGCTCTTAAGCATAGATAGTGGTTGCTCACATGTGTTTGGACAGTGATTGATTTTGATTGTGGTCAATATTCTTGGCAATTTGTTTGATAGATTTTGGAATCGTGAGTTGACCTATGAGTTGTTGTGCCTCAGAATTATTGTTGAATGCTATCACGTTGAATCACCATTGACTTTGCCTGAGTTTCTTCTTTTGAACTATTCACTTACTTGTTATAAATGATCAGGGTCATCTTTTCTTCTCCCTCTTCTACATTTTGAGCCAAATAAGCCAATGTCATCCCTTTGAACCCAAAAAGAAAAAGAAATTTCTCATTCCTTGAACCTTGAGCTTGATGTGAAAAATCCTTGAGTTCCTTACCTTGAGTTAAGTAGAGTATTCATTTCTAGTATAGGAGAATGGTTTAAGTTTGGGGTAGTTGGGGAAATCATGCTACAAAGGAGCATTGAGAAAAACAAGAAAAGAAAGAAAACAAAAAGAAGAAAGAAGAACAAGATCAAGAAAAAGAATTCAATGAATGAAAGTTGGAAAATGAGTGGAGAATTGGTTTTAATTGTTTTGAAGCAAAAGAGAGAATTATGTTATCCTGCTTTGATTTGTCTGCTCTCTTAACTCAAGGTGCCTTGTATCCAGAAAAACTAAATTTTCTTCTTAGCCCAACCACAATTCTAGCCTCAAAAAGTCCTTGTGATGATAATGTGCATGTGAATGTGTTTAACTTGGAGTGAAATGAAAGACAAAGTTTATCTGTATGACATTGTGATAGTGGAGCGAAAACAACACACCTCATGATACACCATTGAGCTTGAGTGAAACACTTCTTCTGGTGAGGAAAGGTTCCATGCAATTCAGGAAAACGTTTTGCCATGTTTCTTGATCCCTTATGAAGCCTTTGCATTTGTCTTGTGATCTTTGTTCTGTGAGCACCATAGTTGAAACTTGATGTGTCAAGGCTTCATTATCTCTTGATTGGTCTTTTCACGATGAGCGAACATGATTGATTTACTTGTTTGATTAAAACTGCCTTCTTGAGTTGCTAGGTCGTTGTAAGTGGGTTGTTTTGCTAAGCCAAGTTCCTTTTTTGCTTGAGGACAAACAAAGTTTCAAGTTTGGGGTTGTTGATAACGGTAATTCTTACCATTATCTGTGGTGTAATTTTCTTACCAAATCAACTCTCTTGAAGCTTGAAACATGCTTAATCCTCTCTTTTATCTAACTTTGTGAATAGATTTAGCATAAGTTACACATAGAAGTTTTCATCACTAATTCCTCAAGTTTTGTAGGAAATTATTGTGCTTTGGAAGAACATCGAAACTATCAAGACTAGGAGCCCAAGAAGAGCTACAAGAGCAAGCAGATCTGCAGAGAAAGAGAAAAAGATGCAGTGTAGAAAAATCAGGCTCGGGCCCTTAGAAGGGGGCTGAGGCCCCATTTGCTTCGCTGTTTCACCTAGAACTTGGCGCCAGGGTGCCCCAGAAGGGGGCTGGGCGCCCTTGACTCGCTGTTCTTGTTTAATCTTGGCGTCCGGGCGCCCTAGAAGACGGGGGCTGGGCGCCCGGGCTGAAGCTCGAAAACACCCTTTAGGACCTGTGGGAGCTGATTTTGGGCAGTGGGAACTCTCCTTTCTTCTTACTTGGGTCTTCACCTCTTCCATTTTCTTCCATTGTAAGCTCAAGCTCTCCATGACTATGGAGAACTAAGTTCTTTTTGTTGGGGAATGATGTAAACTATGAAACTTTATTGTAAATGCAGTTGTTTTGAATGAATTTAATCTTCTTTCATTATTTGCTAGTGTTTATTTCCTTTGCTTAAAGCTTGTTGTGACTTGATCAACCATAGCATGATTCTAAGGTTTGCTTAATGTTGGGAAATGTTGGGTGAACCTTGAACTAGACTAAACACCTAAAGGGAATAATGTCTAGTGATAGAGCTTGGACCTTTGGTTGTCTTAAATCTCTAGTCTTAATGCAGATTAACTTGTTAGGTTGTCAAGGGATTGAGATTTAATGAGTAAGTCTAGGCTCTCTCACCAAGGGATTGGGTTTGAGTGACTTAGTAGGTTGACAAGAGTATTATAATGGAGAACTAGTTATGTTCATTTGCATAAGAGTGTAATAGTTGAAAGCATTCTCGAACATCTCCATACCATATCATCTATAATCATTTCATTTTTAAGTGTTTAACCCCAAGAAGTTCAATTTATCACTTATACATTTTGTTTATTGTCATTGCACTGAAACTACATTAAATGGATTCATTCTTTAGTCTAAATTAGTTAGATAATTATGCGACTGTAAAGTGTTAAACAAGTCTCTTGGGATACGATATCTGGTTTTACCGGTTTATTACTTAGAATGATTTGGTACGCTTGCCAAAGAGTTAACAATACGTTATGCATGACACAACATTGGCAGGTTGTGCACTCGTGGTGGCTTTTACTACTTTGCAAAATCATTGCCAATGGGTTTCACCCTACCACACTCACGAGGTTAGTCTGTTCCAGGCCTTGGAGCATACTGTAAGCCTCCAAGACTAAGATATCCTACTACTCCTCACGACATGGATTAATCCTCTCTACATGAGAATAAAAGACCATTGTAGTTTCAGGATAACCCCCAAAACTGAGTTCCTGCTGATGGGTTGTCGCACCCCATGCAAATTTAATGTGCATAAAGAATGCAGTATAGACTAGGAAGTGACTCCTAGGTTGTCTCTCAAGGACCAAATGTGGTTCGAGAATTAGGTCAGACACGTAGTGGAGGGGGTTTTGTGAGAGGTTTGTGAATACGGATGAATTAAATCAAAACACTGACGCAAACAGATAATTAAACACAGATATAAAAGCGGTTTCAAAGACAGAATGGAAACGATTGGTCATTAACTTAATTACAATGCTTCCTATCACAGATCAACAAAATAAAGCAGCGACTCAAACCTCTAATCCAACACAGCTAACCAACTAAGCGAAGGCTAAACATGTTTTCATAAAAGCGAACTAAGCGAACGCGATGTTAACATCAAATCCAATTTACACCATGCAGTTTCATCAACTAAGCGAAGACTCAACACCAACTGGGCAACTAAGCGTACACCCAATTGCAAGTGCAAATACAGATTTCACATTAACCAAGTCAAAGTGACAAACACAATTACAGTCCAGAAATCTCAAGGAAACATTATAATATCGCTAATGACCAACTCAATTAACCTAATCTAACATAAAAACAAAATTAACACACCTGAACAGAACATACAACATAGTGAACAGAAACAGTAAATTTAACGGTCCTAAAACAAGATGTATGAACTAATTGGAATGGAGCATAAATAAATATCTAAACTCATCAATGCACTTAAATTGCAATGTTGAACTAACAAATTAAATGTACATTGGGATAAAGCCTTGAAATTGTAAACAAAATCACCACCGTGCTTAACATGAAGAAAGGAAATGCAATGCTTTTTCTCAATTAAAAGGAAAGAAATGACACCGTCCTACTTCCTCCAAAATCGAAAATGACTGAGCGTTTTCTACTAAAAGGTTGTGACACACTTTATCCAAGCAAAGAACAACGTCTCCTAAAGTTGGATGTGGCAGCCATGCTTTCTCCAATTAAAGAAAAATGGTTGCAGCCTTTCTAAATAATCAAGCACCGTCACACCATTTTTAGCTGCTCTAGGTGAATCAGCGTGTGCACCTCATTATTTGGCTGGACGTGCAACTTGGAATAAAAGAACAACGCTTGGACTAATAAAACTTTAATTCAAAAAGGGGTGTGCACCTTTTGGAACAACCCGTGTGCATATTCCAGCAAAAGAAAATAATGTCATGTGTTTTCTCCAAGATAAATGATGGCAAACCAAATGCACCGCATCTGGACGAAAATAAATAAATGCTCCAAAATAAATAAACCACCACCTATGCAAAAGTGTTGAATCCCAAAATGAAAAGTGAAGAATAAATGCAGCAAATAGAAATTAACGTGGAGCTCTCATTTTCCAAGATGTTACTGTGCACATTCTTCAACAACTAAAAGCTACAAACCAAGAAATGTTTCCTCCTCAGCGCTTGAAAAAATAAGAAATGGAAAAGTAAATGTGCTTCATTTTTCATCCACGCAACAGCGTAAAATTGTTCAAGTATAAGCATATAAAATCAACACTCAAAGCAAAGCTTAAAAATCAGAGAGAGTGTGGTCACAACGTGCTGGACGCAGATCCTCTCAAGGTGGCTGCTGCACCTCCATTCTAATCACTGCCTTCTTCATTCTTTGTGGCGGCTACTACCTTTTTCTCCTCACCGCTTCTCATTTTATATCCAGCCTAGTGTGCCTTCTTGATGCAATAGCCAAATGCATGAAATGCTACTGGCTGTAGGACCGTGGACACCTCTCCAAGCTGGATTATTGAAGCCCGTGTGCTGCAGGAAAAATTCAAGTGTTGCAGCTGTGTGCTTCCTAAAGGCCCAAGTGCGTGTTCTGCTGTGTGCTTCAGCCCGTGATGTGTTGAACGTGGATGCTTGGACGTGCAAAGACTCATGTGAAGGTTGGATGTGCTGCCAATTCTTGGACAAGTTGAATCCAGCGTTGTTGCTTTTTGAAGCACCGTAACAGCCTCTCTAGCCCATCAGCGCTGCTTTGTTTTGAAGCTCCGTGGTGCTTCTTTTTGAAAGTGTTGCACCTAAAAACCAAGCAGGTTGTGCATAGGCCATTGAAAGTTGGACGATGATGTTGTTTTCTCCAAGGTGGACGTGTCACATGGGCTGCAACCTCTGGGCCAGCTGCTGCGTTTTGTGCTCATGGATGTGTTGCTTGGGCCGTGGCAACTTGCTAGATGGATGCTGGACCAGCTCTTCTTAATTGCTTCAGGAGGTGAACCACTTCTTTTTCAGAAGCAAAGAGTGTGACGTCCGCTTGGTTTGAAGTCCGCTTATGGTTTGAAGTCTGCTTGCCAATGTGCTCATGGGCCACACTGCCCTTTTATTCTCACTAAGAAAACTTAACGTGCTGCAGCCTTTCTTGAATTGAAGTATGCTTTTCAAGTGTGGGCCTTGAACTTCTCATTCTCCATCTTCAAAGACGTGGCAACCACTCTTTTAGAAACCCATAAATTCCTTCAAACCGTGACACCATTTCACCTCTATAGCATTTTTTTTCAAGTGTGGGCCGTGGCATCCCATGTGCACCTTTCCAAGTGATGTCTACTTCTCTAAGCCTTTGGGCCCAATTGCAATTTCTTTTCAGCCCAAAATAATTCAACCCATGCTCCATATTTATGCTGTGATGAAATCAGTGTGCAAGGCAAATAAATTGCAAGTGGGTGGTGGTTACACCATATTTAATCTCCAAATGTCCCAAATTGTATTTCTAAAATTTTCCCTGCAATTACTAATGCAAATAATTAGTTCAGATAATTCAAATTAATTGAAATAGGAATTTCTGATCAAATTAAGCACAATTAGCAGAAACGGGAAAATATCGGACATTTAAGCACAATTCCCTGATTAATTATAACACAATAAACTAAGTGAAATCAAGAAAATATTGACTCATCACCTGCATTCATTCTAAATATACTTGAACCTCACCAAGAGGATTCACTTTGAAACACGACTCATGATGTTGATGCTCATATAACTCATACATAAGCATACATCTGACACAATGGAACCAATACATGTCTCAACTAATCATGAACAAAAGAAAGAAAGAGTAATTAAACACTTGGACGAGTCGCTCAACGCATACCTTCCCTGAGCGACTTAAGGGTATTCTCGTACAGCGACCTAGCTTGTTGTGCGTATCCTCAAATAGTGTTACCACACCCCAAACCATTCGCTTAGCGACCCAACTCGCTGAGCGAATAAAACTCCTAGAGATACCAGACCTCAACCCCTCGCTTAGCGCCCCCAACTCGCTATGCGAAAGTCCAGACAGTGGTCCAGACCCCTCCCCCCCAAACATTCGTTGAGCGCACCCATTCGCTATTCGAATAAAATTGACAGTGCTCCCAGACCTCAATCAGTCACTCAGCGCACCATCTTGTGTGAATCATCAAACAGAGAGCTAGTCACCACCACCACTCATTGAGCGATTCGACTCGCTCAGCGAGTCTGCATAATGTGCAACACAAAATATGCATAATTACGCAACCTACACCTAATTTACCAATTCCAACTACTTTTCCTAACTTCCAACCCTTTTAGATTGTGTTTTATACTTAATTATACTTAACCAAGGTTGTCTAAACACCTCTAACCTAAATCTAAACAAGTAGACTCAAGATCTCACTCAAAAACTCATAAAAACTCAACTTAAAGACCCAAATTGAATTCTACCATTTATAGCACAATTTCAAGGAACTTAAGGACTCTAACAAGTCCCAAATGACTTACCAAGACTCTCCAAACTGACCATTTTCACACAGAACTTCAAACTCAAATTTCACCACTCCACTTCCTAAAATTGATTCCTAAAACAAATAAAACTCTTCCTCGTTACCACCAATCTCTACTAACTCAAATTTCTAACATCACCAAGTATTAAACAAATCCAAACTAGTTCAGAAACAGTCCTAACTTCACCAAACTGGTTCAACCACCCTTTTTCCCCATTTCACTACCTTAAACCTCCATTTTAGACTAGACAACCACTAATAAAGATTTCTCTTCTACTATAACAGTCCAATTTTGTACAATTCATTTCAACCACATCAACTAAAACATCACGAACATATATATAAAAACTTTCACACATGACCAACATCCATCAACATACAAAGCATGCATTCCAGCCAATTACTACTAACAAAATCACCAGTTTGCAATTCAAACAGTTTAATTATAATAACTATCAAACTCATACAACATATTTCTCTTTTAAAATAGCTAACTAGTTTCCCTTACATCTTAAAGAAACTGCCCAACTCTAAAAACGTTCCGCCGATTACTTGAACCGCAAGGAATACCTAGACGAACCTACGAAACACCAAATTGCAAACGGATAGAGTCTTTAGAACTCTACATGAATCAAGAATGTGTAAGAGATGCATGATTACACGTGCAACAATAAAATATTCCTCTAAAACAGATTTAAGAACGGAAGGGGAAAAATGAGTCGAAACTTACTTGTTTTATTGAAGAAACTGATCGGATAGAAATGTAGACCTCGTTGTCGTGGTCAATTAGGTATCTCCTGATCATCAAATAGATGACTCGGGAGTTAGAACTCTTAGAGAGAATGTAGAGAACTCTAGAAAAGTGATTTCTAAATAAATGATACGTTTTAAAATAATGAACTCGTTTATAACAAAAATATTTATAATAAAACCATTTAATATTAAAATAATCAAATTTTACTATTTTTATACTACTATCACTTCGAAAAATATCATTTTCACTTCTAAAAGTATCATTTTCTGGAATATTACCTTTAGTGAATTGTGAACGTGAAAATATACTTATTTATACCCATGCATAAACTTTGATTTATTCTCAAGACAAATGAAATTTTAAGTTTAAAAAGGTGCATGAATTATTTATCATTAGTTGATAACAAATATTTCTTAAAATTTATTAAAAATGAACTTGATTTTAAAAAAATATCAAATTAGGAGGGTGATTTTTCATTTAGGTTTCGGTAGAGTTTATATGTTATGAGATACAAAAGTCACATATTTTTCAATATGTTCTTTATGGTTTATTATAAAATTAAGGGTTAAATATGTTTTTAGTCCCTTAAGTATTACTCTATTTTGGTTTAAGTCCCTACTTGAAACATCGATGGTTTTTAGTCGTCATTGTTTTGAAACTCTCATTTTTTATCCTTAAAATTGGACAGTGTTATCTTTTAGTACATGTGGCAAATGACGATGTTTCGTTCAACGCCAACTTTTTTCTTCACTGCCTGCCATGTTGGCTCTTTAAGTTTTAAAATCAAATTAAGTATGTTTAAGTTTTAAAATCAGATTAAGTATTTTAAGTGTGGATTTGGTATAAGCTCACTTCGTCATCTCTTATTATAAGAGGAAAGTTGGGTTCTTCTTCGTGAATCTGGGTTATTCTTTGTGAATGCGGTTGGGGGAGGAGGAGACTACGGCCAAGGACTAGGAATAGTTAATAGAAGCATGGACTAGGAATGGGTATATACCGGATACAGACTCATTGTCCTCAAAGCCAAATCCTTTCCCCCATTCCCAATGATTTCTAAAATCAATCCCTCCATTATCTGGCAATAATAACAACTCATATTCACCCACTACCACAATTGTATTCACACTCACGATGGCCACCAACCCCCTTCATCAATATAGCATTCACAGTGAAACATACTCAAAACCAGAGGACCTATGACTTCCCATCTTTTCTCAACCTGTAATGAGCCAAATCACAAAAAAAAAGGAATCAACCATATAATAGAAGCCATTTTACCCAAACTCGATTCCTCTTATAGAAAACTTAATCCAAATCTGCAAACTGTCCAAGATCATGAGGAGGTGTCAGTGGCGGCTGGCTTCATCAGTGACGGTGAGGGCGCGTCACAGGAACATGGGTTTTTCCCTCTAACGCGGAAAGGGAGAAGAGGACCTTGACGTGACGACCGGCGGTGCTCCGATGGCACTCAGTGTCGCCAGCGACGTTGTAGACTGAATAGAGGTGGTGACGCATGTGCTGCGGAGGCAAACCCCTCCCTGGCTGTCGCGGCCGGCAGTAGTTCCGGTGGCGTTTGGTGTCGTCGGTAAGGCTGTGGACTGAGTAGCGTGTGGTGGCGCGGCGGTCGGTTTTAAGGGAGTGGTGGTCCGGCAAGAGACTGGCGTTTCTGTGGCATGGCTCATGGAGGTTAGGACGGAGTGATTACGTGAGTGGCCGACGGTGTGGTGGCGATCGACGCCGCTGGTGATACTCAAGCCGCAACTCGCGATGGCTGGGATGGTGGTCATTTGTTCAAGGGAAGAATCATGCTCAGGTTGGAGAGAAAACCAGAGGTGTTGCATTGTTGATTTGTTCGAATGAGAGGCTCCTCTCAGGTTTGGGTGAAAAAACCCTAAATTTTGTATTAATGGTGAAGAAGAATTTAGTTTCATGAAGAAGAATCCAGTTTCTCTCTTAAAATATCATTTATAAAAGATAAATCCACACTTAACATTAATCTGATTTTAAAATTTAAAGAGCGAACGTGGCAGGCAGTGAAAAAAAACAGCTGGCATTGAAAGAAACATCGTCGTTTGCCACATGTATTAAAAGATAACGCCGTTCAATTTTAAGAACAAAAAATAAGAGTTTCAAAACAATGAGGACTAAAAACCATCGATGTTTTGAATAGGGACTAAAACCAAAATCAAAAAATACTTTAAGAGACTAAAAACATATTTAACCTAAAATTAAAAAGTCATAAGCTTATTAAATAGGAAAGCCACCAACAAAATTATATTATTTTTAATTAATATATTGTTTTTAATTAATAATAAAGAGATATATTTTTTAGAAAAAGATAAACTGTGCTTGTTACTGTAAATTTCAACGTAGCCAAACATCAATTTCCAACTAGAAATGAAAGTATAAACCCTTGTCCTGTTTTCTGCAAAGGTTTAAGGTTAAGGTTTTGCGAAGCACGTGATTCCTCTAATGGCGTCCATGGTATCTACCAAGGCCAACCAGTTTCGCTACTCTGCGCGTCTTCTCTTCTCACGATTTCTTCACCATGGCAGGCCCTCCATGCTTTCAACTCCTTTCTCTCCTCATCTTCAACTACTGCATCACCCTTACCAGGTTCGGTTTCCTTTCATTCGCTAATCATCCATAAGAAGAAAATAATATTTTTTTGCGCATAAAGTTCATTGCTTTGATTTTATCTCTCATCCTTCTTTTTCCATCTCAACTGGGTCAGTTCAAATTCTCATTGGGTGTCATTTTCCTTTGAAATTTTAGGCTCGGAACCAAGGTTTTGGTAATGGGTCGTTAGGGTTGTGTCAAAGGTTTCTGTCTTCTTCTGCTGTTAATGTCAGTGGAGAAAAATCAGCCACAGATTCAGATCACTCTGCAAAAGATGGTTCTGGCCAAGGGAGTGAGGCTGGAGGTGGAGGAGAACAGGATCAGAAAAGTTATGCTAGGAAACCTGTTCGTGGAGGGGTGTGTATACCTATATACATATATACATATACATACACACACAATTGTTGTTACTGGCAATGTGGTTTTTGTTCCTTGAACATTTTTTTAGTTAATTTGAATGTTATGTGATGGGGGCTGGAGTTGTGAACTGATTTTGTGTTCTTCCTTGCAGCCTATCTCTTGGTTGAGTTTTGTCTTACTGGTTCTCACTGGAGCTGGATTGGTGTTCTACTATGATAGGGAAAAGAAACGGCATATTGAAGGTAGATTACTATGGTGAGTTGTATTTTTTGTGGTATGCATGTGGTGTCTTTGTTAATTGCATATTTATTGTTTGTTTACATTACATATTTTTTACCAGTGTTTCAGTCTATTTACTGTGCAAGATAAATGTTTGATTTTATGTAATTAAAACTCATAATAAATAAATATTTGTAATATGTAAATTGTACTAAAATTTAAATTCATAATAAATAAACATATTTGAATATATAAATCATATTTTAGATTTACATTCAACGATTTAAATTATGCTATAAGATTATCTTTTATGTTCATGAATTCTTTTAACAAAGGTTATTGAAATATAATTTAGAAATAGAGATATAGATAAAATAGAGTAAATCAAAAGCAATAGAGGGCCAATAAACCTAAGTATACAGTTTGATGGTTGAGAAATAAATTTTTTGGTTGATGGCTGGAATAGTGTGTGACTCCAATGAGGGGAGAAAAGAATGTACTGAATGGTCTAACTAAGAGATTGGGGAGATAGATTCCCACTCTTCAATTTGTAAAATTTTAATTTAGAATATAAGAGTATATATGTATTTTTTTAGTTGTTAGAAAAACTGTGGCATTTTTCATTCTGTATTTTTTTATAGAACCTTAGCGGGGTTGAATCTAGTTTGTGGATGAAGCTTGTTACAGGGTTTATAGTACCACATATTTGTTTCTCAGGGGTAGCATGCAAACAAATGAGATCAAATAGCTCCATTTCCTGTTGCATTTCAATATGATTTTTAAGGCACTGTGTATGTTTTGCTATTCTGTTTGTTGATTCAACTTTTGTTTTTGTAGAAATACGTAGTAACACGGAGGCAGTTAAGCAGGGGCCGTCTGTAGGAAAAGCTGCAATTGGGGGCCCATTTCGCCTTATCAACCATCAAGGAAAACATGTAACTGAAAAGGATTTCTTGGGAAAGTGGACTTTGTTATATTTTGGCTTTACTCACTGCCCAGATATCTGTCCGGATGAACTACAGAAGTTAGCTGCTGCTGTTGATAAAATAAGTAAGGTTTTTTAGGTGATTTATCAGTGTATGTCAAGCTGATTTTCATACTTTACAGATCAAAATATGCTCTAATTTTTATTATCACAGTCAATAGATAATTAAAATACCAATCGATATCTGAAATAATGAAATTCATGAGAGGTACATGTCTAGAATGTGGTTGAGTCGTTGAGGTTCAATGGGATAGTGATGAAAATGAAATTTCAAGTGCTTTTTTGCTGTTGGCACATTGATTTAACCTATGGCTGTTAAGAAAGCACATTACAGTTCTTGAATGTTATATCTTTTGTTCTTGTGATAATAATGGTAATAGTATCCATGTTTCTTTTGATTCCCTGCAGAGGAGAAAGGTGGAATTGAAACTGTTCCAGTTTTTATCTCTGTTGATCCTGAGAGGGATACCGTTGAACAAGTGGGTGAATATGTCAAAGGTGCTTGGCGTCTATTTTTGTGGTCTGTTGTGTTTTTCTTTCCTCTGGAAAGAGGCGGATTCTGCAGATAGATGTTAATTACTTAATTTAAGGTTATTGTGTGAATTTATACTTTTCAGAGTTTCATCCAAAGTTAATTGGATTAACTGGTAGCCCGGATGAGATCAAGAATGTTGCCCGTGCATATCGTGTTTATTACATGAAGACAGCAGAGGAAGATTCAGATTATCTTGTTGATCACTCCATAGTTATGTATGTAATATCACCTATGCTTCATATATACTACATTTTGTTTCCCCAATTGATCTTGGTGCCGTATCCTAGCAGTTTGCCTAAGATTTGGAATCTTGATAGTTGAAACTGAAATTTGTGGATGATCTAACCTTGAAATATTTTTATGGCAAGGATGAAATGGGAGTAATGGTTTTGGAGGTTATTGAATATAGTGAAAAATTGTATGGGATTAATCTCTTCTTGTGTAGAAAATACAGATAGGATATTGTATTTATAATTAAGGAAATATAGACTAAACTCAAAATACAAATAAAGAATAATAACAAAGTAACTAAAAATAAAAGATACAAATAAGATATTTATCTAAGATATTTAATATTCTAATATATTTAACACACATTCTCAAGCTAGTACATACAAATCGTATGTACCAAACTTTTTACAAATACAATCAATTTTCAGTCTTTATAAAGACTTAGTAAAAATATTTGCTAATTTGAACATTTTAGTTAACGAACTCAGTCTTGATGTCTCCAAATACAATCTTTTCTCAAATGAAATAATAGTCAATCTCAATGTGTTTGGTCCTCTCATGAAAAATAGGATTAGAACTAATATGAAGAGTAACTTGATTGTCACATATAAGTATCATTTGAGTGACAATCTCCAAATTGTAACTTTCTGAACAATTGCTTTAACTAAACAAACTCACAAGTGGTTGAGGCCATAGCTTTATATTTTGTTTCTGTACTAGATTTTGCCACATCACTTTGTTTCTTGCTTTTCCAGGAGATCAAGTTAGTGTCAATGGAGACACAATATCCGAATGTAGATGTTCTATCAGAAGAAGATCCTGCCCAATCAACATCTAAATAACAAACAACTTTTGTATGGTTATTAAAACCATATAATAACCCTTATTCAGGAGATCCTTTAATGTACTTTAATATACGGATGACTGCATTCCAATGATTTTCACATGAGAAATTAAGAAATTGGTTTATCACACTGACTGCAAAGAAAATGCGAAGACAAGTAACTCTGCAAAGGAAATGCGAAGACAAGTAACTCTAAGATAATTCAATTTTCTAACTTGTCTTCCATACCGCTCAGGATCTGACATAGAGTCTTCTTAATATGGTAGAAGTTTAGTATTAGGATTTATGTGTGTGGCAACAGATTTTGAATTCATCAACCTAGTTTCGTGCTTACTCTTATCTGGTGACTGCCTTTCTGAATATGCTTATGCATTTTTATTGTTATTTGTGCGAATGTGATTGTATATTTAGTTGCTTCATCTGCAGTATTGTATTGCTTTTGTAAAGTATGATTCTTGTTGAATTATGAATACTAATCTAATAATATGATAATTCTTTCCAGATACCTTATGAGTCCTGACATGGAATTTGTAAAGTTTTTTGGCAAGAACAATGATGTTGACTCACTTACTGATGGAGTGATTAAAGAGGTAAAGCAGTATAAGAAGTAAGCTGCACAGCCTTGCTATGGTTCCCTTATTTCTTTCACATGTGGAAACAAAATTACCAATGAATTTTGGCCTCTGTGGTAGTTGTTAACTACACCAGCATGTCTAAATGCACTTCTCAAGTCTAGCTTCTCTCGAAGTGATTCTGGAGATTTTACAGTTCCAAAAAGCATCTAAATTGGTGTCATTTATTCAATGTTTTGTATTGTTTTTGGAGATATGTTGTTATTTATGTGCATTTTGAGATGCAAGGGCCATGTTCAACATATCTGATGCGGGATCTTATAATAAGAAAAACCATGGTTAATAGACAATTTCATGATGAGATGTTAAATTACAAGTCATTATTGGTGAGATATCACTTATAAAATGAAATTATGTGGTTCCCATTTTGTCATTAATAACAACATATTTCTATTAAATATTTACATTATTTGTTAAAAGAACTCATACACTTTCACTTGTCTTGGTCTTTATTTTGCAAACTATTCATACATTGAGTTGTGTACTAAAAAACATAGTAACAAAGTGGAAATATTGGTCTAATTTATTTGGAATGTGAGTTTGAGGAGGCTATTTGTTACACCCATGTGAGATCTGCAGGCTGATACTGTTATGAGGTCACATATGATGTATTGGTCACATGGTTGGGAGCCAGCATGAAGTTCAAAGCTTTTAAGATTTGATAGTTGCTAAAAGGTTATAAAAGGTTCATCAAATTTTCAACAAGAGAAATAGGAAGAAGAAAGTAGTCACATTATAATGTATCAATTAGAGTAGTGAAGAAGATAAGAAAATTTCTGCAATAACTATATTGTTGACATTTAAGAAAACTTTTAAGAATAATATTTTTTTTTAAAATCTAAATGTTTTCTTCAATAAATCCAAAAATATAATAAAATCAATATTCAGGAATCCTCTCTAATTTTTTTGTATCAAACTATATTTATTTTCTATTCACTAGTAAAAACTGAGACTTTGAGATCGATCTCAGAATATTACTTTTTCTGTTTCCATCCTGGAAATTTGAGATGATTTTTGTGTAGGTTGTTTTTAATATTAAATAAAATTGAAATGATAACTTTTAATACTTTTGAAGATTACATTAATATATATTTTTTAATTCAAAAAGTTACACATAAATTAACTATTTTTAATATGGATGAAGTGGCAATGATTAATTATTACTAACATTTAATTTGAATTCATGAGCATTCTGAAAACAATACAATTGTTGAGTAATAATAATAATTATTAATTATTTTAATATTATGCTAAAATGAAAATAATAAAAATATTTAAAAAATGAAAACTACTTTAAAATGTTGATTTAAATTAGGAAATTATAAAATTTAGAATGATTTTTAAGTTAAATCACATTTGATAATAGTTTTATTATGAAATTTAAAATATTGTTGAAAACTATTGTATATTGAAATTATAAAGTAGAAAATGTTGATTTAAATGATTTTTTAATATTAATATTCGGTATTAGTATTTTAAATATATGTTGATAAAAAGTTAAAGGAAATTAAATCATTAATTTTACTATTATACTTATTAGGCTTAATACTATTTTTTATTCTTATTTTCGTCAATTTTGTTTAATATAAAACTCAACTTTTTTTTAATTTGAATGTAGTGTCAATTTTCATATTTTATATTCAATTTGATTTTTTTTATGATGTCATCTAAATCATTAACGAATTTGAGCCTTCGTTCCCCCACAATCATATCTTCGTTGTCTCCACTTCCTTATTATCTTCTTCTTCTTCCTTATCTATTTGTGTAAAATATCATAGGAATTGCTTGAAGGTGAAATTGCAACGTGGAATCAAGTTGTTTGGCACTGTACCATCATGTTTTTCAAGTCTAAATGAAAGCTTTATGAATCTATCTTCCTCGATCGTAAACCACATATCCAAATCACTCATAAGATTAGGGTTTTTGTGATGGCGGTGTCATAGTTTGTGCTTACGATTTCCAATCCTTTATTTCAATTTGGGTGATGCGATTTAAGGTTTTGATAGTGCAATATTGCTATTAGGATTTGTTGGTTTGTTCCTCTTTCTCACGGTGGCTGATCTTCGTTGTTCGCGGTGGACTTGCAGGTTCGTGGTCTCATTGTAGATCTGTGGTGTGCATTGTGCATTGGATTTGCATTTCGATTTAGATGCTCACAATTTCAAAAAATAGTGACGTGGTTGATGTCGTGAAGGGAGCATGCATATGTGGTTGATGGTTGTCGTGGTTCATGGTGGCTCGTGATTTAGGGCTTTCGTGGAGGAATGATGTTTCAATGGATTCAACTGGGTGACACGACTAACAATGGTGTCATGGTGGCTGACGACGTTGAGGAGGTCATGGTGGCTGCCTAGGGTTTCTAGGTGTGTTGGGAAAAACTTAGATGACGTGGCAACCACGTCAAAAAAAATGAAACAGATCATTACACTGTCCATGTATACAATTTGTCATTAATTTAGATTATGTATAAAAAATGACCAGATCTCACGTTAAACAAAATTGACGAAAATAGAAACTAAAAGTGGTATTAAACCTATTTATTATTAACAACTTTAATGTTTTATATGAAATATTGAAAGAGTAAATTTGTAATTATCATTATAAAAAGAATGTAATAATGCATTGGTATTAATAAATTAAAATTTTGGTGAAGATTGTAAAGATGAGAAGTTTTTTTATGTATAAGTTAATAACCTTAATTATTTTTGTATGTAGTATTAATCTCATTTACTTTAATATTGTCATCTAGAGATACATATTCTTTCTTCTTTCTTGTAACTTTTTATTGCATTCTTTTATTTTAGTATGGATTTTTGTAATATGAATCATTTCTTAATGGTGAGTAGCTGTGATGATCGACATTTGAAAATTACACCTTCATTAGGAGATTTGGTTAACTCGTCATCATAGTTAACAATGAGATGAAAGTATATACCCATAATTTGGACGAATGAATTTTAGAGGAGATATGAGTGCATTTATAATTATGGTTATGACATCATGTCATACATTATATAACAAGACAAATGTATTAAAATTCTTTTCAATATATTTTAAAACATCAAAATTAATATTCATAAGTATATTTTAAAGAGAGTAGAGAAACAATACATAAAAATCTAGCATAGACTTACAAAACTCTTATTATTTGATGTGTAAATTCTATATTATTTCATAGTTTATGTATTTGATCTCATTTATGTTTTTCTTAATCCTAATTTCAATTATTAATAATAATCACTTTATTCTTATTAAAAGTAACTTCTAATATTTTTTTAATTTATATATGATTTTTTAGAGTGCAAAAAATACAATAAATAAAATATTTTATAGTATTAAAATTATTATTACATTTCAAATTTATTAAATAAAAAAAAAACTGGTCAGAAATTGTCTTAGAGGAGGCCATTTCTAGGAGAGAAGAAAAATAAAAGGTCAATTCATCCAGTTTAAATAAAGTTGGGGTCTACTTGAACATATTTATCATTTGATTAAAGAAAAAAAAAATCCAATTTTTGAGCCACCATTTAAGTATTATAAAAACTGAACTATTTTAAATCATTTTTTAAAATTTAAAGAACTGAATTATTGTTCAAAATATTAAATGAACATAAAAAATAAAATATTGAAAGTAGGATTTCATCTAAAAATTGAGTATATTAAATAAAAGTATTATTAGATATTTAAACTTAACTTTTAAATGTATTAATATTAATATATTAATATATCCCTCTAATTAAGAAAGAGTTGGAAGAATTTATGTCTTGAAATTTATTATAAAAGATAACCTGAATTTGCAACAAGAATCGGGTCAAGTAGAACCCGGTTTGAATCAGCAGTGAGTGAGTGAGTGACAAATTGAGTTTGTTTATTACAACTAGTTTATCACCACCACTACTAATAGTATCGATAGCACATGTCTTTTTCTATATCTGAAGCATCTTAAAGCTCTGAATCTTCAATGGCTTCTCTACTAAACATGGTTTCGGTTCCACCAAGAATATCGCAACCCTCATTCTCCAGAACTCCTTCACTTCAAGCTCGACCCATTTTGCCACCTTTTTCTCTTTCATTTTCCAGTGGGTGACTCACAATACCTCTTTTTGGTTGTTCTTTCAGTCAGCGCTTGTGTATTCTGTATACCCTTTTGGGCCTTCTTTTGTTTCCCCACCTCCAATGTGCTAACCAATCATGCTCCCAATAGTTTCTCATTAACCAACATGGCAAAAGTTGCAGTTTTTATGTTATTTCACTGTGGCTTGTTTCAATGGATTTGAAAATTTTGGTGTTTTTTGGACATTTCAGGGAGGAGATTATCTATTAGGGCAACAGAAACCGATACTAATGAAGGTGTTTCTGGGTTTTATAGTTTCATGGTGCTGTTCATTTCATTTCCAATTAATCTTGTTTTCCTCACAGAAAGTTTTGTTTTGTTTTTTTATCCCAATTTGTGGGGTGTTTGATTTGACCAGTTGAATCTCAGGCGCCCAATACAGCACCATCTAAAGATGGTTCAAGCCTCAATCAGCTTCTTGGTATTAAAGGAGCTGCCCAAGAAACAGTGAGTCTACCGAAACAGTTTTTGCAATTGCAATTCACTTTTCACTATCTGATGTAGATCTCTTAATTGAGTAACTGCTCTTATTGAATCAATATATCTTAATAGAATTCCAACCACTTGATTCCTTGAGCAGGAATTTCGCTTGTGTGTGTTTATGGCTGTTCGTGGCAGCTCAAAAGCCATATATATATATATATATATATATATATATATATATATATACCCAAATAAGTGATTTGTTGATTGCAATTATAGAATCAATCTGTATAAGGAAAATTGCAACAACTTTATTATCACTTGATAGCTTGCAGTTGAAGTTATGATTATATTGCTATATTTGATACTAAGGAAAGTTACAAACAAATGTGGATAATGCAGCTGCAATTTCAGTCGTAGAGACCCCAAAACCCTATTGCCTAAAACCTTTCCACTTTGAGGTGGAATTTTTCTTCACAAGTCAACTAAACCACTGGATTTCTAGTTGGTTTGAATCCTTTGATGGAAGTATTATATATCTGTCTGAATCTGTCAAAACCTAATTACAGTTTGCACTCACTACATACTGTGCTGATCAACTAACCTATTTTTCTTAGTTGAAATTTGATACTCTGTTGGGTTTTCTTATTAGCTTACCTTGGAATAGAATTTGCTTGGGTAAGTTAATAGATTTTGATAATGACATATTTAACAATAATTAACTACTTAATACTCTCTCCTGTCTTTTATATATGAATCGCACAGTGAATCAGTGGAGAACAATTAAAGTAGATAAGTTAATTAATTTTAATTAATATTATCAGAAACTTAAATTTTATTTCAAATATACACAGAATTAAATTATTAAATTAGTGATAATCTTTAGTTACATTACAAAAAAACTCAAGTGCAGTTTTCTTTCTACAAATGATTGTACTTAAAATATCTAAGATTGAACCTACTCAAGGACTTACAAAAAAGGTGTCATCTTGTGCAACTAAAATGGAAAACAAAGCATCCTTGGTAAAATTAAACTGATATTAATCTGAACTAAATTTCTGATTGAACCATCATATAGTAAATTGTCCTTATATTTTAATTTGCAAAGTCCTCCAAATCAGCAAATTGCACTGGTGCTCTGTGCATTAATCTGAATGCTTTAAGAATCCACCAATGTCCATTACTCTATTTTTGTTTTTACACACATTATTGAAAGATTATTTTAATATTTAATATCTTGGCACATGGTAAGGTTCGATTTGGTTCTGAATTACTGGCAATTGCATCTTCAAGTTATCTGCATAGCAAAATAATTTTCTAATAACCTTTTTTGAAAAATATTAACCTTTTGTAATTGGGTTGTGTATTATATTGTGCAGAATAAATGGAAGATCCGTCTTCAACTTACAAAGCCTGTCACTTGGCCCCCATTAGTTTGGGGTGTAGTTTGTGGTGCTGCTGCCTCTGGTATTAAATGCTAGTAATTGGCATAATATTAAAAGTTACATGCATGATCACCAAAGAGTTTGGTCCTGCATATTAGTCTGATAATTGTTCACTCATGTTCAAAGTTCTATATTTAATGCTCTTCTTTCATGGTATAGATTTGCATACTTGATTTGAAACAACTTGTTGAAGTTCTCAGTCTACTGTGATCTCTGGCAGGAAACTTCCATTGGAATTTTGAGGATGTCGCTAAATCAATTGTGTGCATGATGATGTCTGGCCCATTCTTGACAGGATATACACAGGTAATGTATTTTTATTGATGTAAAGTTTTTCCAGCTGCTATTGGATAGAAATATCACTATCAAACTGACATAACTGAATCTGAATTGTTGGGCTGTTAATTCTTAGACTCTGAATGATTGGTACGACCGAGAAATTGATGCAATAAATGAACCTTACAGACCAATTCCTTCTGGGGCGATATCTGAGAATGAGGTATTTGTGAATCTGAGACTGAGATGTCTTTTCCAGTTCCCATGTATTCACCTTTTGCTCAAAATCCTGCAGGTAATCACTCAAATATGGGTGTTGCTGCTTGGAGGTATTTCTCTGGCTGGTATATTGGACATATGGGTGGGTACAATACGCCATGATCTCATTATCCATCACTTCTGACTTTTTTCTGTAATTATCAGAAGCTTGATTGATGAAACTATTCTCCTTTACAGGCAGGGCATGATTTCCCTATAGTATTTTACCTTGCAGTGGGTGGAGCCTTACTTTCTTATATATATTCTGCCCCTCCTTTAAAGGTATGTTTCAAAGAATCTCCTGATTTTGTCTTCCCATTTTCTATTCCTTTTGCCGATGATGATATTTGACCAAGTTCTACATTTGTTGACAGTTAAAACAAAATGGATGGATTGGAAACTTTGCTCTTGGAGCAAGTTACATTAGCTTGCCGTGGTGGGTACCTTCTACTTTGATAAACTCTGATTCATTGTTGTAGATTTAAACTCTTACCCTGGTTGTGCACATGTCGGTTTTGGTTTGTTTTTTATTTATCTACCTAGAGATAAATGAATTACTGAACAAGAATGGTGCTTAGCTTTTTATATGTGAGAGGCATATGAGAGACCAATGAATTTTTACATAATGTTTTATATAATATAATAAAATTCAAGTTTTGATATATTCTTGGTCCTTGTAATTTTTTATTTTTTGTCTTTGTTATTTTATTTTAATCCCTATAAAGTATTCATGTTTGTCTTTGTCCTCATCTTATCTAGAACATTTGCTTTTAGTTCCTATCTAATATTTCTCAAAGGGACTAATTTAAAAGAAAAAAAAAATAATAAGGATTCAAAAAATGAAATAAATATTTTACATAGACTAAAATAAAATAGCAAAGACTGAAATATAAACAGAAATTTTACAGAGATCAAATGTAAAATAATCTATTATGAGGCATAATGCCCACATTTCATCAATATATAATTATGATTTGGTGGGATCTTGTGAGGAAAAGCCAGGAAGATCTACCATCAATGAATAGTAAGTAAACTATATAAAAGATTAAGTTCAACCCAATATATTTTTCAATAAATTTTTGGGTTTTTCTTATATTGTTTATCTTGGTCATTCCTACAACTCAAACTCGTTTGGAATCCTCTTTTTATCAGTTGTGAAATCCTCTTATCATGTTTGGTTGTCTGATTTACTATTAAAAGTTCCATTTTCTGGACTTGCATGGTATCTCAAAATCTAAATCGATTTATTACTGACAGGTGGGCTGGTCAGGCTTTGTTTGGGACTCTTACACCAGATATAATTGTTCTCACACTCCTTTACAGCATAGCAGGAGTAAGTAGAATATGCTGCATGGCATTTTGTTGGATATGATAATCTGTGAAATGATAGCGTAGACTGTTCATTAACACTGCATCACATTGCAGCTGGGAATTGCTATTGTTAATGACTTCAAAAGTATTGAAGGGGATAGAGCTCTAGGGCTTCAGGTCTACTCTATTATCCTCTGCCATTCAATAACAGTATTCTGAACTTCTTCATGTTTAAGAAATTCTATTCATGCACCGTCATTGAGTAGCTTCATCTGACTTTTCTATTGGCTACCTTGTTTGAGTAGTCTCTTCCAGTTGCTTTTGGTGCTGAAACTGCAAAATGGATATGTGTTGGCGCTATTGACATTACACAATTATCCGTAGCTGGTAAATTTTGATCCCTTTAATATAGACAAACTCTAGATTTTGTGATGTATTTTTATTGTGTTGCAAGGCCCATAGTTGGCTATTTCCTTATCGATGACTGTTGTTTGACAATTGCTTTATTCTTTTTTGTCTAAACCAGAGTTGTACTTGGCTATAAGTATAACCACATTTTCATGTCATAGTCACATTTTTTTTGGTGAATTTCTCTCCAAACCAAGTCTTAAAAAACACTAGTATGGAAATGAAAAATGGCTTCTGGTGTATTGAAGTAGCATTGTTTGATATGCGGACCAGCTTTTTAGGAGGGTTGAGAATTTTGGTTTTTCTTTTCTTTTATGTATTTTATGAAGAAAAGGCTGGGGAAAGCCGAGGTTCTTATTGAGTAAAATGCTTTCAAAATATAACGTTGTTATTCAACAAGTGAAATATTCTTCAATCGTTGTAAAAGTAAAACAGATGGTTCTTTAATATCATGCACTTTTTTATCATTCCTATAGACAATGCATTTACTCTTTTCGGTTCTAATAATATGTAAGATGTAAGTTAAAGTATCATGTTTCAGATGATTCTTGGATTCTGGTAAAGCAGTATTTTTTCATTAGTAATCAGTACTTAGTTTTGTAACAAGGAATGCAAAAGGATTACATTATAATGCAAAGGATTTTATTCACATTTACGGTTGCAGGATATTTACTTGGGGCTGATAAACCGCTTTATGCGTTGGCTTTGCTTGGTTTAATTATTCCACAAGTCATATTTCAGGTAAAGCACGCTATTACAAGTTCAAATATTAATAACAATCATGTGACTGCTACATGCTAAAACTGTTCTTATCATCTTGTGCCTTGCAGTTCAAGTACTTCCTCAAGGACCCTGTGAAATATGATGTTAAATATCAGGTACATAATGAATGCTTAACTATAGTTTACAAGCATTACAAAATGGACGACATTCATAGTCATTGGAAATGATATATCAGGAATTATTTCAACTTTATCTAACATTCTTTTTCTTTTATTTTCAGGCTAGTGCACAGCCATTTTTGGTGCTTGGTCTGTTGGTTACTGCTCTAGCAACTAGCCACTGATCTTCATGCGCAAAAAAAGCTACCAAAGGGGCATTAATTCACATATAATAAAGAAGGGACTCACCGATTAGAAGGATATAAGAGTGGGATACCTGCATTCGAGATATGTGCCATAGCTTTTGCTTTCCCCTCATCCTTCTTGCTCTCTCCTCTCTCCTCTTATTCCCTCGTTCAATTTTTGATTATTTTCTCTTTAGGAAGCTTAAAAGGACTATGAATTGTACAAAGTGTAGACACATTCCCTTGAACCACGGACCCTTTCTACCTATCTTTGATTTGAGATAAAATTTAAAGCTATTTTCGTTATTCTCTCCTTGTTAATCCTTTTATTGTATACTTATTCATACAATTATAGACACCACAAAACAAGGTTAAACTTTCATAAGGCCACTCTGAAAACTGATGAAAGTAGACAACACGACACCATTCAACATTAAGTAAAAGAGACTCAACTGAGAGTTTGACACTTCCTTCAACATCACTACAATAAACATACCCCATTTTTTATTAAGACTGCCTATGCTTTCGTAAAGCTGGCTGAAAACTTAGCATTGCTTCCAAACAGAAGCATCAAAACATATTCTTTTTAGTACTAGTCTGTAGTGTCCTACAGATATTCGCTGCTACATTATAACCCATATACTAAACAACTAGAACAAAACACTACTTCCTCACACATTCTTAGTTTTTCTTAAACTTGGACTCATCGATTTCTATGCCTTCCTCTTCAGCACGTTCTGCACCAGACTTGTCCATGGTGCTGAGCCCTCCTTTGCGTCCCATTTCTTTGTACCCTTCTGTCCCCATCTGCTCCTTTCTTGTCTGCCCTCCTTTGGTTCCCATCTCATGATATCCCTCTGACCCCAGCTGTTGCTTCCTCGTCTGCCCTCCACGGCTCCTTCCTACACACACATTCACATAATACAAAGTCATCTTAAATATATGTCTTTGTTTCAATGAAAAAAATTGACAATTAACACTTGTTCATGATATATATATATATATATAGATAGAGAGAGAGAGAGAGAGAGGGTGCATGCATGCGCATGCCTTCAGCAAGATGTTCTTGAGCCTCAAGACTCTTCCCTCCAGTTCCACCAGGAACCACAGTTTCGCCTTGCTTTGCCCTCTCATCAAGTTCTTCACGGTTTGCTTGTTTTGATGCCATGTCGATTGCTTCAACTTAGATTTTTCACACCACAGAGAAAGACTTCAAGATTGTTCACATACCTGAGATAGAAAGGTTCATCTTTTTATAGTGTGTAAAAAGTATGCATGCAAAGGAGTAAATTAATGCAGAGTGATCAGTATAGCAGTGAAAGATAAGCCTAGATTATTGTTACCCTGTTATGGAAATGTAGGTGTTGGCATGCATGCACACGTGGCTTTATGTGAAAGATGGCACGTACTTATAAGGTGACACGTAAAAATGGCATATCATGACACATACGATTCTTTGCCTTTAAACTAAATTGAGAAATAATTTGTTATATAGATATAATTTGTAAAACAGATAGATTTGTTATGTGAATTAGGACAAAGCAAAAAGTGTACTTGTACTTTTAATAATAATAATAATTATTATTATTGAAATTTATGGATAAAAAAAGATAGATTAAATAGTTGGATTGAAATGGAAACGGATCCACCAATTATTTCAATTATGCTCATTCGGTGGGCATAAATTGAGTTTTAAGAAGCGTCAAGGAAAAGATATTCAACAACATTTAGTTTTAACACAATAAATTAGATAAAAAAAATATAATGATATACGGAGTTATATAGTGAAAATATTAGTCTTATTGAAAGATATACATCAACAATGTGAAGAATACATCTTCATAATACTATTTGACAATGTGACAAAGCTTGAAAACTATTTTATCTCATGATCATTGAACTTGAATGTTCTTCTATAATGAAAAAAGTAGAGCATCAAAGTCCAAATTACACAACAATTGCTGATATTATGTCTGATATTAAAATGTGTTGGATTCCTACTAATGATTAAAAAAATAGATTCATGACATTATAACCTTTTTTATGTTTGTCACATACAATAATGAAAAACCCTGTCCACTTTGAAAATACAGTGATAACATTTAAAATGGTTGAATGTACAATAAGTGGGTGTAATGTTCATTTATTCAATGATTGTGTAAAAAATTTTGTGCAACAGAATTCAAATTTATTTTCTTTGGGAGAGGGTATGGAGTAAGTCATGCTATTACTTATTTCACTTAACTATTCTACGAGTTTAATTTGATAATCTGAAAGTGAGTTGAGGGAAACAAGAACTTTTGAGTATTTGTGTTCCAGAGAGGACAGTGATTGCAATAAGAAAGGAGTAGTACTGTGTTCATTCATCAAGATCCACAATTACGGTTATTTTTTGTTTGGTTATAGTTAGTTTCGTAGGTTGGAAGTTAGTCTTCTTAGTTTACAAACCCTACGTAGGTAATGATTGTTGTTTGGGTTCTTCGTAAGTTTTTAGGGTTGAATTTTGTGTTGAGGTATAGCCATTAAAAGGGTTTGCATATATCAAACATCAAAGGGTGGTGTTACTTCCTGCACCCTATCCATTTACTTCCTGCACCCATCAAAACTTTCGGAAAAAATATTCCGAAGGTGAGTATCTCGAAAAGTGAGTGTCTTCTCGAAAAAATCCTTCAAAAAGTGATTTAATGCATTTTGAAAAATAAAATCCGGAATGATGATGGGATAAAAAAACATTATAAATTTGATAGGTGTAGGAAGTAATAGAAAGATCAAAACCTTCAACATAAATATTTGATGGGGTGTAGGAAGTAATAGAAAAAAATTGAAACTGCTTCAATGGACCTGAAAATAAATATCAACTCGAAATTAAAATGATCATAACATGTATATTCAAACAAAAACGGGAAGAGGGTTACTCCTACACCACCATATTTTTTGAAAATTCTAAAATTAATCTTTATATTTTAAAAAATCCCACATCCTCACTTCTTTTCTTCAACTACCAAGACATCTATTAAAGAAATTTTTATTCAACCGACATGCCACATCCGTTAATATGTGTCCGCATCCTTTTAAACGTTATGTTTTTTTTTTATTAATTTATTATATTAATAATAATTATTTAATTAAATAAAATAAAATTAATTTTCGTAATATATTATAAAAAAAATAATCTATAAATAAAATATTTAAATAAACTAAATTAAAAAAAAAATAAACGCACATCCATTAATTATAATTAGTTAAAAAATATTATAATTTAATTAAATTAATAATAATTATTTAATTAAATAAAATAAAATAAATTTACGGAATACATTATAAAAAAATAATCTATAAATTAATTAAAATATAATATTTAAATAAACTAGAAAAAAGAAAGCAAAAAAAAACTTAAACAGATTGATTATAATTAATTAAAAAATTTATAATTTAATTAAATTAATAATAATAATTTAATTAAATAAAATAAATTAATTTATTACATAATTATATATAAATTAATTTTATTTTATTTAATAAAATAATTATTATTAATTTAATTTATGTATTATTATTTAATTTATTATTTAAATATTTTTTATATAATTACGGATTGTAACGGTTGTCATTAAGGTTTTTTTTTTAGTTTTTAGTTTTTTAATTTATTATATTTTAAATTAATATATAAATATTATTTAATTTATTTTTATATTTTAAATTAATTTATAAAATATTTAATTTTTTTTGTTTTTTATAATATATTATGTAAATAAAAACATTATTAAAATAAAAATAATAAACTAAAATATAAAAAAAAAATTAAAATATGTATACGGATGTCAATATCTATTGAAAATGAAATGGATGTTGATATCCATTTTATAACAAGAATAAATTGAGTATGGAGTTCTACAGACAATGGAGGGAGCATAAAAAGTTTTCAAAACCTGACATTTTATTCCAAAGGCAATAGTCATACTTAAGAGCCAATTACTAGTACTAGCTAGATTAATAGAACTAATGTACATCAAAATATAATTTTTAGGGACCTTCTCAGCAATTTTTTTCCTTTCAAAAACCTATTTGTCTTCCTTTATTTGTTTCAAATATTAAAATAAATGTATTTACTCCATCCCACTACCAAGTCATTTGATATTTCCTTAATAAGTGGCTTTTTATGCTTAAGATTTCCTTGCATTTGAAAAAAAGGTATGGTATACACTGAAATAAAATTAATTGATAAAGAATTAAATCACTTTTAAATTATACGAAAGTTTATTGATACGATTACTTAATAAAGAAAAATGATTCATTAATGAAATTAAATTAATAGTTCAAGTATGAGTTGAAAGTTTTAACTTAAATAAAAGTAAGAAAATTAGGTGGTATATAAAAAAACAATACCTACAAACATAATGTTTTAAGGTTTTATGTTGAAAGTGACACGAGATTATATGAAACTCATACTTCAAAAGTGGTTAATCTCCCCAGCCTATTCTAGTAAAAAAATAAAAAATTAAAAGTTAAATATTTGAGAAAGACTTATTATAACTTTTTTTTTGTTTGGGGAACTTTAATCCTCCAAAACATAAATGCTTATAACTAAGGATGGACAAAATAAAACTCAAGTATATTGCACTATTAAAATTGTACTGAACTAAAAACTAATATGTTTAAACTAAATTGTAAAATGGTTCAGACAAAATGAATTGAATTGTTTTTTGTTTTATCAAACTGAAACTGAACTGTACTAAATTGTACTAAATTACAATATAAACTGAAGTATTTTTTATTTATAATACCTAATAGTATATCTCCTTTTATTTATTTTTTAAACATCCTTTCAATAATCTCACTCTTGTTCTTCATTTCCTATCATCCAAAAATACAATAACAACATTTCTTTTAAATTGTTCTTTCAATTCCTTCGCCCTAAATTTAACCATTAGACGGGTTTATTTAAAAAGTTTAAAAAAGAAGTTAAGTAAAAAATAAATAAATAATAATATCTCGATTAAATTACATTATTTTTTACATCTATAACGTAAATGGAATTAAATTAAGTCGATTCACAGGCTTAGAAACAAACTGACTTTATGAAATAATAATTATATTTTAAAAATTAAAAAAAATTTATTAAAACATATATCATGATTTATGTATCAAATTATTATAATTCAAATAAAAACTAATTTTATTAACATAATTTAGATTTTAAAGATATATATTTTAATTTTTAATTTTTTTAAATGGTTAATATAATCTATTAACTTTGAATTCAAAAAAAAAAAATAAGGTGGAGTGAACGCATATTTGTTAGATGAATTTAACATGAACAGGAGAATTTCTTAGAAAGATCTAATCAATTAATGACTTTCCATTGTTTTCTTTTTCCTTCTCTCTACTACTACTCTCTACTACTACTGTGGTGGTCTATATAATACGTTTAAAAGGTTTAATACTTTAGAATGAAGTACTAAACGGAGCGGAATGCTTCCTTCATGTACCTCCATTTTTTTTTTTACATATATAAAAATAAAAGTTCTTTTCTTTTTTTAATTTTGTTATATTTGGTTCTCTCAAAATTTTATATTCTTATAAATGAAATTTTATTATTCAAAAATATTTTAAAAATTATATATATTTTTAGTTTTCAAACTTAAACATAAAATTAACATTAGTTCATATCTCAAATTCTGATATAATTATTATTTAAATTTTAAATATAAATAAATATAATTCTCATATAATCTTTTGACAAATTTCCATCTACAACTATGGCTCCACCTATAAATACCTCTTACCACATTCAGAGAAAGAAAGAAGAAAGATATGTCTTCATCGAGGTTAGTATAATTATCATCATATCATTGTTTACCCTGTTTGAAGATGCTTCTAATCACTAATCATCATAACATTATCTCTGTTTTCAGTGTTGAATTGCAGAAAATATAAAGCTTGCAGAACTGCATTTCTTGATTCTCTTACATTCGAATAACCCTTTTGTGTTTTCTCAATGAATGTTGTTAGGAATCTATTCAAAGAGTTGTCGGAGAACCTTAACAAGTTCTCGACACTGTTGATTGCCCTTATTGCAGCAACAAAACTTGACATGTTCATCAAACATCACAAGGAGATGATGCTTCTGGTTTGGATCGGTGTTCTATACTCCTTCTTGGTGATTGTTGGGACAATACTTCAGACGCATAATAGAAACCTTCTTCCAATCATCACTTATGGCATGTTTATGGTGGGAGGTGCTGCTTCATCTCTGCTTCTGAGTTTCTTCTCATTATTTGTTGCTATTATCACTTTGGTTTTGTGGGTTGTAATTTTGACATTGGTTGTTTATATGTATGTTGTTTCTCGAAGAAGCTCATAATGTGTTTGCTGCTTCTCTAGACAAAAACAGACAACCCTGTCAGACTCTGTTCAAACTTGTTTATGTCACTGTTTTAACAGTTAAATATGTTTCTAAAATTTGTTATAAATTGATTTTCAGACTTCAACGTTGTTGTAATATTATGTCTTGTTTGATTCCTGTTATGGTTTTCTTTGTTTTAGATTCTTGAGCCGAAAGAATATGTACTTGGATACTGTCTTACAAATCAGTGGATAGTTTAATTGTTGCAGTAATTATCCTTGCATCTACCTAATGTGATTAGCAAAAACATTAGTTTGAAATTTACTTTTGTTTTAAATTTTGTTATATTTTAGTTTTTAAATTTAAAATATATATAATAACTTTTTAAAACCTAATTACATTAATTCTTTCAAATATTAAATAATGTTTCGAATTTACATATAAATTATTTATTTGATAATTCTTAATTCTAATATCAACATACAACATCGATTAACACGTAAAAAGAGGATTAATGTTACTATTTCAAAATAATTTTATTTATTTATTTTTGAATTTGAAAATTAAAATGTATTAAAATTTATAATAAAGATAAATTTTAATTTTACGTTTAATATTAAGTACTAAAATAAACTTAATCTTTTTTATTAATAAATTCTATAAAAAAATATTTTTCTTACCGCGTGTATCTAAAAGTTAATTTATGGTCGGAATTAATTTGTATATATATTTTAGACACATTTAACTGCTTTAGTTGTTTTAAAAGTATGTAATAATACGAATTTAGATTATCTTTTTTATTTTTTATGTTGTTTTATTTTAATTTAAAAATAGACTGACTTTTATATTTTAAAGTATATTAAAAATGTTAATATATCAATATATCAAAATTAATTAATATATTTTAAAAACATAGATACAACACCAAACTCAAACTCAATGCTATACCTCCCAAAAATTAATTAATGTATTTTTTTTATGTTCTTTTACTTATACAAAGTGTCAACAAAAGTGTTTTGATTGGCAATACAAATACAGGTTCTCAAACTGAGATATAATACGTTAGGTTTTAAAACTCTTGAAGTGCTTCTCAAACTGAGGTATAATACGTTTGGTTTTAAACTCTTGAAGCGCTTCTCATTAAAAAAAAGCACTTTTTTTTTACACAACATGAGGGTATGTTTCAATGCCATGTTGACCAAGAAACATTTTGAATTAAATATGAATTCTCCAACTCTAAACTTATAACCTTAGCTGCAATTGAAATGGAATTGTGAACCATTTATCTTAATTTAATCTTCTTTCCCAGTACGCGTTAGTTATAAGTGTATGATAAATTTGCAAATTTTTAATTGAGTTTTTATTTAATTTTGAAGATTTATTATATCTTTAAAATTTAAATTTTTCTATTAAATATCTTTTATTAAAATTTTCCATTAATTAACTGTTTTTTAATTAATTTGTGTGATCACGTAATTTTTGCATTTTGTAGTTTTATAATTTTGTAATTTTATAAAATTATTTTGCTTAAAGTCAGCAAAAACTTTTCCAATAAGTGACATTCAAATTGAGATAAATTAAATTAGTTTCGGATTCAATAAATTAGAAGGAATATTTGACAAAAAAATTACATCAAAGAAATTGAAATAAATATTTAGTACAACAATATTGTTTATTTCTAAATTTACAACATTATTCAGAAACCAAATATAAGCAACAGTAGTTTAATTATGAAAATTCGGTTTAATTCCATTGATCATATTTGAAAAAAAAATGTTTTTAATAAAGTTTCTTTCGTTGAGACTTGATATATTGAAAATAAAAATTCAAAATTTTAAGATATTAAATTTGATAACTATTTAACAAAGAAAATTCTTTTTCTTTTTTACATGGATTGTGTTATCTATTTTACTATAATTTATTTTTATTATCTGTAAAAATATTATATATTCATTAAGAATAAAAAAAAATTAACTGTTTTCTTTGTGTATATTTTGTAAGCGCTTATATTTTTTATTATTCTAATATAAATTCTACTCATACATTTTTTCAATAAGCATTATAATATTATTTTTTATCATCATAAAATAGTGGGAAAAAGTAATGAATGTGCTTTTGCTAATTCATAATAATATAAATAGGTAAAGTTTATTGGTGTAGGATATAATTTTCTTTCTTATAATTTAGTCCAAAATATATGATGCTCAGTGTATAGTAATAGCTTGTAAATTTTTTAAGTAGCTTTTAATGGAAAATATAGACAAATTAAAAATTGTAAAATAATGAGTAAATTAGGTATGTTAAGATAGGTGGTAACCCAATTCCATTTAGCTGAATGAGTCAAGTTAAAACATTTTACAATTCAGATTCATCTATGCTTTAAAACAAGTCATATACTTTTGTTTAATATTATTTATGTCAGGTCACAAACATATTGGCTAATGTTTTGATATTTTTATAAATTCTTATCCATAAACCAAAATTATCTAATATAACTCATAAAATATCAACTCAAGTAAGCAGTATTTTATATTTATATCTCCAACTATTATTAAATGTATATATACAAATATTGATACTTCGTTTTACCACTTTCTTTTACTTTTATATATGGCCATAATTCCACTAAACACATAAATATTCTTAATAAAAATAAATACTTAAAAATAATGATTAAATTTTATTTGATTGTTCAAATCACTACAAAAAAAACCCAATTTTACCAGGGTTTTTTTTACGTACCGGGAGTTTTAACTCCCCTAAATATGTTTCCTGCGGTTACATCAACCACTGGAAAAGATGGTGTCGGAATTATCGACATAATTTTCCGGCGATTTTGAAAATCACTGGTAATTACGGGGTTTTTCAAAACCGCCAGTAATTACCGGGGATTTTTCCAAAACCGCAGGTAATTATCGGGGGTTTTTCCAAAACCGCCGGCAAATCAGTTTTTTTTTTAAAAAAACAAAATTGTTGCCATTAAGGGCAACCTCAGTATTTCCAGTATATTGGCAGTATATTAGGTAACCTTTCACATATTAAGAATTTCCTTGTAGGTAACTTCAAAACAATATAAACAAATATTAAGCATCATCTGAAGACATTTCCCTCGGTCTTTGATTTAAATTTGCAACTTTCTTTGGATTTGCATACACAACATAACAGTTACAGTCTCAGAAAGAAAGAGCAACCAAACACAACTGATAAGTTAACAACCTCAAGTTGCTCGTGAAGTCGCTTTTGGAGATCCATCTGCAATCGTAATGCTTCAGTGATCCCTTTACTCCTGCAAAAGAATTACCGAAGTATGTTTCTGAGCATTGCTATGTTCACTCCGAGAAAGGAATCTCAAGGAGCAACTGTTCATATATGACATCAGAATGGTATCATAGCAAGAAATGAATTAATCGGTACTAATCTTAAATTATATCTCAAATTATAATATTAGAGAAGAGTTAAACTGAGGAAAATTTACATTCTCTAATAACTAGTATGCATGAGCCTGCACAAAGAGGGGGAGAGAGAACTAACGTTTTTAAGTCTAGAGATTTCATTTCTTCTATTGGGGTCGTCTTTTTCTCTGATGTTCCTGCATGCATAGAAAAGTAGCTCATTCACAGCCAAAAAAGAAAAAAGAATTTATGTGTGCTTGTAATGCAATGTGACCTAAAGACTTAACTTTCTCTTTGTTTGGATGAGAGAAAAGGAGAAAATAATTTGAAGTTTAAAATGAAGAGAAAAAATTGAATTTTTATCCTCATTCAACAACCAAGGGAAATTCCCACTTTGTATAACGTTCTTTGCTTCCTATTGTCTCTCTGAAAGCAAACAGGTTAAGGAAGTATGAAGAAGAGGCACAATATGATTCCTAATCACACTTTAGCATACCTTCTGATTGCTCTGGTCTTATCTGGCAGTTCTATATTTCTGAATTTAAAAGCATTTGGAAAACATGAGATTAAATAAATTGACACACCTAAAAGCTATTTAAGAGGATGATAAACCAGAGATGTACCTGCAACATGATAGATGGTAAGGCCATCAACTTTCATCAGATTCAACACACCCTTTGGAGTAGCCTCTGCATGTTAAGTAGTTAACATCATGAGACAACAATAAACATTTCAGAGAGAAGGCTAGAAAGAATGAGATCACAAACATGAACATACTCTCACTACCACCAAGTTGCTTGACTACTTCCACAAAGGCCTCGTGAAGTTAAGGTGCATGAAAGTCGTTCTTTAATTTCGTAACTGCAAAAAGTCGTTTAATTTTTTTATTAATTTAATGTCCTTATAAAATAATTATAAACATGTCAACAATCGAACATGAAATTAAAATACCTAAAACATTCTAAAAAGGCATGAATCAAATCATGTCATATCCAATGTTAATTTACATTCTTATGTTAAGAAAGAAAAAAAAATGTTTTAACTTAAAAGTTGTTATTATTATTATAACTACGTATAGTCCAGGATACAGGTATTTACTAAAACAATTTAATAGAAGGATCACACTAGGAAAGGAGTAAGAATAAATAAGTTTTAAATTTCAAATGTTTTTGAATCAGAATATAAACTTTAGTGCTATACCAATATAGAATCCTATAATATACAAATCCCTAAGGGAAAACGAGGAATGAAAAAAAAATATTAAATAAATAAGGAGTGGCAGAAATAGCATGACTTACAAATTATATGTTGGGCTAGAAGTCACTCACAATAGCCAGAAGCATCTTTAATCCCCATTGAAGTAGGGGATTTTAATGGTAATATTGGATGTGCCAGATGTAAGTGCAGGGCCTGCCTTAAGTGAACTTCTTGCTGACTCCAAAGCTCAGGAAGTTTGAAGATCCATCTCGGCATGCAGTTGTAGACATGTCATAGCCATCTAAACAACAAAATCCTTAAACATGTCATAGCCATCTGTCGCAACCGAAAAAATCGCGACGGGACGACGACGATCCAAAAAACAGTTTTGAAGGGGTTTTTGAAAAAGAGATTTGGAGTCGCCACCACAGTTTATTCTGGAAAACTGCGGAAAAACCCATAAAGAAAAGACACGGTCCACGAAAACCAGATTTTGGGTTCGGGAGTCGGTTACGTGTAGGGAAGGTATTAACACCCTACAACGCCTGCCCTAGGCAGTACCTTTAATTAAATACACGAATAAAATGTGGTTTTCAAAAATGTTTAACTTCCCCTAAAAAAGAAAAATAAAATAAAACTCTAAAGAAAACAAAATATTTTTTGTGTTTTTTGTGCCCGACAAGGATTGACCTTGCTCCTACGTATTCTCTGTCAGACGGAGAAATCAGGGTTACGTAGTTCTAGCTTTATGTTTGGATGATTGTTTGAAAACATGATGTTTTATATTTTTGTTAATTTTTTGAAAGAAGAAGAAAAAGGTTTTTTTTTTTTTTAACACAAGGCTGACGCAGATGGTCGCACGTGTGCTTAAACATTTTTTTAAAATAATAATAATTTTTTTTGTTAATTTTAAAAAGAAGAAGAAAAAGGTTTTCAACACAAGGCTGACGCGGATGGTCGCACGTGTGCTTAAACCTTTTAAAATAATAATAAATTTTTGTTAACTTTAAAAAGAAGAAGAAAAAGGTTTTCAACACAAAGCTGACGCGGATGGTCGCACGTGTGCTTAAACCTTTTAAAATAATAAAAAAAAATTGTTTATTATATTTTTTAGAAGAAGAAAAAGGTTTTCAACACAAGGCCGACGCGAATGGTCGCACGTGTGCTTAAACCCAATCGGAAAGGATGAGACTTAGGGGAAAACGGGGGTGCAGATGAAGGTTATACCCCTTTTTTTTTGTTTTGATATTATTTTTTATATTGGGCCCAGGCCCAATACACTCCTCCCCCACGTCAGAAAAAATAGGGGTTTCCCCCTTTTCTCCTCATTTTCGCTCCAAGAGGTTTCAAGAGACCTAGAGTCTCTCCTCCCTCAAGCGCCGTGGAGCACACAGGCTCCCTCCTCCCCAGCCGGCCGCCGCTACTGCGCATCCTCCGTTGAACACCGCCTGAGAGGGCCCAGACGTCGCCTCTCGGACCACGAACCAAGGTCGCGCCGACACGCGACTACCGCCGGCACGCGATTCGCCGATGGAGCTGTCGTCATTCGACCCAAGGTGCCGCCGCCGACACCCATTATCTACAGGACTCGTCCACGCGTGAGAGAGAAGGACCGCGACACCCCCACCGCGGACGAAACCAGCCACCGTCGACGAAGATGACCACCGCTGCCAAGCGCGCCTCGAGAGAAGCCGGACGTCATCGCCTCAGGAATGCCCCTCCGAGCCCTAGGATCGCGTCGCCACCCAAATCGCCGACTTCCATAGCTGTCACGATGACGCCGTCGTCCTCTTCATCACTGCATCACCCCAAGAATTAGACCCCCTCCAACCTACCTTCTCCGTTCCACCACGACTTCCAAACAACCCACGCCACTTTTCCTTTTCTCTGCTTCCGTCTTCGACTTGGTCACTCAGTGAAACAGAGTCACTTACCAATGGTTTGGAGTTTCAGATTTTGTGCATGAGCTCTTGGGTGTTTGGCAATTTTGGGTTTTTGTTATGGTGGTTTTGGGTTTGTGGTTTCTGTGACTGATTGTGGATCTATATTTTTTTTCAAGTGTTGGCTCAACCTTTGCTTTGGTCACAGGGTAATAATGGAGGAATGGTTGTCGGTAGGGTTGGGTTCATTTGAGAAGGAAGAGATGTTGGGATGATTGTCGCTTTTAGCATTGAGATTTCAGGGAAATAAGATAGATATACATGGTGAATGTGGAATTGGGATGATGTAATTCGGTCCTAGTGACCGTTGATGATAACAATCGATAAAAATGGAAGAGGAAGATTCACACAATCTCCCTCAGTATATACAATGCTCAACAGTCAGCATGAAACATATCATCTAATGCCATTACCATGATAACACAGAGTAGATTGCTTACCTTCGAGAATTCTGTGCTGAGTTACTATACTATTAAACTCCGGCGATTGTGATGCTTCTGTTGCTCTCTTCTCTCCTCCAAACTCCTCCAAAAATGTTTTTTTTCACTGTGCTCTCCTCCCTCAATGTAGGTCCAATGAAGATGTCTCTCCAAGCTCCTTGATTCTTGAGGCCGTCCGGAGGTTTTTTTTTGCTTCCAGAGAGAGTCCGTCTTTAATACCCCCTCTGTTGTGCCCCCTGCAAAACCAAATCGTCTGCCAAAAAACACTTCTGCCAAATTTGCAACGTTTTCCTGCCACCATTCCATCCGCGTCGTCCTTTCTCAGACCAGGCCACGTTGTCTTTTATTTTTCACAAACGACAAAGTCATTCCCACTTTTCCCCCTTTTTTTTTTAATTTTAATTTTTTTTAAATATTTCAAACCATTTTTGTTTTCTTAATTTTTTTGGGTCTTTTCTTAATTATATTAATTACGTCAAACAAAACTAAGAATAAAAATTAAAAACAAAGTTAAAAAATGAAAGGAAAAGTAAGACAAAAATAATAATAATAATAAAAAAAAGAAATAAAATAAAATAAAAGACATAAAACGAGATAGAATAAGAAAATGCGTATATTATAGTCACTCAGACGAAATTGGGTGTTGACACCATCTATAGTTAAATAAAAATATTTATTGGGAACAGGAAAATAACAGAAGTTAAACCAAAAAATAGAAGAGGATAAGGGGGACTTTTCAAAGCTCTACAGTAGAACAAAAAAGACTGAGTAAAATTTCCTAGGGAAAACAAGCTACCTGACAGATGCTTATCAGTTAATACTTTAAAAGCAAATATATTGTCATGGACAATTAAAATAAATATCAATAGAAGTCCAGAATGAAACCAATATGTAACCTTAGCACCATAAAATAATTGTAGACCAATGCAGAAAAATCTAAACCTTTTCATATGACCAAAGTACAAGCACATATAATTGAAAAGCTTGTAATAACTAGAAGAACAAATTTAAACCTCTTTGAACCTTCAAATTTTCTTTTGCTTACCGTATAACATTCTTTATTTATGTCTAACTCAGCTATATCAAGGGCCCATGTGCAAATCCATTCAAGGCTAGTAGAAATTTCAATATTTCCATCGAGCAAGGCAAATGAAATGGAAGTAGGGTGAAGGGAAACCAATACACATGAGGCAGCAAAAAGAACAGCTCTTCTCACATACGCTTCCTGGTGATGACAAACCTCTCTGCATGGATTAAAAAGCAAAGTTGAAAGTTTTCGTGCTTTAGCACACTAGAAAAATAACATAGCAAGAGGTATAAACATATACAACCAATATAGGACACCAAATTATCAACTCCATTAACATGTGCAAACAGAGTTTTTTGGATTATGTCAATCCTCATATTGTTTCCAATTAAATAAACAACTTATATCTTAGCCAGTACCTGGATCTTAACATATTCAGGAGCAAAGGAGCCAGTACAGAAGCTTCTGGATGCATGGCTACAGATTTCATACAAACCCCAAGCATGTAAATGAGTTTCCCCAAGACAATGAAATCCCTGCCAAGCAAGTCAACACCATGCCTTTTCTTATCATATCCCTCCATGGTAAGAAGCATGAATGCAGCAGCATACAAGGGAAACTTGTTATGGGAATGCTCCATCTGGTTTTGTGGTGCAGGAGATCGTAGACTCCACCTACATGTTTTACCCTTCTTGTTCTTAACCCGATTATGTTTTGGGGGAAGGTCCCTCTCATAGCTATTTGACCAATTCAATAAAGAGCCAACACCTGAAATCTCTTTCCAGGAACCAGCACCAACAATCCCTATGCTGCTAGGTAGGAACCAAGGACGGGCATCAGAAACAACTGAAATAAGGGAACTAGTATGAACTCTTCCTCATTCATATTGTGCATCCAAATAATTAAGTAGGGATAACGGCATATATGTAAAACTACTAATAAGAATAAGAGATCATTGATGGAAAAGCATGAGACAAATGGTGGTGTCCATTAATACTAAGATTGTTGTATGACAAGTCACTGAATGATAATCACAAAATAAGAAACGTCTTTAGGAATACCAAACTGGAAATATAAACTTGAATGATAATCACAAAATAAGAAACGTCTTTAGGAATACCAAACTGGAAATATAAACTGAAATTATGCATGAGATACAAGTATAAAACAGAAGAGTTCATGTGTATTACAAAAAACTTGAGTTGGGTCATGTTAGCCCGAGACTCTGGGCATTCATCAACAAGAGTGTTATTACTAAGCCTCCTGAAAAAATTTTGGGAAAATTTTAGTATTAAACATTAGAGATTGATACTGAAGATGGATTCATCTCAAGATATCAAACCCAAGATCATGTATGCTTACAAGTATTGAGGCTTCTCAGGTGTCCCAGAGATTGAGGAATCTCCCCTCTGAAGAAGTTGTTAACACCGTTGAGGTGGCCGTGAAGAAGGAGGTGGCTCCGGTTAACGACTGATTCCACCTTGTGCAACTTGCAAGCTCCTCAAAAACTTTAATCGAAAGAACAACGAGCTCCTAATGCTACTTGTGTTTCTGGAGTTAGAGATTTGAAGCAGGGAAAAACAAGGGAACTAGGGATGCAAAATGAAGAAGGACTGCGAGAATGGAGAAGTCGAGAGGCAAAGGCGGTGAAAATGGAAACGGTGAGACACAAATATTGGAAGATGGAAATGGAGAGACACGAAGCGTGTGCGAATCACAAGCTTCTCAAAAAGGCCATCGGAAGCTCCTCAAAAAGTCAATCGCAAGGTCGGTGAGCTCCAGATTTTTGAAATTAGGGATTTGGAGGAGGAGAAGGCATGGAAACCAGGGATTGCGAAGTGACAGAGGGTTACGAAGATGGAAAAATTGAGACGCGAATGCTGAAGTTAAAGAAGTCGAGAGACGAAGGTGAAGATGGAAACAACGCCCACCGTCGTGTCACCAGCTTGCTCTCCTCCTTCCACGTCGTCACCCACCGCCAGAAAAACCTCTTCTTCGACGGCGCTGCGTCCAAGCTCTCTGAGTGTCGCGCTGTCTTGTGCTTGTACTTTTACGGTGACGACGAGCGGTGCGTCGTTTCGCTGAAGGCGCGAGCGGTGCTGGTGGACAGCGTTAGTCGCGTGGAGGAGGACGAGGAGGATCTGGACCCACGGGTGGAATCTATGGTTTTGTGGAGGGTGAAGGAGGAGTTTGGAACTGAAAATGGGTTTAGGATTCAGAGGGTTTGGGAGAAGATAGAAAGGAAAAGTAAAGTTTCAAACTAAACGAAGAGGAACTGGGGTTTTTCAAAAAATTATTTTAAAAAAATAAATAAACGTTAGGGACGATTGTTCTTATAAACCACCAGAATTACTTGGGGTTCTAAAAACCGCCGGAAAATAATCCCTGTTAAAATATATTATTTTTGTAGTGAATGTATTATTGAGATTATATAAAGAGTGATGTGCATGAATGTAAAAGTAACAGTATAAAATGTAATGCGTTTAGTACTTAGTAGGATCCCGTTTGACTTTTCAGATTATTTGCACTTGTTTTCAGCATTCATATCTTTTGCCCTATATGAGCAATAAACAAAGCTAAAAACCAAACATGTGTGTTTGTCATTCCACTCTCTTCACTTTAAAAGGTTTGTGTAACTACTATAGCTACTATGTATAGCCGTAGGTATATTGTATATGTGGTCTTTTCATAACCATAACCATGTTAACATCTTTCACATGCTTTCATTCACACACCATCTGATTTCCTCTTTCTGATATTTACCAATACCATATTGTTGGCGGTGTATGTATTTATGTCACATGCTGCATGCATCTTATCATTGTTTTAGTATGCCTAAGAAAGAATTTATTAGAAAAATATAATATCAATTAATCTAATTCGTATAAGAGAGTAATTTCCTCTTAATTCAAAACTTTAAGACAATGAATTTATGAATTTTTTTATCTTATATGTGATTCAACTTCCTCATTTTTATCAAATGTGAAACTTAAACTCACTTGGATTCTCAAAAATTTTTGTTTCTAGGATTAGTTCCTTCCACGTTACTACAATTAAGAAAAGTTAATAACACAAAAAGATAGAATATGAAAATTTCCTAATTTAAAGGAACTTGTAGCAAATTGTGAAATAAAATTGACTTAAAATTTAGAGAAAATTATGCACTAGAGAAGCTTGAAGATATAATGGGAATTGTTTAGGGATTCTGGATTAAGTAAGTTTAAAGCGTTTGGTCCATTATCCATTACAACAACACTAATGTTTATGGAAAGGTATGAAAAGTTCTAGTTGATTCAGAAACAAGAAAACACTTACATGAGGTTTTTTCTAAATTTTATGTACCATATAATTGTTATCTTATATCATCCATAAATTAAAGGTTAATTGTACTTTCAAATATAAGTTATTGTAAATAATATGAGATATTTGACCATCTATTTATCTTTAGTATTGTAAAAAGTTATGCGATGTGACCTTATAATGGAAAAATATTATCCATTTCAACTATTTCAACAACAAATTTTGAAGAAGTCATTTAGAATATATACTAGTGCAAAATGAGGATATTACAATAGTATATTAGATCGGTTGTATAGAAACGATGTAATTGAAAATAAGGTGACAATTTTATAATATTAGAAAGTCTATTAGATCGATTACAGAAGAAACCAATCTATATCGACCTATTGGATTGTTTATAGAAGAAATTGGTCTAATATCTTAATTTAAAAAATTAAAAAAATTAAGAACCCCTATTAGATCAATTATAAAAAGAACAAATATAATAGTTATCTTTTTTTTAATTTCCACATTGAGCTTTATCTTCTCTCTTCGAGAGAACCAAAAACTCTCGCACATCTTCTCTCTTTATCTTCTTCTTTATTCTCTCTTTCCACATTATGCTTCATCTTCTCTCTTCACTACTAGTATCCTCATTGCACTCTAAAACCCACCCACACTGATTTTAAACATTTTCACACTCAAATGCCAGTGGGATTTCCCTACTCACCCCTAACTCGCTCACACTAACATTCATGCGCCACTTACGCCTTTGCTCATGTTGTCTCTAATGCCTCGATAGGAAGGTGATCCTTTTATTCTGGTAGCAGCCACCAGTGGTAGGAAGGTGTATAAGAATTTTTCTTCTTTGAAAAACATTTATGTTATGTAAATGTTTGGAAATTCATGATATTATTTCTTTCTAGAAAATATTTCACTAATTTCATGTGTTCACTTTTTTTTTGTGCTCTTTGAATGAATGAAGGAGGAAGAATGGAGGATGGCATTAACATGAAGATGTTTCATGAGGGAGATGAATGGAGGATTTTTTTTCACTTCAATTTCTTATATTAGATTGGTTACCCTAATCTAACTTATTAGATTGGTAGTTTCTAGATCGGGTCTAACCAATGTAATATGCTATAGACAAACGATATAAAAAGTAATTTTTGTACTAGTGTACAGTACATGGTGTTGGCAAAGACTATTTTGGAATAATGCATGTGTATGACTTTTTGAAGTCAGATTTCAGGCAACAATTGTATCCACGATGTAATAACTTTACAAGATTAAAAAAACTTCAATATTATCCAAGTTAAAAGCAAGAAATCAATTAATTGATAAAAAAAAGTTACAAAATTATTGGAAATGTTGAAAGAGATGTTTGTAAAAGGTAATATGTTACATAATTGTATCTATGAAGTGAAGAAGATATGTATGCACTATAATGATTGGCTATTATACATAAATGAGTTGGTTGCATTCAAGATGTATTTGCCATGTGGGTTGTTATGGTTTGAAAGTAAACATAATGCAAGTAGTGGTCAGGATGAAAAAGAGAGTCCTCTTATTGAGGTGGTGTAGTACTTACCAATAATACATAAGTTTAAAAGATTGTTTACAATTAAAAATTATGCAAAAAAAAGAAATATATCTCATATGAAATGTAAATGTGAAAAATGTGGCAAACTTCTTCGACATTTAATTAATTATCCACAATGGAAGAGTATTTATGAAATATGTCTAGAATTTGTTGCCAAGTAAAAAAACTTGAGAAGTGAACTATTTACAAATGACATGAATCCTTTTGGAAATTTAAGTGGCAATTTTGTTGTCTTAAGTTATAACTTAGATAATGTTTGAAGCTTATGTCTTGTAATGAAGATCATACTAAAAATTAAAATTATAATTTAAAGTTTTAATTTGTGAATTCTGATAAATAAAGTATGTCAACAAAATTGTTTTGTATGGATTGTTATATGCAGGTAATACTATTATGAATGGTGAAAATTTGACAAAATTAAAAAAATTAAAAGAAAATATTTTATTTCTATGTTAGATATATATCGTTCTCTCCTAAGGGACTTGTGCAATACTTGACAACTCTCGCAATTCACAATTCAATTAGACATAAAGATAACAAAAACCCAAGAAATGTTTTTTGGTATTTTCATCAAACAGTTGGTATACAAAGAAATGTAACATAGAATATTTACAAATTCTTAAGACTAGAGTTCATCCATTTCACTCTCATGCATTCATAAACATTTCAATTCCAAATTCAAGTCAAATTCAACTCACAAGCATACTTAAATTCTATCTTTAGTGACTTTGAGCTTATGATAACTTATCAAGATTCAATCCTTTGAATCCTCAACAAGAATTCATGCATTAAGTTCAAAAGTCTAAGATTACTAATGAACCAAGTTTTGTTCCTAGATATAAGCTTCCATTAGGCCTTCAATTTCAATTCTAGGTTCAAGTCATATTTCCCAATACGTCAAGAACCACAAATCAAGCATGAAATCAATCTAAATCAAGCATTAAGTAAGGAAATTGAATACTAACATGAATTGGAAAGGTTTATATCATTAATAGCACAAAATTACACAAGAGTTTAATGGTTTACAACTAATCTCAATAAATAGAAATAGCTCTCCATGGTAGAGAACCTAAGGTTTACAAATTGAAGAGATAGAGAATAAATTGAAACCATAAAGATGATGAAGGCCCTTTCCTAAGGCACCTAGATACTCTAAGCCTCAATCGCACATTTCCTTCACATTTCCACCTCCAATCTGCAACTTATCTTCCTTTTTAACCCCAAAAGGGGAAAAATACCATGGATGAAAGAGGAAACCTAAGGAGGAGATGGAGAGTTTCCTAACACTCCAAATAGCCTCTAAGAGTCTCTCCCACTAGTGCAGCGAAGGGAAACGATCGCGGTTGTTTTTTAATATACGCCTCGGTTTTAGAACCGCGACATATACGGGCGAGGTAAAAAGGTCTGGGACTTTAGGCCGCGGTTTCAACTGCGGTAATAACCTGGGGATATGACAGGGGTTCTTTCTTGAACCACAGCCAAAACCTTTTTTTTTTAAATTTTCGTGTAACCTTTGGACAAAGAATTTTCTTCGCATCATAATTACGAATGGGTAGTATATTTCCATTTGGCAGCATTTCATTCAACAACGTCAACAATTCTGTGAAACTCTTATCAGTCCATTCATTGGTCGCCTTCAAATTCATGAGCCTTAACACTGCTGACAAACGTGTGAACTTAGTTGAATCGACATACAAAGGTGCTTCTGCATCAGTCGACATCGTCTCATACACATGAGCTTTGGCAAAATTTTCTGCGCCAACATCGTACATCATGTCCTCTAATTTGTCTTCATTCGGTCGATCTTCTTCCATGGTGGAATCAATAACATTTTCAGTTTGGGAGTCAGTCAGAAAGTGTGTTTCTTCGTCGTGCCATATTGATGTTGTATAGTATCTTAGGAAACCATCCCGGATAAGATGTTCTCTAATTTGGGTTGCATTCAACTTTCTCACATTCAAAATTTTCACACAAGGACATATAAACTTCACTTCACCATCACTTGTACCTTCATTACGTTGTGCAAATTGTATAAATTCCTTTACCCCTCTCTCGTACTCAGCACTAATGTGTGGTAAATTAATCCAATTTCGATCCATTCCTAAATATTACAAAATTACAATTATACAATTTTACATATTAAATCAATTCAATCATACAATCAATTCAGTCATACAATCATAAAATTAATAAGCATTCAAATGATCAATTCAAACTTTCAATCACACATAATTACATATATTCAACATACAAAAATTAAAAATTTACAAAAAAAGTTTAATAAACACAATAATAGGAACCTGAGAGCGTGAAAAAGGAGCCAACAATAGAGAAGATACGACTACCCAAGTTTTGGAATGCAAAGTCACAATACCTGCACACAAATACAACAAAACGTAAGTCTCATCATCCAAAATAATAAAAAACGCAAGAAAATAATCAAAAAACTTATCTAAACAATCCAAAAACGCAAAAAAAAAAATGAACAAACCACAGCGACGACACAATAATGCTTGAAAACTGATTTTGATTGGTGTAAATGCTTCCAAAATGATCACAAAGGCAACGAAGGCAATCAAAATCAAGGTTGATCGTTGAGATTGCAATGAAAACGGCGAGAATGGCGAAAACGGCGGAGGAGAGCTTTTCAGTTGCGGGGAGAGCTTTCGAGGGAGGAAGATGAAATTGTTCTGTATTTTTTTAACCTAATTAATAGTTACTACCTCGGTTCATTAGAAAACTGGGGTAAAAGAGGGGATACGGCCTCGGTTCCCAACTTAACCGAGGCCTATTCTCATAAAAAAAAATTAAATTGATATGAAATGGAAATTTTGAAATTTTTTTTACACTTTATGTCGTGGTTCCCCGCCTAACTGAGGCCTATTCTCTTAAATATTTAAAAAAATTTCAGATCAGGGAATAGGCTGCGGTTCTCCTAAGAATCGTAGTCTATTCCCTGATGCTCTACCTGCCCATTTATTGCAGGAGTGCCACGTGGGAAAAGTCACAATTTGACAGGGGGTTTTATGCCTCGGTTCATAGGGGAACCGTGGTCTATTCCCTGACACTCTACTTTCCCATTTATTGCAGGAGTGCCACGTGGGAAAAGTCAGAGGGGTTTTATGCCTCAGTTCAAAGGGGAACTATGATCTATTCCCTAACCTTTTATGGTGTTCAGACTGCAGAAGGGAATGCCAGAATTTTGCAAGGACAATAGGCCGCGATTCCCCTCAAAATCGCGGCCTATTCCCTGACGCTCTGACTCCAAATTTATCTCACGACTGACTTGGCGGGAATGTCAGAATTTTGTAGGGATAGTAGGTTGCGGTTCCCCTCATAACCGCGACCTACTCCCTGACGCTCTGACTCCAAATTTATCTCACGACTGACTTGGCGGGAATGTCAGAATTTTGTAGGGACAATAGGTCATAGTTCCCCTCAGAATCGCGGCCTATATTGTCGATATAATTTCAAAAATGCCACCGCGTAATATTATACTTCAGTTTCTAGGTAACCGATGCATAATGTGAACAGTAATAAATTAATTTATTACTAGTGTCCTAAGCACCTCAAGTGATTATATTCGTGTAAGAATGAGGAATCCTTGAAAACCCTAGTAAAAACATGATTAAATACCCACTTTCGCATATCAGGACTGATAAACTCGTCCACGACTTCATTCTTGCCCAACAAGGCCTAAAAAATGATGTTCTTTGTCTTGTAACTATTTGGGTGATCCATATTTCACTCGAATACTATAGTTTTATGCCGTCAAACTCGCATAGCAAGTAGCTAGCTTGCCTAACAAGTTGTGCTCTTGGGTTTTATGGTGTCAAACTCACTCAACGAGCCAACCAGCAAGTCAGTCTATGTCCAAAGGTGATTTTCTGGTCATTTAAGAGCAGTCCATAGCAGTGTAACCCTACATGTGAGTCTTTTATTGATGTTTGCAGCCTTGGGTTAGATTCTAGAGTTCCTAAAGTGGGTATTTATCTACAAATAACTTACTATTCCTATGATATAATTTAAAATTAGGTTTCAAGTACTTTTAATGATGTAAACTACTAATTTTTGAAATTATAAACTAAATTACTAGTTTTGTAGTTGTTTTAAGGTAAGTTGTCTAAAGCTTATATTTGGTAATATAGATCATATTTTAAATTAAAACTACGATTTAAACTTTTAATATTTTTGAAGTTTGTTAGATAAACTATGTTAATGAAATTGTTTTATTTAGAACTTGTATATTTTTATGTGCAAGTAATATTATCATGTGTGGAGAAAAATTAATAAAACAAAAATTAAAAAAAAAAAATCCTCTCTTACTAAGACAGGTTTATAAATACATGTGATAGTAAGTTGCATTTACTATGTCATGTCTATAAATATTTATCATAATAAGTTAGACTTACTATGTCAAGTTTATGAATATATGTCACAATATGTCACTTACTATGACAGTCTACAAATATTTGTCATAATAAATTAAGCTTATTATGATAGGTCTAGAAATGTTTGTCATAGTAAGTTAGACTTAGTATGTCAATCATTTGATATTTGTTATAGTAAATTAGACTTATTATGTTAGTTCTTCTTAATTGACATAAAAAACATAAATTTTCTATATATCCACATCAATGACTTTAGAATAATTGTCATAAAAAGTGATGTAGAACCATTATAAATAGTCATCTTCAGTTGTAACATATAAAAATAAACACAATGTATTTAGATGTCTTACAAATTGTTAAATTTCCAATACAAACACAAGGTAAAGAGGAATTTTCTATACTTAAACTTGTACTATGTGGTTTATAACCATTAGCCTTTGTATGTCACTGTACTTTTACTTTTGTTTTCAGATTTTTTTTTCTGAATTTTATTTTAAGATGGAATTTTTATAATTCACAACTTATTCTATATAAATTTAAATTATATAAAAAATCATCTTATACAATTTACAAATTAATAGATTAAATATATTTTTCAAATACAAGTATTGTAAATAATATGAAACCTATATATAACCCATGTAGTTATCTTTGCTATTGTAAAAAGTCATACAATATGGCTAATAGAATAGAAAAAAATTTATAAATTTCAAGGATTTCAACAACAAAGATTTTGAAGAAAGGGTGCAAAATAATTTAAATGAGATGATACATGAGGTTGACAAAAGAACATTTCGGAACAACAATGTGTATGATTTTTTGAAGTCTAAACTCAAGCAACAATTGTATCCATGTTGCAATAATTTTATAGGAATGTTAAAAACTTCAATATTATCCAAATTAAAGACAAGAAATTAATGGATCGATAAAAAATTTACATAATTATTGAAAATGATAAAAGGAAACGATTGTAAAAGGTAATGTGTTACATAAATGTATGAAGTCAAAAAGATACTATATGTATAAAAAGATATGTGTATGTTGTAATCATTGTCTATTATACATAAATGAGTTTGTTGTATTCAAGATGTGTCCAACATGTGGGTTGTCATTGTTAAAAAGGAAACATAATGCAAGCAATGGTGAGGAAGAAACAAAGAGTCCTCTTGTTGAGATGTTATGGTACTTGCCAATGATACCTAAGTTTAAAAGATTGTTTGCAATTAAAAATGATGAAAAAAAAATGGTATGACATGTAAATGTATAAAATGTGACAACTTTATTTGACATTTAATTGATTCTCGACGATGGAAGAAGATTGATGAAATATTTCTAAAATTTAATGTTATGAATAAAAAACCTTGAGAATTCAACTATTTAAAAATGACATAAATTCTTTTAGGAATTTAAGTGGTAAATACAATTTAGAGCTAGTTTTGTTAGTCTTTTTCAATTTTTTTCATTCGTTAGGCATGAAAAAAAAATTTTGTTGTTTCTAATTATTTTAGAATCCTGAAAAGCAAAAAAAAATGACATAGATATGTATGTATTATAATCCTTTTATTATAGAAATAATTAAGAAAAATTAATCCACACTGATGGAATATAAATTTTCCCTAGTTTAAAGGAATTTGTGAAAATTGGTGAAACAAATTTAAAAAAGCACTGCAGGCTAGGAATGAGAGCAGGTTACATTATTAAATTGGCTCAAAATGTAAAGAAAAATTTTATAACACAGAAGCTTAAAGATGAAAATAGTTTGTTCTATATTGAGTAACTTTAAAGCGTTTGGTTTATTTTCCATTACAACAACCCTAATGTGTAAAGAAAGTATGAGAAATTTCTAACTTATTCAGAAACAAGAAGAAACTTACATAATGTTATTTCTAAACTTTATGTACCATCTAATTGTCAATTAAAATCAAAATCATTTAATATTCTATAACTCATTTTATAAAAATAACTATATATATTTGTTGTATTATATGAATCATAAAGTTTGCATGGTTAACAAATATTTTACCTATTATTCATTTTTTTTAGGTGCATGTGATGTTGAGTTCCAAAAATAAACCACTAGAAATTATTGATAAAATTTATGGAAAATATGCACCATTTAAGTGTATTGCATTTTGGCATTTAAATAATAATAGTGTGGTTGTTAAATTTTGTATTAACTATAGTAAAACGTGTTTACATTGATTTTTTATCTCTCATTTTATAAGTACGTTTTGAAAAAAGCTATGGGCACATGAACCAATCTAAGTATCATATTATCATGACAATCCATTCTAACAAGCAAAAAATTGTCTCTAAATGATCATCAATTTTGTGATTTAGTTGAAAATTAGGTTTAAAGTGATTTTGATAATGTAAATTACTGGTTTTTTTAAATTTTGTAGTGGTCTTAAATTATGACTTAATGATAACTCGAGCTTAATGTTTGTGATGCAAATTATATATCAAATCAAAATTACAAATTTGAAGTTTGTTAGATAAAGTAAGTCAATGAAGTTGTTTTATTTGGAAATTACATGTTGTTATGTGTAGGTAATATTATTTTAAATGGAGAAAAAAATGATAAAATAAAAAATATTAAGTTATTATATCATGTTTATGAATATTTGGTGACTTATTATAACATGTATTCTTAGACCTATCATAATAAGTCCAATATTAGTGGACCTGTCATAATATTAGTTGGTTTTATTATGTCAAATCTATCAATACCTATTAGGTTTATTATGTGAGGTCTAGGAATACCTTTTATTAAAAATAAATTGCTTCATGTTCTCTCTAAGCAAGTTAAGATGGATGGATTATGATTTAAGGGATTAAAAGTCCTTAAATTGGTCACAATATCAAAATTCAATGGCTAACCTAAAGGCAACAACAATTAAATTAAATCGAAAGGAACCTTAATTGATTAACTAGATTGTAAAAACAAAAATTAACAAACATTGATAGAAGCTAAATGTTATTAATGGATAAACAAGCTTAACAAAGTTGAATGCGAACTCATTAAACAAACAACAATAGAAAATAAGATCATGAATTGAAATTAGTAGAATTTAATTGAAAAATTAAAACTAGAAAATTATAACAATTTAAAATATTAAAGTAAATAAAAAAAATTAGAAAACAAGATTAATTAAAAATAATAAACTAAAAACAAAAGAAAACAAAATAAATAAAAAACAATAAACTAAAATAAAATTAAAAATTGAGAGAAATGAAAAATTGAAATTCAAATGGAGAAAAATTGGGAGAACCTAGAAAATAGTATTTTAGGAATACTGATAGTGGTTTTAACATAGTAACACTTGATTATTTTAATAATAAAATGTTTTAGTATAAATGAATTTTATTATTTTAAAACACAATCTTTCTTCAAACCACTTTTCTAGAGTTTTTTACATTTTGTTTAAACTCCTTCACACTTTGCTCACCTGTTTGAAGATCGAAAAAAACTGTATAACTCTTGTCGGCGAGAGCTACAATTCTATCTGATTTAATTGTTGAAATACAAATTTCTCCTTTTAGCCCTTTTAGAGTTGATTTGGGGGCTTTGTATGCATGTAGAGCAATTAGTTTTTGCATGTGGGGGTTTGGGGTTTCTAAGGAATCTCTGTCTAATTAGGATCAGTACGATGTGATTGCATTGTTGATCTGCATATTCTTTGTGTGGATTCTGCCCATCTCAGTGATTAGGAATGCTTATAAATGAAGGACCTTGTTGTTGTTCCTCAGTATGTAAGGGAAATTATTTTTAAAATTAATTCTTATTAAGGATTGACGAACTGTAATATGTATGATGATAGTTTATTATGAATTTAGCGAATGAATTTGTTTTAGAGTGGTAATTGTACATGTTTGAGGAAATTGATTGAATTGATGCTTGAGTTATGAATTTGTGGTGTGATTTGATTGAATTGTGAATTTTGATACTAAGTAGGGCATGTGGAACTTGATTGATTTGGTTGATGTGTGATGAAGAATTAAACGATAAAACTATGTTGTATATTGACTTTGATATCCAAGTTGTGAAGTTGGGAAATGAATAGGTAGAATAGTGTTTTAGTCTCTAATGGGTCAATTTTGATTGAACTGGCTAAATGGATGAATTTAGATATAAATGATATATGTAATTTGAGGATTACTTAACTGTTGTTATAAAATGACAATAATGAGCGTGTAATCAATTTATTATTGTAGGATTTCTTTAAAGATAGGTGAGTTTGATTAAATTGGTGTCAAAGGGTGTTTTTATCTTGTGAAATCTAGACTTTTGTTGTTTATAGGAGCTTATTTATGAGACCTTTGATTAATATATTAAAACATTATGAATTTTATTAAGTGGACAATAACTCAAGAATAGTCAAATTGCTCAATTAAAACTTAAAAAGGAAGTTCAGATATCTGATGCAACGTTAGGCGCCACTATAGTGTCGTTGGGCACTAATTAGACATGGGCCACTGACTTGGCCAGCGTTGGGCGACACTTTAGTACTGTTGGGCGCAACCAATAGAGTGAACTTACTAACTTGTTGGCGTCGGATGCCACTTTTGTACTGTTGAGCGCAACCTTATTTCCAACATTGAATCATCTTGGGAAAATTGGGACTCCCTCTTCATTAATCGTTGGTGCAAGCTAAAATTTTGAAAACATATCTTAGACATGTGAATCTTTATTGTGACCATAGGGATCTGTCATTAGATGTTTATGTTTAAAGAAATTTTTTTACCATCTTGATGTAATTATTTGAAATATAGTATTTGATTGTTATGATAATGCAATAGAAAATAAATGATGAATTCTTAGCTTGTAATTTAAAATAAACAATAATTGATTTATGTTATAAGATGAGTTTGAATTGAATCAAAGTACATATGTATGAAAGTGTATGATGATTTAAGATTTTTAAAGAATGTGATGAAGGAGCTAAGTGTGATATATTGTGTTTGCTAATTTTCTTGTGGTTGTGCTTACTATATCGATAAAGTTTATTGCCAATTGAAATGTATGTGATTTGGATTGTGAGGTAGTTATTCTTATGGTGAGAATACTACAATAAATTGGTTTTGTGTGAGGAGTATCGACGATAGAGGTCAGAAAAAGATCATCCTGACTTTACTAGTAATTGGATTCATATAAATGAAAATAACTAGTTGTAAGAGTTAATGGGGTTCATATATAGAGTATTGGTAGTGGTTGAACTCGTTCGATATAGAATTTACCCTATCATGCTATGTGGATAAAGAGAAGGCTCAAATATGTTATAAATGTAACTTCTAAGAGGCAGGAGTGATTGAGTAATGACAGGTTTATAATCTTTAGGAATTAGTAAGTACAACAATACTCTGGAGGTTGTGTCTATGGTTATTTATATATGAATGAGCTATGAAAATCTTTGTGTTTAGATGTCAATTGTAGGAATTATGAAAGTTATGTGGTTACTTTTTGAATTTCTAGTATATTCTTTTTTATTTAAAACTTATAAGATTTAAATTCTCTCTAACTTACCTTATTTGCTTTTATGTGTTGGTATTATCTACCTATGATGACCGTGAATTCCAAAAAAAACAAAAGATAACATAAAATCTAAGGAGGAGTAGCGTTGAGTTGTTAAATGTAACACTCATTCAGGATGCTACTAAATATTTAGAATTTTTCCGCACTTATTCTAAACATATTTTTTTTCATCATAAAATAAAATTAAAATATTCATTCATTTCATCAAATAAATGTTCCACTCAATAAAATTTATTTCAAATAATAAGAAAACATTTAAAAGTAGTCAATAGTCAAAGTTTATCCAAAATACAATCGAAATAAAAGAAAATGCAGTCCAAAGCAATACTCAAGCTCCTCACTATTATGTAAATCACCATCTACAACATTATCTACTCACGTATAACACAAGTCATATGACCATTACAGGTGGAAACCATAATCACGAACATGCAAGGGTGAACTAACTTAAAAGAAAACATAATAATTAAACTTACATATATAACACGTCATAACACACCTCATTCAATCTTTCGATAATTCATACCATAACACGTAATCAAATAACAATTATTGTTGTATCATCTAATAACAATGAATCCCAAGAGGTTCAATAATCAACATAAGTCTCGCACATAGCTTACCATCCAAAAGTAGTTTACCTCTAGAGCTAAAACATTCTTCCTTCCTACTCCCTAACATTCTTTGGGTAGAGCCTACTTCCCTTGCTCCTCCTCGAGCCTTACGGCGAAGTATGCAAGTGTCACTACCCATCACTCTCCAAGAGAGCTTTTGCGGCAAATTTCACCTCTAATATAACTATGTTAAGTCTATCATTCCCTACTACTTTCCCAAAGACCATAGTTGGAGTCCTTAGGGTTAGCTCCCAGAACCCCTTCACCTTTGGTTGAGATGCACCATTCCATACTGCTCTTCTAAAGACCATCGTTGGAATCCTCAAGGTCAACTCCCATAGTCCCCTCACCTTTGGCCAAGATGCACTACTCTCCGTTGTTCTCCTAAAGACCATATTTGGAGTCCTTATAGTGCCAACTCCCAAAGTCTTGTTGTAAAATTGCTAACAAAATCTCGAACAATATTTTCCTGAGGCGTGTAGATTCACTGTCCTTAAGGAATTATATGCGGTGTGTTGCGCAAGTCCCCCAAGATACAATAGGAACTTCTCGAATTGTATTCGAGAATTACAGAACTAGCAAGAAACTTTATACGAGTATATACTCAAGATATTAGATTTAGAAAAGGAGAGGAGGAGAAAGATTTTAAGAGAGAAAGTAAAGATTGAAATTATGTTTCTGTATGTGTGTACTTGGAAAGAAATGAGATGCTAAATTTATAAGAAATGTAGAGGACCGTTGCAACAAAAAGAAATTAGTCGTTAGTATCAGAACGTTGGCCAAAAGCAAAATGCAGCACTTGAACGTTGCACAACGTTTCTTTTTACTTTTGCAATATTATTATAATATTTTATAACAATCTAATGTTACAAAGATAACGTTCCAAAACAACTTTTGTAATATAATATTAATATATTACAACAAGTCTCCTTAGGGATAACTCCTAACATTAGTAAAAAATTGATTTATTATCGCGCACATTATGCATCGGTTACCCAGAAACCGAAGTATAATATTGCACAGTGGTATTTTTGAAATTATATCGACCGTATAGGCCGTGGTTCTGAGGGGGAACCGCGGCCTATTATCCCTGTGTCAGGGAATAGTTTGCGGTTTCCCTAAGAACCACGACCTATTGTCCCTACAAAATTCTGACATTTTCGCCAAGTCAGTCATTAAGTAAATTTGGAGTCAGAGCGTTAGGGAATATGCCGCGGTTCTGAGGTGAACCGTAGCCTATTGTCCTTGCAAAATTCTGACATTCCCTGCTACAGTCTGAAAACCATAAAGGTTAGGGAATATACCGCGATTCCCCTTTAAACCGAGGCATAAAACTCCTCTGACTTTTCCCACGTGGCACTCCTGCAATAAATGGGCAGGTAGAGCGTCAGGGAATAGACCGCGGTTGGTTGGGGAACCGTGGCCTATTCCCTGATCTGAACAAATTTTAAATAATTAAGAGAATAGGCTTCGGTTAGGCGGGAAACTGCGCATAAAGTGAAAAAATTTCAAAATTGTCATTTCAGATATATTTTGAATTTTTTTTTCATGAGAATAAGCCTCGGTTAAGTGGGGAACCGAGGCCATATCCCTTTTATTACCTCGGTTCTTAATGAACCGAGGTAGTAACCTTTCGTAGGTTAAAAAAATAAAACGCAAAACAGTGTCATCATCTTCTTCGCGCAAACTGCAGTTTTAGAGAGCCTCCGTCTTCCCTTCCTAGCACGCGACTTCTGCTTCCATTTCCAATCAATTTTCACCTTTTAAACCCATTTTTGTTCGGTGTCGTGACCATTTTCAACGTTGAGGAAGAGTTTTAACCGATCAAAATCGTTCGAAATGTCTTTTTATTGGGTTTTTCCGATTCTTCCCCTTAGAGGTAAATTGTGTTTTGATGTTTGTTTTTATTTCTAAAACTAATATTTGTTTGTATATTTTTGCAGGTTTGAATTTTTTTAGAGTTGAATTTTCTAGCGTCTTGATCGCGGTTGTCCATCGTTATTGGCTTTTCACACTATCAGGTTCTTATATTAATGTTTAAATTTTACTTTTATAAGATTGTATAATTTTGTATGATTGAATATGTGATTGAATTATCATATAATTTTGTATCATTGAATAATTTTGTATGATGGTATGATTTTAAAGTTTAATTTTTTTATTTTACAATGTTATTTTTATGTTGAATATATGTGATTATTTCAATGTTTTTTATTGATTGATTCTATGATTGAATGAATTAACCTTAATTTGTCGTTAAATGATGAATGATTTTTTTTTTGTATTGCAATTTTGTAGATTATATAAGTCAGAATATTTACGTATGGATCGAAATTTGATTAATTTACCACGCATCAGTGCTGAGTACGAGAGAGGGGTAAAGGAATTTATACAATTTATGCAACGTAATGAGGGTAGAAGTGATGATGAAGTGAAGTTTAGATGTCCTTGTGTGAACTGTTTGAATGCGAGAAAGTTGAACGCAACCCAAATTAGAGAACATCTTATCTGTGATGGTTTCCTAAGATGCTAACAACATGGATATGACACGACGAAGAAATGCACTTTTCGACTGACTCCCAAACTGAAAATGTTATTGATTCCACCATGGAAGAAGATCGACCAGATGAAGACAAATTAGAGGACATGATTCGCGATGTTGGCGTAGAAAATTTTGCCAAAGCTCATGTGTATGAGACGATGTCGACTGATGCAGAGACACCTTTGTATGTTGGTTCAACTAAGTTCACACATTTGTTAGCGGTGTTAAGGCTCATGAATTTGAAGGCGACCAATGGATGGACTGATAAGAGTTTCACAGAATTGTTGACGTTGTTGAATGAAATGTTGCTAGATGGAAATACATTACCCACTCGTTATTGTGATGCGAAGAAAATTCTTTGTCCAATGGGTATGGAGTATAAAAGGATACATGTTTGTCCCAATGACTGCATTTTATATACGAAAGAGTTTGAATTTTTGACAAAGTGTCCAAAATGTGGGTTATCACGATACAAGTCAAAAAACAATAGTGAAGATAATGGTCAGATAGAAAAAAATGGATCTGCTTTGAAAGTAGTTTGGTACCTTCCAATTGTGCCCAAACTTAAGTGTTTGTTTGCAAATCACAAAGATGCTAAAAACCTTAGATGGCATGCAGATGAGAGAAAAATTGACGGGCTACTTCGCCATCCAGCTGATTCAAAGCAATGGAAAAATATTGATCAACAATTCCCCCAATTTGGTAAAGAGTGTAGAAATCTTAGGCTTGGTTTAGCCACTAATGGAATGAACCCATTTGGTAATCTAAGTATCAATCACAGTTGTTGGCCAGTTATATTGATAATTTACAACTTATCTCCTGCATTGTGCATGAAGAGGAAGTACATGATGTTATCTATGATGATATCTGGTCCAAAGCAGCCTGGAAATGACATAGATGTTTATCTAAGCCCACTAGTTGAAGACTTGAAGTTGTTGTGGGTTGATGAGGTTGAAATATTTGATGCATTTGCTTTTGAAACTTTTGTGATGTGTGCAATGTTATTTTGCATCATTAATGACTTTCCAGCTTATGGTAATTTGTCAGGATATAGTGTCAAGGGTCATAAAGCATGTCCTATACGTGAAGAAAACACTACAGCTCATCAATTGAAACACGGAAGAAAGATGGTGTATCTGCGTCATCGGAGATTTCTAAAATGTAATCATCCATATCGAAGGTTAAAAATGCATTCAATGGATATCAAGAGAGGGACGAAGCACCAAATCCATTTACTAGTCTTCAAATTCTTGAGAAAGTTAATAAAATACATCATGTATTTGGGAAAACATCCAAGAAGTCATCTGTAATGACCCCTTGGAAGAAGAAATCAATATTCTTTGATCTTCCATACTGATCAAAGTTAGATGTTAGACATTGCATAGATGTGATGCATGTAGAGAAGAATATGTGTGATAGCTTGATTGGTACATTACTCAACATTCAGGGAAAGACAAAAGATGGAGTAAATGCTCGTTTGGATTTGGTTGACATGAAAATCCGAGAAGAGTTGGCACCTAGGGAGATTGGTAAACGTACTTATTTGCCCCCTGCATGTTACACAATGTCTATACAAGAGAAGATAAGTTTTTGCCTTTGTTTAAAGAGTATCAAAGTACCACAAGGATACTCTTCAAATATGAAGAGTTTAGTGTCGATGCAGGACTTAAAGCTTGTTGGCATGAAGTCTCACGATTGCCATGTCTTAATGCAACAATTGTTACCGGTGGCTATTCATGGAATTTTTCCCAAAAATGTTAGGCAGACCATAAACAGGTTGTGTTCATTTTTCTCGTCAATATGTAGTAAAGTCATCGATCCTACAAAGTTAGATGAACTTCAAGGCGAGATTGTTATCATCTTGTGTCAACTAGAGATGTTTTTCCCTCCATCTTTTTTTGACATCATGGTACATTTACTTGTTCATTTGGTTAGATAAATCAAGTTGTGCGGACCGGTATACTTAAGATGGATGTATCCTATTGAGCGTTATATGAAGATTTTGAAAGGGTACGTTAAAAATCCATATCATCCCGAAGGTTCAATGATTGAAAGGTATATTGCTGAAGAAAGTATCGAGTTTTATTCAGATTACATGACATCAACGAATCCAATAGGAGTTCCTCGTACATCATGCTTGAATAAATGTTCTACAAGTAAAAGCATCCGAGGTGTGAATGTGGTGACAAAAGATCGCGAAGAATTGTTGCAAGAACATCATTATATATTGAACAACACAGATGAGGTGATCCCTTTTTTGTAAGCACACAAAGCCATTGTGAAGAATAAAAATCCAAGACAATCAGAGAAATGGCAGTTGATGGAGCATAACAAAACATTTATGTCTTGGTTCAAATTTGAAATTGACAAAGAGCCACATTCTTCTCAAACTTTGTTGTTACTTGCAAATGGTTTAATGTTTGATGTCGTATGTTGTAAAGGTTATGAAGTCAATAATTGCACATTCTATACGAAGACTTTGGATGATAAAAACACAATACAAAATAGTGGAGTCAGTTTAGAAGTTGAGTCGCTTCAATTTTCCACATCAAAAGATCAATCTCCTATACTTGGATCAATGAGATATTATGGTATAATAGAAGAGATATGGGAGGTTGATTACACCAAGTTTTTTGTTCCATTGTTCAAATGTAAGTGGTTTAACAATAAGAGTGGTGTGAAAATAGATGAATTGGGTATGACACTAGTTGATTTTCAAAAGGTGGGTTATCGAAACAAACTATTTATCATGGTACATCAAGCATCTCAGGTTTTTTATGTCAAAGATCATGCGTCTGACCATTGGTATGTCGCTCTTTAAGGAAAAAAACAAATTAAAGTTAACGAAGAAAATCTGATTAATATTCATATTGCTGACAACCATTCATTTCAAACTACGACAAATTTGGATGACCAACCTCTAGTTGACGATGTACATGCAATTGGGTCAGATCATAATGAGGGAATATACATATGATGAATCCATATCTTTATGTATGAATTTCAAATTTGTGTATAAGTTTTTTATTAATATTACATAAGCCTTTTATTAATATTTCATATGACTACTATTACATGTTTTGTTAATATTACATAAGCCTTTTATTAATATTACATAAGCCTTTTATTAATATTTCATATGACTACTATTACATAAGTTTTTTATTAATATTACATGCTGTTATTTATTTTGACAGATATATGGCTGACCATCCACATTCATCAGGGGATAAGGCTCCCCCTTCCAGATCTACTAGAGGACCCACCAGAATGAAACTACTTTTGGTCAGAAAAAATAGTGGTGAAAGAACACCCGTGAATGTTAATGTGCACGGGTGTGGCATCTAGCCCCAATGCAGATGACTTCCGATCATACCTTGGAGTAGTGGCGCGTGATATGATTAATATTCTTACTCCATCTTTTAACCATGTGTCCGAGGTTGATCAGAACATTATATCGAACGATATATTGGTAAGTTAATTAATATCATTTAAATTACAGTTTGTTTATATTGATAATTTTGTACTGATACAACTTTCTTATGTTTATTTCATATGACATTTGACATTCCAAATGTCGCAACACTTAGAAATAAGTGTTTATCAACTGTTGCTAAAAACTTCCGAGGTTTTAAAAGTAAGTTGACCTCAAGATGTATATTTGGAAGCAAAAAAAATAAGTCTCCATGTCAAACATATAATGCCATTGATGAAGAGACTTGACGCCTCTTTGTACAGAGTCGAACATCAGAGGAATGACAGGTTAGTATAGTTGATATTATTCGATTCCTCATTAACAAATATATATATATATATATATATATATATCATATGAACTAATTAATTAAACATATGTGACAGGCAAAAAGAAGCAAAGCACAAGGAATAAGTGCTCAAAATAAAAAACCCCACCTATTATCTCGTGGTGGGTATAGGAAGCTTGAGGAGAAAATCCTCAAGCAAAAGGCAGAAGCTAGACCATCATCTGAGGGTGGTAGCCCTCAACCTCCTTCTCCACCTTCTCGGCATGAGAAATGGAAGTTGGCTCGTTTAAGAGTATCGGACACCTACTCTTTTGACACTGCACGAGAAATATCTGAAAGAATTGTAAGTTATCACTGTTCCTAAAATAATAATAATTTCATTATACACACTACCTTGAACTTTTTAAAGAATAATGGTGTTTTGTAATGTTACAGGACTCCTTGGTTGAGCAAAGCTCCCAAGGTCAATTCACTCCAGAGGGTCGCCAGGATATTCATACTGCTGCAATTGGACGACCTGAGCACCCTAGACATGTGCGTGTTGCTGGAACTTGAGTAGGCATTCGAGATTATTTTGGGAGCTCACAAAAAAGCTTCGAGCGAACCTTAGGGAGGAGCTTAGGGCAGAGCTTAGGACAAAGCTTAGGGATGAATTGTATAATGAGGTCACTACAAAAGTGACTGACAGAGTTATGCGCCAGTTCCAGCAGCAGTTTGAGAGCTATGGCATGCGCTTAATGCTATCTCCTATATAGGAACAGGGACATGTTGTGCCTCCCACAAGTAAAATTATTAAACATTTATGTTTAATAATTTCTATTTTTTGTATAATCTAACATTTACTCTGACAAGGAGAAACAGGAAAGGAAGTTGTTCAGCACCAGCCGTCCCAGGGGATGACATGGACGATGTTAGTCCATGTATGCTATACATTTTAGATGGTACCGGGACAATGTTGGTAGCTTGTGGAACAGTGTTTCAGGCAACAACTCTTGTTCATGGTATGAAGCTATCAGAGGATGAGGTGAAGGTCTCAGTAGGCGACATTATCATACCAGATGCCTAAGTTCCTCTACCTACAGATGATATTTTCACTGTGGCACGAGCATTCCAGTCTTTTATCGCTTGGCCTAAACAACTAATTGGTTTAGTTTCTGACCTCCCGGTATGGAATTCTACTTTACACTTCTCAATTTTAAAGTTTACATGTTATTGATGTCAAAACTTATCTTATTTTTCCATGTAACAACAGACGCATGCATATGAGAAGATTCCTTTATTTGAGGACAATCCTCTTGGTTCATTGCAGCTACTTGCTAACATCATTGAAAATAAGCCTTTGGAGGTTGAATATGATGCTAATGTATTTCGGAGAGGCTTTGAGGTCCTAATATACCTGCATAGCCAAGATGTCAGATTGCTTGCGTCGGGAATAAAAGAGTTGAATATTGCATTAGTTCAGCTACGGATGATGTAAGTCTATGAGCAATTATTTATATAAAATTGATTTATATATCAAGTATACTTATATTAAAGGTAATTTTTTATTTCAGGTATATGTTTGGTGTCAGTAACAACTTGGGGTACAATGATGACTATGGGTTCATTGATCCCCAAATCATTCACGAAACAAATGATTTTGATGAGATCACAACATATCTCACAACAAGATTTGCAAGCGGGAAGAAAATGCATTTTATTCCTTATATATCTGGGTAAGTGAAATTTGTTAACATAATAAAGTTCCATATGTGATTTTAATATATAATAATTAAGTTATTATGAATTTCAGGCGTCATTGACAGCTACTTGTTATTTTTGTACAGGAGAGCTATGCTTTGTGGTTCTGCTCATTGTACAAGTCTCTTCCCACACATCTCAAACAAGCAGTTGATTGGTAAGAACCTCAATGTTTGGACTTTCTTTGTTATATATAGAATGTTAAAACTTTTTTTTATATATATAGTTCTATTTCAGCAAGTATGATGTTAGTTGGGAGATCAATTGCTAACAGTAAAAAGCTTGCATGGATTGCTCTCAAGGTTTGACATATGTTAAATCCATACTTTCTTATAATTGTTTTGTTTTAATAATTTTCACTAACTATTTACAACTGTGATGATATATTGTAGTGTAACAGACAGAATGAGTCATATGAGTGCGGATACTATGTAATGTATTGGATGACCCACATTATTTTTGCCCATATCACATGAGGTTGGGAAACGGTAATATTTAAATTTAATGAATTTTGATTTTCTCCAACATTTGGAATTCATATACACTAATTAATATCAATTGTCTTGTTTAGAGATTCAAGACTCCTACTCCAATTCTTGAGAAGTCACTTACATTTCTGAGGAAAGCTATTGCAAAACATTTAGTTAGATTATATAATAATTCATAGTTATTAGATTTAAAATACAGTAGAACATGTTGATTTATAGTTATTAGAGTTTGTACATTATGTGATGTAAATATTGATTATTGTGTTGAATATGTGTTGTTATGATATTGTTTGATATGCAGGTCTATTTTTGTAATAGTGGATATCACAAAAATAGACCTGCTATTAAAAGAAATTGCAGGAGAATAGGTCGCGGTTGTGGCCAAAATCGAGGTAGAAAGCCTACCTATGGCTTAGGTTCAGTCACAACCGAGACCAAATGTTAAACGAAAATTTAAAAAAAAGGGGTTTTGGCAGCGTTTCCAGCAGGTTATTATTGGAACCGCGGCCAAAGGTTACACGATTTTGTTTTTTAAAAAGGGGTTTTGGTCGCAATTCAAGAAAGAACCGCTGTCATATCCCTAGGTTATTACCGCGGTTGTAACTGCGGCCTAAAGTCCCAGACTTTTTACCTCGCCCGTATATGCCGCGGTTCTAAAACTGCGATGTATATTCAAAAACAACCGCGGTCGTTTCCCTTCGCTGCACTAGTGTAAAGTCTCCTCATCTTTGGTCGAGACGTACCTTAATTGTGTAATGATAAGTGCATGATTTTTAAGAACTAGCCAGTATATAAGTCCTCTAGAAGTTGTGACTATAATTATTTATATATGAATGAGCTATGAGAATCTTTATGTTGGTTGTAGGAATTGTGAAAGTTATGTGGTCAATTTATGAATTTTTAGTATATTCTCTTTTTATTTAGGACTTATAAGTTTTAAATTATCTCTAACTTATTTTGTTTGCTTTTATGTGTTGATATTATATATCTGATGTGATCGTGAATTTCACGAGAGTAGAAGATAACATAAGATTTTGAGGAGGAGAAACATTAAGTTGTCAAGGGAGTGTTGAATGTTGAAAACATATTAAAAATTTCATACCTATAGTTATGATATTATATATATATATATATATATATATATTTCTCAAATTATTTTTTTTAATATTTTTGAAATATTTAAGTTTTGGTTATCAAAGAATGATTGTATTTAATATTGTCAACCATATCTTATGAATTGTTTTTTTATTAAGTTATGTAAATTTAACTCAATAATAAGTTTTGGATTGTTATTTTTGGGATGTTAAAAAAAATTAAACTTAACATAAAACATAAATAATAAATATAAAAAATGAAATGTGATGGATATGGATGACAAGGAGTAGGGTCGGGCACGGATAATGCCTACCCACAACCCGACCCGACAAAAAAAATCCACTCACTATCCGACCCGCTACCCGCACGGATACCTGCTTAAAAAATATCCGCGGATATTTTAAAATATCTGCGAATATCCGCAAATATTTAAAAAAATATATTCTTATAAATTATTAAAATAAAATTACAAAAAATATATATATGAAAAATAATATAAATTAAATTAAATATAAATTAAAATGATATTTTTGTTTCGGTTGAATTGGTCTGAGGGACAGTCGTTCTTCTTTGCTTTGTTCTCTTCTTTTGATCTTCAATCCTTCCTAAGAATGTCATCCACTCCGATGGGTTGTTGATGTGCAGAAGACACTCTGACGCTCAATATATAAAAAGGTCTAAATAAATTTTATTAGGATAGAAGATGAAGATTGTACCTAGACATCAATTATATATTTATAGAACCTCTGGTAGACAAACCCATTGATTAACCATTAGTGCAATATATTTTTAGACCATCAAACCCGATAATCAATAATTAATACCGTATATTCTGTAAAGAGTAAGACCAATATATTTTTAGGCAATCAAACCCAATAATCAATACAGTATATGTTGTAAAGAGTAAGACAATCTGACCTATTAATACCTGTTAATTATCCATAAATGACAATTAATTCCGATCTGTATACTTCATATATTATAATTTTAATTAAATTTAACCTTGTAAAATATAAATTAATGTTAATTTTAATTAAATTTAACTTAATAAAATAAAAATTAATTTTTTATTTTTATTTTTTGCGGGTAGTAGATATCTACGGATACGGATAATATAATACCCGCACTCGACCTGTTTATGAACAGATATTAAAATACCCGCTATCCGCAGGTTTCGGATAATAAATATCTGCGAGTATCAACTATCACATATTTTATTTGCAGATATCCGCAGGCGCGAATTTTTTTGTCATCCCTATTGATGAACTACAAATTCAAATATAACAAATGACAATTAAACAACGTAATATTGAATCAAAACAACAATCTACTTCCAAAAACATAAAGCAAAGTGTAAATGTGTTTTTCTTAAAAGAATTGTGAAAACTCAAACAAGAAATATTTTTTACTGAATTTTATTTAATCTTGAATGCAAGAAAAACAAACAATCGATTGATTCTCCCATGACTAAAGAAATAAGTGCAATTTCAACCGAATTCGATTAGTTCGTATACGTTGGAGTCCAACACAAAAACATAATTATTAACCCTAATTTATCAAATTGTTGTTATGTAAAACACATGTAATAAAACAAATTATTTTTAAGGCTAAAATTTAAATATTATTTATGTTGATTTCTAACTAAAATTAGACTTTTATCATAATAACATACATTGCGATAATTTATTACATATTATGAAACTTCAATCTTATGTAAAAATAATAATGCTTGTAACTTTTGGTTTGTTTTTCTTTGGAGTAAGTAACATAAATATTTTTTTTAATTATTATGTTAACTTTCTTAAAAAAAGTGAGTATATAATATAAAAAGATTAATTACTATTCAAGTTGATGTTTTTTTTCTGATACTAATGTTGATGTGTTCTCTGTGATAAGGATGAGATGACATTGATAGGGGAACTTACAAATATACTTTATCGATTAAGTAAGTTATTGTAGTAAATAGGAAATTCGTAATAAATGATTATGCTGACATACATCGCAAACACTTACTATATATAGTATCTAAATGAGTCCTATTTGTTGGGTTAAGGATTTTAAGATTATGTTGTTTTAAGTTTTCTTAATTTGTTTAATTATTCTTAATTTTTTGTAATCTATCCTATTACTTATGGGAATTCGACGAGACTTCTTTGACCTTCTTTATGTCAATGTGACATCAATCTCATTATCTAAATGTTGAGGTATCTTTAACATCTTTTAGTGTGTATTAGCTTTTTAGACTTACAACATTCAAGTCATTATGTCCTCAACCTTTTCCTATACATGTACCTTTTTTTGTACTCTTACTGTGCATATACGTTTTGCACTTAAGAGTAGGTTAAAAATATAAATATTAGTTTAATATAAATTCTACACAAATTAAGTTGATGTCTAAAATTAAAAGAAGATATTTATAAATTAAATTTTTTTATTTATATAAACTATTATAAGCATATATAAATTTAAACAAATGTACATGCAACTTATATTTAAATAATACTTTAATTATAAATGATCAGTGTAATTAACTCATTGAAGACGTTAATGGGTTATTACATTGTAAAAAGAAATAAATCTATAATGGTTTTCAATAAAAAAATGTTTATGTGGAATTTTAAAAGAATTTGGATATAAGTGTAATTTGCAATTTTAATATGGAAGTGTTAATGTAATTTATTCTATTTCTTAACTGGACAATTATACTTTATTTAGTATAAAAATTCATAAACATATATCATAAAATAAAATAAAAAGAGAAAAGAATAATTATTTATATTATTCTAATTTCAGACACATGAACATTATACATTTAAATTAATACCAATTTTACCTTAAATATATTAAATCTTACTTAGTATTTATAAAATTCATGTGTATTCTAGAAATAATTCAAATTATTATTAATTAAATACAAAAATATATTTATATCTAATGAAACACGAGGAAGTCAAATTATTATTATTTAAATTATTATTTAAATAAAAATTTGTCTGCTGCTATCAACTCAGTAATATTGTTACGTTACTCTTGGGTACAGAATTATTACAGTTCCCATCTGTGTAGCAAAAGGGTAATGAACTACATATAAATAAATAAAATATAAAATTATAAAATTAAACAAATAAATAAACTAAGGCAAGAAATGGAGTGTAAAAACCCTACTCAAAAGGTTTGTATTCTTAGAATGAAAATGAAAAATCCTATATAAGCCAAAGCTGTCTCTGTGGCTGTAACCCTAGTTGCACAGAGCCACCATTTGGTTCGACAAGACTCTCCTTTTCCATTTCTTTCCCGAACCTTCGTCTTCTTCATTCATTCTTCTGCTCTTTCATAATCCCCAACAACATCTTAACGGTGCGTGTTACCTCAAGATTCATTCGTCAATTTTCTAAATTTTAATCTGGGTATTTGTTTGCCCTGTTTTTCTTATTCTTTATAACGACCCATCTGGATAAAGATTTGATTTTTGTTCTTATTTTTTTCATTTATTGTCCCATTTTATTTGGGTGTCTTAGAGGTCAGAGGACTACATAGTTGTGCCACCATGTCTGACGAAGAAAGGGAGGAGAAGGAGTTGGATCTCTCTTCTGCCGAAGTGGTAACGAAATACAAGACAGCTGCTGAGATCGTTAACAGTGTGTTTCTCACTTTCTCAATGTCTTTTTGTTTTCTCAAGCTCTGTTTGGGTTATTTTCTATATTGTACACATTTTTCTTTTTTGCTGGAATCCAATTGAAGTTCTGTTCTTTATATATACATTTATACGATTTCATGAACTTCATTGCTTGTCTATGTTTTTTCAGAGGCCTTGAAGTTAGTTATTTCAGAATGCAAACCTAAGACAAAAATTGTGGACATTTGTGAGAAAGGGGATTCTTTTATCAGAGAGTAAGCTTTTGTTTATTCTTATACCATAGAGCATTGCCTTTGAGTTTTTTTTTTTAACATAATTGCTTTTTTTTTTTTTTATATATTTGTAGAATTTTTCTCATAGGGTTCGCTTTTGTTCCTGTGTAGACAAACTGGAAATGTGTACAAGAATGTGAAGAGGAAGATTGAGAGAGGTGTTGCTTTTCCAACATGTTTATCAGTAAACAACGTTGTTTGCCATTTCTCCCCTCTAGCCAGTGACGAGGCAGTTTTGGAAGAAGGTGATATATTGAAAATGTAAGATTTTCAGTGCTTGAATTTGTGATTATTTGTGGGGAAATGGATTCTGTGTTTTTTGCTATTATTTGGACATTGAAGATTGTCTCATTGGTTGTTTGCAGTGATATGGCTTGTCATATAGATGGTTTCATTGCTGCGGTGGCTCACACTCATGTACTTCAGGATGGTCCTGTTACAGGAAGGGCAGCCGATGTCATTGCCGCTGCAAATACCGCTGCAGAGGTGGCCTTGAGGCTTGTCAGACCAGGAAAGAAGGTAAACATTTGTAACTAGTTTTTATTGTGGTTGTATTTCAGTAATGGTTTGATTTTGTTTCACAACATGTTGCCCTTTTTGACTGTGCCTTTGTTTGATAGGTGTAAGTTCATATGATATATAAGCAGTTAATCTTATTTAATTTGGAGAGAGATTACGTTGGTTATCTGTGTTGTTTGATGTAAGGTTCTTCTTTGCCTAAGTGTGTGCCTTGTGGATTTTGATCTCTAAATGATGTAAACTATTATGAGCTATGGATAAACTCCGGTGAAGCTTAATTGTCATAGTTACACTGAAAGAGGTCATTTATTTTTTTACTGGTAGTGTTGGTACTGTGTTATGTATAATTAATGTTATTATGGAATTTCTTTGAAGACTTGATTTGTTATTGTGATTGAAATCGTTGCTAAAAACTGAGTATAATTTTTTCCACTTTTCCACGTTTTCTTAAAATTATCTAAATTTGATTTATATGATATTGCTATTTAACAATTTATCTCTGTATGATGAAGAAATTATTGGCTACGGATAAATTCCAATGAAGCCTGTTTCTGTCATAGTTACACTGACAGAGAATTGTTGATTTTGTTTGCCATTGTTTTGTTATTTGACCTGTATGATGTATCCTGTCATGAAACACTTTTTAACTGGGATGAAATTTAGAAAAATTATGAACGGGATTTCATTGTTCTCTCCATATCACCTCTTCAAAATGTCTTACTCTGGTCCATAATATCATATTGAACTGTATGAACTTATCTATATTTGATGAAGAGATCTTAGGCTATGGATAAAGTTCAATGATGCCTATTTCTGTCATAGTTACACTGATAGAGTTGTTCATACTCTGTTCTATATATACCTGACTGACTGATTAGTCCACCAGGAAAGAATATGTGCAATCTAGGATGGTTCATGTAATGTGAAATATGCCTGTTTCTCAAGTTTTTTGGTTGCATTTTTTATGCTAAATATGGTTATATGTTTAAGGTTTTCTTCACCTGTTTAAAGGCAACTTTGCCGAGGTGATCAGTACCAAATTGGTTTCCTCTTTTCCCTGTTGCTGATACTAGAATTGGCTGGAAATAGTTTCATGCTGTGCTGATTTATATAGTCAGCACACCTGTTTAGTATAGCCAACAAAACATAGTGCCTTAGTAAACATTTTTATGTTACTGTAATTTGCCTCTTTTGTTAGTGTTGTCAACTTATGTCTGAATTCTGAATTTTTAGCAAAATATTAAATTTGTAAGGCAACTTTGCCGAGGTGATCAGTACCAAATTGGTTTCCTCTTTTCCCTGTTGCTGATTCTAGAATTGGCTGGAAATAGTTTCATGCTGTGCTGATTTATATAGTCAGCACACCTGTCTAGTATAGCCAACAAAAGATAGTGCCTTAATAAATATTTTTATGTTACTGTAATTTGCCTCTCTTGTTAGCGTTGTCAATATATATCTGCATTCTGGTTTTTTAGCAAAATATTAAATTTGTAAGGCAACTTTGCCGAGGTGATCAGTACCAAATTGGTTTCCTCTTTTCCCTGTTGCTGATACTAGAATTGGCTGAAAATAGATTCATGCTGTGCTGATTTGTATAGTCAGCACACCTGTCTAGTATAGCCAACAAAACATAGTGCCTTAATAAACATTTTTATGTTACTGTAATTTGCCTCTCTTGTTAGCGTTGTCAATATATGTCTGCATTCTGGTTTTTTAGCAAAATATTAAATTTTTAAGGCAACTTTGCCGAGGTGATCAGTCCCAAATTGGTTTCCTCTTTTCCCTGTTGCTGATACTAGAATTGGCTGAAAATAGATTCATGCTGTGCTGATTTATATAGTCAGCACACCTGTCTAGTATAGCCAACAAAAGATAGTGCCTTAATAAACATTTTTATGTTCATGTAATTTGCCTCTCTTGTTAGCGTTGTCAATATATGTCTGCATTCTGGTTTTTTAGCAAAATATTAAATTTGTAAGGCAACTTTGCCGAGGTGATCAGTCCCAAATTGGTTTCCTCTTTTCCCTGTTGCTGATACTAGAATTGGCTGAAAATAGATTCATGCTGTGCTGATTTATATAGTCAGCACACCTGTCTAGTATAGCCAACAAAACATAGTGCCTTAATAAACATTTTTATGTTACTGTAATTTGCCTCTCTTGTTAGCGTTGTCAATATATGTCTGCATTCTGGTTTTTTAGCAAAATATTAAATTTGTAAGGCAACTTTGCCGAGGTGAATAGTATCAAATTGGTTTCCTCTTTTCCCTGTTGCTGATACTAGAATTGGCTGAAAATAGATTCATGCTCTGCTGATTTATATAATCAGCAATCAGCACACCTGTCTAGTATAGCCAACAAAACATAATGCCTTAATATACATTTTTATGTTCCTGTAATTTGCCTCTCTTGTTAGTGTTGTCAATGTATGTCTGCATTCTGATTTTTTAGCAAAATATTAAATTTGTAAGGCAACTTTGCCGAGGTGATCAGTACCAAAGTGGTTTCCTCTTTTCCCTGTTGCCGATACTAGGAATTGGCTGAGAATAGTTTCATGGTTGTGCTGATTATATACAGTCAGTGCTCTTGTCTAGTATAGCCAACACCGTGCCCTATTTAAAACATTACTTACCGATTACCTGTCTTTAATCCCATTATTATTCTTTTAGTGTTATTGTAATTGGCCTCTCTTGTTGGTCTTGTCTGTGTATATCATGATTCTAATATTTGTAGCAACGTTAAAGCTTTAACAATGGAAACTTTGTTGAGGTGATCAATATCATATCGGTTTCCTCCTTTCCCAGTTGCTGATACTAGAATTGGCTGAAAATAGTTTCATGGTTGTGCTTGTTTACATTTTTATTGCAGTACACTTGTCTAGTATAGCCAACATAATCATACCCTATACAAATTATTACTTATCACTATTGTTTATAGATTAGAAAAGATGGAAACGGCATATTCAAACCATTATTCATATTAACATGATTATTCATATTCATAAATGACCTTATTTTTAGAAGGAGATGCTCATTCTGTTTTTTAATCAAGTTATTTTTTCACAGAACAAGGATGTAACTGAGGCAATTCAAAAGGTTGCTGCTGCCTATGACTGTAAAATTGTTGAGGGTGTTCTCAGCCACCAAATGAAGCAGTTTGTTATTGATGGGAATAAAGTTGTGCTCAGTTTGTCTAATCCAGAAACAAGGGTTGATGAGGCAGAGTTTGAGGAGAACGAAGTTTATGCAATTGATATAGTAACAAGCACAGGGGATGGCAAGGTAGATTAACTATATCAACTTATTTACTAGAATGGTACATCATACGCATTAATTCCCCTTGTCTTGCAGCCCAAGTTGTTGGATGAGAAACAGACAACCATCTATAAGAGGGCTGTTGATAAGAGTTATCACTTGAAGATGAAAGCATCTAGGTTCATCTTCAGTGAAATCAGTCAGAAATTTCCAATTATGCCATTTTCTGCTAGGTAACCTTTACATTTTTATACTGCTTTTACTGGTGTTCTAATTCTGATCCTTCCCATTTCTCTTAAAATTTCGTTTGTTTTGTAACAGGGCTTTGGAAGAGAAAAGAGCTCGTCTGGGTTTAGTTGAATGTGTCAACCATGAGCTATTGCAGCCATATCCTGTTCTGCATGAAAAGCCAGGTAGAAAAAAAAAAAAAAAGCCTTCGGCTGGTAGCAAAATTACATCACCAAAGTGTCATTTATTTAAGCCTTTGTATAATTGTTTTTCAGGTGATTATGTTGCACATATCAAATTCACAGTCTTGTTAATGCCAAACGGGTCGGATCGGGTCACATCTCATCCACTCCAAGAATTGCAGCCTACTAAAACAATGGATGATCCTGATATTAAGGCCTGGCTAGCCTTGGGCACAAAAACAAAGAAAAAGGGTGGTGGAAAGAAGAAAAAAGGTAGCTGGAAGAGTTTGTTGCTGTTAATATTATTCCTTGTGGCGTATCATAGTTTTATATTATTGAACACAACATTTACATTTCTAAAATATCATTATTCCTTGTGTTGAATGGCTCAACAAATAGCTATACTTTTTTTTTTCACAGGTAAGAAAGGGGACAAGGTAGATGAGTCAGCTGAAGCTGAGCCTATGGACTCAACAAATGGGGCCACTTCTCAAGATTAAGTTAACCCGTCCTCTCCCCCCGAACAATGAAAGAGATTTTCTTTTCATTACCCCTTTTCAATTTTGGTACATTGTTCGCCAAATTGTATTTTGTTTGATTATGAATTTTAGTATAGATTTCCGACCTTGATTCTAACAGCAATTTTCATATGGTTCCTTAAAGAAAACCAAACCGTACACTGGTTTGGTTATTCATCCAAACTGTTTGATAATTTGATAAAATGGTTTGGTTTTTGGTGAACTGAATCTGAACTGAACTAGTTTTGGGCTGATTTTTAAAGCCTAACCAGTTTCAAATTGGTTTATGAGCCATTTTTTTGTGAAACCCTCGATTTACTAGTTTTCCAATAATAAACTTTTGAGATTAGTTTAGGTTGAATGGGTGAGAATTGTCCTGGAGGGAAGATGACAAACCGGAAGGCTTTTAGAAAGAAGTTCTCTCAGACATTTAAGTTAAAAAAGAAAGAAGCAAGTTATCACTTTTTATTCAAAATTTGATTTTATATATTTATTGGAATCAGTATTGAAAAAGCTAGCTTTTTAAATTTGTATAATTGTAATGACTAATAAATCAAGAGGATTTAAAATATTAATTTTTTTAGTGTGGTAGAGTGGAAGAAGTGAGAAAGTTCCTTGCAATGTGAAATATCAGATACCTTGTCTTTAATCATTCTTCAACCTTTACACTGCATAGCTATACTTCATCTCTCTTCTCACTTTTTATTCCATCTCTGTTCTCATATTGGGCTCCGTGGCTATCCATATTCCTCTGGTTGGGAATATATTCTGTAGCCAATAATCGATTCGATTTCGTGAGAATTGATTCTATTTTGTCATGACTTCTTTCTATTTGATTTAGCAAAATTAATAATGAACCTTTCTTTACAAATATTCACTCTTATTTTTCACGTACGCGACCTGATCCAATTAAGCATTTCTTGTAAATTTGCTGACAAAATTCACCCTAAAATAAATAGTGTAAAAATAAAGTATTTAAGTTGGATTATAGATAGATAATAGAATGTTTTAATTAATGTATTTTACTATTTAATGAATTGAGTTGATTTAATGACTATTGGAGGAATTAAAAATGTTCTAATTTAAATATAATTGTCATTCTAATTTTAAAATGTTCTAATTTAAATCATATATTAAAATTGAAATTAAGTTTAACTTAAGAATGTGATGAAAGGCATGATTTAGATTGACATGTTAACATAGGTGTATGAAAATATGTTAAAAGTGGAAGTTTGTATTTGTACGATTATTAATAAGTTCTTAGTGTATTTTTTTTGTTGGAAATTTCCTTTCAGGTACTTTAACCTTTTTATTTTAATATTCTTTTTTTTATAAAATTGTGATAAAACAAATAATATATAACTATTGTTATAGTGATGTATATTTATGAAGATAACATTTAAATTTTGGTAATATGGAATATATGAAATTATTAATGACAAGTATCTTTACATTATCATTAATAGTAGTAATATATTATACTAATAATAGTATTATCAGTAAAAAAATAATAGTTGTAATAATATAAGTAATAATAAAAATAATACCGTAGTGTTTAAACATATATTTTTATTTATAATAGTTAAGTTTGAAATTAGTTTTCCATATTGTATATATGTAATATACAACTGTCATGTCATTGGAAAAAAAATATGTTTAGACATTACTTATTATTATATTATTAGTATTAATTTATGTTTATTGAAAAATGATTTTATTTTTTTTTATAGTTGATAACTTTTTGGCAAGTATATCAAATTGTTTATTAATATAGTGAATAAGTAAAATATCGTTCTTCCAAGGGACTTGTGCAACACATGACAATTCTTCATTTTACAACTTAATTAGACATCAAAATATACAAAACAATACAAGAAACTCTTTTTGGTATTTTATCAAACAGTTGGTGTGTCAGGAATTTATATTTAAAATAAACTTCGTTGGAATTGGATTTCATGAATCATATAAATATAAAACTCTGTTCAATATTTCATTATTTCATTCAAACATTCACATCAAAGTATATTAGTCCCAATTCCTTAGTCAATTTAACATATAATTTGCATTAAGTCTTATGCTAAGAATGACCAAGTTCTTAAGTCTATCCCTAGATCCCAAATCACTTAGGTGCTCTATCTATGTCCATGTTCAAAATTACTTTCCAGTAATAAGAGACATTCAAATAACATTTTATTTTCATACAATGATAATAAATTCAAGAAAGAACATATGAACGAACAACAATATATTGAACAGGAAAATTACATCATAGTGAGTTCATTACATTCAATCCCAACGAAAGAGAAATTTAACTACTCCTAGTCATCTAGAACGTACACATTTGAAGCAATCCCTTGCAAAAATGGTGTCTTGATAACTTGAAGTAGTCTCTAGAAGTTCCTGAGATGTTTTCGTTTATTTCCTTTGTCCGAAACTTCTGTTAGGCGGTTTTTTTCTTTCTGTCTGTCTCCAACTTAAAAGTCAATTCTGATTTAATTAATTCGCTTAGCGCACAACTATCATATGCTGAGCGAATAATCAACTACATAATCTTTAACGGTCCATAATTCGCTCAGCGAATTATTTTGGTGCGCTAAGCGAATAATAATCTTTTTAGCTGAGCGATTAAATGTTGGCTTAGCGAGAAACGTCTGACAGTACTCCACATTGATGTATAAATTCCTGTACAATTTACTATACAACTTTCTTACTTCTAATTATAACTTTTCAACGAGAAAAACACATTATTTCATGAATAATTACAAATTTGAGCTAATTTATAAGTGTAAAATCAAGTATTTTTCACACTTATCAATAGTATCCAATATTTTATTTTAAGATTATCTTTATAAATAGAAATTTTTTTAAGATTTAAATAAAATAATGTAAATAATTTATTTATTTAAATAAGTTATATAATATTTAATGTTTGTAGTATAGCAATTAAAATTTACAAATAAATGTTATAATTAAAATTGAGTTATATATTATATTAAAAATGAAATAGATATATACACGTTGTTAATAAAATAAAATATAGATATACTGTGAAATAGGAACTGATATAAAATAAAAATAACATGAAGTTGTTAATATTATTTTTTTTTTAAAAAGTACTTAATATAAACAAATAAAGATATATTAAAATATATTAACGTATGGAATCAAATATTATTTTTTTAATAAAAAATATTAGTTAAAAAAATAACATTTATAGATGAATTTGTTGGTTGGTATTGTATAAAAATGACATAATAATATATTAGTTATTAGTGACTGTAAAGTGATATGACTAAAATTTAGAATTATACATTTTAATTAAATATTACATTAAATGAAACTATTTTACTTATGTTTTGCTGGTGTTGTTTGAAAATTTATGGTATATTGTTAATAATTGTGATAATAATAATATAGATAATAACACTACTAATAATATCAAATAATAACAATTATAATGTAATAATAATAAAATAACAAATATTGGTATTAATGATATTGAAACACCTCATTTCATTACTATTAATATTATTATGGAAGTATCATGTATTCAACAAAAAGATAGTTAACTTAAAAGATCACATATAAAATATTATTACAGTTATCCAATAATAATTGTATCACCAAAATATATATATACAAGATCCTACATTAATGATAGTTTTATTATATTTATCAACAAGTGCAAAATTAGAGTTTTCCAAAAGAACAAATATACAAAAAAATTAAAGTCCTATTCTATGCTTCAATTCCATCACCACCTAGCCCTGCTCAACAGATACTTTATCATTTGCTCACACCATTAAGGTGATCATAACAAATAAGAAAACAAGTAAATACACAAACAAAGATAAAATGATAATTATTTTTACCATAGAAACATACATACAATTGAGTTATGAATATAACTATTAAACACAGGTAAATCAAACAAATCATAAGCTTACAAACATTAACTCCAGACTTGAATATCAAAATACATTTGATGTCAAACTCTGGCGGGTTATGCAGTTGTGGTGATCTCTATTGCTCTACAAAGTCATTGTTATTAGGTTTCGCCCTGACACACAAGGTTAGTCTATTAACACTTTAGGCCAAGGTAATACCCCTAGACTAGGACCCCTTACTCCTCTCACCACATATCACATCCTTCTCTACTTGAGATTGGATTGTTATTAGAGTGTCAAGATAACCCTAATGTGGAATCCTTACATCAATATATACGCAACTTAGAATCACATAAGAAACTTCTTGAAATTATTTTCACAACATACTTGATACACACATACAGTCATAATATAGTTCATAAAGCATCACAAACTTTACACTAAACATACATAACATTCATAGAAAACCATTTCAAATAAGCAATGGGAAAAAAAATCACAAAACAACACATTAGCACTCAAACTAACACTCAGTGCAATAGTTCTCGCAAAAGAGAGTGCTCAACGCCAAAAGAACAAAATTAGCTCCATACTTCCAATGGTCACTAGCACTCAATGGTGCCCTGTCACCACTCAGCGCTAGACCATTCGCATTTTGGTCTGCTCAGCGGTGAAATAGACACTCAGTTCCATATTAGAAAATCTGCATCTTCTCAAACTATGATATGATGATCCATGGACCAAATTGATATTCCTAACTTAGGGATTGATCCAAATACGTGTTTTAATGTCCAAGAGAATACCAATTTACTCAAATGAATGTAAACTTAGTTTATCAACTTAACACCAAACCAATCAATTCAATCAATACACAATCATTTTGAACTAACAAATTTCAACACATGCTTTTATCAAATTCCAGACAAAAACTTCATCATTCAACAAGCCATTTAAACAAACTTTCCATAACAAACGATATATTCATATCAAATTCAACATACATCATAGACTAGAAACATATCAATGACTTTAGAATATGGTAGTTAACTTCCCTTACTTGTTAAAAGCTCAAATTGCTCTATTAAACCTAGAGTTACTCCCTCAACTCAAGGAACTCTATCTGTTTCTATAAACCACAAAATCATAATCAGGGCATATTGTTAGCACCATTAATCAACAGAGAGTCTTATAGAAGTCTCACATGACACATGCGACATAACAATACTCATATGCATAGAAAATGCACAAAGTAGAGAAAGTAATAAAAACTAATTTATTCTTTTGCAAGAACTGATAAGATAGACTTGAAGACCTTGCCTCAGTGATTATTAGGCCATGTGTATGCCCAATATTCATGAATTCTCTAAAGATGATGTCAAGATCTCATGCAAGCTGCCCCACTTAACACTCATATAGGTGATTTAATCAAGTGTATACTGCAAATCAAACACCACCTGTAAGGGATATAAAGATCATTAAAACCTTTGTTTAAACTAAAATTCTATCACCACATAGAATTTTAATTACAAAGTTTAAACTCTTAATAATGTAGTCTCTAACACTTTCACACACACCATATGAATGGACATATTTGATTTAAAATCAAATTAGAGTTATCAAAACTAACAAATGACTTGTTTTTACCCATATGAACTTTATTCATGGGATCTCCAATCACAAATGTTGGGTTACCATCACTTGTTTATTTTCAAATGGCTTAAGTCTCATTTCATTCGATGTTTCTAAGATCATATTTCTTCCCAAGGGTTTTATCAAAGGATCTGCTAGATTCTGTTCTGACTTCGCATAATCAATGGAAATAGTTAAACTCTTTAGTAGTTGCATCACCAAATTATGTCTTAATTGTATATGTTTGTTTTTTCCATTGTAATTCTTTTTTTTAATTATACCTATTACCGATTAGCAATCATACTATATTGTCACTGATGAAGTTGATTTCATTCTTAGTGGAATGTTTGCTAAGAAGTTTTTCAACCACTCAACCTTACTACCAATCATCTCAAGAGCAACAAACTCATATTCCATTATTGATCCTACAATAATTGGTTGATCTTCATGTAAATGCACAACCCTAAGTGTGAATACATAACCACTAGTGAATTTTGTCTCATCCAAATATAAGATCCAGTTAGCATCATTGTACCCTTCTAGTGTAGTGGGAAACCCACTATATTCAATAGCATAATCCAGTGAATCTCTTAAGTATCTCATAAGCCTTATAAGTGCATCCTAGTGTTCATAATTTGGACATTGAGTGTACCTACTCAGTCTACCTATTGCATAAGTAATATTAGGTCTAGAAAATTAAAATTTTTACAATCAAGAATAATTTTTCAAATAAATTGAATACAATTAGTATTTACAACCTAAATATTCAAGTTAAATTGTTTGAAAATACATAAATATGTAAAACGTTTTTCAAAAAAAATACACATCCTACAAAAGTCCAACATTAGTTTTCCTCATCTCTCAACGTCTACAGAGCTCCTAAAATAACTACATCTGCTCTTGTATAACATAAACATTATACGATCATCACCACATAGAAACAATATGGGTGAGCTAACAAAAAAACACATCAAAACATCAATACGACATATTGTTCTCAATCATCTAGTCAATGCTATAAACCTATATCACATTAACCAAAGTCAATAAGTAGTAAAATTATAATGATCAACCCAATTTCAAACCATACTTTCCCTTAGAAGGAATCATGTTTATACCTACAATCATTACACAGGTTTGTCATCTAAAAGCAACACATGCCAATATTAACAATCTCTACAATCATATGTTATCTTCTATACTCCATGACAACAATCATATTCACCAAAAAATGGATAAACCAACGACGTGTTACCATACTTATTATGCATTACAACTAGGTAATTGAACAATGAAATAACTCTTCAACTAGTCAAGAATACTAGTTATTCACCCAACCAATAAACAAGTTAATTTCTCATATAAGTCAAACACAGCAGAGTTATGAACTACACCAAAGATATAAAGAACTTTATAGAAAGGAGTGTTTAACGTGTTTATTATTGTTGCTTCTAAATCGAGTTTCACAATTAAAAGGGCATCAATACCTAAAATTTACACATCGCCATCACCATAATGTTGGCCAAAGCAAACAAGAAGAGTAACACAATAAAGACCATCGAAAGCTCGAATAATCTTTATATCAACCAACATACTACTTTATATTCATACAATCATAGCATTTAGTTTATCATCTTTTCATACCATGACTCATGCCCTCAAGACAAAACACTCACAAGAAGATTCATGATTACAATGACAGTTCATCAAATAAATAAAGGCATCAAACATCCTCCAGGAAAATTATTTAAACGCCAGTAATAACCACAAACAATTTAGTAAAAACATGACCATAGCAAAAACAAACATCATGTACTACTTTACAACAATTGATAATAGGTCAACACCCCTTACTATAATAGACATCATAGGCTTTACAATTAAAGGTCTTAAATCATTTTACGATTCAAAAAAAAAAAACTTAGGAACCAAGAGTCCATACCCATCACTACACCGCTTACTTCTCCATGCCCAAGCCATTCAACGAAGCATGACATGTTAAATACATGATTATTTGTATTTTAGATTAGGACTTTCAGTTTTGGAAAATTAATGATATAAATCATGACATGTTTAATTCTCATTCGTGACCTAATTTTCTAAGCAACCTTTAGAACCATAACAATATAACAAAATTATATCATCCTTGAGACATACTCTAGCTTGAATTCAATTGGAATAGTAGCACATTATACTTATTTCATCGAAAATATCATTCATGTTTATCAATACATCCATATGAATGAGAAGATTCATACCATCACATAAGTACAAAGAATGCACAATTATCATATATCTCACTCGAGCATTGAATGCTCACACTATTTGTCGCCACACAACCCCTCCTACCCCACCCCCATTTGTCCTAGGGTTTACAGGTTTTGAAGAAAGAGAACAAGATGAAAAGAATGACGATGTTTTCGGTTTCAAAGGTTGAAGAAGTGATGACAAACTCATAGCCAAGGGTTCAACCACTAGAAGTATGACCAAACTCCTCCAAGAAGAACCATCCATAGAAGGAGAAACAAAGGTGTGTTTCACTTGGGCCATCATGGAAGAAAAATGAGTAGTGTAGGATTTAGGCCTTGTATTGGGCCATGTAGTGTAGGTTTGATTAAGGCTTGTAGTAAGGCCTAAGTAGCATAGGATTTTCCCTAAGTTAGATATCAAAACCAAGTGGAAAATGTGTGCCATGTGTCATGCTTCCATTTGAGAGGATCTACTTTTTAAAAAGTAGTCACATGACACCTTAGGAGTGAAGAGTTTTTCTTTTTGGTAATGGTCACATGTCCCTCCACCATTAGAGAGGATTTACTTTTAGTAGTGGCCACAAGCCTCTCTAGGATTGGAGATGATTGTGTTTTGTGAGTGGCCACATGTCCTCCCATCATTAGAGAGGTTAGAAGGCCTCATTTTTGGCCAATGAGAGCAAATATGTGAGATCATGCTTTTAAGGTTAGAAGGAGACACCATTGGCCTATAAATAGAGGTGTCTCCACCCTTGTATTTAATCTTGAAAATTAGTAATGTTATACTGCCAAATTGTAGTCTCATTCTTCCTTGATCAAGACTAGAACAAACCTAGATGTTCTTTTAGTCACCTACCTCATGGAGTTGGCCTAACCTCTCCTTGAACCTTCAAACTACATACCATCTTCATCTTGTCACTAAAATTCGTGAGCCTATCACCACACCACCATCATTTTCACATTATATCACCATTTTTCCACCCATTTCCGCAACCATATCCATCAGAGGGACTATCTCCTTGCTTGATCTTAGGCTTTGGCCCAACCTAGCTTAAGGAGTTGTCATCATTTGGTATCAAGAGCTTTGGTTCTTCAAGAGCTAAGTATTCTTGGTCCCTATCTATATTTTTGTGTTTTCGTGTTTTTTATATATTTTCCTTGCTTGTCTTGTCTTGTTGTCCATTTCATATTTCATGTTCATGTTCATCATGGCTCTCATTGTGTTGTTCTTGGAGTCATTTCGCCTTTTGGCTTAGTTTTTCATGTTCTTGTGTGAATTTTTATGATTTTGAGTCTTTATCCACTATTTTTTTGTCAATATATGTTTGTTTGAGTCATTTTAAGTTTCAAATCATTCCATGTTGTCTAGAGTCATGTTTAGTCCTTTTGATGTCTCTACTTCCTAGTTGAAACTTTGAAAATCATAAAAAATATATGTTTAAGTCATTTCCGAAAACTGATCTATATTTGTGCCTTTGAGTGCTTGCGTTCATACTTGTTGTTAGATCATGAACAAGTTCATAGATTTAGGTTTCCATTATTTCATTTTTTGTGTTTCATGTTATACCTAATTCTAGTAAGTTTTCTTCATTTTAATGCTATAAGGTTGTATAAACTTGAAACTCCTTGTAACATTCCATATTTGAGGTTTGATTTGGTGTGTGTTTGTGCAAAAAATTTCAAGAAAAAGAAGAGACAAAAGTTACAAAAGAAAAGGTAGACAAAAAGTACAAAAAGGAAAAACAAAAAGTAAAAGTAAAAACACATGCATGTACTATCTTTAACCAACTTTGTGTGAGCACTTTGATGTTAATTTTTGCTACTGAAATTCATGTCCAAATCTGCTGGTCTATTAGCTATGATGGTTTAAAAAGGTTGCCTTAGTGCACCATTTGATCTAGCTTGCAAAAGGACAAAAGCACCTTGTGATTTTGTAGTAGTTTTTGGTTTTTGTGATCTATTCTAGTGCCTTTCTTTAGGTAACTCCTTTTGTTGTGCTAACCTTTCTTTCTTACCATTTAATTGCTTGATTTTCTTCTATACATTCATGGTTTTGTCAAAGTAAAACTTTTGAAGAGCCTTTGTTCATTTTAGACTTTTTCTTGCTTTTTCCTTGGACTCCTTTTGGCTTTAGTGGTGTTAACTTGTGGTATAGGTCTTTGGATGGTTAAAAAACGTGAGGATCATTAGGGGGATAGTTCCAAAACAGTGAGGAACATCCAAAGGTGAAGGAGGCCTTGAAGGGAAGCTTGAAGTCTTGGTCTAAACCACAAGAGAAGAGAGTATACACTTGGTGAGAAAGAGAGATTTGTGTGTATTTTCGTTAAATTGTAAAATTATAGTTTCTTTCCTTTGGACTTGTATTTTTGGCTTGTTAGGAGTTTGTCCTAACAAGAACATTGGACATTTAATTAATTAAGCGAAATGTATAGTTGGTGGGTACGAGGGAATTACGAGGGAACCAAAGTTCCTTCTAATTCATCATTAGGCCGCATAATGTAGATTTATTGCTTTCCTTAATTGTGGTAGTTAAATGTGTGTCTGCTTTAATTTCAATTTTTGTTCCTTTTGAGAAGTTTGGTGTAAGAGTACCTAAGGTAAACTTTGACTAGGAAAGACTTGGTTCTTATAAGCAATCATTTGTGATTCACCTCCCTTTTGTTGAAAGTGAACTTAGACATCTTTTACTTCCTTAAGTCTCCTAGGGAACTTCTCTTAAAATTCTAAGTAATTTTTTTGTTGCATTATATATTTTTGAAAACTTTGAGAATGTCTAAGACCACATCCTTTGAAATTGGTAGTGACTCTAGTGAAGAGGTCAAGCCTACTTTGAAAAACTTGACCAAAGAACTAAAGTCACAAAAAGTTTGGCAAAAGAAAGAAGCTATTTTGAAAGAAAAAGAAACGATGGAAAGAGAAGAATATCTTGCTAAATTGGACGAGGAACTTAGAATTCTCAATGAAAAATAAGAGAAAACCCAAGAAGAAATTAGGAAAAGCAAGAGCAAAACCAAGAGTAGGAGTAGGAGTAAGAGTCATATAAGAAGAAGTTCTAGAACTCCAACTCAACCCACACACTCTGAGGTAGATAGTAGGCTTGCCCATCAATACTATCAACCTCCCCCACTTAGAATTCAAAAAAAGAACCCTTCAAGAGAGGTTAGAGTAGACCTCCCCCATTTCCATGGGAAAGAAAATGTTGAGGCATACTTAGATTGGGAAATGAAAGTTGAAAAACTCTTTGAGTGTCATCAAGTGAGTGAGGAGAGAAAGGTCACCTTGGCCATTTTGAATTTTCAAGGGAATGCCATGTATTGGTGGACTTCCCTTGTGAGAGAAAGAAGACTTTCTAATGTTCCCCAAGTCACCTATTGGAATAACTTGAAAAGTGCCACGAGAAGAAGGCATATTCCCTCATACTATCATAGGGATCTAATGGACAAACTTCAAAGGCTCCAACAAAGAGACATAAGCATGGAGAGCTATAAGCAAAAAAGGGAGTGATAACACTCTAAATTTGCTTATTTTTGTGTGTTATAACTCTTATTTTAGGTTATTTTAGTTTTTAATTCTTTAGAAATAGAATATATTAGTGTAATTAGGGTAAAAATAGGTTTTTGGTAGAAATAGAGTTAATTTGCTCTTTTTAGTTAAATAAAATAGGTTTTTAAATAAATAGGTATTTCTCTTTTAGAAAAATATTCAGAAAATTAAATATTTTTTTTTTGCTATTGTAGGTTTTCATTTTATCTTTTTGATTATTAACCCTTTTCTTTTTCTCTCTTTTTGCAGATCAGCCCTAGTCAAAGGAGCCAAAAACTGGTTAAAGTGAAATGGGCTGACTATTTGTGCTGAATTGGAAGCATTGGGCTGAGTATAAAAAACTAAAGTTGTTGTGTTGAAGTTTGTTTGAGCTGAATTAAAAAGCCTAGTGTTTTGATCTGGAAGCACATCATTGTGTTAGAGTGGGCTGAGGCGTAAATGAAGTTGTGCGAAGAAGCTTTGCACGAAATGAAAACCACCGCACCTTTGTTGGTTTGGGCTGATGAAGCTTGCATTGGGCTGTGTTCTGGAATGGGCTGAAGTTCCTTTTAGGAAGCTTTAATAAAAACACATCGTTTTGAGCATTGGCTGCTGAGGAGTTCTGATTGAAAGCTTCAAGGCTCGAGCATTTGGGTTTTCCCCAATTTCTTCACTAGTTAAGGTTAGGAGCTTCGAAGAGAATGTGCAAAGCAGTGAACCAGAGTGTGACCAAAGGATGTCCAGAGGCACGTGACTGGAGTTCAAGTTTGCAAGGAAGAAGAAGTTTATCGAACGAATGAGAAAAGCGAAGCGGTTGGAGATCAAAGAGTTAGTTAAAGAAGAAGAACCGCGAAGCTTCCGGAATCTTAGTATGTCAGAGGTTCTTCTCCTCTTCCCTTTTTTCCAAACTTTTCGTTTATGATTTCCCTATATAAAAGGGGGGGTTTGCAACATAGAATATACAGTAGCTGGTGGTGGGTGACATACACCACTTTAGGATTCAACTTTTGATTTTCATTATTGTCTTAGTTTGAGATTTTAAAGTTTTCATAGAAGTATAACTTGTTCTCTGCATTGCAGTCCTGGAGGATACTTTGGGTGACATACATTGAGATTCCAAGCACTCTGGTATCTTGTACTTTTGATTTCAGTTTTTAATAATAGTTGTTATGTTTCAGTTCTGATTCAATTTACATTTGATTGTCAATTTGCCCTTTTTGATACTTCCATCTACATTGCTAGCACTATTGTTGATTATGCTTATATTTTGGATTGTAGTATATTTCTTTCTTATATTGACTATATCCTTTTGGTATTCATTTCTAAGTTTGATGATGTTTCATATTATAGAGTTAATGTTCTGATTCTTACTGATTTTAGAGTAATTTTACGATGTTTCTGATGAATACTATGGTTGATGACATAATTATAGATTATACAAATATTGGATTGAGGGATTGAGTGAGAGTCACCATTTCATGTTCTGAAATATGAACTCAAAGTCACCAAAGTGGGCATTATTTTACAAGATGTCTTCTTGAGAGTGACTCAGACTCTTTTCATTAATTCAATGTTTGTTAAATTTGGAAATTGTCCTTGTCAAAGTTCATTGCATGATTTTCTGCTTAGTTGGTTTGATAGATGATACATTTAGGAAAGTTGCTTCAATTCTGTTTCAGTTTTATAACTTCTTCAATATTTCAATTATGTTTCAGGCTTTGCATTATTACTTCTCTTTAGTAGAATTAGGATTATTCACTTACATGTTTCATATTCTGCATAATCAGTTTAGTGTTAGATTTGTATTTTTAGCATATTAGTTTCACTAGTTAGGTTCTGACTTTTTCCTTTGCATAAATAGACATAGCTTAATAGTTGTTTCATGGAAATTTGGCTTTAGTTTAGGTTTCATACATTCATTCATTTTTAACACATTGCCTATCGCTGAATCTATGTTAATAATTTCCATTAATTTTTTTCCTCTACATCTATTCTGATAATCACTTACATTCTTTCTTCACTACATATGAATTCTTAGTTTAAGTTCTGTTTTCTATTAGTCCATATTATATTAGTTGCATTAGTATAGGAAAGATATCATGCATTGCTTCCCTTCCATTTATTCATTAGTTTTACTTAGATATATTCATTCTTTTAATATCTTTATTTAGATTTCATTTTCATTTCCCCACCTAGCTTTTAATAAATAGTAATTAGGTTTTAATTCTACAATTTTAAATTTAAGTTAGCCAAGTCCAAGGATTGATCCTGAGGTTTTCAATTTTACTACATTAGTGGGGAACTGAGGTTTTGTTGACTTTTTATGCGACTAAAGAGTTTTTCAACATTGAGCTCTACACGATGAGGGCAAGAATTAGAGAGGAAGAAGCGACAATCACCTCTAGGTTTCTAAGTGGTCTCAATCTTGAGATTAGAGATGGAGTGAAATTGTTGCCCTACCAAGACTTAAATAACTTGGTATAAATTTGCATTAAGGTAGAGCAATAATTTTTGAGAAAAGGTTTGAGTCAGAGCGGCGTAGCGGAATGGTTAACACGTTCAACAAACCAAGAGGGGGGTGAATTGGTTTCTTATCACAAATCGTTCTTTTTAATAATTTTCTCGTAAATATAAATTCCTTAAAAATAATTTAAAAAAATTTAAAGAGTAAGGAAGAGAGAAAATTGCACAGGTAATTTTTATACTGGTTCGGATCATAGAGATCCTACGTCCAGTTGTTAATCTCAACCGAGAATTAACGCTTCACTAGAACAAACCAACAAACTGTTACAATCATAAAGAAAATAAATCAGTTTAAGGTTAGAACACCTCTTTTGTTACCCCAAGAGATGAAACTCACTTCCATTGTAACCCACAAGGGCTGAAAACCTCCTCCGAATGCTTCACGAAGGATGACCACCTCCTTTAAATCTTCACAAAGGATGAACACCTCCTTTGAGTCTTCACAAAGGATGACAGGTTTTCAACTCAGCAACAACAACAACAGTCAATCACACTCCTTGTGAAAGTTCTTGCTCTATGCTAACATGCCAAGTTCAAAAAGCCACAACACAAGGGTTCCGCAAACCCTAGAAAACTTATCACCGCACACTGCAGATAAGAATTTTTAAATACACTTTACTTTTATTCTTCGTATGTTAGAATTAGAGTCTCAATCCAATTTATAGAGATCTCATTCAAGAATACCTCCAAAAATCCGTTGTAAGGTTTTTAACGTGTAATAATTGATTATCCTAACATGGTAATCGATTATGCATCATTGAATGCATACCATTAAAAACCTTGCTTGAAAATTCTCATAATTGCTTGTGATAATCGATTATGGCAAGTCATAATCGATTATCTTGAGTATAAAATGAGGTTTTTTTATTCAAAATGATTTTTAATGCACCCTAATGCAAACAATACACAGAATCAAGTATAAACAACATCTTATACATTAATCTACTAAAATACAAAAGCTTTAATATAAAAACAAGTATTCATGAAGATCTTCCTACAATAAGAGCACTTGAGACTTGACTTTGAGACATCATCAAAATTTTTGTTCTTCAGCTTTATGCTAATGGTTTGAAAACTATCCACTCTAGATCCAATGTCAAAAGAGACTTCAAGAGGGAGGGAAAACAAGTTAAAAGAGAGGAACCTCCTAGGAAGTTTGAGAAACCCAAAGATAAATCAACATCCTCCAAGCGCACTAGTGATATCAAGTGTTTAGGGAGGGGACATATTGCATCTCAATGCCCCACAAAAAAGAACCATCATCTTAACGGGTATTGAGACATATAGTAGTGAAAGTGAGCAAGAAGAATGTGCAAATGAAATTGAGGAAGAGAGTGAAGGAGAAGATTCCTTTCCTTGTGAGGGAGATCTTCTCATGATAAGAAGAGTTCTAAACAACCAACCTTATCTTCAAACCCTAACCCAAAGAGAGAACATCTTTCACACAAGATGTAAAGTTTCAAATCAAACATGTTCTCTCATTGTGGATAGTGGGTCATGTTGCAATTGTTGTAACACAAAGTTGATAGAAAAGTCGGAGCTTACTACCAAACCCCATCCAAGGCCTTACAAACTTCAATGGCTCAATGAAGGAGGGGATTTGAGAGTAGAGCAGCAAGTGGAGGTCAATATTTTCATAGGAAATTATGAAGATAAAATAACTTGTGATGTTATTTCTATGGAAGCTTGCCACATTCTCTAAGTAGGCCTCAGTAATTTGACAAGAAAACCATGCACAATGGCCTTACCAATGAGATCACCCTCCACCACAAGGAAAAGAAGTTCATCCTCCATCCCTTACCACCTTCTAAGGTGTATGAAGATTAAAAGCAAATGAAAAAAAAAGAGGGATGGGGAAAATAAAGAGAGAGTGTGCATAGGAAAAGAGGAGCAAGCTCCCATTGCATGCATACACGGGGAAGGAGAGACTAGCAATCCTACCAAGGTCACTCAAAAGGAGAGGAATTTGTCTAAGAAAACTTTAAAGAAAACTCTCCTAAATGAGCAACATTCCTTCCTTATCCTTTGTAGAAGTGCTCTCTCATGCATAACAACTCACGATTCTAAGTTTCCATCTCCTTTGGGAAAACTTTTACAAGATTTTGAGGATGTGTTTCCCCAAGAAAAACCTAAAAGGGTCTTCCACTAATTAAGGGAATTGAGCATCAAATAGATTTTGTTCTTGGGGCAAGTCTACCAAATAGGTCAACCTATAGAACTAACCCTCAAGAAACCAAGGAGATTGAAAATCAAGTGCAAGAGTTGTTGGATAAGGGGTGGGTTCAAAAGAGTTTGAGTTCATGTGTTGTGCCTGTGTTATTATTCCTCAAGAAGGATGAAAAATGGAGAATATGTTGTGATTGTGGGGCTATTAACAATATTACCATCAAGTATAGGCACACAAATCCAAGACTCGATGACATGCTTGATGAGTTGCATGAGTTCACTATATTTTCCAAAATATATCTTAAAATTGACTATCATCAAATAAGAATAAGACAAGGTGATGAGTGGAAAACAACCTTTAAGACTAAGTTTGGACTATATGAGTGGTTAGTGGTGCCTTTTGACTTAACTAATGAACCTAACACCTTTATGAGATTAATGAATCATGTCTTGAGGGATTTCATTGGAAAATTTGTGGTTGTGTACTTTGATGATATCCTGGCGTATAACAAAAATTTACATGATCATCTAGAACACCTCTTTCCACTTTAAGAGACAACCACTTATTTGCCAATAGAGAGAAATGCACATTTGGTAAGGATAATGTCATCTTTTTAGGCTTCATAGTCAATAAGCATAGAGTCCATGTTGATCCCACCAAAGTGAAAGTCATTCAAGAATGACCAACCCCCCAAAATGTAGGAGAGGTTAGGAGTTTTCATGGTTTAACATCCTTTTATAGGAGATTTGTGCCTAATTTCTCTAGCATAACATCACCACTCAATGAGTTGGTGAAGAAAGATGTGAAATTTGAGTGGGGGAAAGACAAGAGTTGGCTTTCAAGCAACTCAAGGAAAAACTCACCAATGCACTCATTCTAATTCTCCCAAAATTTTCCAAAACATTTGAGATAAAATGTGATACAAATGGTGTAGGAATAAGTGGAGTATTGTTACAAGAGAGGCACCCAATTGCTTACTTTAGTGAAAACTCAATGGTGTCACTCTTAACTACTCCACTTATGATAAGGAGATGTATGCCTTGGTTAGGTCCCTTCAAACTTTGGAGCATTATCTAGTCTCCAAGGAGTTTGTTAGTGATTATGAATCACTCAAGTATTTGAGGGGACAACATAAGTTGAAGAAAAAACATGCAAGATGGATGAAATATTTGGAACAATTCTCCTATGTGATTAAGTACAAGAAGGGAAAAAATAATGTGGTTGTGGGTGCCCTCTCTAGAAGGTGCAATCTCTTTTCAAAACTTGATTCCCACATTCTTGGATTTGAACACATGAGTGAAATGTATGAACAAGACGATTTCTTTTCCTCTATCTTTGCAACTTGTCAAAAGATGGCTCAAGGGGGATTCTATGTATCCAAAGGGTATCTTTTTAGAGGGAAAACTTTGTGTGCCTTAGGATCCCATAGGAAACTCCTCATCAAGGAGTCACATGAGGGAGGTTTCATGGTTCATTTTGGAGTGGATAAGCCTCTTAGCATCCTTCAAGAAAGATTTTTTTGGCCACACATGAGAAAATATGTACAAAAGCATTGTCATAAATGCATTGCATGTTTACAAGCTAAGGCCAAAACAATGCCCCAAGGCTTGTACACCCCCTCCCCATTGCTTCATCCCCATGGGAAGACATTTGCATGGATTTTATCCTTGGTCTACCCAAAACTCAAAGGGGATTTGATTCCATCTTTGTGGTAGTGGATAGATTTAGCAAGATGGCTTGTTTCATTCCATGTCACAAAGTTGATGATGCTAGCTTCATTGTCAAACTCTTCTTTAGAGATATGGTTAAGCTACATGGTGTACCTAAGACTATAGTATCGAATAGAGATACTAAGTTCCTAAGCCATTTTTGGAAAACTCTTTGGTCAAGGCTAGGAACCAAGCTTAATTTTTCAACCTCTAGTCATCCGCAAACAAATGGAAAACCAAGGTTGTCAATAGAACCTTGGGCACCATGTTAAGAGCAATTCTTAAGGGAAACCACAAATCTTGGGATGAGTACCTTCCCCACATTGAATTTACATACAATAAGGTGGTTCATAAGACCATCAAGATGTCTCCCTTTGAGGTTGTGTATGGCTTCAACCCAATCACTCCCTTAGACTTAATACCTCTACTAAACCCTAATGAATTCATTCATAAGGAAGGGGTATCTAAGTCTAAGTTTGTGAAGAAGTTGCATGAAAATGTGAAGTCCAATATACAACAACAAACCAAAAGATACATTAGATATAATAATAAAGGCAAGAGGGAATTGGTCTTTGAAGTAGGAGATTGGGTTTGGCTACACTTAAGCAAAGATAAATTTCCTAAACAAAGGAGATCCAAATTTAATTCTCGTGGTGATGGACCTTTTAGAGAGCTTCAAAGGGTTAATAACAATGCATATAGGTTAGAGTTGTCAAATGAGTATGATTTGAGTGCTACTTTCAATATTTGTTATCTAACCCCTTTTGTAAGTGATTTGGAATAAGAAAAGCCTATTGATTTAACGTCAAATCTTTTTCAAGAGGGAGGGGATGATGGAAAACTCATAGCCAAGGAGAAGTATGACCAAACTCCTCCAAGAAGAACCATCCGTAGAAGGAGAAACAAATGTGTGTTTCACTTGGGCCATCATGGAAGAAAAATGAGTACTGTAGGATTTAGGCTTTGTATTCGGCCATGTAGTATAGGTTTGATTAAGGCTTGTATTAAGGCCTAAGTAGCATAGGATTTTTCCTAAGTTAGATATCCAAATCAATTTGAAAGTGTGTGTCATGTGTCATGCTTCCATTGGAGAGGATTTAAAAAGTAGCCACATGGCACTTTAGGAGTGAAGAGTTTTTCTTTTTGGTAGTGGCCACATGTCCCTCTACTATTGGAGATGATTTGTTTTTAGTAGTGGTGACATGACATTCTAGGAATGGAGAAAATTGTATTTTGTGAGGGGCCACATGTCCTCCCATCATTGGAGAGGTTAGAAGGCCTCACTTTTGGCCAATGAGAGCAAATGTGGGAAATCATGCTTTTAGGGTTAGAAGGAGACACCCTTGACCTATAAATAGAGGTGTCTCCACCCTTGTATTTCCTCTTAGAAATTAGTAATTTTATGCTACCAAATTGTAGTCTCATTCTTCCTTGATTAAGACTAGAACAACCCTAGATGTCCTTCTAGTCACCTACCTCATGGAGTTGGCCTAACCTCTCCTTAAACCTTCAAACTACACACCATCTTCATCCTATCACTAAAAGCCATGAGTCTATCACCACACCACCATCATTTTCACATCATATCACCCTTTTTCCACCCATTTCCGCAACCATATCCATCATAGAGACCATTTCCTTGCTTCCTCCTAAGCTTTAGCCTAACCTGACTTAAGGAGGTTGTCATAAAAAAAGATTGGGTTCTCACTTTACTCTCACGATTTTCTTTCAGCCCAAAAGCAAAACCACAATTTTGATTTCAACAGGGTCGAAAGCCAGGCCCTCACACCATTACCACATGCATACAACACATACCATTATATTAACTCATTTTGTTTAATTATATTATCAACTAATAACCTTCTAAGTTATTCCATTTCACATATATCCTATTTTTATTTTTAATGAAAACAATTTATATTTCAAACCACATATATCATATTTTCATTTATAATTCAAACCTTATTTCAAATATATTCTAATAACCAACTTATGCATGGAATAACATTAATTTTTCATATCTTACCATTAACACATAAAATTATAGAACATAGTTACTTTAAGTTTAAAGATAAAATAGTAAGAAGATATATTTAAAAAACAATTAAATCTCTATTAATTATTATAAACTTAGTAAAAAAATGGTCATAATTTTAAGAGTAAAATACTAAGAAAACTTACACACAAAAAATCAGTTAAAACATAATTTTTAGTTACTAAAGGTAAAATGGAAGTAAGAAGATCAGGAAAAAAAATGGTTAGAAAAATATATCATCTTTATTTTTTATATTATAGATTATAGATAAATAAATAAGCAATTATATTTTTAAAATATGAAACTGTAAGAAAATTTAAAAAATAATCAATAAAATAAATAAGTAAAACAGTGTATTTGTTGTTTATTATTATAGACAAATAAAATAAATAAATAATAGAAGATATATAGTGTGTAAGAAAAACCCTACTCGAACGAAGCTTGTATTGTTGCAATGAAAGTGAAAAATCCTATTTAAACCAAAGCAACCTCAAAGTGTAACCCTAGTTCCACTAAGCCACCTTCCATTTATCTCAGCAACACATTCCCTCTTCCATTTCCATTCCAAAAACCCTTACCTTATTCACTCATTCTCCACCGCTTTGTCATCTTCAACCCTCCTCACTGTGAGTTACTTCAAATTCAATCAATTTTCCAACTTTTCATCTGGGTCTTCGTTCTTTCTTCGATTTTATTCTCTTTAACGACCCAATTGGATTTATGTTTTGTTTTCTTTATTGTTTTGTCCCGTTTCATTTGGGTGTTCCAGTGGTTACACACGGAGGGGCCACAGAGTTGTGCCGCCATGTCGGACGAAGAAAGGGAGGAGAAGGAGTTGGATCTTTCTTCTGCCGAAGTGGTCACCAAATACAAGACAGCTGCTGAGATCGTTAACAGTATTTTCATCACACTTTTTAACGTCTTTGGTTTATAAAATTCTTTCTAGGGTCTTGGTTGCTTACATTGGACACAATTTTCTTTTGGGAAGTCGGCTTACATTTCTTGATTTTCGTAAATTTTGATGTTTTGTTTCTGTGTTCCTCTTCGATTTACAGAGGCCTTGAAGCTTGTTATTTCGGAATGTAAACCTAAGACCAAGATTGTGGATATTTGTGAGAAAGGGGATTCATATATTAGAGAGTAAGCTTATATTTATTTCTATTTTAATATGTATACATGCTATCTCTTATTTTTTGTTTTTCATTTGTTTTTATAGTTGTAGAATTTTGCTAATAGTTGTTGTTTCTTGTCTAGGCAAACTGGAAATGTGTACAAGAATGTGAAGAGGAAGATTGAGAGAGGAGTTGCTTTTCCTACATGTATATCAGTAAACAATGTAATCTGCCATTTCTCTCCACTAGCCAGTGATGAGGCAGTGTTGGAAGAAGGTGATATATTGAAAATGTAAGATATTCGGAGCATGGATTTGTAATGTGTGGCGGGAAAATGGAGTCTGTGGTTTTTGTTATTACTTAGAAGTTAATGGTTATTTATTTGGTTGGTGCAGTGATATGGCTTGTCATATAGATGGTTTCATTGCTGCTGTGGCTCACACCCATTTACTTCAGGAAGGTCCTATCACAGGAAGGGCAGCAGATGTCATTGCTGCTGCAAATACTGCTGCAGAGGTGGCTTTGAGGCTTGTCAGGCCAGGAAAGAAGGTGATCAATTGTAACTAGTTTTTATTCTAGTTGCATCTTTGTAATGGGTTGATTTGGATTTTACTACATGTTGCCTTTCTTGAGTGTGCCTGTCGTTGATGGTTGTAAATCCAAGTGTCATGTTAGCATTAAAGTTGGAGAGAAATTTGTTTGGTAAATGTGTATTATTTGAAGGAATTTCATTGATCTGTTATGTGCCTGGTTGATTTTGATCTCTAAATGATGCAAACTGTCTTGAGCTATGGATTAACTCCGATGAAGCTTAATTGTCATAGTTACACTGATAGAGGTCATTTATGGTTTTTCTTCCGAAGACATGATTTAATTGTTGTTCTGATTGAAATTGGTTTATATCTCTGATTTCTTTCCAGTTTACCATGTTCTCTTAAAACTATCCTAACGTGGTTTATATTATATTGTAATTTGATCAATTTTTCTCTGTATGATGAAGAAATCATAGGCTATGGATGAACTCCAATGAAGCCTGTTTCTGTCATAGTTACACTGACAGAGAATTGTTGATTTTCTATTCCATTGTGTTAGTTTACCTTCTTCTTGAATGTTGCAATGCACTGTTGTCAAATACTTGTTTGCCTTATAAATTAATTTTTATTCTGAAGAATTTTGGAAAAATAATAAATTTGATTTTTCTTTCCAAATCCGCTGTACAATCTTGTTATGATCCATAATAATATTGGATTGTGAATTTATGAACTGATCTCTACATGATGAAGAAATCATAGGCTATGGTTTAACTCCAATGATGCCTCATTTTGTCATAGTTACACTGATAGAGAGAATCGTTCGTTCTCTATTCTATATATGCCTGATTGATGGCCACCATTTGCATTTTGAATGTCTAGTCCACTAGGAAATAGCATGTACCATGAAGGTTGTTTCATTTTTACGTGTAATATGACTGTTTCCTTTACCTCATAATCTCTTCATATATTTCTAACAGTACTGTAATTGTCTCTTGATTTAGATTCATGACTGTATATGTGGAATTTAACATTTGTAGCAAATTAATTATAACAAAAGCAACTTTGCCGAGGCAATCAGTACCATATTGGTTTCCTCTTTTCCCTGTTGCTGATACTAGAATTGGCTAAATTTTGTTCATGGCTGTACTGATGTATACAGTCAGTACGCTTGTCTAGTATAGCCAACATTCTATGTACTAAATTCATTACTTATTAATTGTTCTTTACTTGTATGTATTCCATATACGTATCATGTTACTGCCATATGCCTCTCTTTTTAGACTTGACAATCTTTGCTTACATTCTGATATTTGTATAAAGCTTTAAGGCTATACTAAAGGCATCTTTGCTGAGGTGTTCAGTTCCATATTGGTTTCTTCTTTTCCCTGTTTCTGATACTAGAATTGGCTGAAAATTGTTTCTTGGTTGTGCTGACCTATACCGTCAGTGCACTTGTCTATTATAGCCAACATACAGTACTTATTCTTTACCTGTCTGATAATCCCTTAATATATTTTCTGATGATGTTACTGTAGTTTGCTTCGCTTTTTAGCCTTGCCAGTCTATGCTCTGATTTTGATATTTGTATCGAATGTGTATAATTAAGGCAACTTTGCCGAGGTGATCATTACCATACAGTACTTATTCTTTACCTGTCTGATAATCCCTTAATATATTTTCTGATGATGTTACTGTAGTTTGCTTCGCTTTTTAGCCTTGCCAGTCTATGCTCTGATTTTGATATTTGTATCGAATGTGTATAATTAAGGCAACTTTGCCGAGGTGATCATTACCATATTGGTTTCCTCTTTTCCCTGTTGCCGATACTAGAATTGGCTGAAAATAGTTTTATAGTTGTGCTGATTTATATAGTCAGCACACTTTGTAGCCAACATAATTCTGTTAAAACCATTACTTATCCTTTACCTGAGTGTAATCCTATAGTATACTTTTTCAATGTAACTATTATTTGCCTCTCTTTTTAGTCATTTCTGTGTGTATTTGTTGCAAATGTTTAAAGCTATACTAAAGGCAACTTTGCCGAGGTGATCATTACCATATTTAAGTAGTTAGTTCTCTTGTCTATTATGGCCAACATAAGTCTCTTTTAAAACCAATACTTTTCACTTGCACTGCAGAACTAGAAAAGTGAGCAACAGTACCATATTTAAACCATTAGTTTAGTTGAATTATTTAATTATTTTGTGTGGATTGAATGCATACCATTTATAAAATCCTTTAGACTAAGGAAAACTTTACTATAATGATTAAAAGGATATTGATTTCCTCTTCTCCCTGTTGCCTAGTTTAAAGTAAGCTTGGAATACTGATTTCCTATTATTGTGAGAATTATTGGTTATTTTAACTAGCAAAACGTTGAAATTAATGTGAGCACATCAATGATCTTCATTTTTTACAGAACAAGGATGTTACTGAAGCAATTCAAAAGGTTGCTGCTGCCTATGACTGTAAAATTGTTGAGGGTGTTCTTAGTCACCAAATGAAACAGTTTGTTATTGATGGGAATAAAGTTGTGCTTAGTTTGTCTAATCCGGACACAAGGGTTGAAGAAGCAGAGTTTGAGGAGAATGAAGTTTATGCTATAGATATAGTAACAAGCACAGGGGATGGCAAGGTAGCATAAGTATATCAACATGTTACCCAGTAAGATAAATCAAATGCTTGATAAAGTAATTTTTTTTTCTCTTGCAGCCAAAGTTGTTGGATGAGAAACAGACAACTATTTACAAGAGGGCTGTTGACAAGAGTTATCATCTGAAGATGAAAGCTTCTAGGTTTATTTTTAGTGAGATAAGTCAAAAGTTTCCAATCATGCCATTCTCTGCTAGGTAACCCGACTACTTTCAATGTTTAATACTGTCTCTGTTATTGTTCTAATTCTGATTCTCTTCGTTTGTCTTAAAAGTTCATTTGTATTTTAATAGAGCTTTGGAAGAGAAAAGAGCTCGTCTGGGTTTAGTTGAATGTGTCAACCATGAACTCTTGCAGCCATATCCTGTTCTGCACGAAAAGCCTGGTAAAATTCCTTTGGCTAGTACCATAACTAAATAACCAAGTTGTCATTTATTTAAGCCTTGCCATGCATTATTTTGTTTATTTTTCAGGTGATTATGTCGCACACATCAAATTCACAGTCTTGTTAATGCCAAATGGGTCTGATCGAGTCACATCTCATCCACTCCAAGAACTGCAGCCTACAAAATCAATTGATGATCCTGATATAAAGGCCTGGCTAGCCTTGGGCACAAAAACAAAGAAGAAAGGTGGTGGAAAGAAGAAAAAAGGTAGGTGGGAAGGGCATGTTCTATTAGACGATGTTTTGCCTCTTGCTTTTATGTTATTGAACAGAACATTTACCTTTCTAAGGTTTCAATGTTCCTGGTTTTGAATGACTCAACAAATAACAGTGCTTGGTTGTTTGCACAGGTAAGAAAGGGGACAAGGTAGATGAGTCAGTTGAAGCTGAGCCTATGGACTCAACAAATGGGGCTACCCCTCAAGATTGAGTTAACCCAGTCCTCTCCAGAAAAAAATGAAAGAAGATTTTCATTTCATTTTCGAGCCTCCTTTTTCAAATTTGGTACATTGTTCACCAAATTGTATTTTTCTTGGATATGAATTTTAGTATAGTATTCTTACTTTAATTCTAACTGTAATTTTACTTTTAAACATTTTAGTTATAGGCGTGGGACTGTTTCTGAACCGGTTTGAAAAGAATATGTTTCGAGCTGATTTCTATAATCAGTCCAGTTTTGAAACTTTTTGTTTTTGTGAGAACATTTTATTCCGGTATTCCAAAGTTGCAGCTTTTTAGATGCGTGTTTCAAGGCTGGACTGATTGAAAATTGCAGGACAGGTTTTTTATAACAAGGAACTATTCTACTGCATTAACCATGTAACGAAATAGAGAAATCATCTTCCACTAACTTTGGTGTGTTCTTTTTAAACCTTCCCTGTAATTTCCAAATCTTGTTTTATGTTAAAAGTTAACTAAAATTATTGTGAATTTAGTTCATATTGATGCTCTTTCGAAAACAATAAGACATTTTTTACTGGTAGAGTTGGAGAAAGGTTTTGTTTGTCGGCTTGGATCAATTGAAATTGAAATGCAATTCAGAATTTGTAATAATTTGTATAAATTATATATATTTGAAAATTATTTTTTAACAATCATCGTGTTAACGTGTTTGTCATCCTTCAATTTTTCATTTATTGTTAACATATGTTAACTAAAATTGATATTTTTATTTAATTTTTTATTTTTACAATTTACGGATTAAAATAATTTATAAAAATAGAAATTAATATTAAAAAAATTGACGTAATTTAGCAAAGGGATAATCTATAAGAAGTTGATGAAAAATAAAGAGAATTCGTATTAAAATTATTATGCAATTCTAATAGATTTGATATTTTAGTATTTTTGAAGATTCGTTTTAGAACAATGTTATGATTAAAGATTGCGAGACATTCAACAAAAATATGCCATTTTACAAGGTTTGATAGCATTTTTATTTGTCAATTGTAATAACCGTGAGAGTGTAAATTGTGTTAAGTTATTTTATAGTTTATCCCACTTTTACTGAACAATTCAATTTGGAATGATATAAATCATGGGGATCGAATTTGATTGGTAAGATCCATTAGGTGTGCCTTTTGAAAAGTATTTGTGTGAAACTACATTATAAAATGACAATTTTCAATAGATGAAGAGAAATCTATTCCAATTGACAATTTTAGTATTACCTTTTGCTTTGTGATTACTACTTAAGGATTAAAATATCTCTTTTTTTTTAAGAGTTAGACTTTAAATTTAGTTATTAGTATTATTATGTTAGTGAAAGAAATTGAACCACAACTTCTTCTAGTATTTTTTTTTTAAATTCTTTAAATCAACTTTATAACTCCCAAATATTAATAAAGAAAATAAACTTATAACTTCTCTCATTCTCTATTCCAACTTTACCACTTATTCCCTCCTAAAAAATGTTAATAAACCACATAAACTATAAATGGGTAATCTTATTAACAACATAATTAGAAATCACTATTGAAATATTACATGATGATAGAAAGAATATAATAAAAAAGATATAATAAATTTTAAAAATTATGGAAATGAGGAAGAAAATAAATAACAATTTAATCTAAATATGAATTATATTGATTGATTTACTTGAAATTTATTTATTTAATAGATTTTTTAAAATATAATCTAAAATCAATCTATTGGATCAATAATCCATATCCATATTAATTAAATTAATTAAATTTGGATTTTTTTAAATTGGATCAAATCTTAATTCAATTCACTTTGTAAATCAGATTAAATCTAACAAGACGAATCTAATATATTTGACCGTCTATTATATATTCATTGAGTGTTGTAAATGCTGACAAAAACGCGAACAAAGTAGACTTCTTAAGATGTATATATACATTGTCTTTAAGGACTTACTTGTGATGTGTTGTGCAAGTCTCCCAAGATATAACATGAACTTCTTGCTTTTTTTGATAAACTAAAAAACTAGCAAGAAATTATCTTAAAGAGTAAATAACATAGGGTTTAATAAGGAGAGAAAAAAAAAGAGAGAGAAGATGAAAAGGAAAGAAAATAACCCAGATATAACATCAACTTCTCGGATTTTCTGAAAAACTAAAAAACTAGGAACAAATTATCATAAAGAGTAAATATTCTAGGATTTAATAAGGAAAGAAAAAGAGAACGAGAGAGAAGATGAAAAGGAAAGAAAATAATCCAGATATAACATGAACTTCTTGAATTTTCTAAGAAACTAAAAAAATAGCAAGAAATTATCTTAAAGAGTAAATAACCTAGGATTTAATAAGGGGACAAAAAGAGAATAAGAGAGAAGATGTAAAGGAAAGAAAAAATGTGTGGTGTTTCTCGGAGGAAAGTATGAGCTCATATTTATAGACCCACGAAAGAACCCACCATTTCTTTGACTTGTAGAGAAGAAACACAACGCTTAAAATTGGTTCTTGCGACCCTTACGGTTGAAATTAGGTAAGATATGAACTATTAACAATACCCTTGTGACTGAATCTATGAAACAAAATAGATCTGCACATTAGGAGGATAAGATAAAACTTTTGTGCATGATTTGTGAAAAGGTGGAGTTGTTTAGCAGTTCAGGTGTCTTTCATGATTCGTGACAACTGATTTGGAAATGAAGCTATTAAGGTCACACCCTTTAATACTGGTACGACAGATCCTCCAGGTTGACTCATAAATTTCTTCCTCTAACTCACAATTTATAAAAGTGGTCTTAACATTTATTTGGTGTAGCTTATGGATAACTACTAGAGCTAACAATACTCGAATACAAGAAATCGTAATCATAGGGACAAAAGTATCAAAGTAATATGTTGAGTTTTTTAGTAGAACCTTTTGCTACTAATATTTCCTTATACTTCTCTATAGATCTATCATAGTGATATTTTTTCTTAATGATTCACTTAAAACCAATGGGATTTACTTTTTTAGGCAAATCTACTAAGATCCAAGTATTACTTTTCTTAATTGATTCAATTTCAATCATAATGACCTTATTCCGATGTGTTGCATCAAGAGAACTAATAGCTTCTGAAAAACTTGTTGGATCATTTTCAACTAGATAAGTACAAAAGTCATCTCCAAAGGAAGTTTCCTTCTTCTCTCTTTTACTTATTCTCAAATCCTCACACATGGCATCATTATTAGTATTTGAGCTTAATTACTTTGATGGTCCCCACTTCAAGGGCAATGTGTCAACTTAGACCCCACTTTTTAAAAAGTTTCAATTTTGTCCATAAATTTGGTAATATGCATCAATTAAGTCGTTGGTGTTAGTTTTACAAAAACGATGTTAACAGTGTGGTGACGTTGTAAAGGACAATGTATACATGTCAAATTTTGTAATTATACAATAGAGAGGTTGAAAGGTCCGCAAGACATCCGTAGAGATCAACTATGATAATGGAGAACTCAAACAGCCTAACAAGACATTTGAAAACCTCGTTTAAGTGTGTAGAGAATTCAAATAACTTGACAAGATATCCAGAATGCTCGATAAAATGCATGGAGAAGTCACACAACTAGAGAGCTCGATAAAGTGCATGGAGAAGTCAAATCACTCACTAGACATCTAGAGAGCTCGACAAGTTAGATTGAGCTTTTTGGACTTCACATCGAGCTATATGACTTCTTAATACACCTTACCGAACTCTAGAGATGTCTTACCGAGATATCTAATTCTCCATGCATTTTCCCGAGCTCTCTGTATGTTATCCGAGCTATTTTATTTCTTCATGCACTTAATCGAGTTCTCTGGATGTCTTGCTGAGCTGTTTGAGTTTTCAATACGCTTAGTCGAGCTCTCTAGCTATCTTTCCAACTATGTTGAAGTTGCCAACATTTTTGTTTTTTGATTTTTCTTACTAGCCCAAATCTCCACATCACAAAATCCTTATGTGTGATGTTTGCATAAATTTCCACGAAAGTATGCCTAATTAGTCAATGTTAACGATTTAAATGGCATCAACAAAAAAAAGCTTGATTGATGCACATTAATGAACTTGGGGATGAAATTTAAATTTTTTTAAAAACCAGGACAAAGTTGATACATTGTCTATAAAGTGGCGACCATCCGAGTAATTAAGCCTGGTATTTATAGGTTGTTTAAGTGTCTCACTAAATTTTAAGGGAATTATATGTTCAAAGAACTCAACATTTTTTGTCTCTAGTATTATGCTCAATTACATCACCTTTAAAAACAAGAAACTTATTGGCAACACTATGTTTTGCATATTTTAAGAACATACAATCAAAAGAATCTATTTTCCTTTTCTTAGGATTATATAAGATTACCTTATCTAAGCATCTCCACTCTATTAGGTATTTAAGATTATGTTGATAACCTCTCCATAACTCTTAGGTATCTAAGCAAGGAATTCACCATTTCTTTAAGAATTCTATTTTTCTCTCAAATACTCTATTAAGCCTAAGTGAATATGATGAAAACAGTGTTTTGATTCTCTAGAGTTGAGTTGTTTTTGTCATCCATATGTCCTTAAGATTGTTGTAAATACTGACAAAAGCACCAACAAATTGGACTTCCTGAGACATATATATTCACTACCCTTAGGAATTTATTTGTAGTGTGTTGTGCAAGTCCTCTAGAATACAATATGAACTTCTCAAATTTTATGAGGAACTTAGAAACTAGCAAGAAATTCTCATAAAGAGTAAATAACCTAGGATTTAATAAAAGAAAGAAATGAGAGAAAAATAAAACGAGGGAACATGTGAGAAAGAAAATGAGAAGGAGAGTGAATATGTGTGTTGTGTTTCTCGGAGGAAAGTATGAGCTCTTATTTATAATCTCACGAAAGAACCCGCCATTCCTTGACTTTTGGAAAAAGAGTGCAATGTTCAAAATTGATTCTCACGACCCTTGCAGTTGAAGCTAGGTAATAGATTCATACTTAAATAGGAGGCCAGGTCTTGCAGAAAAGGTGTTGCAACTTGCGGCTTAAGTTCTCTCATCTATGCAATGCAATGAATCTACATTGTTAGGAGGAGAAGATAAATCTTTCGCGGATGAATCGCAAAAAGGTGGAGTTGTTGAGTAGTTCAAATGCCTTCCATTATTTGCGACAACCAATTTGGAGGTGAAGCGATTAAGGCCACACCCTTTAATACTAAATTTATTTTGCAATACATTTTTTCTCCAACATCGAGTTAGGCCAACTCGACTTGACCTTTGGTCAATTCAACTTAATCTTCGCTTGGCCGACTTGGCTTGTCATTTGACTGAGACCGAATCAGCACAACTTTCAATTGGAGTCAACTTGACTTGATCTTCGATAGAGACTGACTCGGCTCAACCTTCTGAACCAATTCTACTTGACTTTAAATCTAAGAAAATTTGGCTCGATCTTAGACCATTTTGGCTTGACTTAGACACATTTATTTTGGATTTTCAAAATCCAAATCATGATCCAAGTCTAAATCTAATCTAAATCCAATTATGTGAGTTAAATTTAAAATAAAAAGATGTGAATTTGAATTTTTTTAAAAAAAAAGCTATTTAAATATACTTAAATTAATTTGGATTTCAATTATTATAGATTAGATTTCATAATTTAGACATTTTGTTTATCCTACATTTGCCATATGCTACACATTAACGGCACATTAACGCCAACTAGTATTTATGTGACAATATGTTTATCAAAAGTTGCTGAACTCATTAAGAGAACTTTAGGCCATGTCAAAATGTCATATTTTTAGACTGAACGTTTGGCTTTTGTAACGATGTATAAAGTGATAATTACTGAAAAACTTTTATTTTTATCAGGACCTTATTTAGCACATCTTTTATGTAAAATATGAGAAAGCGAGTTCTATTCAAAACAATGTATGAGGAGTTTCACATTTGAATGAAGTAATTCCTGTAATTCTTACTACTACTTTATTTATCAATTATCCTTAAATTTAACTCATTTTATCTTTTTAAAAAATTATTTTGCTTATATATTTATTATGTTTTTCTATCGGATGGTGATATGCTAACATTCATTAAATTCAAAACAATATTATTAGTTTATTTTATACCTAAATTTTAATTTTGTTTTCTAACCAAACAATAGTGTAAGTACAAGACTTTCATGACATTGGCTCAGTCAACGAAGCAAATAATGTCAGATTCCATCACAAACCAGCTAATGACATATCGAAGTTGCAATGCGTGGTGAGATAGTAAGGAGAGAATCCACTACGTAAATAAATCTATTTGCATTTGTAAAAACCTATTGATGATGCCCTGAACCCTGCTGAGCGATCTACTGTTCGGGCACAGATCTCGGAGGGTATATCGTTTTGATTATGCAGAATTGCAGTGAACAAATAAACAGTTAGATGCTCTGAGCGGTCTACTATTCATTTGGCACACATCAGTCACAACAAATGAACAACCAGTGGAAAAATCTGTTACTGCTCATGCACACTTCAATGCTCATCATGCATACATAAAAAAAAATAATGTTAACTCCGCTCTAGTGACCGGTTACGAGGACTTTATATATCCACCTTACAACATTTCATAAACCAAACTCACTTTTAAATCAAGAATACATATTTTGTCATCATAACTTTTGAACAGTCTAATAATCAGTAGTATATCCTACCATCTCCAGTCTACTAATAATCAGTAGTATATCATACGGCTAAACTTCGTTAGGAACTAAGAAAATAAATTTCTCCTTACATATTTTGACTCTTCATTTGCCCATTTAAATAACCTGAGTGTCGTAATGATTTTATACTATTGTTCAGATATCCCTCACTTCAATTAACTTATCATTCGATTTAACGCAACACAGTATGGGTATAAACTGCAATTCAAAGAACTTCGGTAAAAATTTGCACTACACATCCGAATGTGTCCAAAACATCTACAAACATTTCACATTTCCTGTCATTCTCAGTAAAGTAAATGAACACTTTGGACTCAATGCTGCCCCTTTCTATATATAATAAAGGAACAGCATCCTATTTACAGAGTTTCACGCTGCCAACAGGCATAGACAAATCAAAATGATTATAATCAGGGGGAAAACCATGACCTGGAAACAATTATAAATAAGTGTCAAAAACCACCAACAAAGCTTCAATATCATCCTGGAAAAAAAGATGAGATGGTTAACGTCATATTCAACTGCACAAGTCATGAATTACAATCCATAATGACAGTAATTTCAATCAACGTAACTTCAAGCATGATGGTCATAGTGATTTTCATTTTGATAGCTCATCCAAATGGCTTGGGTCAGATCAACTACAATGGGCAAAATGGAAGAAAAGAAGAGAAGGGAAACCGGAAAACGGAAAAACCAACCAGTCCATTAAGATAAGGCACCCCTCCAATTTTGTTTGTTACTATTATCGTCCTCGTGAATGCACAACTAAATGCTTCCCGGTCTAATAATTTCCTGTCCATAAATTTATCACTACTGTTCTTGGACGTCAATTTCTATGGCTTATAATTTGAAAGTTAATATGTATGATAGATTCTGTTATCAATCGTGTCACTCAGCTAGGGTTAATGAAAATATGGAATGGGTCATATTATTGTTAAAAAAAAAAACTAACAGATGAGGAAGTTGGTAGCAAGTGAAAATAAAATAAAACTAGTAGAAAGGAAATATACCCTGTAAGAAGTATCAATCTATGAACACGAAAACTGAGCCTGCACATGGCACCGCCATATCGTAAGAATTAAACGTCAGACTCAACTATGGCATCTTTAAGGCCTGCTTCAATTGTGCAAATGCAGATGGATGCATACTGCTCATTGCAGCATTGAATATTTCTCCATGAATGGCAGCACATGTTTGTAGATTTTCTTTCACACAGTCCTCAAGAGACAGCTGATTGATCCTGTCGGAAAATTTGATCTATTGACGAAATAAATAAATGCATCACTTCCTTTGTTACCCTCACAATGTATACATCATTCAAAAATGGAAATTTCATCTAGTTTTCAGTTTCTAACCTGTCTTTTTCTGAATTCTTTACTAGGAATAGTGCCCTCATCAGGAGATGCGCTGGAGCTCATGTCACCACTGTTATTGACAATAGACATGAAGAACAGTGGTTTCAAAACATGACTAAATGCCCTTTAATTAAAACCAGGGATGACCCCTTTTTCAGTTTGAAAACATGACCCCTTTTGCAATAGTTGGTTGTTGACATATAAGAGATTGCCCTAACCAACTAAGCGTTAGCTATTAAAAGAAAAATAAGTGAATGGTATTTATATTACATCCCTAGTATAAAAAAATATACCTGGACTCTTCCTCAGTTAAGTCTTCATTTCTGCCTAGAATCACACTAGTGCAAACACTGTAGATCAAAACATATACAGGGGTCAGTTACTCTTGTATGCAAACAATGAATACTATTTAAAAGGTTAGTACCTCAAAATTTGATCCAGTTTGTCAAGTACTTGAGGCAGTCTTAATGTTAGAATTATTGAGAGGGCTAAACCAATTGTCTTCTTCTGGATGGAAGAAACATTATCTACCTGAAAAAATTATATGCATAATTTGAATATAGAGGATACAACATTAACTATGCCAAAATGACACATATACACATAGAACTAAATACTGAATACAAACTTAATCAGATATTGATTTTAAGAAATGTGACATCCTACAGCATATTTAAGAGGACATAGAACTTCTTCCAACCAAGCGCAAACACTTTGCCCCGACTTCCTTCACATAGGGGTGCTAAGTTAATAAAGTAAACGTATCAAATGCAGCAAAGTAATGAACCTAAACTACGCCGTGACACAGACAATGAGATTCAAATATACTTCAGATACTGATACAAACAAACTTAAAAATAAAATACTAGGGAAAATTTGATTCAACCAGCTGATAGTGAACAGTACAAGAGGGTATATATAGGCACTCCACCGCCCAAGAAATAATTATACAGTTAAAAATGATACTCTATATCCCTATATTATCTTGCTTGAATAATTACAGCAACTGACTATATCTCCTCGTAACTCAACAAATAAATAATATCTTCCAGTGACTTAACATACATCAACAGTCCAATAAATATAAATCATTTTAAAGCTGTGTATTTATTAAGTAATGCATCTCACAGGTTTCAATAAATATAAATCATTCTAAAGTTGTGTATTTATTAAGTAAGGCAACTCTCAGGTTTGTCTGAGTACATATAAGACAAAAATATGCAATATATCTAGAACCAAACAGTCTCTTGAACATAACCACACCAACCTTATCAACCCAAATGTCAACCAGACAAAGAAGTATATTTTCTTGAACTGGGATGGATGCTGTCTGAAGCAGTAGAGAAGTTGATGGATCTGATGCTAATTGGGCTAGTGAATTTGTATTCATCACCAATAGCCTAGCAAGGATCGCAGCAGAAGATGCTTTAACAGATGTTTTAGAAGGATCGTGATCATCTCCTCCACTCAAACATATTACAATTAACTTCTGTAGACAAAAAAAATAATTCCAAGGCTTGAAAGCATTCTCTAGATTATGATATGAACTATGAAACATTAGTTGATCAACACATACATTCATTTAGTATATCTTACAAGATTATAACAGACTTACTTGTAAAGTGCTGCTAATAAGTGGGGGCACTTCCATGGGGAAACACTGTAAAGAGAAAGAGTCAAATTTAAATGTTGCTTGCAAGGATATTTAAAATACATATGACAAGAAAAGAAAACCACCATCCAACTTATGATAAAACCAAAAAAAGTTCATAGAACATCCAAAACTTTAGTCACAGGCAGTAGAAATTATAATTTTTGAATAAGCTTTTCCACTCCATCACAGCAAAAAACTTACCAATTGACTTAAGAAATAAACGTAAAACATGGGCCCCATAGAGGATGATTTTTAGTTTGGTTTGCTGGATTTTAGTTTTAAATGTTAGTTTTTCTTCTAGTTCTTGATTTCAATACATTAGTTTACACAATTTCCTATAATGTTAAAATTAGTTTAAAGACATGCTAGTATGGTGGTGGCAATGCTGACAATGAGAATAGTGATAGTAGTGGTGCTATAGACGATAATAATAGGGGTAAGAGCAATGTATTGGCACTGGTGGTAGCAGTAGCAATGACTGTAGTGATAATGCTTGCAATGATAATGGTGGTGATGATAAGGCAACAATGGGATGCATGATTACCAAAGATAACAACATTATTTTTTTGAAACTAAAATTCAAATTTACAAATCTTTTTTTCCTAGTTTTGAAGATGAATGTAAAAGATTTTTGAAATGGAGTAAAAGATAAACTTCAAACTCCATTTTTGTTGAGTATGAATTTTTTTTTTTTTAAATTACATTTGATAACCTAATACTCGCAACAACCCCATATGTGGCTTAGTTACCAAAACTTTAGTGTTAAGCTATAAAGCACAGTAATTTAATTAGATATGCACTTGGAAAGGTTTATTTCCAAAAGCCCAGAATGGAGGTACTATAAAAAAATACTTTTTGCCAAAAAAATATATTCTTAAAAAATATAGGAATGATATTTTCTTATATGATTTTTCAGAAGTTAGATATAAAATATCATTTGGAATTCTTTTTCAAAATTAAAAAATGCGTATTTTAAAAAACCTTATCCAAATTGGTAATAGATCCATTTGTATGTCATTAAAAATAAATTAGTATTGCTAAGCATCCTACATTATCATAATGACCCAAAACATAAAAATGCCTAAGCCAATGGGAACTTAATGAGTTAAACTAAAGATGCAAATGAGGCTAGGACCTATGAAAGAACCTAATCCAAATTTAACAAAGGCATAAGGACAAGAGGAGGAAAAAAGATATCAGAACTATCAGGTTCTTAATAATGTGGATTGGTTTAGCAGGTTACAGTTATTCTGTTACATTACACGATATTAAATATCAATAATATCAATGCTATCATTGTTTACTAAACCTGTAGCTCTCAACTGGAGGTATCATCGTATACCGAAAGCCTCAGTAGTTCCTATTCATAATTGTCAAGTTTGAAGATTGGCATTGTTTGGAATGACATACCTGTATTAAGATATCAACCACAGGAAGAACTGAAAGAAGCCCTTTGTCATTGACATTTCCAATAACTAAATCAAGAATTTTAGCAATATTTGTTGCATGCATGCTCAGAAAGTCATTTCCACCCAAAATTATGTAATCTTCAATTATGTTCACTGCAACCTGTACTTAAGATAAAGTATGAACATCAAAATTTAACAAAAATATTAATATAAAGTCACAAACTCCCTGTTAGGGGTGGGTAGGCACTAACTAAACCAGCAAGATTACGTAACAGTAATAATGATCATAAGCCCATTACAGTTGTCATTTTTAGAAATACAACACAAAGCAGTGGGATATCATTGGCCGAATTTGTATACTTCCATCAGATTAAAAACTGAATGATTACACATTTTTCAAGTAGTGCTGCACAAACTTGATAGTTGTCAACTTATCTGGAAACCAGCTGAAAGAAAATTACACAGATCTCCCTTCCATATACATTAGATATTAGACTACAACTAAAGTACCTTTATCTAACACATCCCAGACTAGTTTCCCTGTTAGTATCACTAATCTTACAGACATAGTTACTAATGTAACAGACTCAACTATCTTATCTAACAAATTTTACACAAGAATCAATGATCTAAAAATTTGAGAAGGTAAAAAGGAGGCAGGCCAGGGACTTGAATAGAAGGAACTTATTATCATTCATTCATAGATTATTATGTACGTCATATAAAAACAAGTATACACAATATAGTTGTCACAATCCGGTAATCATGATCCCTGAAAATTTAACAAGACTACTTCACCCTAGAGCACAATAGCTACAGAGAACAGGAGTAAATAGTAAATTGAACATTTATTAGAGTATGGAGCTAGTTCTAACCTGCAAATGGTCAAAATTTCTTTCCATAATGTCCACAAGGCGTGAAAAATATTGTAACAATTGAGGGACCATCGATGGTGCGTGAGAAAGTGTGGCTTCCCACAACTGAAAGGTTTGCAGTTGAATTTTCATCAGACATTCTCTCACAACAGTAGTATCATCTATTTGGTAAAAAAACAACAGTATTACCAGCATGCTATCTTCTAGGAGATTAAGTTCGTCTGGACTATTAATATCAATCCCATTCTCCAGAATTGGCAGCAGTATACAGTAGCAAACGGGTGACTGGTAACCAAGTGCAACCACAAAGTTTCTCAAAGCAACCAGAAGCTGTATCTGCAGCAGACTTTCACCAGAAGATTCCTCCCAAACCTTGCCACAACAAAAGCAATAGAAAGAAGACAGATCCACTTTTGATTAGTCTGGGATTTAACTACATAGCTACTCTTCTATGTCCCTTACAGGGTAAAACCTAAGAAAAAAAAAAAGGTATGTAAACCTAAGAAAAAAAAAGGTAAAACCTATGATCTGATCTTTTTATCAAGTTACAACTAATACAGATTGTAAATCCATTGAGACCAGACTTGCTTCAAATTAGAGATGTAGTCATATTTCATCAGCAAAGCACGCAATTTTGCATGTCCAGGTCATCTACCTCAGCCTGAATCATGTTTCAAAATCCCTACTTTTATTTTATTGCATTTCCTCTTCTAAAAGGGGAAGGGAAATGATCACACAAAAACCTGCCCCTATAAGAAAGACCAATCTTATAATTTTTTTTTTTTACATTTTAATGAAAGTCGAGGGAATGTGTCCAACTGTTTGCTCTACCACCCCATTTTAGGAAATTCAACCTGGTTCTAATGCCCACCACCAACCCAATGCCTTCCTCCCTAATGGTGGTCCTCTATCTTGGATTTTATTGCCATCTGCCTCCCTGCTGCAATGATTTGTTGTAGTGCTGTGCTTTGTCATGTCAGTATTATGAGTGTCGTGTAATAGGCTGTGCATGTTTGAATTATGTCAGGTGTTACTCAACTTTCAAATGCTAATGTCTGGACATTTGTGATTTTTGTTTCGTTAAGTGAAAAACATATGCTCTATTTTATCATCGACCAAGTTTATTGATTCAGGATGTGCTATGATGTGAGCTGGAAAAAATCCTTTCAATTTAAAATTTGATTCTGATTTAATAGCAAAGATGTGCATGTCAAATCAACCCTAGATTTCTTAGTAAGTTAACTATTTCACAAGTTTAATCTTTAGAGGAAATTAATAAACTTAAAGATCAGAGCATCAAATATGAGTTGGCATATTTACTCGTGTCACACCAATTTTCTAGTAAAGAAACTGATTCACAATTTACTGAAAAAGAAATAATAGGCAGGATATTAAAATACAAAGCTTAGTAGGCAAATAATAGACAGGATATGTCTTATGTTACCTTCTGAAAAAATTGCACCAACTTATTTGCAAATGGAATAACTTCACTAACATGTCCAATAAGGATAGAGATCAAATTCAAAACTTGAACCTGAAGAAATATTTACAGAACATGAGCAACAACTCACAGATAGTACCAAATATTGAATGAAAGTCAGTCTCGATTGATAATTTACACAATATATGTTCCCTCTTGTCATGCAGAAATTTTCAGTAAAATGGAAGAACATGTAATGGGCCTGTGTAGTCAAAGGCACTTATTGAGGTTGAGGTGCTGCCCTTTAGTGAGGCACACATCTCAGCTGCATTAGACAAGATGCTAGCTTTCAGTAACTAACAATAACATAAAGCTCCAAAAGCCCATCCATATGACTTGTCAATTAAAACACTAACAGGGTAAACTGATGTTCTATCCCTGCTGGCTAATCGACAATAACATCTGCCCAGGATGCATGAATCGAATGATGTCATTGGGATCAACAAAAAACAGTATTTTTGGCAAAAGTATCATCTAGTTTGCTGTAACAAGGGCAAAAAGAAAAAAATGCTAGAGAGAAATGGAACAAAACTTAATGTGGTTTAACCTAAATTAAACTATGACTTACTACATCCATCCAGGGGCAAAGCAAAGAAAGTTCGCTATTATTAATGCACATTTTAAGGAATAGGCACTTAGCACTCAACTGTAATCCCAATAGACCCAATTCCCCACTGTTTCTGAGGTTTTACAACCTTAGTTAGTAAGAGATTTCGTATACTACACAACCCTCTGCTTCCACCTCAAATGTCCTTGAAAATTGCTTGCCAGATTACACTGCAGGTTATTTGGGTGGTGTCACATGACAGGCTAGGTCCATGAATTTTAAACTCCCAACCAAGGAGAAATACTCCCTTCGGTACCCTGCATTTCACCTTTTCAAACAATGTCTAAAGAATTTATTTTCCATCAAAAAGGAGGAAGTTGCCTAGCAGTAATTTTTACCTTTGAATCAAATTCCTGAACTTCCTCAAACAACTTAAAACATGAGTCCCAACAGATAGGAAGAAGATCAACAAACTCCCTTTCTGAAAAGTTTGCATCTTCAATATGTAAGCATAGGGATCGACATGCTGCCAGCTAAAATAATAATTACACATGGTTAGTTTGACACAAGATTAAAGAGAAATGTATATGTTGAACTAACAGAGAAACACAGGGGCAGTAGGAATACATCTATCAAATATACCTGGACTGACAAATCTTTACCCTGTAACAATCTGATTAAAGCACAGTATACAGGCCTTTTTGTATCATCTTTGATCTGTGAAGGATAGAAAAGACAATGAAAGTGAATACAAATGAATTTTCCTTAATTGAAGGTTTAGATGGATTAATATAATTAGTTATTTTACTCTCATAAAACCTTACTATACCAACATAGAAATTATTTTACCTGTCTAGGTTTTGAATTTCACAACATTTGGGACACGAAAGGAACTAAGAAAGCTTCTCATCAAATCTTTTGATTAATTTTAATACAAAAGCTTTGAAGTTCATCATCAAAGTAAGTCGATGTTAGTGCAAAATTAATAGTTAGTGGTCAACTATGGTCGATGGTCAACCATAGTCAATCATTATTAGTTTTGTCCAGCTGTACACATTGTATCTTGTAGTATAAATACATAGTTGTACAGAACACTCAGATATGATATTCATTCAAAAAAAATTCAGTTTAATTCAATACGTGCTTCTCTCTTTTTTTCTCTCGTTCTAGTGATTCAACACTTGATAAATTACATACCTCAGAAACCCACTGCCCCAAAATTATAGCAACTTTACGATGAATGATACGCAGATTTGGATGTTCGTTTGAGAGTTCAAGTGATAAAGCACCATTAAACCTGAAAATGAATGGTTTAGAAGGAATAGACATAGTACTTTCAAATCCAGTGACAGCCTACCAAAAGAAGGATCTAACATAAAAAAAAATGTTTTAATAGGCTATGAAATACGCTGTGTCATTATTGAAGAAACATAAATCTGAACCATCAAATAAGATAACTAACTCTAATAACTGTTTGCATGTTAGAATGCCTCAGATGGCATTCCTTGTGTTATGCTTGGATCTAATTGACACTGTGCCTCATTTATCTTTCCATCGTCGTGCGGCTGAGATTATCTAGGAACAAACTTGCTTTTAGTGAGAATGAGATTGGTATATCATAATTTGTATGATTAGTTTCTACACAGATGTCATCAAGGCTTATATGGAAAATAACCAGTTGGGGCAATGTGCTATATATCGCACCTTCCAGTCTCAGTTCAAAAGGAATAGCCACATCTTCCAGGGCATATCCTTTCCTCTGATTTTGTTATGGGACAGAACTGTTTTCATGGTGTTTTATCATATGAACAATTTAGATGAATCTTATTACAAACAACGACAGCTCTCCAACACTGACTTGTCTCTATTGTTCCTCTTTGTTTTGTCTTTTCCCTCTGACCTTATATACAATGCAATTTAAGTAGTAATATGCATTTCAGCAGAGAAATGCACTTAGGTGTTTGAGGTAGTACAAAGAAAATCAACGAATAGTAAGTCATTGCAGGAAGAAACTTTGTACAAAGTTCCATCACCAGTAATTGGTGGCTCCATGATTTCTTGAGTAGAAATTTGGATTAGCAAAGCCTAGACACAACAAAACTACAATGATCTTCAATATTTTAGGAATGATAAGATTGAACTATGGATAACTTTGTAAATAAAGCATAGTATACTTGAACTTACCAGTCTTTAAAGCTAAGGTAGTTTGAGAGTTCATAATAAACATAAGCAGTAGCACCATAAGCAGCATCTTTAAGAAGCAAAGCAGGAGTAATTTCCGTCACAGAAGTTGGACAATTATTCATACTCTCTCGAAGAAGAGAAACTACAACAGGGCCTAGCAACTGAAAGTAACAGCCATAATCAAACATCAACATTAATCGAAATATCTCAACAAGAGAAAATACAAGATAACCGACGATGTATAAATGGTACCTACTTGGCTATTAGTTTCAAACAATACAATGTACAAGGCCTCAGCGCATGGCCTCAATTTTTCTGTCCACTGAACCATATCCTGCTCATGGTGAAAAGACTCAGGGTTTCGGTACCACTCTTCCATATCACTTGCTGTCAGAACAAAATACCTGTTGGAAGATAACGGCACTGTTTTTAGGCTGGCAATAGAGTGATAAATCATACCGAGAAATATCACTTTTACTCAAATCAAATTACAATTATAGCCTACAACAGTAGCTTATCACCTCTAACATTTTAAAAAAAAAAAAAAAAGAGAAGTTACATTTTATCTCATGCGTTGTAATAGAATATCAAAACCTACATTAAACACTTAAGATATCGCTCACAGAAAGCCATCAAAAAGGGTCCAAACCAATGGGTCAACCTGCCCACCACAGCTTTAGGCCGGATACAATAATATTTTTACAATGGATCCAAAAATTGGAGCCAGTCTACCTGTAAACTGACCTGGGCCGACCTGTCAACCCACCAAAAAAGTTTGCCTGATTACAAATAAATGTAAAATTGAACTTTAAATTTAATTCACTATGATGTGAGAACTTGGAGAACTTGAATTTGAGAGACAAAAAGAATGTTAAAACTAGCAAAACTTGAAGTTAATTAGGACCGAGGAGCAGGGTGGAGTTACATTTTTTATTTTTTCAATTCATTACACATTATGTATTACATGCAATCTTTAGTTCTTAATTATGGAGTTCTAATTTTCATGTATTATGTTTTGTTAAATATATAAAAATAAAATAAAATAATAGAAATTTTTAATTTTTATTTTAAATAATTCTTAAAAATTTAGGTAGACTAATCTGTTTAACACACTAATCCATAATGGTCGAGCCAGTCCTTTTTCAAATTGCGTTGTAAGTGAGTGAGGCTGGGTCAGCCTGTTTACAAGGTGGGTCAAGTCCAAAGGGCTGAACTAGTCCGTTTTGACATCCATAACGGTCAGTTGAAGACCTACAAACAGACAGCCATGAGTGCATACACAAATGACACAGAAAATCGCATGATCTTACTTGCTACCACAGATTTTTCATAACTTGAAGTTGAAAGCAGCAACTCTGTTTTTGCAATACAGATTGCCAGTTTTTTGCCTCAATACCAAAACATTCTAGGAAGCAGTAGGGTATAAAAACATTTTCAGGAGATTTCTAAAGGTTTTATTTCTGAGTATATTTAATATAATGACTAATATGATCTCTTATACTAAATTATCCTTGTATTGATTATTCAAATCCCATCTATTTCGCCTACATACATTTTAATTTGAAAATTTTTATCCTAAAACAATTTTGGGCCTTGTGTACTTAGAAGCACAGATGATTTTGTAAATATGTTCAGCTTTGTCGACAGGAAGCCATGCAATTAAGGCACACTACCACTCACAAAAGTACATGGTATATGAAAAGAATGACTACTAAACAAGGTATCCCTTTTTGACTGATTTGGAGAAACCAAAAGGAATAGAACTACTTTTTTTTTTTAATTTAACTCTAATTTGCATAAAGCATAACATTTGTAAACACATAGCATATCCTTATGCCTCACTCAGCTGAGAAAACAAAACAAATACAAGTAATACAAGCAAGCCAAGAAGTGATTGGAAAGTGAATACCTTGATATCAATACATTACACAAGTGGACTATCCTTTCAGTGGGGAGAAGAGAAGTTAAAACACCACCAACTGCACTGGACATGTTTTTCTTCATCAGCTCCACAGTAACTCCATTTTCATCCATCACCCTACCTGTAAGACTCGGCTTGTACTCCTTACATTCCAGAATATTTTTAATCATCACCATACACTGAATAAGAAATTGCTCAAACGACAACAGATATGGCTCAGGATCTGTTATCCTATTCAAACAGAAGTCCATGACAGAAGAAAGCACAAATTTATCACCAAATGAGTAAGGATGTCTGCCCTGAAAGGCAACTAAAATTTTCATCAATTTGGTGCATGCCCTCTTTACAAAGTCCCAAAATTTAGTATGCTGCTTTGGAAAAGAAGAATCTGCAAATAAAAATGTCTTGTAAGAATAAAGTAGACATTGTAGATTGTGCAGTGAGCAGGGAAGGCAATATTAGCCTTTCGAAGGTCTAATTTTTTTATACAGCACCTAATTACATAAGCATATAGATACTATCTATAACTTGAAAGAATAAAGAGAAAACAAAAACTAATATACAACAGTTCAGGGCACTAACAAATAAAGATAGGTTAAGAAATACGTAAACATGGTGATAATAATATATGTTAAATATCCAAGTCTACAAAGAATGAAGAAATGGCAGTCAATGTATTTTCTCATTGTGCTTTACAAAAAATTCATTTTCAGGATCATTCCTTCCTTATGTTATCTTTTCCTACTGTTGAAATAAAAGAGACAGGTTGAATCTGTAAATGTGGTAAGCAGATAGAGTTATGAATTTATAAATAGGAAAATACAAAGAGATGGGTATAGATACCATGCTGAAATAAGAGAGAGAGAGAGAGAGAGAGAGAGAGAGAGAGAGGCTGAATCCTTAAATGTGTGCTGAGCACAAAAGATTATGCATTTATAAATAAGAAAATATAAAGAGATAGGCCTAAGCACATTACATCTAACACCTATAAATCTATTATCTACCTTGGTATTTAAATTTTTTTTTTGTTATTTTTTTATTTTCTGCTTTTTGTTGACTCTTAACTATGCAATATCCACTACCACAGAGTATTGTTGGTCTTGTAGCTGTCAAGGAGAAATTTCCTTTGAATTTGGCAGGCATTTTCCAATAAAAAATTATGCCCAATTTCTGCTCCATTGCATCCAGCCAGCTTGATTACTATGTGTGACAACATTCTCTTCTCAGCTCAAGAACTCCTCATGACTCACCAACTACATTATATCATCCAACCTCTAGCAAAAATGCATTAAAAGGCATGTTTGAACTTGCTACTCTATGAAGAACAAAACATCCAGCTGTAGAGTGTAGAGATACGGTTTGCATATGGTAGAGATCTTCCATTACATCTCCAAAAGTTTGTATACCAATTAAAAGAAAATCTATCAACATAATGTTTGGATCATCAAAATCCAAGTTCCACATTATCATTCTTCAAAAATGTAACTTGACATGCTTTTGTGTAGCACACCGAAGAAACAATACTTTTCTAGGAACCAAATGATTCTTAATTCACTCTACAAATGTTTATAATAGTTATTTGTCATAACCTAGACATGAGGATGAAAATATATACACCAAAAGTAGAAGTCTCACAGTATGGAAGGAGTGATTGAATGGCACTCAAAAACACAGGTGCGACTTCCTTGACTGGCCTAACCTCCTACAAAATATAAGTAGTAATATAAGGCTGAATACCTTAACGGATGAAATAATTAACCAGAAAAATATAAAAGAGTGCTCAGCTATCAAAAAAAAACTCACAAAATTAAATGATATGGATAGATAATTACCTGAAAACACTTTGAATCACTTTGAAATCCTGAAACTATTAATTGCCTCACAATTTTTGAACATAATAGCCATCTCTCACATGTAAGGTAAAGTTCATGAGGCTGATCTTCAGCATTTAAATTAGAGCTTTGAGAAAGAGAAGAGAAACCATGCAGTATTGTCTGCATATCACTTTGCCAAAGACGCCAGCTATAATCAAAGAAATGAGACGATATCTGCCATACAAATTGGTTGTATATATAAATATATTATATGATTTAAGCCACACGATGTACCAAACAGTAATCTTGTTCTAGAAGAACTAGGTAATCAGATGCATAACTTTGAAGCAAAAAGGTGAAGATGCAGAAAATAGGAGAAAAAATAAAACAGAATACAATAAAAACCCCAAAAGAGCCTATAGGATAAACCATATGCAACTATTTGTGTTTAAAATAATTAAGAATGAAGTACCAAACATAAAAAAAGATACTGGAGTTAAATAAAACTTATAGCACATACACCCACACCATTCATTTTAGCTCTATCATTGTGAAATTTGGTTATGTTAGTATTGAGCAATGACAAACTTAAGTTGCCTGTGGCATCAAATGTTTCTATCCCACCTAATACATACAACAGATCCATAAATCGGACTACAGAACCTGTCTCTACTCAATTACGGATATTGCTCTTTATAAATTAAATGTATCACCCTCTTAATGGTATGATATTAGACTTATTAAAAGTTCCTCTTAGTATGACAAAATCAACTCAAAATAATCAATTTAATGTTTGAAATTAAAAAATGACCCTCAAAAGTCAAGACTCACATTCCCATGCAGATATGCCTAAAATTGAAGAACGCTAGGTTTAGTGATACACATCAAATTAGGCTACCCGTATAGACCTTAACTACTAGATAGTTGGGACAACCTTTCAAGGGAGAGTGGCGATACTGCCTCCTCAAAAGTTTAATGTATTGAGCCATAGAGCCTGCAAATACCTACATCCAAGTTTCCAATAACTCAACAATAGGACCTCCTTGCTACCCTAGTAAGAACAAGTTAAAATATATTATGAAAAAAGTTGTGTATATCTGTGTGACTTAGGATATGTATATCTGTAGCAAAGATCTCTTCAATATGTTGACAGCAAAAATGTTTAAACAAGTTTTTTATATAGAAGATTTTATTTTCTAAATAAAAAGAAAGGCAAGATTGTTATTGAGGTTTGCATATCATTTCAATAATAATGATGGTAGACATTTTGCAAGTTTTCAATGTACAGCATAAAGGCAAGGATTTAGACAGCTAAATGCAAGAGAGAACAGAAAAAAGAATAAAAGAAGGAACTGCACCTCTGCAAAGTTGCGTTGATCTGAAGTAAGGCGTTTTGTTGACAACTCCTTTAAGGTCCTAAATAGAATTAAAAAGATTCGATGGGAAGCTAGAACATCTGCTGATTGAAGTTGTTGTGATAAAACCAAAAAGATGTCTGGCCTGAGTCATTAAATTAGCATATCAACATATAGGACTTGCTTTAAGAAGAATGTTAAAATCATAAAAGTGCATAGAAGCCAAAAATTAAGATATCTTATAACATGTATGCAGCAAAAAGCCATGCATGTTGATAACGCCTCTCAAAGAAAACTAAAAATCCAGAACACTTTTTTTTATAAATATTAAAACTGTATTAAAAGACAAGTGAGACAAATCTTTTTGGAAGGTAAAACTTGCCTAGGAAATTAAAAACCATTAGATAAAACCTAATGTCATGCATGGGAGTTCATTAAGATAGTCAATGAATAAAAAATAACAACGGAAGAGAGATATAAAAGGAGGTTGCGGAGAAAATTTCAATCGCAGTATTGTAGACACTGTAAATATTCTTGAACACCAAAGAAATAAATATTGGACAGTACCATTCTTTGGGATAATCAATACGAGCGATTTTTGAGATAAGCACTGCCAGCATAAGAGCAATCTGCATTTTAAAAATGAAGGAATTAGAAGAAATAAATATCTAAAACCTATCACAATTCACAAAGATAATCAATAAAAATAAAATACTAAAACGCCTTTGAAAAACAGGGTAGGGCAAAGGATGACTATCATTTTCCATTCACGAAGTATCCAATGCGTAAAATATGTTGCAGTGGAAAGGGAACAACCGAGAAGTTAGAACCCATGCAAACTGAACAATATAAACCTCAACCCATACCTGACAAGAATGAACATTTCTAGAACCGAAGCAACTAATGAACTCACCATTCAGGTAGTGGTAAGAGTAACAAACCAACACTCTAAACACAAACATGCACAATGTTCCTCTCCTAAAGAACCAAACCAATAGTAAGCGCCACCACAGACCTACAAAACATCCACTAAAAGAAGGAAAAATAAAAGCACCTGATCATTCTCTTCTCTCAAGTACATCAACAACTTCTGCCTCAGGTGCATTTTCTCTTCATTGCTAATCCCCCTGAACAAACGAAGAAAAACTACACATTAAAAATGTCACATTACCATTCAAACCTTGTTGCATGTGAGGTTCAGCTTGATTTTCACACAAAACACAGCTTCACCGCCCCACTATCAAAACTAAATCCGAAAAACAACATCTTGCCAGCATATCCACTACATTTCCCCCCTTATTTATAAGCAAATAAAGTAAAAGAAACAAAACTCAAGAGTTTACGAGGAATCGCGGCGGTGGCGCCAGTAGCGGTTGACGCTGTTCTTAAAATACACGGTGGCCATCATGCGTACATCCGTTTGCGACGCCAAATCTTTCGCGGTAATCACTTCCTGCAGTTCCATTCGCAAACCAAATGCTCAAAACGAAACAGAAAGCACAATGCAAACTTCAGTAGAACCCTAGGAGAGAGAAATAGGATGTTACGAGGAGACACGAGCAGAAGCCAGGCCTGGACTCCGATTGCGCAAGGGCGTCCTCCGCCGGAGCCCGGATGCGGTGATCGGCGCTCATGGAATTCGCGAGCAGCGAGTACATCGCCGGCACGTCGGAGGCCGAAAGCGCCATCGGCGTCTAAGAAAATTCTTTGTTTGCGTTAGATTTGATTTGAAGAGTGAGTGGGTGAGTGAGTGAAATCGGTGTTAAGTGAAAGTAAAATTTGTTTAGCTTTGTTCGGTATTATAGTGACTGCAAAAGAACGCGATACTTATATAGGGAGAGAGAAGACGTGGGAGAATGAGGAGAAAGTGTTTGTGTTAATGTTTGAGAGAGAGAGAGAGAGAGAGATCGTTGAAGAGAGGGTTGGGAGTGTAGAGAGAACGTTTGGCAGAGAACAAAAAAACGGGAGTGTGGAGGCTAATTGGGACCCACTACGTCGTCATAAGCGTTTCATTTCAGATTCAGACCAACTGCGCCAGCCATTTACTCCTTTTTTTCTGCCAACTCGGATTATTGCTTTCTCTTTCTTCTTTTTATGTATAAGATAATATAATGTAGTTATGTACCACACTAAATTGTGAGGAGGTCGTACTCTATTTACAGGCCTGCTTACATGGATTTTTAACATTAACATGACTTTACTCACTTGAAAATTTAAAATCTTGAGTGAAACTATAATCGTGTTGAGAAAAAAAAAACATAAATGTGTACATCTTTCTCCAAAAGACTCTTTTCATTTAGAAGTTTTATTAGAAATGTTTAATATCTATTTTAGTCCCTCTTTTTTGTAAGGTTGGTTCAAAGTTGTCTCACCTTTTTTCAAAAGTTCACTAACATCCTACTTTTCGTAAAAACGGTGAACATTAGTCTTTTTCGCTTATGGCATTAAAAAAGGCTAACGGCAGACTTGCCTTGTTGGCAAAAACCTATGACTTGTACAGTTTATATTTGACGTGGCACTGTAAATCATTTGAGACCAATGAGAAGATGTCACGTTATAGATCCCTTTCCACCCAAATTTGGGTTTCATAATTGCAGAATGGGAAAGGGGAAATGGCTTTCTCCAAGGCTGATGACGGTGATGGAGATTACGATTGTGGCAAAGAAAAATCTGAAATTGAGTAACTGAATGGCAATGATGGAGGATAAACTGCAGGCGAGTGAAGATGCACAAAACTTCACTCCATCAAGGTTCCAAAGAAAATCGCGCGCTCTTTAAAACGCACCAACGAAAAAAAAAAGAAAAGAAGAAAAACGCAAAACTCAAGAACATCCCAAGAAATTCCAACAGTGGGTCGATGGCAAAACAAATTCTATTTTTATTTTTTCCCAAAGGTTAGAAAATGACATTCAGGAGTATGTTCTATTTGAGTCAGGCGTAGCATTCAATTTATTATTCTGGTATATGTCGTGAAACTCTTTTCTAAAATCACAAGAAAGATTAGTCATTTACCTGCTTAACCTGGGAAAACAAATCTTAAATTCACTTCATGGATATCAATGCATTTAACTTCTTTCAGTTGCAATTGCAATTCATTCGCACTGACAAATTTATCACTTAAATGTCCCATTTGTTCAGGGATTCCTTCTATAGAACTAATTCCTGCAAGGATTATATAATAAGCTAAAGCCATGTATTACTCCAAATTCTTCTGCCTCCGAATCCGCTCTTTTCTGACCTCCGAAGATGATCGCTTGTTCTTCCACAATGCGGAGGCACCGGGTTACTGAAATGGGGCGGGCTGCCCTGTTTACTCCACACACACCGCTATCCCCTCCTACGACCCGTCTCTGGTCCATATCGCAATGACCCTCGACTCCGGCTACCTTCGCGGCTCCATCGCCACCGTGCACTCCGTTCTCCGTCACTCTTTGTCCCCTCTGAACTTCAAAGTCTTCATCTTTAGAAAAGACACGGTGATTAACTTAATCTCGTCTTCAATCCGACTGGCCTTGAAAAACCCTTTGAGGAGTATTGGAATAACCCTTTACTCTCTCGCGTGTTCTCTTCTCCAAAACCTTGTTATTTCAACACTGGAGTGATGGTGATGGATTTGGTACAGTGGAGGGAGAGGAACTACAGGAAGAGGATTGAGAACTGGATGCAAAGGAAAAAGAGGATTTATGATTTATGGTTGAGAACTGGATGGAAATGCAGAACGAAGATGGAATCTACCCTAAAATGAGGATGTATAGTGCTTTAATTCAGAAAATTATACATAATTGCCACGTAATTGCAGAGGTCATTTATTATAGCTAACGTGGATATTAGGCCGTTAGATTTTTAACGCCGTAAGTAAAAAGGATCAATTTGAGTCGTTTTTTTCAAAATATAGGATATTAGTGAACTTTTGAAAAAAGGTAGGACAACTTTGAACAGACCTACAAAAGGAGGGACCAAAATAGATATTAAACCTATTGGAAAAATACTTAAGGAATATAAAGGACGGAATAAGTAATTAGAAGACATGTTTTAAGATAAGTAATTTGGTGCTATTACATGGGTGTGTTATCCCAACTCTCTTGTAAGAATGTGAAAATTGAAGACAAAAAAATATTTGGAAGCATACAACTAAAAAAAAGGGTTAAATATGTTTTTAGTCCCTCAACTATTAGTGATTTTTGGTTTTAGTCCATACTCAAAACATTGATAGCATTTAATCCTCTTAATATTAAAATATGTAAAGTTAGTCCCTAAAAATGGACAACGTTAAATGTTCTCTGAGATGGTTAAAGGCGTGCCACATCTGATTCCAACTTTCATGATTAGTGTGTGCCACGTTTCAACTCTTTTTTTTTTTCTAACGCCCCTTCTTCCTCCCTTTCCGGCTCCGACCTGTCTCCCTACCGGCGCCAACATATCTCGCTTTGTCTCCATCACCAAAGTTTTATTAAAAAGAAAGAGCAGCAAAAGCAACATATATTCTTCTTGTTCTTTCCCTCCATCTTCAAATTTGTGTTTTATCACCTCTGAATGCCACTCCCTCAATCGAAGTTTCTGGAACTCCAATGCCCTTATTCCTTTCTTCACTACACTCTCCATGCCTTTGCGTTCCACCTAATCCAACTCTGCGACACTGTGTTTTTTTCGCAACTGTTTCCAATCGAAACCCGTTTTATTTAATTTACCTTTTTCAAATTTTAATTTCATTTCTATTTTTGGTTCATGGGGATACGTTCGGTTGGGGCGTGGTTGTTGAGGTGAATGAGGGAACTCAGATTGGTTCTTCTCTTGTTTGGGGCTTTTCTTTTTTTTCTTTTTCCATCGATCCCTAATTTTTGTTGCCATTTCTGAGATGAATCGGAATCCAAAATGCAAGACGCCTTCAAGCAGAGACAACATCAATTGGAGATCGTGAGTCCACTCAAATTCCTTCATACTTTGAAATTTGGATGGGGAGAAATTTGGAGAATGTGGAGAGGAAAAATAGGGAGATGAAAAGTGTATTGGATGAGATGAAAATGGAAATTTCCACCGCTAGAAAAGAAGTGGTGCTGCAACCAGAGTGAGCGAAACCAGAATGGAAATTAATTTTGGGTGTTTTCTTGTGTAGGTGACGCATACAGAGGAAGGAATGGAAACCTTAATTTTTCGAGAAGGATCTTCATCTGTCAGTTATGTGTGTTGATGTCGTGGATCTTCATCTGCTTATGTAATACAGTTTTTTTTGTTCGTGTGAATTTAGGTTCATCAATTAGGGAGGATCTTGAATGTTCCTGAGGTATTTCCTGAGGTATACTTTGTGTTGATTGATGATTACCTTTACAAGAACATAAGAGGAGAGGATGAGAAAAAAGTGTAGCAAAACAAATTGCAGAGTGTGGTCACTGGCGTGGAATCTGAGTTGTAGAGAAGATCTCACCGGCGGAGGAACGGAGGGAGTCGTGGGGTGGAGATGAGGGAGGTGAAGGTGGAGGTGACGATGGAGTAACAGGATAAGAAGAAGAAGAAGAAAATACACATTGTAGTTGGAAAAAGATTGTTGCCCCTTTGTTTTAGTTTGTGCGAGTGAGAGGCCTCTCTGTATTAGGTGGAGTTGCAAAAACAACATGGCAGAGAGAGAATAATGAAGTTGGAAGAAGACTTGGCAGAGCCGTTAGTCAGGTCAACCAAAACTTAACGCCGTTCATTTTTAGGGACTAACTTTACATGTTTTAATATTAAGAGGATTAAATGCTATCAATGTTTTGAGTATGGACTAAAACCAAAAATCACTGATAGCTGAGGGACTAAAAGCATATTTAATAAAAAAAAAAATAGTTTTGAGAAAAAGAAAATGGTTTGATACCTATTTTGGTTTATAAATTTGGTATGTGTGTTCAAAGTAGTCCTACCTTATGTTAGATGTTTAGCGTTGATTCATATTTTGTAAAAATAGTTTAAGTTGGTCATTTTTGCTTACGGTGTTAAAAACATTAGCAGTGTAATTGTCCATGGCCAAAACTAAATAGGTGCTCAGTTATTGATTGCATGGCATATGATGTGACCATGTTAAAAGTTTTTATTTCACTTTTTATATTTTTCTTTTTATTTTATTTTGTTTTTAATAGATTATCATCTTCTTCTTCGTTCGGGTCACCACCACCAATGCAGTAACCATCATCTCTCTTGGGTCACCACCACGCTGGCCACCACGAAAGCTTCCTCATTCCTCTCTCTCATGCAATCACGAATCTAAAACAACAAAGCATACCCAAATCACAACCACCATTAACCTCGTTCCAAAACCACCATTGCAAATTCCCTTCTCCTCAAAATCTGCAAGAACGAGAGAAACTTTCATTCAAACCTCCATGGCCACGATTCCACCTACAAGAAACCACCACAAAACCCCAAATTGAGAACATGAAACCCTAATCGTGATCATCCTCTTCTCGCGAACAACAACCAAGCCACAACAACTTTGTTAGCATAAAGTTGAAGAGAAGAAGTTTTAGTGATGTCTCAAAGTCAAGTCTCAAGTGCTCTTGTTGCAAGAAGATCTTCATGAAGACTTATCATGTGTCAAAGCTTTTGTAATTTAGTATATTTATGTATAGGATGTGGTTTATCTTTTATTCTACGTATTGTTTACCTTAGGTTGTGATTGTTTTGAATCAGAAAACCTCATTTTATATTCAAGATAATCGATTATCAACTTATAATAAACGATTATCAATCAATTATGACTTGCCATAATTGATTATCACGAGCAATTATGAAAACTTTTAAGCAAATTTTTTTACCGTTGTGCATTTATTAAATGCATAATCGATTACCATAAATGTAATCGATTATCACACATTAATTAGCTAACAACGAATTTTTGGAGGTATCCTTGAGTGAGATCTCTATAAATTAAATTGGGACTATCATTCTAATATACAGAATACAAAATACGTTTATTTTGAAAATCTTATTTGTTTAGTTGTGTGCTTTTATAAATGTGTTATAGGGTTTTTGTAACCCTTGTGCTTTGGCTTTGAGAACTTGGTGTTGGCATAGAGCGAGAACTTTTATTGGGAGTGTGATTGAGTGTTGTTGTTGTTGTTGAATTGAAAGCCTGTCATCCTTTATGATGATTCAAAGGAGATTTTCATCCTTTGTGAAGATTCAAAGGAGGTGCTCATCCTTCGTGAAGCATTCAGAGGAGGTGTTCATCCCTTGTGGGTTTCAAGGGAAGTGAGTTTCATCTCTTGGGGTTACCAGAGAGGTGTTTTAACCTTAAACTGATTTATTTTCTTTGTGATTGTAACAGTTTGTTGGTTTATGATAGTGAAACGCTAATTCTCGGTTGAAATTAACAACTGGACATAGGATTTGTGTGATCTGAACCAGTATAAAATTAACCTATGCAATTTTCTCTCTTCCTTACTCTTTTATTTGTTTAATTTGGTATTAAGGAATATATACTTTATGAGAAAATTATTGAAAGTATTATTTGCGATAAGAAACCAATTCAACCCCCCTCTTGGTTTGTTGTATACGCTAACCATTCTGCTACACCGCTCTAACAAGCGCCACCACCGTGAAATGTCTTGCTCTTCTCTGATTTCGTCACGAATCACGAAATCGTGAACTCAATCCCCTCTTTCTTCAACCTCAATCACGTAACTTACACAAAAAAGCCTAAAATCCCAAATAAGAAAACCTTAAAATCCCAAATAAGAAAACCCTAAAATTCCAAATTAAAAAACCCCAAAATCCTAAATCAAAAAACCCTAAAATCTTAAATAAGAAAACCCCTAATATGCAAAAACCCAAATCGCACCATCAATCCACCATGTTCGTCTTCTACAACAATATCACCATAGTTGCAAATAGGGATTATCTCACTTCCCCTCCAACCACCACCATGTGAGGAATGCAAAATTCATTTGTCCCATGTATTGGAACAAGAAGAACAACCTTGGGAAGAAGTCATTCCTATCTCGCCAAAATCACTTTGCTCAATTTAGGGAAAAACTTGCACGAACCCTAACCCTTTCCTTTTACCCATTCACTTCAACTTTAAATATTTCACATCGTTGCCAAGTCAATTGACCTCAGCATACCATGCAATCAATAATTGGACACCTCATTCAGTTTTGGCCAAGGGGCAATTACACCGTTAGCATTTTTAACGCCGTAAGTAAAAATGACCAACTTGAACTGTTTTTACAAAATATGGGATAACTGTCAACATTTAAAAAAAGGTAGGACCACTTTGAACACACCTACCAAATCTAGGGACCAAAATAGGTATTAAATTAAAAAAATTGTAGTAATTTATGATAAATTTTTTTTATCATCAATGTTAGTTGTTAGAATTTGTTACAGGAGAGAATTGAATTCCTAATCTTTTTTATTCTTCTTTTCAAACTGATCAAACAAATCTTATATCCCTAATGTTGTGTTCGTATTAGCTGATAGCATTGTTGAAGAAGAATAATGAGGATGGATTTGGGAGATTTGCTTTGTTCGCTTCAGCAAATATGTGAGGATGAAATTACGAGGATTTGCAAAGTACCACGGTATTTGGTCACATGCGAAAATGCTCCGATTTGGAGCAATTTGTTTCAAAAAGTCAGCTTTGCCCTCAACTATTTTTGAAATTACCAAGTCCAAATGCAATGTGTTAATTGTATTTGATTCCATGGTTGATGCATCGAGATTCATGACTGATGTTGCATCATTGAAGATGAAGATGAAAAGCAAAGAGTTTGAAGAAGACCATTTGGAACCAAATCCACCCTCGTTGTATTCGATTACAAGGTCCAAGTATTCCTTTCAAGCGCATATATTTGATTCTTCAGTGCATGTATTCGGTTCTTCAACCCATCTGTTCGGTTCCTTCAACCATATATTCGGTTCCTTCAACAAATATGTTACTATGCAATTGCAAAATTAAATAAAAGGTCACATTGAGATTAGTTTGAGACTAAAATCTAACTTATTTTACATGCATATAATAAAGTGCATGTACTTCTACAAGATTACTAAAAGTTGCATATCACATACTTTTTTTCTTTTTTAAAGATTTATAATTTGTAAATTTGAGAATAAGTTATTATTTATAATTTATAAATTTGATGTTAAGTTATTATTATTTATGAATTAAATATATATTTAATCTTCCGTAATAGAGTAAGAGAATAAATATATTATTTGATTTAATTATAAGATAATTAATTAATTATAATTTAGTCAATTATGATTGTATCCTATTAAAATAATAATAATAATAATAATAACAATAACAATAACATGTTTTTTTTTCATGTTAAAAATTAAATTTTATTTTTTTCTCTACTTATAATAATTTTTTGTAATTATATATAATATTAACAATTATCATTTTATATTACTTTTACTTCTAAGGGTATTTTGGTAATCTTCAATTTCTACCAATTAATTTTTTTTATCTATCACATCGGTCAAATTTTACATTAATTTACACAAACTTTATTTCCAAATCCACTCTTACTCACCTCCAAATCCCCTGAAGAAAACAACAATCAATTTACTCTCATATCCCCTCAAATTCATCTACTCACTCTTCCCCAAATCAATCATCTAAAGTGAACACACCCTAAATGTTAAGGGGAATTGAACTTAGAATCTCTTTTACCCTCTGTTTCAACTTACTATTGAACTAACCTTATATATTTGTATTTCATGATACATTAAGTTCATCTTTTATAATAGAGATCAATAAAATTGGAAAAATTTATTAACAGAAACGTTGAAATTTTCAAAAGATTAAAAAAAGAATAAATAAGTTAAGGAATAAAAGTTTGAATTTTAAAGTTTGATAAATTAAATGTATCGTATATGTCCAAATATTTATAGTCATAAGAGTATAGATAGTGTTGTCAAAACGGGTTGGAACTCATGAGTTAACTCGGCCCACCATTGATTCGGGTCGAGTTAGGTTGAAAAAAAAATTTGAAATTTCGATACAGGCTAATTTTGGATCTGACTCACTAAGAACCCGACTTACCTGAGTTGAACTCGTGGTGAGTCGGATTGGCTCACCAACCTACCTAATTATTACTTTGTGTTTCAATATTAATAGTTAACACTTTTTTTAGTGTATTATAGATGAAGATAAAGAAGAATATGCTTCAAGAAAGCAAACTATTGTGGACTTAATTTGGGTCGACTACCTTAAAAGGTTTATGATACATGACGATAAGGGAAGCTCACATTCCAGATACCGAAGGTTTCATGACCGAAGAGAAGGTCAGATGGATAGAGAGAAGCAAAAAGAGAAAGATGAACCAACTTAACACGAGGTGATACACTATAATGCTAGACCTTGCTAAGGTGTACAATCAATACCATATTTGGAGGTTTCGCTGGAGACAAATCCTCATCTTCGACACATAAGAGACATATGAGGGCCTTGCAATTAATGTAATATCTATAATCTTTAAAAGCAATAGGATGTCCCATATCACCTTTACAGATGCTGACTTTCAAGGAATGGATTTAGATCAAGACGATTTTATGATCATCACGGTGGAGTTTGAAAACTTCATCATTAAGAAGGTCCTAGTCAATCAAGACAATTCAGTAGATATACTTTATTGGAAGACCTATAAGAAGTTGAAGTTGTTAGAGGAGACAATGACCTCATACGACAAGCCTATATATATATATATATATATATATATATATATATAGACACACACACACATCAACCTACATACCACCTTTAGAAAAGATAGGTTAACAAAGACCATACCAATCTGATACCTACTTATAAATGCAAACACGTCTTATAATATTCTATTGGGGCGATCATCACTTAACCTACTGGGTGTCATGGTGTCCACCCCTCACCTAGCTATGAAGTTCTCATCCTCATCAGAGGATATTATCACGGTCTATGGTGACCAAAACACGACTTGAGAATGCTACATCGTGAGCTTGCAGCTCCCAATCCCACCACTCAACACAAACAATATTGAGCGGGTAAGAGTAAGCGGTTCAACCCTATAAGAGGATGATCTCAACCCCTAAGTAGGCAGTTATGCGTGCATGGAACCTGTTAGAGAAATTAGGATGTTTCCTCTAGAAGAAGATTGCAGCCTAAAAATAGGGGTGGTGGTGGATGCAAAATGAGAAAAAACAATAGGCAAAGTTTTAACCAATAATGTCGAACTATTTGAATGGACCACAACTAACCTCCTATGTGTCGATCCAAGGGTAGTCTCTCATGGGCTATCTACCTTTGACGAAGCTAGGTCACTCTCGCAAAAAAAAGGAAGTTAGAAGAAGAAAGAAGGTTGACTTTTAAGGTTGAGGCAGAGAAGTTATTATAAGTCGGGTTAGTCAAGGAAGCACATTACACAACATGATTGACTAATGTTGTGTTGGTAAACAAGGCCAATGGAAAATGATGGATGTGTATGGACTACACAAACCTTAACAAAGTGCGTCCTAAAGATGCCTATACATTACCCAAAATTGATCGGCTAGTAGACAAAGCAGTTAATCATAACATACTAAGTTTCATATATACCTATTCGGGCTACAATCATATCTCAATGGTTGATGGTGATAAGCCAAAGACCACCTTCATTACAAAGGAGACTAACTACTACTATGAGGTTATTCCCTTTGGCCTCAAAAACACTGGGACAACATACAAGAAAATTATGTACATGGTGTTCAAACATCTACTTGGTTGAAGTGTGTAAATGATATGGTGGTAAATTCCCCTACCCCTGCCGAGCATTCCTAAGACCTGTCTTATCTGTTCTTAGCCCTATGAGCATATACCTTACAATTAAACCCAAAAAAATGTGTGTTTGGGGTAAATGGTGGCAATATCTTGGAATTCATGTTCCCACGAAGAGGGATAAAGGTGAACCCTAAAAACTGATAAGCAATTATTGATATGAGAAGTCCTAAGACTATGAAAGAGGTACAATGTCTCATGAGAAGTGTTAAACTCGCTTTTAGTCGCATCAAAGCCAACAAACTCAGTTTCCCCACTAATGAAGTATAGTGGTCAACCAAGGATCAATCCAAGGACTCAACTATGATTAAGTCTAAAGTGTAAAGTTTAATCTTGTATTTATTCACTATTTACTAACTACTAAACATGTGGGGAAAATGAAATTAAATTGAAAATAAAGAAATTAAAAAGAAAAGAATTAAAACTAAAAATCTGTTTATAAGAAGGAAAGAATAAGAACTAAAAGGAAAATAATAGAAAATAGAAACCTAAACTTCCTAAAAGTAGAAACAGCAACATGACCTATGCAATTAAAATGAATCTGAAACTAATGAATCTAAATATGCAAATTAAAGAAAACTAGTGCTCAACATGTGAAAACAATGAACAAATGAATCTCCTAATTGTATGTCTATTCTAGAAATGTAAATGTAAAGGCAAAGACTAGATCATCACAGAACAGAACTCAATGGAAGGTAAAGAAAAAAATCACAATCAGACCTAAGACTATTCAACATCAATTCAACAGAAATATTAAAAATAAAGCACTAAACCAAAGATAACAGGCACAAGCAAAGAACAGAGACAAATGTGCAATAGATTGAACAAAAAAGTCTCAATTACTCTTCAGAAAGACATTCCGAGAAAGGTAAACCCATCACAGGGTCTTTTTAGTTCATATTTCAGAACTTAAAATGGCAATTCTTACTCAATTAATCAATCAGTGCACAGTTTCACAAAAGCAGGGAATGCAAGACTGAAATTGAACTTAGTTTGATAAGTATGAAGCATAACATCTCTCAAGAAGACCTCCTAAAAATTTAGGCCCAATCCAGGGTCCTATTACATCCAACCAGATGTAAAATTGTGGATGTTTTTCTTCACAATTCTCAAACAAGGTTCAATATCAGCGCACAAGCACACATACTAGGAAACAACAGAAAGAGAAAAATAAATCTGATTAATCTTTATGTATTGGACTCTTCTCTGGCTCGAGAAGACATCTCGGTAAAAAAATGCTCAATATAGAGTCATTTGATTCCAAAAGGAATCATAGAATGCAGAATCACAGAGTCCAATTTGATTTTTAATGAACACAACACAAGAAACACCGAAGCACGAAACACAACATAATCGCAAAGAACAGAAACGTAGAAAAACATACGTATTATTAACGAAGAACGAAAATTACAAAAAATATACCGAACAAATGTGTAATCGGAGCCACCGCGGGCTGTCACCACCGTGATGTGAGCTCCAAAAGCACGAAACACAAAACCCTAATCTAACACTAGAAAAATGGCAAGTGTCTGTTCGAAGGTCTCCGTCCCCACTCTATTTACATGGCAAAAACCCTTTTTATTTAGGGTCTGAAGAAAGAATGAAAGAAAAATTGAAAGAGAAAAGAAAGGGGGAAAGAGACTTGCTCTCGACGCTTTGAGGTTCTGATCGGATGGCCATCTTTCTTCCTACGCGAGCTCCACTTCCAGCCATCCGATTAACTCTTCATTTCCACCGGTCAGCTCTGGTCAACATGCCAGTCAGGTCTCTGGTCAATGGTGCGCATCCAGTGGAGTTCTCCTCTTCTCACTCGAATTCAAAGCCCTAAGTCAAGGACAAGTTTCTTTTCTCTGCCTCTAAGTGAATTGATTCAGCAACTTTGCAAATGGAAATGAGGGGAAGAGACCCCTGTGCAGTAGCAACGCCCAAAACGACGTCGTCTCTCTTAACTAGAGCCCATGGTCCAAGCAATAATCTGCCAGCCCAATTCCAACGTTCAGCATAAAGTGTCCAATAGCGTAGGCAACCAACTTTTCTTTTAATCCGCAACAACATTTTTATTTAACTTGCTTTAGCCATCCACGGCGCATTTCAAGTGCATCAGTCCACTTTATGGCAGCAGCCCAATAAGAAAACAAGATCCAGCTTGTGCAACAGCTTCAACATGTGGCAGCAGCGTTTCATCACTTCAGTGCAACTTAAAACCAAATGCAACATTCCAGAACAGCCCAAGACTAAGGCCCAGTTTCAAATGGACAACCCACTCTGCATAAAGAAAATGGCATTTTATCAAAGGAAATTAAAACATATAAAAAGAAATCAAAGCAAAGAATTTTTATTCAAATATTTTCTAAAAAAAATCCTAATTTCCTATTTATTTGCAATTACTAAAAAAACACTCTTAAAAGTCTAATTTTAACTACAATTTTATAAAACTACAATTTCAGACAAAAATCTTAAAGTTAGCCTAATTCTAAACAATTAAAAAGAAAAGAACTCATAGAAAAAAATTTTAACCTAGAAAAATATGCAAATCTAAAGTGTTATCAAGAAGGTTAACAACCATTTCTCAATTCCTTATAAGGTTAGTAGACAAGACCCGCCCAATGATAAGAGTGTTAAAGAAGTCTACCGAGTATATTTGGGATAACTAGTGCCAAGACATGTTCGAGCATCTCAAACAATTCTTGACATCCCCACCAATCCTATGTAAACCGGATACTACTTGATCATTCTTTGTTTACATAATGGCTAATGCATATGCCATCAATGCAACTCTTATTTAGGAGATTGATAATGAATAAAAACTCATATATTTCGTAAGTAGGACCCTTCAAGATGGTAAAACTAAGTACTAGATGGTGGAGAAAGTGGCTTTATCCCTTGTCACCACAATAAGAAGGTTGAGACCCTATTTCTTAAGCCACATTGTCATTGTCAAAACCGATTACCCAAATCAAATCTTGCAGAAGTCGAACCTAGCAAGAAGAATATCGTCATGGTCCATAAAATTGTTAGAATTTAACATCTGCTATGAGTTGATAGGACCGCTAAAAGCACAATGCTAGCAGACTTTTGCTAGTGAATTACAAGGTGATTAAGTCTTAAAAGAATGGTGGACTTTATACATAAATTGTTCTTTTAATTCTAAGGGAGTTGGAGTTAGTATAGTCCTTAAGGGTGTGTTTGGATTGAGGGAGAGGATTTGAGAGAATTGAGTGGATGAATTTGCGGAGATGGAGAGGGGATTGTGGTATTGGTTGTTTTAAAGGATGGATGAAGGGATTTTTGGGAAAATTTTGTGAGAGTTTATGAATAATTTGATTGATGTGATAGATAAAAAATTGTTTTAATAGATAAAGTAAAGAAATTACTATTTATCCTTGTGGTTAAAATGAATATAATATAAAATATTTTTATTGTTGCCTCTTTGTTAAAGGGTTAATAATTAAATTTGGAATCTATGAAATTCAATTCGTGAGGCAACATAATATTCCAACCCCTATTCAAAATCAAATGGAATTGATTCTAGGACATTATTCAATATCATAATTGGTTCTGGAACGAATGATGTAGCTTTAATTCAATTAAAATGAAATTGAAACATGAGGTCATTTTTGGTTTAATGGAAATAAAAAAAATTATTCTTGTTTTTCTATAGTGCATAAACAATATATTTTTGCACATTTTCTCAATTTACGAAGATCAACTAATTCTTTCACCCCTCTTAATCTATCTACACACTCGCTTTCAAACTCCTATAAAAAAATATGTTCCATTGATGCACACCCATCTTTGCCTACAATACATATCTTGATCCAAACACTACATAAAGAAATAAATGACATGTTGATAGAGATGTCGTTGCACTTTGATTTCAGGACATGCAACAACTAGGCCAAATATAAGGCCATTATAGCCAACCTTACTGATGAATGTATATTTATGTCTTTATTTAGCCTTTAATCTTAGATTCTTAATTGTTTTTGTACTTTGAAAGAATATGTTAATTAAGACTTTTTATAATTGAGATTATTGAGCATGATACATAAAAACATGTTAAAAATAGTTTTTTAGTTTCATAAATGGTCTTTGGATATGTTAAGGTGTGTTAGGGCAGATGTAGCTAAATTGAGCTCATTGAGGTGTGAAAATAAATTGGTTAAAGTTTCATAACACCTTAATGATAAATCCAAGAATAAAAAATAATCAAGACCACAAGAAGTCAATCCAAGCATTGCATTAAGAAGGCAATAAAAACATGAAAAAGCGAAGAAATTTGGCTAAATCAAAAAGAGGGAATGAACTAAAAAAATTGGATTTTGCGGTTTTCTCTATTTTTTTTCTATGAAATGGCTTTGATAATTGATAAATATTTATGATAAAAGATAATTTGGGAAAAATATATCTAAGATATTTTATTTCATATTGTTAATTAATTACTTTATTTAACCATATCAATAAATATCAAAAGATAATATTTGTCAATTTTTTTTAATCTAGCAAATATCTTCTTAAATATATTTAGATCCCCACAAGAATAAAATATATCTTGAAGATATTGGATTATTTATAAGATAATTGGAGGATATTACATTATCATAAAGAATATTACAATAACAAAAAAGTCTGAAACAAAGTCAAATCCAATTACTATATAAAGAGATTTAAGGAAACACATTAGGTTAGCTTAAGAACAATTTGAGGATTCTAATTTCGTCCTCTCTCTTCTCTCATGTTATTCACCATCTCTTCTTATATTTTTATGTTATTTCCAAATTCCATGGAATTCTAGGCCTTAGGTGTTGCTTTTGCTGTAATTTCAAAATTGGATTTTGAGATTAGATGAATAAATTTGTTTGTTCTTTTAATTCTTGTTGGATATATATTTTTCTCTCTCTTTTATCTCTTGATTAAGTAAAAATAATGATTTTTACGTAGCAAGTTAGTATGGTGTTAAATCTACATAACATATCAATCATATGAGTTCAAGGGTTTTTAATTTTAATTGAAAATTTACTTTTATTAAAGTTGAAAACTTTCATGTGATTGAATGAGTTTTTACCAATAATTGAGAATGTACTTTGATTAAAGGTGAAAACTTTAACAAAAATTAATCAGGAATGTACTTTGGTTAATCAGTTTTTTAGTTGATATAAAAGGTAAAAGAATACACACAATTAGGCATAATAGTATTTAATTGAGAATGTACTTTGGTTCATAGTTAGAACGCCAATAAATTAATTGAGAATTTACATTGATTAATTTGAAAATATAAGAAATTAATTAATTGAATAATAATCTTTAGATAACCAATGATAAATCGTATTTTGAAAACATAGTGAAATCAACATATTTTCTTTATCATTGTTTTTATCTTTTTAAATCTTTTTATAAATCTATTTCTTTCTATCTTTTATTAATTTATTCTTTAATCTTTTATTTATCTTTATCTTTTCTATTATTTTTATTTTACTAACCCTTTTGTATAGTTTTCATAAGAACTAATTTGTTAAAAATCAATTCCGTATTTGATGAGAATGGATTAGTCAAATTCTACTCACTACTAAATGCTCAAAATTAGTGTCTATTAAATAAAATATGTTTGTTTGAATATATTCAAGAAAAACACTAAATAAATAAAATACACAAAAACACTCATACCTAATAAAAGAAAAATACATAACAAATAAGGTCCGTGCCTATTTAAATTAGACTAAACTAAATTCAACAATATCCTACTTATATATTAATTTGATATAGAGTTAATATATATATATATATATTTTTTTTTTTTTAAATTAAGGAGCCTTTTACAGTTTCAAACTGACAAATCAGAATGTAAACATTTAATTAATATATTTAGTTATGAACGTTATTAATTTAAGAATGTCTGATTTTATAAATGTCACGTGGTATTATACGAAAATACCAATAAATATAAACTAGAATAACTAAAAAATGTCTATTAAAAGATAATAAAATGTTGGAAAATAAAATGACAAACATATTAATTAAATATTGAGTATAAAAATCATTATTGTTTTTAGAAATAGGTTAATTTTATATTATTTAATTATTTTCGATAATAGGGTAAAGCTTCTCAAATTGATTAATGTGATGTGATGTAAGCTATATAAACATGATTTGTTTGAGTATTTTAAATATTTGTTGGAATCTATTACTCTCTATATATATTATTTAATAATTTTATAATAAAGTTATCGTATTTTAAACTAAGAAAAATTGACATTTGAAAATGTAAACTGCAATTTGAAAAAAAAAATTAAAATTATAATAAAATATCTGTATTAATAGTTATAAAATATTTTGATTATATTAACTGTTATAATTATATCATGATTTTTGTTATTTTTACAGGTGATTATTAATAATAAAAACTAAAACATTGGTTAACACAAAAAATTACTGTAACATTACGTTAAAAATAATAACACTTAAATAACATTTTTTTTAAATATTTAAATATTATTTATATATTATTTTGTGATTAGTTTTTATAATTATTATTATTGATTATGAAATAATTTTAAATGATGTTGAAATGTTATAAATAATTTATCGTCTAATTGTATAGATTATAATATATGACATGAGAAATAGAAATTCTGAACTCTGATTGGCCAACATGCGTGGTGACACATCACAATGACACGTGTTCTTAATTTCCCTCTAACCTCGAAGCATCTAGATTTTCTCTCCCGCGAACTCTATTTATAAAGCAAAACGTCGCTGTGATCTCAGACTATTCATGAAGTTCCCGTTTTTTATTCCAAATTTCCGCTGCGAAGTATTTGGATTCGGATATGAGGACCCGTTTAGTCTCCACGAGGGTTATCATTGTGGCCTCTCTTTGTTTCCTAGCAAGCATGAAATTGGAAGCCAAAACCGTCGACCCCTACAAGGTTACAAAAAGTTCTTCTTTTGTTGTGGGATTTGGGAATTTGTGGTCGAAATGTGTTGAATTTGGGCAATTTCAAATGAATTATTGGTAGGCTAGTTGCATTTTCATTACGGTCTGTGGAATTTGAAGATCAGCTTAAATTTTTGTTGTTGCTTTGAATGCTCAATTTCGGTTCTTTCTAAAATTGAGAAATTTGGGTGTTTAGATTAGGGATTTGGGTAACCTTATTTTTTTTCTCTTGTTTGAATTACGTGGCCCGAGTTTGTTTGTTTGTTTTTTTTTTCTTGGGTTCATCGTATCAAGCAAAGTGTTGGGTCCTTCAATTGAAGGATGCTCATTTGCAATTATCTGTCTTTACTTGTTGCTAAAGCCTGAATGAGAAAAAGGTGTTTTGATTACATGTTTCAAGTTGTCATTGTTCAAAAATCGAGATGGAATTTCTTTTATGTATTTATTTAATTCTGAGAGCATGACCTGATAATTCCCGCTTCAATTTGTTCAGGTTCTTGGGGTCGATAAGAATGCAAGTCAGCGGGAAATTCAGAAGGCTTTCCACAAGTATGTATACTTGGTGCTCTTGTTTGTTACATTTTATCAAATAGATTCACTCTCTTGTAACTTATTTTACATATTGGCGTGACTCTTATTTTATTTTTCAGGTTATCTCTCCAATATCACCCTGACAAGAACAAAGCCAAGAGTGCGCAAGAGAAGTTTGCTCAGATCAATAATGGTATAGATTTTTTATCTTTTCACACATTTACTCGCCCGGCATGCGCTCACACACACGAGCTCATGTTTACTGGAACAAAGAGTTGATACTGTAATAAATTATATAAGTAATGACAGGCTGTTTTTGTGCTAGCTTTCTACATTTACCTTGTTTGAGGATTCTCATATGTGCCTTTCCTTCATTTAACAGCGTATGACATTTTATCTGATGAAGAGAAGAGAAAGAACTATGACATGTATGGAGATGTAAATGGTAATCCTGGATTTCCTCGTGGCCATCCTGGATATCAAGGTGGCCATCCTGGATTTCAAGGTGGTCATCCCGGAGGTCGTGGTGGATATACTTACTTTACAGAGGGTGGTCCTGGGCAAAGCCATTTTAACTTCAAATCAGGGGGAGATTGGCAAGGAGGATCTAAGTCATTCTCCTTTTCCTCTGGTGGCTCGGGTGGTTCAAATTCTTTTGGGTTTGGCTTGGATGATATTTTTGGCAGTATTTTTGGTGGAGGTGCTGGGAGTCAGTTTGGTGGTTTTGGCAGTTCAGCTAATACTGAAGGGACGTCCACAGCTTCTCCCCAACGTCTCACATCTATAAATTCACGTATCTACAAGAAAGAGATAGAAAATGCAGGGATGACTTGGATTTTGTTGTCTTATAGACCTAAAAGTGCATCGAAGAATATCCAATACTTTGAGTCTACTGTAGAGGAGGTTGCCAGTACATTACAGGGAGCTGTGAAGGTTATTACTTAACTTTTAATTGGCTTGGATATATTTTTGGTACTTGCAGACATGACTAAGTTTGGTTGTAGTTTAAGAAATATTTTTTTAGTTTTGTTCCCCATTAATTTTTAGAACTTTTGAAAATGATTGGAATCACCTCACAGTGTTGGCTTGGCATGCCTATGTACACATGTTGAGTCAGCAATAATTTTCAGATAACTTATCTAGATATGACATCTAAGTTTGTGGCTTGGCATGATGATGATTCAAAATAACAGGAAATACTTTTGGAGGTCTAAAGTCACGTTTAGCCATGATCCTATTTTATTGATTTTTTTGAAGTTAGCATGGCTTATATCTCTATTTTGTGTGACAGGTTGGAAGCATTAACTGTGATAAGGAAGTTTCGTTGTGTAAAGAGCTTGGCATGTATCCGCAAAATGCTCCTAGAATTTTTGTTTTGTCTTACAAGGAGAATGAAATAGGTTCTTTGGTGGAGTACAGTGGACATTTGGCTGCCAAGAATTTGAAGGCTTTCGTTCAAGAACACTTACCAAGGTTTTCCAAGCGAACCAACTTGAATAATCTGGACCAACTTAGCACTACGGCAAAGTTGCCTAGGGTGCTGCTTCTCTCCACCAAGAAGGACACTCCAGTAATTTGGCGTGTTCTTAGTGGCTTGTTTCACAAACGCACTATTTTCAGTGATGCACAGGTGTGTAAATGCTGGACGCCAAACACATTATTTTCCTATGTTGATTTCCTTCTTTACCTATTGGGAAAGTCATATACTTTGAATGTTAAGATTTAATGTATACATTGAATGATCTGTAGGTTGACGATGTTTCTGATCCAAGAATAAAAAGTCTAGGAGTTGATGCACTTCCATCAATTGTTGGTTGGCTACCTAATGGAGAAAAACGTGTTCTGAAAACTGGGATTTCTGTAAAAGATTTAAAATCTGCAGTTCTCGATCTTAGTAAAATGCTTGATAGTTTTGTAGAGGCAAGTAAAAAGGAAGCATCAGCTCAGGCCAAGAAGGCACAAACTGATCCAGACGACGGACGCATACCATTGCTTTCTCAATCCAACTTTGAGGCTCTCTGTGGTGCTAAAGCTCCTGTCTGCATAATTGGCGCCTTCAGATCTTCTAAAGCCAGAGAAAAGCTAGAATCAATCCTCACTTTGGTTAGAATGCATTTCATTCACTTACTAGTTTAATGGCGTTATGTAATTTTTTATTTTTCTAAAAAGGAAGCACTATGCAAATTTTCAGGTCTCTCAAAAATCTGTCAAGAAGACCAAATGGTGGGAGCAGCAGCTCTAGGGACTCCATTTCTTATGCTCTATTAGATGCTGCAAAGCATCAGTCATTTCTAAAGGCATTTGACAAAACAGGTTATAAATCATCAGATAAGTTGTTGATTGCTTACAAACCTCGTAGAGGAAAGTACAGTGTATATAGGGATGAAATGACAATAGAGGAGGTAGAAAATTTCGTTGCCTCCGTTCTCAGTGGAGATATACCCTTCAGAGAAACGAGTGGGAAGGCTGTACTATAGGTCATGAAACTGGGTTTGCAATGTTTTGGCTGCATGCTCATGTATATATAGTCAAAGAGTTAGTTATATAGAATCTTGTTTTTTTATACAAGCAAGAGTACAAATGAAGTAATATAATTAAATAGGATATTGTTCCATGTTTAAAACCATGGATGATGTGGAGTTTTTCTATCACCACAATCATTCTTTCTGACCAATTATTTCCTGGACCTAAGATTTCTCTCCTACCCTTTCTATACTCCTTTTCCTTTCTGATTGATTAATCAGAAAATAAAATAACATTTGATATAAGAGGGTCCCTATTTGTTAAAAATAATTCAATATTTTTTATTTGATATCAATAATAATTTTAGGAAGAATTAATAGTAATTGAATTATAACTTTTAACACATTCTATTATTAGTTAAATTTTATTAAAACTTTAAATAAAAATGTACAATTATTTTAATTATTAATAATAAAAAATATTTGAAAAGAGCATGTTAGCAATCTAGCTTTTTTTTTATCAAATCCTAATTATTTGAAGCTATTTACTCATCAATCATTTATAAAAATAAAATTTAATTTAATTAGTACGAAAAGTATGAATTTTAATATGCAATTTTGTTGTCATAGCGAGGGTAGCGAAAAGTATTATTCAATAATTTAAATTTGATAGTTTTTTCTAAAATATGATTATTTTTTAAATTTAAATAACTATTACAATAAAAACATTATCTAAAAAAATTATTTACGATAAAATTATAAAAATTATTTAAATTTATTTTTATTTGTATAAAGGATTTTTATTTTATTTACATATTTTTAATAAATAATAATAATAATAATAATACTAATAATAATTTTATTATTGTCTGTTAACAGAAAAAAAGAAAAAAAAAAGAGTGCACACACATGTTTAACACGTTCTCAATAGTTTTAATAACATTGGTTCTTCAAATCGTTTTTCTATTACTTTTACATAATCGCTTTTTGGTAAGAAAACTTGCACAATGAAATATGGACTACTTTTCTTGAGGGTTTATTTATCCACACTTTTGCTCTATTTTTTTTTTTCAATTTTGTTGTAAGTTTTCCTATACTGTAAAATCCAAAAATTGTACTTTTATAATAAAACATATCTCTTCTTAATAATATATTAATATATTTACTATATATTTACATTACATAACCTAAAACATATATACTAAAGTATATACAAGAAAATAAAATCAATCATAAAATTAAATAGAGCACCATGTTCCTAAATTATGCCTAAATTAGTGATTGAGATATGGGTGAGCCACAACAAAATAGTGCTCATCACTTAAGGTGGTGCATGGGTGAGCCACAACAAAATAGTAACACTAAATACAAAGCATGACTGAGCCACAAGAAAGTGTTGCTTAGCCACAGAGGGGACAAAGACAGAAGAAAACCCTCCATAAAAGAAAACCTCCGTGGTTGAGTGCCAAAAGTTAGGCTGAACACCATCCAAAAATTTCTATAAATAAAGATCTTATGTACTTACTTTAGGCATTGCGTGGAGGATCAATTATCTAATATTGGAGTAGGAATGAATCTATGAGGCTAGAGAGAGATGATCTTATTGTAAATTCTATGTATAAATGTTGTTGGAATTGTATTGCAATATTTTATGAGTAACTTAATTCTTTTGTGTCCAGGTTGACTGTAATCAATTCTAATTCTCTATACTTTTACTTCTTGAATATTTATCTTTGTTTTCATTCAATAGTTTGTGGTTTGACTTAAGTTTGTTTCTTAGATGACTTGATCACTCATCTTATTTCACTGGTTTGGATTGAGATGAAAGACTGATCTTAAATTGTGGTCCAATCAAATCATTTTACTATTGCTAGAGGCTTCCACATGATCTAGAGGGTGGGCTAGATAAAAACACTTAAGGCAATGATTCATTCAACTAGAAGTGGAGGAAATTAGGTCTAAAGTCCTTAGGTTTTTTAGATTGTAGGAATGGGTCTAGATCTTTTTTAAAGTACTCCCAAGATATTAAATGATTTGCATATTAAATAGACAAAATAGTAGTGTTGTAGTAAAAGAAGATGAGATGAAATCCAATCATAGCCTCCACTCCACTCAATCTATATAATATATACTACTATCAATATTTTCCAAATACAAAAAACCATAAACTAACTACCAATATACTTGATAAATTCTTGTGGATATGATAACCCCTATTTGGTTGTACTATAATTGACTTGGTTCACTTGCCAATAAGTCACACAATTAATAACTCTTTTAAAGCTTGATATTGTGTGATGTTGGGGCTTAAGCCCTATGGATATAAGATCTCAACTTAAGTTTACTTCCATCAGTTATATCATCAAACTTCCACTAGAAGACAACTAAGTCCAAAAGACATGTCATTGGAAAATGTGATAAGAGACATATCTAGAGGGGTCTCCACAGAAGACAATAAGTCAATTATGCATGAATGTTGCCTTTGTATCACAGGTAGAACCAAAATCAATAAATGATGCCTTACAAGATGAAAATTGGTACCTACCTATGCAAAAATGAATTGAATCAGTTCAAAATAAATAATGTCTGGGAACTTGTTCTAAAGAACCATGCTCACCAAGTCATTGGAACCAAGTGGGTTTTTCATAATGAATTAGATGATTCTAAGTCTATTATTAAAAATAAAGTAAGACTCTTGGAAAAATGATATCTGATAAGTGCTTGATATTAGTGAATTTCAATGCTTAATTAACACTCATTTTGTTTTAATTATGTATAAAATTTATGCTAACTACCCTAATTTTACTTGTTCTGTAGGAACACATGAATCCAATGAGTTAAAAAATTATTTTATAAAAGTCAGAGTTGTCAACAAGTCAGGTCCTATTCTTTCAAAATACACCCCTTTAAATAAATGAAGTGCAGTAACTAGTTCATCATTATGCTCATATGCAACTATTATAGAATTCCAAGACATCACATCCCTCATATTCATGCCATAAAAAGCCCTCTATGCATCCTACAACCTACCAAACTTTAAATACATATTAATCAAATCATTGTAAACAAAAGCATCACTTTCCAACTCATGCTTTATCACGTACAAACGAACCAATATCCCACAAACAATATTATTCACTTGCACACAAATAAGAAGCACACTTGCCACCGTAACTATATTCATCCTTAACCCTTCAACCTTCATCCTACCTAAAACACCTAATGTCCTGGTTGCTTTCCCGTTCTGAAGAAACCTCGAAATCATTGCATTTCAAGACCCTACATCTCAGACAGGTATATCATCAAACACCTTGTGGGAAACATCCATAACATTAAACCTTGAATACAAATAAATCAAGGAAGTAGCTACATACACATCATGCTCAAACAAACACCCACCTACTCAAACATGATTCAATCACTAGCACACACTTCATGCTATTGGTACTAGGGTTCAATCACTATCCATGAAAAACTCACATCCACTCACTCAAGCATGATTTAGGGAAGATAAAAAAACAAGAAGAAACTCTAATAGTAATTCCTTAATAATGGAGAGTGAAAAATGCCTTCCAAAATACTTCTCTGGCACTTGGACGACAACAAAAAGTGAAAATAAAAAGAACCTCAACAAAAACTTAGTAGGACTTAATAAAGATAAAAATGTTTCATTTCCTTAACAAGTACCAACTATATGCGAATACAGGTAGTATGATACCTGACCCTGAACCGTTAATAAGCGGGTGCTAAATTACTTGCTACCTGTAGGTACCAACTATCTGCAACAAATTTTACCCCCGGATACCCACAAATGCGGGTATTTTTGCCATGAGTAGATATACCATTGGACTAGATTAATGAATTGCGTAAAAAAGAGTTGTAGGGACTACAAAGAATGCGAGGTGAGCCAACTCAGCCAATATTTTGTGGATCAAATGTGAAAGAGGCTTAAACGGGTCAGATCGGCATGCATTGTCATCCTTACTTAGTTCAATTTTCTTGTGTGACAAGTACTTCGCAAGCAACAACAACTCTAATATAGAAAAATAAATTGTCCAAAATTTCTAAAAATGAAAAGAATGTACATTCATAACAAAGATACTTATGAATTGATGTTGAAAAATATAGTATAATAACATTTCTTTGCTAAACGAATACATTAAACTCTAAATATAATTACAAATGGAAGCAACAAGAGAAAATATAAAAATAATTTAAATTAAAATTTTTTTTACGTACATTAAATTTCAATAAGATGAGAATAACTATATTGGGAACACTTTCAAGATTGTGAAATCTGTTTGAAAAATAAGGAAGAATAACTTCCTAAAATTAGATAAAAGTGAAAGATAGTTTAAAGAATAAAAATTTGGAAAAATAAAGAAACTTTAGGAATGAACTAATGACATTTCTAATTTATATTTTTAAATATAACTAAAACTTTCAGCCTTTATCATTCTAAACTATTTATTCTAAATTGAAAAAAATCCGTTATAACATAAACAAAATCTGTATATTTAAACTTAATTTTGAAAAAAAAATATGACTAATTCCTCAAATTTAATGAAAAAATAATGGAACCTTTTATTTATTTTTTTATCATAATTTTTTTATATGAGAAAAACATTAACGTTTTTAACATTTTTTTTTCACAAACATACACACACAAAGAAATTTTACAATATTTAGAAACATATTAACATCCGTAATTATTTGTCTATATTTTAAATATTGATATGCATATTTACTTACACGTATTTATACAAAAATTAACAAAGTAGTTGATAAATCTTTTGAAATACGTATAATCGTATAAAAAATATATAATTTGAATATCATGCCAGTGTGCATTTAAAGAAATAAATGATGATTTTTTTTTCTCAACTCCAAAATATTGTGATAAAGTAATTATTAAACGATAATGAAAAGGAAGCAATTTTACATAATATGAATATACACAAATAAATAGGTTTAAAATTGCATGATAAATTAAAAAGGATTATTTAACTTTTAAAAATTTCACTTAACGTTGTATATAAAATTAACAATGCATAATAAAATTTAATGAACAATATTTATTAACATATATATAATATAAATAAAAGAGATGAAGGTATTTCAATAATAATTTCAAATTATTTTTTATTGAGAAGTATTTCTTAAAGTTATTCTTTGAATAATGGATCACCTCTCTATATAGTTAACATATACTAACGATTAAAAAAAATTATTATAAATTATTTACGCAAGAGGTATCGAAATAATGAAACTCGATCACCATAAAATTATTTTAAAATTATATTCAAAAACAATATGGTGTTATAATATTATAGGTCTGTGGAAAATTTAGATTTTTATGAATATAGTAGTGGGTATAAATGATTATTATGTTTATTGTGTTGGATAAAAATACAATATATTATATAGAACCTTGTTAACTAACAGGCGAAACCATTATTTGAGTTTTAAAAAGACTTAATTCCTCCTTTCGTCCTTATATTTGTGTGAAAATCTTAGTTAGGTCCTCAAGTTTTGAATTGTCTCAATTGGATCATAATTTTTGTAAAAATGCACACATTTTACCCCATCCGTTAAGTGCTATCAGACGACATTAACTTGAGCTGAGCTGTATTTTTATTTTATGACGTGACATTATACATTAAATTAGATGGGTGATATGTTGTAGAAAGATCAAATCACGTGGCAACGATGCTTCTTCTTCCCTCCTCACCTTTCACCTCCGCTCCTCTTTTCCTCCGTTGACGGAGCGCCTTATCACCATCACATCTCCTTCCTGGCCTGGGAAAACGCATTAGAACAGAGAAGAAGAGAAGTGTTTTGTAGGGTCGAAGAACAACAAAGAAGAGGGAGAAGGGCATCTCCCCTCCCTACCAAGATGAATCTGAACCAGAATCAACGAAAGAAGGAAGCCTCCCTATACAGGGACCTAGCACGAGACACAGGAAAAAAAATGAAAGGGTTTGTCCGGGAACCACAACAACAAGGTTTACGGAAACAACAAAGTTTAGGGAAAAGAATGTCAAAAAATAAATTCCTTCCAGATTAGAATAAACATAAATCTTTGATGATATTAAAATATTACAAACAAATTTACAGTATCACAATCTCTCCTTCAGATTAAAAAAATGCACTTGAATCAACTTGGAATGCCCTTTAACAAACTTGAGCTGTTGATTTGCAGGAAAAATTGATGGTTGAATGTTTCCAGCTGGGGAATTCAGCCTACTGAAAATTCCAGAAGGTGCATATGATGGTAATGTAGTGTTTGAGATCCTTCCAGAACCAGAAACAGTGCAAAAATCTCCAAATCCATTGATTGAACCCAAACAACATGAGGTTTCTTCTGTGTTGAGGGGTCATCATCATCTCCATTCCCTTACCCCATTTGCTTAACCTAACTTCCATTACCTTAGGCCCACCTTCATAATCAACCCAAGCATTAAAATTTTCCCCATTATTGAGAACCAGAACCCAACCACACCCATGGACAAAAGGCTTTCGACATCGATGCCAACGTGGCTCGAGTTGGGGGAAGCGTTGGCGGAAGTGGCGGTGAGGACAAACAAGACGTCGTCGAAGACGAGGGACTCAGGGACGCAGAGGAGACTTGAGCAAGAAAGGGAGGGGTTGGTGAGGCGCACGTGGGGGGCGGCGTCGTTGTTGGTGACAACGTGGGCATCGCCGAAGACGTCGATGCTGTCAGGGTCGACCATCTCTCTGCCAAGCCAATCGACGAATGGATTGAGGCTGGTGGAACACTTTGCCAGCGAGATTCAGCCGAGAAATCTTTCTGGCGTCAAGATCGGGTACCGGAGGATCACGATGTGTACACCATGGCGGAGCAACTTTGAGGCTGTTGACACAAAGACTCTTTGAGAACTTGATAGGTTGCTGAGGATGAAGTTTCTAGGGTTTTTTGAATTTTTTGAATTTATTAAATTCCATGTCATTACTTGTAGTATATTTTTTTTAATAAAATATCCATTTCAGCATATTCTCATTAGCACATTTTAATGCCGTTTGTGAAAATTTGACGGACACGGTTTAATTGGTTTAATTTTTCAAATATTTGGATCCAATTGAGATATTTTGCAAATACATGGACCCAATTGAGACAGTTCAAAACTTGAGGACTTAACTGAGATTTTCACACAAATATGAGGACGAAGGAAGGGATTAAGCCTTTTAAAAACGTAAAATCTTGTCATATTAGTCTCTGAAATTTAAAATAAAATAAAATTATTTATTGTCACCTTTTATTCCCTAAAAACATGTTGATATTATAAACTAATTGTAAGGACTTAAAAAATAGAGTATTAGAGTTGGTAGGTGTTTTAAAATAATGAGATTGATTATTTTATTCTAAAATTATTGAACAATATAAATATAATTTTCTTAACTTGTCTCATTACTTAAAAACACAATCTATCTCTCTAAAACTCATTCTCCTTGTTTCCTCTAACTTCTCTTTAAGAATTCTGACTCCTGCGTCATCTATTTCACGATCAGGAGGTGCCCAATCAATCCCGGCGACGAAGTATACCTTTCTAGCCGACAATTTCTGTTATAGAGCAAGTAAGTTTCAACTCCTTTTTACTCTCTCATTCCTAATCTGTTTTTAGAAGAGATAAGGGTTGTTACATGTGTGATCATGCTTCTCTTACTCGTTCTTGGTTAATTTAGAGTTCTAAGGACTATGTCCGCCTCCAATTTGGTGTTTCGTAGGTGTTCCTAGAAATTTTCTTGTGCAAGAGTAATCAGGGTGTTCTTAGAGCTTTGTATCATCGGTGTAAGTTAAGGGAAGCTAGACTTATTTGATTTTGTTTGATAGACGAGTTCTAATTAATGTTTGTATGGTAAAATATTGATTTAATTGTGAAATTGCATTGAATTGAGAAATATAATATGTTGAGTTGTTTGTATATGTCTTGTATTAACGTGAAAACTGATGAATGATGAGGTGATATGTGATTTCTGATGTAAATGTTGTGTGTGATGAATTTGAGACACTAAATTGGATGAAATATGAGTTATCAAACTATCATAAGTCTTTGTTTTGTATTCAGCAAAAGAAATAAGTAGTTTTTAGGCTAGAAAAAGGGTTTTGATAGGTGAAAAGTTAAAGGAAGGGTTATTTTGGTTAAACTGTGTTTTGGTAGGGGTCTAAGGGTTAATTAAGACTTGATTGAGTGTTATGACAGAAAAATTCTGATGTAGAACTGATTGTTAGCCTTTTTAGTGTGTTTTGTATGGTTTTTGGTTCATTTTCAGGGGTTTTCACTAGTGAGATTTTGAATTAGATGGTATGGAATAAATGTGATGCTTTGGGGATTATTGTTAAGTCTATTAAGACTTGTTCAAGCTGTTAGTTGCAGAAAATTTATGTTGAAAGGTATAAAATTGAGTTTGAGTGGTTTGAAGTAGTTAAGTTGGCTTGAGATAACAAATTTGAGTTAAGAAAGTGTTTTTCAATGTTGCTCAGTGCATAGGAGGTCTTAAGGAACATTAGAATGTATGAGGAAAGTGTCCAAATTAAGATTTGAAGTGTATCTATGAGAGGTTAGTAACTACTTTGGAAAATTCCACAGCTCATAGAAAAATCCACAATTTGCTTGTGTTCTTCTCTGTTTTCAATTTTACACTTCCTGATGTAAATCAAAAGGTTGTGGAAAAAGCCACAACTCAGTTGTTGAACTTGCTGGTTTTCGATTTGTTTCTCTCGAAACAAATCCACAGGTTGTGGAAATGTTCACAACTAGGTCGTGGACCTCTCTGATTTCAAGGTTTAGATCACCCTGGTTACTTTCGTGCTTATGTTTTAATTGAATTGTGATGCATTGTTGGATTGTTTATTGTACTTTAATGTATGAATGATGATGATATATGTTGATATTCAAATGTGGAAGTGTATTGATCTATGTATATGGTTTCATATGGATATAAATGGTTTCAAAGGTATGGAAAAGAGTTCCAAGGAGGAAGTTCTCAGGGAAAGTTTCAAGTGTTATTAGTCTGAATGCAGAAGCTCAGTATTGGGGGTTATCCTGACACTCTAATGGTAATACATTCTCAAATAGAGAAGTTTGGCGCATGTGATGAGAGTAGCAGGAGGTCCGAGCCTGAGGGGCCTTTCTCCATTTGGCAAAAAGGGCGTTTAAGGACTAACCTTGTGATGTGTGGTAGGGTGAAACCAAATTGGCAAGGGCTTTGCAAAGAAGTCTGGACTGTCGGTCTAGGTCTTTTTACACTAAGATGTTTGAGTTGATCTATGTTACCTATATGATTATTATGTGAGATATTTTATTGATATGATGTAATATTTTGAATCTAGCTTACCTGTTGTTTTGTTTGTGTTGTTGTTATGTTTCCTTTGTTTGGTTTGGCGATGATCATCTGGTGGGTGTGAGCAGATGATGATGATATGTCAGTGGAGCAAGCTATTGGAGGAGATGTTTTTGATGCTCCGTCGCAATAGTAGTAGATTTATCTGTTTTAGCTTTGTTCTATTTTGTGGTTGAGATGACCATTCTTGTATATAGTTTTGATATAACTATGTTGTATATAAAATTTGAAATTTATAGTTATTTTGGATAACTGTATGTTGTATATAAAAAGTGACGATTTTTTTAAAATATTTGGTTTGTATGTGCTCCTACCCATATCTGTATCCCAAAATATAGTTTATATAATCAATAACGAATAAAATAATCAATATTGTTTCTATTAACACATCAAAATGTAATATTTACCTAACAAAATTCCTAAATATATTTACCTAATAAAGTTCCTAAATATATTTACCTAACATAGTTACACATAAAATAGTTCCTAAACTCAAAATATAATATTGAAACATCTAATCATTTACAAACACTACAAGACAAATTTGAATTACATACAAGAATATATATATATATATATATATATATATATATATATATTACGTAAAAATCATTATCAAAATAAGTTTACAAAATGTCTAATATTCATCAATAGATTTTATTGTTCCTAAGGTGCCAAACAATATAAATTTTACAATTCATAAGATGTCAAACAACATAGAATGACAAGTCTAGAGTTTCCTAATAATCAATCAATAAGGATTTTGTTCATCTGAGAGTTGATCTTGTTGCACTCCATCACCATGATAACAACTTCACCACATATTGCTTTTACCCTTCTCCTTATTAGATTGTGCTGAGATTGGAGGAAGTGGGTCAAAACCACTAGATGTCATGTACTGACAAAAGTAAATGCAATTGGATGGTTATACATAAAGTTGACAAACTCTATTAAACAATTAAGATGGTCAAAACATAGAAGAACATTAAGATGAATTTAATAAAATTCATAGCATTATAAAAGGTATTTTACATTGAGTTAGGATAAGAAGAATGAATCTGCACAAAGGTATTTTGATTACTTGGTGGTATGAGAGTCCTTTGTTTAGGTATCAGTTTGCATGGACATGATAGGAAATGTAGGAGGGAAATAGAAAGGTATTATAAAATATAAAAGGTTAAATATAAATCATGTAAAAAATTTCTAATTAAAACATCTGTCAACCAGACTCTTAATCTTTAAATCTTATATATCCTTTACATTGAAATAAAAGTTGTAAAATAATTTTAAAGATTAAGGGAATAGATAGAACTTGTAAAATTTAAATTAAAATTTGATACAGTGAATGTGAATTAGAAATGAACTTAACACATGGTTTTGATTGAGCATGATAAAAGAAAAAAAAGTAAGATTAATGTATCAAAAGTTTAATGAGTATAACTTTTCAGTTTCTAAATTTTAAAGAGTCAAGTGAGTATTACTAAAAGTGGTTATAATAAAAAAACTTTAAGCATTGATGCAAACAGAGCAACCCAAATATCAGATGATTCATGCATTTGCAATATTCAAAAGCAACCAGAAAAAGCAAAAATAAAATTTAAAGTAATCTTCAAAGCTTTATTCTTGAATTTTTTCACAACTTACAAGAGAATATGGTCTTAGAAATCAGGATGAGGTATATGGTGTCTAACACTTCCTTTTATTAGGAATAGTCCAATTTTGACATCAAGACATTTCACAAGCAACATAAATATTTTTCCCAATAAAAAGAAGAAATAGTCATAACTTTACATAAACAAAATAACAATCCACCTTTGGAACAACATCATTTGCAATCAGCTTTGCAGCAATAATCATCACAGCACCTCTATTTGTCTCCACAACATACTCTTTATTAACATCTTCATCTTCTGCCTCATCTAAAAATTGATTGGCAAGTGAAAGAGACATCTATCACTAAATCAATAAAACCAATTATATAAGCAATGCATTCTTTAAGTGCCAAGTTCAAACTACAGACAATACACAAAAAAAATTGTGTAGTTTCAGTTTAATTACAAAATAGGATGAATCTCAGTACTAGTCCATCACATCAGTCCATGTTCACTTGAAATATTAATCTGTTGTTGACAAAGTTCCCAAAACTTCCGAAGCATAATTTCATCTGGCTGATATCCGAGTGCTTCCAGTTGTGTCTTTCTAAAATTTGTTGTTCTAAATCAACCAAACATAACAAAAAGCTCTCCTCCATTAGATTGATCCTTTTATTTATTAAATAAATATAAATATATATACATATACATATTTAAAATTACCAGGTCCTTACATTCTCCCCAACAACAAAAATTTTCGTCCTCGAAAATTAAACTTACTAAGGAGAAGGAACAACCTAATCTGATCACATCCTCTAGTACAATCACCTATTTTGACTAAGATACTACTTCCGAACGACCTTACTGACATGCAAAAGCTTGCCTCTGTGCTAAAATGCTCTAGTGTTAAATAGTGTAGATTAGTTTATCCTTATTTCTCAAGACAAATCTGAACTCTTAAACTTCAGCTATTTAGAACCTTTCTTTCGCACAACCAACCCTATTGTGTCTGCCAAACCGATAACCACTCATCAATCATTCGCTACTTTCTAAAATTCTCCTCTAAAACTTCCACTAGCCTTCACTTCAGATCAACCCATTACTAATAACCTTTTTCCTCCTCTTGTTTCTTCTAAGAACCACCATATAACTGACTTGATCACTTACCACTTCTGATTTAACTACCAACTGTTATGCTCTTGATCACCTACCACCACACTCATTCTGAAGACTTCACATTGCCTTACTTATCTCCACTCTTGGGTAGCATAGTTTCCAACTATACTACCCTATTACCGAAATAAATCTTTACTCCGCTGTAGCGACAAAAACAATTTGAGCACTCTATCTTCACTTTGTTATCTTACTGACCTGAACCATATGCAAATTCTTGATCCATTAGCCTACAATCATACTTAGATTTGTAACCTCTTTGACTTGAGATCACTAGCTTGATCAGTATCAAGCCAACTTATGATACATCTCAAACTAGGATTGTCCAAACTGCGCTTTCTCAACCATTTTGGGAAATCCATTACGCTTCCACTGCGCCACTCTGATCCTTAAACTCCCTTGCTCACTAGTTTACTGAAAGAACACTTCTTCATGACCATTGTGACCAGAAAGCTCACCCTTGAAGACCTTCTTCAAACTTCTATGAACTTGCAAAAACCCTGAGAACTCTTCTCTTCCACGATAACTTTGTCATTCCATTTCCTCAACATTATTTCTACTCCTCAAAAAGCGTACATGCTTGAACTCACTCTTGATCGCTAAGACTTAACTAGAATATTTCATCTTGCCTTCTACTTTTCTTCTGAGATTCTTCAACCTTGTAGTTCTCCCTGCCATTACACTTAGTCCCAACACTACCGCTCTAACCAATCCACCACTTGCAACTTGCACTTCTTACCCTTAACAAGAACTATCCCATTATGAACTATTAACATTGGTTCTACTTTAGACCCCAATGTAACAGTGAACCCCACCACTATAATGTGGAAGTTCTAGTACCTGCTTCAGAACACCAACTAAAAACTCTTACATCAAAATGACTTACTCCTCATTTCTGACTTGATCCACGCTTGACGTATACCCACTGGCTATTCATCTTGAAACACTACACTTCTCTTAAAGATCAACACCACTAGAGAAGAGATTGAAACCCCACCATACCATCCTTGGAATCACACTCCTAGCTTATAAAAGAAACAACTTCATCTTTCCTTCACTTGCGATTTCCCAACTTCCTTGATTCACATAACACTAATCGCTAACTAAATCTTATTCCATCTTTAATGTATCACCACTGTTTTATTCTATAAAAACAATAAAGTCCTTTGAAAGTCTAAAACTCCCTTAGAACAAGGGTTATAAGCAACCCATTCTCTCATAAGGTCAAACTTCAAACTTGCAAGGGAATTGCTTCACGTAAACCTCAAACTTAAGTACTTTGATCACCTCTTTAAGTGACACATAACATATAATCTTCATCAAACCCCTACCATAACAGACATTATCAACTTACCCTCAAACTTTCCTCAAGAATTACCTTTTCAACTCGAAACCTCAGAAAGGCAAAGCTTGCCTTTAAACATAAATGTACCAACACTCCTTTAATCAAACTTTCTGTCCTGCCCTAAATCTCACAGTCTTCCTGTCTCTTGTAACCTAGCATCCAACCACTTTTTCTCTCTTGATCAAATTCAATCGGTAACTCAACACCACCACTTAGAATTTATCGTATACTCTTTGCTGCCAGCTTATCTCAAAACCGTTCTTAACTCAAAAACATCAATATACACATTTTACCTTTAATCTTCTGAACCTGAATACCTTTAACCCGCAACATCAACCCTTTGACTTTATCCGAACTTACCCACTTACTATCCTCTGTAACTCAACATTTAACATTCACTTCTATCTTGTTTTAACCTAACCAATCATCGAACATCATCATAAATCCACACCTGAAGAAGACTGATCGTGTCACAACGTACCGCTTCATAACTCTGGACATCTCAATCAACCCGGATTCTCTAGTCGTTCTCAACACTCTTCAGCAACTTATACTAAGACCACCCTTTGTTATCTGTTCTAAAACCTTTCTTCTCCTTTCCTCATCCCCTTTGCTCTTAATTCTCTAACCTTATACTTTCCTACCAAACTGATATTCTGATGTACTCCTTCCTTCAACACTTGAAATCTCTCATCTCAGCCAATGATCAAACCTTTCTCCTATACGAACCATTGATCTTGAAACATCCTTCTAAACTTGACTATACAATATCCACTTGCGATTAATGCTTCACCATTCCATCTGATTATTATTCAACTTGTAGCCCTACAATACTTCAATTTTTCCTTTCTTCTGGCCTTCCCCGCTACTGATACCTTGAACCAAGCTGATTTCTCAAACCTTGCTACGCAATACTTACCCAAAGATTATCTTATTCTAGTCTCTTGAACTCAACTCTTCTTGTGGAACGTACAATATCTGATCTCCTGACTTTACCGTTGAAAACTTCTTCACCCAAAAACATTACTTCTAGACTCCAATATATATATTCACTCGTCCTTTGAAACCTAAATTCTGGTCTTCTAACTCCTTGTCTTCGAGGCAAGAATTTGTCTCAGAGGCTTAAACCAATTCTAAAGAAGGTATACATATCAAGTTGTCCTTGAATCTGCATTCCTCTACTACTATAGAGCATAGTATACCACCACAAAGGCAAGAACAAGACAAGAATTTGTATAGGAAACAACACTGGAACCCCAACTCCTTCTTACTCCAAACCTTCAGAATTAAGAAAGGAAAATCATCTCTGGTAAAAGTCATGAGTGTGCACCCTTATTCCTTCTATCGAGACATTTTCTATTCTCAAAACTTCCAGTTAGATACAAAATTTTACCATCTAAACTTGGAATAAATGGTAAATCGTACCATTTAGACTCAACTCTTCACAGATAAGACATGATAAACCTGCAACACACAGGTCATACTATGGACAAACTGCTTTGATACCATATTGTGACATCCCAAATATTATATAGAATATACAATATAATAGGATTCAACTATTATAGTATGAGAAAGCAGTTAAGAGGAGTATGAGATAGTATTAAGGTATACAATTATCCCAAAATATAGACATAATTGAAAACTTTACAAGTTTCAGAGTATTTCAAAATACATAATATATCTAAAAATCCTAAGAGCTAGGGGCCCACATCATGATCCTCCAGTGCTTTCTCCAGAGGTACCTCATCTACCTCTTCTCACATCCAAGTGGATGATCATTGCAAAAAGAAGAATACAAACATACAAGACATAGACAAACAAGCAAAGGTAAGCTAGGTTGAAAAACATGCAAGATAAGTCCAAATTTAAACTAACATATACATATACATATTTAAAATTACCAGGTCCTTACAATAGTTTAGTTATACTGTGTGCAAGAAATGAATTGTGGTCAAGCAGCAATCACAAAAAAAGTATCTACAAAATATGACTCAACCAAAGAGTTGTCAATATAAGATAATGATCCTATTTACACCCTAAAATTTTAAATAATCAGATCACAAGTCATATGTGGCATTTTTAATAATTTATTATTTTCATTTCTTATATATGTTTTAAATTAAATTTGATGAAAAATGCTCCCACATATATGCATGCTGATATTGATGTCCTATATATGAACTATATTTTTTATTACAAATCAAATTCACTCTTTTAAAAGTTATTTCCTCCATCTTTCTCGTCTGGAAAGATAGAGTAAAAGTACAGTGACGCATGTGACTGTATAGTCTCTCTTAAAAATTATAAATGAACTCTAAATAGAATTTTGAAATATTTAATTTTTATACTGGATTTTTTTTTCGATAGTTGTTATGATTACTTTTGCCACCTTACTAATCTTTAGTATATTTTATGGATTAGAGGATCCTATATAAAATATAGACATTCCCATGCATGAGAAAACTATTAAGAATATATCAATAAAAGTTAACGTATGCACAATTGTTCTTTTTTCTTGATCTTTCTCCACCTTTTCCATGAAGATTTTCAATTCATATTTTTTCTCTTCTTGAGAAACATTTCTTATGTGGAGGAATCAATCAAAGAAGGGCTTATTTATTACATAAGTATGGCCTACACTTTACAAAAAGACTCAATAGATTGTCATCTTTAAGATGGTATTAGAACGGGTTGAATGCTTGTTATACTTCTGCTGTTATCTTTTTTTTACCTTCTTAATGTTGATTGATTGTCTCAACGTAATCAATGACATTCAATGTCTCATATTGTTAATTTTCTCAATGCATCTTGATGTCATAAACTCCCCCAAACTTAAACCATTCTCCTTATTCTAACATATATGTTCATCTCAACTTAAGGTAAGGAGGTTAAGGATTTTTCAATAGGCTTAAGGTTCCAAGAATGAGAAAGTTTTCTTTTTAAGGTCAAAGGTTATGTATTGGCTTTTAGGCTCAAAAATGTAGAAGAGGTCGAAGAACAAGATGGCCTTGATCATTTGTAACAAGTAAGCAAATAGTTCAAATAGAGAAACTTAGGCAAAATCAACTGTGACCCAACATGATAGCCTTTATTAATACAATCTGAGGCACAACATCTCATAGGTTTACTCAGGGTTCCAAAATTTGATAAACATCTTGCCAAGTATTTTGATCACATTTAAAACCAAGCATCTATATAAACATAGGAAAGCAACCACAATCTCTTTTCAACAACCACATCATCTTAATCATATTTTCAAAACAATTCTCATGGATAAAGAGCAAGCATAAGAGATTTGTATTCAAATCAAGCATAACATATGATTCACTTAAATCACCAAACTAATTACACAATAACTATCCACTATGCAAGTCAAAAAGAAATCCAAATACTAAAAACTGAAAGCAAATAAAACTTTGAAATTAAAACTAAAAAACCAATCTAGGTGGACTTTTTGCATCTCCAGCAGTGTAAAACACTAGCTTCATTTTTCATCTGTAACATCTTCTTCCTCTAGTAGCTTATACTTCGCAACTGTTCCACCTCCCTCATTAGTAGGGCTTGGCCCCTAGGTCGTGCTACTTGAGTATCAAAGTCTTTAAGCCATGTGTTGCTCAACTCGGGTATGCCTCAAACGTTGACCAATGGTGATTTTGAAATCTTTAAGTCGTAAGGAAAGTGTTATCCTGCACAAAATAAGCTTAAAGAAAGATTAAAATTCCATAAGTAACAAAAGAGAAAAGTCCAACAACACAATAAAAAGAAAATGAAAAAGGGTCCAAAGCAAAGGAAATCAAAGAGTAAAAATCACAAACAATGAAACAAACAAGAGATAACAATTTAAAAAGATGCAATAAGAGCAAAACAACCCTGCTACATGGGTAATCGGCAACAAAATAGCCCATAAATGACTGCCCAGAAAATGCAGCCTAGGGCAGCAACGCTTGGGCGCCCACTAGCCAGCGCTTGGGCGTTGGCGTGACAAGGTCAAACCACCCTTTTTTTCATAACTGCAGCAGTACAAACAATTTTACAATTTCGAAACAGACCAAGCAGGGTTGAAATTACTATCCTAATGCACATAAAAACTAAAAAAAAATGAAAGAAAAAAAAACATCAAAACTCATTCAAACACCCAAACTTTATCAACATGATTCAAAACAAACTAAGGCACACCAAAACAATCCAAGGCAAATGAAAATACATCAATCACTCTCACAAGAAATTAATCGCAACTAAAGAAACACAAAACACTCTAAAGTAGTTAAATTAAGGTACAACATCATAAAAACACATTTACTCACTTACATAGAATCACCAAACTAAATTAACATTAAAGAAGAACTAACAACTGAAAAGAAATGTCCATAAACACAAAAAAGATATGTATAACAAAGTGCAAAGAAGAAAAAACAACATCAAAACAAACAAAACAAAATTTCCAAGGCCAGATTCACTAGCGCTTGGGCGCCCCTGGTGCATGGGCGTTGGAGTGCCACTCATCAATTCAGGCTAGGCAGGCCAATGTGCGGCTCACACTCAGGGCCCCTTAGCAGAGGGCACCAGGGCACCATATCAACATACTGCATAATTCAACTTTCTGCGAAATGGCCTCTCACTCTATTATTTTTGGCACTCAACAATCACACACATATCAAGCTACTACTAATAAAACATATTCAACAATTACAATATCATAACTCAAAAACCACAAGAATGCAACAAAACAGATATATAAAACAAGTCATTAATGCACATGAAAACAACATGACACAACAACACAAACACAGGGATAATGGTATGAAAATTGGGACTTATTATTGTGCTCAAGCTTATTGTCCTCTTTTGGCATCATGATTCCTTCAATCTCAGGGTCTACATGAATATTTTGAGGTTGCAGTCCTCCTTATGTGAAATTTCCTTGCATCAACTTGGAGACAACTAAACTAGAGACCCAAATTAGCCCAAGTAAAAGTGAAAATATATGTACAACAAAAGAGTTAGTTCTATATACAAAATAAAGTCTAAACAAGTTAGAAATTGCATAAAAGTCTAGTATTGACATGAGTCCTCGGCAACAGCGTCAAAAACTTGATAAACAACATTTTTGATCCCCGACAACGACGCCAAAAACTTGTTGGGTAATTCGACAAGTGCACCGAATCGTTTTCAAGTAATAAAACATGGTAAGACCAAGTATTGTTTTCCCAAGAGACTTGTAATACTAGAGAATTGTGCGATTAACAACTCATTTAGACTATAGAATATAACATTCATTTACAAGCATGTGCAAAGAGATAAAATTACAAATATACAAGGTTGGACTTTGGTATTGAAGGCACATAGATATGACATAGACTAGATATGATATGAAATGACATTGTTAAGGTTAGTTTTCACCTATTTACTCTTGTGCATACCCAATTTCATCCCTTCTCCATCAATTTACTAAAGTTAATGATGGAGACCAATCCCAGCTGGAAACATGTAGGCAAAAGTGCCAGACCGGAAGAGATCAGTAGTGAAGATAGGCACAATGGCATGATGAATATGGTGATGTGTTTGAAGTGTTTTAAGTAAGGAGAAGTGTATGGGTGAGGCCTCACAACTTAGAGGGCCCTCTTACAGAGGAAGGAAGCTTAAGGAAGGGAGAAGAAGTCGAAATTCAAAGGTGACTTAAGAGCACAAAAGCTGGAAAGCAAATTCTGCAGCATATCATTAAGCTCAAAAGTGAGAAAATACAAAGGAGAGGCCCTCTTATTTATAGGTGAAGAGGGGCCTCATTTCTTATCTCCAAACCCTCCTAAATTCAAATTAATTCACATAGGAGGCGCGATCCAGCAAAGTCCACGCTGCATTCCAGGTCAGCCAATCACGTGGGAAAGCTTCTTTCGCAGACACTGGGCGGTCTAGGGTTTGGACTGAGCGAAACAATTGCTTTTGCATTTCCCATCCGCAAGCACCTTCCTTTTGTGCCTCATTTGCTTTCCTTTGTTGATTTATCTTCTTAGATGGTTCAATCATGGTCTTCAAGCTTTATTAGACCCTACAAAACAAATTATAAATATATTAAAAGATAATTCTTCTAAGACTTAGAGAAAGAAAATCAAGAAAGCCTTTAAAAGCCCTTCTTCAACTTCCCTTTCTTAACCTTAGCTTGAGTTGCTACTTCTTTGAATGACTTCCCTAGTTAGGTTTCCATCAGTCAATCCACAAAAACACTCTAGCCTTAATCCCTTAGGTGAAAGAGCATAGGTTTTCCCTGTTAAACTCTAATCCCTTAGAATCTAACAAGCAAACATACATTAAAGAGTTAGGATCTTAAGACAACATGTGAATCATCTTCCATCCCTGGAATCCATGACCACAAGGACTCTTATTTCAGTTCTAGATTCCATTTTACGTCCTCATAACCCATGAAACCCTAAAATGAAGTCATGAACATTTCGCAAAAGTGTAGTTTTCTAGAATAAATTATGGTGGCGATTCCCAAACTCTATTTTCAAAATCGTTTATTACTTTTTTTTAGGATTCGTAGTCCCCGTCAGGATCCCGATTGCGACACTATGCAAACAAGTCTTTGTTGGTTTCGAGTACAAATTAGCATATCTCATAGAACTTAACCCCAATCCACATGGGTTGAGGTCAAAAATTCCATAGGACAAAAAAAAGTTCTTTATTAAAAAAGATCACAAGACCAAATATCCATAAAGTCCTACTAACTAGAACTAGCTCATGGATTTTTTTAACTTACTGACTATTTTATTTTTAATAATATTTAAATATTTTTTAATTAAATTAACATATTGATATAATTAATGTTGTAACTTAATCATATCCATTACTCACGCATTCTTGAATTAAATTATACAATTATATTAATATTTAGTTTTTTTTATTTTATAAAATTATTTGTATTTTTATTTAATTTTGATATACAACCTTATATATTAGCATAATTTTTAAAAACAATAATTTATTTGACTTTTGTAAAATGATTCTTCTAGAAAAACCTATTTTCTTTTTTAAATTGAAACGTACTTATTATATTTTTAGGTTTAATTATTTACTAAATCCTTATTTAAAGTAAGAATCTCAAATTGATATTTTTCTTTTTTTGACATTAAGTTTTTATCTTATTATATTTTAGATTTAATTATTTACTAAATCTTTATTTAAAGTGAGAATCTCAAATTGATATATTTTTTTTACATTAATTTTTTATTTTGTGAAAATTAGGGTTTACTTACATATGTATTAATTATATATTCATAAGTATATCTAATTACAAATAATTCATTTCCCATTTTTACCAAATAATCCACACATAGGATCTAAACAGCACCGACTCACAGGATTCATTTCGTGTGTCGTACAAAAGATTTAAGTCTCCCTCACCTATGCTTTTCAACGAGCACCCTCACACTTTTGATTTTGCAAGACGACACAATTGAAAAGAATATCCATGTGCATCAAGCGCTGATACGGTGCAATTGTAAATTGCGCGGACTGTTTTCAACCATATATAATATAAAAAAAAATCCATGTTCTCTTACTCATGTTCATGCATCCTCATCAATAATGTAAATTTTGACGACGAAGTTTTGTTGTTACTGTTGTTCACGGATGTGACAGGCTCCAGATTGATAATATCAAACTACATTAAACTACCACCGCTAAAGAGATTCACGTGATTTTTTTTTTCGTTAATCCTAAAAATCCAAATCTAACCATCTCAATTGAAACACAAATGAACAAAGTTGATGGATATAGATTTTTCTTATCTCAAGTGAAAGAATTTACACAAACAAAAGGACTCAGTTGCAAAATAAGTTTCAAGCCATTAATAAAAGTAAATTCCCTAGAAGGACATGTGAAAGGGGAAATTGCGGCAATTTAGATATAAGGGTGAATGAAGTTTGAAGTTTATTGAGGATTGGGAGGACGGCTATTGGCAGCAGAGACCCTTGAGCCCCATTCAAGCAATTCTTTGCTGGTGTCATCCTTGTGAACAATCACTTCAATGAAGCATAAGGAGTCTTTCTTGGGTCCTGTGGCTGTGGCAATTGCTTCAACTAGCTCCTCTTCGCAGAACACCTGAAACGAAGCATGCATCGCATCGATGAATATAAGATATTCAACACTCCATGTTGCATTAATGAAGTTTGAGGATTATTGTCAAGAAACTCACCTTGGCAGTCCAGCATTTCCCTTCACCGTTGTGGATTGCATCAACTAACCCAGTGTAATTCCAGTTCTTAATCACATTGTACGGTCCATCGTGAATTTCAACTTCAATGGTGTATCCACCGTTGTTTATCAGAAAGATGATGGTCTTCTGCTGGGATCGCAGCATTGTTGATACGTCTTGGGCAGTCACCTGCAAAAATATTTAAAAACAAAATTACAACATCAAACTTCAGTTTGAGAATGCAATTTCAGTGAAGATTTACAGAAATTTTTAAATCCTTGAGGAAAATATATCAGATTCTTATGGACGTCATGATTCAAGTAGTTATTGTTATACACACCTGAAAACTTCCATCACCAATGAAGGCAATTACTCGCTTCTCAGGAACAGCCTGAGCATAACCAAGAGTTGCACCAACTGACCACCCAATTGATCCATATTGCATTTGGAACTCATACCTGTAAACCAAATTTTTATTAGCACTACAAACACTCGAAGCAAGATGGTAATTAAACACAACAAATTCATTCGATCAGATACTTACCCACATCCCTTGGGCAATTTCAGCTTTTGGCAGTTAAACCAGGAGTCCCCTGTCTCTGCAATCACAGCAGTTTCACCAGACAGCATCTTTTGTATGTGTTGGAACAGAACATTAACCCTCAAAGGTTCTTTTGGCTCTGCCTTCAAAGGATGCCCTTCGGGGACAAATATCCTGTGGTAATTTTCATATGCTGTATTGTTGTGCTTGAGGCGCTTAGCGAGTTCCTTGAGGAAATCCTTCATCAGCACACACCCAAATGCAGGACCATTTGCGATGACAACCCGATTGGGCTGTACAATGATCGCCTTCTCCTTCTTGAGAAGAAGCGAATATCCCACAGAGCTGTAGTCGTTAAAAATAGGTCCAGCAAACAAGTATGCATCCGCAGACTCCACAATCTCAGCACAGAAGGCAGTGCTCACAGCACCCCAATAAGTTCCAATGAAATGAGGATGGTGCTCTGGAACCTGCCCTTTAGCTGATGGCATTACAGCAAGCGCATAACCACACGCATCAGCCAGTTCAACAAAAGCATCACCTGCTGCTGCCACCCTCAGTTTAGGACCACCCACCAGCACTGGTTTCACTGCCTTGTTAAGGAACTCTGCAGCTGCCTCCACTGCTGCCTCCAGCCCCAGCTTGTTACTCAATCTACAAACGAAACAAAAACAACACAAAAATAAGCAGATATTCGCCAATGTCTCCAGTGAAGAACAAATCAACAAATAAAAAAGACCTTACCTGGGAGACAATGAAAAAGGAACTGGATCACAACTGAATGTGGGGTGATGAATCCCAGGCAAGTTGCAACTAATGCTTATATACACAGGTTTGCTTTCCTTCAGTGCAGTTGAGATTGCTGTATCAATCAACTCATGAGCATCTTCCAAGTTATTCACCACAGCCTATCATCAAACAAAGCCACATTAACACATTCTCCATAAAATAAATAAAAACTTCACACAAAGATTAAACAAAAGCACACTAAATTAAACTCTGGATAAACCTCTCAATTCAATAAACTTCTCAGGAGAAAAATAATTTGACCAAAAATCAACCTACGTTTTAACTTGTATAGATATTTTCCACTTTCATTTTTCCAAAAACAGATTTTAACTTGTTTAACTTAAATTTAACTCAAAAAAATGTCAGTTAATTTGATCTTCTCATTTTTCATTTCCAAAAGTAATAATTAAACAAAAAATATCTCCGTTGTACTTCTTTAATTACCCCTGTCTTGTTTTCTAATTAAGAGTCTCATGCCAGGGATTTCTCAAAGTTCAGTTTCTGTTTGTCAGGAGATAATACTGATGATCAGTGCATAAAATATTATTCATATTTTTTCTTTTCTAACTTCGTGACACATCCACACTGACAAAAGATGGTGAAAAAAAGTGAGTGTGTGTGCGTGAGAGAGAGAGAGAGAGAGAGGAAGAGAGTTGGAACCTGGAAGCAAGTAATGGTCTGAAAGCATCTCAACTCTTGGCTGAAATCGGGCAACCCGATGGTGTGGTGGAGGATCCGACTCGTTCCATAATCGTTGGAGTTGGGTCCACCAACGACGCAGATCAGCGGCAAGTTCTCGCTGTACGCTCCGGCGATCGCGTTGAGCACGCTGAGCCCGCCAACGGTGAACGTGACAACGCAAGCGCCGACGCCTCGAGCACGCGCATAGCCATCGGCAGCGTACCCGGCGTTGAGCTCGTTGCAGCAGCCGACGACGTTGAGCGCGGGCTCAGCGATGAGGTGGTCGAGCAGAGTGAGGTTGAAGTCCCCGGGAACGGAGAAAACGTCGGTGACACCGACTTCAACGAGGCGGCGCGCGAGGTGGCCACCAAGCGTGGAGTCTCCGCAGCCGTTGATGGCGGCGGAAGGAACACAGGGCTGTATGGCAGTGCTGTTGGTCTGATTGCACGATACGATGTCGTTACAGGGAGGCTTGGCGACGTCCAATGAGCCTATCTTAGTGTCCATGGCTTTGAGTGAGAAGTTGAGGTTTGTTGAGAGTGAGAATGGAGAAAGTGTGAGACTTGTGAATAGTTATTATGGTTTTTGGCTGAAAAGTGATCTAAAAGGTGAGAAACAGAGGATTTGAGAGTTTTCTTGAGTGTTGGATGAATGAGAAGAGTGTGGAAATGAGAAGAAGCTTATATAGTAGTATGTTTGCGGGTTGGTGGTAAGTGGTAATTTCAAAAGGGAAAGACAATGGGAGATAAGATACCAGGGGCTGTTTACAGTTTCCATTTTCCCCTCTGTCTTCAGTGTTGTTTTTAGTACCTATGTTTATTTTTCTGCTGGAGTGGGCCCATCTTCTGTCATCATTTCACTTTTTGAAGTGCAAAAAAAATAGTCTATCTTTGTAAATTAATTGAAATAAATTAAAGAAAATAAGTGAAAACTTTACAAATAAAATTAGACTTCATTATACCATACCATCAATACTATCTCTTTTTTTACCCTTTGTTTAGCACAGGTGAACATTTATTACATTTTAATCAATTTTATTTATTATTTAATGACTTTTTCTATTTAAGTTTAGAAACGATCAACTAAGTGTTTCTTTAAAATAATATCTGATACATACAATTTTTTTATATTAATTTGATATTATTTTTTATGATTATTTAATTTTTATATTATAATAAAAACGTTTTGAGATTGTGCAACAAGTAAGAAATCCACTAAATTTTTCATGAAAGATTATTTAAAAGAGAATGATATTTAGATAATATAATAATATATGAACATGATTTATGTATTATTTTATAATTGATTTAAAATTACTTTAAAATTAATAATAATAATTATAAACATTATTATAAATTAATAATAAAATAAGACGCAAATAATATTCGTAAAAAAAATTGTCTAAGTACGTTAAATGAGATGAGATGGTACATCAAATATGTGATTATTCTCCACGACTTGAAGGTGATGGGATATGCCTCTCAACCCTAGGCATTTAACATAAAAACTTTCCGACTCCCTTTTTATAATAACTATGGACACAATACTTCATATTGTCCTCTCACAATGTCAAGATTGAAGATACAAAGTGTTATCCTGTTTTAGCCTGTGTTTGGTTTTACATAAACAGGAAATCAGCTGAAAGTGTGAAAAATGAAATTGAACTTGCATGTGTTTGGTTTTCTTGATGTCATATTCCCAAAATTTGAGCTGAAAATGTGAAAAATAAAATAAAATTTAGAGAAAACGAGGATAAATTTTGCTGCTGATTTTACTCTCCACTTATTTGTGTGGATGATTGAGAACATGTGTAACATGACTATTTTGTTTTGTTTTCTTGATTTACACTGTTCTAGAATCCAGAAAGTTCAAAGAGAAAACAAAGTTTGTATCTAGGAGGTCGCAAATGGAAAAGCAAGTGTAAAATGATTGCAAAGCTTTCGGTTTTTCCTAAATAAATAAAACATTGGACCAACAAAACCAAAACGAAAACCGTAACCGGTATTACTATGGACCTATGGTCATTGGTCAGGTCAACGGCGCAACGGATAACGCGTACTCATTTTCTCAAACTTCTTAGGTGTCAGATTCAGTGCAATTCAAATCAAAATCTTAATACACTGTAATAATACATAAACTATTAACAACATAATCTTAAAAGTAATACACCACGAAAAATAAATTTTAAATATAAACAGAAAAATATCTATATAAAGAAGAATACTATACGAAGAAATAAAAAAAAATTGCTATTTTTGTGAAAAAATCATTGACAGAAGAAAAGGAAGCATCATTTGCCATTAAAAGGAATAGTTGAGTTGGCGAAGTCGTTGTCGATCTTAGAAGTTTCTTTTGTTAGAATTTAAATTGAAAATTGGTCCTAAACTATTATCGATGTTTTCTCTTTTTTCTTTTTTTCTCTTAAACTTTAATTTTGGTAAGTCTCTATGTTTAAAAAAAATATATGCATATAATACTTTTTAGTAATATTAATTTTTTTAACATGATAAATTATAAATAATATTATATTTTTCTTCTATCATCGTTTTAAAAAATCAACATGATTTATTTTTTGTTATGTTAAAATACAGTTAACATTAATATTCATTAATTTATTAAATATAGAAATATAATAGAATCAAAATTTGAGTTAAAGAAGATAACAAAAATCATGTTATAATTCAGAGAAAATATATCTACATAATTAAATTTAAAATAATAATGTAAGTTTGATTATAAAGATGAAGAAAATATAAATATATTTGAAACTAGAAAAAGTGAGAATAATCCATTGGATTGAGAGGTGAAGAAGCATGGAAATGGGTGGAAAGTGAATCTAACAAAGGTCACGCAGGGTTTGAACTTTGAAGCAAGTTGGAAATAATTAATTAATCGAATCGAAGGCATGTGCGTGTGTGGTGTGAGTGAATCATGTTCGTTGATTCATGGCGACTCTCTCACATGATTGCGGTGAGATTCCAGGTAGCAATGGTGGACGATGACTCATTAGCATCGTTCTCAAAAGTTTTTTTTTAATCTTCACCGTCACTCTCACAAGTGTCACAAAAGAAACCAACATAAAGTGAAATTATTAGGTACGATGAATATAATTCCCATCAACTATTTGTCCTATATAATATAATATTATGATATTCAACTAGTAAATGGATGGTTTTCTTCTATCTAACTTTTTTTTTTCATTTTAAAAATTGAAATAATTTTTAAGGAACTAATAATCATTCTAAATTTTTTAAACTTCGTATACCGCTTTAAAAAATATCATGAGACTCTATGTTAATTGTTATTACAAGTATTGAGATAATTTTGTTAGACTGTGTTTGCATTTGAATAAAGTTTTTACATGTATTATTGTAAGATTTGTTATTTCTTAAATGTTTAAGATGGAGTATGTCTATTAATAATGTACTATGTTTAAAACGCTGGAAGGTGGGTAAAAGTAATAAATATATAATTAATCATTAATATATACGATAAATATCAATTTATTTTATAAAGTTTTAATAGGAATATCAATTTATTTATAAATTTTTGATAGGAATAATTTAACCTGATTTAGTCGTCATAATATTTTATTATTATTTTGTTTTATTATGTGTATAATATATTTTATGTAGATAATTTTAGATGATGTTGTTTCAAATGATCAAGATGATTTTAATATTAAATTGTATATTAAGAGTCTTTAAAAAGAAAACATCAATTCTTTTTATTAAGTCATCTAAGCTGTATAGGTACATTCTAATTTTTGAGTTCAAAGAGACAATACGTATTACAAGAAAAAAAATATTTTCTTTTGACCTAAGTCATCACGATTATGTATATATTAGTCTTTAAGTTTGAAAGACATTAAGTGTCAAAGAATCAGATAATACTTCAATTGAGTTTAAAAAGATGTGAACGATTGTGATGATTATGTCTTGAAAATAACTTTTTTTCTAAACTTAATAATTGATAAGTTTTTTGTGATAATTAGTGTTCTTCACTCTTTGATTATAAATAAGTTAGGAGTCGTTCTCATGGAATTATTAGTAGTTTTTAAAGGATTTGAATAGTGACTAGATACAAATAGTTTGTTGTTTTATTTAGATCCTTAAGTTATTAAGTACTTTTTGAAGTATAAATGATTGTCTATGATCCAATTTTTTGTGGTAAGTGTGACTATGTTGATCAACATAGTGAAAGTTAGAATAATCTAATAGAATGATATTGCATTATAGATAATGTTTTATAGATAATGTTTAACATGGTCAGAAACATGATCCAAATGACTTCTATTATATGTAAGAATGTGCATGCACATTTTTCTTTGCACAAATTTATGATGAGTGTGTTGCAAGTTTTGAATATTGTGTCAACGCAACTTTATCATAACAATTGGGCTATTTTACCAGTTTTCCATCTAATATGTGATAGCTTGCACTTGAATCAATCATCTAAAGTGTTTCTACATTTTTATAGAACTTAGTTGATCAAACTAATTGAATGTGTATCTTTTTTTATAAGAATTTTAAGGGTGAAATTTTTTTAAGGGTTAATACCTTCTTTTGGTCCTAATATTTGTAATAATTGTTTGCGGTTTTCCCTTAACTATGACAAACAAATTTGTGAAGAGGCAAGCATACATGTAAAAGAAGTCTAACTTGAAGTCTTCCGAACCATGGCACACCCTACTCGTTCCCTTCTATACCTATAGATTGATGACATAGTCCTTTATGCAAGCACATACACCTGCTCGGCCCAATACCAAAAATGCTTAGTTCATTGGAAGCGTTTTGCGTACACATGAACTTCATGGGGCCCAATCATAACTTATAACATCCGGCAAGTTCATCTCATGCCCTTTGTCGGAGGCATTGACTTCAACTTTTGTGGCAGTAACACCCAAGGCAGACTCTTCTTAGGGAGGTTTACCCTTTATTCTCACGTCTAATATGTATATATGGATCTACTACTAATCGAAGTCACGCTATGCTTGGTTGATCATTGGTTATCTGATAAAGATCCGAATGATGATGACGATGAAGCACTATCAGCGTACCCCGACCCTCCCGACCAGAAGACTCCTAAGATGAAGAAAGATGAATGATAGACATATTACCTTAAGCAAAAATGTGATCCACAGAAGCAAAGTAGAAAAAAGTTGAAAATGACAGGTGAACCCCACTGTTATTTATAGAACTGGATAACCTAACCACCACTCGATCTAAACCGTTAAATCTACTCACATTTGATGGTTAAAAAGACCTTACGCTTAGCTGACAACACGCTTATTGAGGAACCCTAGCCTTTTGACTGAACAGTCACTTTTTCAAAAAACAAAGACAACGATGTAGTTAAACAGTATAAAACCAAACTCCGAGCATGGCAAAAAATAAACCTCATTGCATCTAGCTTTCTTCGATGCTCGGGCCTGAAGGGATTGTGTACAATATAGACTGATCGGTGAAATGTCTAAGAGAAAATGTTGACTGACTGATAAGTTAGTATCCTTTATCACACTCACTTTCACTAAAATTCTCCCTCCATGCGTAATGTCAATGTGTTGATTAAGGTGGTCAAGCGCAAATAGAAGCGAAGCCGAACGACGAGGTGTTCGACAGTAAACAAGTTAGTAATCAAGATTAGGTTAGTAATCAAGTTTAAGCAAGTTTGGACAGTAATTAGGCCAACCTTAAACAAAAGCCCACTAGAAAAACTATAAATATAGGTCTAGGTAAGATGGTTGATTACACATTTATTACTTGTACAATCAGACCTGAACTTACTTTAACATCATAGTACCTTTGACAAGTACTCCCAATCAATTGAAATGAACAAGAACCTTAGCATTGGAGCGCGAAAACATAGTGATAGAGGACTGTCTCTTAAACATATATGAGAAAAACTTGAGGAAGAACATTTACAATTCAAATGATCTATGATAAGGTCAAAACTCAAAATACGTCTCCTAAAATCTTATAGTATTCCATGAAAGAGGAAACTAAAAGAACATGAAGATCATGAGCATAATTAAAGAATAATTTAGGAAATTAAATAAATTGTAACTTTATTTTAATTTTTCATGATGTTAAATTTTCTAGGCGAGTCACTTTGTGTTTGTTGGGCAAGTGGTCTTGCTAGGCAAAAGTCTGCATATATAATTTTCATTTTCTGTTACTTTTATGTGTTTATGGCTTTATGTAGGGTTTATAAGTTTTTTTAAACTTACTTGTCTATACATAGATGTACCAAAATATTATATAAACACTTTTGAGTTATATTATATGCATTTGCATTATTTGAGAAATTGTTCTCTTCGGTTCTTGGATTAAAACTTTGTGTATAGTATGATATCTAGGCCGAACGGTTAGCATCCAAGACCTATCGATCTATCCACTATAGCAGCGCTCGTCAACCAGGTCAAACCAGGTTAAAGGATGTTGGGCCACAATTGGGCCATCATTTAAGTTATTGAGCCAATAGTCTAGCAGAGGATAAAATAATCAAAGATATAAGATTAAAGATATTAATAAAGTTGTTGATGAGCAACCAACCGAATTTTAAGGTAAATATGTTTAAGGTAAGTCTGTTTATATTTTATTAGGCTTGTGATAACCTATAAATACAGGACCAAGGCTAAAAGCTAGGTACGCTTCACTCACACTCAAAAATACTTTACAGTGATAACAAAATCACTTTTTTGAGAGCTAAGGCACCACAACCTACGCCTATCTTGAGCGTCGGAGTACCTTTTGCAGGTACATCCCCCCTCTGCTGGTGAAGGAGGACGAGCAGTACAAGTTGAAGGAGCGCGAGCGACTCCAACGAAGGGTGAGCGAATGGTCTAGATTTGAGGAAAAGCGAGTGTATCAGGCGTCCAGAGGCAGCAAAGACACGTCAACAAGGTTAGTTTTCTAATCCCACATATCTATACTGAAACACTTTGATTCTTATAAAAAATTTACATATTTATGAATGAATCTTGACTTATCAATTTACTTAAAGTGTAACCTCCACATCTTTATTTTATTTCACATTCTTCTTTAATATATTTTTGTTGTACCTTAAGAAACAATCACATTATTTGCTAGACATAATCATAACGTATTACACATCTTACTTCAATAAATGACCCACCGATCAAATGTACCAAATCAATTACAAATTTTGTATTATTGATTTAGTCAAATCTAATACATATTCATCAAATTCCAATACTTAAGTAATTATCATGACATTTAATTTGGTTGGAACCAATTGCACTAAAAACTGAACTGATTTAATTAGTTTAATTTTCATTGCGGAGTTGATTGGATTGACCTAGATAAACAAAAAATATACTTATTTGATAATTTGAAAACAAAATAATTTTAAAAAATATATACTTTTATGATAAAGATAAAACAATAACAGTTCAATTTTTTTTTTTCATATTAAACTTTAAAGAAATCTTTAAAATTTATTTCTTGTTAGCATAGTTATTTTATTAACCTATTTGGTTACCTTGTAGGTTTTTTTTTTTGGTAATTCCTTTTAATTTTATTTTATTTTTTCCTTCTTCCCTCTTAATGTGATTCCTTTTTATCTTTTTTTGTTTCATCTCTTGTTTACTTTTCATTTAATGATTTATCTTTTTTTTTTCTTTCAGGCTATGTCATATTATCATAAATATAGATTTTTAAGATATGGTAATATGTGAGTAGAATGTGAGAATGTAATGTTTGCTTCATTCGATTTTTAAAATTTAAAATTGTGAAAGGAAAGAATTATGTATCAATTATACTCGATGGTAAGATATAAAGAAGTTTAGTTGTGTTTACAATTTTTTTTTTAAGTTTAAAATTTTTTTTTATGTAAAAGAAAACAAAAAGTATTTGAAAAGTAAAGTTAAAAAAATAAAATAAACACAAATACAATTAAGGGTGTGAAAGTGATACAAATTAATTCTTTATTGATTGAACTAAAAATATAAAAGAAATGAGAAAAAAAAAATGGAAACTTATGAAAGACGAGATGAAGAGCACTCTGATAGAGCGTGAAAAGGGAATGAAGTTGTCCAGTGGAAAATGAGAAAAGAAAACAAACACTAATTGTAGAATGCAAGAAGTCAAGACGAAAGAAAAGTCAAGAAGCATTCTTATGTATTTAAAAGAAGTACAATGATATTCTGAGAACATTTTTTTACAATATTTTAATACTATATACATGTTATTATTATGTAATTAATTTATATTATTTTTTATAATTATTATTATTGATTGTAAAATAATTTTGAACTCATTATACGTAAATAATATTAAATTATTGTTAAAAAAATATTGTGAAAGTATTATTATTCTTAAAAGAAAAATATTTGGGGGTGGAAGAAGAAAGGTGTGGGCTGCAAAAAGAAAGCCCCTAACCAATTATAAGGAAGCTGGAAGAGTTCAATGGGCCAAAATCCATTTCGTCTACTCAATTATTTACCTATAAAAAGGAGAATGTGGGAAAATTATCAACAGTTGAGATTAAACCACCGAAAAAAGATCTTCATTCCTATTTCAGAAAAAAAAAATGAATAGAATCTCTTGTGAATATTTTAGGACCATTTTCACACAAGTTGTTTTATGAGTAGATAAATTATAAAAAATTATATAAAAAATTAGATTATGATTTCATATAAATATTTCACATTTCTATTATATTCTTAATTGTATTTTAAAATTATAAACAAACAACCTAATTTATTTTTGTATATTATTATTTTATTTTATTTTTAAAAGTTTTAAGAGATGTGTAATTTCACTTTCTTCTTAGTTATCGTAATACTAATTGATTTAAATGTTTAAAAATAAGTTCTCTTTCTCTCCTCCTCAGTACTCATTAATGAAATTTGACTTGCAGTTTCTTAAAAGACATAACGTAGAAATACAATGTTTTATTTTGTTTAGCTTAAATATAAATTTGTGAGTAAACTATTTTAAACAATTATTCGTAAGTAATTGCAAATTTTGAGAGATTCCAGAATTACATGGTCTCCTTCTTACGTTAAAAATACATAGTTTAGTCTATTTAACATAAACTATTGAATAATATTTCTGTAAGATTTTAAAATGTATTTTAAATTTTAAATAAAATACATGCTAAAATATTTTCAATTCTCAAGTTATCTTTCACTCGCTTCAAGTAAATAGTTTTTCAAATTCAATTATCATTATTATTTTTATTTTAAAAAATTATTAAATGATAGTTACAAGTAAAAATAATGAGATAAAGGTTGAGTGTGTTTGAACTAAATTTAAAAAAAAAAAGTGTTTTTAAAATAAAAAGTATTTATAATTTTTATTATTTTGTTTATCCAATCTGCTTATCTTAAAAATAAACATGTTTTTAGAAGAAGCATATCTACGGTTCCTAAATAAATAAACTAAGTTAATTTTGAAACACATGGTTTAAGTTTAATCAAAGTTATTATATATATATATATATATATATATATATATATATATATATATAGTATAAAAAAGTTGTATAAATAATATATTAGATATGTGATTTAAATAAGGGTTAAATAACTTTAAGTAAAAATTGAAATTAGTCTCTCTTCAAAACTTTGGACTAATTTAGTTTTCCAACTTTAGAAATGTATGAATTTAATCATTTTAACCCAATTTTGTTAACTTTGTTTCAAACGCGTTTTTCAGTTAACATTGAAACAAAAATATGTCAAACAGTGTAAACAACCCAAATGTTATCATGAAACACGCTTGAAAAATCAAATAAACCTAACAAAATTTAGTTAAAAGGACTAAATTCATACATTTCTAAAATTGGAGGACTAAATTAGACCAAAATTTTAAAGAGGGACTAATTACAATTTTCACTGAAAGTTAAAGGACCAAAAACATATTTAATTCTTTAAATAATGAAACATGTTTATTTTAATATTAAAAATTTAAAAGTATAAATAAAATTTTAGTTGATGACTTTCTATATATACTACTATATTATCTCTTTATAAATTTTTCTCTAAATAGTTATTTTCTTCTTTTTTAAGTTTTCTAAACCATAATTCATCTGTTTGAAAATAATAAAGTCTATTAACTATCCATTAATATAATATATTTTATGTAATAAAACTTTTTTATGCAATACAACTCGTTAATGACTCATTAATACTAGATATTCTAATCTGCCTTATTAATTAACCAGATTAATTAATTATTAGTGCATTCCAACAATATCTACTGACTTGCCGTGGGACCGATCAGTTAACTCAACCAATCATCGTTCCATAGTGAATCATGATGTGCCGATCGGTATACTTTGCATAATACATGTATTAATATGTTTGGGGTAAAACTTTAGTATTGTACTTGTAGATAAATGTAATAGAACTATTAGGAGTGTAGGATATATATATATATATATATATATATATATATATATATATATATATATATTTATTGGTATTATAGTTATATTTAAATAACTGTAATAATATTTTATATTTTCTCTTTAAGTTAATACTTTTCTATATATTATATATATTAGATGTGCGATTATTTCCAATTAGATACTATTAAAATATAATGTTACAAACTTAATCAATTTACATATATTATTAATTTATACTACAATACAAATATATAAAAAAATACGGATAAATATGTGTGACAACATTTGTATTTACTCCAATTAATATAAAGAAATTTTACTTTTTTTGTTGGTGTTCATATTTATTTTTCAAATTTACTCTTTAAATAATTTTTTTTTCTAAATTTGAAATAACTATTTTATTAAAGTTACCTTTCTTTAAATTTATCCATTTTTGCAATTGGACTGTTTCTATAACTTAACTTTTTTTTTTAATTATAAAACTATCAATAAAGTAAATAAAAACTATTTACAATAAAGTTATAAAATTATTTATATTTAATTTCATAATGATAATAATAACATGAATAATATTAATAGTAATTTAATTACTCTTTTATTACCATAATTTCTTTTATTAGTATATATAAAGGATTTTTATTATTTTTAGTGTTTATATTTATTTTCTAATCTTATCCTTTAATAACTTTTTTAAAATTATAAAACTTTAGTAACATCCATTTTTAATAGTTTGAAACTACTAAAATAAAATGTTACATAGATAAAAAAAATACCTATGGAAGATAAATTTACCCTAAAGAAAATATTTACACCTGCATAGGACTGGCAATGGATCGGACACGAATGATGCTTATCCGTAACCCGATCCGCCAAATAAAATGTACGCATATTTTAAAATATCCGCGGATATTTTAAAAGTTACCCGAAAAAAAAATTTATACATTTAAAATAAAATATAAATAAAATTACAATATATATATATAGGTTTAATAGCCAATTTTGTTCCCATTTTGGTTGAGAAATCTCAATTTAGTCCCTCATTGTAAAAATGTTTTAAATTGGTCCTAACTTTTAAAAGATTGGGTCATATTAGTCCCTTCTGTTAAATATAAGGAAACAGAGTTAATGGGTGATGATGTGGCACAACTTAATGTTACGTGTCAAACAAATATGTCTGAGTGCATTGGGATGTGTTTTTTAATTAGACCACCATTAGGTTTTGATTAAAAAAATTGGGTTCTTTAATTTGCGAAAAAAATATTTAGATTCTGGAAGATTAGGGCATTTGTGCGAAAGAAGAGAGAGCGAACACAGACAGAGAGAAGCTATCGCGCACACGGTACAGTGCTTGATGGTGGTTTTCCTAGATTGCGAACACTGTACAGTTCTTGTTATTACGAAGTCGGCTTTGGACACGCATTTCCAGAGATCGAGTTGGTGATTTATACGAAGTCGGCTTTCGAAGGTGCGTTTATAATAGGTTCTGATTTTTGTTTTATTGCTTTCGCCGTGGTCCCCCCATTAGTTTTGATTTTTGTATGGTGTCCCCCATTATGTGGGCATTTGCTTTGTTTCTGTTGCGGCATTGTGGTTGTGGTCCCCCTCTGATAGTGTGTGGTCCTGTGTTGCACCATTTGCTTTGTTTATTGTGTTAATTGTGCTTTTGCTTTGTTTTAGTCGTTTGTGATCTGTATAGTGCTATGTTTATGTTTTGTTTATTTCTTAGATAACTTTTGGGTTAAGCATAAATTAACTGTGAGCAATTTATATTTTAGATAATATGGCCAACTCAGACATCAAAGTCGTGTTTCATCATGGGGGTAAAATTGAGAATAATGGGACATTTAGATACCAATATGGTCAAACCACAACTTTAAAAATAGACCCTGATCGATGGAGTTATTTTGAAATATTAACTATTCTTAAGGAGATGGGTTATATGAATGTAAAAGAGTTGTGGTATTCATTGGGTCGTGGTCCTGTGTTAGAAGAATGTTTGGAACCTTTATCTGATGACAACAGTGCTTGTCATGTGGTCAATATTGCTATTTTGAATGGTGAAGCTCATCTTTATGTTATACACATGGTGTGTGAGCCTGAGTATGTTTTGGAGTTGGAGGCAGTAGGTGATGTAGAGCCTGAAGTAGAAGCTGAATTAGAAGTAGAAGGTCGGGTAGAAGTTGAGGTTGAGCCAGTGGGTAATGTGGAGGTTGTGGTAGAAGCAGAGACAGAGGCAGTGGGTGATGTACAGAGTGTGGTAGAAGTACAAACAGAGACAGCAGCTGATGGTGTGGAGGCACACATTGAGGCTATGTAGAGGGGCAGGTAGAAGTAGAGGGTGAGGTAGAGGGACATGGTCAGAGTGATGTAGAAGTTGATGAGTATGATGATGTTAGAAGTTGGAATGGGTCTGAAGAGGATGTATTGTCTAACCATGGAGATGAAGTTGAATTTGATATATTTGAACCTACTAACCAAGTAGAGGTTGCTGGACCTAGGGGTTTATCTGATAATGATTGGGAATCTAAGACTTTGAACAATGTTGTGGAAAGTGATGACACAGATGATGATAGGGATGGGTATGGGGATTTTGGTGTTTTCTCAATGCCCAAAAGTATGGAACAGTATAAATGGGAAGTAGGGACGTACTTCCCTGAAAAAAAAGATTTTACAGAAGCTATAAAGACATATGGAGTAGAGAATGGTCGGAAATTGAAAGTTTATAAAAATGACAACAGAAGAGTATGTGTCAAATGTTCTGGGGCAAAAGGGAAATGTCCATGGAATGCATATTGTGCATATAAGGGAGCTGAAAAGATATGGCAGCTAAGGAAAATTGTAGACAAGCACACATGCAGTAGAGAATTTAACATTCGTTTAATGACTTCAAAATGGTTGAGTGGGAGGTTAGAGAAGACCTTAAAAGAGAATCCCAATATTAATCTGTATAACCTCCATAACAAAGTTTCTAAGAAGTGGAACATTGGTGTGTCTCGGTCTACAACATGTAGGGCAAAAGCAATTGCTATTAAACAAATAGAAGGTGATTTTAAAGAACAATATAAAAGAGTGTATGACTATACCAATGAGTTGCTTCGGTCAAATCCTGGTTCAACTGTGAAAGTTCATGTTGAACCTAATAAGGACACTCGAATATTCAAGAAACTATATGGGTGTTTGAAGGCCTGTAAGGACAACTTCGTGTCATGTAGGCCTATTATAGGTTTGGATGGTTGTTTCTTAAAAGGAAAATATGGAGGTGAGTTGTTAACTGCAGTTGCAAGAGATGGGAATGACCAAATGTGTCCATTGGCATATGCTGTTGTGGAGGTGGAGAATAAGGATAGTTGGGGATGGTTTTTACAATTGCTCAATGATGATCTTGGTGGTGTGGAACTTTCTTCAAAAATTACATATGTTTCAGATCAACAAAAAGTGAGTAACTTACCCCATTATTTTTTTTTCTTTCAAACCTTCATCTGTTTTATTTTAACTTGTATACCTTTATGCTTTTACTTTGATAGGGACTTTTACCAGCATTACAAGAACTTCTCCCTGGTGTGGAGCAAATGTTTTGTGTGCGCCACATTTATGCCAATTTTAGGAAGAGGTTTTCTGGGCAAATTCTAAAACGTCTATTATGGAAGGCAGCAACATCAACACAACCTCAAGCATGGGAGGCAGTGATGAGAGAAATTAAAGATGTGAATCCAGATGCCTTTAAATACTTGGTAGCCATTCCACCCAGGTTTGTCAATGCAGATGCCTTTAAATCAATTATTGATATTTAATCTTGTTTGTTCTCTCAACTGATATATTTTACTTCTTATTTGTTTAAGTAGATTTTGGTCACGGTCAAGGTTTACAGGCCAAGCTGTATGTGACACATTAGTGAATAATATGTCTGAAGCCTTTAACAGTGTAATATTACATGCAAGAGGTAAGCCCATTGTCGCAATGATGGAAGACATTCGTTTGTATCTCATGAAGAGGTGGGCAACAAATAGACAAAAAATAACTACATCTGAATCTTCTCTTTGCCCAAAGATTAAAAACAGATTTGAGAAGGAATTGCAGTTCACTAAATATTGGATACCAAGGTATGAGTAGATGAGTACATCAGTTTAAATATTTGTTTATGTTTATGTTTTAAAAATTTGACTGTAAATATTGATTTAAATTGGTTATCATTGCAGTTGGTCAAGACTGAGAATCTGAGGTGAGACACACTTCAATGATTGGTGAGAAGTATGTGGTTGATATAGATAAATTTGAATGCAGTTGCAGAAAGTGGACTTTAACATGCATCCCATGCTGTCATGCACTAGCTGCCATGACCTTTTTGAACATCAATGGACAAGATTACGTTCCACATTGGTTTACAAAGCCAACATACCAAGAAACATACATTCCAATCATATATCCAGTGAACGGTCCTAACCTATGGGAAATAACATCTCATCCTGATGTTTTGCCTCCACCTAAAAGGGTGTTACCTGGAAGACCAAAAAAGAAGAGAAGGCTAGAGGCTTGGGAGATAAAGAAGGATGACACACATCTTAAGCAAAATGGAACTCGTAAGAGATGTTCCATATGTAGACAGCTTGGTCACAAAAGAAATAGATGCCCACAAGCTCCTCCAACAAACCAAAGTCAATCTCAATCAAGTCACTAACCTGAAACTGAAGTTGAACAAACTCAGCGAACTACAGAACCAAGTCAGCTTACTCAATGTGGATTAGAACAAACTCAGCCATCTAGAGTTTAGAACTGATTTAGATATCATTTTATGTTACAGCCAAGTAATGGTTCTTTTGTAAACATTGACATATATTTGGAACTTAATTCTGAATTTGGGTATCTTGTAATCTTGGAACTACTGTTTGGATGATTATAGATTCTCTTTTGGATGTGCATTTCAATCACAGATTCTCAACGTTGTCCAATTTTTGATTATGATTATATAAGTGTACTGCACTAATGCAGATGTGCATTGCATTATGGTTTTCTTCATCCAGCAGAGATTGTGGTTGCAGGGTGTGAACTCAGTTATTCATCTTTGGATTTAGCATATCTTGATTCTTTTATCACATTTTCGGGTTTATCAGCTGGTTTTACAGTGAAGAATGATTTCAATCTGCATTTAAACTTGTTTTACCCAATAAAACTTTTATCCTGCATTCAAATCAGAAATGGTCACATAAACTCTCTAAACATATTGTTGTGATTAAAAGTTTCTCAAATAAGTTCAATGTTTTATCTGTCAAATGATTAAAAAATTCTCAAATAAGTTCAACTTTCTTTAAAATGTTCCAAGATTATTTTCATCAACATAAAGTCATGCAAATAAAGTTTCACGGTTCAAAATTGAAACATGTATGCTAATAAAGCGTTTATAATATGTCAATTACACTTTTCATCAATATACTTTAATTTTTTTCACATCTACGCCACCAATTATTTTACTAAGATTGTAGTTAAGATACCTCTGCTGATAGTGATTGCCTCAGACAAAGTAAACTTCCAGCAACCATACTTAAAGTGTTTGTTTGTTCAAAAGTCAAATAGAATGAACTATAATAGATAAAATAGTTTTGTAGTACATTAGCTGCAAAACGTACATTAGCTGCCAAATACTGTTTTATCTGTAGAATATCCACCCTGAATCAGTTATGTTTTCCGAGCTACATAGACAAAAAATATGTTTAGGATATAAACATCAGTGCTCTTCAGTGATAGTTATTTATCTTTGTTAACTCCTCATTTTAATATCATTTGAATATAAACATCAGTGTGCTTATGATTTATATATCAGACAACAGGTATATTGAGACCATAAAATGAGACCATAAATTCAAATGCTTCAATTGAGATTTCTCATTCATTTCAAAACATCATATTACAACAAGGCCAAAGTGCTCTTCGCATAAACTGTCTAATAGATTACATCATGGACTTTTAAACAAAATACATAGAAGAATGATGTTAATGATCCCCATAAAACATAACATCCATGTTAACATCTTCTCCCTTTTCTGATAACCCATAACACATTTCTCCAAGCTATTAATCTTTCTCCTTTGCCTAGCAATAGTACTACCAACATCATCTACATTATCTTCATTACGCCACCTAAAGAAATTGCATCCTTGAAATTCTTCATTTCTTGTTCGTTGTTCAAAGTATCCAAACACAAAAATTTCATTATTCAACAACACAATTTATCTCAAACATTAAACTACAAACCTTGTAATTAGGACAACCCAAAATTGTTTTCCCTCGTTCTTAACTGTTTTTGCACTCTCACCACGGCAACCTCCCCACAATGACATATTGGGCTTCCAACGAATCCTCTGGACGAACCACCACGAGAGCCCCCCATGAGCAAGACGAACAACCTTGATTCAAAGACATTGCCAATTCAAAGCGAAACCCAAAGCGAGACAACCACGAACCCAAGCAACTGTGAAAGAGGGTACACAACCTTGCGAAGCACGAACCACCACCAAGCACTGTACCGTCTTCGCAACCTAGGAGAACCACTACCAAGCATTGTACAGTGTTCGTAATCTAGGAGAACCACCACCAAGCACTGTACCATGTGCGCGATAGCTTCTCTCTGTCTGTGTTTGCTCTCTCTTCTTTCGCACAAATGCCCTAATCTTCCAGAATCTAAATATTTTTCCCCAAATTAAAGAACCCAATTTTTTTTAATCAAAACCTAATGGTGGTCTAATTAACAAACACATCCCAATGCACTCAGACATATTTGTTTGACACGTAACATTAAGTTGTGTCACATCATCACTCATTAACTCTGTTTCCTTATATTTAACGGAAGAGACCAATGTGACCCAATCTTTTAAAAGTTAGAACTAATTTAAAATAATTTTACAATGAGGGACTAAATTGAGATTTCTCAACCAAAGTGGAGACAAAATTGGCTATTAAACCTATATATATATATATATACACACACATAAATATATACACATATATAAAATATAAAATATAATATAATATAAATTAAATTAAATATAAATTAAAATTTAATTTTAATTAAATTAAAATTTAATTTTAATTAAATTTAACCTAATAAAATATAATATAATTTTATTTTTAATTAAATTTAATTAAAAAATATATAAATTAATTTTTTTTAGGGTTAAATATGTTTTTAGTCCATGTGCTATCAAACGGTTTTAGTTTTAGTCCCTCTTTCAAAATAAGGTACATTTTAGTCCTCCTCCTTCAGAAAACTTTGATTTTAGTCCTCCAAAACTAACATCGTTAAAAAACAACTAATGTGCCTAACGATGTAACGACACGTCATTTTTTTTTTCTGACACTAGTCAGCTTTTCTCCCTCTCTCCCCCTTCGTCTCCTTCCTTCTATCTTCCATCTTCCATTCCCTTTAACGTGGTGAGGTTTACCTTGTGTCTTGGACGATTGAAGTGTGAGTATGATTGTGAAAAAGCAACGAGGGGTGGAATGGCTCCTTTGCGGGCCACCATAGTACGGTACACCCAACTCTCCTCGCAAATCTGCAACAAAACCCCGATGATGATCTCTTTCGGCCTCTGCATCTCGACCTCTACTATCTCCACCAGCACCGGAATCCCCCCTTCATCCACCAGCGCCGCCTTCCCCTTCCACCAACCCAACCCCATTCCCCCACCATGGACTTCAACCCCCACACGGCTCAACACCCCCCACCCCCTGCCGTGCTTGAGATGTTCCCACCGCCTCCTCAAGCACCAACGACCCTCCCCTCCAAGACGTCACCTTTTTGCAGGAGGAGAAAGTTTATCTGAACCACTCAACGGAAAAGGAGGAAACAAAAGGCACAACCAGCCCATCCGGGGCGGCAAAATTAGAAACCGAACTAACCCTCTTGCTACTAATGTCACTGTCATTATCGTGGGAAGTGGTGAAGGAACCTGAATCGGTGAAAAACACGCTCCTTTCTCCATTCCTCAACCTGCCGACACTACCCCTACCTGCATCATGCTCCGCAGAGGACCAAGGGGAGGAACCCATAACGGAAACGTGAACTGAAACGACATCGTCTTGGAGAGTAGCTGCAGAAGTAGTAGTGGCGGAAAGAGGGTGGATCTCGGTAGAAGAGTGGATAAGCGCGTTAGGGATAGGGGTGGGCCTGTGGGCCTTGGAGGAAGCAACGCGGGCCTTGCGGGTTTCCCAGTCTGCTATTGGGATGACGAAGTCTTCCTGGCCGGACAGACCCAAGGTCTGGAAGATGTGATCGAACTCGCCCTTGATGCCGAAGAGGCGAAAACTGGTTTGGCGAAATGGGAGGAAGAAGAGGTTCAAGAAGGAGACAAAAAAGACGGTGGTGGTTGGTAATTGAAGCCCTTTTTGGCGTTGAGGCGCTCCAACTACGGATGAGCCTGAGCCTGCTTCTTGGTCTGATGCCTTCACTCCATTGGTTCAGATGCTGCCAACTAAAAACGAATCTCCTCACCCACTTGATATTCCTCCACTCAAGAGGGTTTTCTCTGTGAAGAAACATTATTGGACTTGGGTCAATAAAGCACAGGCATAAAATTTGTTGTAATTGTGGTGTTTTTTTTTTCTTTTTTCTAACTTCAATCATCTCCACCCTTAGTTTTCCTTGCATGTGAATTGCCAAATTTCTGAGTTGGGTGTTTTGTTGTTTCCTTCTTGAATGCCAATTACTTCATTTTGTTCAAATGAATTTAGAAACAGGAGTGGTAATCAGATAATGGTTTGAATGAGTTGTTGTTAAGCTGTAGCTAATGCTTTCAGCTTATGTTGGTATTTGTGATGCGAAAGGGAGGGGAGGGTCGTCGGTGGTGGGAACATCTCAAGCACCGGAGCGTTGCGCCGTGTGGGGGTTGAGGTCCATGGTGGGGGAATGGGGTTGGGTTGGTGGAAGGGGAGAAAATCTGGAAGGATTGATGTCAGACAAAAAGAAAATGATGTGGCAGTCCACCGTGAGCCAGCTCAGCTTTCTTTTAACACCGTTAGTTTTGGGGGACGGAAAATGATGTTTCCTGAAGGAGGAGGACTAAAATGTACCTTACTTTGAAAGAGGGACTAAAACCAAAACCGCTTGATAGTACAGGGACTAAAAGCATATTTAACCCTTTTTTTTATTATTTTTTGCGGGTAACTGGTACCCGCGGGTCGGGTAGTATACTACCCGTACCCGACCCGTTTAGAAGCGGGTATTAAATTATTCGCTACCCGTTATCCACGGGTAGTAATTATCCGCTGCAGGTTTTGCCCGCGGATACCCGTGCTCACGAATTTTTTTACCATCCCTACACCTGTAGATCACCTAACTATGCAACTTCTTCACCCTCACTCCTTTCTAGATCAACTGAAAAGACATCATTATCAACTTACACCATCAAGGTGATCATGCACACAAGAAGATGACAAACATATAGACAAACACAAAAACAAGGGTAAGCTAATATATTAAAAAAAACATAGATATAATTAATACATAATTAGTATCACACCACACACAGATGAATAAAAAAATCCTAAACATACAGTTCTAGACTAACTATTCAGATACATGTATTATTGTCGAGCTATGACGAGTTGTGCACTTGTGTGGTGGAACAACTAACCCACTTAAACCTACCATACAAAATTAGTCCATTGAAATGCCATTTGCCAAATGGAGAAATGTCCCTAAGTTAGGACCTCCTACTACTCTCAACACATGACTCATCTTTCTCTAATTGAGAATAAATTATCATCAGAGTGTCAGGATAACCTCCAAGATTAAGTTTCCTACAATAATACATACACTATTGATCACCACAACAAAAATCTGCTCAAGAGACCCATAGAATTACGTCAAACTTATATATCATACCACAACATGCCACCATAGAATCACTTCATGAGATTCATGGAATTATGCAAAACCAACACATCATATTCATCTACCATAATTTAGACTCACAAACCACGAATGAACATTTAAAAACTCACAACTCAATTCTATCCATTTATAATCACAATTTGGTAAACTAAGTGTTCAAACAAATACTAAATGAACTAAAACGAAACCTTAGACCTCAAGTTTTTCCATCCAACCCTTGTCTCAAAATCTCACCTATCAAACCCACCCCCACCCCTTTTAGACCAAAACTAGTTTATAGCTACACATAACTGTTAAGACCCACCCATCTCCTTTAGGTTTACCCTTCAACCTAAACGGATACTCACATTTTCTTGTGCTAGACACATTGGGCTGAACATTTGGTTTATACTTCCTATATTTTCCACTCCTTTCACAACCTAACAAAACGAATGTCTTTCTTCCAACTTCACCCGTTGTTGTGTCAGATCTTATAATGACGATTACAAATCCAAGGTCGAATGCAATATTTCGAACCCAGTCAATTAAATCATCACTTGAGGGAAATATTTTATCAGTGGAAAACTTATTTGTGTAATCACTCTCAATCATTTCATTTACAAAAGAACAAAATTCGGATACCAAACTCGAATTTATTTGAGAATGGACTAATTCAAATGGATAGTTATCCATCTTATAATATTAAATACAACCTATAATAAACATTAACATATTAAAATTTAAACACTAAAAAAACAACATAACATATTAAACTTTATATAATAAATCAAAAAACATACATTATAAATATTACGACATAAATTAAAAATTAAATAAAAAAATATTAATGATATTATAATTACAAAAATTTAACATATTATCAATTAAATTAAATTCTAAAAATATTATTACATAATGAAGTAATAAATAATAAATAAAAAATAATAAAATATTTTAAAATTTAAATAAAAATTACCAAATATAAACATATTATAAATTAAATCAATAGTTAAGAAAATTAACACATAAAAGAATTTATATAATAAATACAAAATAAATAAAAAATATTATAAACTAAATACTAAGAAACAAAAACTTATTCAAAATTAATTTAACTTAAAATCAGTAACAAGTATAAAACATTAAAAACTTAATAACAAATAAAAAAAATTAACTACAACATAAAAAATAACACCTGAAAAATTAACTAATACATTATAAATAACAAATAATATTAAAAACGAAATAATAAAAAAAAACACATATTGAAAAATTAATAACACATAAATATTATAATTTAAATAATGTATATAAAATATTAATATATTATAAATTAAATACAAAACACTTAAAACAGATTCTTTCTAAAAAAATAAAATATCTAAAATATATAACTAAACTAACAGAATATATAAAAAAAAGATAAGAATTATTTTAAAAAAATAATACATAAAAATCACATAATAAATAAAACATAAACATAATAAATATTAAATAAATAAAAAGACATATAAAAACACAACCAAAACTCGAAGTGTGTCCACCCTTAATTAAACTTCAAAGTTCGATTAAGGTTTCGTCGATGTTCGAACAATTAAGATCTATTAGATTTCGAATTGCAGTAGTCCTTAACCAACGTCAATGAGACCTTAACTAAATTTCAAAGTTCAATTAAAAGTATCTAATATATTATAATTTAAATACAAAATATTTTAAACATATTTATTCAATGTAAATATATATATATATATATATATATATATATATATATATATATATAAACATAACAAATATTATAAAAATATTAAATAAAAAAACATATAAAAACACATCAAAACTCATGAAATATAAACACAATATATGTAAAAACACATAATATATAAAAAACAAATCAAATATGAAATAAATAAAAAACACATAACAACACATAAAAAATACATAAAAACACATAAAATACAAAGAATCAAAACAATATAACCGAAACTCAAAGTGCACCAAGGCCTTGCCAGTGTTCGAATGCCGGTTGAGACCTGTCGCAATTCGAATTGCGGCGACCCCCAACCAGCTTTCGAATGCCAACGAGACTTTAACCGAATTTTAAAATTCAGTTAAGGGTTTCTAACTTAAAACTTACTTCCAATGAAGTCTTCTTATCTGTAGTGAAAAACACCACACACCAGAGACAACACCACCACCACCAGACCACCGGGACCACATGCAATAACACACTAGGACTACCACTGCAACCACCAACAACCACAGGGATCACAAACGAACACATGTAGAGACAGAGAAAAACGTAGCAAAACAAGTACGTTACATTGTGTTTCCAAAATATGGAGGTGCTGGTATACATAGCTGAATTAATTTAATTGGTTGGTGAAAAAGGAAAGAATCATTAATGCCATTATTAACTTTCATCAATGTTCATACTGTAACATCCCAATAAATATAGATTGAAACTATACATATATTTAGGAGTTATCAGTAATAATATGATAAAGCAGTAGAATAATTCTAAAAACAGAAGCTAGAATAACCACAAATACTCAAATTGTACAAGAACTAGAGATCTAATACAGTTTTACTACTAAGACCGACTGGTATTTACAAAAGGAGAGTTTATACCGAATGATCTCATAAAAACACTAGATAAACGACTAATTACAAAAACTATTCACACATCTATAAATCAGACGGTCCTTCGCTAGCTTCAGGGTCAGCACATTCCAAAGCTTCTTCCAACGAATCAACATCATCTTCTGCTCACACCCAAAGGATGATCATTGCAGTGAAAGAATGACCGAATGGAATAATAGACATGACAGGAAAATAAGGGTAAGCTTATGTAATTTAATTAAATCAAATCTAATATAATTAATTTAACAGATCATGGAATGATTCAGAATTTCATATTAAAAACATATAACCATCCTACAATCATCTCAACCAAACACCGAACGTATAAACATAAGAACCGACCACGACAGACACTGTCCGGACTTGTATGAACCATGTAGCTTGTCGTCTCTAGCACCCGGCGTGGTGTAGTAACTGGGATACACTCAACAGCTGCCACCCAAGGTTAGTCCTAAAACGACCATCTGGTCTTATGGTCGCGGACCTCCTGCCATTCCCACACATGAGTTACCCTCTTCTATATGATGAGGAGTAATCACGAAATATCAGGATCAAAGACGAAGCCAGAGTCTGACCATGTTCATACTTTACCAATCATCACCAATCCTGAGACATTCCTCCTTGGAATTCTCTTACACCACCATATTATTTAGTTCATAACAGAGTATCATCATACTTATACATCAAAATAGTCAATCCAAATAATATAGAAAATATCACTCATAAACCAAACTTAAAAGGATTAATTCAATGGCTCATAAAACCTAACCGAACGGTAAGAATAATCTCACCCAAGAAATCATGACCGGACGGTCATGTAACATGATGGCTCTCATTTAAGCCGAATACTGTTTAAAATCCAACCCATGTGACACTCCCGTGGAAAATAAAGACTTAATCATATTACTATAACTTTGGTCGAGCACTTGGAGCTTTGGCCGAATACTTGGAGCTTTGACTGAGCATTTATAGCTTTGACCGAACGCTTACAATAGGATGAAATTCTCTTCAAGAAATAGAGTGTCAGTACAAGACCGAACATTTTTTACAAAACCGAGTACTTCTCCACAGATTACATATATGTGTAGAATCGACCATAAATTATCTTAACTTGATTTAAATGCCTTGACTAACTAATTCGTAAGAAAATCACTACAACCTTACTAAACCGAACACTCGACATTAGCCGATAGAAGACCGGTCGGTCTTGAACTGCAAATCTTCTATAAAAAGGAATCCAGTTAAGACCGCACATACTCAGAAAAACTGAACGTCTCTAAGAATTCTCGACAACAATTACAGAGTTCTACAGAGTTACAACCAAACCTTATTCCTACTCCTTTCATACCATTTATCATCCATTAACACAAACAAACACACATGCAACATCACCATATCAACCAATTCATCAACCTAATATCATTCAAGCATCCACCGATTCAAAATAGATAAACATAACTAAATTATATAAGCTTCCCTTACCTTATAATTCCAAAGATTCTAAGTTTTCAAGTGGTACTTGAGATAGAATTAGATTCTAACGTCCTACACGTCCAAGTTGGTGTAACAAGCTTCACCTATTGTTAAGAGTAAACACTTGATTTAGGATAAAGGTTGAAAAGTAACATGCAACCCAAAACAGTGATTGCATGCATCTTGGAACGAAAAAGCTTAGAAGAAAGGAGGGGCTTTGGAACTTACCAACTTCAAACCGAGAACCGATCGGTGCAAAAGAAGGAGCTTGACCGCCAGAATGCTTAAGTGTTGCCTGGAAGATGATCGGAACAGGAAAAAGGGTAAGAATTCTAGAGAGAAGTTGCAGGAAGTTAGAGAGAAGGAGGAGTGTTTTGAGTTTCAGAGATTTTGAAGAAGAAGAAAGGCATGCAGAAAATGACTGAAATTTTAAATCCTAGATTATATACTGCCACCAAGACAGATCGGTCTAGTTCCCTGCTGCCACATGTACTCCACTTTCAAAATTGCTTCAAGCCCTCTCGGTGACACGTGTCTCACTCGTATGGGGAATTTATGGGACATGACAGTTTGTCTCCCACTCATACAAATGGAATTAATAGGACGTGACAGATACAACGGTACAAAGAGAAAGATATTAAGGTAATTATGGAATGCATGATAAGAATTAGGAGGTGTAGGAGGAAGACCTCGAAATCATAAAGAAAATTTAAATGAGCTTTATGAATTTTTATAAAGTCGAACAATTGAGAAAAGAGAAAAAAGAAACAAATTGTAAATATACAAATTATCTAAAAACTATAAATATTTTAATAAATATATAAATAGAGTTTTAATAATACTTTTATTTAATAAAGGCAAAAAAAAATCATTTGAATAATTTAGTTTATTTATTATCCCTATCTTTCAATCTAGTAGTTTAGAATATAAATTAAAATTAAAAAGATAAAAAAAAATAGTTTAAAGTAAAATAATATTTGAAATAAATGCATCATGATCGAACTTAATTTCAACATAAAAATTAGAAAAGTTAAGTTTTATAAAGTTTTAACCTATGTCAAGTCATTTGTATTCTTAATCACTCGGCATTCTTACCCACGGACTACGTCAAGAAGAATTTGAGCTCTAAAGTTCCGATGCTCATAGATGACAAAATTTTATCTATTAGTTTTCACATATCACGAAAAATAAAATTCAACAACCCAATATAGACGTGAAAAACAGTGTCATGTTTCTCGTGTATCTTTCTTTGCCCTAAATTGCATCTAATCCAACAGTGTTCAGTACAATCAACGGAATTTTATTATGATCAGACGTGTAGGAAAATTCTAAAATGATTTTATGCTATCTCTTCATACAAACTTGCCAATAATTCAAACTCCATTTTACATGCTAAGCTTCCAAGAAAGTCTTTAGACAAGAAATGTCTTGGAAAGTGAATGCATTAATGGTAACGCTGTTTTTCTTTCTTTTCTGGTTGGAAAATTAATTTCATCAAAATTAGAAACAAAGAGAGAAGAGAAAAGAAAAGAAAAGTGGTACCTGTCGAAGACGCGGTTTGCTTTGACTCTATCTTCACCCATCTTACACTTTCTCACTCAACTTTTCCTGTCACGGTTCGTCGGAACATGATCAAACACTGTAATATAAGGTTTAATTATACTTGTATATTGTCTGGTTTTTGGTAATTGTCAGTTTGATGCATTATCACATTAATACATTCACGTTGACATCTGTGTATTTTTTACAAATATTTAATGTTACGACAACTAATGAACCAACATTGCATAATAAAATCGTAGAAAAATCAAATTAAAAAATTGTAAAGTTAGAGTGTTTAAATTTAATATTAAACCTACATAATATCTTACTTGGATCAAATAGTCTTGGATATAAGTTGTATGGCTCTGCTAACTTAGAAAATAACATTTAAGAACACTTTTAATTACATTTCTTTGGCAAATTGTATCGGAAGATAAACACTGGAAAACAAGGGGTCCATTAGCTATCATTAATTAGCCTGTTTCCTTCTTCAGCCTTTGTTTTTAAGTTCATTGTGTGTGTCTTTCTCTTTCTCAGTAAACTCCAATGAGAATTTCCCAATGTCCTTTCGTTTTCATCATATTATGCTACTGCTTCTGGATACACCACGCTGTTTATTTCACCGGGGTTTCTGGTCAAATTGTTGAAGATCAACAACAGTCATTGCTAAAATTGAAGAACAGCCTAATATTCGAGCAAGAAAAATCTCACAAACTTGTGTTCTGGAATTCAAGCACAGATTGCTGTAAGTGGACAGGTGTAACCTGTGATAAGGAGGGACATGTTATTGGCCTTGACCTGAATGGAGAATCAATCAATGGTGGATTGGACAATTCAAGTACTCTTTTCAACCTGCGAAGTCTCAGGATACTGAATTTGTCCGTTAATAACTTCAGTTCTCAGATACCATCTGGATTCAGCAGGTTGAAGAACTTAACATATCTGAATTTGTCTCATGCTGGTTTTGTGGGTCATGTTCCAACAGAGATTTCTTCCCTGACAAGGTTGGTATCTCTTGATATCTCTTCTCTTTCCTTTTTGTTTGGGAAACCGCTGAAACTTGAAAAAACAGATCTGCAAATGCTTGTCAAAAACTTCACCATGATTAGACAATTGTATATGGATGGGGTAAGTGTATCAGCTGAGGGAAATGAATGGAGCAATGCTTTGTTGCAGCTACATAGCCTGCAGGAGCTGAGCATGTCCAACTGCAATCTCTCAGGACCCCTTGATGGTTCCCTGACAAGACTTCAAAACCTATCAATCATTCGTCTTGATCAAAACAATTTATCATCCCCGGTGCCAGAAACCTTTGCCGATTTTCCAAATTTAACATCCCTTCACCTTAGTTCCTGTGAATTGACAGGAATATTTCCTGATAAGATCTTTCAGTTGGCAACATTGTCTGACATAGACTTGTCATTCAACTATGATCTTAATGGATCTTTGCCTGAATTGCCTCCGAATGGCTCCCTTCAGAAATTAATTGTGAGTCACACAAGGTTCTCAGGAGCATTGCCAGCTTCTATAGGTAACCTTAGGCAGTTATCCATCTTAGATCTTTCTAATTGCCATTTTAACGGAACACTACCCAGTTCAATGTCAGGACTCAAGAAACTCACTTCTATGCTCTTGGCGTCAAATAACTTCACTGGTCAAATTCCGTCCCTGAATATGTCCAGGAATCTCACTCATTTAGACTTATCACACAATAATTTCGCAGGTTCAATCACTTATGTTCACTTGGAAAGCCTAAGAGAGTTGGTCCAAATTGATTTACAGGACAACTTACTTGATGGAAACATTCCTTCTTCTCTTTTTGCACTTCCATTGGTACAAAGTATTTATCTTTCCAACAACCATTTTCGTGGACAGCTTGATGACTTTTCAAATATCTCATCCTCCATGTTAGAGATTCTTGATTTAAGAAGTAATAATTTAGAAGGCCCCATTCCTCAATCTATTTTTAATCTCACGTCTCTTAAAGTCCTCCAACTTTCGTTCAACAAGTTAAATGGCACAATAAACCTAGATGTCATTCAGAGACTTGAAAATCTAACTACTCTAGCTCTTTCACACAACAACTTGTCAGTAGAGACAAATCTTACAGATGTAGGCCTATTATCTTCCTTCCACAATATGAGAAGTTTAGAGTTGGCTTCGTGCTACCAGACAGAGTTCCCTAGTTTCTTGAGAAACAATTCCAGAATAACCACTTTAGACCTCTCAAGTAACCATATTCGAGGATCTATACCAATATGGATATGGCAACTTCACTCTCTAGTTCAATTAAATCTTTCTCACAATTTTCTCAGCAGTTTAGAAGGATCTGTGCAGAACACTGGTTCCAATCTGAGCCTCCTTGACCTTCATGCTAACCAACTCCAAGGGAAGCTTCAGATATTTCCAGTGCGTGCCATTTATTTGGACTATTCAAGCAATTATTTCAGTTTCGCTATTCCGTCAGATGTTGGTACTCGTCTGTCTTCCATAGTTTTTCTGTCTCTGTCCAAAAATAATTTATCTGGGAGTATTCCTCAATTCTTGTGCAATAGTTCACAGCTGATAGTTCTGGATGTTTCTTATAATAACTTCGAATGGAGAATTCCTGAGTGCTTAACAAAGAGTGTGACAATTAAGGTATTAAATCTGCAACACAACAAGTTTAGTGGCAGCATTCCAGATAAATTTCAAGTATCTTGTGCTCTAAAGACTCTGGATCTCAATAGTAATTTATTGAACGGGCCAATTCCGAAATCCCTAGAAAATTGCTCATCATTAGAGGTTTTGGATCTTGGAAACAATGAGGTAGATGATGGATTTCCGTACTTCTTAAATTCAATATCCACATTTCGTGTCCTGGTTTTGAGGAGAAACAAATTTCATGGTAACATTGAATGTCCTGATACTAACAGAACTTGGCCAATGCTTCAAATTTTTGATGTGGCTTTGAACAGATTTAGTGGTTTACTTCCAGGAACATGTTTCAAAACATGGAAGGCAATGAAGCTTGACGAATATCATGATGCATCAAAGTTCACTCACATAGGATCTGCGGTCCTTACATTTGGTGGTATATATTATCAGGATTCTGTGACACTTACAATCAAAGGTTTGGAGTTGGAGTTTGTTAAAGTCCTAAATCTCATCACATCTGTTGACTGCTCATCCAACAATTTTAATGGAACAATACCTGAAGAGCTTATGGATTTTACTGGACTTTATGCTCTCAACTTGTCTCATAATGGTTTAACAGGCCAAATCCCTTCATCTATAGGGAATTTAACACAGCTTGAGTCTTTGGACCTGTCAAGCAACAATCTTGGTGGTGAAATTCCCACACATCTTGAACTTTTAAATTTCCTCTCCGTCTTGAACCTCTCCTCTAATCGTCTGGTTGGAAAAATCCCTGTAGGTAGGCAACTTCAAACATTTGATGCATCTTCCTATGCTGGTAATGCAGATTTATGTGGAATTCCTTCTTCGAAATTGTGCCCTGATCGGCGCAATTCAAAATCTGAAGTATATGCAGATTCTGGTGTTAAATTTGACTGGATATTTGTATCAATTGGATTGGGTTTTGGGGTTGGAGCAGGAATGGTCGTGGCTCCTTCATTATTTATGGAGAGACTGAAAAAATGGAGCAACCACAAAATCGATAAAGCTCTTCTCATCGTTCTTCCAGTTTTTGGTTTGACTTGGATACCCATTGATGATGACGACGATGATGATACAGAGGAAGATACTAAGGAAAACCACCCAGATATGAAAGAGGATTATGATTACAATGAGATGCATAATAACCTGGTCCATCAAAGGTTTCGAGGGCGGTACTGTGCCTTATGCTCCAAGCTTCATATCAGTAACAAGAAGGTAATCCATGATCCCAGGTGTACGTGTTTCCCATCACCTCCCATTTCAACATCAACTTATCTAGATTCATATTCTTCTCATTCACATTCAGGATGAAAATATGCACATCTGTTTCTTTTGTTTTCCCTTTATTATTTGTTCAGATTACATACATGTACGTACCTCTCTGATTGTTCCCTTCATTCTTTGTTCTATTTTATATGCACCTGCACACAGAAATTAAACCCAAGGGTGGAAAAATACAATGAGAGAAAGCAACCACGTGCCTCTCTGATTTTTGAGGTAGTTTTATGGGTATTCTATGGCTAGGAAAGTCCTTGAATAATACACTGCCAATGCACAGAACTCTCGCTCAGGGCTTTCATCAAACACTTGAGGCACAATAAAAGGCCAAAAAATTGAAGAGTTACTAAAATACGCAAATAAAAGTATGAATATAGCAAAAGTGGTGGTTAGATTTCAAGGTCCAAGAGTGTGGGTGGCTGAATTTTATGAATATTAGGTCACAGTTTACAATAGGAGATTAATGCGTCACAAGACTCAGCCACGTAAGTTATTCATCTGCGTCATTGTTTTAGCCCCTTTTCTTTCTATACGAGTGGGAATCAAATTAATTCAAGAAGTAATTTTCTCTTAGAATTTCTTTTTTGAATAATAATCCCCAGACTATATTATATTTCAATAATTTAACCACATAATATTTTGATAATATTTCAAGGTTTAATATTCCTTATAATTCCTATTTTCGTTAAGTGCGTTCATTTTGGTCCTTATATTTTTTTTTGTTTAATGTTGTCCTAAAGGGTGTAAATTTTGTTCAATTTGATCTTTTGTACTAAAACCGTTTAAATCGTTAAAGGCAGACAGTCCAGGTATGGACAACAGTGTTGAGATGGCATTTAACTACTGTCACGTCACCAAAAGTAGAGTTTCGTGGCAGTCCCACCCCAAAATTAGGGTTCTGCATTTGGGGGAAACCTTCATGCACCTGCACCGTGAGAAGAAGGAAAACCTTGCTCGCTTTGCTTCAATGGAGGATGATTTCGCGAATTGTACAACTCATGGTAGCATGAAGAAGACGAACCTAGTTGTATAAGAAAGCACTCATGGTGGCCGGTGGAGGCAAGTAGCAACGCGTTTCTAGGTTTCTTTTATTTGGGATTTTTCTGGATTTCGTTGTGGTTCTCTGTAGGTTGGAGAAGATGATGGCCCTGGAGCTTCGCACAAGGGCGGCAAGGATTGTCGCAGTGACGATGAAGCTCTCGATTTGGATGATTCATGGTTGATGCGCGAGAATGAAAATTCGAATGGAGTTCGAGATTGAGGTTTCGTGATTTGGGGCAGATTGCGACTTTGATGGTGGTGGCCATGGAGGTTGCGAGTGATGGCTGCCATGTTCTCTGCAGGTGCGACTTCACGACGACATAGTGACTTTGGACGATCTCTGTGGCAGCGGTGGAGTTAGGGTTTGGTGGCGGTAGGGTTCGATGGCCTGAAGGTTGAAGAAGATGGTGACATGGTAGTAGTTAAATGCCATCTCAACACTGTTGTGCACACCTGGACTGTCTGTTGTTTAAGGCGTTAGCAAAAAGGACCAAATTGAACAAAATTTACATTCTTTATGACAACATTGAACAGAAAAAATAAACATGAGACCAAAGTAAACACACTTGACAAAAATAGGAACCATCAGAACTATTAAACCATATTTCAATGATCATTACAAAGAAACTTAAAATATTATAAAGATCATTCAAATAATATAAAGTGAATCTTTAAAAAAAATCATTAAAATTTATTAAAATGATATTTTTTAGATTTTTATCTTTTTTTTTTTGTCAACTAAACTGTCTGGTCTGATTTGAATTAAAAATTAAAAACTGAACAAAAGGTTTATGACATTTAAATATGATGTTATATATATTTAAAATTAATTAATAATTGACAAACAAATAATATGTATCTTAAATGCTGTTTTAGGATATAATTGTATTTTATTCATAATATACATATAAAAACATTATAACAAATTTGTAATGTATTTTTAACTATATAAGATTGTTTAACTCAGTTTGGGAATAAAATAAAGTTAAATAATATAATAATAATGATTAAAAAAAATCACAACATGTTTTTCTATTTGACAATTTTTCATTAGAAAATATTTTACAATTTTTTCTTTGTAAATATTAATAATAATAACAAAAAAAACCAATCCCAATTAAACTATAAAATATTGAAAAAGATTAAATATGTTTTTTTATCTTTAAAATGTAACACAATTTTGATTTTAATCATTATTTCATAGTTTGATCTATATCCTTAAGAAAAAACATAGAATTGGTTCTTAAGAACTAACAACATTAACTTTTTTATATTGAGATAACAAATAAATTGACATCTCTCCTATTTGGTCTTATTCTTCACATAGGAAAGACCACCTTATTCTTACCTCTATTACACCATCGTTTTCATCATTCCTTCCATCCAAGAAATTCATAGTTCACTTGCATCATCTTCCCAACCTCATTCACACAATTTGGATTTGAGAAGAAGAAGATGGAGCCACATGAATACAAAAGATGGAGTGGGTTCTTTCAAACCAGTCTCACCAATTGAGAGCTCCATATTGCATCTCCATCTCTATTCGTCTAGAGCCAATGTCGACAACATCTCATTGTGGGCATTGTCGCCACCGTCGCTGCAAGACTGCATCACCATCGTTGAGAGCGTTTACTGAAGCACTACCTTCACTAACTCATCCTTTGTCTAAATTTCAAGCTTCTTCTTCTCCAAGCACCGATCAACCCTTCTTTCTTGTTCAACAAAGGCATGTTTTCTTTCTTCTTCAATAGAAACCCAATTCCTTTCTATCCATGTTTCAAGAGTGACATTGTTGTGCCTTGTGACGGTCAAAACTAGGGTTACTGCTACACTACAAGGGACCATGATTGTTCTATATTTTTAGGTGTGAACATGGTTGTTATGAGGAATGAAATGAAAATTGTGATGGATACAAATGTTTATGGAGAGGGTGAATGACGACAATGATGATGGATAACTCTCTAAAATAGGGATGAAAATGACCCTTAATAAAATATGAGAAGAATGAAAAATGAAGTATAAGAATGTTGTTGAGAACAATTGGGCTTCTGACTACACTTTCAATGGCGCTAGTGACAATGTTAGAAACACCAATGGTAGAGCCTCCTTTATGAGCTGGGTGGGTAGCTCGATGAAGGGAGGTCAGTTAGGTGGGTGACTCACCTATGAATGGGAAGAGAGAAAAGTCTCTCGTGTGAACAACATGAGAATAGGAGGGTTGACACCTTTCAAAAAAAGGAAATGTGACAAGACACACCGCTAGCCACGTAAAAAAACTAACGTTATTGGTCATTGAAGACTAAATTTGAGAATTTCTAAAAAAAGAAAGGGATAAAAATTCATTAGTGTAGTGAAGGGAAACAACAACAGATGTTTTTTACAATCTGCTTCGATTCCCAAACCGAGGCATATATTGGCGAGATAAAAACATGAGGAACTTTTGGCCTCGGTTCCCACTAAGGTAATATGTTAAAGGTTTCTGCTTCGGTTCCTCTGCGCCCGAAGTAGTAAGGAAGAAAAAAAAAGGGTGGAGCGGTTATTACCTCGGTTCAAATGAGGTAATAACGTGGGTCTATGATAACGGTTTACTCCAAAACCGAGGCCATAGCCCTTTTTTTTTAAATTTTCGTGTACACTATGGCATCGGATGTGGCTCAACCAAGGCCATAGAGTTACTTTCTACCTCAGTTTGTGCCACAACCGAGGCCTATACTTTGTGATTTTTTTTAATAACAAGCCTGCTTTTGTGATATTCATTATCACAATAACAGGTCTGCATATCAAACAATATATTTACAACTCGGATTCAACACAACAGTCAATATTTACAACACATAATGTTTAAAACATAATGTAAAAAGTCTAATAACCATAAATCAACTCATATGTGCTAATGTATTTTAAATCCTAATAACTACGCAATATTGTATAATCTAATTATATGTTTTGCAAGTGCCTTCCTTAGGAATGTAAGTGACTTCTCAAAAAGTGGAGTAGGAGTCTTGAATCTCTATACAAGACACATGATATTAATTAGTGTATATGAGTTCCAAACGATGGAGAAAAACAAAATTCATTAAATCAAAACATTGTCGTTTCCCAACCACTTCTAATATAGACACGAATAGTGTGTGTCATCCAATACATTATGTAGTATTCACACTCATATGACCACTTTGTCTATGACACTACAATATATCATCATAGTTATAAATAGTTAGTGAAAATCATTAAATCAAAACAACTATACGAAAGTATGACTTTAGCATATGTCAAACTTTGAGAGCCAACCTTGTAAGCTTTTTAGTGTTAGCAGTTGATCTCCCAAACAACATCATATGTGTTGCAATGGAACTATTAAAATAATGATTTAGCATTCATTTATATAACAAAGAAAGTCCAAACATTGAGGTTCTTACTAATCAACTACTTGTCTGACATGTTTGGGAGGAGACTTGTGCTATGAGCAGAGCCACACAATAGTGCTCTCCGATATGGAAACAATAAGTAGCTGTCAATGGTGCCTGAAATTGATAATAACTTAATTGTTATATATTAAAATCATAGATGGAACTTTGAAGTTAACAAACTTAACTTACCCAGATATATAAGGGATAAAATATATCTCATTCCCCCTTGCAAAGCTACTAGTGAGGTTTGTTTGGATGTCATCAAATTTATTTGCTTCGTGAGTGACTTCGGGATCAATGAACCCACAGGCATCATTGTACCCCCAGTTCTTACTTACATCAAACATATACCTAAAATAAAAAATTACATTTGACATAAGTATACTTGATACATAAATCAATTTTATATAAATAATTGCTCATAGACTTACATCATCCATATCTGAACTAATGTAATATTCAATTATTCTCTTCTCGATGCAAGCTCCGTGACATCTTGACTATGCAGGTATATTGGGACCTCAAAGCCTCTCCCAAATACATTAGGATCATATTCAACCACTACAAGCTCATTTGCAATGATGTCACAAAGTTGGTGCAAGGCACTAAGAGGATCGTCCTCAGATAAAAGAATTTTCTCCTGTCCATGCGTTTGTTGTTAGATTGAAAACTAGGATAAGTTTCGACATAAATAACATGTAAACTTTAAAATTGAGAAGTGTAAAGTAAGAGTCCATACCCGGGGGCCAGAAACAGAACCAACCAAGTGTTTAGGCCAAGCGATAAAAAGAATGGAATACCTGTGCTACAGTGAAAATCTCATATGTGGACAGAGGAACTCAAGCATCTCGTATGATAATGTCATCTATTAAGACCTTGACCTTATCCTCTAATATCTATATACCATGAACAACAGTCGTTGCCTGAACACTGTTCCACGAGCTACTAGCATCGTCCTGGTACCATCTAAAACGTATAGCAGACATGGACTAGTGTCGTCCATGTCATCCCTTTGGATGACTGGTGCTGAACAAGTTCCTTTCTCGCTTCTCCCTGTTAGAGTAAATGTTAGACTATAGAAATAATAAATTATTCAACAAAAATGTTTATTAATTTTACCTGTGGGATACACAACATGTTCCTATACAGGAGATGGTTGTGGGCGCATCCCATAAGTCTCAAACTGTTGTCGAAACTAGCGCATATCTCTTTCAGTCACTTTTGTAGTGACTTCATCATACAATTGCGTTCTAAGCTTTTTTGAGATCTCTTGCATCATCCTTTGTTCATACTCTTGGTTGTGTGCATATGAAGTCTGACGCGAGGAACTCCCAAAATTTTATCTAGTGCCTACTTTAGTACCAACAGCACACACTCGTCCAGGATGCTCAGGTCATCTAATTGTAGTGGTAAGAATATCCCGACGACTCTCTGGAGTGAATTGACCTTGGGAGCTCTACTCAACCAAGGAGTCCTGTAACATAACAAAACACCATTATTCTTTAAAAATTTCAATGAAATATGTATAATGAAACTATTAATATTCTAGGAATAGTGATATCTTACAATTTTTTTTAGATATTTTTCGCGCAATATCAGAAGTGTAGGAGCCCGATGATCTTAGGCGGGCTAACTTCTAATTCTCATGCTGAGAAGGTGGCGAAGGAGGCTGAGGACTACCACTCTTAGCAAGTGGGTTTCTACCTTCTGTCTTTTGCTTGAGGAGTTTCTCTTCAAGCTTTATATACCCACCACGAGATAATAAGTGAGGTTTTTTATTTTTAGTACTTATTCCTTGTGTTTTTGTTCTTGTTTCCCATCACATAATGAATTAGTTAATGTGATATAAATTTGTTAATGAGAAATTAAATAATATAAACTATACTAACCTGCAATGCTTCTAATGTCTGACTCTCTACAAAGAGACGCCAAGTCTTTTCATCAATGGTCTTATATTTTTCACATGGAGACTCTTTTTTTTTTTGCTCCAAATATATATCTTGAGGTCAATTTAGTCTTAAACCCTAAAACTTTTCAGCAATAGATGACAAACACTTATTTCTAAGTGTTGCGATAATTGGAATGTCAAATGTCATATGCAATAAAGAGAATAAAGTTGTATCAATGCAAAATTATCAATATAAAGAAAGTGTAAATGAAATGATATTAATTAACCTACCAATACATCATTCCATATCATGTTTTGATCAACCTCAGACACATGGTCAAAAGATGGAGTAAGAATATAAATTTTATCACTTGTCACTATTCCAAGGTATGATCTAAAGACATCTACATTTGGGCTAGATGTCACACCAGTGATCACATTAACATCCACAGGTGTCTTTTCACCACTATTTCTCCTTATCATCAGTTGTCTCAACCTGGTGGCTCCTCTAGTAGTTTTGGATGAGGGAGCCTCATCCCCTGATGAATGTGGGTGGTCAGCCATATATCTATCAAAATAAATAAAAACATGAAATATTAATAAAAAACTAATGTAATATCATATAATTTAACAAAACATGTAATATGGGTCATATGAAATATTAATAAAAAACTTATGTAACATTAAAAAAACTTATACACAAATATAAAATTCATACATAAAGATATGGATTGGTCCTATGTATATTCTCTCATTATTATTTGACTGAATTGCATGTACATCGTCAACTAGAGGGTGGTCATCCAAATTTGTTGTTGTTTTAAATGAATGGTTGTCAGCAATATAAATATTAATCAGACACATGATCTTTGACATAAAAAACCTGAGATGCTTGATGTACCACGATAAACGGTTCGTCTCGATAACCCACCTTTTAAAAATCAACTAGTATCATACCCGATTCATTTATTTTCACACCACTCTTATTGTTAAACTACTTACATTTGAATAATGGAACAAAAAACATGGTGTAATCAACCTCCCATATTTGTTCTATTATACCATAATATCTCATTGATCCAAGTACCTGATTTTAATCTTTTGATGTGGAAAATTGGAGAGACGCAGCTTCTAGACTGACTCCACTATTTTGTATTGTGCTTTTATCATCCAAAGTCTTCGTATAGAATGTGCAATTATTGATTTCATAATCTGTACAACATACGATATCAAACTTTAAACCATTTGCAAGCCACAACAAAGTCTGAGAAGAATGTGGCTCTTTGTCAATTTAAGATTTGAACCAAGACATAAATGTTCTGTTATGCTCCATCAACTGTCATTTCACTGATTGTCTTGGATTTTTATCCTTCACAATGGCTTTGTGTGCTTGCAAAAAAAGGGACCACCTCATCTTTTTTGTTCAATATATAAAGATATGCTTGCAACAATTCTTCGCGATCTTTCGTCACCACATTCACACCTCAGATGGTTTTACTTGTAGAACATTTATTCAACCATGATGTGCGAAAAACTCCTATTGGATTTGTTAACGTCATGTAATATGAACAAAACTTTATACTTTCTTTAGCAATATACCTTTCAATCATTGAACCTTCGGGATGATATGGATTTTTAACTTACCCTTTTAAAACCTTCATATAACGCTCAATAGGATACATTCATCTTAAGTATACTGGTCCACACAACTTGATTTCTCTAACCAAATAAACAAGTAAACATGATGTCAAAAAAAGATGGAGGGAAAAACATCTCTAGTTAAAACAAGATGATAACAATCTCGTTTTGAAGTTCATCTAACTTTGTAGAATTGATGGTCTGCCTAACATTTTTGGGCTAAATTTCACAAATAGTCACCGGTAACAATTGTTGCATTAAGACGTGACAATTGTGAGACTTCATGCCAACAAGCTTTAAGTCCTGCATTGACACTAAAATCTTCATATTTGAAGAGTATCCTTATGGTACCTTGATACTCTTTAAATAAAGGAAAAAACTTATTTTCTCATGTTTGTACATTGTATAACATGCATGGGGAAAATAAGTACGTTTACCAATCTCCCTTGGTGCCAACTCTTCTCGGATCTTCATGTCAACCAAATCCAAAAGAGCATTCACTCCATCTTTTGTCTTTTCCTGAATGTTGAGTAGTGTACCAATCAAGCTATCACACACATTCTTCTCCACATGCATCACATTTATACAATGTCTAACATCTAACTTTGACCAGTATGGAAGATCAAATAATATTGATTTCTTCTTCCAAGGGGTCGTTACAGATGACTTCTTTGATGTTTTTCCAAATACATGATGTATTTTATTAATTTTTTTTCAAGAATTTGAAGGTCAATAAATGGATTTGGTGCATCGCCTTTCTCTTGATATCCATTGAATGTTTTTTTTAACCTTCAATATGGATGATTACATTTTAAAAATCTCTGATTACGCAGATATACTGTCTTCCTTCCGTGTTTCAATTGATGAGCTGCAATGTTTTCTTCACATATAGGACATGTTTTATGACCCTTGACACTGTATCCTGACAATTTATCATAAGTTGGGAAGTCATTAATGGTGCAAAATAACATTACATGCATCACAAATGTTTCAGAAGCGAAGACATCAAATATTTCAACCCCATCAACCCACAAAAACTTCAAGTCTTCAACTAGAGGGCTCAGATAAATTCTATGTCATTTCCATGCTGCTTTGGACCAGATATCACCATAGACAACATCATGTACTTCCTCTTCATGCACAATGTAGGAGATATGTTATAAATTATCAATATAACTGGCCAACAACTCTGATTGGTACTTAAATTACCAAATGGGTTCATTCCATCAGTGGTTAAACCAAGCCTAAGATTTCTACATTCTTGACCAAATTGGGGGAATTGTTGATCAATATTTTTCTATTGTTTTGAATCAGCTGGATGACGAAGCAACCTGTCAATTTTTCTTTCATCTGCATGTCATCTAAGGTTTTTAGCATCTTTTGGATTCACAAACAAACACTTAAGTCTAGTCACAATTGGAAGGTGCCAAACTACTTTCAAAGCAGATCCATTTTTTTTCTTTCTGACCATTATCTTCACTATTATTGTGATTTACTTGTATCATGATAACCCACATTTTGGATACTTTTTCAAAAATTCAAACTCTTTCCTATATAAAATGCAGTCATTAGGACAAACATATATCCTTTTATACTCTGTACCCATCGGACAAAGAATTTTCTTCGTATCATAATTACGAGTGAGTAGTGTATTTCCATCTGGCAATATTTCATTCAACAACGTCAACAATTCTGTGAAACTCTTACCAGCCCATCCATTGGTCGCCTTCAAATTCATGAGCCTTAACATCGCTGACAATTGTGTGAACTTAGTTGAACTGACATATAAATGAATTTCCGCATCATTGGACATCTCTCATACACATGAGCTTGGACAAAATTTTCTACGCCAACATCGTGGATCATGTCCTCTAGTTTGTCTTCTTTTGGTCGATCTTCCATGGTGTGGAATCAAGAACATGTTCAGTTTGGGAAATAGTTGGAAATTGTATTTCTTTGTCGTGCCATATCCATGTTGTATAACATCGTAGGAAACCATCATAGATAAGATGTTCCCTAATTTGGGTTGCGTTCAACTTTCTTCCATTCAAACAGTTGACACAAGGACATCTAAACCTCACTTCATCATCACTTCTACCCTCATTATGTTGCGCAAATTGTATAAATTCCTCTATCACTCTCTCGTACTCAGCACTAATGCGTGGTAAATTAATCCAATTTCGATTCATACTATCCATACGTAATATTCTGAAATATTCTACAAAACTACAATAAAAAAATTGTATTGATCATTTAATGACAAATTAAGGTTAATTCAATTCAATCATACAATCATACAATTAATAAGCATTGAAATAATCACATATTCAACATAAAATATTTTCAAAATAACATTGCAAAATTAAAAAATTAAACTTTAAAATCATACAATCATACAAAAAATTATACAATATACAAAATTATACAATCATACAAAATTATACAATATTATATGATCATCCAATCACATATTCAACCATACAATTATACAAAATTATATGAATCTATTAAAAGAGTAAACTTTAAACATTAATATAATAACCTAATAGTGTGAAAAGCCAATAACAATGGACAACCCACAACAAAACGATAGAAAATTCAACTCTGCATAATTCAAACTTAGACAAAAATACAAACAAAATATTAGTATTAAAACAAAAAAAAAACAAAACACAAAAAAAAACCATCGAAAATTAACCTCTAAGGTGGAGAATCGCAAAAACCAAACCAAAAAGTGTTTTGGAACGATTTTGATCGGTGAAAATGCTTCCTAAACGTTGACAATGACCACGACAACAAGAAAAACCAACTTTGAATGGTGAAAGATGCAAAAGAATGGCTTATCGAAGGCGTGACAAAGAGATATTGCACAGGAAACAGTTTTGTTCTTGCGAAGAGGACAAAATTTTTCATCCTTGTTTTTTATTTTTTAACCTACCAAACGTTATTACCTCGGTTCATCATAAAACCGAGCCAATATGGGGGATATGGCCTCTGTTTTCCACACAACTGAGACTTAAAGTCATAGAAAAAAAATTAAAATTAATTTAAAATGGCAATTTTGCAATTTTTTTCAACTTTTTTTGTCTCGGTTCCTCGCCAATTCGAAGCATAATATCTATATTACCTCGGTTATCATACAACTGAGGCCAAATCCTCTGTTAAATATTCAAATTGTGTTCAGAGCAAGGTTTATGGCCTCAGTTCCCTTGAAAACTGTTGAGACTTTGGCAAGTGTACCAAATCGTTTCAAGTAATAAAACTGGCAAGACCGAATATCGTTTCCCAAGAGACTCGTTTCACTAGACAATCGTATAATTTCTAACTAATTTAGACTAAAGAATGCTTCCATAATTTGGGTTATGGTGCAATTAAAGTAAATATGAAACATAAATGATAAAAGTGATCTTAGGTACTCAAACACTTGAAAATGGAAAGATTAGAAATGATATGGAATGATATTGTTGGGGGTATGATTTCACCTACTTCACTCTTATGTATATAAAATCACTTCATCTTCATCAATATGTCAATGTCAATCTACTAATTTACTCAAACCTCAATCCCTTGGTAGAAAGAGCCTAGACTTCTTCATTAGGCTCCAATCCCTTGGAAAACCTAACAATTATTTCCGCATTAAGAAATGAGATTTTAAGACAACCAAAGGTACCAGTTCTATCCCTAGATATTATTTCCTTTAGGTGTTTAATCCAAGTCTAGATTTACCCAACATTTCCCAATATCAAGCAAACCCTAAAATCATGTCATGGGTAGCAACTTCACAACAAGCATTAAAAGAAGAAATTAAACACTAACAATCAATGAAAGATGCATATATTCATTCAAAACATAGTAGTTTACATAAAAGTTCAATGACTACATCAATCCTCGAACAACAATGAAACTAGTTCTCCATGAATGGAGAGCTCAAGCTTACAACAATGGTGAAAATGGAAGAAGGAAGAAGACCCAAGGATGAAGAAGGACTGTTCCCACAGCTCCTAGCTTGCCTCCAAGAGCTCCAAAATGAGAGAAAATGTGTCTGGGTAGCAAAATATCCAAATCCCTATGCGTTTCAGTCCTAAATAGACCAAATTTGCCACATCAGCATCGTCACCGCTTAACTACACCTCAGTTGCAGCCCAACTATGGCATTCCAGAGGGATGGCGCTCAACTGCACCCCAGCTGCACCCCAGCAGCAGCCTTCTAAAGAGCAGGGCGCTCAGCTGCACCTCAGCTGCACCCCAGCTACAACAAGTCAGGATGAATGAGGCTCAGCTGCACGCCAACTGCACCCTAGCTTCAGCGTTTATCTTTGCTTAATATTTCCTCTTTTACAATCATTCTTGCTTATGTGGTTTTTTCATTCTTCGGTTTAGTCAACAAGCTTCATGTAAATGATCTAACAACCAAAAAATGAGGATTAGTGATGAAATTTGAATCAATACAACTCAAGATGTAACTACTTAGAAACATAACAAATTGAGTCATAAAGAAGGTAAAAAGCTAAGAAAGAGTTGACGTTTTCTCTTAATTCAATACTGAAATCATGGTAAAATATGTCATTATCAACAACCGAGGCCAAATCTCTGATCGTCTAACTGCCAACTTTATGATCAGACTACAGATGTGGGAATGTAAGAGTTTGACAAGGCCCTATGGCATTAGCTCTCAAGGGAATTGAGGCCAAATATATGACCCTCTGATTACCAACTTTATGATCAGAGTGCAGATGTGGGAATGTCAGAGTTTGCAAGGGCCCATGGCATCAGTTCCTAGGGTAATCGAGGTCAAATCCTCTACACAAAATTAACTCTGCAAAATATCTAACCGTTTCAACTACTAACTTTCTATCAGGGAGTCATGGCCTCGGTTTTGTAGGGAACCGACGCCAAAAATCCTGTATAGAAATTTCCATCAGACAACTGACTGGATTGTCAGTTTTTTGCAGGGGTTTATAACCTCGGTTTTGTAGACAATCGAGGTCTATACTATTGCGAAAATTTCATAAATGCCACTTCACCATATTATGTTTTGATTTCTAGTGAACTGAAGCATAATGGACGCAATAATATTTTTTTTTACTAGTGATTAATCAAAATTTCAAAAAAGAATAAAATCCAAAATAACGTGATAATTTAGAAACCTAAGACATATTTAATTCTTAAATTAAAACTAAACTAAATTTGACCAGATCTGATTTTATGATTACTTTGAGCATCTGTTTAATAAAAAAATAGAGAAAAAAATCAACATCTCTCAATACAAGTACAAAATCATTTGAATTATTCAACATTACAAAGTAGCCAAACCAATTGAATAGTTCAATGGGTCAGACAACTTCAAAAGAAAAAATCACAACTTATTATCAATCTTTTACCATATATAGTTTTAAATTACTTGAGTGATCTTAAGTTTAACTAACCTATCTTCAAGAGAAGTCTAGCAGTCAAAATCATGAATATTTCCGACTATATTTATTTATTTTATGTTTTAAATATTTATTGAATTTTTCTATTAAAAAAATTAAAAGAAAAGCAGAAAACATATACACTTATTTTCAAAATATCAAATGTAAAAAAATTAAAACTATATAAATATTAAATAACAGTTGAATAAGTATTAAATAATTACGAGAATAAAGACGGATATAAGGATAAAAATGAAACATTCCTCATATAAGTAAAATTTTAAAAATTAAATATCACTCATTTGTATCCAGTAATATAGATATTTTTCGTTAAAATTAGAAAAAATTCAAATAAAACATAAGGAGGAGAAATTATTTATCATTCCTTTTAAGCATAATTCAACTCACTAACCTCACTATAGTTAATTTTATCATAATATAAATTAATATTTGTAATGAAAATCAATAACCAATTTAGTATTTGAAAATTGATAATCTCGATAACAATTAAGTGTTCAATATTTGAAAGGTTGAAAATACAGTTATTAAATCAATCATTTATATTATCTAATCATTTATGATTCAAATTTTGGTTAGTAAATTAATTTCTAATTTAAAATTTTTTCACTGATTTAATTACTTAATAATTACAATTTTCAATCACCAAACTAAGTTATTGTTTATCATTTTTTATTAGTTATTAAACCCACGTCCAAATAAGTTCTATAGTAGTTAGGACATAATGTTTAATAATAATGTTAAACATCATTACTTAAATATTATTTTTTTAAAAAACAAAATATGAAAAAAATTGTATTCCAATTTCAATTTTTTGAAAAAAAAAACATAGTCTTTTGTTTACTAGAAAATTTTCATTCTTTATCGTGCATGAGTATACATTATATCATATTTTTATAAGATTTATTCATTTTTTTACTTATCACTCGTGCATGAAGTTTTCCATATTGATGGAGTAACTCTCGAAATTCATGTCGGGTGAAGTTTGATGCAGTTTCGAGGGCCATGGTAGATAAATGAAAACCAAGCATGGCACAAATGATTGAACAATATTAAAGGAGACAGTTTACATGTAAAACAACATTTTACTAACAAGGAAAGTCTTATAATAAGTCTTAAATTTTATAATCAAAAGTACATGTTTTAGTAAAGAATATGGAAGTATGATTCTTAATTTTAGACTTAATTGCTTATTTAGTTTCTACATTTAATGATAATTTTCAATTTAGTACTTGCTTTTAAAAATCTATAAATTGTGTTCTAAAATTGTAAAAATTATATCAATGAAATCATATCCATTAAATTGGTAGCAACAATTAATCTCCTTTCTCCTTTGTTCGGTCTAACTTTTTCTATCTCTTCCATATTAACGATTACCAATTTCATTTTTTTCTTTTTTTCTAACCGTGAATCAAATTCACTAATTTCTTTATTATATAATAATACCTTTTTTTTTATAAAAAAATAACGAAATTTAACGCATTTATTAAATGATTTATTATGATGTACCTCAAATAAAATAATTTATGCTATCATTATTTTTTTTATTACTATTATTACTATTATAATAATAATAATAGATAATTAAAAAATAATGATAAAAATAATAAATATTATTAAACTAATTATGACAACTAATTTTATAATATAAATGGAAATTTTGTATTAAAATATTTCTAATATAGTTAAATACGTTAATTTTTTCTTTATTATGTTCACTTTTATCATACAAATGATTTTTTTTATTTCTAAATAACAATATCTTGTTACATAATTATTAATTTAGGTTTTTTTGAATAATGGTATTCGTATTTTTTTAATACTTCTATTTAATTCTTAATTTAATCTAATAAACAATGATAATTAAAACAAAATTAAAAATGATAAAAAAAAGTGTATTGAAAGATAAAGAATAGTAATAGAAACAATTTAAATAGGTTGTAAGTTATAAACTAATTGAAGTAGTATAAATTTAATTAAAATTTATGAAAAAATTAAAATTTAATTAACTATGAAAGTGTACGCGTGAATTTATCAATTAAACTTATGAAAAAATTAAATTCATTTTTCCTTTTTTTTTGAGTGATTTTGAATATTTTTTGAGTGACTATTAAGAAGTTGACGTACAGGAAAAAATATGAAAGTATACGCGTGAGAAAATAAATAAGGGAGCATAGTTTTTTTTAGAAAGTTTGGATATAATAATAAAAAATGAGTGGATTTGATTCGCAGTTGAAAATAATGAAATTAGAAACCATTAATATAAAAGAGACAGAAAAAACAGGACACATCATAGAAGAGAGGAGAAAAAGTACTGATTTCTTTACTATGTCAACTAAGAATTAACTCATTATTATCAACTTAACATACAGGACTTTATATAATTTTTACAAGACATAATCTATAAAAATTTAAAAAATGAGTATTAAATTAAAAAAAACCACTGAATATGATCAAGTAAGCAATTAAGTCTTAATTTTACTAAACAATATTTATTTATAAGTTCAACTGATTTCATGCCTTTTCCTTAAAATTTTATGTAGTTATTGAATGCTCCATTATTGGATAGCAAGCCCTATGATCAAATTAAATAATCTTATTTTTTTACTGATACATCTAATTTTATTTTAAGAAGGTTAAAAAAAGTAATTATAGATATATAAAAAGTGAATTTTAATTAAATTTATAAAATTAATTTGTAAAATATTACATTTATTTATATAATTGATTTTGACCTATGCAGAAATGGTAGGAGGTGGAGAGTTTGAAAAAAGCTAGCCAGGGCCACTTTATTTGTCGCCCATTGGCCACTGATCTTGGACTATTATTTTGGTCATATATGTCATATACATGTTTCTTTCAAATATAAACACTTACAGAGAAAAGAAGAGAGTTTAAAATCAATTTAAATAAAAACTTATTATATAATTATATTTAACATTCATAGAAGTTCTCTGATTTTACCTTCTAAAAACACAGCAGTTGATTTAACTTATAAAAAAAACTTAAATTCATTTTCTTTTTCATAGAAATTTGTCAAAATATATCATGCTGACTGAGAAGAGAAGCATGCAAGAACTGCACATGATCTAACATTAATATTGCTAACATATAAGATGTAGCAGGTTAACCATTACGAGTTCACATTACTACATAAAAGAAGCTGAATCTATATCATACATGTAAACAAGACAAGATACTAAGAAGGCCAATATTTCATAGTGGCATCAAAGTCTTCTTCACCTTGGAAGCAGCACTGTGCTAGTGGTGGCTGTGGTAGGCTCTGCTGATGAGAATGCACCGAAACTGAAGGATGGTTTTGCTGAAGAGAGAAGGAATGTTGATGAGGGAAATTATTATACTCTGCGGGGAGGTACACGGGAGCTTCATCATGATCAAAATCTACAATGTTTATCAATGCTTGGTGGAGCCAAATCTGGGTTTTGAGGAACTTGACGTAGTGAATGGCTCCCTCCAACATGGAGACTGTGTCCATCTTGCTCCCACCAGGGACCATGCTCTGAAGGATCTTAAACCTGTCACTGATTCTGTGCCTTCTTTCTCTGGCTGCCACGCTTTGTGGATCGGTGGAAAGCTTCACCCCTCCCTTGCTCCCTTTCTTCACACCCTTTTTCTCCTTGCTCTTGTTCTTGGAGGATGACCCTTCACAAGAAGTAGGGTTGATGCACTCCATATGCTGCCTTTCACAAAGTACTGAAAGAGGGTAAAGAAAAGTTCAAGCTTTGAATTTGGTAGCGGACGTAGTTCCTTTTATGCCTGTCACATGTTTATATAGCATGAGGATGTGAGTGTGTAAGTGAGTGAGTGAGCTTTTCTTTTTTACACGAATGTTTTATCCTGAGAGAAACCTAAGTACACACAGTTTAAGATACTCGTCCAACAACATGGTTTATTTTCGTAGTTAAAGTAATCTTAAAATTAAGGAACATGTTCCTTAACGAAAATGTTTGGAGGAGTGAGTGAGAAAGAGATTGGATGAATGATTTTGAATGAAGGGATGGAATAGGTGTCGTGATGTGAATCAGCCATCTTTGGCGCAGGATACGGCAGGTTTAGGTAGGGACCCGGGTTAAGGGCCTCATTTTCTTTTTCTTTTCTCTTTGTGCTCTTTTGCTTCTTCTCTTTAGTTTCTCTGCCTTCTATCATTTCTAAGCATTCTATTAAATTATGTGATAAATATGCAACAAAGTGATTATTATTATATCAGAAAACTCAGGTTTGCAGTTAGGAGACCTTCAAAAAGTTTTTTTATTTGGTTTTCGTTTAGGTTGTTGATTGAAATGGAGAAGATGTGTTAGGATTAAAGTGTGCATTAATCAAGCATTTTTTTATTGCTAATAATAAATTTCTATGTACCAAGTAAAGGATTAGAAATATGTGTTTGAACAACTATAATCATTAGAAAAAATAAACTTCTGTAATAGTATAGGACAAAAGAGAGAAAATACTAAGTTTCAAGAGATTATTTAATTTTGTTATCTAAAAGATTATTATTATACATTTTACACTTCTTCAAAAGTCTTGCATATCTTCAAATATTAATGTTAATTAATTTTAAACTGGAATCAAACCAGACTCTTTATTTAATCCAAACACAACATTCAAGACATTTGTAAACAAGGGTCACTAATAAGACCTTAGTAGTGATATGCTTACATAGTTTGAATAAAAATTATGTTTTAAACTTAATTTTGATAAAAACAAAATATATATATACTAAACCAAACATGAATTTATGTGAAAGGGTATCTTAATTATAACAAGACTTAATGTTTATAAAAAAAAATCATCAAATATTATATTATGTCTTATACATTAATTTGTGGGAGAATCCTTAGGCAATGTTTAACTAAACTGAATTAATTTATTGGACTATTATATAAAGTTGGGGAAAGTAAAAATGAGGTGTGACATTATGACCCACCTGAGAAAGAGGGCAACAACACTAACCAATTAGCATGTGACAGAGATTAGGCCATCTATTTGTCTTTGATTACAGTGTGGGCAGTGATGATCAAAGAGAGAAGAAGCAAGGAATTGTTTAGAGGGGGGTCCTTCCTCTGCAACCGAAGCAAATGTTTTACAGTTGCAGGATGTCTAAATCCAAGGACGAAATAGACCATTAGTTGCTGGCTTTATTGTGTACGGTTTTGTGCTTTTCATCCTTAGGTTATACACTGTTTCTTAAAAGAGAATAACAATGCATGTTATTTGTTTTCTGTTTTCTGATTTTTCATTCGCATGTTGCTTTCAAAGGAGAGAACAAAAGAAAAGAGCTTAAAGTCCAATCAAACATTTAGCTCTTCTTTTCAAGAAAACAAAATGTTATAATTTTAAGCCAAAGTTTATATGTTTAGGGTCATTGGTAATTCGATGGTTTTCACAATTCGCACTAGGAACAAAGCCTATCCTTTTAAAATTTTCTTTTGAGGGTTCTTTGTTGGGGGCATCTTACCCAAAAAGCAATGTTTTTATGTTACAAAATAAATTTTCTTGAAACGCTTTTGCAATCACAAAGGGACCCCATGCATGGTTGATTTGGAGAAAGTGACAACATCTAAAATTGCTCTTTATTTCAAATTGATTGAAACCCTCTATCTGTTGGGTCACACGGCCAAACCTGAAGAATCTGCATAGTAGCTTCTTGTAAAGTGGTTTAGTAGTTCCATCCTTGTGGTAGACATTTCAGTGCTGCAAAATCAGTAGTTGTTCTGCTGCAAAAGATTAATGATGACAGAAAAAACAATCTGTTTTTTGTTTTAACCAAGAACATTGATCAAGAATCAATAGCTAGTTTTTGTTGTATTGAATTATATTTCAAAAGTTTGACACTTTACAAATTAGTTTCTTTTGGGTTTCTGTGCAGACATCTGAATCAAACATCTGATAGTTTTATCTGAGTTATACTGCATAAACCAAGTTTAAACCTGAAAATATTGAAGAAATGTTTGTGGTGAGGGACAGATAGACAAAGGTTGAGCACAAGCACATGTGGCTCCTGCTTTGACGATGTGAGAGGGGTGGGTAGAACTCTAATTATGCTTACTTGTGCATATGAAAATCCCCAGCTTTTACTTGTCCACTCAGATTTGTTGCTCAACTTGTCAAACTTCTGCACCAAAAAAATGTATATAATATTATTATAATCTAATAGAGAACTGTATAAAGGAGGAAAGTGAAAAAACAATCACCCTAAAATTTCTTGTTTAAAAGCACACTGATTTGGTTGAGCTGGCTTTTCTAAACAAAAATACTTGCACAAAGGATGTTAGATCAATGGATAATAGTGTCTCTTTTTCTGAAATAAGTTAGAGGATTATCCGGTTACTCTCATTTTACTATGAAAGAAAATGCAAATGTGTTGCCATGAAAACATTATAGAAAGAGAAAGAAAAATTCTTTTCTAAGATTAAATATGATTTAAGTTCTTAATCTTTCTGGTAAAATTAGAATTTGTTTTTGTTTTAAACTTAAAATAGTTTAGTTTTTGAATTTTGTTGAAGTTTGTTCTTCAAATTTTAAAAAAATAAATATAGTTTTTCCTATTCAATTGAGTTAAATTTGTTAAATGTGTCAAACAGTTGACGTTTGAATTATTTACATTTCACACTATGTAACTTAAATGTCGATTATCATTAACTAAAATAATTATATTAATTTATTTTTAAAATTTAAGAATTAGAATGTATTAAAATTTGGGACATGAAAAAATTTCTAATTTCGTATTCAAATTTAAAAACTAAAAACAAATTTAATTCTATTTATATACAAAATGCAAACATCGTACTTTTTAAAACATTTTTCTCAATATATTTTTATTTTCAGTGAAAGTTTTTCGGAAAATTATATTAGGTTGTGAATCAAGAAATCTGACTGAATTTTATACTTTCAAAATTTAGTCCAAATAACAACAGGGTAATTGAAAAAAAAAATACCAATCTTTTCTTTTATCTTATTATAAAAATCTTGAGAGCAAATAAATCAACATTGAATTAACTAAATGTTTTACATCTTTAAGGTAACACTTGAAGTGAAGGTACATTTTATCATTTGATATACAACCTTTCCATTATGTCCTATTCTCTCCTAAACAAAGTAGATTTCATTATACTTTGTCTCCCATGTATTTAAAAAACACCATAATCTGTTATTTTCTACAGATGTTTCCAACTTCCATTTTCCACAGAGGCAATGCAAATGACTAGTGAATAGTGATGGCATGAATGAGCTAGGGTTAGCTAGTGATTGGACTTGATAACAAATCCAAAAAAGGTGTAAAATGAAGTAGGTGAGCTAGGGTTTGGAAGAAGGTTTGGATTTGGGTCCCACATATTGAAGGGTGGTGAATGAAACTGTGTGGTTGCCAACATCTGCTTTATTGTTATGTTGGTGAAACATGCCTCTAACAGGATCTGATTTAGTTGTGGGAGGGGGTAAGAGTCCCTGTTTGGGACAGACACTAATTGTTTTCCACCATTTATAGAGACTGAGTGAGTCTTATGACATGTGACAGTCTTTTGAGTAACAGAAACGTTACCAAAAGGACCTTAGAACCTTAGCCACACCTTCCTAATGGACAACATGTAGTAGTACTATAGTGACTCTTTTGACATTGTTATAGCTAGGGTGAAAAACAAGGATGAAAGATAGTTTTATGAAATATATATCTCTTTCTTTTTCTATAATTCATATATATCATAGGTGTTTATTACAAAGTTAAAAGAGTTGCTTTGAAGTGACATATTTAGCATCTTAAATTATGAGCAACAACTGTTTAAAAATAATGAATATGATTAGTATATATTATGTAAATAAGAATATGATATTAACATTTCATAAAGAAATTAATATATAATTTTTTTAAGAACCTAGAAAATAAAGTATTAGAGTAGATATGTATATTAAAATAATAAGACGAGATTTTATTTTTAAATAATTTTATAATATAAATAAAAATCTCTAAAGCTCGGTTCATTATCTAAATATACTCCATCTTTCTAAGACACTATTTCCTTTTCTTTCAATCACATCTCTCTACCTTTTCTCACAATTTGGTTGTCTGTTCGACGATCAAGATGTGTCTAGACGATCAAGAAGTGTCTAGACGATCCTGGCGTCAAGGACAACATTCTAGACCGATCAATTTCTTGTTCTAAGTCGGTAACTCGTTTTCCCCTTTTCCTATACGTTCTTGAAACTGTGATCATGCAAAGAATCTTGTTTTCATGTATCTAGTAGTGTTTCCTTCCAATTTCTAGCTCAATTTAGGTCCTAAAGTTTGTTTCCTATCACCAATTGGTGAGTTGTAGGTTTTTGTAGAGTTTTCTTGCGGCACAAGCTTCAATTTGGGGATTTCTTAAAATTGTCCAGATTTCTCTAAGATAAGGGAAGCTAGAAGTTCTTTATTTTGTTTTTCAATAACTGGTGAATCTTTAGAGTAGGTAATTGTTGAACTGTTTAAATTGTAATCATGTTATTGAGCTATGTGAAAATGATGAATTGTGATGAATTTTGATTGTGAATGCTTGAATTGATATAGTGGACTGTTTGTATGATGATTTAATCTGTTTTGATGTTAGAAAGGGGTTAAAATTCTGTTATGAGGTTTGGTTTGGTCATGAAGTGTGAGGGTTTACTTTGTAGTAGGTCATTTTGAGGAAGTAAGGTAGTGATATTTTGAACTAGGAGTTGTATGCAGAATTAAACTTTTCTGCACCTAGAACTCCCCAAAAAAATGGTATTTTTGAAAGGAAAAATAGATCATTAGAAGAATTAGCTAGGATGCTTATGAATGAATCTAAAATGCCAAAATATTTTTGGGCTGATGCAGTTAGTACTGCTTGTTATGTGCTAAACAGGATGCTTATTAGGCCTATTCTAAAATTGACACCATATGAATTGTTAAATGGTAGAAAACCAAATGTATCTCATTTGAAAATTTTTGGATGTAAATGTTTTGTCTTGAATAATGGTAAAGATAATCTAGGAAAATTTGATGCTAAATCTGATGAAGCAATCTTTCTAGTTTATTCTTTAACTACTAAAGCATATAGGGTGTTTAATAGAAGAACTTTGATAATTGAAGAATCAATGCATGTTGTCTTTAATGAGATTGTGGACCTTGAGGTAAACCCTCTTGAGTCAAATAAACCTATTGCAGGTGATGAAGATTATTTAAGGGAAACTCTTGAAGAGATGTACTTGAATGAAAACTATCCTTCGGAACTTCAAAATAAACCTCAAGTTGTTGATCCTAAAAGCTTTCAACAACCAAGAGAACTTTCTTTGGACAACATCATTGGAGATATATCAAAAGGGGTAACTACTAGACACAATCTTAATAATTTCTGCTTAACTGTAGCTTTTGTGTCTCAGATAGAACCCAAGAACATAAAGGAAGCTCTTCAAGATGATAAATGGTGTGTTGCTATGCAAGAAGAGCTGAATCAATTTGAAAGGAATGATGTTTGGGAACTCATTCCTAAGCAAGAAAATTATCAAGTCATAGGAACTAAATGCGTTTTTAGAAACAAGCTAGATGAGGATGGAAACATCACAAAGAACAAAGCAAGGCTTGTCGCCAAAGGCTACTGTCAAGAAGAAGGTATAGACTATGATGAAACTTATGTCGCGGTAGCCAAGTTAGAAGCAATTAGATTATTACTTGCTTATGCATCTTTGATGAAGTTTAAATTGTATCAAATGGATGTGAAAAGTGCATTTTTGAATGGTTTTATAAAATAAGAGGTGTATGTTAGTCAACCTCCTGGTTTTGAGGATTTTAAATATCCTGATCATGTTTATAAATTGAAAAAGGCATTGTATGGTCTTAAACAGGCACCTAGGTCTTGGTATGAAAGACTTAGTACCTTCTTGATTGATAATGAATTTTCTAGAGGTAAGGTTGATTAAACCTTATTTATTAACAAAGTAGGCAAACACATCTTGATTGTTCAAGTGTATGTAGATGATATTATATTTGGGTCTACTGATAATTCTTTGTGTGAAGGATTTGCACAAATAATGCAAGGTGAGTTTGAAATGTCTATTTAGGACTGCAAATAAAACAAATGAATGAGGAAACCTTTATCTCCCAAACAAATTATTACAGAGAAGTGCTTCAAAAGTTTGGTATGGATTCTTGTAAAGAAGCAACCACACCTATGGCAACTTCGTGTTATTTAGATAAGGATGAATCTGGTGAAGGAGTAAATGAAACTATGTTTAGAGGAATGATAGGATCTTTGTTGTACCTAACTACTAGTAGACCAGATATTATCTAAAGTGTTTGTGTGTGTGCTAGGTACCAAGTTAATCCCAAAGAATCTCATTTAACTGCTATCAAGAGAATCTTGAAATACCTTAAAGGAACCACCTTTTTTGGACTTTGGTATCCTTCTGATGCTTCACCTAATTTAATAGGATATTCTGATGCAGATTATGGTGGATGTAAAATTGATAGAAAAAGTACTGGTGGAACTTGTCACTTTCTGGGCTGTTCTTTAGTGTCTTGGCACTCGAAGAAACAAGCATGTGTAGCCTTGTCTACCACTGAAGTTGAATATATTGCTGCTGGCAATTGTTGTGCCCAAATTCTGTGGATGAAACAACAATTGGAGGATTTTGATATATTCCTTGATCATATTCCACTAAAATGTGATAACACTAGTGCTATAAATCTAACTAAGAACCCCATAATGCACTCAAGAACTAAGCATATTGAGATTAGACATCATTTTTTGAGAGACCATATTCAAAAGGGAGATTGCCAAATTGAATATATTGATACTTTACATCAATTAGCTGACATTTTCACAAAGGCACTACCTAAAGATAGATTCTATGAGCTTAGAAGAGAGTTAGGAGTGTTAGATATGTCTTAGGATCAAGAATTGTGGCATTTTCTCAATTTTCGTAAGTTTAGCGTTTTTAATCGATTATCACAGGGTAATAATCGATTATTTTTGGCTTTGGCAAAAGCCTCTAATCGCATATAATCGATTATCCTATAGAATAATCGATTATCCTTATTCAAACCCAAAACTAGACACTCATTTCAAATTCACTAGTTTGATACTCCTAACAAGTCACAAATGACCTATCTAAGCTGTCCCAATCAAACACAAAAGCCCTTGACCCCTAACTCTCAAATTCACTACCTCACTTCCTTGGAATGACCTAAAAACTACTAACACTCTAAGTTTTCTATCTAACCAAAGTTATAACAGACTACACACTCCAATCACTTTCAACTTGATAAATTATAGCAATTTAAACTCATCCATATCAGTTCCAAACATCACAACACAAATTCATATATTGCAATTTCAGCACATACAACACCATATACTTAAGGCCTAAAATACCACTCTAAAACAGCACACCAAGTCAAATTTCAGCATACACACACATCGTACCACAATTTAAAGAAGTATTCTAGCTCCCCTTACCTCAAAATCGAACTGCACAGCTCACAAGACTACCTCCACTGCACTTTACATCGCAAGGAACTCACAAAGTCCTACAAATCACCAAATTGGTGATGGAAACCGCTCTTAGAGCTAAAATTGAGCAGAGAATGGAAAAGACGAAACACAAGATACATGCAACCAGCAGAGGTTGCATGTGTAGGTTCAAGAACAACGGAGAAGCTGGACAGAACAACTTACTCGCCTAAGACCCGAAATTGATTGATCGGTTGTGAAGTCCTCTACGTCATGGACGCCTGGGCACCACTTGATCGATAATTCGCTGGCTCGGTGAGAAGAGATGGTAGAGAGAAGGCAGAGGAATTTGAAGAACTGAGTTCTAGAGAGAGATAGAAGGATTACGTAAATGAACCATAATGTTTTATAAAACTTTATTTATACTGTATATGTGTTTTAATAATAAAAGCCTGGCGCAATTAGTGTAATACACATATCTACCCCTTTTTGAATTTATTTTTCAGGTTCTTACATAAATAATCGAATCTCACTATTTTTAGACTACCACTACCTCTAAAATATCATTTTTCTAGGGTTTTACAATAAACATAAATACATGTATATATATTCATTATACGAGGTTATAGAATTAGATAAAAATATTATAGTAGTTGGGTATCATATACTTCTATTTTAAAAAAAATATATATTAAAAAAGAATAGAATATTAAAATAGAAAACATAAAACCATTTGATGCAATATAATTGATAATATACTATATTTGAATATAAGAAGGTAGCTTAAAAGTGTGAGTATAAAAGAATATAGGAAAAAATATATAATGAAAGAAAAAGATAAGAGAATAATATATATATATATATATATATATATATATATATATATATTAGTAAAAGAGATTATTTTTTATTGTATATATGTTTTTTCTAGTTTAATAATTATTTTTTAAAACTTAAATAATTATTTATAATAATTTAACTAATTTTTTAAATTTAACCGTTTTTTTTAAATTAAATAAATAAAAATTATCTACAAAATAAATAAAAATCATTTATAATTAAATTGTAAAAAAAATTATATTTAATTTTATAATTATAATTTCATTATTTTTTTTATCACAAAAGTAAATACATATGTTTACTTTCACTAGTTTTAAATTATATATTTTGCTATTGAACTTTTGAAATTTTACTATTGAACTTTTAATTTCATGAATTCTATCTCTAAACACTAGTGCAGAAACGCTATTTAACGTCTGTTAATTTGGGCTTTTAACGTCACTTTTCCAACCGACGTCTATACGGGTGACGTTAATGGGACGTCGAAATTCCATATAACCGACGTTTATTTAGACGTTAGTTCACGTCATCCCCGACGTCTATATAGACGTCGGAATATGCCAAAACCGACGTGTAATGAGGCTATATAGATGTCGGCCTATGCACTAACCGACGTCTATCTTCATTATAAACGTCCGACATAGCATTAACCGACGTCTAATATAGCCGTTGTGTTTTAGTGCAGTTTTGATCATGTCTTTCGATAGCCTAGTACCACACTCTCCCTTCGCTAGCTTCTCCACAAAAAAAAGCTTGCGTCTTTTGCATATCTCATGACATTTCAACCCGAAACCGAACTTGGGTCGAAACTAGGAAACGACCCAAGTTCCATTTTGGGTCAAGACGCCATGAAACATACAAAAGACGCTTCTTTTCTTGTGAGGAAGCTAGCAATGGGAGAATGTTGTACTACGTTACCCAAAGAGAGGATCAAAACTGCACTAAAACACATTTTAATCGGTTAGTAGATGATATATGATGAAGAAACCAATTTAATCGGACTAAAACAAAGTTTAAATGGTTGAAATAAAAAAAGAAAAACGCACCTGCAATGCTTAACCGCGAGACAGAGAAAAGGATAGGAGGAAGAAGATTGTGTGCGTAACTACGACAGATAGAAATGGAGAGGAGGAAAAAGATTGTGCGCGTAATTACGATAGAGAGAAACAAAGAGGAGGAAGAAGATTCTGCGCGTAACTACGACAGAGAGAAACAAAGAGGAGGAAGAAGACGATGCGCGTAACTACGAGTTCGCGGTTACTTAAACATGAAATGATGTGTCGGTTACCTCACTAATCCGACGTCCAAGAGACTTTTGACCTGCCTTTTTCAGGCCATTTAGACGTCGGATGCAAGGGTAGTGACGTCTAAAGCGCTGAACGAAGTGACGTTTCAGTATCCAGTCAGTCGAGTAGACGACGGGACCTGGGGGAGCCGACCTCTATAATCTTATAGACGTCGGTCCTGAACAAATGGACGTCTATTTTGGCTACAGGTAAGTAAATCGCATTAATTGCAACCATATAGACGTCAGCCCCCTATATAAACCGACGTCCAATAGACTTTTCAGCTGCCCTTTTTCAGGCAATTTAGACGTCGGATGCAAGGGTAGTGATGTCTCAAGCGCTGAACGAAGTGACGTTTCAGTATCCGGTCAGTCCAGCAGACGACGGGGACCTTGGGGCGCCGACGTCTATAAGCTTATAGACGTCGGTCTTGAACAAATGGACGTCTATTTTGCTTGTTGATGGTTGAATCGCATTAATTGCAGCCATATAGACATCGGTCCCCTGTATAAACTGACGTCCAATAGACTTTTCACATGCCTTTTTCAGGCCATTTAGACGTCGGTGCTGGAAGACATGACGTCTATTTGCCTGCTAGGTAAGTGAATCGCATTAATTGCAGCAGTATAGACGTCAGTTTATGGTAAAACTGACGTATACAATATTATAGATGTCAGTCTATATCGAAACCGACGTCCATATCGCCAACTTATTTACTAAAATACCACCGGTCAGTCATATACGTCGCTCAACACCATAACCAACGTTTATGGGGTGACGTTAAAGAGTTCTGCACTAGTGAAACTTTCAAATGTTTGTGAATTTTATCATATGAATTTCAAAATTATACACTTTAAACATTTTCATTAATTTAAATTAAGATTATCAAATTTGAAAGTTTTCGTAAACTCGACTCGTAAACTCGACTCGAGTTTACTTCAGATAAAAAATATATATAAATAATATCCTAATTCAAATAAGTCTACAAAATTATATAATTTGAAATAAAAAAATGATAAATATATTTTTCATAAATATTGTAAAACATAAATACTTGAATTAGTATAATTAATTTTGATGCATTTCGAGATATAATGTTATAAGTTTTTTCATTAAAAAAGCTTGCAAAATTGTTCTAAACTCACAATTTTACACGATCTTACCGATTTCACAGTCGATTTCACTGAGTTTACTTTCGAGTTAACTTGGAAGTCAAGTCTGAGAATGTAAACTCGTCCGAATTAACGAGTTAACTCGAGAATTTGATAACCATGATTTAAATATGATTGTACAACCAATTAGAATCTTCCAAAATTTTATTAACTCAAATGTGATTGTAGAACACCCATAAGAATCTCCGTTGTGGATTTGAAGTAAAATAACAATATGATTTTTTTGGTAATGTTGAGAAAAAAAAAAGGACTATATATTGGAAACATAAATTTGAATACAAAATTTATTCAAATAACATCTTCTTTGCTATGACATATAATTTATGTTCTCGTCTATTAATCACGAAAAGTCATTATTTTTCATAATTATTATGTGGTAAAATATTTTTTAAATGATTAACTAGGATAACATTAGATTAAATACTTGGAGCAATTTTAAGATCAAAATAAAATTAAAAAAAAATACTTATGAATCTTTAAAAATATTTTCATAGTTAGACTTTTCATAACCTTTTTTTTTCATAAAAATAACTAATTATTTAGCGATTAAATTCAAATTTCACAAAATAAATATAACTTTTGAAATTTTTAACTTTTATATTTAAAATATCTTTCATAAGATTAAAATAATTTCCTTATAATTTGTCAACACTGTTTTACTCTGAAATTTGTTTACGTACTATTTTGTAATAGTTCAAAGTATACAGTCACAAAACTAATCTTTATAAAATCTTAATAAATGTTATGGTTTTTAACATTTAGGATAAGATGGCATTAAAACAATATTATCTCATACTTACATGAAAACATAATACTTATAAGTCTGAAATCACTTATTAAACATAAATAGAAAATGATTTTATTCACCAAATAAAAAAAAATACACATCCCATTCTTTTGAAAATGTAAAATTATCATATGAACAAAATTTTTATAACAAAAAAAGTTACCTTTTAATTAATAAAACTGTTCTAAAAGTTCAGTTATTTTCTAAGAAAATATTAACTACAGAAACATTTAAATATGTCATTACATTCATGAAATCTAATTTAATTTGTATCCTCTTTTAACCTCTTTATCTCTTAGAAAATTTATTTAATATTTTGATTGAAATATTATTAAGCAAATCTTACTTATTAAAAAATATTTTAAATGAAATAAGTCTTTTAAAATATTATTAAATCTTATCTAGGAATTTTTTCCATGCATTCCTTTACAACAATACCAAAAGATATCATGTTTATCCTTATAAAAAATCTTCCTATTTTACATTCGGATAATATTAGACAATATTTTTTTGACAATATTTGAACATCATTTACGTGTCATTCTGTGATTGGTCTATGATAATGTTTATGATTATTATTATTGATTATGAAGTAATTTTGGACCAATCACATAATGACATGTAGATGATATTTAAATATTGTCAAAAAAATGTTGTCTAAGTATCATTATCATTTACATTCCAAATCGTTCATATACTTTAAATTTGAATATCTTATCACTACTAGTCCAAACATCTTCGTATCTCTTAAGAAAATATTAACTAAAAAAACATTTAAATACATTATTATTCATAAAATCTAATTCAGTTATATTTTCTTATATATTATTTATATGAAAAAAATATTCATTATCTTAATTGAAATATTATTTACAAACCTTATTTATTAATTTTTTAAAATTAAATAAGTCTTTTAAAATACTACTAAATCTAAACCCTTTTATATCTAAAATGAGTTTTAAATAAACCATTTTATCTCTTATCATAATATTTTTAAATAAAATAAATTTTTAAATTCAATAATTAGTAACCTTTCCTTTTTATTTGATTCCTTACCTATTAGTAAAACGGCATTCAATTAATAAAAAAATATGTATACTTTTGGAATTCAGTTAATAAGATTGGCAAAACTGGTATGATTTACGAAATTAATTAATAAAAATATTATATAATTGAAAAGTAAATCATAAAAATTTTCATAAGTTAAAAAATTAACTAATAAAATATATAATTTAGAGTTAAAACCATAAGATATCACACATTTTTTATGGATCAGAAGTAATTAATTTAAAAGGCAACTTAGGGAAAGATAAATAAATTGCATAATCTCAAAATTAATACGAGAAAAAAAATAATTTTAAAGTTAACTAATAAAATTGAAAAAAATATAATAATTTAACATATAAATATATCATTAAAAAAAATAATACTTAAACAATATTTTTTTTATAACATTTAAATATTATTTTTTAATTTATTTAAAATTACTCTATAAATAATAATCTTAAATATTATTATGGAAAATCCTTAGATAATGTTCAAATATTTTTTAAAAAATTATTATTTAAGTATCATTTAAAAAAAATTGATTACTAGTAAAAAAATTTATTAGATTTATCTGAAACTATAAATAATGCTGTTCTGGTGGGTTAAAGATCAGAGAGAAAGGCAGGGGAAAGTGGTCGACAGTAACGACGACAACCGTTGTCTGTAGGAACAGCTGCGGAGATGGAGTGGGAGATGAGGCCAGGCGGCATGTTCGTGCAGAGACGTGCCGCCACCAAGGATAACGGCGCCATCTACAAGAACATGGTGATGATGATGACTATCACTGTGACACACTCTTCTTCTCATCACGACCTCTTCTTACCGATGAACTCCACTTTCTGTTAGTATCTTCTCTCTCTTTTTCTCAAACACTTCTCAGCCATTGGATTTTGCACATTGCACAGTTTCCAGAAGTCTTCCTGCCTTCTGCCATATGGTCAACACCATACAATATCTCACGATTTTTATGGATCAATTTTTCCACTGTGGCTCGTTGTATGTATATGTGTTAGGAATTGATTGATTGGTTGAGGAGAGTAGAGATTAAATTCATACAAAAAAAGAACTAGGGCTTCTCTATGAAATTAACATGTTCTTTGTTTTAGAATAGGCAATTTTTTGAGATCCAAACCAGATGAATTAGGGAAGGATGCGAATCCACAGGATGAGATTACAGAATTATAATTTTTTGAGAATATGCATGTTCTGACTGATTTTACTCTTGTTTTTGTTTAATTATTTCATAGTTTTTAATTGTGTTTGTTTGGGAGTTAGTAACTAATTATCCTTGCCATTAGATCATAATTCTACTCACGTGGTTAGAATGGATCTTGGTGTGAATAAAAAAATCCTGATGCTGTTACTGGATTGTGGTTGGATGGCAACTGTTTTTTGTAATCATGTATTTTTTTATTTGGGTTCTTATCAGTATAGACAGTTGATATCCAGAGTGACGACTCAGCATATACTCACACACACTGACACTACTCTATTTTTTATGAAATTAAGAAGACTGTGTTAATAAACTGGAGAGTTCTGGGACCTGAAGCATTATATAATTTCTTTTCGTGATATGTTCTTAACATAACTGATTAATGTTTTGTCCTGTGTTATGGCATTGAGATTGTTCCTTAATTTGGAGTATGTTTCAGAAAAACAGTGGTTGTCTTAGAAGTTGCTGCATAAAAGTAATTTATGCCCTAGAATATGTTTATGATTTAGTTTAATTAAACACTTATTAATAAACTTATTGAAAGGTTATATTCTGCATTGTCATTTCTGATGTAAGTTTTCAATAGGCCAATATTCTGATATAAGCCAAGTTGAGATATTGTGCATAGTTATCAAACTGAAACAAGGAAATTTAATAAGCTCAAATAAGTCTGCATAAGCTTTCAATAAGCTATGTTCTGTTGACATTGGTATGTGTTTTTCTCTTAACCAAGTCTTCGATGGCAGGGGATGTTAAAAAACTGCTTGCAAACAAAACTGGTTTGCAGCCTGAAGAGCAGCAACTCTTCTTCCGAGGAGAAGAAAAGTACAATGAAGAGACTTTGTACGTAGAAGGTGTGCTGGACAAATCAAATATTTTGCTTTTGGATAATACTGCTAGTGAAGAGTGGAAAATTGAGGAAATTAGAAAACATAATGACATGTTAAAGGCTTTTGAAGCTGTTGCTGAAGTCAGAGTAGAGGTGGACGAGCTTGCTGAGAGGGTGAGTTTGTGTTTCCTGTATTATTATCCCTTACCGAGAAATAATAACAGGACCTAAGAATAAGGTATGCATATTTGATTTGCAGGTATATGTATTGAAAGTGGCTGCAGATGGAGGGACCAGGGTTTCTGACAAAGAGTTTTCGACGTGCACGGAGTTGCTTATGAGGCAATTGCTGAAGCTGGATGGTATTCAGGCTGAAGGTGAAGCAAAGCTGCAGAGAAAAGCTGAGGTAGAGTGTCTACGGTGGAAAATTTAACTTTGTATTAATTGTTGAGCTTATGTCCATAACCGCAAAACAATTCTATTGGTTTGTCATTTGCAATATGTTGGTTAGCACCTATTTCATTTATATTTAGATAAGTTATCATTGGCGCAATATAGCTCAATATTTTGTGCCAGCATGTGGATCAAAAAGTTTTTGTTTTCTTACCCTATCCATGTATATGAGACTTTTATTTACTTCCATTTCTAAGATGACTTTTGACACATTCTATCTCGGGTGTGATATTTCTTAGCAGGCATTTTTTTAAACTCAAAAGCCTCACTAGAAAATTGTGTTGGTTTAGTTCCTGATGTAGTCCTGGAAATATATTATGAAAAATCCGGGTTGTTGCTGGTCAAGTAACAATTATTTTTCTCATCAAGGAGAAAAACAGTTGATGTGGATTGGGGAAAAAAATGACATCTAGTGATGTTAATGGATGGCTTTAGGAATGAGTGTAATTGCATACCCGCATGCAACCATTTTAGTTTAAGTTTTATAACCCAAATTTTTATGTTGGTAAAAATAGTGGCTTTACTTCAACCTTCTCTGCTTTTCCCGTCAAGCTTATCTGTATAGGGTACTGTAATATGACTAATTACCGTGGAAAAATTGAGTTATATACCAAATCCTCTGTGAATTCTTCTCATATCATCATAATTTATTGATTTTTATCTATGTTTTGTGTGTAGATCACCTAACCACGTCATCTACTCTCACACTTCTCATCGTTGTTTTTCTAAACTTGATCCGATCACATCATCAATATAACTGAAATACTGCATTATGTATAAATGGTGGTTGATGCATGTCGTGGAGTTAACTTAATGTGCATTTTTTGTCAGTATGAGTATATTTATCAAATACTCTTCTTGCAAACTATCCTTCTACCCTCTTTCTTGGCATGGAGTGAAAAAAATGTATTGTTTTGTGCTTAATGCATGGTGGTGAGTGATGTATTTCCAATTTTTATATTTATAATCATCCATAATTTCATTTTCTTTAGAAGCCCTGAAGATAAATTGTTTTCACCTGTCAACAGGTGCGTCGTGTGCAGAACTTTGTTGATACTTTAGATGCTCTGAAGGAAAGAAACTCCAAACCGGTACCCACCACTGTTAAAACTGTCTCTGTGGGAACCCAGTGGGAGCACTTTGACTCTGGAATGGGGAGCTTGAATGCCCCAACATCATCTGCAAATTTAACTCAAGATTGGGAGCGGCATGATTAGGTCGGAAACTGTAAAGCATTTATAACAACATACTTTTGGACCTTGATTCTTCAACCAAAGTTGAATTTCTTGTAGTTTCCTGAATTCAAAATATCTATAAACCTTTAAGTGCCATACTTGAAAGTTAGAATTTGGAAAAAAAAGGAAAATCGAGGATCATAATCTGGTTACGTCAATCTGTTCATGAAATTTTTTTGAGTGCGTCTATAGTCTGTTCTGATATGCAATTAGATTGTCCGTAGCAAGTACAGTGCATCCATTTTTAATTACATGACTAACATTCAAGGTCTACTTTGAAAAATATATACACTTTCAAAAATTGAAACGATAATTTTCCGTAAAAAGAATGTAAGTATATATTAGAAGTTGACTTTAAGTCTACATCTCGTGCATAATAGTAGAAATTGGTAGTTTGATAGTAGTCCGACAACTGATGTAATAGAAATGTCCAAAAAATAAGAAATATTGTTAGGATAGACTCTGATATCATATTTAAAAAGTGAGTTTTTAAACTTAATTTAATTTACAAAACTGGCTTACAAGATGAGGTTTGTACTTCATTTATATATTATAATTTGATTTTATTTTTTGTCGATACGAGACTTTTAAAGGTATAAAAAAAATTAAAGACAAGAACTAAGGCAAACCAACTATTTATGTAATCTACGGGAACCAACAATTTTTACCATTTTGATTCATATAATTTTGATAATTATATACTATATCCACGCAGTAGATTCTTCTTGCAACTCTTTCTCTCTACCCGCTCTAGGGGCACTTCTTGCGGTCTACGTTTCTCTTTCTACATTTTCAAATGTTTTCCGATAGATGTGATGTGAATCGGAACAAGAAATGTTGTTACCGGATTTTAGAATTTGGTGTATAGCTAAGTGCATCGGATCTCTAATTCCGGTGAACATTCACAGAAAATTAAAAAAAAAATTAAAACTTAATCAAATTTTAAAATTAATGCTTAATCGAATTTTGAAGTCTATTAAATTAAAAAACTTAAGCACATTATCTAATTTTAAAATTCTGTGAAAAAAATTAACATTTATCAAATTTCTAATTCTAATAAAATAAATTCACACAAACAGATTTTAAAAATAGAAACACATTGGATTCCAAAATCCAATAAAAAAATCCGGTTTATACATGTTTCGTAATTCTTATACTGATGCTGCTGCTTTGGTTCGTTATTACATTTTCTCCATTTATTCGTATGTACTTAAGTGTGGTACCGATGCTCCAATAAGTGCTTCTCAGATGCTTGCAGAAATGTGTAGGTTGTATAGACTTTAATGATAATAAATTTCTTATGATTCGAACAGAAGCTTTTAACAGTCATCTTGTTAAAATTCTCATTGATTATGCCTATTTTCTTCTTTACAGACTTCTAAAACATAGAGGGACTTACATTTTGGTATATCTTCTATTTATATAAATTAACTTATTGAATTGAATTTGAACTTTTTAAACAAAATTCATTAGTTTAAAATTATCCAGATCACAGTGTGAATTATTTACCGTAAGTTAATATGAAACTTGTAAGTACAATAATTATTATTTTTATGAACTTAAATGATAATCTAGCAATATAATTATTTTTAAGAAAAAGTAAGAATTATAATTTCTTGTAGTTGTGGATCTGTAATTCAGTGTTCTTTGATGGAACCGTAAAAGAAACCTTTTGCACCGAACGGCTGGTTGAACCGAACAACAGAGGATGTATGCACCGAATGACAGTGGTCTTTTGGACCGAACGATAGAGGTAACAACAGAGGTAGAGAGAAGAAAAAACTGTATTGCAAACTGTATGAATTTATAAAACTATTTGGTATGAGTACATGTGTTCGGTTATATAAAGAATACAAGGAACAATTTGATGGGAAAATCTCCCGATACACACTCAGATATTTTTTCAAAATTGAGTCTTCTTTCTTATCTTCGAGTACACCATGGTCAACACTTCTCTCTCACAATCCATGGTCAAACACTGAGCATCTCTTGCTCTCCACCTCTCATGTTTCCAGGGCTTCACCCGATCATGAAGGGACGTACTCGTCTGAGCCCAATCACCAGACCCGAACCATGGGCTCTGATACCATTTGTAGGTCGAACAAGGAGGAGGGGTTAAAAACGATGACCCACACAAATAATATTACTTTTCAATCCATTGTGGGTTATTTTTATTAAACTTTAGCAACCTTTAAATAGGTGCAAATTGGGCTTTGGACCAATTACAAATAATAAAAACTAAATATAAAATATCAACTAACTTAAAAATAAAATCTCCTTATTCTATCACAAAATAATATTCTACCTAGATAAACAAAAAACTCATAACTACCCATCCCTATTTTATCTCTATCAAATCAAACCAAATATTACCAAACTCAAAGCAAATAAAATAATAAATCTCTAAATTTAAGTTTATCCGAACACAACTGTACTACTGAAGTAACTACAACTGCCTAAAATAAAACTGATTTATGCCTTCTAACACTCCCCTTAAGTCAGATTCTTAAGGGATACAATTCCTATACTCTCTTTCAAAATATCAAACCTATCTATCTTCAATGGTTTGGTAAACAAATCATCCAACTGCACTTCAGTTTTGCAGTAGGCTAGAACAATTCTTCCCTTATCCACCATGTCTCTTAGGAAGTGAAACTTAACTTCTATATGTTTACTCCTTCCATGACTAACAGGATTCTTGGCCAAATTAATTGCTGAAACATTGTCAATCCTCGGCTGAATTGAATTCTCCATAGGCATCTTCAATTCTTCCATTAACTCCTTGATCCAAACACCTTGACATGTAGCAAAACTCCTAGCTATATACTCAGTTTCACAGCTTGAGAGAGCCACCACCAGTTGCTTTTTAGAGCACCAAGAAATGGGTGCATCATTCAACATGAAGATATAGCCCGAGGTGCTCTTCCTCTCAATTGGATCACCACCATAATCTGAATTCGTGTAGTCTGTTACTTCCATTGTAGTTTTCTTTCTTCTGCAGGAAATATATATCCATAATCCATTGTACCTTTGATGTACCGTAGCACCCTTTTTGCAGCCTGCATGTGTGTTTTCTTTGGTTTGTTCATGAATCTACTAATCACCCCCACACTAAATGCTAGATAAGGTCTGCGATTGCACAAAAACCGTAGAGATCCAATGATCTGTTTGAATTTTGTTTCATTTGCATCCTCTTCAGCTTCATCCTTCATTAGCTTCAAATTTGCTTCCATAGGGCTTCTTCCAACATTGCATTCCAGCATACTGAATCGTTTCAGTAATTACTTGCATATTTCTTCTGATGTAGCACCAAACCATTGGTTGTACGTGTGAACTCAATACCTAGAAAGTAGCTTAATGCTCCTAAATCAGTCATTTCAAATTTTGCTTTCATAACCTTTTTGAACTCATCTATGAATCCTGGATTTGATCCAGTGACAAGCAAGTCATCCACATATAGGTAGATGATGATCAGTTCCTTCACAAAATCTTCCTTCACATAGACACCATGCTCAGCTGCACATCTATTGAACTTTTGATTAATTAGGTAGGAATCTCTTCGCTTATTCCAAGCTCTTGGAGCTAGTTTCATCCCGTATAAGGCCTTCTGCAGTCTATACACTTGATTCTCCTTCCCTTTCTCAATGAAGCCAGGAGGCTGCTGCACATAAACCTCTTCTTCCAATGGTCCATGAAGAAATGCAGATTTAACATCCAGATGGTATAACGACCATTCCCTTGCACAGGCCATTGCAATTACCAATCTGATTGTTTCCATGCGTGCCACTGGTGCAAACACCTCAGAGTAGTCTAGGCTTTGCTTTTGGAGAAAGCCCTTTGCCATAAGCCTTGCCTTGTCCTTTGAAACTATTCCATTTGGATTCAACTTCTTTTTAAAAATCGACTTCACTCATATGCTTTGTTTTCCAGCTGGGAGATCTACTAACCTCTAAGTTTCATTCTTCTTTATGGATTTGATTTCTTCCTCCATTGCCTTACTCCAAACTGGCTGCTCCATTGCTTCAACTTCATTCAATGGTTCTGCTCCAGCCATTAAGGCTATATGCACCATATTTCCTCCTTCATCAATCTGTGCATCTGAGTAAACTTCAAAAATCAGAAAACCTCTAAGGCATCACCTTGTGCCTTTGCTATCTTTGCATCACCGTGTGTTGAGATGAGTCATTGATCTCTGCAGCTTCTTCTACTTGCTTTGCATGAGTAGGATTGTCAATGATACCATTCACCTTTGCCTTCTTCAAACTGGATTGCATCTCATTCCAGTTCCAACTTTCTTCCTCGAGCACCATTACATCCCTGTTTAACACCATCTTCTCCCTGATTGGATCATACAGCTTGTAAGCACCAGTAGCATGATATCCAACAAATATCATTGCTTCACTCTTATCTTAAAGTTTTCTGCGCTTCTGGTCTGCTATATGGTTGTAAGCCAGTGAACCAAACACCTTAAAATAGCCAACTGTCGGCTTCACTCCAGTCCAGACTTTTAGAGGCACTTTGCCTTCTAATATCTTAGTTGGACACCTATTGAAAATGTGGACAAATGTAGATACAACCTCTCCCCAAAATTTACATGGCAAGTTCTTCTCCTTTAAGAGACATTTAGCTATGTTCACAATGGTACGATTTCTCCTTTCTCCGTGTGTAGGGTGTTGTGACTTCGTGCACTATTCCACATGTTTGGCAGTGACTTTTAAAGTCTCCAGAAGTGTATTCTCCTCCTCCATCCGTTCGAAGAATCTTCAGCTTCTTCCCACTCTCTGTTTCAGCATAGGCCTTGAATTTTATGAAAGTATCAAGTGCATCACTCTTCATCTTGATCACATAAATCCATAGCATCCTACTGAATTCATCCACAAACATTATGAAGTATCTTTTTTCCAGCCAAAGAAGGTACCTCAAACGGTCCGCAAATGTCATAATACACCACCACCTCTAAGCAATCTTTAACTCTCATTCTAATCTGTGACTTGAATGACTTCCTTGTTTGCTTTCCAGCCAAGCACGACTCACAAACACTTTCTGGAATTGTAATACTTGGAATTCCAGATACCATTTTCTGCTCACCAAGATGCTTCATATCTTTGAAATTCAAATGGCCAAATCTTAGATGTCAAATCTAGCTCTCATCCTTCTTCACAGTAAACATGCACTCCAAGTTTTCTACAACATTCAGGTTGATTTGGAATGTTCTATTCTTTGAAATCTTGCACCTCAAGATCAAGTCTTTGTTGCCATCATATAATTCCATTTTGTCCCAGTTTCCCATCACGGCTGTGAAGACTTTCTCCACCAATTGTCCAACACTATGCATATTACACTTCATGTCTGGAACAAACAACACATTTGTAATTCTGGCTTGTGATCCATTTTTCCTTCTGATAACAACATCTCTAATTTCCTCTACTTTCAAGGTGCTATCATCAACAACCTTCACCTTACTCTTCTTGGATTCATCAAGATTCACCAATCATTCTTTGTGGTATGCCATATGATTCGAACATCCCGAATCTAAATACCACATTTTTTCTTGAGAATCAGAGTTTGCTGCAGACAAGGTGACCATTAAAGTGAGGGGTTCTGAATTCGAGTCTTCTTGAGCTAGATAAGCCTCTTTGCTTTGGTGCTTCTTTTGCTTTCCTTTGTTGGCATAACACTCATACGAGTAGTGTCCAAATTTATGGCAGTTGTAACACTCTATGCTCTTCTTGTCTTTCTTCTTTTGAAACTTCTTCAGACTTCCTTTATCCTCCACTACATCTGATTCATCATCTTGATCATCTTTTGATCTACTGGGCTTCCAATTCCACTTCTTTCCTTTCCATTTCTTTTGTTTTTTCTTTGCATCTTTCCTGCCATGATGAACCTTCAAGGCTTGTTCATCAATCTTGACAGGATTTCTGTCAAACAACCTTATCTCGTGTCCTTTATCTCGTGTGCTTCCAAGGAGCTTTGAAATTCTTCTATCTTCATCTTATCTAGCTCTCTTGACTCTTCTATGGCCACAACTATGTAATCGAATTTCTGAGGCAAAGACCTCATGATCTTTTCAATGATCATTAAATCCGTAATGACTTCTCCACATCCCTTCATTTGATTGGTGATGGCAAGCACTTTATCAAAATACTCTTTGACTTTATCACCCTCCATCTTCTACATCAACTCATACTGCCTCCTTGATGTCTGCAACTTGACCTTCTTGATCTTTTCTCCTCTAGTATGACACCTGATGAAGATACCCCAAGCTTCCCTCACAGTCTTTGCATGCTGTATTTTTTCAAAGTGAGCATCATCTACACATTGGTGAATCATGAACAACGCTTTATTATCTTTCTTTCTCTCCTCAGCCTTCTGGTCATCTGCTGCACCCACAGGGAATTCTTGATGATCACCTTCAACAACCTCGTGTACATCTTGGTATCTGAATAGGACCCACATCTGTGTACTCATCTACTCCAATTTTTCTCCGTAAGAATTGGTATATTAATGGATGAAATATCATTGTTGGCCATTCTTCCCACTTCCTTTCATTCACCAAGAAACATATTCTTGATCTTCTTCACGCTTCAACCACCCTTCCGCTAAGCCTCCGCCAAGCCTTGATGATTTCTGAAGCTCTCAAGTCTCGGACCTTGAGCTCTAGATACCAGTTCTGATGGAATAGTGAAAGAAACCTTTTGCACCAAACGACAGAGGACGGTTGAACCGAATGACAGAGGATGTATGCACCGAACGACAGAGGTAACAACAAAGGTAGAGAGAAGAAAAATTGTATTGAAAACTGTATGAATTGATAAAACTATTTGGTACGAATACATGTGTTCGGTTATATAGAGAATGCAAGGAACAAGTGTACTACTGAAGTAACTACGGTTGTCTAAAATAAAACTGACTTATGCCTTCTAATATTCTTCTCATGCATGGTCGCAAATTCTTTGCAGCAACAGATTTCGTTCTGGTAATCTAAATTACTTGGATAAGTTATCACCATCAATGTGTCTGTTGTTTGAAATAGTATTTTAGTTTTTTCATGGTGTAGTTAATAATAATGGAATGTAGGAAGAAAGAAGTTCTATTTATCTAGATTGGAATTTAAAACAATCTATTTTTCGATATCTCTTCAAAGATAAAAGTCAGCATGAAAATGATAAATGATCAATTTAAAAACTTAGAAAGGATGTAAATAATTTAAAGTTTAGAAAGTTGAAATTTTACAATGAGTAAAGAATAAATTGTTCTAAATCTATTTATAATTTTTTTCAAAGAAAGAATGTGATCATTTTTATTTAATTTAAAATTTATTCTTTAACTTAAAAGGATCATGTCTTAGTCTCTTAGTAAATAAGTATATTGGAATCTTGAATTGAGAAATGATATTTTGACACACACATACATTTTATATTATTTTTTTACTTTTTAATTTTATTTTTTAAGTTACAAAAATTTATATTTTTATTACTATTTTATATTTTTGTAATATGTGTCACCCGTAAATGTGTGTCATTTATTATTATTTTATTTAGTTTTTTTCATTTTCAAAGTGAGTGATATTTGAAAAAGTATTAAACTTCATTTTTTGCTATTATAGGAAAAAAAGTGTCTTCTAAACTAAAAAGGATTGTTGAATTCTATAACTTTATCATTGTAGGAAGATTATTTACATCTTATTTAAAGTGCTAAAGGTGTTACAATAAAGTCAATGACTTAGAAAACTCACAAAAGAGAGTATGTAAAAATTGAAGAAAAATAAATCAAAATTTGATATATGGATAGGATTTAGATTATATTATAAATAAATAAAAAATAGTACATCATAACCTATGTACCTATCCTAATTAAAATGAAAATAGAAATTAAATTTTATAACAAAATTGAATTATTAGTTGTAGCCAAATGTTTGGTTAATTTCTTGAATAAATTGTAATAAATACAATAATACCATAATGATTAAAAATTGAATTTTATTAAGATTGAGTACATTAATGGTTAAATGTAATTAGCTTTGATAATAAAGCAAATTTTTAATATAACAAGTATTATAATGCTTTTAAAAACATTTTAATGTTACAACATTTATTAATAAACATAAAATATAGTTTTTATAAAGCTTTAATACTATTTTGGTTTCCATTTTCATTCACTCTGTCTACTGTGGTTCTCATTTTTTTTGTTCAATTAGGTCTCTATTTTGATCAATTTTATTCAATTTGGTTCTTTTTCATGATGACGTTTAAATTGTTAATAACACAGTGTATAGGTTGGATAATTCCTACGACGTGCCAATTTTTTATCTGAGGTATGCGTTATGACATAACCATTTTCTTCTTCTTCACAAACCTTAGAATTCCATGACACCATGACCATTAGAGTCGTCGCTGCTACTTCCCACGTTGGTCACCACTATAGGCTTCTCTGATGTGTCGCTCCATCATGTGCTTCCATGCCTTCTTCCATGTGAAAACCCAAAGAGCAACAATCACCACATCCACAACACCCATACACTATTTCATCTCACAAAAACTCCACAACCTCAATTTCTTTTTCTTCGCCATACGACCTAGCAAATTCATCACATTGTACTGTCAACCAACTCACAAAATTCACCTCATAGAATACACATCATTCTTCCTACTTTTGTCAACCCGTTCCCTAATCAATTTTTTTTTTCAGAAAACCCACACATAGAAACCACCCTTCTCAATTACTCTCCATTATCAACAATCATCTACCTCACACAGACTTCATTAATCGATATGCACTTTCAGCCTTCTTTCCCTTCATCCATTCCATCTTTTATCTTCACAATAAACTTAGTCACAATTCACACCATGGGATCATGGAACCTTAAGGTTTGTGAAGAAAAAAAGAAGGATCATGTCACAACGCACACCTCAAATAAAAAAATCACCACATCATAGGAATCATCTAGCCTGTACACTCTGTCATTAACAATTTAAACATTGTCATGAAAAAAGACTAAATTAAACAACATTAACCAAAATAAGAACCTAATTGAACGCAAAAAAAAAGGACCACATTGAATAAAATAGACGAAAATAGGAACTAAAATAATATTTAAATCTTTTTATAAAATACATGCACATATGAATATATTTAAAGGAGAGAAAGTATATCAATTTTTTTCCATATCTAAACAAAAAGATATCCAACAACATAATATACTAAGTGAGATAAAAAACTATAAAAGAAAATTTAAATACAATTAACTATAAATCACTCATAAAACAACTTAGCACAATCTCTAATATCACATAGTAAGATAATAAATTTGTAAGTATTTTTATTCTTGTAAAGCCTAAATACATACTTCTCCCTCGTGATCTTCTTTTCAATTTAAGTTATACCAAATATTCTTATGCTAGAAGTTAAGATATCTTCCTTTTGGATAATTCTAGATCCAAAGTGTTCGTACGTCTGTAGATGACATTCCAACACTCTCAAATCAATTATGTGCATAAGAAAACAATAAATGGAGTATTAAATATGTAAATATTATCTCATTTAAGTCAAATATGTATATAAAAAATCAGTAAATGAAGTATTAAATATGTAAATGTTATGTAATAAATAGTGTTATTTATAGTATTTTATGAATTTTTACATAGATTGACCTATATAGTTTAGGATATTTTAATCTAATTTGTTTACCTAATGTTATTAATCATACTAACTAGAAATAACAAAAAATCCGTGTACGCGAATATCCGCGGATAAAATCCACAACGAATAATTAGTATATGAGGATATTTACTATCTGTTATCCGCGAGTAACAAATATTTACTATCTACTATTTATAAGTAGCGAATATTTTAATACCCGTTATAATCGGGTCGAATTCGGGTACTATATTATCTGACTCGCGAATATCCGTTGTCCGCTAAAAAAAGTTGAAAATACATTTTTATTCTTCTTTATGTTATCTTTAAGAAGCTAAGTTTTTATTTTTCCTCTTTCATCATCTATGCGCCCCTCTCCTTTTCTCAGCCACCACCATACGCCCGTGCTAACACTTGTAAGTTGTGCCACCATCACAGTTCTGTGAGCCACCACCATACGCGCATATTGTATCATCTTTTGATGTCAGATTCGCACTTTGCCGACCAAGAACGGTATTTCTTCCATCTACCTCTTTTCGTTTTCTTTAATTTGTTCTTGTCTTTCGTGTCTATGATGGATTTCCATTTGATTGGTGTTACTGTATTCGCCAAGTGATTGATCTTCCACTTTTTGAGTTGGTTTGATTGCAACAGAATATATATAAATTTCGTTTTCTGGCGTTCTCTAATTCCCAGGTGGTTTTGATGTTATTTTCTGATTAGAAATGAAATTTCTTCTCAATAATTTAGGTTTAATTAACGTAGGATGACTGTTGAGGTGAAATGCTGGCTTAGGGAGAACCAAACTTAGATGCCATTCGTAGGGTGTTGTTAGCCCTATTCTCTAACTAGAATTTGAGTTTTAATTGGTAGTCTATATTGATTTTCAACGAAACCTTTAGTAGGATGATTGTTGAGGTGAAACTTCAATTCTCGCTGAGAACTTAACACTGAAAACATCTAAAGAAATCAATTTACCTTTTGTTCTAATTGTAAATGGCAGAATAAACTTGCAATAGTGTCTGTGGTTATGGAAGTGTTTCTGCTGCAGTGCTTGTCCTTGATGGAGGAGGCAACTGTATGAAGTGTCATTTTTAATTTTAAGTTTATTTTGTTAATTCAATTTTCCATTGCTAGTGCGTTTCTTTGATTGGATTAATGGCTCTACTGTTGGCTCTAAACATGGGGTTTTCTCCAGTAGGTAGGAAATTTATTTTTGTGGTGTTTAAGGTTATCTGTAGTGTGTACAGCTAGTCGGTTGGGTTAATTAGTAAAGGTTGTGTGTTCATTGTTTAATTGATAGGCTGAGTAGTGAGTAAATCTGTTCCGTTAGCGTCTATAATGGAAAGTATTTGAGTATTTTTAATGCTGGGGATGGTTTAATATTGTAGAACGTGCTATCCCTTTTGGAGAAATGTTCGGACTTTTTTTCCTTGTTGATGAGTAAAGTAACGCTATAGTAATATATAAATGAAAACGAACTTTCTTAAGTTGTTTAGAGGATAAGCTGTTACATCACATTCCATGAATGAAAATGAACTTTCTTGAGTTGTTTATAATAGAGGATATGTTGTCTATTCTCTATGTTTTCTATTTAGTTGGTGTTTCTGTGTTTGTTCACTGATCTTAATTTTTTGGGTTGAGTAACAGGAACAAAAGTTAGATGCCCTTTATTAAGTGTTTTTGTCTTATTCTCTTATCAGAATGAGTTTCACCTTGTTAATGTATGATAATCTTCAATGCAAACCTTTATTAGGATGGTTATTGTGACGTGACTTCTAATAAAAAAATAACACCTAAAAATGTCTGAAGAACCAAGTTTAAGTTTTAAATGGCAGGATAAACATCTGCTGCAATGAAAGTTTTTTTTTTTTTTTTTTCTTGTTTTATTAGTAAACTTATGCTATAGTAAAATATAATTCTTGTTTTGTTGTTGATCGAGGATATGTTGGGTCCCTGATAATATTTATTTATTCATACATATTATATAGTGTCTTTTACTTTATAAAATGAAATATTATAATATTGCATTTTTATTTTCCGAAAGCAATATTGCATTCTTTTCAAGGACTTGGTAAGAGAGTGTGAAATGTACATGAAAGGTAAGAAGTCACTTTCTTTATGTTAAAATCCGAACATAAGTGTAGGTCAAATTGTTGATGGAAGAAAAGATGTTTGGAGGAGAGATTTTGCAAAACACCAGATTGCAAAGAAAAATGAATCATCAAATTATAAGTTAGAACTTGATTATTACTTGGAAGAATCGACACTACCTGATTCAGATGAAGAATTTGACATTTTAGTTTGGTGGAAGACTAATGGATTAAAATATCCAATCTTACAAATGATTGCAAGAGATTTTCTAGCCATTCCTATCTCAATAGTTGCTTTTGAGTCTTCTTTTAGTATCGGTGGTCGATTTCTTACTTCACATCGGAGTAGATTACACCCAGACACTTTAGAGGCATTGATGTGTGTTCAAGATTGACTATGGAGTGACATACAAGGTAATTAAATGAACAATTCAAATTACATATTTATGTTCATTCAAATGATTGTCTATGACAAATGATTTATTTTCCTTTTTCAGGTTCTTCAAAATTGAAAGTGGATAACATGAAGCTTAATACAATACTAGAGGAGATAATTGATGATAATGTTAGTAGTTTTATTTATAATATTTTAATTTAATTTTATTAATAGTGTCACTTTGTCATTGATTGATGACTTTATTTGTATTTATTTGTTTCAGGAATTAAGTGGTCAAAATGAAGATATGAAAGAAGAAACATAAATCTTGGAATCTTATTTTTAGAACAATTATTTTTAAAATTACTTGTATTTGGATACATGTTGCACTATTAATTTTTATTAATTTGAATTTATGTTTTAACTTTTATTTACTTATCCATTGAATTTATTTGGATATATGTTTTAAATATTATTTGTATTTTTTTTTTACAATTTAATTTGGATTTCATTTAAAAACTTAAAAAATATCCAACGGATATCCGCGGGTTGAAAAAAATCCGCGGGTTGAAAACGGATATCCAACGAATATCTGCAGGTTAAAAAAATCTATGAATTTTTTTTAAATGAATATCTAATAAGTAACGGATCGAATTTCAGATACAATTTTATCCAACGGGTCGAATTTGGATATCATACTATCCGATTCGAACTTGCTGACGGGATCTCGATGTACACTTTTATTATGACTTAAATATTTATATCGGGTCTTATAATACAATTTTCCTTTATATATTATTTATCTTAGATATGTTAATAACGGAAGGAGAGTTGAAGACTTTTCAATGAGAGAGAAAGAAGTGAAAAGATGACAATTACTTTCGTTCAGAGAGGAAAAGAAAAGAAATAGCAATTATCAATGGGTGAAAGGACAAGTGCATCTCTCTCAAACGAAGTTGCAGTCTCATTCGATTTCCGTATAGAAACAAACTACTTAACGTGATGGATTTTTCAACCTACCAAATGGATTTATTAAACTTTCCATAGAAGCTTCACTCTACACAAAAATAGTGAAAAAAGACAAGATTTTATGCCGTTAACGTTGACAAGTATTCCATTTCACGTCATCGTTTATACTTGGAAATTGCCCCTTCCTCAGTCAATGGCTTTGGACGGAGGTACATTTTTAGTACCGTCAATTTCCTATTAGAATTTTTCTACTTTGCTCAACAATAAATTTTGAAAAATTCGATTTTCCAAAGTTTTTTTTCCCGGTTATTATTCTAAAGATTTTTTTTTTAATTTTTATGAGATTATAACTACTTTTCTTCAAATTGACTTTTAACAAATTCTGTATATAATAGAAAGAAAATTGACAATTTCTATTAATTAAGGCACACGATTGTTGAAGAAAAAAAAAAAAAAAAACTCACTAGCTTTGTCGAGACATTTCGTGCAAGAAAAACATACCATTGGGAATGACCTCAGGAACATCAAGCTGCAAAACTTAACATTAAAAGAATATCATATTCGTACAACTACAAATTTACGAGCCAACTTCTTCTAATTAAATTAAAGACCATAGTCTCAAATGACAATTCTTATAAAGAGTGTGGCAATATCCTATTCATGCGACACTAACGTAAAAAGATGATGAGACATCAAAACTTCATTTTCTGCTGTATATCTATTCAACATCAACGAATTTGTATTTTTATTTTAATATCTAAAAGAATTTGAAATCAATCAACTAGAAAAGTAAAAATATTAATTTTTTATTGGGTTAAATATGTTTTTAGTCCCTATACTTTGGGGCGATTTTGGGTTTAGTCCCTCTTTCAAACTAAGGTATAATTTAGTCCTTCAACTTTAGAAAACTCTGGTTTTAGTCCTCTTTACCAAATTTTTTTAACTTTATTTGTTGTTTCAAACGCGGTTCTCAGTTAACATTGAAGCAAAAATGTGTCAAACAGTGTAAACAATCCAAATGCTATAATGAAACATGCTTGAAACAACAAATAAAGTTAAAAAAATTTGGTAAAAAAGACTAAAACCAGAGTTTTCTAAAGTTGAAGGACTAAATTGTACCTTAGTTTGAAAGAGGGACTAAACCCAAAATCGCCCCAAAGTATAGGGACTAAAACCATATTTAACCCTTTTTTATTTAGTGTTAGAAAGGTATAAGAAAATTGAAAGTTGTAAATATAAAATCTCACTTAGTAAAGAAATGGGCCAAACTTGGAGAATGGTGGAGGCCCAAGCCTTTCGATCCAACACGAAGAGAAATATCTCCCTTTTCCAGAGAGTTCTTCTCAGTTCAGAGGTTAGGTGAGTCAGAGACAGAAATGCGAGGTTCGAGGGAAGAGAAGAAGAGAGCTCGACATTTCCATGGGGCTTCTGCAGCTGTTCGAGAGAGGATCTTCACAGGGTGAAGAAAACGCAAAGAACACCGAGAGAGAAGAGAAGGGAAGGCACCGAATAGAGGTTAGTGAAAGAGAAATCTTTTATTTCTGTATCTGTTAAAAAGGTTACAAGCGTTGTTGTGTGTTATAGAGTTACAAAGGGAAAGGGGGAAACGATACATCTAAGTAAACCCTAACTAACCAAAATAGGTATGATTACTGTACTTAGATAGTAATCCATCGAACATCTAGTTTCAATAGCCTCCCCTCAAGCTGGATGGTGTATAGTTACTAATCCAAGCTTGGGAACGATGGATCTGAACCGAACGCGATGAGGAAACTTGGTAAAGATGTCAGCAAGTTGTTCATCCGAACGAACAGGAAGGAGACGTAGAAGATTCGCATGCACCTTTTCACGAACAACATGGCAATCAAGCTCTATATGCTTGGTTCTTTCGTGAAAGCTCTGATTATGAGCTATGTGTCTGGCCGATTTATTGCCGCAGTATAGAGCTGGAATTCCAACTTCCTGAACCTGTAGGTCGTCCAAGAGATAGTGAATCCATTGTATCTCGCATGTAGCAGCCGCTAGAGCTCGATATGCGGCCTCTGTAGAAGACCTAGAAATAGTGCTTTGTTTCTTAGATTTTCATGAAATAAGAGATGACCCAAGGAAGACACAGAACCCTGTAGTAGATCTTCTAGTATTGGGACAGGTCGCCCAATCTAAATCACTGAATGCTTTCAGGTGTATTGAAGAATCACCCGGAAAGAATAAGCCTTCTGAGGGTTTGGATTTTATGTGCCTAAGAACATGTTGAACAGCCCGATAATGGTAATCAGTGGGAGATTGCATGAATTGACTTAACAAGTTAATATAAAAACACAAATCAGGTCTAGTGTTAGTGAGATAAAGAAACTTCCCTATCAGTCTTTGATAGGAGCTTGGATATCTTAAGTAGCTGTCCATTTTGTATAGTGAACTGGTGTCACTTAGGAAGGGAGTTGAACAAGGTTTGCAACCCAACATTCCTGTCTCCTTTAGAATGTCTAGGGCATATTTTCTCTAAGATAGATGAATTCCTTTCTTAGATCTTGCTACCTCCAGACCAAGGAAATACTTAAGTTCTCCTAGATTCTTTATTCGGAATTTGTTATCCAAGAGATTCTTTATGTGGTTGATTTCAGTCATGGAGTTCCCTGCCAATATGATGTCATCAACATAAACAAGTAGGGTTGTGAAACTAGTAGGTGTTCTCTTGACAAAAAGAGAATGGTCAGACTTTGATTGTACATAACCAACAGAAATGAGGAAAGTGGACAGTTTTTCAAACCATTGCCTACTAGCTTGCTTCAGACCATACAGGGACTTAGTGAGTTTACAAACTTGGCCTTCTTTATGAAGATTGAGGCCAGATGGTGGCTCCATGTAAACTTCCTCATTTAAGTCTCCATGCAAAAAAGCATTATCCACATCTAGTTGATGTAGGAACAAGTTTTTAGAGGCTGGTAGGGCAATGAGCAATCTAACTGTGGTCAACTTCGCAACAGGAGAGAAAGTGTCTAAATAGTTTATCCCCTCTTGCTGGGTATAACCCTTAGCTACCAGCCGAGCCTTGTACCTTTCAAATACTGGCATCAGCCTTATACTTAATCTTATATACCCATCTGCAACTGATTGCAGTCTTTCCTAGAGGAAGCTGTGTCAAGAACCAAGTATTGTTGTCTTGCAAGGCTTTGATTTATTTTTGCATTGCCTCTGCATCTGTTGTCCTCTCTACTACCATCAACCTCACTGTTATTATTATCTCCATCAGTGGTGTCCTGTTGTATTTCCTCTTCAACAAAAATTCCATCACTAATTGGGCCAGGACTGCCTAGAGGGTCATTGATGAAGGTTGTTTTGTCAGCCTCTCGATCATCCATTTTAGTACAATTTTGTTCATTCTTCCAAGGAAAAATGTCTTCATAAAAGACAACATTCCTGCTTATGAATAATTCTCTAGTGTTGATGTCAAGGACAATATAGCCCTTGACTCCACTCTTGTAGCCAAGAAAAATTCCTTTCCTAGCCCTAGGGTCCAGCTTGTTCCTGCCATTCTCAAGGGTGGAAGCAAAACAGAGACATCTAAAAGTTTTCAAATTTAAACAAGTGGGAGGAGCATTATAAATGATATCATGGGGGGTTCTGTTCTTAATAATGGGAGTAGGCAACCTGTTTATGAGGTAGACAACATGGCTAATAGCATAAGACCAACAGGCCTTGGGCACATTAGACTGAAACATAAGACTACGGGTCACATTAAGGATGTGTTGGTGCTTACGCTCCACAACAGAAATCTGTTCAGGAGTTTCAACACAGCTAGTTTGGTGGTTGATGCCATATAAATCATATAAACTGACACAATTAAACTCAGGTCCATTGTCAGACTTAACAGTCTTAATCATCTTGCCAAATTGATTCTTAATTCTGATAATAAAACTTTCTAGCAAACCTCTAGTCTGACCCTTATTATTCATCAAGAAAACCCATGTATGTCTGCTATGATCATCAACAATGGTAAAGAAGTACTTATGGCCATGAATTGAGGGAATAGAGAGAGGTCCCCAAATATCACAGTGGATTAGTTCAAAACACTCAGCAGATAAAGAAACACTTGTAGGGAAAGACAATCTATGTTTCTTAGCATAATGGCAAACATCAAAAACAATATTGGGATTTATTGAAACGTAAGGGAAGTGTTCACATATATGTTTTACAGCACTGTTTCCAGGGTGGCCTAATCTATAATGCCACAAATTTATATCAACATGCTTAAAGGAAAAAATAGATTTTGAAATGAAATTCTGATCAGCATTTGGAAAAGTCTGTAGATAATAGAGTCCTTTGTGAGGATTAGCACACCCAATCATCTTCAATGTAGAATTCTCCCTTATCTGGCAAATCTCAGAGGAAAAAATTAGACTACAATTCAAGACTTTGGTAAGGCTTTGAACAAAAATTAAATTGAAAGAAAAATCAAGGATGTATAAGACATTAAAAATTATAAAATCTTTAGAGAATTGAACAGTTCCAGCATGTTCAGCAGTTATGACAGAGTTATTAGGCAGCCTAACAGTTATGGGTTTAATTTTATAGAAGGTAACAAAATTTCTTTTCTCATGGGTCACATGATCTGTGGCCCCTGTATCAATAATCTAGGAAAGAGTACCTGGTTTGTCATCTTGGTCATTTCTTTGCATTTGATTGATCTTGTGTGTAGGTTCATCAACCTTTTCAATTATTTTGAGTAGCTTTTCAATTTGTTCTGGTATCAATGTGTTGAAGGTAGCACTGGTGCCTCCTTGGTGAACAATCCCTGTACAAAGTTGCTTTGGCAAACACTGGCTGAATTCCAGCCCCCCTTTTTCTCTTGGTTGCTGTCAGTCTTTTTGTACCAAGGTGGATAACCATGCTTAGAGTAACATTCATCCACTGTATGATTCATTTTGTTGCAATAGGAACACTCTTTACCATAGTTAGGATTCCTTCCTCTGCCTCTTCCCTGGCCATGTGGCCCAGCACCACGACCTTGATTTTTAAAATTTTGGTCAGTTTTCCAATTATTGTTTCTATCAGCAATGTTTGCCAGCACTTTTGTTGTCTCAGCAGATTGATTGTTGGCAGCAGACCCAGTATCAGCTCTTTCTTGTCTCTCTTGTTGCATAATGAAAGAGAAAACACGATTTATATTTGGTAGAGGTTCCATAAAGAGAATCTGGGTTCGGACAGTGTTATAGGTGTCATTTAACCCTTTTAGGAAGCATATCACGTGCTCTATTTCTCTGTACTTCAGAGAAATCTTTGAAAGTTCACAACTGTAGGGGATTTTACAAGTGCAATTGGGTATAGGTCTAAGGGATTCCAATTCTTCCCAGAGAATTTTCAAATCAGTAAAGAATTGATTAACACTTCTTTCCCCTTGTCTTATTGAGTGAATATCTTGAAGAAGATCAGAAATCTTAAAGTAGTCACCTTTAGAAAATCTCTCCTTTAACTCATCCCACAACTTTTTTGCTTCTTCAACACAGATTACACTTTCTGCAATATGTGGGGAAAGTGTCTTTATAATCCATGAAAGCACCATCATATTACATCTTTCCCATGCATTAAACAAGGCATCACTTTTCTTGGGTTTCTTGATTGACCCATCAATGAACTTTATCTTATTTTTGGAGAGAAGGGCTCTTCTCATGCTTCTGCTCCAAGAAGAGTAATTAGTCTCACTTAAGACTTGAGAGATGAGAGTTATGCCTAGATTCTCCCCAGGGTGTAAGTAGAAAGGGCTGGCAGGATTGGCAACTTGATCTGTCTAATCCATCGTGATGTTTGAAGGCAAGAAACTATTCAAGAATTTAAGCAAGAAGCATTAAGAATGAGACCTGGGCAGCGAAAATATAGTGGGTATTGATCCTTCTCTTGATACCATAAAGAAATGGGCCGAACTTGGAGAACGGTGGAGGCCTAAGCCTTTCGAACCAACACGAAGAGAAATATCTCCCTTTTCCAGAGAGTTCTTCTCAGTTCAGAGGTTAGGTGAGTCAGAGACAGAAATGCGAGGCTCGAGGGAAGAGAAGAAGAGAGCTTGGCATTTCCATGGGACTTCTGCAGCTGTTCGAGAGAGGATCTTCACAGGGTGAAGAAAACGCAAAGAACACCGAGAGATAAGAGAAGGGAAGGCACCGAACAGAGGTTAGTGAAAGAGAAATATTTTATTTCTGTATCTGTTAAAAAGGTTACAAGCGTTGTGTGTGTGGGAAAGTCTATTTATAGAGTTACAAAGGGAAAAGGAGAAACGGTACATCTAAAGAAACCCTAACTAACCAAAATAGGTATGATTACAGTAATCCACCAAACATCTAGTTTGAATACTTAGAATTAAGAATCCTAGTTCACTCCACTTTTTTATACTAAAAAAGTTTAGGATTGGGATGTAGTTTTTACTTGAATTTACTAAACAATACTTCTAAAAGTTACGAGAGAATACATAAGTGGTGTTTTAGAAATATGACTTTAGAAAAAAGAAATATAAAAGTTCTGCTTGAAAAAGCATGATTCATTTAGGAAAAAAATATTTAATTTATTGATAGACAAATTTGTTAAAAATCAGAAAAATATATCAATAAATAAAAATTATTCACGACTGAATGTAAAAAGTTTATCTATAAAATATTCGTAAATAAATTTTATTAATGAATAAAAAAATTTATTGATAATTACTAATGATTAAAATTTAAAAATATTATGATTTTTTTCTACAATAATAATTAAAATTCTAAAATATGTTATTAAATTTTGTTTTATCTCAATTGAATTTTGTTTAATATGAACTTTTTTTTTTACATATTAAAGTCATGTTTAACTTTTACTACTTTAAGTTGATTAAATTTGCCTATGAACTATAATCATATTAAGAAAGACTTTTATTTTGATTATGATGTTTTTTTTTACACATTGTTTGCTTTAATAAATAGTAAATGAAAACTTAAAATCCTTAATACCAAAATAAAATATTCTATATATATTTGACTTTCAGTATTAATGACTGAAACCCTAAATCATAAATCATAAATAATCAATAAATTCAAATGTCAAGATTGATACCTTATGAGTTAGTAGTGATTACTAATTTGAGTTGTCTAAAAATCAAGAAAGTTGAAAATAAAAAACCACAAAAACAAGTAAGGGATGTGATTTTAGAAGGATCTCCTTAACTTCAAGTGATAGAAGAATACAAAATTATCAAGAGAGAGTAGGATCCATTGGAGATTAAAGTTTAAGAGAAAGAAGGGTCATGTTCATTCCATGAAAGACTCGTCAAAATGTGAATTTGGTTGAAAATTCATTTTTGATATGAACTCTATTTGAGATGGGATAATTACCCATTTGTAAACTTAGTCGAGAGAATCAACTTTAACTTTTTTTCCCTGTTTCTCTCTTTCCACTTGCAAAAATGCGTTGGTTCATAGCAGAAGCAAAAAGTCACTATTTTTTGCTTCACTTGAATATATTTCGGTTATAGAATCAAAACAACCTATATCAAATTTGTACCATATGGACCGAACGGACTAAATGTAGACGTCCGGACATAATCTTAACATGCAAAGACCGGGCGTAATGGATGGGTCCGATGACACCGATGATCCCAGAAGACTTCGTTTCAAGAGTAACAGTTTCCCTAGTAAGGGTTTTTACAAGTATCTACATCTCTGTTACAAGGTCCGACAAACCGACCGGTAAGCGCGGACGGTCCATTCTCATTACCCACCGCATAGATCGTAGTTAAAACGAGAGAAACAATAAAACTATATTAGAGTAAAACATGATTAACAAGTATTGGGCCATGATTAAGATTTAGCTAATCATAGGCCCATGATAAAAACTATAAATATAGGTCAGAGGTGAAAGGTAGTTGGTTACATTAAATGCACATTTACTCCTGGTATTTACTCTCTTTCTATTTCTACCTTTGGACTGCTTACTGATTTGAGCGTCAGAGTACTATTAGCAGGTACCCGGCTGGACGCCAAGAGAAAGAGACCCAGACCAAGCAAGGATTGCAGAGCGTGACGTAGTAGAGCGACCGGACGTCTGAGACATTGTGTAGGGAGGACTCATCGACCGCTACAACCGGAACAAAATGCATTTCCTACACTAGTATTATTGTGTGTAATAATTGTCACTCCTTCTTTCTCCTCCTCCTTCTTCTCTTCATTTTCTCTTTCTTCTCTTCTTCTCACCTATTTATTTATGGAAAAAGTTTTTTTAACAACTTTTTTTTTACAACCCATACGTGATGGTTTGTGATTGGTCTGTTTCAAATATTCTTTTAAAAATAAATTCAAGCAAACTAATAAAGGTAATGATACTTTGACACCTAACTTTTGACAAATTTTTGACACCGGACACGTGTCATATGCTAATTGGTCCATGTGTTTTATGTTTTAAAAAATTGAAAATGAGGTGGATAATGAAGGTTGTAGGGGTTTTGAAAGGCGGGATTCATTTGGACTTATTTCAAAACAGGGAACCTTATTTGTGCTAGAGCCTTCTTGAGAACCCGTCCTCTCTACCACCCACCAAAAAGCTTCCATCTCCTCACAAGGGTCACCAATGTTGATGGTGTTTGAAGGTTGTCGAAATGTCGTCGTTAACCTAAACTGCATATACGCGTTTCCGTTCCGCCGTTTGGAGCGAACTTACCCCGAAACTGCCATTGGAGGTGTTTTTTGAAGCTTTTTTCCTTTTGTTTCAGTAAAGCATTGTTTTAGTTTAGTGGGTTTTAGTTTATTTAAAAAAATTTGGGCATTTAGGGTTTGCTTAATTATTTGGTTGTTTTCATGGTATGGTTAATTGTGGTTTGAATTTTTGTTGAACATTTTCGTATTTATGTTGTTTTTGGATGCAAAGTTTGAATTTTGTTTGGTTAGTGATTATAGTTGGGATATTTTGACTTAAGTTTTCTATTATGTTTTGTTTGACTTAGGAAAAAACACACCTTTATTTTCACCAAGGATGCTCTATCATGCATAAAACATACATTCTTAGTCAAAGAATGAACTTCAAAAACAAGAAATGCAAGTTCAGTACATCACTGGTACCATAGTTCAAATAAGTGGGGAGTTTAGTTATGACTTCTGAACATGAAGGTAGACTTTGTTCTGAATACATTTTTCCTATTAAAAAAATTAATAATCATGTCGAAACAACTTTATTGTGAAAATTGATGAATAAATGGTGGATTGATGGTGGATTTTCGTTGTACCATGTTGATATACATTTATATGAAGTTTTTGATGGATTGGATTGTGAAATGGGATGGAAAATAAGGGAGTTTCAACTTACTTTTTATCAAATACAAAAATTGGGTGTTTTGGTTGGTTGATGAATTTTGGATGGATGAATTGATGGATTTTATGAAAATCTTTGGTAAGATGGAAATATGGTGAGTTACCAACAAGATTTTGGTGTTGTAAAAATATGTGTGGAAAATGATAAATCAATCTTACCAAAATCTTGATGGTTAACTCACCATTTTATTGGGAGAAGTTTTGAACCATGTATGGGGAGCTAAACTACTTTTAGCTTTTGATTCTGTTTTCGATGGTTGAGTTTGATGTCTCTTAATTATAGAAATTTTGTTGTGTGATTGATATTGAATAAATTATGGTATAAGCATATTTATTCAGTTGAGAGTATTTGTTCTGGTGATATTATTGGATTGTAATAACCACGAGTTATAATATGAAAAAGGGAATAGGGATGATAGATATTTGGATTAGTATACTTTTATCGGTTGAGTTTGAATCAATTTTATAAATATTAAGGTCTGGAGTAATTTGGGTAAAGAAAACTTGAATTTAGTGCTTTCCTTGTGTTGTTTGCTTACTGTTTCAGAACTTAAATCTTTGTTGTTTCTGTACTGTTGCGGCCTATTTCAACATTATTTTCTTACTGTTTTATACCAGTAAACCTATTGTGTGGTGCTTTTTGGAATACCTTATTGTTGGTTATTGTTTTTTTTAATTAAAATACTACATCCAATGCTTGATATTTGACTTAAAATTTTGCACTATAAGGGCCTTTCATGGCCCTCCTCATACCAACGTCAGATGGGTGAGTTCATTGTTTTATCTCCTCATTATATTAGTTAAAGGAGTTCACAGGTAAACTTGGTGTTCTTAATGTATCAAAATATCACAAATGCAAATATTCCATTATATATTGGATCAAATTACTAACTTTATTTTTTGTGATGGCCTTAGCGTTACTTTTTTGTTGAAAATTTGAACTGGAGCAAGCTCTATTGATTGTTTTTTCTTAATAAGTGTGGTTGTCATCTGATCTGCAGGTTACTGGTGTATGAATATGTGAACAATGGTAACTTAGAACAATGGCTACATGGTGCTATGAGCCAAAAAGGGAGACTTATCTAGGAAGTGTGGATGAAAGTTATAACTGGCACAACCAAAGCGTAAGTTCTATTTGAAAACTTCAAAGAGGACAATATGAATTGTTTTTGTCGACTTATGAAAACTTGCAGTGAAAGCTATTTAAAACCATGTTTTTCCTTTAATTATCAATCAAAACATGCTTAGAAAAGATCAATTTTAAAGATTTCATCAATTTTTAGGATAAAGTTTGTATTTTTTGTGGTATGTTTGACACAATAATTGAACTTTTGTAAAAGGTTATTTTCTACAAAAGTACCTTATTTCATGAATTAAACATTCAAGTGGTTAATGTGTGTTTTTGAATGGACATAGTCTTAGACTAAACTTTAAGACATTAATAGACCACCATGTTCATTGACAAAAGAAATCTGTAATTCATGATTTCGAATAAATCTTTCTTTTTGAATATGATTATAGTGAGAAATTCATGATATTATCTGAATTGGGCATGTGACTATGGAGAAAAATGAGATGGTGGAGGAGAATTGTGTTCTGAAAAGTTAAATTGAGAAACTTGCAGGTGAAATAGAAGCAAGAGTAGTCCAATGTCGACATAACTTGATGAATCCATTTCCACAACCAGAAAAGATGACTGTGTTTTTAGGGGAGAATTTGCAATTGTCCAGCACAGAAGAAGCAATGAAACAAGGACATGCAATCTTTTATCACTATTTAAAATTGTAATTATTAGGTTTGAATGTACATATTTTTTTGTTACAAATCATCAAAGAAATTTATTCGTTACATTTATTGATAATGAAATTTGAAGTTAAGAATGATTAATGTGTTAAATTGGTGTTCAATATGATAGGGTTGAATAGAATAATGACCATTTATTGTGTATGACGTTTGTATCGTAGTCCTCACGAAATCTATCTTATTATGTGTGTTGAATGTGGTATACACAGGATTATATGTTGATTAAATGTTGAAAAAAAATTGCACTTAAGCACTAAATGGCATGGATTGTGTTGATGAACATGTGCAAAGTACTTGCCTTAAGTGTCATATTAATTGGCTCAACACCGTTATTAAAGTGATTTTGACGCGTATTTTGTTGTCAAAAAGTTGTTAAAAAAAATTGTTAAAATATCAAGATCTTTTATTTATAATAAAAATTTCTTCAAATTAGACAAAAAAAATTTGATGCAATATTAAACATTTTAATTTATTCCTGAATTTATCTGTTGATTTATCAACAAATATTTTTTTCAAAATTTCATTGACAGAAAAAATGTATCAACAACAAAATATTAATCTTTCAATTAATTTTATCAAAGAATTTTTAATCGGTAATTAAAATTTTAAAATCAATATTCTAAAAATTCTTGTAATAATTATATATTTCAACCACAACTTCTACCCTATAAAATCATATTTTAAAAACACAAGTTACCTATTATTATAAAAAATTTAAAAGTGCTTGGTAAATTCACCTAAAAATTATATCACTAGTAAAATTTCCTTCTTTACCTAAAAAAGAAAGAAAAAGGAATTTATCAGCAATAAATAACTCTAACTTCTCTGCTGGAGAAACTGGAGAAAAAATTTACACACTGAATGTTAAAGTACATTGAAGATCTCTTACCACAAAAATGACAGAGCCAAATTTCTACTTACAGCACTCAGTGATTCATCATCTACTAATCTTATGAAACGTAGATTAACTTTATACATCCGAGGAAAGCTACAGGTCTATAGTGAATCCTCTTGCACCATTCACATAAGGTGAGACAGCAGTGTTGGAAGTCTGCAAGGACCCATGTCTCGTTGGGTCATATCTTTCTCCGTCACCCCACAGGGCATACGCTTCCTCCCCGTGGACGGCGTCGTCGCCGGTCTCCAGCTGCTCGTCCGGCATCCTCAACGGTATGAACAGCTGTATGAAAAGGAGAATGATGGTGGTCGACACCAAGTTCCATGCAATCACAAACATCGCTGCCACCAATTGCTTCACGAATTGCATGCCACCTTCTCCTCCATAGAACGCACCCCTTGAGTTCGTAACCGGCAATAGTAACCTACACAGAGCTGGTTCTGCAAATAGACCTGTTTGAAGACCACCCAAAAACCCAGCCACGGCATGCGTGTGAAACACACCAAGGGTGTCATCCACCTGAACACAACATATTTCACAAAAATTACCTTAAGTACAAAGAAAAAAAAATTGATTTTTTGAATAATAAATTTTTTATGGAAAAAGTTTTTTTAACTTTTTTAACATTTTTTTCAAAATAGATTATGAGACTATTTTATTGGTTTTAAAAAAAGATCAACTCACAAGTTAGTACATAGATCATTGTAAAAAAATTGTCAAAAAAAGTTGTTAAAAAGACATTTTTTATAAATTTTTTATGGAAAATATATTTTAACAATTTTTTTTTGACAATTTTTTTACAACACAAAAACATGTGGTTTGTGATGGATTCTTTTCAAATATTTTTTTTAAAATATATTCAAACATACAAATAAAGTGATGATACGTGTCTTATTATCAAAAAGTTGTTAAAAAAAATTATTAACATATCCTTTATAATTATTTTACCTTTATATTGCATCGATAAATGTAAAAATGTGTTACCATTGCTCAAGTACAAACTATGTATATACAAAGCTTTCATAGTAACCAGCTAAATATGAATGATTCACGAAATGCTTTTTTAAGGAAGAAAAATTCGATTAAAGTGTTATTATTAATTTAGTTGAAGTTTTGGTGATATGATAGGTATCTTTAAAGAGTAATTAGCAAGTCTAGATTGTACTTAGACGAAAACGTCATAACGCCATTATGATAAAAAGAAGGATTCAAGGAATCGATTAAAGCAGAGAAAAATCCTTTCAAAACCTCGTGTCTTGACGAAGAAAAATGTATTTGCCCATTTTAATAAACCAACAGGAATCCCTAGATAAATTCTAATTAAAGACGGCATTCATCTTCATCTCATCTATTTTTAATTTAAATAATAACAAAAAGAAATGAAAGTGGGTGGAATCAACGTTGATTACTTTTTCAATATTAAATTAAAATTTGCAAACACGTGAAATGAAATATGGTGAATGGTGTAACAAGAATAATAAATATGGTAAATGGTGTAACAAGATAAGAAAAAAAAAAGAATGAAAGTGAAATAACAGAAAAAAATAATGAATATAAAATAGAAATATTTTGGTAAAAATATGAGTGTGAAGTGAGAAAATAAAGTGTTACCTGTTGCAACAATGTTGACTTTTTATGCAAAATCATCATGGTGACCCATGGAATGCTCCCAGATGATATTCCCATCACTATAGCAGCCCACGATTGCACAAGCCCTGCAAGTTGCTCTCACAATCAACTCATCTTAATAGTCAACAAAAACTGCATCTGCACTTATGCTCATTATTAAAGAATTAATCATTCTCATTTTTTAAAAATTCCTTTTATCTTTTATATATATATATTCCACAAGTGTGAAATACTTTATACTAAAGTCAATTTAACATGATGCTTGTTGAATTTTTGTTGAATGTCTATGTAAATATCATAAGTTGAACTCATTTGTGAATATAAACATGTCACAGTAAAAGTCATTTGCAATATTTGTGAATGACGGTAACTAATTTTCGTAATATATGAACAAATTTGGTCCAACAAAGACAATTCTCTGTTTTCCTTTTCAGCTGCTATAAGGAATGTTGATCATACCTGCTCCTGGTGTGATGCATGCAAGACCAGTCATCATGCCCTGCACAGCTCCAATCACAGAAGGTTTCCCGAAGACAATGACATCCAAAGTTGTCCATACAAGGAGACTTGTGGCTGCAGCAATGTTTGTGTTCAGCACAGCAACTGAAGATGCAATATTTGCAGCATATGGTGCTCCACCATTGAACCCTGACCACCCCATCCACAACAACCCTGCACCTGCAAGCATCAGCAGCACATTGTTTGGTGGAAACCTCTCTCTGTCACTCTTCAACCTTGGTCCAACCTGCACAATTTATCAGTGCTGCCACTGTCAGAAACCAACTTTCTACACATGATTAAATGAACACGAGGTTCCTCTGCTGCCCAAAATTGATGGTCAAAACAATAATTGATTAATATGTTTAGAACTGTTGCTTTCGGAAAGACATTTTTTTCTCTACAGTTTAAGAAAATTGATAAAATATTAACGGTTATTTCTTCCAAAATCAAAGGAAAAAATAGAACTTGGACACTGTAACAACAAGGATGATAATTTTTTTTTCTGCAATTTTTGACAATACCAAAGATGAGATTTTGTGACAAAACAGTGATGATGAATGCAATTTAAAAGATACCCTTCAGACTTTTGAAGCAAATTTTGATAGGGTTATGAAGAAAATGAAAAGGGAAGGTTTATTACCCAATAAGCAGCAGTTAAACCGGAGATTCCAGAGGAAAGGTGGATGACATAGCCACCAGAGTAATCTATGACACCCCATTGGTAGAGAAAACCACCACCCCAGAGACTGAAAGCCCCAACAGTGTAAGAAAAGATTAACCAAAGAGGCACAAAAGCCATCCAAGCCTTGATGTTCATTCGGCCAAGGACAGAGCCAGCCAACAAGATGAGAGTAATAGCAGCAAAAGTGAATTGGAAATAAACAAGTGTAGCCATGGGATAAAAGGGTTCTTCAGCAGGGGTCTCAACAGTCCCATTATCAAAGCGGTGGGTGGTTTCCATAACTATGGCTCGTTTTGTGAGAAACTTTTGACCCAGTGCTGGGGCACCCTTACCCCAGAAGGGCAAAAGTTCCTCCCCAAAGGCCATTCGGTAACACACAAGCACCCAACAAATGAGAACTGCTGCAAAGGCATAGAGAGCCATGAAAGCCGAGTTAACAGCCCACTTTTTCTTCACTATGCTGGCATAGAGAATCACAAGACCAGGCATGCTTTGAAGACCAACAAGAGTTGCTGCTGTTAACTGCCAAGCGTTGTCCCCTTTGTTCAGCCATCCGGGTGCTGCAGGAAGGTGTTCCTGGTAAGCCAAAGGAGTTGTCATGGTTGAAGACGCTTCAATTCTTGACAAGCTCTTTCACCCTTCACAATTGCTATCTCTTTGATCCAATATATATATATGTGTGAAATCAAGGGCATGTCCAAAAATTGTCTCTCCAAAAAAGACACCTAAATCTCTGCTAAGTACTCAGATTTAGTATTTTACCGTTTCACATGAAAGATCAGACAAAAAATTGCGTGCATCCTATGAAGTGGTACAGTATTTGAAAGAAATCACTTTGTTTTTTGTGGGATGGCAATTTGCATATACAGGTTCATGAAAGTAATTTGAAAAGTGGGATACTCGGTTTGATTGAATCTCTCTATAAAGGTTTGTGTAAATTGGTGTTGGCTTTTCATAAGTGGCTGCAGCAATTCGCTGGATTTAGAAGGAAAAGTCAAAGTTTCTTTGGCAAACTATGACTTTTAGTTGAAAATGATGGGTAAGTATAGAGTACAAGAGGACTGGGGAATGTTACAAACACGTGGCGTGCGAACGCATGAAGGAGCACTTTGATTGGTGAGTCAAAGCACACGCAGGACTCTTATGAACACTGCAAAATTGAAACTTACATTTTATAACTAATTTTGCTTCTTATCAGTGCTTGTTTAAGAGTACTAATCACAAAATATGAGCTCTTAAACGTATTAATTATTTAATATATTCTTTTTTTTTATTTCTTTTCAAATGTATTAATTATTGTTTTTTTACTGTTTAACTCGTCAATCTTATTAATTATTTATTTTTAATTACTAGTCATCGTTTTCTTGTCTCGTTAAGAAATCAATCATATTAGTTCTTTATTTTTCTACATTACTTATTTTTATTTATACTTAAATATGTTTCATCCTGGTAAATTAACGAATTTAATTGTTGACCCCTAGCAATTCTGTTACTCTTTCATTCTTGATGATTTTTTTTTTCGAAAAAAAGGACTTAAAAATAATTTTATTTCAATGTTTGGATCCCTATCTAAATATATTTAAGGAGAAAAATCAACTACAAATTTATTAAACAACATTAATGACAGAAGAAATAGTACTTATGATGAAATATAAGATTGGTGTTTGGAATAGAAACGTAATGGACTGAATATCACTTTTTATTACATAAAAGTTTTGTAAGTTAGATATTTCTTAAGTTAAGAAAATTAATTCAGTCTAAGTCAGTTTTTAATATGTTAGAAAATTTGTATGTAGACTTGACATAATTATATTTATCTATTTTTCTAAACAGTAATCATACTTAGAAAATAATATTCTAAAAATCAAAACATGATTGTAAATTAATTAAAAATTAAAATTATTCAAACAATTCTAATATTAAACTGTTAATCTACATAATTAAAAATAATAAATAATTATAAAAAATATTATTAAAGAGTAATTTGATAAAGTATAAATTAATTCATTTTTAACTCTGTAAATATGTTTAACTTTAAAATAAAGTAAGTCAAATTTAAATTAATATGTATTTAAAAAACATTCTAGCTTCTGTAATCCAACTCAAACTCGTAAATAACACGGTTGAAACTGATTTTGTGACAGTACAGTGAAGTTAACAGAAAAAAGAAATTGTGAGAATATAGTGCAAAAGTGGGACCAGTATTTATTGGCGACTATCTAAAGTAGCAAAACGAAATTAATGATGTGAAGATGGGTCGGTAACGGTACTAAAACTACCAACCAACAATTTCCTTTTTTATAAATATATCATTTTAAAAACTAAATTTTTATTTTTCAACTTACAATACAACAAATACAGTATTGATTAATACATGCTGTAAACACATTGCTTAAAGCAAAAGTTTAATCTTTTAATACTTTAGTTTTACATTTGCTACTTTAATTATTTAAATAACTAGTTTCCTTTTTTTTTTCTTTTGTAAACATTTGTATGAGAACAAAATGGAAAAGTTATATAATAATACAATGGTTATGAATTAATTTATTTTAACTTGTAAAAAAATATTATTGTTTTCTATACTTTTATTTTCTGGACGTTCATATGACTATACTAAAGTGGTTTAAGTGGACTTTTTCATTTTCCATTTTCATATAAATAGAGAGAAAATGAAAAGGGAAATATATATATATATATATATATATATATATATATATATAATGAAATTAATTTATCTTAATAGAATTAAAAGTTGTATTTTAGTCTAGCATTAGATATTCATTGATTGAAGGAAAGGATAGTGACCAATACTGATAGTTAGGTATGATAAATGCAGATGAGAGAAGTTATCAATTTTGTACTTGTTAACTTCTAAATATATCAAACTGCAATCACTTTTTTTTTAATTACAAATTTGTCCAAATACTCAGCATAATAAAAGTAGTACGGAACATGTTTTCAATTTTTTTTTTTTTTGTAATAGATCAATTAAAAAATACAATTTCTCTTCATAATAATGGAGATACATAAATAATCAAATAAAGCATAAAATCGAATTATGATTTGACGGAAAACAACAAAACTTAAAAAAATAAAAATATATTAAAAAAGATTATAAAAAATCCATGAAATCAGTTTGGATGACTAAATTTGAGTTTGGAAATCGATTATATGTGTAGAAAGGTATTAAAAATCCACAACATCCGTTTGAAGACGGTTATCTTTATTTAAGGGTATAAAATTAAAGTAATTTTTTAAAATATTTGTTTTTCAAAAAAAATCAAATAAAACAAGATCAATATAAAATGATAAAAAAATATTTTTTATTTTTTTTATATTTGAAATCAGGATTATGTAATTTTACTAAAAAATAATATTAGAGAAAATTTTGATTTTATTAATGTTATTTTTTAATTTAAAAAATGTAACAATTTTTTAATTATCAAGTGAATCTAAAACTCAACTTAATAATAATTTTTTTTAAAAAAGTAAACAAATAAAAATTTTAATTATCAAGCAAGTTTGAATGACCATTAATAAAAAATATTTGAAAATCTTAGATAAAGGAAAAATGTAACACGAGGCTTTCCAATGTGCTTTGTCCTACTCACATACTTTTTGGGAAAACTTCCCAGAAGGTCACACATCCCTAAATTACTCCAAGCTAAGCACGCTTAACCATGAAGTTCTTATGGGTTAGGCTATAGAAAAACAAATGCATTTTGTTGATGAGTAGCTAAATCAATTCCTTTAAGTTATCCTTCAACTGTATAGTCTCATACCTATACAGTCTCTAGATCTCTCTCATTCCAGTGTATGTTCGATTCTTCCATTTGCCCCTCCCACTAGAAGCCTGCCAAGAGCTGCTTTTTGTTTGTGTTTCTCGCACTTCGTGCCTCTTGCACCGGCGATCACTCCCCGCCCTTGTAAGTGCTCGGGTGCCACATGCCCACCACACTTCCGTTGCGTCACTCTGATATATAATAACCACAATCCTATAATATAGGCGTCATCATTCAAATAAAGAGAACAATTAGAGTAGACTAGCAGTTCAGTAGTTGATATTATAGTCATCCCAAGTGCACCATGATAAGAAACTTTTACACATTAGAGTATTTCAAAATGACTTAAATTGAAATATGGGAATCTTAAGAAACTAAGCTGCAGCATCAGCACCCTCAGCTCTTGTTCCAAGGGAACCTCCTCAACGACATCTGCTCATATCCAAGTGGATGATCATCGCAAAGGAAAAACATACACAAGCAACACACAAACACAGAAGCAAGGGTGAACTAGATAAACAAGCAATATACATTTAGTACATGACACTCCGTCAATCATACAACATCAAATAATCCAAACGGAAAAGAAAAGGAGTGAAACTCACTGGGCTTGGTTGCACAGCACACCAGGGCGCACAACGAAACCAGACGATTTCACATAACGCACCCCCCTGTGCACTAGGCGAATAGACTAACAGAGGGAAGCCCTCCAAAATAATTCGCATAGCGCACCTAGTGCGCTATGCGAGTCTGCATAGCTAAATTCGGCAGATTTATACAACTCAACACCCCAGAAATCGTTCTAGACCTTTTTCCCAACTTCTAACACGCCTAAATCTTCTTATATTCATAACTAGACTTGTCTAAATGGTTCTAGTCATCCATAACATCATTACAAAGTTATTCTGCACCAAATTACTCCCTAAAACCTCAATTTCATCAACTTAGAGACCAAAAATTGAATTTACTGTTTAGAATGTATTTTTGACCATTTTAGCACTTCTAACAGGTCTCAAATGACTTAGCCAAACTGTCCCAACTGCCCACTTACACCCTAGACCTCAGTTACTCAAAAACACCCTCTCACCCCTCTAAACTCACTCAAAAAAACTAGTTTCATCAACCTAAGGACCCGATTCCACTTTCACCATTTTTATCATGTTATGGACAAGTTTTATGAGCCTAACAAGTCACAAATAACTTGGCTAAGGTGTCCCAACAATCCAAATGCGCTCATAACCCCTGTTTCTAAATTTCACTACCTCCCTTCCTCAAAACAGCACCTAAAACCCTACCAGTTCATTTAACCCCTTCATAACAACCAATTTAATCACATCAGCACAGTTTCCCTCAATTTATTCTCAAACAATAATTTACACATTCACAACCAACTATCATCAAGACACGCAACTCAACCAACTCAACAATTAAAGACATACTCAACACATCATAGCAGTACAAAATTATCTAGTTCCCCTTACCTTTATTGCTAGCATAGTTTAGCTCCCAAAAAGCTATCCACAATACCCCAATCAACCAAGACTGTGACAGCACCCTACAAACCACCAAATGGTGATGAAAACAGCTCTTAGAGCTCAATATCTTGAAGAAAATAGCTTGGGCAAGAACAATGTATATACCACCTAGGCCCTAGGTTCCAAAACAGCGAAGGAGAGAAGAAAATTGCTTATCGGTGAAGATCGAAAATCTAATCGAATGGTTGCGAAGCTCTCTGCGCCGCAGTCATTTGAGAACCTCTAAATCAAATATGTAATGACTTAGTGAATTCGTATGGTAGAGAGAAGGCAGAGAAGGGGAATGGGGTTTTCTAGAGAGAGAAGCATTCTTTAGGAAGTGAGCTAAACGTAACTTTCTAGAAAGAACCCAGCAGAAAATAAAGAATTGTTTCTTTGTAATTGAATAACCCCCTCCTTTTACTTTAATTCAGTTTTCACCTCTGCTTCCTTTTAATATATATATATATATATATATATATATATATATACTATATTTCTATTGATATTATTTAGGTTCTTACAAAAAATGGTATAAAAAATAAATGGGAGAAACAATTGCATAAATAATTTCATGAGTAAAATAAAGAACTCACCTTTCAAGTCCACAAACATAGCAAATCTAACTTCAAAGATAATAGGGTGAAGAAATTTTGTGTGAGTGTGGTATGGAAAACAAAAATAGTGTAGAAATTTCCTAATTCTAATTATCAAAACCATATCATTCCTTAAAACTAGATATTTCAAACTATTTTTTTATAACATGTCTTGTGAAGAGTGTAGAAAGAAAAAAGTGGGGAGAGATGTATAAATGATTGGGTTGTTGTGCTTGTGAGAAGAATGTGATAATTAAAAACAAATTGAGTTATTCATTCTCTTTTTATATTTTTAATTTTATTTTATTATTATTTTTGTTATCATCATTATCATCATTATTATTATTATTATTTTATTATATATTTTTATTCCTTTTTGTGCTAAAATTGAAGTTTGAAAATCTAAAGTAAATTTATTTAATTTTTTGTCTTTTTTTTACCTACCACTGAAAACATTTATTAAATTCTTTTAGTTTCTGAAAATGAATTTATTTATCTGAACAAAATTGGGTATTGACACGTATGACTGTTTGGTAACCATGCCATAACATGATCGCACACTACTCCTTAGACTGTGCGGTTGTGACCAACAGACCGAACGGTAAAGACAATGAACGTTTGTGAACTCTTGTCGCATCCTAAAACAGGTTAATTGAGAAAGATTTTTCATGAACTCTCAACAACCTTCAATCGAATGATATGAGACATTAACGAATTTACACCGCATTCAAGCTTATCGCCTACGAGCTCATGTAATTTCAATTAATATGCAAGTCATTACCACGTAGCGAAAAAGAAATTGGATGTCCAAACAATTGCACAACTTTTTATTAAGTGAAGTTAACAAGTCCTAACGTAGTACGCGTAAACGACCATGTGATAAAAATTAAAAGTAACAAGTTCTTATGTGATACACGTACACGATCGTGTGATAACAAAAGGTAAAAGCAAGATATAAGAAACGAAAGAAAATTTTCATATATAGTAAGTAAGGTGTACAAAAATTAGAGGTTGTTTCCCAAACAATAGGTGATAATAACAAAACAAATTATTTGGTCAATGACCGACAAGTATACCAGCAAAAATAAAAACCCTTACGGATGACTACCCTATTTGTCCTTTTTCGCTCGGTCTTCGACGACCTCCTCCTGAGTAGCTTCTTGACCTTCATCAGCCACTTCATCCATAACCTCTACGTTCGGCTCGGTCTTTGGTTCTTCACAAGGAGCACAGATGCTCACTAGCTTCTTGTCACTAACGTGCTTTATCACATCGAAATCGATCATGATCTAGTGGGATCTCGAAGAAATAAAGAGCCTAGGACAAAGCCTTGTGTACAACAGGATGTGTGTTGGTTGAAGATCTCTTCACTCAGCTTCTCAACTTTAGGGGAAAGGGTGTCCTTTTACTTTAGCAGATCATCCCTTTGTTGAGTAAGCTTGATCTGCCGATGAGTCAGCTTTTCCACCAAGGAGTTCAACTTCTAGCACTCCAGCTTAAGTCATCATTTTTTCGTTGGAGTTAATTTTGCGCTAGATGTGCCTTCACCCCAACCTTTCGCCGAACGACGATCTTTGTGAAGAGATCCTTGTTTGGAGTACGGGAGGACATAATTTCTAAAAAGAAACATAGAATTTAGCCAAGTTAACAATGATGGGTTAGAAAGCGCAAGCAAAATGAAATCTTACCAAATGCTTCATTATAGAGGTTTTCAAAATTAATAAAGTAGATGAGCTTTGGGAAGGCAGGTGACTAGGCAAATGATCAATGGTGTCGATCACGTCCAACTCCACCGACATCATCATGGTTCTTGATCCAATAAAAGGGAAGCTTCGACCGATTGGCTTCCCCATAAAATTTAGCCCTATCAGTTTCCGTTATCCCTACCTTTATGTAGTTTGTATTAAACCCTTTAAAGGAGGCGACAAATTAGGTGAAAAGCCACCTCCCTTTCTTTGAAATAAGAGAAACTCAACCTCTCCTAATGTGCCGGCAGGTGTGAAAATAATATAGGTAGGAAGGAGAAGTGGGACTCATATCAAGTGTTGAATACCCTTAAATGCTTGCATAAACACCTACCCGTTTGGATGCAGTTGGGTAAAAGCAAGATTAAGTTCTCTCACCATACCCATATGCAAATCATTAGAAGGGAGACAGACGAGTAGGTCATTGAAGAGGAAAGAATATGCATAAAAGAAATCCTTGAAAGACGTTATTCTCCCTGGAAGACCTGCTCATCCTTCTTGTAAACGATGAGTTTGAAGAACTTAGTGTCCTCCTTAGTTTCTACTAAGGCATCCACTTGACGAACCATTTTTGTGTTGAAACAAGACACATACTTCCCAACCTTATGAGGTGTCCAATCATAACCCGGAACGGGCGACAAAGGCTCAACCGAACCATCCCACTCCCCCATTGCATCAACCTTTATTGTTGCCACAACCTCCCTTGCACCCCGGGACGCGACCTTATTCCTATGTACGATGGTCGCCTCGTCACCTAACTTTGCATCCTGCTTGGTTGATCCTAGGATGGAGGACCCAATTATGACACCGATGACAAAGAAGAAGCGTAATTCGAATACCCTCAACTTCCTCTTCCCTTAGACTCCTCAAACGAAGACAAATAGATGATCAACATTATTACCTAAAAGCAAAAGTGGATGCTCAATTCTTAGAGAAAGATTGAGACATTGGTGAAAATGCCGTTGAGGCCCACCACTATTTATAGCCAAAAGGGATGCCCTAACGGGCCATCCTCAACCATCTTATCAAGCGAGATCGGATGATCCACAACAGGTGACTCTTCATGTCCCAGAGTACACGAGTATTAATGTGTTGTGTGTCGCTATCCCAACAGTTATAATTGTTCCTCTAATGCTCATATCCCCACGAATTGTAGGGAGTGGTTCTCATTAGTCAGTCGAACGACTGCAAAAGACCAAAGCACCCTCGAAAATGGCCAAGACAACCTCCATTCGTCTGTCATAGTAGGCTCGGGCTTGGAGGACCTGTATTCCATATGACCATCTGGTCACACTTGGACCAGACGGTCCTAACAGTCAACCATGCCACAAATTTTTATTGATTTTGATATCAAAGTACATTCTACAAATAACCTCTTTACATGAACGACAAAGAAAAATAATAATACAATGACAAACAATTAGACCATTTACAACCTACATAACAATAATTCATTGACTTCGATCTCGTACCCTGAATCAAATTTGTTTAATATTTTTAACTTCGTTTACATATTTAAAATCATAGAACAATTAAATATTCCAACTACCACTAAATTAGTTTTCCTTAAAATAAGTATTTGGACAAACTTAAATTACGCTTTGAATTAAGTTAGCTTAGGGATGTGATCAATTATTTTCTTTGATACTAACGAAAAAATTATTATGAGAAACAATCATATTTAAGAGTGTAAGACTAGCATAAAATACCTATATTAGAACATCATATACTAAGATTTGAGATCATGATGAAACTTTGCAACAAAAGTATATAGTTTACAAAGGAATACATACACTGCTTGATACTATTAGGCAAATCAATGACAAATAAATAGCGTATCACAATAAAATTGAAAATATTATAATATCTGTAGGAAATTTGTACCTTTTTTTTTCCATCTCATAAATATTAAAATCTATATTTTGTCCTCCAGCTATTTTTTTCAATTGTGTAAACTCGAAAACTTCTAAGATTGCGTAATCTAAAACTTAAAGATGTATTGAAATTATGGAACAATGATTTAGAAGTTAATTTTAACCTTTAAATTGTCTAATTCGAAATTCAGTATTATATTTGAGGTTATACAATTTAAAATTCTTTCTCTGTGAAAAAAAAGATTTCTAAGTAATCCGAAATTTCGTCTTTCTATAAAAAGAAATGACATTCAGATTTAGAAATAATTGTACAATTTAAAATTTAATTTTTCATAAAAAAGAAATTCTCAATTGTGTTAATATTTCTATTTATACATTCCAAAAGTTATATTTTAGCTAAAAAAAACTTTTGAAATGTTAAAAATCAAAAGACACTTGTAGATAATACAATATAAAGAACTTGTTTGAAGTAAAGTACAAAGAAGTTTCTTCCATGAATGCACAACACAATACATGCCATAGGGGTGGCGGTTACAGAGGATAGCAGAAAGGGGCAATTTTGTCTTTTACACATCGCATAGGGGTGCAAAACAAACTATGCGGGTTACAATTATAAAAGAAAAAAAGTGAGTTGGTCTGTAGCTTCTTCCTCTACTTTCATAAATTTTTCCTACACTTCAACATCAAAAACCTTCCCATTTTTTTTTCCTTATGAATTGTGCAATTCAAAAATAAAAAATAAGTTTCAAAATTAAATTGAAATTAAAAAAATTGTTTCTTAATGAAACAATCTAGAAATTATTTGACTTCATATTGCATAGTTAAAAAATCATTTGACTTTCAGATTGTATAATTTTAAAGTTATTTTTAACTTTCAGAGATTATGAAATTGCAAATCATTTAGGTTTAAGATTATAAAATCGAGAAATCATTTTTTACTTTTGGATGGTACAATTCACAAGTCATTAAACTTCCAAATTACACACCATAAAAAGGGCAAAATGGAAATTTTATTTTATATGGAGGTGCAGAAAGAAGCTGCAGTTGGACATTAATTTAAGGCCTGAATTGAATATGATATGGTCCAAATACTGCTGTGCACCTTGTTCGTGGCATGATGCCCGATACGAGCCATGGCACATACTAACCTCTATCAACCAATATAAGTATTATTTAGTTTAGTTTAGTTTTTTTTTTTTTTTAAATCAATCAAAATAAGTTGGATTGAATTTAGATTAATTAGTAATATCTTTTAATTAAATATAGTTCAATGGTATATATTAAAGTTATATTTGGTATGTTATTTCAACTAAATTCTACTTTGTTTGTACCGGTTGAAAAACCTATATCTATATTATTTGTAGTGTGAGGAAAACTAGTTTTAAATTTTTTGAATGATATTGTTTTTTTTAAAAAAAGTACTAGTTTCTAATATATAATTTTTTTTATACTTATTTCAATTTTATCTTAAATTATTTATGAAAATTTTATTTTAGAACTTTTAATATATGGTAATATTTTTTTTTATTGTTTTACTCATAAAGTATAATTTTATTATTATTTCATATAATATTATCTTTCCAATTTTGTATTTGATAAGATATTGATTATTATAATAATAATAATAATAATAAATAAATAATTTATAGTATTTTTACATTATTGGTTTTAGAACAATACATAGAGGAGAAAATGACGGAAAAATATATTAAATAGAACTGAATTTTATTGAATGAATGTTACACTAACTGTTAGGTATAACTTGTATTTATATTACATAATCAAATTTATATAATTTTTTCACCATATTATTTATACTACTCAATACTAGCATTGTCATTACGAGAGGATGTGGTTCTATCATGGTATAACTATAATCTTTAAGAAATAGGGATGAGTATGACAAATGTATAGTCTTATATTTTACTTAAACACTAAGTTCTTAGAAGATCGTGTCAGATGTATATGATGTATGAAAAAGCCATGAGGGTCTTTATAATTGTGATATCATTTAGACTTTGGCTGTTGAATGTGAATTTTGATAATATGTATGCTTTTCTTTTACTTGGTATCTAGGAATAATAGTATAACTTAATTTTACACTAACTTTCCCTATTTTATGTGTTTGTTTGTGATCTATCCGTATGAAATGATAATATTTTTATACTCGAGGAGATGATAGCGCTTAGAAGGGTTAAGAAGTAATGAGATTGTTCATTGATGATTAGAGTATAGTGTTGTTTAGATATATAATTTTTGTATTGCATAGATCCTCCTGATTAATAAAATGTTATTTATCTTTTAAAAGTTTAGATCTAATGTATTTTTTTTGATAAAATGTTTGATTTATGTACTTATACTAGTTTATATTTTTTATTAACTATGTAATGTTTTAATTTAATAGGGAGAAACATACTAAATTAAGTATTATAAATGTATGAACGATAAAGAATTTGAATGCTTTTCATTCACATGACTCGTACTAAGTCATAGATAATATTATTTGTTTTTCTATAAACAAATCTTATAAACAAACAATTGAATAATGTATAAGATAATCGGAATAAATAATAATCTAATTGCATTTGTACATCTAAAGCAATTGTACGTGAAAACTATTAGCTTTTATTAATATGAGAAATATATATTATTGGTGTTTTAGTTGAAAGGGATCGGGAATCGATAGTCCTTCTTTGCTCTGTTCTTTTTCGATTGTTCAATCTTCTTCAAGAATGTAATCCACTAATATCGGTTGTTGACCGTACAAGACACTCTGACGCTCAAGTCATATATGTTTCTCAAGGGGTCTCAACTTGATTAGGATAGAAAAAAATGTCTTTACTTAGACATCAATAGTATATTTATAGGGCTTATAGCAATCAAGCCCATTAATTAACCTTTAATACTGTATATTTATAGCAATCAGACCTATTAATACCATATATTTATAGAGTGTATAACAATGAGACCTATTAATTGGTCATTAATATCTGTTAATATTCCTACTAATTGACCATAATCTGCCTCAACCGATCGACTCCCCTATCAATAGGTTAATTCTCATTGTAGCACCGACTAATATATTTCATATAGAAACAAGTCCCCCAAGCCCAAGTAAGCTCTTTAATGGAAGAGGTGCGTAGGAATTATTGTGAACTTGATAGAGGTCGTTCACATGGTATTAGAGAGTCAGTTTTCGATGAGCTTTAAGTTTTCATTCCTCTCTGCACCAAGCGGCGAACTCTAGGAGTTCACTTAGAACGTTCCCTAGGTTGAAGAGACTCGGGTGAGAGTTCACGAAGAACGTTCCTCACTGAACGAAGGACTCTAGGAGTTCACTTAGAACATTCCCTAGGTCCAAGAGATTCGGGTTAGAGTTCACGAAGAACGTTCCTCATCGAATGACAGACTCTAGGAGTTCACTTAGAACGTTCCCTAGGTAAAAGAGACTCGAGTGAGAGTTCACGAAGAACATTCCTCATCGAGCAGCGGGCTCTAGGAGTTCACTTAGAATGTTCCCTAGGTTGAAGAGATTCGAGTGAGAGTTCACGAAAAACATTCCTCACCAAGCGGCAGACTTTAGGAGTTCACTTAGAACGTTCCCTAGGTTGATGAAACTCAAGTGAGAGTTCACGGAGAACGTTCCTCACTATGCAGTAAGCTCTAGTTGGCCAAGTGGTTTGTATACAGGGTCCTGTCACCTACACTAAAGAGAAAATAACAATTCGAATTTGAATGGTCAGAAAAATGTAGCCAATCAAATTAAAAAAAAGAGTTTAGGCTATGAAGTCGGATGGCCCGGTAAGCGAGACCGCTCGGTCTTCGATTGAATGTTTGAAGACTACAATGGGATTCCACATTAGGATGTGTCACAAATGAGTTGTAGGTGCTTTACTACCTTGTGACCTGTTAAGACTCCGTCAAGTGTACCGAATCGTATCAAGTAATATAAACGGTAAGACCGAGTATCATTTTCCTTAGAGACTCATTGGCCTAGACAGTCATGTGATTTGTTGATTATTTAAGACTTGACAAACAAAAATCAGTGTTTAAAATGGAAAGCAGAAAATAAACATGCATGCAAAGGTTGATCAATTGACCAAGAAAATACGCAGGTGAATGATATAAGAATGAATTATGTTGTTGGGATTTACGATTTATCTTATCCACTCTCATGTATTTACGAATTCTACTCCTTCATTAATGTTAATGCCACTTTCTAAATTACCATAAACCTGATGTCTTGGTGAAGAGAGCCTACTCCTAATTACTAGTTTACAATGTCTTGTCTCCCTAGCAATTGATCATGGATTACATTCGCACAGAAGTTTATAGGCAATCGGTCATCCTATCCCTATGTCTAGGTAATATTGCTCCCGAGAGAATTTCCCCATGTCTAGATTTCCCCGTATGTGTCCATATCGACAAAATCAATGATCATGCATATGAATAAGTTAAACAAAGCATGCATAGAGTGTAGAGGAAAAACCCTAACAATTAATGAAGTAAAGCATATATTATAAAGAATCAATTCAATACATGAGAGTTTATAAGGATTACATCGTTTCCCCAACAACAATGGAGGTTTAGTTCACCATGGACATGGTGAAACTAGATGAAAATAATGAAAAGAATGAAAGATAAAACCCTAAAAGTTGTAGATTGGAGCTTTCGCATCCAAAATTCGCCTCTGAGGGTTGAAGAGAGTGTTTATGCGCCTTTTTCTGTCAAAAGATACCCTCTCTGGGTCGTGCAAATCAATATATAGTTCATAAAAATCAGCAAAAACTAGCCCAGGCCCAAGAGACTGGCGCTCAGCGTTGGGTTACCGCTCAATGGTAGGTGCGACAATGAAGAATAACGCTCAGCGTTGACGCCCGAGCGTTTGGCAAAGAACTCCACAACGAGGTTGGCGCTCAATGGTGGATTTGCGCTCAGCGGTGGCTGTGGCTCCCGATTTTTCCCTTAAGCGTTGGCGCTTAAGCGTTGTCCAGTGGATTAATCCTCAAGACCAGCGCTCAGTGGTGAAAGTGGTGCTGAGCGGTGGCTGCGATTCTTCTTTTGAGCCTTTCTTCCACTTCTTTTGAGCCTTTCTTCCACTTCTTTTGAGTTCAGCTCCTTACTACTTCAAATTCCTTCATCCAATTCATATTTATTCTTGCCAAATCAAGGAAAACCAAGCATTGTACCAAGAAAACCACCTTTGATTCTATTATTCTCTAACTTAAGCAAAATGCATGATTTCAAGCTAGTTTCTAAGTCATAAAAGGGTGTGTTTAGTGTCAAATTTAAGTATAAAAATAACGATTTTTCAACCGTTATCACAACCCCAAACTTAGAACTTTGTTTGTCCTCAAGCAAACAAGATGAAACCTAGTATTCCACAAATCAACACAATGGCTCAACACATACCAAAACTCTTTCTTTCAAGACAAGTAATTGCTCATGTCAGTTCATAAAAAAGAATTCAGTCAAGATGCACACATGCTTTGATCATAGCAACTCATCATGGTATTCACACAATCACATAATATCAAACAAATGATATTCTCAGGAATGATCAATTAACTAAGCATAGATGTAGTCATGAATTCATGGAATCATTCTCACCAGATAAAGTGTTTCACTCAATCCCTCAGGTGTTTCAAGAGGTCACTCCTTCCCTCAACTATCCACATGTCACTAGAACAAAATTGCCTTTCATTTACCACAATCAACATACTCACACACACATATCATCACAAGGACTTTTCATGGCTTATAATGAGGTTGGACTAACAAGAAAAATTGGTTTTTCTAGATCACAAAATCCTTGAGTTAAGAGAGTTATTCAATAATTCATCATTCAAGCACACACTCTCTAATATCCAATCTCTTATTCCCAACTTTCCCTTTTTTGCATTGAGCTTATCTTTCTTTCATTCTATCTTTTCTATCTTTTTCTTTTCATGTTTTGCTCAACACTTTAGCTCAATGCTTATTTTTTACCTTTTCAACTTTCCCAACAACCCCAAACTTGAACCTTTATCAATACCACACAATAATTCTCAACTTAACTCAAGGTAAAGATTTTCAAAAGGATTTTCACATTCTATTTAAGGCTTAGGTTCAAAAAGGGTAGAACACATTGTGCTCTTTTGCATTTGGACTAAAATCATGCATTGGCTAAGAAAGGGCTAATAAAAAATGGCCTTGATCATATGACACAAGCATGCAATTCAATCAATCATAGAAACTTGGGCAAAATCATTCATGCTGTCAAGTAGATTGCAAGTAGTCACAACATAAACTCTGGAGCTCAAAACCTCACATATAAGCTCACTCAATATTCCAATTATCCTAGATAAACACACTGCTTAGCATCATAACCATAATCATAACATCATGCATCTATTCACATAGCTTGTGAACACCCACCTGTATATAAGCATATAACACAATCTCAACATCATCAATATCAAAGCATTCAAGCAACACCTATCATGCAAATATCAATAGTCAAACCACTGCATCAATAAAGTGTCCAACCAAGTACATGAAACCCTATAATACTAACAGAAGCTAATATGTTTAAAAGTACAAAGCAAATGATAGAAAAATCCCGCTCTAATGCAGATAACATCCATTAGTAGATGCTATCTCAACTCCTCATCCCATGATGTCATCAGAATCCTCTTCCTCTCCTTCCTCAGCATCTTCAAAGTCGTCATCCTCATTATCCTCCATGATTGGAGCTTCAGCTGCTCCAACTCCACTAGCCTGTGCATCATCCTATGGCCATGCCACCACATTGTTGAACTCGTCCATGGTCCACCGGTGTGTAGGAGGTGTATCATACATCCCTATAATCATCTCAGCTATGGCCACCTACCCTCTGTGGATGGACTGCATCCTAGACTCCATCAAAGACATGTACATGTCTCTCATCCTAAAAGGTTCTGCATCATGAGCTGGTGCATGTGCCTATGGTGGAGCTCTCCTCTTGGGGCACCTTTGTGGCACTAGCAGGACCGCCTCATCTCCTTCGCAGTACTGCCTATAGTGGGCCTCATTAGTAGCTTTCCTTGGCCTTTCCAATGGTGGAGTAGAAGTGTCCACCTCAGCTTGCTGACAAAGGTGTGTAATCAGAGAAGGATGCGCCAGAGGTGCTTTGTTGCTCATAGTGGTGGAACAGTTCTTGATCTCATTTGCTATAATTTGGCCGATGTTCACATTCATCCCTCTAAGCACGCAATATAAGAACATAGCCCTGGAGACAGTGATGTCCGAGACATGAGAGCAAGGTTGGATGTTACATGAGAGAATGCCATCCAATACTATTCCAAAGGCGTCAAATTAACTCTCTTGATGTACATAGCTACACCACTACTGTTCCTGTGAAAGTGCCCTCCAGGCACACATAACACACTCTCTATGTCATCAAAATTGGTCCCCTCTTCCATATTGAGTGCAAATTGACACTGCACACATGTCCATCCAGTGTTTAGGAATCTGTTAATAGACTTAGGATCATACCTAATGATTTTTCCACAGACATAGCTCGTGTAATCCTGAGTGTGGGAGTCTCCCAATGGCTTTGCATTAGTGTAGAATTCCTTCACCACTGCAATGTTGACTGGTGCAGTATAGGTGGGTAGCTTCTCTCAGTGCCTGCTCTCCATCTCCTCTCCAAACTGTGGAGCCAAGTTTGGAATCCATCCTGCCTTGCGTTCCATCAAGAGTCGCATATCTTGGATAAGGTAGTGATGTTGCTCATGTCTCCTGGAGAGGAACTTGTTAGAATAGAACCGTTCTAGTTCCCTCCTCTTGTGTCTTGTAGTCTTCCTTTTTTCATATGAGGAGGCCATCCCTGCATCAAAAACAATTCACAAAACCCAATGAAATCTCATTAAGCGTTAGTACATCACAAAACCTCGTCCCAAAACACTACTGATCAGTGCTGAGGGCAAAATAGGACCCCTCAGATTCACCTGCAATCAAAACACACAGAAAAACCAAGTAAAATTCAAAACTGCTAGAGTTGCGCTTAGTGCCAATTGCCGTTGAGTAGTATGAGTTCAACTTTTCACAAACAGCCCTAACTGGCTTCTAATCTCCACCCACATGCAAATCTTTCAGTTCCAGACCTCAACCATATATTTTAATCAGTTCAAACATCAATTATTTCATTTAATCATGCATAAACATCAAAAACCCTAAAAATTCATGCTTAGACAATCATCCTTATGTAAAATCATGTTCTTAAAACCCTAGAATGAAAAATGTATGACTTACTTGGGTGGAGATACTCAAATGTGTACAAGATGCTTGATGAATGTGAAGAAGACTGCCCCCAACAGTAGTGCTCTCACCAAACCCCAAACTTGGATGCTAAAGTGGTGCAAAAATGGTGGAAGAAAGGTTTTGGTGAAGAAGGGTGAAGGGAAAAATGGAGAGAGTGCTTTGAAAAGTGTTTAAGAGTGGCTAAGTTGAGTGGGGGTCGAATGGAGAGGCTAAGGCGAGACCTAGGGTAAGTAATTTGTGAAATGGGCCAACTCACGTTGGGCCCAAACTTAAAACCCAAAATAGAATTCTGTAGAGCCACCGCTCAGCGCTAGGTACCGCTGAGCGGTGAGCACGATTTATATTCTCCTCTTCATGGCTCGCCCTAAGCGTCATTGACCAAGTGCCACTCAAATTCGACTCTCAATTTTCAAATTTCACATCTTTTCCACTCCTTCACATACTCTAATGCAACTAAGTCTCTCTCACCATTTAAACATTCATCAGTCAAACCCTAATGCAACTAGAACAAAATTAAACAAGAAAACATGAATTCAATCTGACCCAAAATCTTTCTAGCACCCCTAAGTAGGTGTAAATCTTACCATCACCCTGGTAGGTGTACCTTCCTGGTACCCTTCAGTAGATACTCAATCATCTAGCATCCCTCAGTAGATACTACCCAATAAACAGTGTTCCAAAGTATTTAAAATTACATCACCAAAATTAAATAAACAAAATTAAAGAACAAATGTTTTTAAATCACTGGGGTGCCTCCCAACAAGCGCTCTTTTAACGTCATTATCTTGACCCAGTAAAGCTCATGTTCCATCTTCAATGTTGGTGTCTTTCTTGCTTTCATCACACCAACTCATCAACTGCTTCTGATCCACCTTTTTAACTCTCCTAGAATATGGAGCCTCAATCTCTATTACTCCATTCTCTTTGAAACCTTTCACAACCCACAACTTTTTCTTGAATCTCACAGGAGTACCAAGTTTGAATTGTTCATCCTGCAAGTCAAAGTGAACCGTCCCTCCTTTGGCAACTCTATCTTCTTCTTTAAACTGCATTAAAACACAATGTTTACCTTTGTTGATCGACTTTGCAGATTTATGTCTAACCACTAGTGCATCCTTCCATGCAGATTTGTGACCAATCTTCTTTACTTGAATCTGCTTATCTTTGAAGACATCATAGATCACCTCCTCTTCTTGGTCTTTAATCATTATCAATCCATCATCCACATTGATGACTACTTTAGTCGCTTTCATAAATGGCCTTCCAAGAATGATTGTGATCTTTTCATCCTCCTTCATCTCTATCACCACAAAATCAACCAGGAATTCTAGTCTTTTCATTTGAACCATAACGTCCTCTACCACACCATAGGGTTTCTTTGGTAATCATCCGCCATTAGCAAGGAAATCTTTCTTGGCATCAATTTAAGACCACCAATCTTTTTAACATAGATAGGGACATCAAATTGATGCTTGACCCTAAATCAAGTAAAGCTTTCCCTATCTTCACACTTCCAATGGTGTAGGGAATTGTAAAACTTCCTGGATCCTTCACTTTTGGAGGACAAGATTTCTTCAACAAGACACTGCAACTTCCCTATTTATCAGTAGCTTCCTCATCTAGATATATCTTTTCTCCAATTGATTGAAGCTTTCTCTAAAACGCTCACATTTTCTTTCTACTCTCTCACGCCCCTTTGGATAAGGAAGAATTTTCTCATTTTTCTCACTTTTCTCTATTTTTTTCTCTCCCCTCTTCTTCTCTTCTTTTTCTACCTCACCCTCACATATTTTCTCTTCTTTTTCTCCTCTCTTATCTAACTCAACACTCTCTTTTTCCTCTTCCACTCTCTCCTCAACAACATTCACTACGGCCTTACAATCTTCCTTAGGGTTAACCTCAGTATTAGCCCCAAATTGATTATCTGCTTTGTCCTTCAACCTCTTGGCTATTTGATCGATCTGCATCTCCATCAAAACCGTGCATGGGTGTCTTTCTCAATAAACTTTTGTATCTGTCCCATGCCTGACCTAGGGTTTCTTCCATGCCTTGCCTGAAAGAAGAAATCTCCTGTTTACCTTTGTTGATTTTAGACTGTGGGAAGTACTTGCTCAGAAATTTTTACACCACAGCCTCCTAGTCAGTAAAGTTATCCTCCGGGAAAGAGTTCAACCATAGCTTAGCATTGCCTCCCAATGAGAAAGGAAACAAGCTAGGTTTTATAGCCTCATATGGCACACCATTGATCTTCACTGTGTTGCAAATTTCATTGAATGTGATCAGATGCTCATATGGACTTTCATGAGATGGTCCATTAAATTGGTTACTCTTCACCAATTGTATAAAAGCTGGTTTCACCTCCATGTTTAGTGCATTGACCCTCGGCCTTGCAATGCTATTAAAGTGATGAGGGACAACAACAGTGGTGTGATTCACCAGAGTACGTCTTCTAATATTCTCTTCAGCCATCTCCTTCGTGCTCTGGTCAGATTCTTGTGGTGAGGGTATAAAAGTTTCTCCGAAGAAGGAAATAATTCTCTAGATGTTCGTACCTTCCTTCTCCTTCTACTTTCACTCAAGCCTTCAAGAAGATGTTCTTAATTTTTCTTGCTCCTAGTACGAATTGTATCTTGCATACACAAGAAACAAAACCCTAAAAAGCACTTTTTTATAACAAAACAAAAATAAAACAAAAACAAAAACCAAGTCAAAGTTAATAAATAATCACACAAATAGAATATTTAAACCACGAGTCCCCGACAACGGCGCCAAAAAACTTGTTAAGACTCCGACAAGTGTACCAAATCGTATCAAGTAATATAACCGGTAAGACCGAGTATCGTTTTTCCTAGAGACTCATTGGCCTAGACAGTCATGTGATTTGTTGATTATTTAAGACTTGACAAACAAAAATCAGTGTTTAGAATGCAAAATAGAAAATAAACATGCATGCAAAGGTTGTAGATTGGAGAATGAAAGATAAAACCCTAAAATTTGTAGATTGGAGCTTTCGCATCCAAAATCCGCCTCCGAGGGGTGAAGAGAGTGTTTCTGCGCCTTTTTCTGTCAAAAGATATCCTCTCTGGGTCGTGCAAATCAATATATAGTTCATAAAAATCAGCAGAAACTGGTCCAGGCCCAAGAGATTGGCGCTCAACGCTGGGTTACCGATCAGCGGTAGGTGCGACACTCAAGAATAACGCTCAGCGTTGATGCCCAGGCGTTTGGCAGAGAACTCCACAACGAGACTGGCGCTCAATTGTGGATTTGCACTCAGCGGTGGCTGTAGCTCCTAATTTTCCCCCTTAGCGATGGTGCTTAACCGTTGTCTAGTGGATTCATCCTCAAGACCAGCGCTCAGCGGTGAAAATGACGCTGAGCGGTGGTTGCTATTCTTCTTTTGAGCATTTCTTCCACTTCTTCTGAGTTCAACTCCTTACTACTTCAAATTCCTTCATCCAATTCATATTTATTCCTGCCAAATCAAGGAAAACCAAGCATAATACCAAGAAAACCACCTTTGACTCTCTTATTCTCTAACTTAAGCAAAATGCATGATTTCAAGCTAGTTTCTAAGTCATAAAGGGTGTGTTTAGTGTCAAATTTAAGTATAAAAATAACGATTTTTCAATCGTTCTCATGACCTTCAGAAGAGATGAGGACGTTGACCATGAATATCTTTTTTTCAAACGTTTTTCAACGGTTTCTCTACTCCATACGTCTTTATAGCTTCTGCAAAATCTTTTTTTTCAAGGAAGTATGTCCCCACTTCCCATTTATACTGTTCCATACTTTTGGGCATTGTGAAAACACCAAAATCCCCATACCCATCCATATCATCATCTGTGTTATCACTTTCCACAACACTGTTCAAAGTCTCAGATTCCCAATCACTATCAAATAAACCCCTAGGTCCAGCAACCTCTACTTGGTTAGTAGGTTCAAATATATTAAATTCAACTTCATCTCCATGGTTAGACAATACATCCTCTTCAAACCCATTCCAACTTCTAACATCATACTCATCAACTTCTACATCACCTTGACCATGTCCCTCTACCTCACCCTCTACTTCTACCTCACCCTCTACTTCTACCCGCCCCTCTACATCAGCCTGCTCCTCTACATCAGCCTGAACGTGTGCCTCCACATCATCAGTTGTTGCCTCTGTTTGTACTTCTACCACACTCTGTACATCACCCACTGCCTCTGTTTCTACTTCTAATTCAACTTCTACTTGAGGCTCTACATTACCCACTGCCTCCAACTCCAAAACATACTCAGGCTCACACACCATGTGTATAACATAAAGGTGAGCTTCACCATTCAACATAGCAATATTGATCACATGACAAGAACCTTTGTCATCAGATAAAGTTTCCAAACAATCTTCTAACACAAGACCACAACCCAATGAATACCACAACTCTTTTACATTCATATAACCTATCTCCTTAAGAATAGTTAATATTTCAAAATAACTCCATCGATCAGGGTCTATTTTTAAAGTTGTGGTTTGACCATGGTTGTATCTAAATGTCCCATTATTCTCGAATTTACCCCCATGATGAAACACGACTTTGATGTCTGAGTTGGCCATATTATCTAAAATATAAATTGCTCACAGTTAATTTATGCTTAACATGCTTAACCCAAAAGTTATCTAAGAAATAAACAACATAAACATAACACTATACAGACCACAAACAACTAAAACAAAGCAAAAGCATAATTAACACATAAAACAAAGCAAATGCTGCAACACAGGACCACACACTATCAGGGGGAACCACAACCATAATACCGCAACACAAAAACAAAGCAAATGCCCACATAATGGGGGACACCATACAAAAATCATAACTAATGGGGGACCACGGCGAAAGCAACAAAACACAAATTAGAATCAGAACCTATTATAAACGCACCTTCGAAAGCCGACTTCGTAATACCTCACCAACTCGATCTCTGGAAATGCACTTCCAAATCTCCCCTCGAATGATCTCTCCACGATCTTTGTGTTCGCGATAACGTTTCTCTCTTCTTTCGCACAAACGAAAAATCTCTATTAGCTACATGATCTCTGTCTGTGTTTGTTCGCGATAATTTCTCTTTTCTTTCGCACTTCAGATGCCCTAATGTCCCAGATTTTCCCCAAATTAAAGAGTCCAATTTTTTAAATCTAAACCCTAATTAACAAACACATCCCAAGGCACAGAAACATAATTTGACACGTCACCATTAAGTTGTGCCACATCATCACCCCATTAACTCTGTTTCCTTATATTTAACGGAAGGGACTAATTTGACCCAATATTTTAAAAGTTAGGACTAATTTAAAACACTTTTATAACGAGGGACTAAATTAAGATTTTTCAACCAAAGTGGGGACAAAATTGGCTATTAAACCTAATATAAATAGGCACCGCTCGGGATACGCTGAACAAGGTAGAGGTGGCAAGTTGATGCTCGCACGAGAGCCCAGCCATTAGAACCTGACAAGGCGGAACGTAGGCGGTCCAACTGATCGAGCGGGAAAGAGACTAAGATATGCTCGGGCTTCATCTCATCCATGTTGAAACAGTTGTATTAGATGTTGAGACATCTACTTTTCACAGGAACACCATCACAAAATGATTTGAAAGAACTCTAGTCTCTCTGAAATTTACTTCTTCCTGAAGTTTCTGATAATAGGAAAGCCTCTCATTTTGGTTCTCTAAACCATTTCAAAAGGATGGTCCCACCCTAAAACGTAGAGGATGATTGGCTGGAGACAAAGAACAGTAATTACTATTCATCACCAACATCACTTTTCCTTCACTCGCGACGCAGAGCTCACCAATTCCTCAACTGTTTGATTTCTCTTCGCCATTAAAATTCTCAAACAGCACCAACACATAATTTTGTCACACCAAACCTTCACCATACACATAAACATCAGTTGACACCTGAAAAAGAGACAAGGACCTAAGACCAATTCATCAATATCCACTCATTGCTCCTGGGAACAAAGATTCTCACAAACAGATTCACCACACCCACAACACCGTCGCTACCAAAACTCCTACCATACGATCCTAACCAAAGCAGAAAAAAGAAGGATAATTGTCAATAGCGAGGAGTGTCAGCATTTGAGTCGAATCCGATAAGGGACGAGGCGAAGGGCGTGTGTCCTTGTTGTAAAACTTAAATTAGGAAATTTATTTCTTGTTGCTTGGTATTCCTAGAATAGTATTAATGGTTTTAGGTGGGAGATCTATTTAATAGGCATCATGATTTATCTCTGGCATTTGAAGAGGCAAACCTTTTTCCAATAAATACTTGTAAAAATTCATTTGAAAAGACGCAGAAGAAAGATAGAGAGATTAAAAAGGTTGCCAACTTTTGCCTTCTTGTTGCCAACGTATTGGCATCAGAACGTGTGTGTGTGTGTGTAAGGTGAAAGTAAGAGACCCTACCAAGCTCAAGAGAGAACACCACAGTGGGGATGTACAAACTTAAGTTGAAAATAGTTCAAGATAAATGCATGCAACTTCGGAGGATGAGGCCATGAAGTGGCATTTGCGGTTCGGTCATCTTCACTTCGAAGAGTTGATCGAGCTGGTGATAAAGGAGATGGTGCTCGGACTGCCTAAACTGGAATTCGAAAAGAGGTTTTGTGAAGAATGTGTAATCAAAAAGCAAGTGAGGACTTCTTTCCCATGGAGTTTTGAGTACCAAGCAAAGGAGCAGCTCGAACTGATCCATACCGACTTGTGTGGGCCAATAACTCCATAATCATTTAGTGGTAGGAGATACTTCGTCTCTTTCATTGATGATTTCTTAAGGAAGACGTGGGTTTACTTTCTGAAGGAGAAGTCAGAAGTGTTTGAAACTTTCAAGAAATTCAAAGTGATGATGGAGAAAGAAACAAACAAAGTCATCAAAGCAGTCCGATTTGACACAGGAGGCGAGTTCACTTCTGCCAAGTTCAACAAATACTGCGAAGAACATGGAATCAAGCGTTTCTTGACGGCTCCATATTCTTCGCAGCAAAACGGTGTAGCAGAACGTAAGAACCGAACCATTCTCGACATGGTTCGATCTATGTTGAAAGGGAAGAATATGCTGAAGAAGTTTTGGGCAGAGACGGTGTAATGCGCAGTCTATGTGCAAAATAGATGTCCACATGCAAAGTTGGGCGAGAAGACGCCTCAGGAGATTTGGAGTGGTGTGAAGCCGAGTGTCTCTCATGTAAAGGTGTTCGGTAGCGTGGCCTATGGGCAAGTACCAAGTCAGCACAGGACAAAATTAGAAGATCAGAGCAAGAAGTACATATTTATCGAGTATGATAAAAAATCTAAACCATATAAATTGTTTGATCCTGTTAACAAGAAAGTAGTGGTGAGCCGAGATGTTCACGTGGAGGAAACAAAGGAGTGGTGTTGGAGTAACCCGGTCGAAAAAGAAACTAGCTCGGATATTGTTGTACCTTCAACAATAACAACCACCAAGTCCTCAGATGAAGAAACCCAGCCACAACAGCCTAGGGTGAGAAGTCTACAGGAAACATACGACACTACAAATGAAGTTCAAGTTGTATGTCTTCTAGTCGACTCTGAAGACTTGAGTTTTGATAAAGCTGTCCAAGATGAGAAGTGGAGAACTGCCATGGATGAGGAGATCGAAGCGATTGAACGCAATAAAACTTGAAAATTGACTGACCTTCCTAAAGGAGCTCGATCCATTGGAGTAAAATGGGTGTACAAAAAAAAGATGAATGTTGAGGGAGAGGTTGAGCGTAAAAAGGCTCGACTTGTGGTAAAGGGGTATAGACAAAAGGAGGGGATAAACTATGATGAAGTATTTGCTCCTATCACGAGAATGGAGTCAATCCGACTCTTGATCTCGTTAGCTGCTTAGAACCAATGGCCAATTCTACAGATGGATGTGAAGTCGACCTTTCTAAATGGAGTGCTGAAAGAAGAGGTGTACGTCAATGAACCACTCAAGTACATGAAGAGAGGGGATGAGAAGAAAGTGCTGAGACTGAGAAAAGCCCTCTATGGACTGAAGCAGGCTCCTTGTGCCTGGAATGAGAGAATTGACGAGTATTTCAAGAAAACCGGGTACGATCAATATCGTACAAACATGCTTTTTACACAAAGAAATTAGAAAAGGGTATGATGGTAGTTGCTCTCTATGTCGACGACCTCATATTCACCGGAAGCAACACGAAATTGATTAAGGAGTTTAAGGAGGTAATGAAAAATGAGTTCGAGATGACAGACTTAGGCCTAATGAAATATTTTCTTGGCTTGGAAGTGAAGCAATCAGAGGAAGGGATTTTTATATCCCAAGAGAGGCACGCGCTTGAAATTTTAAAGAAGTTTAAAATGGAGGACTGCAACCCGGTTTCTACTCCAATGAAACCAAGCACTAAGCTCTCGAAGTTTGATGGAGGAGAACGAGCTGATTTTGGGAGATATCGAAGTTTAATCGGACGTCTGAGATACCTTACAAGCACGAGACCCGACTTAATGTTGAGTTTTGGGATAACGAGCGGATTCATGGAGGATCCAAGTTATACACATTGGAAGGCCTTGAAGAGAATTATGAGATATATTCGAGAAACCCTATCACTTGGTCTTTTCTATTCAAAATCGGATGACTATCGACTAGTGGGTTACTCGGATAACGCTTGGTGTGGTGATGTTGATGACCAGAAAAGTACTTCGGGTTACGTATTCCTACTCAGAAATACAACTTTTACTTGGCTGTCAAAGAAGCAGCCCATTGTAACTCTGTCAACCTTCGAGGCAGAGTATGTGGCGGCCTCTTGAAGCGTGTGTCATGCAGTCTGGCTTTTAAATCTATTAAGGCATCTGGGAGTGATTCAAGATGAAGGGACTGTGATCCTAGTTGATAACAAGTCGGCAATCAAGTTGGCAAAGAACCCAGTTAATCATAGAAGGAGCAAGCACATCGACGTCCATTTTCATTAGTCAAAGAAGGAAAGGTCAAGCTGGAGCATGTTGAAAGTCAAGCTCAAGCCGCAGACTTATTCACCAAGCCACTACCGACCACACTGCTGGAGAATTGTAAAAGGCTAATTGGAATGAGAAATAGGAAGAATATTTAAGTTTAAGGAGGAGATTTGTTGTAAAACTTAAATTAGGAAATTTATTTCTTGTTGCTTGGTATTCTAGAATAGTATTAATGGTTTTAGGTGGCAGACCTATTTAATAGGCATCATGATTTATCTTTGGAATTTGAAGAGGCAAACCTTTTGCCAATAAATACTTGTAACAATTCATTTGAAAAGACATAGAAGAAAGATAGAGAGATTAAAAAAGCTGCCAAATTTTTCCTTCTTGTTGCCAACAATCCCTAGGTTTGAGCTAACTTCTTTGATGGATGAGAGTGAAGAAGAGGCTGCTCTCCTTTGCTTGGGGTTTGAAGGTTTGGGGAAGGAAGCAAACGAGATTAGGAAGAGTGCGCATGCACCGAAAGGGCGGGTCTCCTGGCGGCTGCCATTTTCTTCATAGGCGATGCGGATCCGGCTGATAAGGGCATCTAGGGCTACCCCACGCTTGGCCTTGAGCCCCGTATTGATGTTGAAGTCATCAGGCGGTGGCCTTGTCGACGATTTTGTCCATGCACACCTCTACTCTACCGTGATGATGATGGTTATTCACAGCGGCAACAAGCATGTGGCCAACACTGTCATGTTGGTGGCGAAGGGTTTAAGCGGTGAAGTTGGTGGTGCAAAAACGTTTTATGGCAGTGATGTGAGGATGCATTCCACCTCTACTTAGTCTACTCAAGTCCAGTTTTGGTGAAGGTCAAGTGGTTGCTGCAAGGACCTTATCTACGCCAAGAAATGTTTGGCAAATGGTTCCACCATCACCCTGGGGCTGGCGGTCATAATGTAGCGCTTCTTAAAGGCGTTGAAAACGTGCCACGTGTCAGGGTGTACATCATTTGCATAGAATCTGAAGAGCATCGACAATGCCACTTCCTGAACGTTCCTGAGTTTGAGCCCTAAAGGGCCTAGGAAGTCCATGGATGCACATGTTGATTCCCTTGAGGCTAATATAAAGGACCTTCAAGCAGAGGCTTCATTTTTCAATGCCTCAGTTTTTGCTAGCTTGCACAACATGTTCTCCTTGCTCGACGAACTCGACTAGGCCATCATGATCTTTGACAAGGCCACGGGACGCTCTAAGGATTATGGCTTCGTGGCCTTCCACCACATGGATGGCGCCATTGTCGCATTGAAGGACCCGAACAAGAAGATCGATGGTCGCAACTCGCGAGACCGAAGTAGTGGGGTATACTATCATCTGCCCTGAATGATAAATAGCATGAGAATGAGAATGAGCCTAGCCGAAGTAGCGATGTTGAGATCGAGCGCTTGTCTGGTTCCCTATGGTTAAAGGGGATGCCGCTCAGCCCCACGGTAAGCGCCAAAATGTTTCGGTTGAAAGGAGCCGGAGATCGGTCGTCCTTCTTTGCTCTCTTTCGATCGTCCATTCTTCTCCGAGAACGCAATCCATCGGTTATTAACCTATAGAAGACACTCTGACGCTCAAGTCAGATATGTTTCTCAAGGAGGTCTCAACTTGATTAAGATAGAAAAAAGTCCCTTTACTTGGACATCAATCGTATATTTATAGGGCTTATAGCAATCAAGCCCATTAATTAACCATTAATACCGTATATTCATAGCCATTAGACCTATTAATTAGCCATTAATACCGTATATTTATAGAGCTTATAACAATTAGACCTATTAATTGACCATTAATATCTGTTAATATTCCTGCTAATTGCCCATAATCTGCCTGAAACGATCAGTTCCCTACCGATAGGTTAATTCTCATTGTAGCACTAACCAGTATATTTCATATAGTACACAAGTCCCCGAAACCCAAGCAAGCTCTTTAATAAAATATGTGCGTAGGGATTATTGTGAATCCATTTACTATTTAAATACTGATAAATTACCCAAACCCAGGATCATAAGATATTATAATTTTAATATGTTATTTATTAGCAATGTCAATAATTTTACTTGTTTTTATTAATGTCAAATTTTTTATTTTATTAATGTCAAAATTTTTATTTAATTCGTGTTATTGTATTAGAAAGGTTTAATACCACTTTTAGTTTCTAATTTTGTTTAATGTGAGATTCGATTATTTTAGTGTTTAAAGTGAATTCAATTTTTAGGATTTTTGTTGAATTTGGTCTTTTTTAATGACGATGTCTAAATCGTTAACGACATAGTGTCTGCATGAATCATCAGTGATTGAAATGTTAGTTTTTGATATACGTGACAACTTAAAGAAATGTTGACGTGGAAATATGGTATTTGAGAATGGTTTTGTTCATAAAACCCTAAGCTCCTGATCTAGTGTTCTCTGAAATACAAACTCCCGGATGGTCACCGTCATCGGAAACAATGACAACCGTCACAATAGAACCTTTCATCTGTGTAATGGTTTCTCTCTATTCTCTCTTTACGGATTCAGAATTCGACGAATGAGCAAAGATAGTAAAGGTTCTTTAAGTTGTCATTTACATGATTCGGCGTACATGAACAAAACTAATTTCAAATACCACATTTTTACATTAGTGTTTTTTTTAAGTTATCACATATATGTCAAAAGCTAACATCTCATTTACCGATGACTCACGTGAACACTGTGTCATTAACAATCTAGACATCATCATGAAAAAAGATCAAATTGAACAAAAATTACAAAAATAGATGAAAATAAAAAACAAAATTGTATTAAGCCTAATTGAAAGTACAGATTTTTAATAAAGGTAATTAATAATTTTTTTCATTATAACTTAAACATATGTTAAGAATTACTCAATAAAATGATATTGACATCACAATATTTATATTTAAAAATATTTAACAAAATTTATTATTATTACTCAATTTGTAATTTTTCTGACAAAAACTTTAAATTATCTAATAATACATAATTAATCAAGTTCATACACCTAGAGGATTTCATATTACTATAATATGGATTTTGATGAAATCTACATATCAATTATAATGGTTCTTAGAACAAATATTTCATATAACGCCTGAATAAAATTATGAATAACATATAACACTGTAATAAATTAAAACATTAGTTAATAAGTACTGGGCTTATATTCTTATAGGTATAAGTTGAGTTAATTTATTAATAGAAAACTTTTTTTACACAATAGAAATTAAATATTAATGCAGATGTTACGAGTTTATATAATTAACTCGAGTATCTGCTTTTTGCTAATTAAAATAATAATTTATAAAATATACATAAAATGCATTCACAAGTTCAAATATGTAAAGAACGTAATTGCCATTGAAATTGCTACCGTGATCGATGCAGCTCATACTTTCATAAATTACAACTTTTTTATCAGGTTATGAAAATATAAATATTATTTTTTGCTAAACTAAAAGTAATTCACTCAACAAAAATAAGTAGCCATCACACCTTTGAAAATCTTAATCTTGAAGAATTTATTATTGACATTGGTAAAATAGAATAAAAAGGGTCGTTAGAATATCGATAATTTATTTTTTTTATAGATAACAAATTATGTATGGTACTAGTAAGAATTAATTATTCTTTTTATATAACAAATAATACAAACTCGTAATAATTAAAATAATTGTCCCTCCTTTATCCATCAATTTTCAATTATGTATACCTTCCTTCTTTGTTTTCTTCACTTCTGTATCAGTCAAACAAGAATTTATTTTATTTCCAATAATTTAAATTATTCTATTTGATACCCTCAGATAAAACAATAAGACTACTGAAAGAAACAGTACAAAAATGATTATCTTTTCTCTAAATTTGATTACTCAAAATATCTATATAAATTTTAGATGGAACACGAAGGATCCAATCACTTAAATTTAACGTCAACGGTTCTAATTTCATCTAAATGGACCAATCAATCTTAAAAGTTAAGGTATTAAGTCAACACTGAAGGTTGTTAATTAATAAACAATCTTCACAGTATGACAGTCACACAGAAAGAGATTGTTTGTTATTTTTAAGAAAGAAAACATACACATTACACATTATCGATCTACGAGGTGCACAGAAGCAGCTTTGTTTTTCTTGAATGATTTAGTGGTACTGAAAAACTTTCTCCATCTTTTAGCATTTCTATGACAAAACAAGTGTAGAACCAACACTGGTTTTGAGATGATGATGATGATGATGATTCTCAGCACCTTGCTATAGTAGTACCACTGTTTATCAGACAAACTGTTATTTGTGTCAGATAAATATGTAATAATTGGTTACAATATGCATAATTTCTGACAGCTACCTCAGGATCTCACTTAGAGTTTTTGTCTCATTCATATAGTGAGATCCAATGTTCTGCCTCTTTCCCTTTGCTCCTTAGAATGATCTTGTGATGATTTTCTCAACCTGCTGCTGAGATAAGAGGAGGAGGATTGAGAACACAAAGACAGTGATAGAGTGCTATCAATTTCATGCTCCACCATGCATCCATGGTTCTCATCACTGACCCTTGAACTTAACTTAAGTGACAGATTCAAATCAATGTCAGAATCTGAAGCCTTCCTTTTTAAGCTCTTTAGTTCCACCAGATTTTTTGAAGGCATATCATTGTTTGGCATGAGCTCTTGTGCACTTGGCTGCATTTCTGTAGATTGATGTGGATCTTCTTGGTTCATTTTGATTGGTCTGCAGAAGGATTCATTAAAACCGGAACAATCAGCCTGGAGTACATTATGATTCCAATTGATGTTACTATTGGTTCCATGAGTTCTCTCAGTCAATCTACTGCCACAAAATTCAGCTCCAGATTCATCAACTGAACTTCTATTCATGCAAGTTTTCACCATGTTTTCATAGATAGCAAGAGAAGCATCCCCATATCCATATCTGTATAGAAAGAAGAAAGAATGGTATTCAGTTATGAATTTCTAAATGCATGTTTGAGAGAATTTGAAGTGAGAGTTGGTGGTATTATGTATATGCCTGTATGCTGAAGTTTGGCTTGGATTGTAGCCTTGAAGAATGGGAATTTGGCTGAGATTGTAAACGTTTCTGTCTCCAGTTTCTACTAGGAGCCTAGGATCACCCAATACTGTCATACATAATCCAAATATTCATTAGGGATTCTAAGCATTACAAACCCTAATTACTTACTCAAGGTTTAGCATTATACCAAAAAGGGAAACCTTATTCTACCTTGATTTACCTCCACCTTCTTGCTCCTGTACATCTGGAAAAGGAAAAACATGGGCAAAAGAAAAGAATTTAACCAAATTGGCAAAAGAATTACAAACAAAAACTGCTATAAAAAGAAAACCGTAACATGATTTTACCTGTAAATGACTCTTGACATGAGCAATACTCAAACCTTTGATATTCATCAACTGAAGAACCAACTTTGGGGTTGCTCCTACACACAAGAAAAGCAAAAAATTGATCAAATATAACATAATTGAAATTAATTGTTGAATTAATTAAAAGAGCTAATGATAAATTGAAATCTAGAAAAACTAAGTCATAAAGAAGCTATGTGGTGGAACTCACTCTCTTGTCCTCCAAGTCTTTGAACAGCATGAACAAAGCGAAGATGAAGATCAGGTGTCCAACGTAGCCGAGGCAACTTAGATCTAACATAAGGTCTCACTGTTGCCTTCTTCTCGTTCTCTTCCACAGTACTGTTGCTTGAGCTTCCTCCATGGTTGTTCTGCTTACTCTCAACTTCATTCTCCTCTTCACTCTCTTCACAGCCTTCTTCATTGGAAGGACTTGTCTTGGAACATTCTGAGACGTGTCTCTCTTCTTCCATCCTCATTACCTTCCAAACACACTTCCCTTGGAAACTGGATTTTAAGATCACAATTTCAAGCAAGACAGAAGAAACACTTGCCTCTATGTCGCAATATGCTAATTATTGGTCGGAATTATACACTTTTTGAAACTCCTCCAATTGTTCTTTCTCCTCTATTAATCTTGGCCAATGAAAAATACGAAATTCTTTATCATAGCAACACCAAATGGCTACATAAATCGATGACAAACATGGCATGCCCAGATACTGAAACAGTCTAGATCGTATATTGATTTTCACAAAGAATTTAGAAAGAACTCTCTCTCTTTCTCTCTCTTTCTGTGTCTCTTTGAAATGAGTAAACGAATAATTTGGTTCTCATATCGTAAGCATGTTGGAGTATTTAATAAATGCATGGACATCAAGGAATGGAAGGAATATACAAGATTATTTCATTTGACATCAATTTTATCGTTCCAACTTGGATAACAATTTTTCTTTTTCTTTTTACGTGATAATAATAAAGTAGTTCGTGTGAATAAATTATAGCCAGTCACAGCAATTGCTTAGTATAAAGTTTGTAGAGCCGTACACAGCATACAGTAGGCAAAAGTAAAATATGTTTTCCGAGAAATTTGAAACACGAGTCTCAGTCTCCTCATCACAAAATACTATACAACTTACACTAAATAAATAAACAACAAATAGGTCTCAGCACATATATGTATATTAATTAGTACATTTTAAAATAATTCATTAAAACATTATTAATGTTGTGTTATGCTTGTTTGTGTTGTGACAAGGTACCCAAAGTTGACTCTGATGACAAATCTGATTGAAGTGTGGCTCTCAAAAGCCAAGATCTAAGTTATATGACATATATTACTAACTATTTGCCTCATATTATTCATGTTAATTAACTATATCTATAGTTATATAGGTATTTCAAAGATTATTTTGTTGAAGTAGGACATTGTCAATTTATTTTGGATCTATGTAAATTCTCCCTACCTAAATGCATTATATAATAATGATGTTTATAGGTTTTTACGAATATGTTAGATGGATTGGATCACAAGCCTAATAACTAGAATAATATTAATACTTATTATTAGTATTCAATAATATAGAATGTGATGATCCACACAATCATTTCTATATAAATGATTAATTTCAGTATATATAGTTTAAGATATATGAAGAAGTAAACTATTGATGAAGAGGGTGAGTTTGGCTATGTGCAAAGATGATAATTAAGTAGCTATAAGAGTCATTATTATTGATGAGAATTTGGAATGAAAGCAAACATATTTGAAGTGGGCAGCAGGAGACATAGAAAAGTAATATTGTGAATATGATGAATGAGAGTAATTAAGAAGTGTATGAATAGACAGCAGTGAGAAACAGAAAGAGGGTTTACAATATTTGATTGATTCGTGTGAGAGAGTGTTAAATGTAATGTGATGCTGTGCTGTCTCTGATGCAGACCCAAACCTCACAAAAAGATTGTTTATATATCACATACATGCTCTTTCCTCGGGAATCACGGGGCCTGCTCCTCCCTACAACATTATTTCCTAATTTCTCTTCTCTTTCAATTGTTTTAATTTCCTTTTCTCCTTTCTTCTCTTATTTTCTTTAACTCTCACATCGATTAAAACTTCATCTTACAAATCGATTTTGTAAAATTGATCTACACTTAAAATTTACTTTCTAATACTTTTTATTTTTAAAAAAGAAACTCGATCGCATTTATATTCACGTCTTATATCTAATAAATACGAAATTTTCAATACATATTTATTTTTGTTAAAACATATGTGTGAGAGTACACATTAATAATGGTCCAATATCGATTTATTAGGTTTAATAAAGAACAAATATTTCTATAGTGACACAAACTCGTCTTATTTTTAGTTGATAAAATATTTTAACATACTAAATATTAATGTTGTTGAATTTGAAATTATGTTTATAAATTTATGTGGGTGATTATTTTTTGAAGTGTGTGGAGTGAATATTTTGACAAGTGGAAAAGTGTTGAAATTGTTGGGTGTGTGAAAGGGTTGTGTCATTCTCTTTGGTGGGAGAAGAGAATGCGTATGGTTGGTAATTAAAGGAAGCTTTTTGATTCCTCACTGGTGCGTAACCGTGTGGACATCTCTGCATGCATGGAAGGTGCATGACTGGGAAGAAGAAAAGGCAATCTTTTGTGGTTTTGTATGAGTCACGAGCTTCTTGATAATGGTAGGTTTTGCAACTTCAACATATATGTCAACTTTATTGTTCTCCATTGCACCTTCTCCACTCCACCTATTAATTCTCATTCCCAACTACTCATAAATTATATACAAACTATTTATACATATCATTTTTTTTCTCATGTATATCTAATAAATAATTGTATGCCTCAACTTTCAAACAATCACTCTTTGTTTTCTTTTTTACCCCTTTATTAGTTTAATAGTTTTTAAATAATTTACTTTCAATTATTAGATTACAAAATAAATGTTAGAAATTAAAATAAACATTTTTAAAGTTATTTTGAATAAACTAAATTTTATATCATATATATAGAAAAAAAAAATAAAGGTTAATATATGTATATTAATGTGTTTTTATATATTTTATCAACTTGTTTTTTTCAGTCTTTTAACAGAGAAAGGTCTAAAGGTTAATGGAAGGATAATAATTATGTTTATATTTATTTTTAAAGTTATAAATAGAAAATAAACAGTTTTATTTTTTGTTTTTTCTTAATTTATTATCTCTTGAAAATAATGAATTTTTTAGAAGTTTATTTTTTTTTCTTTTACTTTCTTTTAGTGCTTTGAGGAGAAGAAAATTCTCTTATTTTTTATCAGTGCTTCGAATAAGGGAAATTTAAGGTCATTGAGAAATTTATTTTAGGATTTTTTTTTCTTGAATTATAAATTATATTTTCTTCTTAGGTGTTGCGTGAACAAAGTTCTCTCTGATTTATTATGAATTTTTTCTATAAATGTCAAAAATTGTGTTTAAGAGGAATAAGAACATGAATATAACAATAGAAAAAAAAACACATGACAAAAACTCTTAGACGTGTGTCACTAAACATGGAAATTCATAACATTAAGTGTGAAAATTTGTTTCAAAGAACAAAGAATGAACATACACATATATGTGTAAATTATGAAGAAGAAAGAACAATATATAAAAAAAATGGAAGAGAAAAACCCATATAAGATAATGAAAATTGTCAAGTCAATTTGAGATGTTACTTAATAAGAAGATTTCCCCCCCTCTCAAAGTACCATAGAAACTCTATAGAAATCACTCTTTTATTCAAATATACCAAAAATTATTTATAAAGGGTTGAATTAACTATATATATAATTTAAAACCATTTGAAATTCCTCCTGCTGACATTCTAATGTGTTTAAAATGACTAGTATATTCATGCAACTAAAAGTAAGGGCTTTGATTTGCAATTTTATGTTTATAATTATATCCAAGCAATTTGATTAGGTTACCTTCTAACTTTTGGAGGGGTTGAACCAATAGCATCTTAATTAATATCATTTTCATGTATTGGTGGGTTTTCCACTCTACCTATACCTTAAGCAAAAATTAACTATACTATTATTTTCATATATATATATATATATATATATATATATATATATATATATAGATATACATAATTATATATATATATATATATGTATGTATATATATATATATATATGTGTATATATATATATGTATGTATATGTATATATATGTGTATGTATATGTATGTATATATGTATGTATATATATATATATATGTATGTATATGTATATATATATGTATATATATGTATGTATGTATATATATATATATATATATATGGCAAACTAAAATTTGAAAAAGATAAACTTTGTGCAACATGTCAAAAGGACAAACAAGTAAAATCTTCTTTTCGTTCTAAAATCATCATTTCTACATAAAAACTTGATACATGTCCAATATAAGTTGATTTTGATATCAATTTGACATTTATTTTATTTTGATTTTGTTAAATATATATTAAAATCACCCCAATTTTACTTATTTTGCAAATTTTGATGATTATGGGGAGTGAAAGGAGAAAAATAAGGAAAATGGAGGAAATCTAGGCAACTTTGGGCAAAATTGACTTTGGCGCGGCTAAAGCGGAAATCTTGAGGCCACCGTGAAGGGAAACCTTAAAAACTATACTTGAGGCTAAGCCATGAAGACTCCTTCTTAGTGAATTTATCTCAAGGACTACATCACCAAAAGCATAAGGCTTGAGCAACAAAGGAAACCCACCTTTGAAGGAAACCTCTACAGCTGAAGCCATTATTTCATTCCGAAGCCACGCCTTGGAAAGATTATTAAAAGTAGATTTGCTCCTCTATTCTAAGAGACTTCTGAAAAACTTAAAGAAAGAATTTTTAGAGAGTTTCTCAAACACTCTCCTTTGTACTTTAAAGAATACTCTTAGAGGTTTAAAAGATGATGACTCTTTCTTGTATTGCATTCTTTCCATCCTTTATGAGGAGCTAAATCTCTTAAAGTGTTGATGAAAATATGTAACCCTTTGAAACTCTTTTGTAATTGTGATGGAAATCCTCCTATGTAGGTTGGGTCAAAAATAGAAGAACAAGCCATGGTGATGGTGAAAGGATGTTGATTTGTGGAATTTGGTGGGAAGGAGCTAAGGCTCTCGGTCTTGAGTGATTGTTGATAATGAAGGTGGTGTTCAGTGATGCTCTAAGAGAGGTTAGGCCAACTATTGGAGGACAATGGCTAGAGGAGGCCACTTGGGTTACTCTAGCATAAGGTAACCTAATACGAGTAGTATGGCTTAAACTTGGCAGCATATCATAAATCAAAATTCAAGATGAATACAAGAGTGGGAGACACCTCTATTTATAGGCTAAGGGTATCTTCAATTTATAGAAACTAGACCTAAAAACCCTACCTTAGCTAACTTTGAGAGCAAGGAGAAAATCCTCTCCAATATGAGGACATGTGGAAAAAATCCTCTTCATTAGGAGGAGGACATGTGGCTACTACCTATAGAGAATTCTCTCCATTCCTATAGTGACATGTGACCACTAACTAGAAGGAAAACTTTCTAAAGGTAGGAGGACACATGGCTTGAACGTCCCACACCTCCTTGTCCACCAAGCTACCTTGAAAACTTTGACCCCTTGGTCAAACTAGCTCCTTTGATGTCCCACTTAGGTCAACATTGGGCCTTGACCCTTTGTTGACTTAAGTGGTCAAAATCCTATTCTACTTGGCCCAAAATAAAAGCTACACTACAAGACCCATAATACAAAATCCAAAACAAATCCTAGACTACTTGGCCCAAAATACAAGGCCCAAAATTATTCATACTCTAAAAGCTACGTGATGACTTAAGATGGCCCAAGAGATAGACTCTAGGTCCGTCTTTCATAGATGATTTTAACTCTTCTTAAAAGCATTTGGCCATGACTAGGGGTTATGCCATCAAAATGGTACTATTTTATTTATGAAAATATGCTTTTAATTACATGTTTATGAATTGGTTTATGCTTGTTGTTGGATGAAATGATCACTCATTATTTCACTAGCATGGGATTGACTGGGGACTGGTTCCAAATTTTGGTCCAATTAATTCTCCTCTTTCTTTTAGATGTTAGGAATATATTTAAGACTTTAGCTAGTTATAAAGTGTTACTCTGAATGCAAGTGACCCATTCAAGTAGTCACTAAGAAATCATATTGAAATCTTGTGATCTTAGGCTCTAGGTGTCAGGAATGAACTTTAAGTTACAGTCAAAGAGAATTCTCAGAACATTATTAAGTGTATATTTATAACTAATAATTGAACCTTTACAAAAGAGAGACAAAGTGGTGAAATTTAACTTTGTTGGAAAACGGGTTGGCTCAGTTTCAACACCAAGAGGGTGGGTGAATTGGTGAGGTTTAAAAATAAGAGTCTTTTTAAAATCTTTTTCGCAAAATATAAGCCTTTACATAATTTCTTGAATCGCAAGGAATGAAAAGTTTAAGTGCAGCGGAATTACAAAGTTGACTACGTAAATAGTTAAGTCGATTGAATGTAAAAGTGTAAGGCTAGAGAAATCAAACGCAGGTTTTTATACCGGTTCGGCCTCAATGCCTACATTCAATCTCCTTCCACAATCCGAAATCAAATCCACTATAATGGTCAATGTTTTTACAACAAGGCTTTTATAGAGACCTCCACGTCAAAAATATAAAACACCTCTCTAACCTCTAACCAAAATATAGGCAGCAACAACACAAAGATCTGCAGCAAGATATCCCCTCTTCTGCTATCTTCAACCCACTTTGAACAATCCTCAAAGTGTTCAGACTCCACGAGTCTACCTCCTGTAATCCCAACAGGATAAAACACAATCTTTCCATAGATTCACAATAATCTTGATCAGCTGAAGAACACCATAGTGTGCAGAATATGATCAACCAGAAAGCACAAAATCTTCTCCTTCAGAACCTCTTCAAAGAAAGATCACCATGGTCTTCTTGATGAGTTCTTGGAGCAACCAATCACAGAATCTTAATCTGAAAACAACAAATGAAATTGCCAGTTCAACCAAAGTCCTTATGATTAACAGTGTCACGTCTATTTATAGTTTTCTATAAATCAGACGCTTCTGTAGTCGACTGTACTACTAATGAAGTCGACTGTCATTTGATAGATATAACAGTTAAGCAAATTAGCAGCAGTCATGACAACCAAATTTATTTTGCAATTAATACAGTTGACTATCATAAATGATTTCACAGACATTTGAAATACAGTCGTTACTGTATACAAGCGTTAATAGAATTTTAAATCAAATAGCTAACTAAGTCGGATCCACTACGCATGTAGTCGACTTAGACACTTCAGCTCAATTTGAAAATCTTTTCAATGCAAAATCACACACACCACTACTTTTGAAAATCTGTGCGAAGTCACTAGTTTAAGTCAGCTTACTTCATAATGAAGTCGTCTTAGAACTTGCAGATTTGCCACACATTGTAAGTTCATCAAAGTGCATGTGGTTTTCCTTTTCATAAACATATGTAATGCAAACACAAAGATATGTATCAAGTATAAGATCAGTGAATATGCATACATATATCAGAAACAACACAGAACATGTTCATAAGATATCAAAAATAGTAAAGAGTAGAACATGTACCACATAACAATACATGTGTTATTAATAATGTGTTGTCATCATAAAAAACCAGAGCAACTAGAGCACTATGTGATTAAGGTTAGATAAACCAGTGCTTCCCTTATCAACAATCTCAACAAACTTCAACACGTCTTTATCATCCTAAAGTCAATCCTTTTCAACTCCAAATTGTTTTACAATGCATTTTATTGCTAAAATAGCTCTATTTTCTTGTATTAACTTTGTTTTATACTTTGTATGCATCCTTTTTTTGTTTTATTCGAGGTCAAGCTAGTTTAGAACACTATTTTTCTGTCAAACCTTTGTGGATATGGCACTTGTTATACTACAAACTACCTAGTATCGAACAATTGATTGCTTTGTAGCATCGAACAATACCCTTAGAACTATTGCACATGGATTTATTTGGCCCTTGAAGGATACAAAGTTTTGATGGAAATTATTATGCTATTGTAATTTTTGATAATTGTTCAAGGTATACATGGACCTTCTTTCTTACTTTGAAAAGTGAAGCTTTCAAATCCTTTAAGAAATTGGCAAAATTAATTCAAAACGAAAAAGATTTGAAAATTAAAGTTTTGATAGGTGATCTAGGAAGTGAATTTCAAAATGAATCTTTTGAAAAAACTTTGAAGAGCATGACATTACTCATAATTTTTCTACGTCTATAAATCTTCAACAATATGGATTTATAGAAAGGAAAATAGATCATTAGAGGAACTTACTAAAACTATATTAAATGAATATAATGTTCTTAAATATTTTTTGGTTGATTATGTGATTATCGCTTGTTATGTTTTGAATAGAATGCTTATTAGGCCAATTTTAAAAATTGCTCCCTATGAACTCTTTAAAGGGAGAAAACCACATGTTGCTCATTTAAGAATTTTTTGATGTAAATGTTTTCTTCTAAATAATGGAAAAGAAAATTTAGGAAAATTTGATTCTAAAGCTGATGAGGCTATAGTTTTTGGTTATTCTCTTATTAGTAAAACATGTAGAGTTTTCAATAGAAGAACCTTGAATGTTGAAGAATTTATGCATGTTATCTTTGATGAAATTGTGGACCTTAAGGATAACCCTCTTGAGTCAAATAAGTCTAACGCCAATGAGTTGGAGATCGCTAAGAGGATTATCATTGACAACATAATAGAAGACATCATAAAGGGAATAACCACTAAAAAGAATTTAAAATTTTTTTGTATGAATGTAGCTTTTCTTTGTAGATAAAAGAAGTTCTTCAAGATGACAAATGATGTGTAACATTGTAACAGGAATTAAATTAGCTTGAAAGGAATGAAGTTTGGGTATTAATTCCAAGAAAGGAAACACACCAAGTCATTGAAATAAAGTCGGAGTTTAAAAATAATCTTGATCAAGATGAAAACATAACCAATAATAAAGCCAGGCTTGTTGAAAAAGGATATATCGAAGAAGAAGGTGTAGACTATGATGAAACATATGCTCCTATTACGAGGTTAGAGGTTATATGCCTACTTCTTGCTTATACTTTAATCATGAAATTTAAATTATATCAAATGGATGTTAATAATAATTTTTCTTAATGGTTTTATTAAGGAAGATGTGTATGTAGAACAACCCTCTGGATTTAAGGATTATAAATTTCCTAATCACATCTATAAATTAAAGAAAACACTATATGGATTACAACAAACTCATAGATCTTGGTATGAAATACATAGTAATTTTCTATAAGAAAATGATTTTACGAGAGGAAAGATTAATTCAACTTTATTCATTAAAAGAGTAGGAGACCATATTTTGCTCATTCAATTATATGTGGATGATATAATTTTTGGATCAATTGATAATTCTCTTCGTAAAGGATTTGCAAGGATCAATTGATAATTCTCTTTGTAAAGTATTTGCAAGGATTATGCATGGAGAATTTGAGATGTCAATCATGGGAGAATTGACATTCTTTATTGGGTTGCAAATTAAACAAATGGAAGGTGAAACCTTTTTACCACAAACCAAGTATTGTAAGGAAATTTTAAAGAAACTTGGAATGGATACATTTAACGAAGCAACCATCCTATGAATACATCATCATACCTGGATAAGGATAAATCAAGTACGAGAGTTAATCAAACCATGTATAGAGGTTTGATAAGATCCTTATTATATCTTACTACTACTAGGTAAGATATTATGCAGAATGTTTGTGTGTATGTGTTATATATCAATCCAATCCTAGGGAATCCCATCTTGTAGCAGTTAAAAGAATTCTTAAATATCTTAAAGAAATTGTTTCTTTGGTTTATGATATCCTTCAGACGCCTCCCCTAGTTTAATAGGATATTCTAATGTTGATTATGGGAGATGCAAGATTGATCAGAAAAGCACTAGTGGTACATGTCATTTATCAAGATGTTCTTTAGTATCTTAAAATTCTATATGAAAAAAGCATGTGTGGCTATGTTAACCACTAAGGCTAAATATATTTTTGCAGTGCATTTGGATTCCAATCTCCTCAATTGTTGACAAACCAATGGATAATTGTTTTCGTGGAATTGTAAGGTAACCAGTACCCTAACCTAGTAAGAGTATTGATGGAGGTTACGTTGAGGATGTTCCTTCAACATAAGATGATCTTCCAATTTGTTTGATGAAGCTTCTTCAAAGGGTGGACTCCATGTGAGATGATGAATGTTGCGAAAGCTTTTCAAGATGAAGAAATGTGGTTAATGGTGTTGGATGGTCTAGGTAGAAGTCCTTCAAGGAGGTGAGGCCAACCATGAAGGAGAAGGTAAGAAGAAGTCTAGAGAAAGACATTTCTTAGAGTGAGAACTAAGGAGAAGGAGTCCTGCAAATTTGGCAAAGAAACTCTAGCATTCAAAATAGTTCTAAAAAATTATACAAGGTTGCCTCTCCTTTTATAGGTGAAGGAGTAGGCTAGCATTTAATGCAATAGAAAGGAACTTGAAGCTTCCTATGGCAAGGGGGGAGGAATGAGAGCCTTTCCCCCTAACTACCATCCAAGTTCAATGTATAGGAGTCTTCCTCCCTAATTAACTACCATCCAAGTTCAATGTTTAGGAGCCTCCCTTGATGTTGATATGTTCCAAAGGCTTCCAAAGGCTTCCTATGACCCATTTTAGACGCATATTCACCTACATCAAGGTTTATGGTGCGCTACTTTACTCTATAAGCTACTAAGCTTCTAAAACAAAGTTAAACAAAGTTTTTTAGCCAAATACAAGGCCTTTAGAAACTATTTTACATATTTACAAAAAGTGTTTTAAGATAAAGAAGAAGATTAAAATGTAATCCTCCATAAGAGTAGAAACCTTTAAGCTCCATCTTCTTCTTCCATCTTCTTTGACCATGACTCTTATGAGAGGTCAAAAGTCTTCTAAGGCTTAAGGAAAAGCAAGAACAATCTTGAAAGTCCTTCTTCTTCCAATCTCCCAGCCTTAGCTTAAGTTGATGCTCCCTTCATGGATCTTCATTTAGTTCCCAAAACGAATTCCATCAAGTATTCTATTATAACTTTAAGTACAAGGATGGGGTAGCCTTCAGCAAAATCAAGGGTATAAACATAATCGTTGACATTAACATTTGGAAAAATGTTACAAAGGTTTCTATTAGAGAAGATGCCATGAGTGAGTTAATCAGGATTGAAGGATTTAACAAGTTGTTGGCATTTAGATCATTTCTAAAAAATTCTCAGTAGCAAATTGTCAAACAATTTTTAGTTGGTGGATTAAAAATGGATGAGAGGCTTATCCATTACCTTATGGTCTGAATTTTATGTCCAAAGGCCTCTAATCATGCACAATGCACTAAAGTAGATCTTCTGATTATTTATGGATTGTTCAATCATATCACTATTGACTGGTGAAGTCTAATAGTTGAAACCATGCTTAAAGCCAAAAGGTATTCTGCCTACCCTTTTCTTTATTCACTTTTTATTTCAAGAATCTATTAATACATAGATGTGAGCACTACTAGAGAACATGTTCAACACATTCTGGCATTGGATCAAGCACTCTCAAACAAATGAGATTCATTCCTAATGAAGATGTTTTCATTCCCAAATGATATGTGTGAACTGATGAGTTTAAGGATGACCAAGATATGCCAGAGGCTGATCTTGTTATTGGTTCTTCTAGTGCTGTTATTGGGTCTTCCTCCTCTGTGGAAGAAAATATTACTAATATGAGTAGGAAGAGAGAAGAAATGTCCATTCTTCAAGGCACTAGGCATGAAGAAGTATGTAGTTTAATTAGGAATTTAGACACTCGAGTTTCTCATATGGAAGAGAATTTTATACTCTAATGATTATATGAGGGTTGAATTCTAAATTAATAAAATATTTTCCTTCAATTTTGTATGAGTTGTCTGATTTAAGAGGAGTTAAATTTTAATTAAGTTAACTGATTTAGGGAAAGTTAGCTAAATAGTACAATTTTTTATTATGAAAAAAAAGGGAGAAAAGTTGAAAGCATGTACTTTTAGGACATATATTTAAGATCATTTTATGTTTTTCTATTCTTTAGTTGTGTATTTGCATGTTATTACAAAATGCTTTAAAACATATTTTGATCATCATAAATAAAGGGAGAGATTGTTGGCAAAAGAGAAGATGATGAAGATTAGGAAATTTTTATGTTGATAAAAGCAATTCCAAGACTCAAAATGCAAAATATATTGGAAGACTTGTACTTTAGTATGTATGAAATTAAGTTCTTGTAATAAGTCATATAGTAAACCAATTTTATGTAGGCTTAGTTTAGAGAATCACATAATAGCCTTGCACAAAGATCATTCAAGAAAACTTATAAATTTTTAAAAGGCTCTATGATAATCAATTTAACACAGTAATAATTGATTATCCAAATTAATTCTGATTTTTAGAAAAGACTCTATGATAATTGATTATTCACTTCTAGTATTCGATTATTACATCAAGAACATGTCTTTAGAAAAGTTTTTATGATAATCGATTATCTCTTGAAATAATCTATTATCAATGATAGTTGCACTTGACCTAATTTTCAAACGCGTAAGTCTATATATTTTGGCTAAACCTAATTTTGAACACAATTTTTCATTTAAATGTTTAGAATTGTGACTGCTAAAGAAACACTTTGTGTTTGTCAAAAGAGGTTTTGTAAAACCTGGTGTGGGTAGAGTGATAACTTTCACTAAACTGTGTTCTTGAATGATTGAGTGTTTTTGGTGTTGCTAAAAAGAGTTGTTCATCCTTTTTGTGACTTAAAGGAGGTGATTCATTCCTTGTTGATTCATGGAAGGTATTTTTCATCTTTTGTGTCTTCAAGAGAGTTTTTTTTTTTTTTTAAAAACTTTAAACTACTTGATTTGTGATTGTAAGTTTGAATTTATTTTTAGTGATTAGTTAATCCCTATTTAAAGATACTAACAATTGGACGTAAGATCTTTTGATCCGAACCATTATAAAATTTAATGTCGAAATTTCTCGTTTCCTACACTCTTTATTTTTCTTTGTTATTATCTTAAAGATATAATTTTTATTGTGAAGTTAGATTTTAAAAGGATAATTTTTTAAAAAAGAAAAAATTTATTAAGAAATTAATTCACTATATTGAATAAAGGAGAAAGAAAGAGTAAAATAAAAAATGCAATTTTTCTATAACCATGACATTAACTAAGAGGACGAAATATTTACCATTTTTATTATATATGTGTTTTTTTGTTTACTTATCTATTCATGTTATTTTATTGTGATGAGTATCTTAACCCATCTTCTTAGATTATCATATATTTTTACTTAATGAAAGATTATAATTTATAATGAATATTATTTATTTTACTTTTCGATTGATTATAATTATTTTGACTAGGTTTATTACAATTAGTCCGGGACGTTTGAGAATTTGTAAAATTTAAAGAAAAGAAAAATTAATTAAATCCCCAATCTTGTAAACCAAAATTAAGTTTGTAGAATTATAGTTTAACAACTTGAAATCACAAGGGTTTTACTATTTCCGGACCCAATCTAACAAAAAGTGTCCAAGATTAAAAACACACTTCTATAAATGATTTAGTGGTATGTATATACATCTATATATACATATATATATATATACATATATATACATATATATATATGTATGTATATATATATACATATAAATATATACATATATATATATATATATATTTATATGGTTTAATACATCATTTAATCCCTTCTTTTGTGGGTTTGGTTCAAAATTATCCCACCTTTGGAAAAAGTTCACTAAGGTTCCATCTTTGGGGATGTCGTCATTACAAGGTTTTTTGATTTCCCTTTTCACTTTATTTGGAATATATTTGTTCATAGATTGATGAGCAAATTTCAATTTTGGTGGCTTATTTTGTGCATAACAGGGTGGATCTTCAAGAGGAATTTACTGCAACTTTTTCAAATGGTGTACTGAAGAAAATAATGAGGAAAGAGATGATGAAAGTGTCAGACAAAGGAGGAGGATTTGTGATTTGGAAATTTTAGTCCAAAACTTGCAGAGAAGGATGAAATTGTTAGTTGGAGCTATGTGTGTTGTTATTGTAGTTAACATTGTCATTCTAAAGGTCTGTTTAGGTTGATCTTGGTATGTGGCTCAATGTTTTGGTTTGGTATGTGGCTCAATGTTTTGGTTGAGGTCTAAGACAATGTTTATGTTGATATGAATGTGAAGGTGAACCTGAATGTTGACGTTGAAGTGTAGCTGAATGTTTAGCTTAATGTTTTTATTCATGTAATGTCAAGGTCTATGTAATGTGAAGGCGTTCATGTGAAATGTTAAATATGGTATCCGCTTTCATTTTAAAATGTCCAATGTGGTCCCCAATTATATTTAAATTTGTTTACTTTTGGTCCCAAATGGATATGAACACATGTAACATATCTGACATAATAAACTAACACAAGTGCTTGTAACATAATAAACTTCATCACATCAGTATACTTTTGGTCCCAAATGGATATGAAGACATTAGTTTACAGAAGACATCAGTTTATAGTAGTACATAATAAAAATTTAAGACATCAGTTTACAGAAGTAAATATGTTCAAAATATGTTCCAAATAGTAGTTGATAATAACACAAGAGGACATAATAGTAGTTGATAATGACAATACATAATAAAACTTGAAGACATCAGTTTACAGAAGTAAGATGGATATCAGGTATTTATAAGCTTCTATGTTGACCTTTTTTATATTCAGCATTTCTCTCTCCCATGCCTGGGGGTACATGTTTGGGGCAGCCCTCCACATCAGCGTCCTCAAAGTCTGACCAGGAAACTTTTATCTAAAATTTGCGTATAGGTGCCTCATGCAGAATCTTTGGTTTGCCTTAGGCAAAAGTTCGTCTATAGCGTGCATCAACCCCTGACCACATGAATAAAAAATTCAACCTTTGTTACATCATTTACAGTGAGTTAATTCATTATAATAATGTAAGTAATACTTGTACCTTCTGTTGGTCAGACATCCATGTGCACCTACCACACACTTCATTTCCCCCAAGATCTTCTACCAATAACTGCAAAAACCAACTCCATGTCTCTTTGTTCTCCACTTCAACAATGGCATATGCAAGGGGAAGCATTTGGTCATTTGGGTCCCTTCCAATTGCAGTGAGCAAATCTCCCTTATACTGGCCTTTTAAAAAACATCCATCTAAACATATAATTTGTCTACAACTGACAAAACTTTCCTTGCAACCTTTCAAGCAAACATAGAATCTTTTAAACACTCCCTCACCATTAACACTGTCAACCTCCACCTTAACTGTTGACCCAGGATTAGACCTCAACAGTTCATGTGCATAGTCATGTATTCTTCTATATTGTTCTTTAAAATTTCCAATAAGTTGTTTTGTTGCCATTAACTTTGCCCTTCGTGCTTTGGAGATGGAAACTTTAGTATTCCATTTACGTAATGATTTTTTACTTATGTCTTGCACCTTTAAGTTTGGATTATCTTGTAAACACCTATCTATTTCATCACTCAGCCACTTTGTATTCAAAATCTTAATGTTAAGTTGCTTGCTGCAACTATGGGTATCCTTTATTTTCCTTAATTTCCAAAACTGTCGGTTGGTAAATGTTAGAGATATTATATTTAGTTTATATTGTGTTTATGTTAATTAGGGAAACATAGTCCTATATGTTTATTAAGGAAACATTGTTCTTATTTTATTTTATTTTATTCTTACATATTCATTTGTATTTGGGCTTAGCCCATATTTCTTCTATTATAAATAGAGAATCCTATGTGTGTATTTAACACAAGGGAGATTTCTCCTCATCTCTTTCACTATTTCATATGGTATCAGAGCATGTTTTCTGATCCTTTTCTACTCTGTCTTTCTTGTCGCCGGTGGCCCATAGCCGCCGCCACCGGCAGCCCCCTAAAAAAAAGTTTCTTTTTCAACCTATGCCTTTATACTTCAATGAGTTTCTGTCTCGCATTTGTCCGGTGTTGTTGTTCGCCACTACTCGTTGCCGCTCGCCTCCAGCCGCCACTGTCACCGGTCGTCCGCCGCCGCCGGCCACCGTCTCTGGCCATCGTCTCCGGCCACCATCTCCGACCACCGTCTCCGGCCACCCGTCTCCGACCACCGTCTCTGGTCACCGTCTCCGGTCACCGTCTCCGGCCATCGTCTCCGGCCACCGTCTCCGGTCACCGTCTCCAGCCACCGTCTCCGACCACCGTCACCTGCCAATGACGCTGGCAATCGTCTCCGCCACTTATGCCATCAATGCACCAACACCTAGTCCTACCTCTATTGCTTCCGCTATCTTCTTCTCTAAGGTCTCCAAGGACAGTCAGTGGTTAACACTAAGGAATTTCAACACCAAAATTATGGGTTGAAACAATTTCACCAACCCTTTGTCAAATTAGTCAGATTTGCTTTTTGGGTGCTTTGATGAATAAGAGCTCATTATCATCTTCCACTTTCACGGTTTGTCATCGGTGCGCCGTCATCTCCATCGTTCACCGTGAGGGGGAGTATGTTTCCACAGCCGTTGCATTGTAGACTCCACTAGTCAATGATGGCAGTCCTTGCAGTTTTGTCACTTCTAGCCACTACAGGCCCCATCAGTCAGTGATGACATTCCCTGTAGTTTTGTCGCTTTTAGCCACTACAGGCCCCATCAGTCAGTGATGGCATTCCTTGTAGTTTTGTCATTTTTAGCCACTACAGGCCTCATCAGTCAGTGATGGCATTCCTTGTAGTTTTGTCGCTTTTAGCCACTACAGGCCCCATCAGTCAGTGATGGCAATCCTTGTAGTTTTGATGCAAGCCCCATCCTTACTTCATGGCAATCCAGTCCCTGGAGTTTGTCATTGTTCTCCTTTGTCAAAGTCATCCCACTTGAAGTTTCATGGTGTTATTTGAAGTTTCGCAGTTGTCTACTACTGTCCATAAATTGTTGTTTGTTGTTCGTCGACATGTGATTGCGCATCTGTTTGCCGCACACTCTTGAAGACAAATCATATATTTCAAATTGAGTTTATTTATTCCAAGCTTGGCCCATACAATATGTATGCTCCAGCTTAAGGGGGAGTGTTAGAGATATTATATTTAGTTTATATTGTGTTTATGTTAATTAGGGAAACATAGTCCTATATGTTTATTAGGGAAACATTGTTCTTATTTTATTTTATTTTATTCTTACATATTCATTTGTATTTGGGCTTAGCCCATATTTCTTCTATTATAAATAGAGAACCCTATGTGTATTTAACATAAGGGAGATTTCTCCTCATCTCTTTCACTATTTCATAGTAAATAACCACAGTAAGCTGTCCATACCTTGTCCACCCATGCATCTAACTCTCACCCTACACTTATCATTTTTAACAAACTTCAAAGCCCTCCCAGTATGCACAACATAAGTTCTAATGGCCTCAATAAAATGAGCTTTATCAGCAAATATTGTCCCAACTTCCCATTTATAATCTGTCATTGATTTTTGTTTCTCATATGTCTGAAATGGACCTGGTTGTGGTCTATCTTCACTCTCGTTGTCACTACCACTGTTTTGTGGAGTTACTAAGACATCAGAATGCCATTCATCATCTGACAACCCCCTACAATTGACCTCAGCCCTACACTCTTCATCATTTTCCTCCAAACCAAAACCAATTTCTTCTTCCTCCTCCACGTACTCATCACCACTTAGATGATCCATATGGCCTTCATGCTCACTCTCTACTTCAACTTCACTGTCCCTTCCACCCTCACTCTCTACTTCAACTTCAACCTCACTCTCTACTTCAATTTCATCCTCAGTCTCTACTTCAACCTCACTGTCCACTCCACACTCACTTTCTACTTCATTTTCAACTTGACTCTCCACTACAATTTCTTCCTGCACTCCACCATCCACCTCCTTTGCACCACTTTCTTCCACCTCCAGTCCACCATACACCTCCTTTCCAGCACTTTCTTCCTCACTTTTATCACCCTCATTAACCAACTCACCCTGAGTCAACAACAACTGCACCCCTACTTCAGCTTCATTATCTTCTACAACCTCTGCATGGTCAACGCCATGTACAACATACAAGTCAACTTTCCCTAAATAGTTTGCCACCGACATCATATTCATTGCTCCTTTATCATCATACAGTTGATGCAACACATTTTCTATGCTGTAAAACAGCTCTTTCACCTGAAGGTACCCCAAATCTTTTATTGCACCTACTATTTCAAAAAAACTTCATTTATCGGGATCAGCGTCCCAATAAGCAATCTCTCCATCTATATACTTAAAGGGGTGTTGTGTTATCAAGGTCCTACCATGGTGGACCACTACCTCAAACCTTTTCTCAGCCATCTCAAAGGGGGACCACTAAAATGACTTAAAATACCAACAATGGGACCATTGTGAACACCAAAAGTCGACAATAATGCACACTGTCTTCCACAACCCAAAAGTCGACAACTAAAATCATATTTAAAACCCAATACAATGCATTACAAAACAACTCAACAGAAAATATTTAAACAACTTTTTATACTACCCAAAATCAGAGTCAATCGATGAAAATACCTATTGTTAACAAAACATCAAATTAAACCCTAACCCCTAAATAAAACATAAACAACAGCAACTAATTAGGCTTAGATAATGACCCCTTACCTCACCTTCGTACGATGTTCAACTTCTACCTTTAATGAATCAATAGTAGAATGACCACAAATCACCTTGTTCACAACAGCCAAGAAATCACCACTTTCACTTAAGTCAAGACCCCAGAAATGGCGTTATGAGCTAAGGGTAAGGGTTTTTTTTAATTTAGCCTAATTTTTCTCATTTTATTTTAATCCTCAATATTTAAACATTTAAATAACTTTAGACAACCACGTAAGCTTCGTTTTAAACAACTCACTAATAATTTGTCACGCTAACATCTGTACCGTTACGATTTTAACGTCGTCTGCCAAAAGGACCATATTGAACAATTTTTAATGAAATATGGGACCTTAGTGAACTTTTTCCAAAAATGGAGTCATTTTGAACCAATCCCCCAAAAGAAAGGACCAAATAATGTATTAAACCTATATATAAAATCAAAGAATGGGGCAAAATTATACTCACAGATCAAGTGTGTTTTTTTTTTCTTTTCTAAAGCTCCCTTCTTGACCTTTATTTTCAATTAGAAAAAATGAAAAAAATAAATATATAAATAGAGTAGTTAACAGTTTGATTAAAAGGAGAGAAAGTCTTGGGACTTAAAAACACTAACACAAGAAGGAAATAATAATTTAATACTGTAAAACTGATGGTAGTTATTTGACTATTATCATATCAAACAATTAAAAAGAATTTTAACTATCATTCCTTTATTATAAGTATGGTTCTCTTCTTTTTTTTTTAATGATAATAAAATTTTAACCCTAATAGTAAATATTTTTTTTTCCTTCGTCTTCATTTTTTTCCTTTTATTTATTTATTTTCTCTCGTTTCTCTAGTCCTTCCAAAATCACCTCTAATTCAACATCCAACCAAAAATATTAGTTATCATTCTACAACCTCTATTTTTATTCCCTTCAAAATCTAACAAATTATCATATTTATAAGGACAAAAAAAACTTAATTAGCCCATATTGTTGTCGTTAAGCTATAACAATAGAAAAAAAAAATACACAAAGTAAAGACAAAAAACCTGAATTATAAAAGATTTTATACATACTCAAAATGTAATACTACTCTGTATATGTAGAAATTGATCATCGAAAAATGGTTACAAACATATTTAAGCAGTGTGATTTATGCAATAAAATAAAACACTACCCTAATAAGATAAAAAACATATTTATTTTGTTTCAATAATTTCTAGCTAGTTTAAAAATCAGTACATACATATTGTTATTATCATAATTAACAGTTTCTTACTGTGTAAGACAGTTTAAAAATCAGTTTTTTTTTTCGTATATATACATATTGTTATTATCATAATTAATAATCTCATATAATTTAAGAATTAAGATTTAAGATAGTTTAAATATTTTTTTTTTCTTCTTACACTTTTTTAAATACATTTTTCACCCTTCAATATACCTATTTAACTTATGTATATATACATATATATTTTATGTATATTGAAAGTTTATCTTCTCTCACCCACCAAAGTAAGTATATATGTCAACTTCAATGCACACTTTTCATTCTAAATCATAAATTATATGCAATAAACTTAATTTTTCTGTCTAGATAATTGACAAATTATGAGTATGATGGGACCACACTCAAATAATGCCTTTGATGTTTAAGAAAAAATTAGTTGACAATTGAGTCAAATTTGAAATAGACCTAAAGTAATGCCAGAATGCAGATGGTTTAAAAATCACAACAACTAATAGTGGTAATAATTTATTGTAAATAATTCTCGGGGAGTTTTTCCATTTACGAGGTGCAACTTCCTTTCAAGTAAACTCATAATAGCTAATTTATCTTTGTTTCTTTCTTCTTTCAATTTTCACTAAAATTCATAAATTTCGTGAGAAAAAAATCAATTAAATACAAATACAAAATAAAAGTAAAAATATCAGCTTCTCCTTGTTAATTAGGTTGGTGAAGAAAAGAAGAATATGCAAGTGGGTTTACATAAACACAACTTCCATAATTTAAATATAAACAGAGAAAGACATGTACATAAATTGAAGTGTTTGAATTATTAGAATAAAAAGGTTTATGTTGGATTTATTAAAAAAGATCTTTGAGAAGATAGAATATCATTAAAATTTAGATTCAACTGCATAAGAAATTAACATTATTTTTTATTCAAAAACTTAAAATAATAAATTAATAGATTTTTAATTTTATATAATATTTTATTTTCTCATTTTTATTTAATATAAGATTTAGATTCACACTTAAAATTTAAACAATTTATTAATATATAAATCAAGTTATTATTGAAATTAAATATTGCTTTTTAATTAATTCTATTACTTCCATAAATATTTAAAAATATAATTTTACCCAATTTCTCTTCATTTCTACGTCTCTTGTTTTTTTCCAAGCATTTCTTTTCGAATTCAAACATTGTTACTGTTGTACCTCTTTGGAAGAAAAAAAGAAGTAGCATTGATTGTCCTATGTAAACGATTTTACTGTATATAACACCGTCTTTACAACGTTAATACATTTTTGTCCTATGTTTTCAATGACATTATTTTCCTTTTTAAATTCAATCGACTGTTTCATGATAAACGCTCCAATTAGGTTTGTTAAACGTAGTTTCAAAGTTGAAAAGTCAAGAAATAATCAAATGTACCTACTTTCTTTCTACTCTTTGCAACTTTTTTCAACGATATAATTCAGTATTAAAATCTAATCATTCAATTATAAGTAAGCCTATAATACCTTTAGTTCACAAAACAAGAAAATAAGTTTGAAGAACAGTTAAACAGTTAAAATATAAAGTTGTGTATATAGCAAAACGGATAGTATATACAGCAGAAGCCCAATATCTATAAATTTCACCCTTCTTTAAGTCCAATAGTTTTCCATAAGCCTAAGCTTACCAGAAATCCAAGATGGGCTTGAGCCCAATATTTCTTCTCACTAATTTGTATACATCATTATGATTATATCTTTCATTGATAAAAATTAATTGCTAATATATTATTTATTTTTACTAGAAATAGAAACAGAGTGCAAATTCGAGTATTCAATCATTTAAGATAATGCAATTGATTTTCAAACATTTTCTTTATCAATAGACATTTTAATTTTTCTGAATTTCCTCTAAAAAACAGTGTAAACAGTCTTATTTACTAAAAACACAGACGCACCAATTTTCAAATATTTTTAACTAAATATTCAAGACTTTTATATAAAAAATATATAAATAAAAATACAAGGGCCCGTAATTTTGCACATATTTTAAAAAGGATTTTCTTTTCTACTATATCATGACTTTGGTTGTAATGTTAAAGTTTTTGGAGTATCCTAATGATATTATTTATAATTTGTTTTATTTCAATAAGTAAAATGAAGTTATAGTAAAAATCATAATAATCCTAATTATATTTCTATTATAATTCATGGATAATAATAGTTGTTAACAAGGCATAAGTATTGATCCTTAGGAGGTACTGTATAGAAAGAGATATAGAATACCTTCGTGTCAATTTTAGATGATATACAAATACTAGTTTTATCGCTAAGCAATGGTCTTAACTTTAAAATTTTAAAATGAAACACGAATTCATTCAATGCATTCTGAAATATTGTTTCGTAGTGTTATATATATATTCAAAGTTATCTCATAGTTAAATATGTAATTTTTTGTTTAATGGAATTTTAAGGTTGTTATTTGTGTGGGAATTTTAGTTTTTTTAATTTTATTTTATTTTAAATTTATTTTATTTTTTAAATATATTAATTAGATAAGACTTTTTAATTTATCAAATCTTAACTTTTTTTAATTTAATTATGTAAATATTATATAAATTTTAATTATTCAAAAATATTAATAGTGAATGTTTTTATTTTATCTCAATTAAAATTAATATTTTGATCAAAGTTTGTAATTAAGATTTTTTCTATTGACAAAAAAAAATTGTCGATTATAGTGTTTTTTGTCTATTGATTTTAATTAAGATTAGTTTATATTAATTAACGATAATGATTTAGGGTGATATTAATGAGTTATTTTTACGATGTTATTAATTGAAACTTTTTTTTGTCAATTTTGGGCAATGTCACGTGAAAATTTTCTCATCGATGGAATTTTTTTTAAAATCTTAATTAATATTAATTAATGTTTTTCTAATCAACATTAAAAAAAATTGAAAACAAACATGGTAACATTCCAATTATATAGAAGCTATATAATATAAAAGTCATCAAATACAATACTATAGAACAGTTAAAGGTTAGTAAATAAAGTATTTTAAATTTACAATCATCCAAAATGACTATAAGATTTAAATCTTTAATTACCAAAGAGTATTTCAAAAAGCTAGAGAAAAGGAAATGGATTATCTAACTAAAACTAGACTACAGCGTCCTCGTCTTCCAGAACATGTTCCAAAGGCACCTCATCTATCTCTGCTCACATCCAAGGGATGATCATTGCAAAGAAAAATATCAAACATACAAACACACAAGCAAACACAAGGGTGAGCTAGATAAACAAACAATAATCAAATTACAATTTATCATTTCCATTAGATTTAATTCTCAACATCAAAGATATACACAATCTAACCATGCATCAAATACTCAACAGAACTCATCCGGATTTGTATAAATGTCAAAATATTGGTAGTCTTTGCACTTGTATAGTTCAGTTGGCACTCCCCAACACTATACAAGGTTAATCCTTATACCAGTCTATAGCTAAACTCTGAACCTATAGACAAGGACCTCCCGCTACTCTCACCACTTACATCGTTCTTGAGCATGAATCATGCTTAAAGTGTCGAAATAGACATACCATTTCAAAGCTCCAAACATTTATACAATCAAACCACCTCATCATCTACAATCACTTCTCATAATCTCACCTTGAGATTTCATTATTACATTTAATTCCACTATCTTGAATCACAAATACACCTATACAAATCATATAATTCCCATTTACCATCATACATAACATTTCATTACTCAAACAACATCAATCAATCCAAAACAAAAGAAGAGAAAGTGAAACACACTTGGACTCATCGCATAGCGCACACCATCGCTTAGCGAAACCAGAGGATTTTCGTACAACGATCACAGCTCGCACAGTGAATCCTCAGACAGAGACCGCCCATTCCCAGTCATTCGCACAACGACTAAACTCGTTGTGCGAATTAACACACAGAAGCTCCAGACCCCAATCCGTCGCATAGCACCCCAGATCGCTATGCGAATGTGCCAGGCAGTGGCTCAAGCCTCCCAACTTTCGCAAAGCGCCCTAGATTCGCCTTTCTAATTAAATGGTATTTTCTCATACATGTATCATTCACAAGGCGACTCAGATTCGCCATGCGAATCATCAAACAGGGAGCAGCTCTACCCAGTCACTCGCACAACGCACCAATTCGTTGTGCGAATGACCAAACAGGGAACACCCCTCTGTGGGGACTCGCTGTGCGAAAACTTCCGCTCAGCGAGTCTGCATAATCTGCAGAACGCAAATTCTGTAGAATTATGCAACTCACACACCCCTTACCAATTCTAATCCTTTTCCCTAACTTCAAAAACCTCTAATTCGTGATTTAGACCTAATTAAACTTGTCTAGATGATTTTAACCATTCGTACAATGCATCTAAAGTGATTAAGACCCAATTTCATCTTTAAAACACCCATTTCCATAACTTAGGGACCCAAATCCCATTCTGCTACTTTACACCTATTTTTGATCAGTTTTATGATCCTAACAAGTCATAATAGACTTATTGACACTGCCCCCAACAACCCAATTACACCTTAGACCTCAATTGCTCAAAATTACCACTTCACTTCCTCTAAAATCATTCAAAACACTAAAATTCTACCTAACCTTCTATCTAATAATTCACTTTACAGATTTCTCTAATTCACATGGTAAATTTCCGCATCATACAACACCCAAATACAATTCACAATCCCAAAATTCTCAGTTCACAATTCATCAAATTAAAATGCACAAAACTCAACATGCATCAAACCGGTTCTAGTATAATCAGTACCATATCATAGAATTCACTTTATATATATGTACATCAAGCTACAAAACAAGTAATAACCCAACTCCCCTTACCTTGAAATTCACAGTTCAACTCAAAAGATTTCCTCTACAGTACCCTGATTCGCAAGGAACCTAGACAACACGCTACAGACCACACAGTGGTGATCAATAATAGCTCTTAGAGCTAGAATTTGACAAAAATTGGAAGAAAGAAAGCAAAAGGCACATGCAACTCGTAGATTGCATGGTCTAGTTTCCAAAACAGTGGAGAGTGACTTACAGCTAGGAAATCCAGAAATCGATCGGTGACAATTGAAGCTCTCGGTGTCAGGATCGTCTAGACGCCTACGAATCGTAATTCAAACAGCTCAGTTGAGAGAAAGTTTAGAGAGAATGCATAGAAGAATAGAGCAAAGTTCTTAGATAGATAAAGTGGTTTAAGAAAGTGAGCAGAGCTTTTGAAAGTCCTCTGTTTTATACGGTTATTTAAAATGAAATGTTCATCTCACTATCTTAAATCCACTTATCTATTCTATTACTATACTTTTTATAGGTTCTTATAAACACAGTAAAGTTAATAAAAATATAGTTTATATTCCTTAAAAATAGTGTCCCTAGGTGTAGTAAAAAATATTCTAACTAATGTTGTACGAAAAATAACACTAATCTACAATAACAATAACAAAATAATCATAAAAATGCAAATAAAAAATTAATAAATATAAATAAAAGGAAAATCTAAAAATAATCATTTAGTATCTTTAACTTAGTGAAATGAATAATACTTTGACTAGAATTAAGTTGTCCAGAGAATATACGAAGAGAAAAAACATAATTTGATACTATAAAAGGTTCTAAATTTATTATTTTTTTAAGTAAATTTTAAAATTATCTAATTTTAAGTGTAAAATTCTAGAACTTTGATTTATTTTAAAAGTATTTACTTAAACAACATAGTATATCATATATTATTTTATATTTTGTATAAAAATAAATCATCTTTTCTAAATTGTCTATACAAATGTATCAACTTAGAAAATGAAGTATTAGAGTAGATAGGTGTTTTAAAATAATGAGACTGATTATTTTATTTTAAAAATAAGTCGATACTATAGTTAAAATTTCATACAGTCGTCTCATTACTTAAAAACACTTCATCTCTCTGTAACTCGTTCTTTAAACTCTTTCTACCTTCTTGCTACACTTTCTTACTCTTTGATAATCTGTTTGATGATCAGGAAGTTCCTACGTGATTACGACTAAGTTGTCTTCAATAGAGCTATCAAAATGGGTCACAACCCGCGGGCCAACCCGACCCATCATGGGTTCGGATCAGGTTGAGTTTGAAAAAATTGTATTTTTTTATGCGGGTCAAATTTCAACCTGGCTCATTTAAACCTGGCTCATCCAGGTTTAACCCGTGGTGGGCCGGGTTGGCCCACTAGCCCACCTACCTAATTCTATTTTATTAAAATTTAATTTTAATTTTATAAACAAAATTATTATTTTTTTTGCTTGAAAAAAATATTTAAGTTCCCTATTTTCAAAACTAATTAAACAACCCATGTTATGAGTGAAATTTGTTTAGATTTGAATTATAGGAAGTTTGTAATTTTTTTTTAAAAAAATTGTAATTAAGTGAGTCAGTGAGCCAACTCGTTTACCCACCAACCCGTGATGGGTCGGACCGGGTTCGAATTTTTCTGGCTCGCTAATAAATGAGTCGGTTTGGGTAGGCTCACTAAATGATCAACCCGTGGTGGGTCAGGCCGGGTCAAACCGGGCGGCCCGTTTTGACAACACTAGTCTTCAATATCCACAGATCAATTTCAGTAATAGAGCAAGTAAGCTTTTACCCATTTTTCTTTTTCTATTCTCGATCTTTGATCTTACATGTAAATATGTTTTTTCATGTATAAGAAGGGTTTTTCCTAAAATTCTTAGTCAATTTGAGGTTTTAAGGTCCCTTTCCAATCATCAATTGGTAACGTGTAGGTATTTCTAGAATTTTCCTTGCAGCAGGAGCAACGATCGGGTGGTAGAGAGTCGAGGTAATTCTAACTAAGGGAAGGGAAGTTAAACCTTGTTTTAATTGTATTTGTAGTGTAAATTTAGTAATTTTATAAATTATAGACGTTTTAGAAAAAATTGGGGTTTGAATAAAGTTGACGTATGTTAAATTTGTGTTTTATGATATAGTGTTACTATAAATGGTATGAGGATGTATTTGATGTTGTATATTGTATTATTTGTGTGTGATGAGGATATTTCATTTTTTGAAACAAAATTCAAGTGGTTGTAGAGAGTAGTAATCAAGTTACTTAGATTTTAAGCATAAAAGGAGGGGTTTTGGGTAGTGAAATTTAGAAATAGGTATGAAAATGTTATGGGAACTGCTTTGATACTGTCATGAGGTAATTTGAAACTTTTTAGGAGCGTTAGATGGTCAAAATATGTGTGACTTAAATAGGGTAGGATAGAAGGGTTGTTTTCAAGTGTGATGTACTATTTTGGAAGGTTAGAGGTATGTTATCACACCTATTAGGACTTGTCTAGGTGCTTAAACCAGTAAAATATGTTAGGAAATGGTAAATGACTTCATAGGTTGAGATTTTAGCCCATTTTAGAGGCTTTCATGGGTGCAAATGAGAAGTAATGTAACTGGGACAAATATGAGGTGTTAGAGAGTGCTAACAAGTATATTTGGAATGGTTTATGCAGGTTATAAACTAATTTGCAAGTTTAAAGGTGTAAAATTGAAATTGGGTAGCTTGTTGGAGTGATATTGGGTTTTCATAGTTGAATTTGGGTTTGGAGTGGTCAATTCAAGTTAGAGGTATGTTTTTAGATGTTTCTCAACGCCTAAGAGTGTTTATGAATCATTTAAACTTATATAAAGGGTCACCAAAGTAAAAATAGATGAATTTTAGAACCTGGTGCAGCGTTGGGCGCCCTCCACGGGCCCTCGGGCGCCCTTTTTGCTAGAGGAACTTCCCTGAGCACCCCTAGGTGCCCCCTGAGCGCCCTGTTCCAGAGGTCTGGCGCTTGGGCTCCCTTTTTGGGGCGCTGAGCGTCATTCAACATCTTTTGTTTTTTTTTTCAGTTTTCGGATATCAAATTCGAGGTTCCAGGTATTAGTTTTGGACGTTCTTTATATTGCTTTGGGGGGTTTTGGACCCTTCTAAAGCTGTTGGTGAGGGTTTCAAAGCTTTTTTACTTACCTAAATATGAGTATCAAGATGCCATGAAGAAATTGTGTTATTGTGTGATTTTTGATGACTTGTATGGGTGTTTTTATTTCTTTAATGTATGATCAGTATTCTCATGTATTGGTGTACTATGTGAATGTGAAGTGATCTTAATGGTTTCAAAGGTATGGAAGAGACTTCCACGGAGGAACTTCTCAGTGGTAGTTTCAAGTATTGTAAGTATGAACATGAGAAGCTCAGTCTTGAAATTCATCCTAACATTCTAATGATCACCCATTCTCAACTAGAGAAGGGTGAGGCATGTCGTGAGAATAGTAGGAGGTCCTAGTCTAGGGACTTTATGGCAAGTGATAACAGACTAACCTCTTGTGGTAGCTTGGGGTGGGCCAACTGTTTCACCACAACAAGTGCATGAACTGTCATAGCTCAATATTCATACTAATCTAGATGGTCAAGTCAAAGTGTGGTCATACATAATGTGTTTGCTTGGTTTGATATGTTGTGTGTATCGTAGGTGAATGTTTAACATGTATTAATATATCTTTAATTGTTTGTATTCTAGCTTACCCTTCTACTTGTGTTTGTGTATGTATGTCTCTTATGGTTTCTTTTCTTTGCTATGATCATCTTATGGGTGTGAGTAGAGGGAGATGAGGTTTCCTTGGAACAGGCACTAGATGAAGGAGCTGTTGATGTGTAGTCATCTTAAATAGTTCTCTTGTTTATAGTTTTTGGTATCTCTAATTATTTTAGATGACTGTAAATCTTACTTTATTTTCTTGTCTTTCTCAACTATTCTTTTTAATATTGGACTTTTGATAATTCTTTGATATAGTTTATTACTATATTTTTTTTGGATGTTACAACAAATACAATATAATCGTGGTTATTCCAAGTATAGTAGTATGATAGTTTTTCTTTTTAAAATATTATTCATATTGATATTTTCATTCAATAAATCTAATTTTTGTGATTTTTATAAAGTGGAACGGTAGATACATTTCTTTGATAGAAAAAGAAAATAATGATACAACTACTTAAGCGCCGAGAGATGTGATGATCAACATTTGGTGGAATAGAATACAAGAAATTTGGAAGCTTAAATAACACTTTAAGGGTGTGTTTTCTTGAGGGTGATTGGGGGAGAGTGATTGGGAGAGAGTGGTTGAGTGGATTTAAAGGGATTTAAGGGTGATTTTTTTTGTGTTTACTTGAGTGGATTTGAAAGTAATTGAGAGTGGATTTCGGAGAGAAGTTTGTGAGAATTAGTGTAAGATTTGATTGATGTGACAGTTAAAAAAATTTGTTTAATAGATAGAAAATGAAGATTACCAAAATGTCCCTAGATATTAAAGTAATATAAAATGATATTTGTTAATGTTATATTTAATTGTAAAAATGTTTATTAAGAATAAAAAATGTAGAATAATTATTAAAAATAATTTTAAAAATTTAATTAAAAATTTAATTGGTAAAAAATTTGTTTAATTGGTAGAAAATTTACTTGTAAATAATTTTAAAAATGTTATATTTAAATTAATAATTATTATGCTATGACAAGAATTTTTTTTAATAGTAATTAATTAACCATTATTCACATTTTTATATCGTAATTAATTTAATTGCTATTAGAAAAACTAGGAGTTTAATTGGAACATTCGTGAAGGAATTATTCACATTTTAATAGTAATTAATTCACAATTATTCACATTTAATTAATTACAATATAAAAATGTGAATTACATTCGTGAAGGATTTTTTTAATAGTAATTAATCCACAGTTATTCACATTTGATTGGAACAGTGAAGGAATTTTTTATGCTGATAGCTCAAGGCTCTGTATACCTTGTACACCACCAATCATCGTTTGATTCTCTTCCCCCCCACCTTCTGCCACTTCACCACACTAGAGTGTGAGACCGAGCCCAACCACCACCACTACAAAGCAAAACGGACGAGTTGCAGGGAACCCAAGACCGCCTGTGTAACCGGATCCGCGCATGCTATCATCGCTGCATGCTCCACCATCACGGACAACTTCTTCTTCATCATCATCCACCCATGGTGGCTGCAACCTCCATCATCACCAACACATTTGTCTTCATCGTCAAGGACGCTGCATCCTCCATCGTTAACGACGTCCATGGTAACGGTGGGGCTGGGTCACCGAATACGAGCCACTTCAACCGTGCCTAGAATGGGATACAGATGGTTGTAACCAGATACGGAGGTGTTGTAACCGGATACAGCTGCACGTTGTTCTTCTTCATGGGCGTGTATCCGAATACGGGAGTGGTGTAACCGGATACAGGCGCGCCTTCTTCTTCTTCATGGCGTGTAACCGAATACGCCGTTGCTGTAACTGGATACGAAGGCCTCTTCATCGTGTTGTCGACCTCAGCTTCTCTTCATCGATGACCTCCACTTCTTCAACGAACCTCACCTTCTTCAGCTGGGAATTTATTTTCAGAACAGGGGCATTTCAGGGAAAGTCACTTCCATCCCTCCAAATCTCTTCCCATGAGCGGGTGACTGAATAGTGCCCTCATCCCGCAATTCACTTCAATTGATCTCTCTCAATTCTCCTAAAGTGAACACAATTATTTTTTCATTCATCGCTCGCCAATGCCTGTGAACAATGAAATAACCTCAAGTGAACACACTTTAAATGTGGTAAAAGGAATGCAAAAAAAAACACTTTATATTAAAATGGTGTAATGTTAAATTGTTTTTAATTTTAACTAAAATAATGTCAATTTGATATACCTTGATATAAATTAAAGTTGTATTAGTTTGGTTCAAAATTATATCATTTTAATAATTTTAAAAAGAAAATTACACCATTTTTTTGATGTTGCCTAATTGTGACCTATCATAGTCTTCGTTATGAATTCTGATATAAGAATTTGGATATACCCTAATAAATTGTACAAATCAAGATCCAAGATATTAAATTATACTATTGTGTGTTCCATATCTGTATTATAAAATAATATATAGAAGTTTCTGGTATTGTTGGGTCTAATCAAGCCAGGTGAAATTTCCTTGCAGATTCACACCGACCAGTGCACACATGGTGTGAACTCGGAACCCCAAATCATTGTGTCTTTTCCAGCATTAATGAGAGAACCAACAAATCTTTTTTATCCATAATATATGAGTTTCCTAAAAATGGATTATTTAATCGCAGAAACATGTCAATCAATACTAAAATAAAATTAATGATGATGAAATGGTAAGTGTATAAAGAAGCCACGTAATTGCTCCTCCACCCCAAAGTTGTAGGAGACAAGAAGGTCCACACCATTAACTGGTGCATTGTCTTGCGTACATCCTTGCGTCACCAACTCATGGCCAACACGAGCATATAGCACAGAACTAACATGTCTAAACCAATCCTGTTGGAGCCTCCATGGATAACAACATCATGGAATCAATCAAACATTCATAAGTACTCACAAACTTCACAAATACTTATATTTTTTATAATATCTAATTCTCGATCGATCTCGTAAGGGTAAAAACCTAAAAAGTAGAATATTAAAATTGTTAAGAGTATTAAAATAATAAGATCGAGTATTTTAGTTTAAAATAATCGTATAATATAAATAGAATTTTTTAAACTTGTCTCATTATCTAAAATACCGTCTATCTCTCTGAAATAATATTCTCTTAACTTCTCTACCATCTCTCTAACCTTTCTCACTTTTGGATCACTTGTTCGACGATCAGGAGGTTCCTAGGCGACCTAGCATCAAGGGCTACCTTTCCAACCGATCAATTTCTTAATTAGAGCAAGTAAGTTTCGTTTCCTTTTTCTTGTTTTTCTCTAAATTTGCAATCATGCAAAGAATTTATTTTTTTTGCATGTGAGGAAGGTATCTCTTTCTTGATTCTTAGCTCAATTTAGGTTCTAAGGATTGTTTCCTATCATCAATGATTTGTAGGTTTTTCTAGAGTTTCCTTGTGGTGTAAGTAACGATTGGGAGAATTTTATAGCTGTGCAGATTTCATTGAGGTAAGGGAAGCTAGAGTTGCTTTGATTTGTAATTAATTGTGCATGTTTGATGAACCTATGAGTAATGAGCTATTTGAACTGAAATTCTATTTTAGGAGAGATGTAATATATGAAAATTTGATTGTTTTTGAATGTGAAGTGATGAACTGTGATTATTGAACGTGAAGATGTTAATAATTGTGGTAAAAAGATTTGGTGAAGAATGGTTACAATTTATCTTTGATTAGAGATAATTTTGAGGAAGTTGAATAGTGAAAATTTGATTTGGGAGTTGGGTACTCAAACGGTCATGTGTGATAGTCTTGGTAAGTCAAGTGTGGCTTGTTAGAGTCCTTAAGTTACTTAAAACTGTGCCAAAAGTGGTAGCATTCATTTTGGGTATTTAGGTTGATGTTTGGAAGCTTTTAGAGTTTAATTTGGGTAGTAAACACTTTATAATGAGGATAGAATGGTTTAGACACAGTTGTTCAAGCTTAATAGGGTGTAGAACACAATCTAGGAGGATTAAAAGTTGAGAAAAATATTTCAAGTTGGTCTTTTTGGTTTAGGTTCATAATTCTACAGTTTGGTGTTGTAGAATTTTGCAGACTCATTGAGCGAGTGGAGTCGCTCAACAAGTGGTTGTAGGGTTTGACACACTGTCTAGACTTTCGACCAGCGACTAGGGTCGCTGAGCGAGAGGTTTGAAGGTCTGGACCTTTGTCTGGACTTTCATGTTGGGTTGTTGGGCGATATGGTGGTGGGTCTAGACTACTGTCTTTGGTCTCAACCAGTGGCTGGGGTCGCTGAGCGAGATGGTTGGGGGTCTGGACCACTATCTCTGCTCTCGCCCAACGAGCTGTGTTGCTGAGCAAGAGCTTGATGGGTTTGTCCCACTGTCAATGTATTCACACAGCGAACTAGGTCGCTGAGCAAGAGGACCCTGTAGTCACTCAGAGAGCTCAATCGCTAAGAGACTAATTCCTAGTTGAGTTGTATCTTAGATTTTAATGAAATTCTTGAATAACTTGAATCTTGTTTTGGTTTATTGAACGTTACGAGTGTACTATTGTTTACTATGATGATTAATCCTTATGAATTGGTATTTCTATACCTTTGAAGTATGTTTAGTGTATGTAACTCCATGACTCAGAGTGAGATTTCATGGTAGTATCGTGGTTGTTGTAGTGTTGTGTATGAATTTATGGAGCTTTGAAATGGTAGTCTATCCCGACACTCTAATGATCATTAATTCTCAAGTAGAGAGGAATGATGCATGTGGTGATAGTAGCGGGAGGTTCTTGTCTATTGGCTTTGAGTTTAGCCCTAGGCAATTGAGATGGACTAACCTTGTATGGTATTGGGGAGTGCCAACTATATCATACAAGTGCATAGACTACCAATAATTTGACATTCATACCATATCCGGATGAGTCTTGTTTAAGTTATGAGATATATAAAATGATTGATGTGTTATTGTATTATTTCAAATTTGAATGTGAGTAGTTTATATGTTTATATTAATATGAAATTTCCTTGTTTATCTAGCTTACCCTTTTGTTTGCTATGTTGTTGTATGTTGTTGTGTTCTTTCTCTTGCAATGATCATCTTGAGGGTGTGAGCAGAGGTAGAGGAGGTTTCTTTGGAGCAGGCATTGGAAGGAGGAGATGGTGCCGCTTAGTTTCTTTATAGTAGCATTGTAACTAGCTTTAGTTTAGGTGTTTGTATATAAAGTTTAAATTTATAGTTGTTTATGGATAACTATAAGTTTGTTCTTATATTAGAATTATGACTGATCTATCATATTAACTATGTGATGACTATTATATAGTAGTAATGCTATATTTTGGGATGTTACATATTTTGTATCAGAGCAGTTCTTTCCTTAGGAACGTTGTAGGTTATGAGTGTGATATGCTTGTGTTGTGTACTCATAAGTTATTTCTAGTTGGTATCCTTGTTTCTTTAAGTTGGACTGATGGTTTTTCTCTTTGTGAAAGCATAAGATGGCACTTAGGCCTTTTCCTCCCCCACCCACAAACCCCTATGCTCCAAACCTTATGAGGATGATGGAATCTGTTATAATGACAATGCAACAACAAAATGCTGCTTTAGTGCAACATAACACAATTATTTTACAACAATTTGAAGCGGCCAAGGTGTCAACTGAGGTATCCCAAGGCAGTGTATGGAGTTTATGAGAAGTAATAGGGTTGCAATTGAGACTTCTTCTTTTCCTATTCAGCCTCAAGAGTGGAGTCTTGAGAGTTTCTTACAACATCACCCAGCTAAGTTTAATGATAAGATTTGACCAGATGGAGAGAATCAATGGTTTCGTGATATAGAGAAAAAAAATTATGCCAAGAGGTGCCCTGAGGAGAACATATTAGCTTATACCGAGTACTTATTAATTAGTGAAGCTAGTCATTAGTGGAGCAGTATGAGATCCTTATTGGGGAGTAGTGGTACTCTAATTACCCGGGAACTATTCAGAAAGAAGTTTTATGCAGCGTACCTTCCTGATAGTGTTTTAGATTTACCAAGGATGTGGAATTTCTATAGTTGGAACAAGGTTGTATGTATGCTTTTGAATATGTTGATCGATTTAAACATCTACTTCGTTTTCACACATTGTATATGGACGAGGAGTGGCAGTGTAGAAAATTTGAAAATGGTTTGAATGGGGATATCAAGTTGTTGGTTGCTGGCTTGTGCATAAAGGAATTCCCTTCTTTAATAGAAAGAGCTAGAGTGATGGAGAAGACAAAGAGAGAATTGGATAATCAGCAGAAGCAACCTTCTAGAGTTAGCGGACCATTTAGGTAAAATATTATTCAAGTGGCTAGGAGAACTCCTTATTCTAGACCTCCCTCTAATGTGATCATAAATAGGGCAAAGGATGAAGAGAATAAAAGGATGACAAGAAGCATGGCTAAAGGAAATAATCTTATTTCTTGCCTCCTTTATTCGTTTGTACAAAAAGAGTAGAATATGTTTCTTGGCTTGTATTTGCCTCTTTTGTCTTCTTTCGTTTATTTTAGTTGTAGAGAAGTTTATAAACTCTTACTTTCTTTAATGTACAAGCAATGTGGGAATTCACATAGTTTGGACTTAAAAGAAAAGAAAAATAAATAAGCTTTCTCCTTTTGTTGCTTGTAGTGCAAGTAATCATGCATAATTTGTAGTTTTTGATTTCTAGACTTGTTAGGAAGCTTATAAACCCTTTTGGAATGGAAGAATTAAGAAATGTATGACTAAGAAGCACATGAGGACGCTGCTGGTCAGACTTGGAAGCATTCCAAGTCCCATATCCCTTAAAACTCTCCACTCAATTCATTCTTAAGGCTATATAAGCAACCTAGGGGTCTCCTTTGTACACAACTTTGAATTGAATGAATTTTAAGAGTGATTTGCATTATTGCTTATGTTCTTTGAGATAGAAATTTGTCTCATAGTCATATTTTTTATATTATCTTGTGAGAAGCAAATGGCGATTCAACTTTGGCACTCATCTTGGACCATTTCAAGTGGCGTGTCCTCAAGCTCATAAGCTCGTTACAACAATTGGAAGTGACAAGGGTGTCAGCTGAGGTATCCCAGAGGCAGTGTATGGAGTTGATGAGCAGTAGTAGGGCTGCAGCTGAGGCATCCTAAAGAAAATCAATATTATATAATGATAATTCTCATTTTTTTTGTCACACTTCTCACCATCAATCTCTCTTAGATTTTATATTTCTCTTACAAATTTAAATATACTTCAAAAAGACTTCAAATCTAAGCACTCATAGCTTCAACTTCACGCTTTTAGGCCGAAATGTCTAGATTCTCATCCTTTCCAAGCCAAATAAGGTTTATGCATGTAGAAGACACTTTGACGCTCAAGTCAGCCAAGTGTGTTAGGTGACAATAAATGCAGTAATTAATAAATGTGATTAATTTAACTTGTTCTACATAGTACTATTTATGGGTCCTCACCTGGATGGATCTAGGTCATGCAACCTAATTACTTGTTAATCTAGTTTTGACCCTGCTCAGCTTAATCGTACTTTACCAATATCGACCATATGCCTAGAATGGTCATTTTCTAGTTGAATATGTTTGGGCCGGATACATGTCGGCCTGGGTGACCGAGATGTATTCGGACATAAGCAACACTTATGATTAGATTGTCGAGGTGTGCTTGGATAGGTACAGTACATTAGTTCCCCAAGCTTAACATGCAATATGTTTAAGACTTTCTATTGTCGTTATAATGTTGATCTCAATGTGGCTGATAGATGTAAAGAAAATTTGTATTTCTTTGGTCATTGAAGCCTTATACGTATAGTAGACCCTAACTTCGAGAAATGTAGTGACAAAGAGGTTTGAGTTTATTACTATCAGAGGGGCATAGGTCAATGAGACGTTGAGAAGGTGAATAGTTATCACCATTGATTGTTAGATTGGGGAGATCTGACGGTTGGAATGAAGAGGGGAGGATACACGTGGGTAGATCTCAAAGTAAAGATGTATACTTCCAAAGTTTAGGTGGTTTGTTATGCTTACATCATGGTTAAACAATATATATACATGTTTGAGAGTGTCTATGTTGAGGACAGTGTATTTGTTAGAAAATGATAGGCCAATACTTTCAACCAAGAGGGGAGGGGGGTGAATTGGTTTGACTTTAAAAATAAGTTCTTTCAAAATATTTTCGAAATCTTTGATGTTTCTTGGAATGCAATATGACAAATATAATGAATCAACAAATAAAAGAGATAAGGAAGAGAAAGATTAACACCAAGTTTATACTGGTTCGGCCAAGCCTACATCTAGTCTTCTTCAACAACCGTAGTTGAAGGATACCACTATAATGATTGAGTTTACAAGCAAGAATACAATTGAATACCTTACAATGCACTCTCCTTTCCCAACTCAAAATCACTTATAGCAAACAAGAGGTGAACAATCCTCACACTCTTACAACCCAGAAAGTAATCCCAAATTTTTGTCACCTTAGAGATACCCCACTCTAAGAATACCTTGAGAGCAATCCCAACTTTCAATGAGAACAATCACAGTTCTCTCCCCCTGGTGCAACAACACAGGAACTCAATCTATAGATTGAAAATAATACACCTGATCTCGCAGAAGACTCTCCAATAGAGAAAATATGATCAACAACCTTTTAGCACACTTCTTGATAGAATCTTGATGTATAAACCCAAAGTTGATCCTTGATTCTTCAAGATTGTTCTTGGACGCTCCCGTAATCAAAACTCAACCAGAATGTTAGTTATGCAATTAAATGTTCAAAAGATTAGTTCGAAACAGCGCGCAAGATAGCTATTTATAACATTTTCAAAATCCTGACGAATTTTAATCGATTACGTTATTAAGGTAATCGACTTTGTTTTTCCAGCTAGTTTAGCAGTTGTCGCAACCGAAAATCGCGACGGGAGGACGATCCAAAAAAGAAAACGATTTTGAAAAAGATATTTGGAGTCGCCACCATAGTTTATTCTGGAAAACTACGGAAAAACCATAAAGAAAATACACAGTCCACGAAAACCAGATTCTGGGTTCGGGAGTCGGTTACGTGTAGGGAAGGTATTAGCACCCTAGAACGCCTGTCCTAAGGCAGTACCTTTAATTAAATACGCGAATAAAATGTGGTTTTCAAAAATGTTTAACTTCCCCTAAAAAGAAAAATAAAACTCTAAAGAAAACAAAATATTTTGTGTTTTTTGTGCCCGAATGGATTTACCTTGCTCCTACGTATTCTCAGTCAGACTGAGAAATCAGGGTTACATAGTTCTAGAATTATGTTTGGATGATTGTTTGAAAACATGATGTTTTATATTTTTTGTTAGTTTTTGAAAGAAGAAGAAAAAGGTTTTTAACACAAGGCTGACACGAATGGTCGCACGTGTGCTTAAACCTTTTAAAATAATTTTTTGTTAATTAATTTTTAAAAGAAGAAGAAAAAGGTTTTCAACACAAGGCTGACACGAATGGTCGCATGTGTGCTTAAACCTTTTAAAATATTTTTTTGTTTATTATATTTTTTAGAAGAAGAAAAAGGTTTTCAACACAAGGCTGACGTGAATGGTCGCACGTGTGCTTAAACCTTTTAAAATAATTTTTTTGCTTATTTATTTATTTATTTATATTTACTTAAAAGTAGATAAAATAAAATAAATAAGGGAGTAACTAAAAGAAAATAAAAAGTAGAAATAAAATAAACTAAAAAGTTAAATGATAAGATAAAAAATAATAATAATAATAAAAAAAATAAAAAATAAAAATAAAATAATAAGTAAGAAAGAAAAAAAAATATGGAGCGCTTAAATAAGAAGAGGGGTGTCTAAGTCAAACTATTTTTTATTTTATAAACAGATTGGGCCTAAGCCCAGAGGAGAAGGGAGTGAGGCTTAGCAGAAATAGGGGTGCAAAGAAAAATAAACTTTTCAGGCAGATTGGGCTTAGACCCAAACTGAAAAAGAGTGTACAAGGAAGAAAAGGGGTGCAGAGCAAGTTTTTTTTTTGTGTTTGTTTGGTTAATTTTTCTTTTTTGAGTTTGGCACAGGCGGGCCTAAAACTCTCAGCCCCAACTTCAGTAACCCCATAGGGGTTCCCAATCTCCACCTCATTTCGACACTTCCCCCAACTCCAAGAGACTTAGGGTCTCTCCCTCACTCTGCCGGCAAACCTAGGGTTTCCGCTTCCACCACTAGTCGCAAATCACACCACCCCGAACCGGCCAGCCACCGCGTCATTCGACCTGCTTGGTCCGTTGCGTCGCCGGCGACCATTGCTACCATCCGGTCAGCCACCGCAGGCTGCAGCGACCTCACCCTCTCTCTCTCTCTCTGTTCGACCTAGGGTTGGGGCTTTGCCGGCGCCGTTACGAGCCACCGCCACCCCACGTCGCTGTCGGAGTCTTGTCATCACACCCTCGCCACCGACCGTGACCTTCACCGGAGCCATGGCCGGCCACGTCGTCGTCACTGCTTCTTGCTCTTCTCGCATGAGAGATAAAAAACGTTCTTGTCGATCATGGTGCATCCATTCACCTCCGCCACCAGCAAAGATCGACCGCCGCCACCGTTTCCATCCGACAACCATCGTGTCGCCAATCGCCACCTCACCGCCGGCCGCCAAAGCCACCGCAAGTTGAAACGAATGCGCCCTGTTCCGCAGCATGGCCTCCACAGTATCATCCTCATCGTAACCCAACACAAGAAGCTTCGAGACAATTGCTCCCATTGCTCCTCTCTAAAGTAACCCCACCCGGTTTCCTCCACACTAAGGTGTGAATTTAGGCTTGGGGGAGGATCAATGGGAGCCGTATGGTATCCGCAAGGCTCGAGACCAGACTCGAATATGGATTTAAATATGAGAAAAGAAGATCAAGATTGAAGCTTGATTAAAGAATGGTGAGATGATGGTCGAAGGATGATGGTGAAGAGGATTCTTGATCTGTATTGTTTCCCTTTGCAGGTTTGAATGAAAAACAACGATGATGGTGTTGTGAGTATTTTGCTTGTGGCAAATGAGTGAGCAGGAAGAAAGTTTTACTGTGTGTTTCGATATTGTGCGTGTGTGTGTTTTGTATTGTGCGTGCTGATGATGGAAAGGTTGGATATGGTGGTGTTGAAAAGAGTTTAGCATGAACTTGATTGATTGTGTATGTTGGGTAGGATGGGGAACTTGACGGATTCTGTAAAAATTGATGGGGAAGGGTTGGAGGGATCGATGAAGCTTCGTGGGTGAAAGAGAAATTGGGGAATTGGGGAAACGGTTGATGATGAGGTTCGGTAAGAATGCTGGTTGCTATAGCAACCGGAGACGACGGTGATGCTGGGTATGGGCAGGGATATTTTAAATAAAGGCGAGAAGTGTGGCTGGAAGTCTCAAGTTGAAGAGGGTGAGTGATTATACATTGGACGATGAAGAAAAGGAATACTCATACAACAACACCATGTCAAACAGATCAAAATAATGTATATTTTTATCGGCTATATTATATTAATCAAAATAAAATTAAAAATTAAAATAAAAACGAAAATTAAAATTAAAAAGGAGAAAGGTAGAATAAAATTTATAAAAGGATGAAAATAAAAGAAAATAAAATAAATAAAAAGGCCATAAAAAGATAATAAAAATAAAAACAAAAACAAATAAGAAAGAAATAATAGTAAAAGGGTAGGATGAAAATGATAGAAAAACATAAAATAAGATAAAATAAGAAAATTTGTATAGTATTTAGTGATCCAGACGAAATTGGGTGTTTACAGCTGCCCCTCTTTACTTAGATATTACCAGATAATATGAAAATTTGATATTTTCGTATTATCAGAGTAAAAGCTAAGTAAAGATAGAAACACTAATTTCGTCTGGGTTTCAAAGGTGAAAGAGAAAGAATAAAAACTCGAGTTGGGCTTGGGGCCAGTATGGAAACTGGGCTTTGGGGCCCAGTGTGGAAACTGGGCTTATGGGCCAGTGTGGAAACTGGGCTTATGGGCCAGTGTGGAAACTGGGCTTGGTGGGCCAGGCGAAACTGGGCTTTTGGGCCAGGCGAGCTGGGCTTTGAGAGAAATGAGGTGTAACAACCCTTTGGATGAATGGATGAGGTGTAATAACCTCGTGGAGGGTGTAACAACCCTATGGATGAGTGAATGAGGTGTAATAACCCTATGGATGAATGAATGAGGTGTAATAACCTCGTGGAGGGTGTAAACACCCTATGGATGAGTGAATGAGGTGTAATAACCCCGTGGAGGGTGTAACAACCCTATGGATGAATGAGTGAGGTGTAATAACCTCGTGGAGGGTGTAACAACCCTATGGATGAATGGATGAGGTGTAATAACCCCGTGGAGGGTGTAACAACCCTATGGATGAATGAGTGAGGTGTAATAACCTCGTGGAGGGTGTAACAACCCTATGGATGAGTGAATGAGGTGTAGTAACCTCGTGGAGGGTGTAACAACCCTATGGATGAATGAGTGAGGTGTAATAACCTCGTGGAGGGTGTAACAACCCTATGGATGAATGGATGAGGTGTAATAATCCCGTGGAGGGTGTAACAACCCTATGGATGAATAGTGAGGTGTAATAACCTTGTGGAGGGTGTAACAACCCTATGGATGAGTGAATGAGGTGTAGTAACCTCGTGGAGGGTGTAACAACCCTATGGATGAATGAGCGAGGTATAATAACCCCGTGGAGGGTGTAACAACCCTATGGAAATGAAAGAGTGACCATTAGGTGCGACGATTGTCTTATAGAGGGGTGCTATCGTAGAAGAAACATTTGGGTTTAGATCCATTGAAGAAACATTGGTAAATACTGAGCAAAACGTTGGAGATACCTACATGTAAAGGTCGTGTTAACCCTTTTTCCAACTTCTCTTTTCCTTTAAGGATTTTTTTTTTTTGAGCAATTTTCCTTACTTTCCTTGAAATGATGTTATGTCATGATGGTGCATGAATGCATAGACACATGAGACACTTGTTTGGTTTTTTTTTTGTTTTTTTTTTTTGCTCTCACTTTCTCTTTCTTCATTTTCTTTTTCTTCTTCTCTCTTTTTTTTTCTCTTTTTTTTTTTTTGAAAATCCCATGCTTGGAATTCGTTGTCAATATTGTCGTGGAACACGATGTACATTTAAAATGCATTTGTTGAAAATAATGTCAAGAAACAGTAAATTCTTTGATGAATAGTGTAACCATTAGTTCACTTTTCCTTTACCGCTTTTAGCAATCCAAATTAACTTGAACTCGAGAAGGCGTGGGAAAATAGTTATGAACGGTAGATGGCTAAATGATTATTTGTGAGCAATATTAACGCTTGTGTGTGTCTCATCTGGGGGCAAGTGCGGTTGACATGCTGGGCTCACAAGACTGCCCCAATTTTGCACAATAAGTATGCTTTGGAGAGGTGGGAAGGTTTGGTTAGGAAGGATTGCCCCAAATTGGTGATTCTTGATTGACGGGAAGACTTCACATTTTTTTATTTTTCCTTTTCGATGCTTTTCTTTTCTTTTTTTTTAAAGTGATTGTGTCATTCACCACATCATTTCGTTCCAGAGTTAAATTCGTGAGGAAGATCAGAATAAACATTCTCCAGTTGGCATGGACTTTAATTGGCTTGTATCATGGCTAAAAGGCAAAGGGTTATGAAAGAAATGGATAATGAAGGCCCAAGTAAATGCTTAAGGGTTAAATCATTTTGACAAGGATCATTTGCAAGGTGTCGAGTCGACTGTCTCTAGGAGCTTGGAACTTCGAACATCCTTTTTTCCATTGTTTGTTTTTTTTTCTTTTTCCTTTCCCTTTTGGGTCGTCTACTTCATTGCCTCTATTGTGGACCTCTTTGAAACCTTATTTTTCATTTCTTTTTCTTTCTTTTTTTTTCAAAAATTTTCTCCTTGATTTTGGATGCCCTTGATGTACCCTTTAGGTTGACATCGATGTGCTAATGATTCTTGTCGAGGGTGACGAAAGCAATTATAATTTATGGCTCAAAAGGGGTGCAATTGGATAAACTTCTTTTGTCGTTTGGATAAAGAAAAATGGCCACACGTCACTCTGAATCTTGCTTCCTTTACTTTCTCACAACCTTAAACCTGAAACAAAACTATGTAGTGGTTGACAAATTGGTGTAATTTTTTTTATTTTTTTTTTATCTCCCCGATCAACAGATCATCGGGCACGGGTACCATGACGAAAACTGCCCCAGTATTATATCCATGACAATCCTTTGTTTTAAGGGGAAACGAAAAGGTTAAGGGTTCAAGTAAATATGAATGCAGATGCTTTAGTAGGAGAAGAACACTGGTTACCTACGAAACCTTGGTTCAGGAGAAAACTCAACTTTGATATTTATTTATTTATTTATATTTTCTTTTAAAAAACTTGTTTTGCTTTTGCTTTTCGAAAATGCTATGCCATTGACAACTTTATTGACAACGAATTCAACATGTGTCTTTTCCTTTTTGCTTTTTTCTTTTTGTTTCTCACGACATCCACCAGGACCGAGCTTGCCGACCGAATATACCCGTGATGCTTTTATTAACACGCGTTTAATTATTTTCATTTTCAATTTCCCTTGTTTACCTAACAGCTCAGCGCGACATGCAATATTTCAGAAAGTATACGAACAAAAATAAAAGTGAGGATATGTGGTATTTATTGAATGAAACAACACAGAGTACAACAAACTTTAAAGACAAATGTCAATCTCCTAATGGCATCCCCTATCGCGGAATCATCATGCATAAAACTTTTTGACAGCATCAGAATTGACCGGTAACGGTAACTCCTCTCCATCCATCCTTGTGAGAATTAGTGCCCCACCAGAGAATGCTTTCTTCACCACAAATGGCCCTTCATAATTTGGAGTCCACTTGCCTCTATGATCCTTTTGAATTGGCAAAATCTTCTTCAACACCAGCTCGCCTTCATGAAACTCTCTTGGGTGCACCCTTTTGTCAAACGCCTTTTTCATTCTCCTTTGATATAGCTGTCCATGACACACAGCTGTTAACCTTTTTTCTTCGATGAGGTTGAGTTGGTCGAATCGGGCTTGAACCCACTCAGCTTCCTCTAACTGAGTTTCCATTAACACCCGTAAGGATGGGATTTCCACCTCAAATGGAAGTACTGCTTCCATCCCATACACTAACGAGAATGGTGTTGCCCCAGTCGATGTTCGTACCGATGTGCGGTATCCATGTAAAGCGAAAGGAAGCATTTCGTGCCAATCTTTGTAGGTGACCACCATCTTCTGCACAATCTTCTTGATATTCTTGTTAGCAGCTTCTACTGCCCCATTCATCTTTGGACGATAAGGAGAGGAATTATGGTGGTGAATTTTGAATTCTTCACACAACTCTGCCATCATCTGGTTGTTCAGGTTGGTGGCATTATCAGTGATGATCTTGTTAGGGAGCCCATATCTGCAAATCAATTCCTTTTTTATGAACCTCGTCACCACCTTTCTAGTCACGTTGGCATACGAAGCAGCCTCAACCCATTTGGTGAAGTAATCGATTGCAACAAGTATGAAGCGATGTCCATTTGACGCTTTTGGTTCTATAGCTCCGATGACATCTATGCCCCACATTGAAAATGGCCATGGTGCGGACAACACGTTCAGGGCCGTAGGTGGCGCATTGATATTATCTGCATACATCTGACATTTCTCACACTTTCTAACGTGTGTGCAGCAATCGTTTTCCATTGTCAACCAAAAGTACCCAGCCCTCAATATCTTCCTAGCCATTGAGTGCCCATTCATGTGTGTGCCGAATGTACCTTCGTGCACTTCTTTCAATATCAGCTCAGCTTCCTTTGCATCCACGCATCTTAGGAGAACCATGTCATGATTTCTCTTGTATAGAATATCCCCACTTAAGACGAAGCTGCCAGCCAGCCTCCTTAGCGACCTTTTATCGTTTTCAGATGCCTTCTCAGGATATTCTCGGGTCTTAAGATATTTCTTGATATCAAAATACCAAGGTTTACCATCTACCTCCTCCTCGATGAAATGGCAATATGCTGGCTCTGCATGGCTCTTCATTTCAATCATTGGTAATTCCGCGTCTTGGTCAACTTCAAACATCGACGACAAGGTAGCCAACGCATCTGCTAATTGATTATCCTCCCGCGGTATGTGATTAAACGTGATGGAGTCGAAATACTCCATTAACCCCCTGATGTAAGCTTGGTAGGGAATTAATTTTGTATCCCTAGTCTCCCATTCTCCTTTCAACTGGTGGATGACCAAAGCTGAATCTCCATATACATCCAAAATTTTCACCTTAGATTCAATTGCCACTCGAATACCCATAGCACATGCTTCATATTCAGCGATGTTATTCGTGCAATTAAAACACAGTCTTGTTGTCACCGGTAAATACTGATTCTCCGGAGAGATAAGCACTGCCCCTATGTCGTGTCCCATCGCATTCGAGGCGCCATCAAACAATACTGTCCATGCTTTCTCATTTCGGTCTTCCTGGTTCTCTTCAAATAGAGCCATGATATCTTCATCGGGAAATTCAGGTTGCATTGGCTGATAATCACTAATGGGTTGATGGGCTAGGTATTCTGCTAGAGCACTACCCTTAACGGATTTCTGAGTAACATACACAATGTCATGTTCGGACAATAGCATCTGCCACCGAGCTATCCTTCCAGTGAGAGCAGGCTTTTCGAAAATATACTTGATTGGATCCATCTTGGATATCAACCAGGTGGAATGACTCAACATGTACTGCCTTAAGCGATGAGCAGCCCACGCCAATGCGCAACAAGTTCGCTCTAACGACGAATATCGTTGTTCACAGTCTGTGAATTTCTTGCTCAGGTAATATATAGCGTGCTCTCTTTTCCCAGCTTCATCATGCTGGCCCAATACACAACCCATTGACTTATCCAATACAGTCAAATACAAAATGAGTGGCCTTCCTGGCTCAGGTGGACGCAACACAGGAGGGTCTTGCAGGTATTGTTTGACTTTTTCAAAAGCGGCCTGACAATCCTCATTCCAAACCACAGCCTGATTCTTTCGTAATAACTTGAACAATGGCTCGCAAGTAGCGGTTAATTGGGAGATGAATCTAGCAATGTAGTTCAATCTACCCAAAAAACCTCGAACCTCCTTTTCCGTTCTAGGCGCAGGCATTTCCATTATCGCTCGCACTTTGTCAGGATCAACTTCTATCCCCTTTTGGCTGACAATAAAGCCCAGCAATTTCCCGGATTTCACTCCAAACGTGCATTTGGCGGGTTTAACCTGAGTTTGTACTTTCTCAATCTTTCAAATAACTTTCTCAAATTGAGAATGTGTTCCTCTTCCGATTCGGACTTCGCAATCATGTCATCCACGTAAACCTCAATCTCCTTGTGCATCATATCATGAAAAAGTGCCACCATTGCTCTTTGATATGTTGCCCCAGCGTTCTTGAGCCCAAAAGACATCACTTTATAACAGAAAGTCCCCCACAAAGTGATGAAGGTTGTCTTTTCCATATCCTCAGGCGCCATCTTGATCTGATTATATCCCGAGAAACCATCCATAAATGAAAATAGTGAAAACTTGGCCGTATTATCCACTAAAGTGTCGATGTGTGGTAACGGGAAATTATCTTTTGGGCTTGCACGATTCAAATCACGATAATCGACACACATTCGAACTTTGCCATCCTTCTTAGGCACCGGCACAACGTTTGCTACCCATTGTGGGTATCTCGCCACAGCCAGAAACCCTGCATTGAATTGCTTCTGTACCTCCTCTTTGATCTTCAAGGACATTTCCGGTTTCAATCTTCTTAGCTTTTGCTTCACCGGTGGGCATTCCGGCTTGAGTGAGAGCTTGTGCTGCACAATGTCTGTGTCTAGACCTGACATGTCGTTGTAAGACCAAGCAAACACATCTCTAAACTCCTTCAGTAAGACACGCAACTTTTCTCTCACTTCTGCTTTCATGCTTGTACCGATCTTCACTTCCTTTACCTCATCCTCCTCTCCCAAATTGAGTACTTCAACATCTTCCTGGTGAGGTTTTATCTCTTTAGACTCTTGTTCCACCAATCTCAACAATTCAGGAGAGGGTTCCGGGTCATCATCACAATCATCTTCCGTATTATTGATAGTGTGCTCAAAATTAGGAATATCGACATGGTTATTTTCAAAACATTCATTGTCATATCTGCATTATTTAAGTTTATGAAAAGGAAATAAATAAATAGGAAAACGATGAAGAATGCAAAATGATGATAAAAACACAAACAAACACGATTTGATTATCACGCTGGGCATAAAACTAAAAATGTCAACCTATAAGTCACGAATCCTAAAGCCTTGGGTAAAGCTATAGGATTAGTTAAAACTATTACATCTTGTTCAAATTAAGCATCACGGGTAAATCGCGCGTCTCCCAATTGTCGAGTTGTGCATCTAGGGAGCAGGCCTGCACGAAACTTGTGCTTTCCGCTCTATCTTCATTCTCCACGGCTGCTATCTGGCCAGTGTTAACCCATACAACACTGTGAAAGCTCTCCTTGAGGTTACAGATATGAATCTTTCCCACCTTGGGCTCCCGTCTTTCCGCCCGAGCCAGACTACGCTCTCTCCTCTCTTCCATCAGCCTTTTCTTGTCCTCTTTGGTGGGCTTGTATCCCAGGCCATACCTATTCTTGTTTTCGATGACCTCCAAAGGGAATGTTCGCCCCTGTCCATACTTGCCCAAACCTTTCCCATGCGTATAACCTTCTTTCAGCATGACCTTGGCCATCATGATAGAGGCACGCGACACATGCGGGTTTATCGGGAATGGCTCCACGTAGGTATTTCCCACGATCTCCAGAGATTGGAATGTTGTCTCGAGAGCTTCCTCGGCTACCTCAATATAGTGTATGGATGATGGCCCGCTCACTAGGAGATCCTCCTCTCCTGCCACTATCACCAGTTTATCTCCCATGACATACTTCAGCTTCTAGTGCAGTGTGGAAGGCACAACCCCCACAAAATGGATCCATGGGCGACCTAACAAACAACTATAGGCCGGGAGGATGTCCATGACCTGGAATGTCACTTGAAAGACACACGGACCAACTTGGACCCGCAGTTCCACCTCTCCCATCACTTCCCTTTTACTACCATCAAAAGCTCTCACAATCATAGAGCTCGGCTTCATATGCATTCCATCACTGGGTAGCTTCTCCAATGTTGCTTTTGGCATGACGTTTAGGGAGGAGCCATTGTCCACCAAGACACACACTATTACATGATCCAGGCATTTCACCGAGACATGCAGAGCTTTGTTATGTCCTCTTCCTTTAATAGGTATCTCCTCATTGGTAAAGGTGAGGTAATTATTAGCAACGATATTGCCAACAATGCCCTCGAACTTGTTCAAAGAAATACCTTGCTCCACATGAGCCTCACTGAGTATCTTCATTAACAGCTTACGGTGGGAAGCAGAATGCATAAGCAATTCTAGCAAGGAGATCCGGGCGGGCATACGATTCAGCTGTTCCACCACTTTATATTCACTCTGTTGTATGAATTTTAGGAATTCACCAACCTCTTCTTCGGATATCTCCTTCTTCTCCTCCTTGTCAGGGGTCTCTTCGGCCTGCACACTCTTCCCTTTCAAGAACTCCTTTGCTTTTGCAGCCATTGTTGCTTCCTTATCATTGGTTCTTTCTCTCGCCAATTCTAGTGGTGTAAAGAGTCGTCCACTTCTGGTCATTCCACCAATGTCTGATATGTTTTCAACGGCCAAATCTGCATCATTTCCCTCATCTAACGCAATTGCCCCATATTTCCACGGGACGACCTTCTCGTTCTTGTAAGGAAAGGGAGATGGCACTCGGATGACAACAGACGGATTTTCTTCAGTTATCGGTACAGGGGTGGTCCTAGTGAAATGGATCACCAACGGTTCTGGCAGAGTTACATCAGATTCTCCACCAGTTTGTGTAAACACTTCTTCCTCTCTGCCATTGTGACATACTTGCATCAGATTTCTGTCAAGTAAATCTTGCAGAAAATTCTCAAATTCCACACATTCCTCAATAGAGTACCCAACATCCGGATGGAGTGCGCATGTTATACCCAGATCATAATCACCCTTCACTAGGCCCACCTTCAACAAAGCTTCTAAGATAAACTTCCTAGAACTTCCTAGAACTTCAGATTCGGGCTCGCGTTTGCCTCAGCTCTCCAAGCTTCAGTTGGGATACGCTGCGATGGATAATACGCTTGTTGTTGTTGAGGCCTAGTTTGTTGAGCAAATGAGGCGTTAGCAGCATAGGGCGGTGGGCTCAAGCATGGTCGATAATTAGGAGCTGGGGCTTGACCTCTCCACACAACCATTACCGACGCTGCATGTACATCCCCCTCTTTCTTCTTCCCCGGATTAAACTGGGCTTTTTGTGGCTTGTAAATGCAGGTGGGCCATATGCTATCTTCCTGTTTTTCAACCCGATTTCTATCCTCTCGCCAATTATGATGGTGTCAGCAAAATTGACAGATACATTCCCAACCATATGCTCATAAAAGGGTGGCTGGAGTGTATTTACGAACATCGCCACCATCTCTTTGTCAAACAAGGGCGGCTCAACTTGCGCAGCCAACTTTCTCCATCGTTGGGCATATTCTTTGAAGCTTTCACTGTCCTTCTTTGTCATATTCTGCAGCTGCAGACGGTCGGGTGCGACATGCGTGTTGTACACGTACTATTTCACAAAGGCGTCAGCCAGATCCGCCCAACAACAAATTCGAGATGGCTCTAGGTGGGTATACCAGTTCAACGCTACCCCAGCCAAGCTTTCCTGGAAGACGTAAATGAGTAGCTGCTCTTCATGAGCATACACAGCCATCTTTCTGCAGTACATGGTCACATGGCTCTTAGGGCAAGTGTTACCCTTATACTTCTCAAACTCCGGCGCCTTGAACTTAGGCGGTATTTTCACACCCGGAACCAAACTCAGCCTTGCGATATCTCCAAACCCATAACTTTCAACCCCCTCAACAGCCCTTAATCTCGCCTCCAGACTCTCCAGCCTACCCTTAGCTCCAATGAGGCTACTAAACCCCCAACCACCGTGGCATGCGGCGCAGCTCCGGCTGAAGCATCCTCCTTAGCAACCACATGTGGTACTAGGGTCACCCGTATTCCTTCAGCTGTGTTTGTCTCATTCATTCCCGTTCCCACCATGGGAGCCGACACTGAGACAAGTCCCTGAGTGTCGATTGGCGGTATATTAACAGTCGTGAGAAATGAGAATGTGGCATGCTCTGCCTCTGAGTATTCTCCTACTGGAGGAGTATAACCTGTGGGCAACCCATACAGTGGGAAAGGAACCGATTGGCTCGCAGCATTGAACATTGGGGGATAAAGGTGGGCATTCCCATCAACATGTGCAGATGAAGACTCTTCAGTAGTCTTCATGGATTCAAGAGCTGCCAAGATCTGGCTGACCTGGTCTTTCAACTGGCCAACATCCGCTTTGAGAGATTCTTGTGACTCCTCCCAGCTTTCCATGGCTCTTGAATTGGCTCGAGTCCTATATGGATGTCTTGGAAATTTGGCCGTTGTTTTTTCTCACTCGTACTGTTTTATTATTTTAATTAATTAGATGAAAATGAAACATGCTAAACACAAGAAAAGATTATGCATGCTAGTAATAGGGGGGAAATCACAGGATGATAATGGCATAATTGATGGAAATTAACATAAGCAGATACTAAACAAACATCCCACATCTTTCATTTAAAAGGAAACCAGTTAATTACATTTCCTATGGGAAACAAAATACAAAGAACTCCAAATACATCATGCCCTAGCCCGAGTGATGAGGGATTTCATCTTGCCTACCAACCATTTACAATGATTAATAAAAAGCTCTATCTCCGCTGGCGGGCTACAAAAGTGAGTGCTTGGTTCAGCTTCCAACACCATTTGGGGGATGTCTTCCATTGCTCCATTTGCCAAAGCAGCCAACTGAGAGAAGCTTTCCTTCCAATGCTTTACAGCCGTTTCTTGCTCTGCGATGTGCTCTTCCATTCTCTTTACAAGGCCTGATGCCTTTCTTCAAATTCCATTGACCTCCATCGCTCCTCTCGCTTCTCGATGTAATCCTCCATCTGTTTTAACATGGCTCGATATTCTTCTTCAGCTTCTGCTAGCTTCCAGCGCTCTTGATTCAACTCCGCCTAAAATGATGTAGCCATTTCCTTCATTTGATGCCCCACTTCTTGTACCTGAACTTGCGCTTATCTTAGTCTTTTCAGGGCTTCCCGCTTATCTCTTTTGGCTTCTTCATAGAGTTGTTTCCACTTCCTGCCTTCTTCTAAAGCCACATTCTTCTCACTCACTCTCATGGCTAACTCTTTACTTGCGGCTGCAAGATCCTACTTCACTCGGAATGTATAATCCCTCTCAGCCTTCTGGCGTTTAACAATGTTTTCATAAGCCCGTGAATTTTCTTCATTATCATTCCTCATATCCACAAAATTGTTGCGCGCACTATGTAATTCTTTTTCCAACCTAACGTTTCTCTCCCTCAGCTTTTCCATCTCCGCCTTCAACTGTTTCACCTCTTCACTCTCTAGGACTTGGGATGGTCCTTCACTAGTTGGTTGATCATTGATTGGCTTGAAAGGGAGTTTGACTTCTTTTACTCTCTCTAGAATCCAAGTGTGATAACTGACCCGGCTATCCACCACTCCAATCCTCAAATCCTTTTCTGTTCGCACCACATTTTCTCAGGCACTTCTGACTCTCCTCAACATTTCAGTGCAATGTTCTTCCTCATAGTAGATGAAGAAAGCTATGAGATAGTCTGGTGAAGGTGCTCCCTTCATAGGATGTCTGAATTGTCTTTGAACCAAAATGGGATTGTAGTTGATACAGTATCTAGCACCTATGAGAGGTACATTAGGAAAACTGCCACAATGTTTGATGGACGGTTTAATCCCAAGCCAAGGAAGACGCCACTTTACTTTCCCTCCATTCAACCCAGCCAAGAATTGGGCCCACTCATTGGCCCCTTTTTCTTTAAGCCCCTAGTGCGATGGATCCTCCGATGGACACCTGACATCAACTGCCCCATTAAACATGCGTGCAGTCATCCATGCATACAATGCCGACAAGCAACATAGGATTTTCTTCCATTTTCTCTCATGGCAAAAACTCATGGTTCCATACACATCTGCGAGGACTGCTGTTACTTGGTTCTTTGACCTCGTCTTCCTTGCCACGAAGACATCAATAGCGGTGTAATCCACAAAGTCTTCTATCCTGGGAAACAAAACGATGTCATACACGGTGAGAGCTAACACATCCATAAAAGCCTCCCACTCTTCCCTATCGGCCAGATGATGCAAATGTTGTTCAAGATATCCTTGCGTCAGTCCACGCACTTGATTCCTCATTACCAACTTGTCTTCTAGTTCTTTGGGATACAATTTCATTATGGCGGCAATGGTAGGGATGGAGGCGTGATGCTCCAAGTGCTGATACGGCGTGGTACCCTCTAGTGGCAAACCCAAGATGTGCTCAAATTCTTCTATAGTCGGCGCCAACTAGAAGTCTTGAAAGGTAAAACATCTTAGCGGAGAGTCATAATATCAGGCTAGGGCTGTGATAGCAGGCAGTGTACTTCCATTTCACATAGGCTAAAAATATTTCCATACTTCTTCTTGAAAGTTTCCCTCTTTATGGTCTTGAGTCTCTTGCCTAAATTTATCAGTCCTGTTAGATTTCCCCCATGAGTCCTTAGGCAAGGTTTCTTTCTTAAAATGGCAGAACCGGTCTGTTGTGTAGCACCAGATCTTGCATCAACTTCCATCTTGTATATGATCAGGCAAATACCTGTGATTTCCCCTAAAACCAGCATGTTACCAAATTATGTATGAACAAGATGCATGACGATATGACGAAGTAAAAATAACATGACCAACACAAATGCATGTATAGTATGAAGATGCAATGACATTATTATTATTTTTCTTAAAGAAAACAAACAGCGTGGGGTTATAGGAATACACATGTCTCCCTTTGTGCCCTAATATAGGTTCAATGTTTCAGATTGGAGGTCGAGTATATGCATTCTCGCCAGGGTGGTTCCTTGAACCTAAAGGTCAATGGTCACTAGAGCCATGGCTCCCATCATAGTACCTCCACAACAGTTGAGTAATCAACTAGGTGTGAAGACACAAGTGAAGGGAACAAACTCTAGCTGGGGTTTTCACGATAGCCAAACAGGAAGTATATCCCAAGTGGCACCACTACACAACCCCTCTATTTCTAAACTACACTCTGACCCGGGTATAGGATCCCACTCAATAGATGCATAAAGTGTGTGTGAAGGGAACATGCGAATGTACACCCCAAACCCCCACCTGCAAAACAACCAGGAAATTTCCCAGGCAGATATAACATGTTTTCTACCCTAAGGTTCAATATTCAACAATTCACATGCAATTATTTCAAACATCAAACAAAGACAAAGCAATAGGGGGAAAAAGACGCAAAACCAAAACCACATCAAATTCGCGTATTTAATTAAATAGCTTGACTCTCTAATGGTCCCCAGTGGAGTCGCCATCTGTCGCAACCAGAAATCGCGACAGGACGACGATCCAAAAAAGAAAACGATTTTGAAAAAGATATTTGGAGTCGCCACCATAGTTTATTCTGGAAAACTATGGAAAAACCATAAAGAAAAGACACGGTCCACGAAAACCAGATTCTGGGTTCGGGAGTCAATTACGTGTAGGGAAGGTATTAGCACCCTACAACACCTGCCCTAAGGTTGTACCTTTAATTAAATACGCGAATAAAATGTGGTTTTCAAAAATGTTTAACTTCCCCTAAAAAGAAAAATAAAACACTAAAGAAAACAAAATATTTTGTGTTTTTTGTGCCCGACAAGGATTGACCTTGCTCCTACGTATTCTCAGTCATACTGAGAAATCAGGGTTACGTAGTTCTAGAATTATGTTTGGATGATTATTTGAAAGCATGATGTTTTATATTTTTTGTTAATTTTTGAAAGAAGAAGAAAAAGGTTTTTAACACAAGGCTGACACGAATGGTCGCACATGTGCTTAAACCTTTTAAAATATTTTTTTGTTAATTAATTTTTAAAAGAAGAAGAAAAAGGTTTTCAACACAAAGCTGACGTGAATGGTCGCACGTGTGCTTAAACCTTTTAAAATATTTTTTTGTATATTATATCTTTTAGAAGAAGAAAAAGGTTTTCAACACAAGGCTGACGCGAATGGTCGCACGTGTGCTTAAACCTTTTAAAATAATTTTTTTGTTTATTTATTTATTTATATTTACTTAAAAGTAGATAAAATAAAATAAATAAGTGAGTAACTAAAAGAAAATAAAAAGTAGAAATAAAATAAACTAAAAAGTTAAATGATAAGATAAAAAATAATAATAATAATAAAAAAAATAAAAAATAAAACTAAAATAATAAGTAAAAAAGAAAAAAAAATATGGAGCGCTTAAATAAGAAGAGGGGTGTCTAAGTCAAACTATTTTTTATTTTATAAACAAATTGGGCCTAAGCCCAGAGGAGAAGGGAGTGAGGCTTAGCAGAAATGGGGGTGCAAAGAAAAATAAACTTTTCAGGCAGATTGGGCTTAGACCCAAACTGAAAAAGAGTGTACAAGGAAGAAAAGGGGTGCAGAGCAAGTTTTTTTTTTGTGTTTGTTTGGTTAATTTTTTTTTTTTGAGTTTGGCACAGGCGAGCCTAAAACTCTCAGCCCCAACTTCAGTAACCCCATAGGGGTTCCCAATCTCCACCTCATTTCGACACTTCCCCCAACTCCAAGAGACTTAGGGTCTCTCCCTCACTCTGTCGGCAAACCTAGGGTTTCCGCTTCCACCACCAGCCGCGAATCACACCACCCCGAACCGGCCAGCCACTGCGTCGTTCAACCTGCTTGGTCCGTTGCGTCGCCAACGACCATTGCTACCATCCGGTCAGCCACCGCAGGCTGCAGTGACCTCACCCTCTCTCTCTCTCTCTGTTCGACCTAGGGTTGGGGCTTTGCCGACGCCGTCACGAGCCACCGCCACCCCACGTAACCGTCGGAGTCTTGTCGTCTCACCCTCGCCACCGACCGCGACCTTCACCGGAGCCATGGTCGGCCACGTCGTCATCATTGCTTCTTGCTCTTCTCGCGTGAGAGATAAAAAACGTTCTCGCCGATCATGGTGCATCCATTCACCTCCGCGTGAGAGATAAAGATCGACCGCCACCACCGTTTCCATCCGACAGCCACCGCGTCGCCAATCGCCACCTCACCGCCGGCCGCCAAAGCCACCGCAAGTTCAAACGAATGCGCCCTGTTCCGCAGCATGGCCTCCACAGTATCATCCTCATCGTAACCCAACACAAGAAGCTTCGAGACAATTGCTCCCATTGCTCCTCTCTAAGGTAACCCCACCCGATTTCCTCCACACTAAGGTTTGAATTTAGGCTTGGGGGAGGATCAATGGGAGCCGTATGGTATCCGCAGGGCTCGAGACCAGACTCGACTATGGATTTAAATATGGGAAAAGAAGATCAAGATTGAAGCTTGATTAAAGAATGGTGAGATGATGGTCGAAGGATGATGGTGAAGAGGATTCTTGATCTGTATTGTTTCCCTTTGTAGGTTTGAATGAAAAACAACGATGATGGTGTTGTGAGTATTTTGCTTGTGGCAAATGAGTGAGCAGGAAGAAAGTTTTACTGTGTGTTTCGATATTGTGCGTGTGTGTGTTTTGTACTGTGCGTGCTGATGATGGAAAGGGTTGGATATGGTGGTGTTGAAAAGAGTTTAGCATGACCTTAATTGATTGTGTATGTTGGGTAGGATGGGGAACTTGACGGATTCTGTAAAAATTGATGGGGAACGGTTGGAGGGATCGATGAAGCTTCGTGGGTGAAAGAGAAATTGTGGAATTGGGGAAACGGTTGATGATGAGGTTCGGTAAAAATGTTGGCTGCTATAGCAACCGGAGACGACGGTGATGCTGGGTATGGGCAGGGATATTTTAATAAAAGGCGAGAAGTGTGGCTGGAAGTCTCAAGTTGAAGAGGGTGAGTGATTATACATTGGACGATGAAGAAAAGGAATACTCATACAACAACACCATGTCAAACAGATCAAAATAATGTATAATCTGAAGCACAATGCAGCAAACCACCTATACGAAGATACAAGTGAACAACGCCACTTACCTCTTGAAGCTATTATGCTCGCTTTGGTCGGGTCCGCACCTCCGGTGATCTTTTTTTCTTCTTGCCAACGCGTTCTTCTTCCCTCCTTACCAGTGAACGATGCCTCCCCAGGAAAGGATCCCTCGTTTCAATCAAATAGAGTTCCTTTTGTATTTTTTTGTCCCCCCTTTCCTTGGCTGCTTCTATGCTTTTGATACACTGATCCCCCCAAACCTTCTCTGCCAAAAGTCGTTCTCCTGCCCAAAACCAAATTGCCTTGTACCTGTTTGCCGATTTTTGCCACGTTCACTACTGTGTGCCAAACGAAATGCTTGCAGAAGTTGTTTCCTGCATCCACCGTACTCGCTGCCACCCCCCAACCAAAACGCTTTTGTTTATTTTTTCACTTTTTCATATATTTTTGTTTTTTTGTTTTTTCTTTTACTAAAAGACAAAAATTACACACACACATTTTTTCATTTTTTTTTATTTTTAAAACCTCTTTTTTTTAATTAATAATGTTTTTACTATATATTTTTATCGGCTATATTATATTAATCAAAATAAAATTAAAAATTAAAATAAAAACGAAAATTAAAATTAAAAAGGAGAAAGGTAGAATAAAATTTATAAAAGGATGAAAATAAAAGAAAATAAAATAAATAAAAAGGCCATAAAAAGATAATAAAAATAAAAACAAAAACAAATAAGAAAGAAATAATAGTAAAAGGGTAGGATGAAAATGATAGAAAAACATAAAATAAGATAAAATAAGAAAATTTGTATAGTATTTAGTGATCCAAACGAAATTGGGTGTTGACAGCAGTTTTTGACAGCATTTCAAAATTCGACTTTTAACCAATTTTATGGCGCATGCATTCGATTAAACACTTCTTAACAGCCAAAAATATATGCAATATTACCGTTATAACAGTATTGGCTTGAAAGAAATTGAATTCATCATATGAAAATGACTTAACCAATTATACAACTTATGTAATCGGTTATCTCCAACACTTAAGCAAAATTTCAATTTCAACCTTCTTTTAAATCAAATTTTCGCTATTTTGAAAACATGTAATCAGATTTTCACTCTTTTGAAAACATGTATTGGCTAGCTTTCTTACTTAATCAGTTATACACATTGTATAGCAGATTATGTTAGAATAGTTTGTCTCCAATAAAGCATACAAGAAATCTGAAACAATTTAACATATTACATGGATTGCTTAACAGATTAAATATACCAGAAATACATTTTCAATCTGTTTAAACATGTAAACCTTTTTCCAATCATTAATACATATATCAAGCATACACATCAATAATATCAAACATTTGTTATGTTATTCTGTGCAAGATAACAATAAAACAAATCCTTAATGTCCATCAACAAAAATGTGCATTATACAATGTTCATCATCATGTACATTATCAAAAACAAGATATTCAAAGATTCATTCTTAAACAATGAATATGCATATCACAGATATAATCACGATGAATATGCATAACATATAGTTCAAGCACAAGCAAATATATAAACAATATTTTTGCTTAATGTGTGCAAGAAACTACAAAAACATTTCTATTGTCATCATGAAAAACACATAAGGGTTTGGGTTTAGCTTTCACATAGCTCCCCCTATCAACAATGTCATTCGAGGGGTATGCGTCACAGATAATGTCTACCATGGCCAAGAGGGGTACTTGAGAGACTTTTTTTATATGTATATAGCTTTCTTTATCCAAATTCAAGTTCGTTTGTCTTTTGACGATGAGTGTACTACACATTTTTAATGTAGCACCCACCTAATTACACCCAAATAGTTTGGGTTGTCTTCAAGCATTTCGACTTGTTTATAAATACTTAGGATAGAATCTCATACCTCAATGTTTTTTTTTTCACTTTTATAATACTTATCATTGGCATGCAATTACTTGGCTCTCTCTAGTCAATCAGGCATCAACATGTTTGTTGGGTTCTTACTCCCAATCATTCAAGAAATTATTATAATCATATTTTTGTTTAATGGAAAAAATTGATAAAGCAAATTATAGTATAATATCAAGATTCCAATTATTATTAAAAATATTTGCTTTTAATTATCAAAAAGTTTAAAAAATTATTTTTTGTCTTTTTAATCTACCATTAATTAAAAATTTATTTGAACCGTTGAATCTAAAATCAATCAAATAAGAAATTAATATCACTTTAATCCAAAATCTTAAAACAATATATTAATAAACTTTTATTCTTATAAAATACTTCACTTTATTATTTTTACCAAATATAAAACTTAGACTTATACTTAATTCCTAACATATACATATAACTCTGACATTTCGGATTGATGATGAAAATTTCATCCTTCTTCCACGTTCTTATGTCAAATACAATAATTTCTTAATACCAAACTGAAAGTTAGAAATATATACACTCAATCATATCCATCTTTAAAATATTAAATTTACTAACCCCTCCGTTCTCTAGTTAACATGTAAAATTATTACCTTAATTCAATACTTGCATATTCCTTAGAAGCGACTAGATCTTAGACTAATAATAAGTTGCATACGCAATCCAAAATCTTTGTAAAATTACTTCAAGACACTGCTATTTTTTTTTTACAATTGTAATAACAGTGGAATTTAATTTACAAAAATTATTATAATGGTAAAAATAATGGGATGTTAAAAAGACAAACAAGGTAGAAGATAAGTTAATAGAATAAATAGATGCATTTTAAAAAAACAAGAGTAAGTTTTTAAGTACAAATATTTTTGTTGATAATGATAACTTTAAGATGCGTAAGTGATTAGGTTTTACAAATGAAGTAGAAAAGCTAAAATAAATAACCAGACTACTGTTTGAAAGTGCACCATACTGCATTTAATTTTTTTTTTGTTTTGTTTTGGATTAGAACGAATCATTCTATCTATCTATGTATATTTTCACCTAACATTGAGCCTCTTTCAATGCATTTTATTATGCCATGACAGAAGAAAAGTCATTCCACATTGTCATCAAATGGTTGCAATTTGTCATTATCAATGCTTTCAATTTTTTACATTACTTTTAAATTTCAACACACACACACACACACACATATATATATATATATATAGATATATATATATATATATATATATATATATATATATAGTATTTGATTTAAACTTTTTCACTTTTTCTTTTATGTTTTTTAGTCTTCACGGATGAAAAGAACAATCATATCCGAATTTGATAAAAACAAATGTTCTCTTATATTGATGATAAGTTACGTTTACTTGCAAATTACGTGTTTGGATGAACCTGCAGACTTCAGAATTGAAGTTATGTTATGGGTCAGAATTGATGTTCGAAGAAATTCTAAATTTTGACACTATGAATGAAATTAAATTGCATTGATTAGTGTTCAAACAGATGAAATTGCATTAATTAGTGCTCAAACACATGGTTGATCTTGTCGGCATCACAGTGCAATGAATAAATATCATAAATCACGAGAAGTAATGATAACATATTTAACATGTTTGCAACTCATTATTAACAAATAATCATCTTATTTGTCATGTTTTTTAGCTACAAAGTCATGAGTGAGGCTTATATTATTTAAACTGTAATTTTCTTTTTAATTTTTTTTTCACAATTTTGTTCTTCAAAGATTTTCGTTTCTACACATTAGAAATTTTACAATTTAGTTTAATTCTTAATTTTGCATATTTTTTATTTTATATACATTTTATTTAACAAAAAAAAATTATTGTCTTTTTCTTTTGCTTTCTGTAACATTCCAAAAATTATATATTAACTATATAATATCGAATGTTAAACATTATAATATGACAAAATAGTTTAAGGATGTACCTAGAGTTACAAGTTTACATTCATCCAAAATTGACCATAAATTTACACTTCACATACATAGGAGTCTTTCAAAATATAAAGATAACAGTTAAGGAGAAGCCTAAGAACTTGGGGCTGCATCATCTCCCTCCAAAGCTTGCTCCAAAGGCACCTCATCTACTTCTGCTCACATCCAAGTGAATGATCATTGCAAAAGAAAGAACATAGACATATAAGACAATAACAAACAACAAGGGTAAGCTAGGTTGAAAAGCATACATGTTATTCTATAAGATTGACATATAAAATCACAAGTCATACAAGCAGGTAAGTAAAGCATCATATCATATTATAACACATGACTAGACACGTCCGGACTTAGAATAAATATCGAACTATGACGGGTTGTGCACTTGTGGTGGCCTCTACTGCTTTGCAAAGCCATTGCCAATGGGTTTCACCCTACCACACACAAGGTAAGTCCGTTACCGCGCAATAGGCCTCCAAGAAACGCCTACACAAGGACCTCCTACTACTCTCACCACATGCATCAATCTTCTCTATGTGAGAATGAAAGATCATTAGAGTGTTAGGATAACCCCCAAGACTGAGTCCCTATATTCATTCTAAACACTAAAGTGATCTCACCAAGAGATCTCACTTTCATACTCCATTTCATTACTTTCAACACAACATCTATCCAGTTTAAATTATCAACATACCATTTCTTCATTTATAATTACATTGAATACTATATCAAACCATATACATGTATCATACATCATCAACCAACCAAGAAAGAAAAAGAAAAGAGTAAACCAGAGCGAAGTAAGTCGCTCAATGCACATGGTTGCAAGGCAAGACAGCAAAAATTCGCACAGCGCGAATTTTCCTGATGGGAAGGTAAGGCATGACAGCAAAAATTCGCACAGTGCACCATTTTTGGTGCGCTGAGCGAATTTTCCTGACGAGGGAGCCTTTCAGCTAAAATTCGCATAACGAATTATATCGCATTGCGAATTAAACCACAAAGGTTTCAAGCCTCACACTCTCACAAAGCGCCTCTTATGCGCTATTATAATTAGTTGAATAATTCCCAGACCCCTAGCAGTGGCAAAGCGAGAAATTTCGCAAGGCTACTCACCAAACAGAGGGGAACCCTCTGAAACAATTCGCATAGCGCACCAAAGTCGCTATGCGAATGTCCTGTAACTCACTTTGCGAATTTGCTCGCACAACGAATCTGCAGAATCTGCAGAACCCCAAATCTGCATAATTTTGTGACTCTAACCCCCAATGCTTATTCTAACCAATTTTGTGAACTTCTAACCATCCTAAACTTATCTATATGATGAATTAAACTTGTTTAATTGATTTTAACCCTTGCTAACATCATGATTTAGCAGCTATGCATCGATTCTCATTCAAAATACTCAATTTCATCAACCAACCTCCAATCTAAATTTAACATTTTGCAACTATTTTTAACTCTTTTGACCCTTCTAACAAGTCACAATTGACTTACCTAAGCTATCTAAATTGACCAGAACAACCTGAAATACCCAATTCTAATTTGACTACCTTACTTCCTCTAATGTGACCTTAAATTCCCAATTTCTCTTAATTATTGATCTAATAATCTATTTAACAGAATTCTCTTCAATCAACCACTCAATATCAACATTAAACCTCATCTATACCAGTTCGTAAACATAAATCTATAGCTGCATTATTTGACAGACATTGAACAGTAGAATTCACATGCAAACACTAGTGCAAAAACGCTGTTTAACGTCAGTTATTTTGGGTTTTTAACGTCTACAAAACAACCGACGTCTATTCCGGTGACGTCAATGGGACATCGGACAAGCATATAACCGACGTCTATAGTGACGTCAGTCACTAACATGTCTGACGTCACTAAAACGTCGGAGTAGGACTAACTGGACGTCTAAAGACATTATATAGACCTCGGTCTGCGAAATAATCGACGTCGAAGAGGCATTAAAGACTTCGAAATTGACACTGACTGACGTCTAAAAGGTACTATAGACGTCGGTGTACACATTAACCGACGTCTAATTCAGTGGTTGTGTTTTAGTGCAGTTTTGTTCCCGTCTTTGGATAACCTAGTAGCACAATCTCCTTTTGTTAGTTTCCCCAAAAAAAAACGTTTGCATCTTTTGAATTTCTTATGGGTCCTTTCAACCCAAAACCGAACCTGGGTTGTTGCTTAGTTCCATTTTCATCCGCAAGAGGGAAAAATCACGGTGAAACGATAACTAGGCAACCTAGGGTCGTTTTTGGGTTGAAACAACCAAAAGAAATTCACAAGACGCCGCTTTTTTTGGGAGGCAGCTAGCAAATGGAGAATGTGTTACTACGTTACCCCAAGAAAGGAACAAAACTGCACTAAAACACAACACAAAAAAAGCAAATTTTAATCAGTTGAACCAGAAGATAATCGATGAAAGACTAAACAGAGTTTAAACGGTAAGCATAAAAAAAACCACGCACCTGGGATGTAATGCCGCAAGAGAGAAAAAGGAGAGGAGGAAGACGATAAAGATATCAGAAACAACAATAGAATGCCGCAAGAGAGAAAAAGAAGAGGTGCCGCAAGCGAGAAAAAGAAGAGGTGCCACAAGAGAAAAAGGAGAAGAGGAAGACGATATCAGAAACTGCAATGCCGCGAAGGGTCTGCGGTTTATTTAAAATGAAATGGGGCATCGATTCCCCATGGACACCGACGTCTATAGTCACCGAGACGTCAGTTATCTAACTAACTCGATGTCCAAGATAACATTTAAAGTGACTTTTTGAATGCCATTAGACGTCGGTGTCCGGGGGGGCCGACGTCTAGTGCGCTGAACCGATTGACGTTTCATTTCCTGTCAGGGAAGTAGACGACGATTGACAAAGGGCGCCGAAAAGGGGAAGATGACTCACCAGTGGAGAAACAAGAAATCAATTGGTTGAATTGAAGCCCACTAAGCTGTGAGTGTTTGAACACCACCTAACCATAAATCCAATGATTCAACAGAAGAGAGAATGTAAAAAAGAAGAGGGTGGAGTGACTATGAAGAGTAACACACTTTTCAGACAAAGGAGAAAATTTTTTTAAATTCAATACATATATACATTTACTTATTTCCAATCCTTTCCTTTACTGCCACTTGTACACTTTCCAGACTGCTCATTTTCTAATTCTTTACACACTCAATACGAATATTCTAAAGTTTAATTAGACCAACATCAAATATATAGAATACATATGTAACATTGCAAATTGAAATTGTACATAAAATAATATTACAATGGTATATTAAAAAGTACTTGGTTGAATTATTTAGAGAATTTTTTTTATGAAGATTTGACATTCTTTATCATAAAATATGTTCCTTGGATATTTTCTCTAAGAGAAATTGAAATTTAAAACAGAAATTATAAAACTGATTTGATTACATAAAATTATAAAATTCTAATTTTTATCTAAAACATTAAGAATTTATAAGTTTCTATATTTTATCCTCTCTTACATTTATGTATACTTCATTTATGTGTGAATATTAGTTCAGTTTCAATTGGGATCTTATTAAGTCGGTAAAGATAAAAATATTGTCTACTCGATATCATTTTTCATGTCAGTGAGGATTTTTATCATAATACTTTATGTATAGAAAGAAGTTAAATATTAAATACTTATATACCAAGTCCACGTATAATTAATCAACCAGAGTGTACCAAACATGAGTACTTACAAGTAAAATATGATATAATTTATCTTGATTATCATTTTGAACTTATATCCATTTTATGCTCATGTATCAAATACAATCATAGAAAAAAAAATTAAACAATCATCCAAAAGGATGAAATATTTAGCATTTTGAGTTATTATAAAATATAGTATGCTAAAAAAACAAACAACCTCTTTTACGACCCGTGAAAAATAATACAAAAAATAGACTATTGAATGATATTTTAAGATAAAATAATACAAAAAAATAGACTATTGAATGATATTTTAAGTTTTTTTTTCTTAATATTTTGGTAAGATATATGTGCAATAAAACAATAATTTTTACTTATTTCTCAAAAGTTTTTCTTAAAACATCACGTGTGATAAGAATGACAGGTTTATAGAAAAATTATTTGTAAATATTCAGACCAAGAGGTTAAAAGAGTTGGCTGATTGTTTAGTTGGATTGGACCGTAGTTGGGTCAGCGATTGCGTGACTTATATTAAGATCTCATAGTGAGATTAATACGTTGACGGGTCAATAAGTAATTGGACCAGTGTTTAAGTTATTATTGGGCTAATAGTCAAACGGAGGATAAAATAATCAAAGATATCTGATTAAAGATATTGATAAAACTGTTTATGAGCAACCGATCGGATTTTAAGATAAATCTGTTTAAGGTAAGTTTGTTTATATTTTATTGGGCTTGTGAAAACCTATAAATACAGAGCAAGGGACAAAGGCCAGTTACGTTCTACTCACACTCTATTGAGTTCATAATACTCAATTACAAATATTCATTTGTGAGCAAGAGCTCCTTAACAGGCGCCTAACTTGAGCATCGGAGTGTCTTTGCAGGTACCTCCCCCCTCTGTCAAGAAGGTAACCGAGCGGTCATACCTGGGAGCAACCGAACGGTCGACACTAAAGGCGACCGAGCGAACCAGATTGAAGGCGATCGAGCAGCCCGGAGTGAAAAAAAGCGAGCAGTTCAAGCAATTAGACATCGGTAGTAGGGAAAGCACGTCAAGCAGGTTAGTATCTTGGTCCCACAATTGTCTTCAGTCATCAAGCCGATTGGCGGCAAAGCATACGAGAATTAATGAAAAATCAAGAACAAGGAGAAAAGGTTAGTACTGCCGATTCTAAACGTATTGCGCGTTTTTTCTGTATAGGTGATGACTTGTATAAACGAGGATACACCACACCACTGTTAAAGTGTTTATCGGAAGAAGAGGCAGATTACGTCCCGCGGGAACTTCACCACGGAACATGTGGTTTACACTTAGGAAAGCACACTCTTAGGGTCTGAATATTGCGAGCAGGGTATTATTGGCCAACAATGGACCATGACTGCGAATCATTCGTCAAGAAGTGTATATCTTGTTAAGCATATGGAAATGACTTTTCAGTCCCTCCTGAAGAGTTGCATGGTATTGTCTCACCATGGCCGTTCGCCCAATCGGGAATGGATATAGTCGGACCACTGCCGATCGGGAAGGCATAAAGTAAATTTCTCTTGGTGGCGATAGATTATTTCACAAAGTGGATCGAGGCTGAAGCATTAACAATCATAAGCGCTCAACGAGTACAAAAATTTATCTAGCACTTAATATGTCGATTTGGTCTACCTTAGAAGATTGTCACAGATAATGGTCGACAATTCATTGAGAGGAAGCTAGAAGAATTCCTTGAGAGCTTGGGGATTAAACATGTCACCAGCTCGGTGGAGCACCCACAAACAAATGGACAGGCCAAAGCGGCAAACAAGGCTATCATAACAGAATTAAAGAAGCGGTTAGGTGAAGCTAAAGGCTTATGGGTGGAAGAACTGCTCGAGGTATTATGGGCGTATTGATGCACTCCACATGGATCCACTAGAGAGACTCCATTTAACCTAATCTATTGCACAGATGCAATGCTCCCAGTAGAAGTAGGCGAGCCGTCTTTAAGGCCAGGCATACAAGATATGAACCTTAACGCCAATCAACAGTTACGAACGAACCTCGACATCCTTCCCAATCATCGAGAGGTTTCCACAATCCAAGCGACAGCCCAGAAAAGGATGGTCTCCCGGCGATATAATATCAAGGTAAAATCGAGAACCTTCAGAGAAGGAGACCTCGTGTGGCGCAAAAGGGGAGAAGCCAGAAAGAATCGATCTCATGGAAAACTGATAGCTAATTGGGAAGGACTGTTCCGCATCTTAGAGGATTTAACGAATGGAGCCTATCGGCTCGAACTCCTTAATGGACAGGTCATCTCCAACAGTTGGAATGCAGCGCATCTTAAATTCTACTTCAGTTGAATTTTGTTTTCACATTTCTGCTTCTGTTGAACACTGTTTCTACATTTACAGTAATGAATTTTTATACATTTGACTTCGGTCATGTATATTATCAAGCACACATAAGACTCATAAAATTGTTGAACATGTTTCAATTACTAACAGTGCAAATAAACACATCTTGCATACCAATTACATGAGCGGACACCAGTTGACCGTTCGAGCAGAATATCAAAGACAGGGATACACTCCCTAATCTAGGGCATGTTCACTCAAAGAAAGACCAAAATATCAAAGACAGGGATACACTCCCTAATTTAGGGCATGTTCGCTCAAAGAACAACCAGAATATCAAATATAGGGATACACTCCCTAATTTGGGGCATGTTCGCTCAAAGAACGACCAAAATATCAAATACAGGGATACACTCTCTAATTTGGGGCATGTTCGCTCAAAGACCGACCAAAATATTAAACCTAGAGGAACACCCCCTAGTCTAGGACATGTTCCCCAAAGAAAACCTAGCATATCCAAGCGTCGAGACAATCTACCTATTCCAGAACCGAGCGTGGGGTACAAACTCTACCGGATAGTCGCAAGCACATCAAAGGTACGAACGTAACGTTCGGTAACAGGTAGTCGCCTGACAGGCGTCTTAAAGAAACGTGCAAACACACAAGTCGTTGTTATAATCAACAGTAAAGGTACTTTAAAGAAATCGCAAAACATAACAGAAAGCAGTCAAAGTGTTCAAGCATTCAGATGACAACATGGTAAATTCTATTCTATTAAGAATTTAAAACATTAATGTTTTCCTTAGTTGAGACTGCAGGATCCTCCACTCTTGCTCCTTCACAAGCAATTGTTCCTACTTCAGATGCTGGAATCGCCTCATCCTCTAGAACACCTTCAGGAATGTCCATTAAGGGTACTAATTTCCCTTGAAAAACATCCTTCTTTGTGTCAAAATCGACGCCTTCAGTCGATACATTCAAGAGATGGGATACCTGCCTCAAGGCCTTTTTAAAGGCTTGAGTATGCTCTTCAACAATTGCCCTCCTCATCTCTTCCATCGACTCCTTATCCTCAACAACTTTGGTGCGCATCGTGTCCCTCTCTGCTCAGACCTCTTTTTCAGCAGTCTTCAATGAAGCAATAGCATTATTCTAGTTACGAGCCTCCTTCTTCGACGATTATAGTTCAGCAACTAAGCGGTCACGTTCTTTCTTCAACTCGGCACCAGCCCTCTGCATATTCCCCATTAGAGTATGAGCTTCGGTTAGCATTTCTTCATATTGTTTCTGGTTTTGCTCACAGTGAGAATGAGCAGCCACATCTTTGTTCAGTTGTGTATGAACCTTTGTCAACTCAATCCTCAGAACTCCTCTATCAGAGGCATAGGCTAGATACCAAGTAGCCACTGTCATGCGGCATGTAAGCTCCATGGCAATCTCGGTCATTTGTTGCTCAGGCATGCCTTCTACCCCATTTTTCTCATCCTCATCCAGGTTAAAGTCAATCTTATGGCCCACGTTGAAAGCTGGACTCCATAAGCCACCTAGAATAGGGCGAGTGACTGGCTCTTCGGAACTTCACCCTTTCTTTGAGGCATCTACCTTCTCAGCTCGCTGACCTCCCTTGCGTTTCCTTACAAAAGGGCGATCTTCAATGATAACATTGTCCGGTGAGGGTGGTCGTTCGGCCTGCACAGGAGTGGCGGTGTTCTCTCTAGAGGTACCTTCAGTAGTCCTTGGAGCAACATGCTTTAGGACAGGGGCACCGCCCGGTTTAGGGAGAGAAGACTCCCCTTGACTTTCCTTCTGGTTCATGATTCTGAACCAATCTCGAACGGGACCTTTGCCTCCCATGATACCTGCAAGTGAGTCACATCATACAAAGATCAATTGCAATCATACAACAGCTAAAGAAATCAATAAAGGGAACATACCAAACACCCTTGAGTTAAAGTCATCATGCTCAAAGCAATTTATAATCTTTCGGGAGGAAACGGGGCGAGGGAGCGCGGTCAAGACATTTAGTGCCTCCAACTCGTCAAGAGTCATCTTATCTTCTGACCAAGAAGTAAACTTAAGAGGATTTTGGGTCCAATATAATGGGAACCTAGCGCTGGTGTCCTCGTTAAAAAAGAAGGGGCGGTTTAGGTCAGTAATCGTCACTTTAAAGAATTTATCCTTAAATCCTTTAAAGGATTGAGAGTATAGTTCTAGTAAACTATTCCCACATTCAGAAACTAGGAAAATCCAACCCCTCTTTGCACTCGGATGGGCTCAAAAGAAATACAAGAAAAGGGTTGGGGTCAATCTGATAGTTAAAACCTGGCACGGAGCGGCAAAAGCCTGGATATATCCCCAACTGTTCGGGTGAAGCTGAGAAGGGGCAGCATTCAGAGTTCTCAACACATCCATTTGAAATACGCTAAAAGGTAGTCTCACATACATATCATAAAACATGCAAGAATAGGCATAAAAGAAATCAACAGCAGAGTAATCCTTGCCATGGAAAACCCTCTCATTTCCCCTACAAGCATTCAGTCTTATACAAGAACTGTAATTTATGGTTCTAAGGATACAACTATTTTCTATCCAATCCTGTAGTATGGGTTTGCTACTAAATAAACTACAAAAATCGCTTACATCGCGAGAAGCCTAGTCGTAGTCGCTAACGTTAAGTGACGATGAAGATGAATCTTCTTCTGGGTTTTAAGCGGCGACATTACCATACACGAAGGCGTTTTCACCACTAAGTATGGTAGTGGTTTCGCAGCAAACTACAGTCAATGAGGTCCCCACCTTGCCCCCTTTCTTCCACAGATTCTAGTAAACAATCTAAAATAGTAGAAGGATCCATTGTTACATGGAGAGAAGTGCGAAGGATAAAGCTAGAAAGTGGGATAAAAAGGAAATTTGCACAGAAGTGACAAATGACGGTTGAGTAACCAAAGTTTTCAAATATCCTTTCGCATTAATGAGGGGAAATTGACGTAGCCACCAGCGATGTGAACCGTACGATTAAATTGATCTTGTAGCCCTGTTTTCGGGACTCTGCAACTGCCTCAAAGGCGGGAAACCTAAATGATTATTTGGAAATGGAGCATTTGCATTAAAAAGTACGTAATAAGGGGCCTTCACACCGAGAGATAGCCTGAAGTCCTATAGTTAACCCGTCCATGAGACCGAACGGTTAACTCGGACTTGGGGGGCATTATGTATAGTATGATATCCAGGTCGAGCGGTTAAGAGAGTTGGCCGATCGGTTAGTTGGATTGGGTCGTAGTTGGGCCAACGATTACGTGACTTATATTAAGATCTCGTAGTGAGATTAATACGTTGATGGGCCAATAAGTAATTGGGCCAGCGTTTAAGTTATTATTAGGCTAATACTCCCGCGGAGGATAAAATAATCAAAGATATCTTATTAAAGATATTGATAAAGCTGTTTATGAGCAACCGACCAGATTTTAAGGTAAATCTGTTTAAGGTAAGTTTGTTTATATTTTATTGGGCTTGTGAAAACCTATAAATACAGAGTCAGGGCCAAAGGCCAGGTACGTTCTATTCACACTCTGCTGAGTTTATAATACTCAATTACAATAATATTCATTTGTGAGCAAAAGCTCCTTCAACAGGTGCCTAACTTAAGCATCGGAGTACCTTTGCAGGTACCTCCCCTCCTCTGTCAAGAAGGTAATTGAGCGGTCATAGTTGGGAGCAACCGAACAATTGGCACTGAAGGCAACCGAGCGGCCCGAAGTGAAAAAAAGCGAGTGATTCAGGCAATCAAACGATCAGAAGCAGGGAAAGCACATCAAGCAGGTTAGTATCTTGGTCCCACAACATCCATACCGAAACATTATCTAAAATGTTTTTCAAATTTTTTTTTCAAATGTCTCCTTATGATATTATTTGTAATTTAATAATGTAAAATACGAAAAGCTAATGAAGAGTAGGATTTATTGTATATTTTATGTGTTTGTCCAGTTTTCAATCAATAAATTGAGTTCTAATAAACAGACTAACTCTAAGAAGATGTAAATCAGTATTATTTGTATCTCGATCTCTCTAGATTAAAACTTACTATTATTTGTACCTTAATTACTCTTGGTTAAAATTGATTGTTATTTGGACTACAATAATTTATAGCTAACAAAGATTTTTTTTATTGACAAATAATGTTAGTTGTTAGTTTTGTTTGTGAGGGAAGTTGAACCAAAAATCTCTCTCATCCTCCATTCTAAATCCTTCAAACCAATCTTATATTTCCCAAATGTTTTTGAGAAAAGTTGAATCTACAACATCTCTCATCCTACCTTCCAACTTTTACCACTAAGTCAATCTTATACCACCCCGACTAAATGTAAAGTATTATTTGAAACACAATCACTCTTAGCTAAGACCAAATATTATTTGGAATACAATCCTTCTTAACTAAACTGAATATTATTTAGAAGAAGGTAGTGTCTTAAACAAGTACAAAGGTTATTACTCTTCCATATTGTTAACGAACAAGGTTAATGTTCTTTCTCGCAATTACAAGGTTTGAAAACTTAAGATTTTGTTCACGTTCTTGTAGTAAGTTTTTCATAGTCATTAACTTTCATTCTTCAAAGATGTCTTCTATATATAGAGCTTATGCACACAAAAAATTACACATTTTTTATAACCATTGTGTGGGTTTTTTTTTTAAGAAAAATCTTATTCTTTTGGCATTGGCCTCTTTTCAAGCTTGGAGAAGCATTAAATGAAAGAAGTGAATCTTTAAATGCTATTCTCCTTTTCAAGCAACATCCAAAAAGTGGTAGGGTTAAATATGTCTTAATTAGAACCACTCCAAAACGCTTTGGGTCAAGCCCTCACGGATTTGCTTTTGGTACCACTCCAAAAAGCCTCTTATTAATGAAAGTATCTTATGTGTATAAGTCCGGTCACCAAACTTGAACCATGGCCATTTGTAGGGAGGTTCAACACGGATTTGCTTTTGGTACCATTCCAAAAGGCATCTTACCAATGCAGGTATCTTATGTTTATATAAAATCATGTTCATCTCTTATTTTATCCATGTGAGACTTTGTTTGTACACAAATGAACTCAAATGTTCATTATATCTTACCTCATATACACAACTTAACCTACCATTTTAAAATTCAATCTAGTAATCATTTAGCTTACAAAAATATTATATTACTAATTCCATTTTAATATCATAAAATATTCATTATTTTAACCGTATGATTAAAAACAATTTCACTCATCTAAAATTTACTAGAAATCTAAACAAAACACAAAATTAAATAAAAACTCAAACTTTACTTATAAATCTATTATCAAAACAACCAAAACACCAACTAAAAGAAAAATTAATTAATAAAAAAAAACTAAAAAGTTACAAAAAATAATTAATTAAGTAAAATTAAATTAAATTATAAACAATAGAAAACTATAAAATAAAAAGTAAACTTAATTTATATCAACATCCAGTCAAAGAAAAATGTTTTATACTCTATAATTATCTAGACCTAACATAAAAAAGAAAAGGAAGTAAAGAAAATGAAGAGAAATAGAAAATAATATTATCAAATATCGGAAAATTAAAGCAAGAAGAAAAAACGAAAAGGTTATATATCAGACTCCATTATTATATTATATCTATTACAATTTATACAAAAATATTTAAAATTACAATGAGTATTAATCTTCAATACAAAATCACATTACTATGGTTGGATAAAGAGAACACATAAACAGAATAAACAGAATGATTGGAGACCTAACATAATGGACGATGTGATCCATTTTACATTCATTAAAATGAAACACGCTTGGTCATTGCAAGTGCGTGATACGTGCACGGATGTTCAACATCACGCTTTTACTCCATCAACTCTTTTTCACGCGCTTCATTTCACGCGTCCCATTGAAATTTGAATGTAAATTAATTAATTTTATTTTTAGATGAATTTGTGAGAAAAAAAAGATAAATAAATAAAATAATAGCTAGAAAACACAAACAAATTTGTGAAACATGTTGAGTGTAGATAATGAATCTGGTTTCCTTGTTAAGAACTTATTAATATATTATGTTTTTAGTCATTCTTAGGTCTTATTCAGGATAGAGACTTGTTATTTATATTCAAGAAAAACATAATTACTTAATTAGTAATATTTTATTGGCCATTTGATTTAGTGTTTAAAGTCATAAATATCTTCCGTCCTTTTCTTTTTCTGAAAATAAGTCTTAAAGATATTTTTTGTATAAATTATTTTTGTGGCATAAGTATCAAAACAAGATATTTTGAGAGAGAATTAATTAATTAATTAATTAATATTATATATATATATATATATATATATATAATATAAAGACTTATATGAATACGATAAAAACAAAAGTAAAAAATGCAAATATCATAAACAAAAATTAGTTTAGTAGTAAGTCAAAACGAGTTTTAAATAACTTAAAATTTATTTTGTGATAAAAAGAATATATCATTTTAATATTACTTTTTTATGATTTTTATCAATTTTTCTCAACAAATGAGTTAAACAAAACTTTTTTTTTTCGTTTTGTTAGTGTAGAAAAATTAACAGTTAGTGAAATATAAATTATTTTAAGTATGATTAAAAATAATTATTCAAAATTATAAAAACCTCATCATACATAGTAATTATATTAGTTATTTATATTTTTTAGAGTGTTTCAATTAAAATTAATTATTTTTGAGATATTTTGTATTAAATTAATTATTTAGTTAAGATTATTTTTTATATTATATTATACATCAAGTTGTGATGGACTTGAATTTCTTTCACGATATTATCATTACGGATGAACACTAATAACTGTTCATGAAAAATGATTGTCAAGTATTAAAAAACCATAATCTAAATAATAAAACTAATTGTTAAGTTTTATTTAGATAAATTTCAGGAAAAAAAAAATATCACAAGGGAAGAAATATAAAAAACATTTTTTCTAAAAATTAACTTAAATATTTTGAAAAAAAAAACTAGATGAGCTTTTTTTTGGGTATAAGATTAGAATGTGATGAATTAATTTAATTGCTTTCTTTTTACTTTTTTTTACAGACAAATAACAAGAGTCCTTAAGACCCATTTACGAAATTTAAAATACTTTGTAATTAAAAGTATCATTAATTCATTCTTGTTATAATTTCTAATGTATTTCTATAGTAAATTTTAATTAGAAGAGTATCTTGAATTCTTTAACCAAGATAGTAATATTTTTTAAAAATAGTTATTAGAAAGTCAATTATGTTGACCATGATGATTTTGAATCTTTAAGATAAAACCAATCACTTTATTCTACTGATTTTTCATCTACTAAAAGTTAAAGTATTGAATAAAGATGTATCATTACTTCATTTAAAAAGTGTTATTGTGGTATCTTTAAAATGGATGAGTAGGTGAATATTAATTGATGTTGTTAGAAAGGAAAAGTTAAGAAAACAAAAATCAAAATGGTCAACTTGACTTTCATTAATAGATCACAAAAATAATTTGCTATATACTTTTTACTCATGCATGCTCCAAACTATCGTCCATTTTCTCTTCTCTTCTCCCAAAAAAGTAAGAAGGACTTTGTTTAAGAAAATCCATTATAAGATAAAATTTATTATCTAATTATTTTATTATATATGTGAAATTTTAAATGTAATATTCTATTTTAATAATTCAATACTATTAAAATAAGTATATTATGATCAATAATTACAAATAAATAACTCACATTTAAAAAAAATCTAATTACTATAGTCTAAAATATAATTATAATAACAAAGACATATACAAAAGTTCTACACAAAATAAAAGAAAAAATAAGATAACATCAAAGTTTTTGACAAATGTTTTATGTACAATTAGATCAGACCTAAAAACTAAATGGTGTATCTTCCTTCTCTTTAACTAGTTTAACTTCTATTTTCTCATCTACTCACACCAATTTAGGTGATTATCGTAAAAAAAGAAAAACATCACAAGACAAAACAAAATAGAAGAAAGATAAGCTAATATGCAAAAGAGTTATTAAATAATGGAAATAAAATTAACATCACATTCTTAGTCAATCATTCAAATTATTGATAAAGACATACATATCACATAAAATACTCATACAAGACTAAATTATTTGGGTATATGCATTGATATCAGACTTTGCTAATGAGTTTCACTCTATCACACACAAGGTTAATTCTTTAACATCTTTAGCCAAGATAAAGCCCCTAGACTGGACCTTTTGGTCCTGTCAACACATACCCTACAATTCTCTAAATCCTTATATTAATGCATACACTAGTAAAATCAAATCTTAATCCTCCTTGGATCAGTACCAACCATCTTTATACAAATTACTTTTACAAATAATTTCCTTAACAACTTATAGAATCACATTAAACATACAAAATAGTGAACATGAAAGATTGAACCTCCCTACTAATCTCACAACAAGTAGTGCTTGAAGGTCCACTTGCCTAATGACCAGATGTCTCGTCCAATGGCAAAAACATCAAAACTTATAAAGATTAAATTATTCATAATTTGCCCAACAACACACTTTCTTGCCTAGTGAGTCTGCATAATTTTGCATAACATAATTCTACATATTTATTCTATTCCAATCATACCAATTCAGTCTCTACCACATACAAAGTTCAAAACATGCCAAACTTAATAACATCACAAACTCCAATCATCACAACTACAATACCAATCAGAAAATATTTTCAATTTCATCATACAACTTAAATTAAGTAATTTAGAAACCTAGTCTCAACCGAACAAGTCATATTCATCACACAATTTATTCCAACAATTCATAGTACAATCATACAAACAACAAATTTTAAACTTATCTACAACTCAAAAATAATATAACTAGCTTCCCTTATTCGTGAGACAACTCAAAGAGTACCAAGTCCCTTTCAAGCTAATTGGATTATCTATCTATACCTAGGAATAACACAAACACGATCATGGTACACCATTAGGATCACTGATCATAAGAGAATCTTATAAAAAACTTTGATGCCACATGCAAGTAAGAAGGGACTCACATGCAAGAGGAAAAGCTTACACAAAGAGAAAAAACCAACTTACTCTAAAAGAGAATCTAATCGGATAGAAGTCAAGAACTCACTGCGAGAATCACTTTTTGATCTTCAAATAAAGAAGTACAAAGTAAGAAAAAAGAGAAAATTGAAAAAGCTACATAAAATTGACGATAAAACTCGTTAATAAAACTTTTATTTATACTTTATATTTTTAATATTAAAAAAATCAAATATGACTATTTTAAAGACAATATCAATTTTAAAATATTATTTTTTATACTCTTTCCTTTAACATATCAATTTTATAAGAATAATTCACGTGACTAATTCTTAACATATATGTTTCATTAAGAGAAAAAATTATGTTGAATATAAATTTTATATGATTAAATTCAAACATGTAGTCAACATTTGACTAGATAACTAATTATTTCATAAGGTAACCATGGTTATTTTTATTTATAATTTAAATTTAATATTAACTTAGTTTTATAAAATTTAGAAATATGTTTTAACAAGTTTTATATAAAGTAAAATGGATTTCTTCATCTAATTTTTTATTTTTTAAGTTATGTATAATTGCATGATAATTTTTTTTTTCTTAAAAGTATTTTAGAAACATAAAGAAACTTCTCAATATTTAAAATAAATTATGTGAGATCTCATATATATATATATATATATATATATATATATAACACCAATTACACACTCAACCATTATAATTCTTCCTAAAATCCATATTAATATTTCAATTTCTTCACAATTATAAAATGATATATATAATCCGATTCTAACAATAATATTACTTCAAGAAGAATATTACACTTACCTATTTGATTCATTACAAATATAAATATATGTAATTTATCACCTTTCATAACATGTTTACAAGCAACACAACTCTAAAATTCATTAACTCATTGGTACATTATAAATAAACATTCAACTATCACTCAGCCATAACCAACAAGTCCTCCTTAATAAAACTAACATTAATTTTAAATTCTCAATCCCATAAAAAAACGAAAAAAAAAAGAATCAATTGTAGAAAAGTGAAATCTGTCAACAGAAAAAAAATATGGAAAATGAATTTATTTAAGAGATGAAGTTCTTATAAAAAGTGTATCATGACTTATTTATTAAAAAAATCAATTTGTATTCATTAAAATTGATATTTCTTAAAATTCACACACGACAAGTCATGACATTATTTTAAAATAGGTTTGAAACTAAATCATTTGTCACAAAACAAAAATAAAAAAATTATTTTTAGTTTTGATAGTTTTATTTAACTCTTCATCGATATATAATTGTTATAGTACAGTGTAACACGTGGAGGGATGGCATGGCAAAGGGGCCCTCCTAAGAATTATTTGTTTACACAAACAACAGACAGCAAGAAGAGGACGACATACCAAACTTTTATTTCTTTGGTTTACTATTCCGAAGAAGATAGTACGGGGAAAGGACACACAAATACACGTTTAGTGAATGAACACTTCATTTTCTTCGTTAACAAAAAAAAATCAAAGGTGTTCTTCTTATAGCCCCACATCAAATTAAATATTTTCTACTATTATAAATTATGCCATTACATTTAATGATTCTTTCAAACACTTTTTCATTGAATTATTATTCAATTGTCAATTACTTTTTCATGATATCAAATTTTAATGAAAACTATCTTAAGACTTTTAATTAAAATTAAATAATGTAATTGACTTTCTTAATTAAAATTAATTACTTTTATTCTAATAGGGTTTAAGGACTCTTTTCCAATTTCAGTTATAATTGGTAATGTAAGAACTTCGAAAATTTAGAAAATATAGTATTAAAGTGGATAGGAGTATTAAAATAATGAGACCGGATATTTTATTATAAAATAATTATATAATATAAATAGAATTTTTTAAACTCGTTTCATTATCTAAAATAACGTTTATCTCTCTAAATTATTCTCTCTTCGTTTCTTCTCGCTTTTCTTTATAATTTCTTACTCACAAATCATCTGATGATCAGGAGGTGTCTAGGCGATCGTGGTGTCGATGATTACCTTTCTAATCAATCAATTTCTTGAGTAGAACAAGTAAGTTTCATTTCCTTTTTCTTAATTTTTTCCTTAATTTGTGATCATGCAAAGAATCAGTTTTTGCATGTGAGGAGAGTTTCATTTTCTTAATTCTTAGCTCAATTTATGTTCTAAGGTTTGTTCTCCATCACTAAACGGTGATTTATACATTTTTCTAGAGTTTCCTTACGGTGTAAGCAATTGTCAGAGTTTCTTTGAGCTGTGAAGATTTCGTTGAGGTAAAGGAAGCTAGAATTTTTTTTTTTGGTGTTAATTATGTATGTTAGAAAATTTTGGAATTTTGGACTAGTTGAATGAAATTATGTCTTATTAGTATATGTGAAATAGTCAATTTGAATGTTTTGAATGTATGGTGATGAACTATGATTGTGAAGTATATTGTATGATGTTTGGGTGTTATTGAATGTATAAATTGTTAAAAATCTGTGATGAGATTGGTTTATGATGAATAAATGTAATTTATCCTTAATTAGAGTTAGTTTTGAGGAAGTGGAGTAGTGAAAATCTAATTTGGGAGTTAGGTGTTCAATTGGTCAGTTAGAATAGTCTTGGTAAGGCATTTGGGACTTATTAGGGTCCCTAAGTTGCTTAAAATTGTGCCAAAAGTGGTAGAATGTGACTTAGGTTCATAAGTTGATGTTTTGTAGATTTTGAAGTGTAATTTGTTTAGTAAACACTTTAGAATGAGGTTAGGATGGTTAAGACACACTCAGTTAAGTATGATTAAGTATATAACACGATCTTGGAGGAGTAGAAGTTGGGAAAAATATTTCCAATTGGTCTTTTTGGTGCAAGTTGCATAACTCTACAGTTTGATGTTGTAGAATTATGCAAACTTGCTGAGCGAGTGGAGTCGCTCAGCGAGTGGATGAGAAGTTTGGCGCACTGTTTGTGCTTTCGCCTAGCGACTTGTGTTGCTAAGCGAGTGCTTGAAAGGTTTGGACCACTGTCTAGGGATTCGCCTAGCGAGTTGGGTCATTGGGGGAGATAACTGAGGGTCTGGACCATTGTCCAAGGATTCGCCTAGCGAGTTGGGTCGCTGAGCGAGAGGTTGGAGTCTAGGATCACTGGGAGTTTTATTCACCCAACGAGTTGTGTCGCTCAGCGAGAGGTTGGAGGGTTTGGACCACTGTCAGTTTATTCACCTAGCGAGTGGTTGAGGGGTCTGGACCACTGTCTCTGGATCCGCTCAGTGAGTTGAGTCGCTAAGTGAAAGGACTCGGTAGTTGCCCATTGAGCTTGATCATTGAGCGACTCATTTAGGATCTATTAGCATTTCTATATTATGTGGCTATCTTATAACTTTGAGATCTATATTGATGGGTTGAATGATGTAATTGTTCTTGACATATTATATGATGATAAATTCTTGTGATTGTGCATTTAAACACTTTTGAAGCATGGTTAGTGGACGTAATTCCATGACTTGTGGAGAGATTTCATGGTAGTGCCATGGATGTTGTTATTGTTGTTATATGAATGTTTGGAACTTTGAACTAGTGGTCTATTCCGACACTCTAATGATCATCTATTCTCAAGTAGAGAGGGGTGAGTCATGTGGTGAGAGTAGTGAGAGGTCCTAGTCTATGGGCACCGATAAGGGCCATAGGCAACGTAAATGGATTATCCTTGTATGGTAGCTTGGTTTCAACCAACTGTATTATCATTACAAGTGCACAAACTACTAATAGTTTGACATTCATACCGAATCCAAATGAGTCTTGTCTAGGCTTTGCAATGTATAGGATGATTGGATTGTTATAATTAATTTACATATAAATGTTTAAAATTGTTGATGTAATATATGAATTGCCTTGTAACTCTAGCTTACCCTTTTGCTTGTATTTGTGTTTGTATGTTCCTTTGATTTCCTTTTGCTATGATCATTTGGTGGGTGTGAGTAGAGGAAGAAGATGTCTCTTTGGAGTAGGCGTTGGATGGAGGAGTTGCAGATGTTTAGTTTGCTCTAGACTAGCTCTTGTAGATAGTTTTGGTTTAGTTACTTTGTATATAAAGTTTACTTTATAGTTATTTTGGAATGACTGTAAACGACTTTATAATTTCTTTCTTGTCGACTATTCTTGTAAATATTAGAATTGTGATGGTTCTTTTAATATAGTTAATTACTATATTTTTGGGATGTTACAGGTAACATGCACATGGTATGGTTGTTGATCCCACATTCATTTACCTTGTGGTGAAATTTAAATTTACAATATATAAATAGGTGTAAAACTCACCTTATAAACTAATTTTGTAAGGTTAAGTTAGGTTAGAGTCTACTATCTCACCTTATAAGTCAATTTTGTAAGGTTAAGTTGGATTTAAAGTTTACTTATTAACATGTTATCAGAGTCCTAAGTTTTAACTTATGTTAACAAAATTTGTTATTTGTTCAATCTCTTTATCACTTATTATTAAACTATTCATTAATATCAAACAAAACATTCGAAATGTTTATGTAAATATGTTAAAAATCCCACATCAAATAAAATAAACTAATTTTATAAAATTAAATTAGATTTAAAATCCACTTATTAATATCTTAAATATTTATGATGAAACAAATCACAAGAATCACATCACTTAATATTTTCATCTAAATGTTTATTACTAAAGTTTAGTTGACAACATTCATTTTGACACATCATTAAGAAAAGGTCAAAAATTTCACTTTTTATTACTAAATAATTTCATCATTATTAAACAATTTAAAATGTTATTAATATTAAATCACAAAATTTCATTACACAGTAACATTTTTTTAAATATTATATTATTTAGAAAGGAAAAATAATTGTACAATATTATTTTATTAACAGCTGCATGAAAACTCAAGGTAATATATCATTTGATATGTTATATAATTAACTTAATATATTTATTAAAATTATCAAAATATTTAATAAGTTTGTAAACTTTGATTGGAAATTATGCTATTTTAAAAAAAGGTTTCGCTAACTTTTGATCCTGAAGAGTAAATAGTGTTATTTGAATGAATATATATTTTAAATGATATGTCACTGGGAAAAAATATATATTTAGGAGTTGGAAAACATTCTACATTATACGCTTACACATACACATTACCTTCCCTTATATATAGCATTCAATAATCACCAAGTCGATAGTTTTTACTCAACATTTATGAACATATTCACATCATGTTAAAATAATTTAAAAATTTACGCAATACAACTCTTTAAATCATAAAAATGAAGAATTAAACTAAGATTCTCTTTTAGGACTTAATTTTTATTTATAATTTTAAAGCTAAATTTAAAACATAAATATCATTTTTAATTTTAAGAATTTGAAAAAAAAACCAATAATTTAGAGAATAAATATGAGCACGTACAAAATTTATGGACAGAAATTTAATAAATTTTATTCCACAAAATAGCTTTTCAAGAAGAAATCGCGAATTTTACATGTGTCGAAACTTTAAACCGAGAATTCATTTCATAATTAAGTTAATATATTGAAACTTATAAAAATATTTCAAAAAATCTGTTAAAAACCAACTAAGATGATGTTAACATTATTTCATATATATTGCATACATTTAATCAACAATTTATTTTTCAACGATTAAGTTATTATCTTTTTGTCTTTGTTTATATGTATATTTTATTATCCTTTCAATTTTAAAAATTATCCATTATTAAAAACTGAATTTAGGTCATGATTAAATTATTAATTGTAAATGTAAACTATAATTAATATATTTAAATTTATTTATTTATTACAACCTTTAATTTCAATAAATTTATAAAATTTTCTAACCTTAATTGTTTAGAAATAATAGGCTAACATATTATTACTTTAATTATCTTAAAATATAACTAAAACATAACGTGTGAATTTGTTTGTACAAAAATAGATACCTATTTGGTGCAATATTCAAACTAAAACAATAATTCAGAAGAAAAAGTCTCAAAAAACTATATATTAGATTTAATACATCATTTTATCTTTATTCAAAGTCGTCCTATCTTTTAAAAATGTTCACCATCTTATATTTCATTAAAAACGGTTAAAGTTGATCCTTTTGACTTATGACATTAACGGTGATGTGGCAAATGTGACCTGTCCAATTTTTTTATGATGTGACAACTATGACTCAATGTTAATGTAAAAGTAAAAGGATAGGAGGACACCATGAAACCCTAATTTCCCTAAAGCCAGAAACCTTTGTGCCACCATCGTGAAACCATAGCCATCGTCGTTGCCGTGGAACGAAACATGTCACCACCAAACCCTCAGGCCACCATGCCGCCATCACCACCATCAACACAGACCTACAATTCGAAGAAGAGAAAAGCAACAGGAAACCCATAAATCAAACCCAAATTGCCTAATTCCAACCAAACCCTAACCACCATGAAAGCCTAAACCGCGTCGCCAATAATAAAGGCAAAATCTTCACCATGCGTTGCGCCTCACCACCACTAAGCAAGAACCGAATCGAAATCCCTAACCTGCAAACCAGAAATTCCAACCCAAATATGAACAAGAAAATCGCAATCGCAACACCTAGAAACACAATGCATACCCTGTAGCAAACCATAAACATACATAATCGCTATCCAAATCGCGGAAACCCTAGTTCACAAGCAGCATCCATAGGCACCAACCTGCAAATTGCACAAGCGAGAAACGTAGAAACAATATGCCTCCATGCATCGTGCAAGACACCTCTTCATGCGTCCTCCATTTTCGTCTTCTTTGCAAAGAGCAAAAGCCCAGAACGAGAGCTTCTTCTTCGTTCATCGCTGATCAAACGCGTTGTGCCACCATGGATAGCCACAAGTTAGGGTGCATAACTCTCTCGCATAAACATTGTACATGTCACATTTCTCACGTAATAAAAAATTAGACAAGTCATAACTGTCACATCATTACACCATTTTTAACAAAATATGAGACAATAGTAAACTTTTTTAAAAGATAGAACAACTTTAAATACAACGCGATGTATTAAACTTATTTTTATTGTACACATATTTTTTAACCAAATTGTTATACCGATACTACTACTAACACAATTACTGGTTTTCAAAACTGAAACTTGACAAACCAAATTTGACGTCACTGTAATAAAAGTTAGAAAATTCACATTTCAATAATTTTAGTATGAAATTTTAAAAAGTGCCAATATCCATTTATATTATTGGAGAAAATGGAAAATACGGGATTATGTGGTTGTGTATATGCATTTTATTATAGCTATATATTATTAATTAAAGAGATAAATAATATGGGGTAAATAAATCATTTTATATATATTTTGATTTATGTAATATGAAAACCTTTACTTTTTGAAAGGAATGATGTTTTACCCTAAAGTATATGATACCATATACGAAAACTAAAGTATATCATACCATATACGAAAAGTATTGACAATACATGACAGCCAACGTGCCATTGGAAGCTATATCCTCATAAAAAGTGAGAGAAATTCTCATTCGAAGAAGAACACGAGATAGACACAAAGCAGAGAACGGAAGTGGCCGTTTCAACGGCCACCTCCACGTCAGCATCAACGCCCTGTTAGGCTGTTACCCACCACCACCCTTATCACCTCTTATTTTTTCAAAAAAAAAATAAAAATGAAGAGAAAAATAAAGCAGAGAGGAACAAACCCTGGAATCTCTGTGCCCAAAAAAATAGAGAGATCCCTCCATTTATTATTTTTATTTTTGTTTTAAATTTAAATAAATAAATATTCGCGAACCCGATTTTGTTCTCTTGACAGCTTCAATTGTTCTCGACTCCGAAAGCTCCACCGTTGAAAAACGGAAGATGCAGCAGAACATCTTCAACTCCATTCGTAGCATGAAAATCATGGACGCTTGTAAGGGTACGCAGGTCCACGCGTTCAAACCCTCCGCCGCCGCCGCCGCCGCTGCCGATCGGAGCTCAGTCACTGCTGCTGATAAACTGCTGCATACTTCCTTCGACCATTCCAAAACCCCGCCCGGTCGAACCAAATCGGTTTCGACTACAGCTTCCAGACACGACGCCGTTTCGGAGACTCTACTCCCGTGCGGGCTTCCAGCTTCCGAGCTTCTGGAACCTTCGATTGAGCCTTCCTTGAGGCCCTTGGACTTTGTGGAAACCCTCGCCCGCGTACATCGAAGGGCTGAGAGTTGCGCGGCGCTCGAGAAATCCGAGGTGTATTTGGAGCAATGCGCGGTGTTGCGTGGCCTGCCGGATCCGAAGCTGTTCCGCCGGGGGCTCCGTGAGGCTCGGAGGCACGCGGCCGAGGTGCACGCGAAGGTTGTGTTGGCTTCGTGGCTGAGGTATGAGCGGAGAGAGGATGAGCTTGTTGGATCGAATTCGATGGATTGCTGTGGAAGAAACCTTGAGTGTCCTAAGGCTAGTTTGGTCCCCGGGTATGATCATGAATCGGTGTTTGATCGTTGTACGTGTTTTCGTAGGGAGATAGTTAGTGATTGTGTTGTTCGTAGTCAGGAATGCGAACGAGAATGTTCCACTTCGAGTGAATATGTTGATGGTATTGGTGATCGTGATGCTGAAGATGATGATGTGTTTTTCTGCATTGGTGATAGTGAAATTAGTTGTAGGAGGTACTCTATGGCTGCACTTTCAAGGCCGTTTGAGACAATGTTGTGTGGTGGATTTCTTGAGTGTAGAAGGGAGAAGATAAATTTCTCTATGAATTGTGTTTCTGTTGAGGCAATGATGGCTGTTGAGGTTTTTAGTAGAACCAAGAGGTTGAGTGAGTTCCCTCCTAATCTTATTCTTGAGATGCTTTCTTTTGCGAACAAGTTTTGTTGTGAGGAGATGAAGCATGCTTGTGACACACATTTGGCTTCTCTGGTTTTGGATATGGATGACGCGGTGTTGTTGATTGAGTATGGACTGGAGGAGACTGCATCTCTGCTTGTGGCGGCTTGCTTGCAGGTTTTTCTGAGGGAGCTTCCTGGTTCGCTGCAGCGATGGAGTGTTATGAAGTTGTTTTGTAGTCCTGAGGGTAGGGATAGATTGGCCCTTGTGGGGCACGTGTCGTTTGTGCTGTATTATTTTTTGAGTCAGGTTGCGATGGAGGAGGAAATGAGGTCTAACATGACAGTGATGCTCTTGGAAAGATTGGGAGAGTGTGCGGTGGAGGGTTGGCAGAAACAACTTGCTTATCACCAATTGGGAGTTGTTATGCTTGATAGAAAGGAATACAAAGATGCACAACGTTGGTTTGAGGCTGCTGTTGAGGCAGGACATATTTATTCTTTAGTGGGCGTTGCAAGGGCCAAGTATAAGCTTGGTCACATGTCTTCGGCATATGAGATGATAAACTCCCTTACAGAAAATTACAAACCAGCTGGTTGGATGTATCAGGAGAGGTCTTTGTATTGCACTGGGAAGGAGAAAATGTTGGACTTGCTCTCTGCAACTGAATTGGATCCAACTCTTTCTTTTCCATACAAATACAAGGCTGTTTCTTTGCTGGAGGAGAATAAGATTGGAGCTGCCATTTCTGAAATTGATAAAATAATTGGTTTCAAGGTCTCTCCGGACTGCCTTGAGTTGAGAGCTTGGTTTTTGATTGCTATGAAGGATTATGAAGGAGCCCTCAGAGATGTCAGGGCAATTTTGACGCTGGATCCAAATTATATGGTGTTCTATGGGAATATGCATGGTGGTCACTTGGTAGAACTCCTCCGCCCTGTTGCTCAGCAGTGGAGCCAGGCTGATTGCTGGATGCAATTGTATGACAGATGGTCATCGGTCGATGATATTGGTTCTTTGGCTGTTGTACACAAAATGTTGGAAAATGACCCTGGGAAAAGTATCTTACGCTTCCGGCAATCACTCCTTCTTTTGAGGTATGAATGAGCCTTACATCAATTCAAGTATAATGTTTCAAACCTTGTAAGTTGTTTTCTGAAAACATTCTCACTAAATGGAATTATTTTCTGTTGGTTATTTTGTAGTTCTCTCTGTTATTAGCAAGGGTGATTCATGTCTAAATATAGCTATATCTGTCTCTGTAATTCTTTTTCAGTTTAAACTGAATTTAATCATGAACATATTTCTGCACGGAATTTGTTACTAAATAGATTAGTTTGTTATGATGACTACCTTGTAGAATATTTAAAATAGAGGAAACTATATCATCGTCATTGGTCATCCACCAAACTAGAAATGTAACCAGGTACTGTGGAACAGTTTTATTTGCACCTTAAATGATCCTGTTTGTGCTATTAAGAATGTCAAATTTAAGCCTAATCCAATTTCACAAATCTGGCATGAAAGATGAGATTTGTACCTATTTATATGTTATGATCTGGACATATCTTTAATTGATGTGAAATTTCTAACATATTCTCTTACGTTGAGGATTGAACATTTGAAGTGTGGGACAAGGGGCGAATTTGATAACGGGTGACATGATAAACTCAATATTCTTGCCTAGGATAGACTTTGAATGAGTCTTGTATCATTTTAAAAAAGTAGAATTTAAATTTAACTCAATTTTACAAAACTGACTTATAAGGTTATGTTTACACCTATTTATATATTATAATTTGGTCATATCTCTTATTGATGTAGGATCTTCATTAGATGCTATCCTTTTTGTGTGGGTTGGGTTGGGTTTTGTGCTTCTAGATTTATTTTAGTTCATATGAGCATTAAGAATGAAGATTTTTATTGCATAAAGTACGAAAAAGGAAAAAGGAAAAATGAAACCAGTTTTGTTTTTCGTTTATGGAAAGTGAGAGGTAAGAAGGGAGGAATTCACAATCCAAGAGCATGTAAAAAGTCGTGGTATTTCCTATTCCCTTTTCTCCATACTAGGTTGTGGCATCTCAATTTTCCAAGCCCAGATATCTTTCCTTAGTTAAAAGATTTAAAATCAATAGCAAGCCCTTGTGGACATACTTTAACAGCCCTATTACTCAGTAACTGTCTTCCTGAACCTTTAATCCACAGCATGAACAATGCAGTATATGCGGAAATTACAGAATTGATGGGTAATAGAAGGTAATATAATATTTTGCTGTTGAGTTTTAAAATTGAGATGTTTCCTTGCCTTTTTTAAACGGTTGTAGGCTTTTGATATAGGCAATGTTCTTTTTTGTTGTGTTATTGTATCCTACTGCACTTTCTATCACCAGTAAGATAGGTGAAAGCTGATATCTCTATCACTTTTTCAAGGCTGGTCAGATGATTCAAATGTTTAGTTTTTCACTAGTCTTTTACTTTTCAGTATCTACAGAAAATAAGCATGCAATGCATTAACCTCTTTCTAATTTTTTGCATGTTAATCACATAGTTTATTTGATTACTGTTTCAGTCCTTTATTATTTTTACTGCCTCAGCACGACCCTGTTCACTGTAGCATGGATGCTTCTAATCTTGCAGGTTAAATTCTCAGAAGGCAGCCATGCGCAGTTTGCGTCTAGCAAGAAATCATTCATGTTCAGCACATGAAAGACTTGTCTATGAAGGATGGATATTGTATGACACTGGTTATCGTGAAGAAGCGTTGGCAAAAGCTGAGGAGTCCATTTCTATTCAAAGGTCATTTGAAGCTTTCTTTCTCAAAGCTTATGCCCTAGCTGACTCGAGTCTTGATTCAGAGTCTTCGAAATATGTGATCAATCTCTTGGAGGAAGCACTTAGATGCCCCTCAGATGGTCTTCGCAAAGGACAAGTGAGTATTATACCTATTTTCCGATTAAATTAAATATGTTAACTGGATTTCAGTGCTGAAACAATAAATTTACAAACGTCATTCTTGTACATTGTAGGCGCTGAATAATTTAGGAAGCGTATATGTAGATTGTGGCAAGTTGGACCTTGCTGCTGACTGCTACAAGCATGCACTTAACATCAAGCATACACGAGCACATCAAGGGTTGGCACGTGTATATCATCTTAAAGAACAGCACAAAGCTGCATATGATGAGATGACAAAACTGATAGCAAAGGCCAGGAATAATGCATCTGCATATGAGAAACGTTCAGAATATTGTGATCGTGACATGGCAAAGAGTGATCTTAGTTTGGCAACACAGTTGGATCCCCTAAGGACTTACCCTTACAGATATAGGGCAGCAGGTAATCTTCATACAACTAATTATATTTTTCTCAATTTATTTTTGTGTGGATTAGACAAGTCCTTCAAGAGTGAAATTTTGTGAAGTTGAACAAATGAAGTTGAATTGTGATAATCAAATAACCCTTTCATATTACTTCCAATCCTATGTATCATGAAAGGACCAAACACATAGAGATCAATTGTTATTTTATTAGGGAGAAACTGCTGTTCTAGGAACACTTTTTTGGATTTATCAGCTCTAACGATCAGCTTGCATACAGCTCTAACAACCCTTCATATTGCTTCCAATCTTGCGTATCATGAAAGGACCAAACACATAGAGATCAATTGTTATTTTATTAGGGAGAAGCTGCTGTCCAATGAACTCTTTAGTGGATTTATCAGCTCTATAGACCAGCTTGCATATATTCTTACTAAGAGGGCCTAGAATTCGGTTTATATATTCCAAGTTTGATGCATACAATTTATATGCTTTAGCATGAGAGGGAGTCTTAAAATTATGATTATTATTGTGTTGTACAGCTTCCATGAAGCTACGTTTTGAGTGTACCTAACCTAAGGGGTTGAGTGTTATAGGATATAACTTTTCCTTGTAATGTACTCTTCCCTCCATAAATAGAAAATATACATCAGCTGGGTAACTACCTCACTGATTTTTCATGACATCCAAGTTCAATTAATAACTACTTGAACGAAATGATTTTCTATCCTTCAGCTGTCTTCATTTATTTGTTTGTGTACCCTACCTTCACTTTTTAAAGTTAACAGCATTTGTGGTTAAGTTACTTCCAATCTAAATTAAATACTGCATCCATGCTAGCTTCCATCCATGCTCCTTATCTAAACTTAAAAAACTTGCATTAATTGTAGTTCATTAAAACCTCTCGCATCATGGTGAAAGGTCATGGGAAATAATACATATATGTTGCACTCTTATTGAATATAGAATGAGCTTTAGGCATTGCCTTAAGTCTTGGAGGAGTACTCTACTATAGTAGTTTATGTTTGTATGACTGTTGATAACATGCCTATCACATTTCACTTTTCCGGAAGGTGTCTTGCACATTTTTGGCTATTTTATCTTGACACCAGCAACCATTGAAATTGAGCCTTATTCTTGTCTGATAGCCTAAATAATTAGAGGCTCCTTTTATTTATGTACGTTATGGGAAATAATACTTGTATCTTGCACTCGTATTGAGTATAAAATGAGCTTTAGGCATTGCCTTAAGTCTTGGAGAAGTACTCTACTATAGTAGTTTATATATTTGTACGATTGTGTTGATAACATGCCTATCAAATTTCACTTTTCTGGAAGGTGTCTTGCTCATTTTTGGCAATTTTATCTTGATACCAGCAACCATTGAAATTGAGCATATTCTTGTCTGATAGCCTAAATAATTAGAGGCTCCTTTCATTTATGTATGTTATGGGAAATAGTACATGTATCTTGTACTCTTATTGAGTATAAAATAAGCTTTAGGCATTGCCTTAAGTCTTGGAGGAGTAATCTACTATAGTTGTTTATATATTTGTACGACTGTGTTGATAACATGCCTATCAAATTTCACTTCTCTGGAAAGGTGTCTTGCTCATTTTTAGCTATTTTATCTTGACACCAGCAACCATTGAAATTGAGCTTATTCTTCTCTGATAGCCTAAATCCTTAGAGGCTCCTTTTATTTATGTACTTTTTTTATTTTGGCCTTAATTCATGTATATTATTTTGTTTGCTATTAAGATGAGACAGAATACTGCAATCATGTTTCTGTCTTGAATCCTTGAAACCTGTTTGTGAATTGTCTTACACTCCTCAGTATGCACATAACTTGTCAAGTTCTGACATGCGGTCTCTTTCTCTCAGTTTTAATGGATGATCATAAGGAAGATGAAGCAATAGCGGAGCTTTCAAGGGCGATTAGTTTTAAGCCAGATTTACAACTGTTACATCTTCGAGCAGCATTTCATGATTCAATGGGTGATTATATTTCTACCGTCCGAGATTGTGAAGCGGCCCTTTGTCTTGATCCTAGCCATGCTGAAACGTTAGAGCTTTGTAATAAAGCACGGGAGCGAATTAATGAACAAAAGTGAGAAAGTCAAAAACCAATGATCAGGTTCCTTAGGGTGACAAGCCTATTCTTGCCAACCTATACTTTTTTACACCTCACGACCAAGTTATCATCAGGGCTATTTATCTGTTGGATTTTGTCTCCTGAAACAGTCTGATCTACTTATCTTTTAGGCTAACCTTGTGGATGCTGAATTACAAAAGTGAAAGGGTAAGTTAGAAAGATCCTTTTGGATTGAAACTGAACGGGAAGTGAGGAAGATAGCTTGTAAATATATGTAATGAATTATGGTTTTGCCAGCTATGGATGCAGATGCCACTGCTGTTTCCAATATACAACACCGGCAGGGATGGTTATAAGTTACCACAGTTTTAGACAAACTTGTACATGAAAGTCAGTTTGTTATGCAACAGATGTCAACATGTTTGGATTACCGGCGTGGAGCTTCCAAAATTACTTTGAAGCAAGAGATACACGTTATTCTTTTTGCAAAATTTCTGAACGGTATTCCAACGAAGGCTTAGATATTTACCACAAATTTTTTGGCCGAGCAATCGCAAATTCACATTGTGTTGTTTTTTCAGTCCTCTCTGTTGTATAAACACAATTGCCTTGCAACTCCATTTAACTGTGTATTGTGACAGAGTTCTCTTTGGAGAACCATATGCAAACCAGCTATGAAAGTTTTCTTCTATTCAATTCGTCTATGTTTTTCTTTTAACCCCCACCCCTACATGCTCTAAATGACTTTTCTGTTGATTATTTAAATTTACTCAAACATGTCTACTTTGTGATGCGTTTATTGAAGAGTTTAAACACAGTCATGTCAGTTCAGCTGCTTCTGTACATACGACAGGTTTTTATTCTACTTCATCCTTTAGCGTTGCATATATAGCACCCCCTCCTTTTCGAATTATTTAACTTTAAATATCTGGCTTCCCGTTTTCCTCCCATATGGAAGGAGTTTATCAACTCACCCGTGACCATTATAAAGCAGGACTTGATTTAGTGATTTTCACGAGATATCTATGTTTTCAACTGATATTTTTATTCCACTCAACTAACTTGATCCCATATTCTCTCTAATCAAGATTTTAATGATTTAATGAACCTTTTCCAATTAATTAGATATTTCTGATAGTCTTTCCGGTCACAGAATATCCCCTACACAGAGGACGGAGAAAAAATAAATCTGGAAGCCATATGGATTCCAGACGACCTAGAAAGTTGAACTTTAACGCATCTCTTTTGTCAACAAAGCGTTTTGGTTTTTCAGGTGTTGCAGATGCATCATGCTCCTCAAGCTCACCTGGCAGCATAGTAGAAAATACAAGTGTTCCATTTTCATGGGAACATGCCCCAGGGAAACCAAAAATCATTGAGAGGAGCAACAGCATCTATGGAGACATAGACACCCCGCGGCTAAGACCACCTCCTTGCCTTTGGCATCCGCCAGAAGAAGCAGCCAAAGCTGAAGTATATACCGATGTTCTTGCATTTGATGAAGATGATGGTTGCGATGGCGACAATGAAGAAGATGATGACAAGAAGAATAATTCTTTCTCTGATGCAATGGATGTTTTGTCTCTCTCTGAAGCACTAGACATTATGCAACAATCAGACAAAGCTCTCAATGAAAGCAATAATGGGTTGAGATTAAAGCTTTCAGAGTCTGATGGCTGTGAATCTCCAACCTATATGATCAACCGTTTTCTTCCTGATGCAAATGCATTGGCTGCATCATCTGAAGCACATATTTCCTATGATTCAAAAGTTAGTGATACTTGTTGTAGTAATGAAGGTTATCGCAAAGGTTCCACTAAGCACTCGTATGCTTCTTCTCCAAAAGGTTGTGGCCTGGAATTTATCTTCTCTTGGCTTATGAAGAATAATAAGCTTTGTGCTATAAAGAACCCTGTCCTCCCACCATCTACAAATGTGCAGAAGCGTCGACACAGTTGAAAACACAAGAAACATCGTTTATCAATTCACAGGCCCTGCGCCAATGTGAAAGAACATACCTGACGAATACAGTGAGTGATCTACTGTATTAATATTTGGTTACCTATTTCTTTTGTCTTCCCTTTTACTTTCCAGCACAAACAATATGGCTCATGTTGTATGCCAATGCTTCCTTTCTTGAAAACCAGTAATGGGTAGCTAAATTCATTTCATGTAGTCATTCAGAATTGTAGAGAAGATGTAGAATTAGACACAATAATAATGTTCGTGCTGACAGAAGAACATTAATCGTAACTTCAACTGATAATGACGAAGAACCTTCAACACGATTGGAAGAATGTCACATAAACCAAGTAAACTGAGTTCACCGTGAAGCTGCGAACTTCGATTTTAGATTTTTTGTTTGATTTTTCTGTACTCTTTTATTTTTATCTTTAAAATGCAATCATGAATATTGATTTTGATATTTTAAAATATATTAATAAATATTTTTAAAGTACCAACATCAATATATTTTAATGTTCAACATACGATAACACAAAAAAATTCAATGAATTTGGACTCAAACTTTATATCATAGTTTTAAACAGATAAGATATCACAGGTAACAATGAATTTGGACTCAAACTTTATATCATAGTTTTAAACAGATAAGATATCACAGGTAACAATGAAGACTTTATTTATTCCACACACTTTTTTTCTTCTAACTTCATAAAAATTATGAAGAATTTCAATTGTTTAAATATAATATTCAAATATTACAACCGGCTTACCCAGATATAGTTTGTAGATGGTTTAACGCAAAACACTTCTAACATAATCACACAAATCGATAAAAATAATTAATTTACTTGATTTGATTTAACTTTAAAACAATATTACAAATATACCATACCATACTTACCCTTAATATTAATTACTTTCATTATTCATTAATATGAAAAAAAAGGAAAAGAAATTTAATCGTTTACATAAATTGTAAAAAGCCTTATTGAAAGCAATTAATTTCTTATAAATTTTGTAGGGTATTTTATGATGCACCAATATTTCAATTTGGATCATGCATTTATGTCTAACACATATTCATTTTCAATACTTCAGAATATTTGTATCAATACTTATTTATGAAGTATTTAATCTATCAAGTAGTAGTATTTTTATAATCTATAATATTTTATTTTGATGGCATTTAATACATATGACTTTAATTTGGATATTCACACAATAATAATAATTATATATTTATCATGTTTTAAGAATTTTTATATATTTTTTAATATACATATAATCCTATTATTTTCAACATAAATATATCGATGTATCAAATACATGTCTGATACATATCGTATCTCATAGCTGGTATTAAAAGATAAAAAAGAATATCTCTATATTATTTAAATAAAATAAATAAAAATAATACTACTACTACTACTACTACTACTACTACTACTACTACTACTACTACTACTACTACTACTACTACTACTACCACCACCACTACTACTACTACCACCACCACCACCACCACCACCACCACCACCACCACCACCACCACCACCACCACCACCACCACCACCACCACCACCACCACCACCACCACCACCACCACCACCACCACCACCACCACCACCACCACCACCACCACCACCACCACCACCACCACCACCACCACCACCACCACCACCACCACCACCACCACCACCACCACCACCACCACCACCACCACCACCACCACCACCACCACCACCACCACCACCACCACCACCACCACCACCACCACCACTACTACTACTACTACTACTACTACTACTACTACTACTACTATTGTTATTGTTGTTATTGTTGTTATTGTTATCATTGTTATTATTGTTCTTGTTATTCTTGTTCTTGTTATTCTTGTTATTGTTATTATTATTATTGTTTTATTGTTATTATTATTATTGTTATTATTGTTATTGTTATTGTTATTATTATTATTGTTATTATTATTGTTATTGTTATTATTATTGTTATTATTATTATTATTATTATTATTATTGTTGTTGTTATTATTATTGTTGTTGTGTTGTATGTAATATCTTATTTTAATAATATATAACTATAAGAAAAGATATCACACAAAAACGATTTAAAGAACATATGATTCCAAAAGAATATGTATATAAGAAGACTATTATAATGATCTCATACACAATCATAACATCAAATATACACACATACCAGGATTTTATACTCTTTTTATTACACTGAAAACACACTAGTGGAAAAAACGCTGTTTAACGTCGGTTATTTGGGCTTTTAACGTCACATATGGAACCGACGTCTATTTGGGTGACGTTAATTACACATCGGTCAGGATATGACCGACGTCTATGTAGACGTCAGACTATATAGGTGAAACGTCTATATAGACGTCGGACTCTATAGGTCAAACGTCTAAAATATCGTCGTATTTGATAGGATCTTTCTCCGCTTCAGGCCTCTCGAGTTGCTCCTAGCTTATGGTGATTCGAGTTTACAACTTTATATTTTAGTTGAAGAGAATGGATTGTACGTTTTTTTTTGTATTGGATGATTTTAATAATGTAGTGGAGGGAATTAGAGGAGTGCAAAACGCAAGAAATCGCCGTCCAAGAACGCTGCCGAAGGACACGAGCAAAACTGGACAAAACTCAACGAAAACGCATTTTAATCGGTTGAAATGAAAGATAACTCATCAAAGAGTAATGAAATCGGAGTAAAATTAATTTTAAACGGTGCAAAAGTGAGAAAACGAACCTGAAAAACGTAGCCCGTGGAGAGAAAATGCGAGGACGATGATGAACAATGAGTGCGCGTAACTGCTGCCTCGCGTTCGCAGTGATTTAATGCTGACATTTAGAAATTGGTTCCCCCCATAACAGACGTCTACAGACGTCGGTTCCCCCCACAACAGATGTCTAAAAGGATTTAGAAGTCAAAGTGGCGGAATCAGACGTCTATATGGAGTCAAAAAGTGACTTTTTAAATTTTATGATTTAGGGTTTAGACGTCGATTCCTCCAATAACTGACGTCTAAAGTGCTTTAGAAGTCGGAGTGGCGGGATCAGACGTCTATATGGAGTCAAAAAATGACTTTTTAAATTTTTGGATTTAGGGTTTAGACGTCAGTTCCCCCCATAACAGACGTCTATAATATTTTAGACGTCAGGGCTCTCCCAACTGACGTCTATATGTCTGGCAGGTAGGTGAATAGCCATTAATTTCCGCCATATAGACGTCGGGGCCCCTCATAACTGACGTCTATATGACTGAAAGAAATGAATTTTCGCCCACCTGTCAGACATATAGACGTCAGTTAGGAGGGGCCTCGACGTCTAAAATATTATAGACGTTGGGGCACCTTCTAACTGACGTCTATATGGCCAACTTATTTACAAAAATGCCACCGGTCATCAATATACGTCGTGCTTACCCTTAACCGACGTCTAAGAGGTGACGTTAAATAACGTTTTTGCACTAGTGACAAAAGCGTAATATTGATCTCCAAGACTGATGAAACAAAAAGCAAAGATGGTTTACTTTTAAGCTTCAACATCACTCTCGTCCTGAACTAAATCAACTAGAACATCTTCATTTGTTCACAATGTTAAGGTGATCATAACAAACAAGAAGAAACACACCAACAAACAAACAGAAAGGAAAAAGTAAGCTATTGAACTAAAAATAATCATATTTCACTTTTATAGAAGTAAACATATAACACAGATAAATCAATCAATCTTAAGACATACAACCATTTCTAGACTTGACCATCCGAATACATGTATTGATGTCGAACTCTTGGGGGACCTACACCCGTGTGTGGTGAAACAACTCGCCAACATCAAATTACCACACACCAAGGTTAATCTGTCAAACATCTATGACCATTAAAAAAACCATTAGACTAAGGACCTCATGCTACTCTCCATGACATATCCCACCCTTCTCTACTTGAGACTGGATGGTTATTAAGAGTGTCAGAATCATCCCCCAATTCGGAGCTCATACATCAATACATCACACTATAGAAATACAATAAGGATTTCCCCATGGAATTCCTTTCACCACGTACTTAGTCCATACACAAATCCATTATTACCATCCATGAAGCATCAATAATTATCCACATGCATAGATTACATACAAATTAATCAGTTCAAACCAAATCAATAATTAGAAAACACATAAAACATGGCAAGAAAAGAAACAAGGAGCATCTAGTGCCCAAAACTGGCATCTAGTGAACCATGTCTCTCGCCTAGCGAGCAAAAATCTTGCCCAGCAAATTAAGGAGAAAAACAATCCAGACCTGTAGAGGAGAACTGGTGCTCAATGCCTACAAGTGATGCTCAACGCCACATAACACAAGAGCTTTCTGACTTGCAACGCTCAATGCTACAAAAGGTCGCTCAACGCTGCACTAGAAACAAGAAACTTTGATTCTTGATCTGATTGCACTCAAGCCCTATCCAAATGACTAAATTGGTATTCTTGACACTAAAATTGATTCAAAAACATGTATAAACATCAGATTGAATATCAATTTGCTCAAGTGGCCAGTGACTCAAACCATCATATCAAACCAACAACCACTACAACCCCAAACAACAACTTAACATATCAAATACCAAATTTCAGCATAATATGAAGCTAACCAAGTCTTAAATGACACAAACACAGACTCCTGACATAGAGTTCACTCCATAAAATCTCCACAAAATTTCACCTGTCAAACCACTAATTTCCAACTAGCTCTAAAATCTATTACGAAAGAGATGTTCAACAACCAAATGACCAATTTAAAACATAAATCCTATCATTCACAGATCATCAAAAACTCACCACAATGCAACAAGCTATCTATATCTAGAATTCACAGTACCAAATCACAATTTCAACATGGCACATCATCCACTATCGTAGAATTCAAAATAGATTTCAATAATTAATCCATATAATTACCACATACAAACTCAGGTTATCAAGCTACTAAAACTATAGAAATAAGGTATTTATCTTTCTCTATCTGACAGATTACCAAACCGCTCTAGAAAGCCTAAAACAGGTCCAATGCTCAGGAAGCCCTATATTTTCCTACAATCATAGAAGAACGGCGAAGGATGCTCTTGAAAGATCATGTTTATGAAATGAGTCATCCGTGTGTGAGATTGTGTGCATCATGATAAGCAAGCAAGAAGAAGCAAGAAGACTTACAGAGTAAGAGTCAGCAAGCGACAAAAGTAAAACTGGAAAAAGCAGAGAAGCACGCGAGAGAGAGAAAGAGAACTTTCTACACAATTGTATTATGAATATAAAATGTGTATTGTGTCTGGAAAGTAAAAGAGTACCCCTATATATAGGGTGAAAGAGGAGCAAGTAAAAAAGCAATAAAATACAAATTATTAAAATACAAATTACAGAGGATTCTGACATGCAAACCACGAAAACACGATTAGGGTACATCTTTAGGACCACAGATCAGTAGAGCGTCTTATAGAGGACTCAAATGTCACATGCATACATAACAAACTTGCATGCAAAGAAAGACAACAAACCAAAAAAAGAGAAAAAAACCAACTTACTCTATCTGAGAAACTAATCGGTTGGTCTGAAATGAAGAGTTCACTACCAGGATCAATCCTATGATTTCAATTCTTTAATAAGACGAACAGAGAACGATAACTCAGAGAAAAGTAAGATAACTCTATAAAAATGATTTCTAAAAAGATAATGTATTTATAAAATTTATTCATAACAAAACTATTAATATTAAATTTTTTAAATATTAAAATAATCGTGTCTCGTTATTTTAAATGAATACAAGTTTTAAATTACCATTTTATCCATATCTTCACATTGTACATTTATTATTCAACTTTATTTCTTAGACATTTTATGATTATATATTTTATAAAGTTTCATACACTTTACTGATAGCTTACATGGCTCTTAAAAATGACGCATGTTATTATTAATTTTATTGTAAATTGGTATCATTTTATCATCAACATGATGAAATATATGAAAAATATTTTAATATTAAAATGTGCAAAGATTTAAAGTTTAATATTCATAAAATGATAATAGTGGTAAAATGTGTAATTAAGGAAAAATGAATTTTCATCCTTTACTTCTCTCCTTATATCAACTCATCAACTAGAGAAAGAAATCAAGTCAAACTATTTGTAATTAATCTATCAAACTTTTCATTTAATAGTTGAGAAAGGTAGCATATCATTATTGGAGGATGTTCATGTTTTGCAATTTAATTTATTGTAAAATTAGATTCAATATAAATATATATTGAATCGATATAAACATTTTGTGCTCCAAAATTTGTAAAAAAAAAATTATTAATTACGATATGGAGTTATAATTTAAAAGGGGTTTGTTAACGCGTGTATGCCTGTTTTTTAGTTGGTACATTTTAACATTGTGTATTGAGTTTTAGTAGACAAAAATAATCTTATATATATATATATATATATATATATATATATATATATATATATATATATATATATATATATCATGGATTCTAAGTTTTAAGGTTAAGGATATTTTAATAACTTTCATTCTTAAAACTAAAAAAAAAGAAACCCCCCGTACTCACCTCTTTTTCATTCCTCTCAACCCTTTCTCTTTCATCTCACTCACTCCAACCTTTTCTCTGTCATATCTTCTGTAACCCCCATTGAAAAAATTAGAAACACTGGCGGTTAAATAATTTTTTACAAAAAAATGATTTTATAATGAATTTTCATTTTATAATTTTTTTCTTATCTAATTTTATCTAATTTTCACAAGTATAATGACATATGAAGGAATTGTTAATTCGTCTGGAAAAAATCAGAAACACTCGCTATTAAACAATTTCTTACAAAAAATGATTTTATAATGAGTTTTCATTTTATAATTTTTGTCTTATCTAATTTTATCTATTTTTTACAAGCATAATGACATCAAAGGAATTGGTAATTTGGCTTGGAAAAAATCAGAAACACTCGTTGTTAAACAATTTCTTACAAAAAATGATTTTATAATGAGTTTTCATTTTATAATTTTTGTCTTATCTAATTTTATCTAATTTTCACAAGTATAATGACATCAGAAGGAATTGGTAATTGGCCTGAAGGTTTTTTAAGAGATGACTATTCAACATCTGCAGATCATGAAATTAGAGAGGACAGTGAAGATGATGAAATTGAAGAGATCTTGAATGAACCTTTGCTGAAGGCGAATATGCCAATGACTCAACTCTTTGCAAAGGTAAATTGTTTAACGACGAGTATTTCTAATTTGTTTTTTCAATTGGATCTACATAGAATGATAGATAAAATGTTGGAGTGAGAGAGATGAAAGAAAAAAGGTTGAGAGGAATGAGAGATGTCAGTAAGGGTTTGGGTTTTCTTATTTGTTTTAGTTGAGAATGAAAATTATTCAAATACCATTTAGAATCCATAATATATGAGGATATTTTTGTCTACTAAAATCCGATACACATTACTAAAATGTACCAACTACACGTGTTAACAAACCCCAATTTAAAAATTAGATCGAATTTATCTAATTTGATTCCGATATATATATATATATATATATATATATATATATATATATTAGTATTAGTTATTTGATATTCTAATCAAAATTCATTATTTATATGGCTTTTAAAATAGTTATTGTATACCTTAAAAAATTATCTTTTTGACCCTTTCACACACATCAATTTTTGAATTTTATCTAATGTAACAACTATCCGACAAGATTAGTTAACAATAACATCTAAATTTCTTTAAAAAGAACGTCTGAATTTCTTAAACGTGAAAGTTAGAAAACAAGTAAAAATTTCTTCAACGTCAAAGTGTTTATTAAATGACTTTCACATCTATCAAATCACTTCCCACATCTATCTCATCTTCAAACAATTACAATTGAAAAAGTCTTTAAAGCAACAAAAGTTTAGAATTAGACTTTTAAAAAATAATAATAAAAGTAATTAATTTAAAGAAACTTTTTTCCAGTATATTTTGAATCTTATAAGCCAATTAAAAAACACAGTTTAATTATTATTGCGCTAAACTATACAATAATAAAATATGTATAAATAATAACAGAAAATAAAAAGAAATCTTTTGAAAGATTAAGAACAAGGACTTGGTCTGACTTCTACTTAGGCTAATTCTTTTAAAGTATATCATAAATATACAGTAATTGTTTTTCAACTTATTAAAATTGAAATATAATAATTTTATAAAATAGTTAACCATTTCATCCTTTCTGAATTGTTAACGGAGATAATAACAGTTCTAGAAAAGTTTTCGTATTTTAATTTTCGTCCATGATATTTATACTAATAGTTGTCTTTGTATTTGTAAAAATTCCCAAACTTTAATCCTTAAAACGAATACTTTTTTTACTGATAAGAAATTTTTATTTGAATATATAAAAAAAAAAATACAAAAGCAAAATAGAAGGAATAGAAACAAAATTATAATCCAGTTAAATTTTCGAGTTCATGCAGAGATTGTTCTCTTTAACTTAACATAAAACTGAAGCTTGTTCATATCCTACTCTTATAACATAACATCTTAATGGATTAAGCAAAGGAAATCTTATATTGCTAAAAACAACGTTATCTTTTGGTTACTAATAGAAAGAAATGAAAGAATTACAGAAGAACTATGAATATATTCAGAGAAATATAGTGGTAGAAAATGCTAGAACATGATTATTTGCTATCTACCAGCATCCAAGGACTTGGTACTCATGCTAATGGAGGACAAATACCCAGATGTTTCAACAGTTCTCGAAGATGGAGTGACTTGTAAGAAACCTGAGTTCATTCTGCTGCTGCTATCAGAACCACCATATCCCAAATCACCAATATCAGGAAGAGGGTCATCAAAGTTTAGGTACCTTGTAACTTGTTTCATGGTAGGTCTATAATCTGATCTACGTTGAGTGCATAGTAAACCCAACTTGAGAACCAACTCAACTTCTTCCTCATCATAAACTGAATTCAGCTTAGGATCAACCACCTCAAGAATTTGACCCAAATGGTAATTCTCAATTGCCCATTCAACCAAGAAAAACTGATCTGAATCAAGAGGCCTCTTACCTGTGACCACTTCAAGAAGCACAACCCCAAATGCATACACATCAGTTCTTGTAGAAGCTTTTCCTGTGCGAGTTAACTCTGGTGCAATGTAGCCAATGGTTCCAACCACCCTTGTTGTGTGTGATACTTGACCATGGTTATAGAGCCTTGCAAGTCCAAAGTCACCTAAACGTGCACTCAAGTTTCCATCTATCAAAATATTGCTAGTTTTCACGTCTCTATGGATCACCACTTGCTCCCACTCTTCATGCAAGTACAATAGTCCAGCACTGATGCCTTTGAGAATATTGAATCTTTGCCCCCAGTTCAAGGCAAAGCTGTTGTTGGGGCTATATAGGATACAATCAAGGCTTCCATTTGAAATGAAATCATAGACTAGCAGGAGATCATTCTTTTTCTTGCACCATCCTTGAAGGTTCACCAAATTCTTGTGTCTCAACCTTCCCAAGCTTTCAATCTCAGCTGCAAATTCCCTCATTCCATGGAAAGGGCTCCTCATAATCCTCTTAACAGCAACTTCAGTTCCTGAAGTTGGTAAGACACCTTTGTACACAGCACCAAAGCCTCCAATTCCAATTAGTTGGCTCTCTTTGAACCCTTTTGTGGCAAGGTTAAGATCTTTGTATCTGAACCTGTGAGGACAATCCATCTCCCAGTCCTCAAGAACCTCAAAATCCATGTATCTCTTATAACATGTCAAAAGAATTAGAAGACACAGAAGGCTTAAAGTCAAAGCGGACAAGATGCCAATTACAACATTGACCCAAGGAAATGAAGAGGGATCTTCCTCCTTGGGTGGTGGCTTTGGAAGATTAGACAAATTCATAGCAACACCAACACCGTTCACTGCAAAACTCCACCCTAGAAGATAATGAGAGCTTGTTTCCTGGCCAGTTGATGCTGAGAAACCAACAAACATGTTTTCCTTCATAACGTTGGAAAGGTCAACGTTGTAATTCTTTATAAGTGGTCTGCTGGGCCTTGATAATTCCCAAGGAGCTATTGTTACATTCAGAGTTCTCTTTTCACCATCATACTCTATCCAAGCGTGGACAGCATCAACCTTGGCCATTCTGAAATCCTCCTTTACACTCTCAGTACCCTCTTTAATGTATGCAGCTGGTTCAGCAATCCTTGATTCCATTCCATTTATATTCACCCCAACATGGTTTCCTTCAGTGTCTGAGTCACCTTTGAAACCATTTACAGTATCAAACTCCACCGCAAAGATGTTATTCGAGTCATTCCCATCATTGGTGGAGTTAAAAAGACCAAGATAATGGCCAGGCTCAGCCCCAGGAAACTGTGTTGATGGTGCTATGGTGAAGGCAAGGCCAAAGCCCCCAGAACCAGAACTAGGGGATACAATTGAGAACACAAAGTAGGTGCTGAAAGAAAAAGCATAGGGTTCAAGGGGAGGGTCTGTTTTGTTGAGCATTTGGAAGGGTGTTTTGTAGAATGCACGGCCTATAATATTGGTTGATCTGTTAGTGAGTTTAAGTAAACGACTGGTTTTGATGATGGAAGATCCTTCAAGGCTTATATCGCTGTTTTCATCAAATCCTTCAAAGATCAAACCATTGGAGGAGGAGGCAACAACTTGGAGTAAGGAAAAGTGAAATAGGAGGAAGATAACAAGTGCTTGAGAAGCCATAAGAGATAATAAACCAATATTGCTGAGAGATATTGGCAATTTGATTGACAAGTGAATCCATGTGGGGGCCTTTATTTAAGTACTGAATTGGTCAAAGCCAAGAACATGCAAGGAAAGTCTTCTTTGTCATCTTCTCACATGTGAACGGTAATGCTACGTACGAACCAACTGCAGATGCGAATGTAATTTTTTTCAGAATTTCTTGAAATTATATTTTTCATATATATATATATATATATATATATATGTATATTATGGCATACGCCCTAACTAGAAGTACATAAGAAGATTGAATTTCACATCAGTTAAATAAGTTCAAATTTATGTTCATCTGAATTAAGGAAGGTGTAAAAACCTATTTTAGGATTTTTTTATAAATATTAAAGTAATAATATATTTTAGGCTTTATATTATCGATCTAATATCAAGAGATTTTATGTGACTCTTGAGATTGGATCATAGTTTGGATTTGAGTTTAATAGTCTAATTTGGGTTTAGACAGAGATAGGTTTAGTTTTGGGTTTAGACGGAGATAGGTTTACTTTTGGGTTTAGACGGAGAGAAGTATACTTTTGGATTAAGGTTTTTTAAACCCTAATTTTACAAAACTTGGATGAAGTTTTCTTTTTCAACTAATTTTTTGCCCTTTTAATGGAAGCTAGTTTTGTTTCAATAACTTTAATGTTAATATGATGTAAAACAATACTAGAAGCCCCCCTTTATTTAAACACATGTTTAAGTTACGTTGAAATGGGTGAAACTAAACAAATCAAGGATTAATGATTAATATACACTAATGTAGAAAAATCTTTTATAACTATCAAAAATGATATTTTATATCAGTTTTAGAATTGGTATAGAAGCAAGGGATATAAAAAGTATTAGACTTTTGATGTTGCTTCTAGAACCGATATAAAAAGTGTCACTTTTTAAACCGGTTAAAAGTACAACCAGAAAATTTAACAACATCTTCCTCTCTCAGCCAAAACCAAGACAACCACATTCAAAACACTGTTGGCCATTATAATCCACTATGCCAACGTCCTTACACCTTGTCGACTCCTCGTCGAAGCAGGAACTACACATTGTTGTCAACCACATGAATGGGCACGTAACAAATCACAAGTCCCTAAATTGCGCATCCCACAAACCTCGAACAATTACAGATCGACTTTCACCACTCACTCATTAAAGCTTTTCAACGCAACCACCACCACGACACAAATTGTCGGACCTCCTTGTTGTCTCTCGGAGAAGGAAATTTCAAAGATTTGCTACCACCATGAAACAAAACCACCGAACTTGCATCCCCTTTACAGATTGCGCAAACCATATGGTGATCCCAAATCACATCTCCATCACAATGTAGATTAGAATTCCAAGATGCAAAACCACATGTAATTGCAAATCGTGTCTCTCTTCATTGTAGAGCAACCATGAATAACATCATGTGCATCACCTAAAAAGCAAAACCAGATAAGAAAAGTTTCACATTCAAATGGTTCCAACGACGATGAGGGTGAACAATGGTCAGGCGTGACAAATGTTGTTTCGAGTGTCTTTATTCATTTATCGGCCTAGACTATTTTGGACTGAAACTAGAAAACCATTTCAAGGAGAAAATAACTTTCTATACTGGTTATAATTAAAACAATGATAAAAATATTTTTGTTTATTACAAAAATGCTTCTATATCAACTTTTTATATGATTATAATTAGGTTTAAACCATTTAGGCGTCCTTATTTTCGTTAGGTCTTCCCAATTTGGTCCCCTTCTTTTAAACCTTCCCAATTGAGTCCTTATAAGTGCTAATTTCAAACAAATTAACCCCTGCCGTTAAAAATCGTTAACGGTGTAAAAATTCTGTACAGATAGAAGGATGATGTGTCATTTTTTAACACGTGGCTTTCTGATTTCTTTGCCTCCTCCCTCACGCCCTCCCCCATCCCGTGTCACCTACTCCGCATGAGCTCCTTCAACCACCACTCCCAGGAGGTGGATCTCCGGTGGCCTCCAGCAGCTGAAGACAGCGTCAACAACTCTTCACTGCATCTTAAACAATAATCCCCCATTCCACCATTAAATCCTCCGTTCCCATTACCACCACCACTTCCACCTGCATATCCTCCGTTCCCACCACCAAAACCTCCATTTCCACCTCCTCCACAGCGTGGTGCAATTCACGCTTGCAACACCATGGCCCAGCAGCAACGTTTTCCTTCATTCAGCAGCTTGGTCCAGCAGCTTGGAGCAACACGGACAGTAGCATGTGATTGTAGTTGGGTTGGTGAGGTGTTGATCTACAAGTCCAGCAAGCACATCCATGGCAGCTGCTTGAAGAGGTGCACACGGAGAAGCCCAAGATCCAGCTACACACGGTCCAGTAGGTTGAAGGAGGGGCTTCACTTTAAGGTGATTCATCTTCATTTTAGGGGGAGCCGACATCACTTGGAGGTGGAGAACACGACACTTTACTCTTTGCTCATGGAAGAAGATGTATTCCCTTTGTTTTCAATGCAAGCTGCACACACGGATGCTGATTCTAGCTCTTTTCTTTGAGAAAGAAACGGTGCTTATGCTGTGATTTAATTGGAAAACGGTGATTAGGTAACTTTCCAAACGGTAACTTTTCTCACATTCCCTTTCATGCCCAGAAACCTCTCCCCTCTGCAATAAATACACTTTTCACCAGGTACATTCACCCTCCCCAACGATTTATCTTATTCCCTATTTTTTCTTATACTTACTTTTCTACAATTTTAGGGATTTGCATTCAGTTTAATCAATATTTTATTCATCAAGTACAATTTGAGAACCTAAAAAAGAAATTATCTTTGGAGTGAATAAAAATCAATTACAGATTTGCAATTTAACCCGAAAGAAATGAAAGTTGTCTGTGTGTTCATGGAATTGAGATTCGTCATCCCAATTCGGCAAATTCAATTATTTCCAATAAGAAGTAACTTATTTTGCGGGTTTGGTGCTGAAATATGCACACAATTTGTTTGATAAAAGTTCTACAGTGAACAGAATACACACATTTTTAATTCGTACTAGTGAATAATCATTTCCCTGTGTTTATTTTGTTCCGGTGAGAAGAATTTGTTGCTACTACAAAAGAGTCACTGTAGCAGCACATTCGAAAAGAAGAAGATCGCCACCAAAGGATAATCGGTATCGACCATATCCTAAGAAACTGTTGAGGTTTTGGCTAGGAACCATGAGTTAAGAATTCCTTTGTCATTGGCTTGCTTTCATCTTTGCTGAATGAGTATGTGAATTATGCAGATCTAGATTTTTCTTTAAGAAAGTTGGGAGTGGTTGGAAGAGAGAAGAATGGAAGGAGGAAGAAGGAAGAGGAAAATGGCGTGGGAGGAAGACAATGTGACACGTTGAAACCATTTAAACACGTCAGCCTTCCACCTGTACAGAAAGTTAACACCGTTAACGATTTTTAACAACAGGGACTAATTTGTTTAGCACTTATAAGGACTCAATTGAGAATGTTTAAAAGAAGGGGACCAAATTAAGAAGACCTAACAAAAATAAGAACACCTAAATGGTTTAAACCTTATAATTATAATCTTTATAGAAATGTTTTCTATTTATTACAAAAATGTCACATCGTGTACTTTCATTACCCGTTATAACAATAACCAGTATAACAAGTTTTTTTTATTACAAAATTATTACTGTATCTATATTTATTATAACTACAACTTGTATAAAAAATATTATCTTATTTATAATTTATGTCAACATACTATTGTTTATATCTGATAAATTATAATTAATATATAAATAGTCATTGTAAAAAATATTTTTTAAACAAAATACTTAAAAACAAAGTGCAATCATTTGATGACAAATTAAACATACAAGGATGGTACATAAGGGTTGGTTTAAAGACGTGTAAAGTAAATAGCCAAATTAAGAACACTTTATGCACAAAGGGATGAAATTAAAAATATGATAATGCATGAAGTTAATATCAACTTAGGATTTCTAGAGATGATGTCATATCACAAGACCAAATCAATAATTGCATGTATATACATACAAAGAAGTTCTAATACGTAGGAAACAAATTGAAAATCTAGAAGTACGTAACTAAATTGTGTTTAACCTAAACAGTATAAAACCCAAATTGTACTCTTCTCTTGCACTTTTGCCATAAAGGTATATAAAGTTGTAATGTCAAAATACAAAAACCAAAAAGTATTGGAAAACTTTCTATGATATATACTCTTTCTGACATACTTTAGTATTAGTATTATTGAAATCCATCAAATCACACAAATAAGACCTATTGACAAATATGAATACTAAATTTTGTATTTCTTTTTTATAATTTTCAATCAATAACAAGTAGAGTGCGTCATAATAAAATTTTGTAAAATTACCTAAATACTTTCTTTTATCATTTACCATAATATCCTTTTTATAGAGGTGCATATATAATATATTTTTAAAAAAAAGAGTTAGGGTAGTATATTGGTGCTAAAATTTCAAGTGAGCGTTTGGTCCAACATTAAAATTAAATAGGAATGAATTTGAAAAACAATACATAATAAAGAAAACTCATATATCTATTGTTTTAAAAGATGGAGTAGAAAATAATTTTTAACTCTTTTTTATTTATATAAAATGTTTTTGACTCGTTAATTCTAAATCTTCTTGACATTTTCTCTGAAGAAAAAACTCAATTGGTGTAGTACTTTGTTTTAAAAAATAAAAATAAAAATAAAGAGAAGTAAGTATACTAAGGATAAAATAAACTGAAAATAGAAAATGTAATTTGACGAATTTTTGTGTAACTTAATAATATAATAACATGGTATTTTTCGAGAGTTATTGTATTGTATCTAGAATATGTAAGACTAGGAATTTAAAATGCTGACATTCCAATGTTGTTGGATGGAAGTGTGATGTTCTTCCTTTGAAGGCAATTGAATATACATTGTTTGCGATGGAAACGGGTTTGAAATTTCAGAAGTTGTGTCCCACCATTAGAAAATGGTGAAGCTAATCAGATAGAAGAGATTAGGAAAAACCACAAAGTGTAGAACTTGGAATATAAAGTCTTGGCCAAGTTGATTTATTTTTCGTAATGGAATAAGACCGCAAGCTGCAATCATTTTATTTCTTTTTATTTGTTGTGGTTTTGAAATAGCCAAGTGCACCCTTCTATTCAATTATTTGCAAAATGGGACCACATGCACCATTTTCCCAAGAGTGTGAATTGACAACTCCATTTTCTGGGAAAATGAAGAGAACATTACCAAATATAAAAAAGAATGGAAAATACCACATGTTTTACAAAGACCGCCACCATATATCTCTAACGTGACAAACTCTCTTGGATCATATATAGTAATGTGACACGCATGCTGATAAAATCCTAGAATTAAGAACTGAATCTTAAAGAATTAATTTTTCAACATCAATAATCACTTATTTAAGAGGGAGATTAGTTATCTCAACATAAGTGTTAGTTAGTGAGTTCTTATTAAGAGTGTTCACAGCCGGAGTTTCTTGATTAATATCTTCTACACTAGTGCAGCGAAGGGAAACAACCGCGGTTGTTTTTTACTATATACGTCGCGATTTTAGAACCGTGGCATATACAAGCGAGGTAAAAAGTCTGGAACTTTAGGTCGCGGTTCCAACCGCGGTAATAACCTAGAGATATAACAACAGTTCTTTATTGAACCGCGGTCAAAACCCATTTTTTTTAAAAAAAAATTTGTCTAACCTTTTGGCCGCGGTTCCAACCGTGGTAATAGACCTGCTGGAACCGCGACCTATTCCCCTTTTTTTGAAAAAAAAATTTTCGTCTAACTTTCTACTGCGGTTTTGGCCACAACCGCGGCCTATTCTCCTGAAACCTTTTTTAATAGCAGGTTTGTTTTTGTGATATCCACTATCACAAAAAAAGACCTGCATATCAAGTAATCACATAATGTACACATATTCAACACAATAATCAATATTTACATCCAATTTAGATTCATACGTAAATATTCTGACTTATATATTCTACAAAATTACAATACAAAAAAAATTATTCATCATTTAACAACAAATTAAGGTTAATTTAATTCAATAATACAATCATTCAATAAAAAACATTGAAATAATCACATATATTCAACATAAAAATAACATTGTGAAATAAAAAAAAAATTTAACTTTAAAATCATATCATCATAAAAAATTATACAATCATACAAAATCCAAGGATACAAAATTATATGATCATTCAATCACATATTCAATCATACAAAATTATACAATCTAATAAAAGTAATTTAAACATTAATATAAGAACATGATAGTGTGAAAAGCCAACAAGGATGAACAACCCGCGATCAAAACGCTAGAAAATTCAACTCTAAAAAATTCAAACCTACAAAAATATACAAACAAATATTAGTTTTAGAAATAAAAACAAACATGAAAACACAATTTACCACTAAGGGGAAGAATCGGAAAAACCCAATAAAAAGACGTTTCAAATGATTTTGATCGGTTAAAACTTTTTCCCAACGTTGACAATGGCCACGACACCAAACAAAAATGGGTTTAAACGGTGAAAAATGTTTGAAAATGGAAGCAGAGGATCGCGTGACGAAGGAGGCTCTGAAACTGTTTACGCCTGAAGAAGGAAGACGATGACAATGTTCCTGTGTGTTTTATGTTTTTAACCTACGCAAGGGAATAGAACGCGGTTCGCCACTTAACCGAGGCCTATTCTCCTGAAAAAGAAATTCAAAATACATCTGAAATGACATTTTTGAAATTTTTTTCAAACTTTATGCCGCGGTTCACCGCCAAACCCGCGGCCTATTCCCGTAAAAATTTAAAATTTATTAAGATCAGGGAATAGACCGCGGTTCCCCTAACAACTGCGGCCTATTCCTTGAGAAATTTTGCAGGGGGAATAGGCCGCGGTTCTGAGGGAAACTGCGGCCTATTCCCCCTGCAAATTTCTGACTTCCCGTCAAGTCAGATCTCAAAAAATATTTCAGGGGAATAGACAGCGGTTCCCCTTAGAACCGCGGTCTATTCCCCTGAATTTTTTTTTTCAGAACTGCTTTTAGGGAATGTCAGAATTTTGCAGGGGGAATAGACCGCGGTTCCCCTCAGAACCGCGATCTATTCCCCTGATTTTTTTTTTCAGAACTGCTTTTGGGGAATGTCAGAATTTTGCAGGGGGAATAGACCGCGGAACCGCGGTCTATTCCCCTGAAATGTTTTTTTAGAACTGCTTTTGGGGAATGTCAGAATTTTGCAAGAGGAATAGATCGCGGTTCACTTCAGAACTGCGACCGATACTGTAGATATAATTTCAAAAATGCCACCGCGCAATATTATGCTTCGGTTTCTATTAAACCGCGTCATAATGTGCGTAGTAAAAGATCGATTTTTTACTAGTGGTACCATCTTCAATCTTATATTACACATTGCATTAAATATCTTATAAAATATACTTGTGACTTATCAGATTTATATCTTTCTAGTTACGAACTAACTCTTCTCCCATAGAAAAGGAAAAAAAATAGAGTTCATGTTTTAATAACCTAATAGAAAAATGAATTTAAAATTTGAATTATTTTATATACTTTTATAATTTTAAATTTCAAAATATAAATAAGCTTTTTTTTAACAACTTTATTTTATATTATTTTTCTTTCGTCCTAATCACTCCGACTACTATTACAAAAAATGCATAGACAACGTTTTTTTAATCATAGATAGCACTTTTTAAGCGCTAGAAAAAACTCTATCTATTGTCAGCCACCAATAGATAGTGCTTCTTTTAAAAAAACGCTATCTATTGGTGGCTTGGTCTAAATTAAAAAAAAAATTAATTTTAGAATAAAATGTAAAATATTGGTTCTATTATGTACAAACTCACACTATCTATTGGTTCTATTATATATAAAAAAATAAAATATTGAGAAAAATATCACAAATGTCCCAAAAAGAATGTTCATTAATATGAATAAAAACTATTGGAAGAATAATATTTCAAAATTTAATCGTTAAGTGGTTTAGTATGTGTCATGACATGACATTGCTTTATAAGATAATATACACAACCATAACATATATATCCTATCAGTACTTATAAGCATGCACATCACTGTAACATAACCTATAAGCATGTACTAATTACATGTAAACACCAATTATTCCTAACTTCAATGATTTGACTTTCACGATATTGTTGACATCTGCAACTAGAAAAATACTACAAAAAAGAAAAATAATATAGAATTAGTTATTTAAATTTTACTACAAATTAATTATGACAATAAAGATAACTTATATCAGTTGGAATTGTTCCTCCTTCACAATATGTGATAATTTCTTTCATATATTGACACACGTAATAGCCACAATCATTGTCATTAGATTGTCGTGGACACTAGAAAACCAAAATTAAAAAACATCTTTATAATGTAAACATAAAAAAGAACCAAAATTCTAGTATACTCCAAACAGATTCAATGCATGATAACAAATAACTATATACCATATACAAGTTTAAACTCTTAATAGTAAGTCATGTTTTTATTATAACCGTATACTCCTCTAACCAATTTCACAATAATACAAGTTATTTAACTAACCAATACCATGCAATAAGGAAATAAGTCTTCAACCATTCAAGAATACAAGTTATTCACTTAACCAGTACAATGCAAGCAGTCATAACGTGAACTAAAGGTCACATAAGGTCATTCAACAATTTATTTATCCCAATCAAGACTATACTACACAAAACATACTAGAGTAATGTACCTTAATTGTTGTCCACTTGATATTGTTTGACTTAGACTTTGAAACCATGTATCTTGTTTGAGCTTGATAGGTTTGTACAACCCTAGTGAATAAATAAAATTAAAGCATGTATAAGTAAAAATAATACAACTAAAAGTATACATATATGTCAACTAAAAATATACAACACGTATATTCTAACATGTCAAACAATTTCTTCAAATTAATTAGAGTGTGTTAGAGCATTTCTCCTTTTCTTTTTAATTATACTCCATACTAAAGACCAACATCTACTTTGCTACAGGATATGGAATACATTGACTATTAACCCTAAATAAGCATAATATGATCCTCTATTGAAAGTCTTCTTGACAAATGATTTAGAAAAATGTGTCTCATTAAGATGAACAACAGTACAAAAAAGAGTACTCTCATGATTGGAAATGTTTCCACTTGAGGGAGAATGTACTAATAATTATCATTATCATGGTTCTTATTAGGTTTATTTTTATCCTTTATTGATATTTTTTTTATTATATCTTTTCAAATAATCATTGTTTTATTAAATAATTTTGGAAAAAGAAGTATTTGGATTTTATTTGTGTAATATTATGTAGATAAGTGGAAATATCAAAATATTGAAGGATATATCAAGAATTATCATTCAAATAAAATTCAGTTAAGTACATTTAATAGGCCTAGTCAATTCAGCCAAATTTTCCCCGTAAGCAAGACTTTGTCGCCCAACGAGAAAGGTCAAGTAGCCTAACAACTCTATTTTGTCCAACAACCTCTACGTTACGAAAATCAATAAATAAATTTCATCACAAATTTAAAAATAATCTTTTGGAGAATAGGGAACTAACCCTAAAGGAGACACGATAGAGATGCACTATAGGGGCTGAAGACACTCAACTTTGTTATTTTCATCATCTATCCCTTTTTTGGTTCTGATAATGTCTGAGTAACTAACTTCCTCATTTATTGTGGTTGAATGCAATGTATCTTCATTCTTTGCTATTTCCTCTATTTAATATAACTTTTTTCAATTACTCTTATGTTCTACTCTTGTTCTCAATTACATCATTATTCATTGCCTATTTGTTGGTGTCTATTTATAAAGTAATAATTTAGACCCTTAATTAGGATAGAACAACTAATAAATCTTGTCTCTAAACATAGAGTTTTATCAATTATTTAATTTAAACATCTGAATTTAATGTGAACTTTCCTTAAAAATATCTATGGAATTATGGTTTGTTAGCTTGTGGTGTAATTGCTAAAGTGAAAAGTTGGAAATATATTGCTTAATGTTTTTTTACAATGAATTGAAACATGAAATCCAACACTGGTGAAGTCTCTACCAGATGTTAATTTCATCACACTACAGTAAAAACATATATTTCCAACAGATAATTATCGATGGATGTCAATCCTTCAATAATACACATTTATAGGTGGATTTATCACGGAATATAGATGATTACTTATTGATGGATATATCTGTAGGTAATGTCCTCAGTAAAAGATATGATCATTATCGAGGGATTATGATCGTCGGTAATACCCTCAGTAATGTCCTTTAACGAGGGATTGTGACCATAGGTATGTGCTTCAAGAAAATGAAATCAGAATTTGGCATTTCCCTTCATGATTTCACTTTGAAGAAAACGTTGTCTTCCCCGTTCTTGTTAGTCACATGGCCACTGTTAGGTTTTGTGTAGTTTGATTAAGTTTTTGTAGTGTGTTTTTAGTCCCACATTGCTTAGTATTGTGAGATGGTGTTCTTCACTTTGTTATATAAGAAAGCTTATGTAAGGTTTACAAATGCACCAAAACAAATACTTCTTAGTGTTGTTTATTTCTCTCTTCTCTCCTTTATTGCTCTTGTTCCCAACAAGTGGTATCAAGAGCCCATTTCTTAGTATGCTCTGTGGTTGCAACAACGTTTGATCTTCCACATCAGAAAAGATTTGGTCAGAGTAAATTTTCTTAGTATGCTCTGTGGCTGCAGCTGTGTCTGATCTTCCACATCAGAAAAGATTTTCTCTCTTGTTATTGGGATCTCAGTTTAGAGAACTAGTGGGGGCTTTTTTCTTCAAAAGCAATAGGAGCAATGGAAGAAGGAAAGATGAAGATTGAAAAGTTCGATGGTGCAGACTTCGGCTTTTGGAAGATGCAAATAGAGGACTACCTGTATCAGAAAGGCATGCAAGAACCTCTCACAGGCAGGAAACCAGAAGCTATGAAGGAAGATGAGTGGAGCTTTCTAGACAGAAAAGCTCTCGGAGCCATCCGTTTGACATTATCTCGTAATGTTGCTTTCAACATTGCAAAAGAAAAGACTACATCTAGTCTTATGGCGGCCCTTTCCAACATGTATGAAAAGCCGTCGGTTGCAAACAAAGTTCACTTGATGAGGCGTTTGTTCAACCTACGGATGACAGAAGGCGCATCAACAGCGCAACATATAAACGAACTCAACACAATCACAATTCAGTTGAGTTCAGTTGGAATCAATTTCGATGAAGAAGTACGAGCTCTAATACTTCTTTCTTCCCTACCAGAAAGTTGGAATGCTACTGTCACAGCTGTGAGTAGCTCCTCAGGAAGCAACAAGTTAAAGTTTGTTGATGTTCGTGACTTAATCCTCAGTGAAGAAGTCCGTCGGAGAGAGACGGGTGAATCAACAACCTCTTCAGTATTGCATACAGAGTCAAGAGGTAGAAGTTCAACCAGAGGAACCGGACGTGGCAAAACAAAGGAGAGGCAGTCCAAATCCAGAAATCAAAACTCTAACAAATCGAAAACTATCGAATGTTGGAATTGTGGGAAGACTGGTCACTACAAAAATCAATGCAGGAGTGTCTCAAAGAAACAGGAGGTGAAAGATGAAGCAAACGTTGCTTCGACCTCAGGAGGAGGTGATGCGCTCATATGTTCGTTGGAAAACAAGGAAGAGTCTTGGGTGTTAGACTCTGGAGCATCCTTTCACGCAACCTCACAGAAAGAACTATTTGAGAATTATGTTCCTGGAAACCTTGGTAAGGTTTACCTTGGTAATGAGCAGTCATGTGAGATTGTAGGTAAAGGAGTAGTAAAGATTAAGTTAAATGGGTCTGTATGGGAATTGAAAAATGTCAGACATATTCCCGACCTGACGAAGAACTTAATCTCAGTGGGCCAGCTAGCCAGTGAAGGCTACACGACAATCTTCCAAGGTGATGATTGGAAGATTTCAAAGGGTGCGATGACAATTGCTCGAGGCAAAAAGAGTGGTACTCTTTACAAGACAGCAGGAGCATGTCATTTGATTGCAGTTGCAGCAAATGAAAATCCCAATTTATGGCACCAAAGACTTGGGCATATGAGTGAGAAAGGGATGAAGATCATGCACTCAAAAGGAAAGTTACCAGGTCTTTAGTCAGTAGAAATTGACATGTGTGAAGACTGTATACTTGGAAAGCAGAAGAGAGTCAGCTTTCAGACAAGTAGAAGAACCCCAAAGAAAGAGAAGCTTGAGCTTATCCACTCTGATGTTTGGGGACCAACGACTGTCCCATCCGTTGGTGGGAAGCAATACTTTGTGACTTTCATTGATGATCACTCCAGAAAGGTATGGGTTTACTTTCTGAAACACAAGTCTGAAGTATTTGAAGCCTTCAAGATTTGGAAAGCTATGGTGGAGAATGAGACAGGATTGAAGATTAAGAAGCTCAGATCCGACAATGGTGGTGAGTATGTAGACACTAGATTCAAGAAGTTTTGCTATGAGCACGGAATCAGAATGGAAAGAACCGTGCCAGGTACGCCTCAACACAATGGTGTAACTGAGCATATGAATCGAACGTTGACTGAAAGAGCCAGAAGTATGCGTGTACAATCAGGCTTACCAAAACAGTTTTGGGCAGAAGCAGTCAACACAGCAGCTTACTTGATCAACCGAAGTCCATCGGTACCATTGGAGCACAAGATACCGGAAGAGGTATGGAGCGGAAAAGAGGTAAAACTCTCACATCTTAGAGTTTTTGGCTGTGTAGCATATGTGCATATCAGCGATCAAGTTAGAAACAAACTTGATCCAAAATCAAAGAAGTGTACTTTTCTTGGTTATGGTGAAGATGAGTTTGGCTACCGCATATGGGATGATGAAAACAAAAAGATGATCCGCAGCAGAGATGTAATCTTCAATGAAAAAGTGATGTACAAGGACATGCATAATACTGGCACCAAGAACTCAGAAACGAGTGGACCAGTTTATGCAGAGGTGGAAGATATCCTAGAAAGTCCTATATTGAGGAGTCCTCAGCTAGAGGAATCAAATGAAGAAAACAATGAGCAATCAGAACCTCCTACTCCAACTCCTGTATTGAGAAGATCCTCTCGGCCCCATGTGCCTAACAGGAGATACATAGACTACATGTTACTGACTGATGGAGGGGAGCCTGAAGATTATACGGAAGCTTGTCAAACCACGAATGCTGATAAGTGGGAGCTTGCTATGAAAGACGAGATAAAGTCTTTAATCTCAAATCAGACATGGGAACTAGTTGAGTTACCTATGGGAAAGAAAGCACTTCACAACAAATGGGTGTATCGGGTGAAGGAAGACCATGATGGTTCCAAGCGATACAAGGCCCGACTGGTTGTCAAAGGATTTCAACAGAAAGAAGGAGTCGACTACACTGAAATCTTTGCTCCAGTTGTCAAGCTCAATACTATCAGGACTGTGTTAAGTATTGTGGCTAGTGAGGAGCTCTACCTAGAGCAATTAGATGTGAAGACTGCATTTCTTCATGGAGATCTAGATGAGGAGATTTACATGCACCAGCCTGAAGGTTTTTCAGAAGGAAAGAAGAAAAACATGGTGTGCAAATTGAAGAAGAGCCTGTATGGCCTGAAACAAGCTCCAAGACAGTGGTATAGAAAGTTTGAAAGCTTCATGCACAAGGAAGGTTTCCAAAAGTGCAATGCTGATCATTGTTGTTTCTTCAAAAGGTACAAGTCCAGCTATGTCATTTTGCTACTTTATGTTGATGACATGTTAGTAGCAGGATCAGATATGAAAGACATCAGAAATTTGAAGATGCAATTGTCAAAAGAATTTGACATGAAGGACTTAGGCCCAGCAAAGAAAATTCTTGGAATGCAAATCACGAGAGATAAGAAAAAAGGAGTTTTGCAGTTGTCTCAAGCAGAGTACATCAACCGTGTTTTGCATAGATTCAACATGAAAAAGGCCAAACCAGTCAGTACTCCTTTGGCCAGTCATTTTCGTCTATCCAAGGACCAGTCTCCTCAAACAAAAGAAGAAGAAGAGACTATGGCTAAGATCCCGTATGCTTCAGCCATTGGAAGTTTGATGTACGCGATGGTATGCACAAGGCCAGACATTGGCTATGCAGTGGGAGTTGTAAGCAGGTTTATGTCAAATCCAGGTAAAGCTCACTGGGAAGCTGTGAAATGGATTTTGCGATATCTACGAGGAACTAAGGAGAAGTGTTTGTACTTTAGTAAAGGTGAACTAAAAGTACAAGGTTACGTAGATGCAAACTTTGCTGGAGAAATCGATTATCGAAGAAGTACCACTGGCTACATATTTACTGTTGGAACTACAACTGTTAGTTGGATGTCACAAATACAAAAGATCGTTGCTCTATCCACTACAGAGGCTGAGTATGTAGCAGTAACAGAAGCTAGCAAAGAATTGATATGGCTTCAAGGATTGTTAACAGAGTTGGGATTCATCCAGGAAAGGACTGTTCTGTACAGTGATAGTCAAAGTGCAATACATCTGGCTAAGAATTCAACTTTTCACTCCAGAACGAAGCATATTGATCTCCGTTATCACTTCATCAGATCTCTGCTTGAGGATGAAGTACTAACTTTGAGGAAGATACTAGGAAGTAAGAACCCAGCGGATATGTTGACAAAGGTTGTCACAACAGAAAAATTGAGGCTTTGCAGTACCTCAATTGGCCTTCAAGAATAACTGATAATGAAGGCAATTACACTATGTGGTAATCAAACTCCAAGTGGGAGAATTGTTAGGTTTTGTGTAGTTTGATTAAGTTTTTGTAGTGTGTTTTTAGTCCCACATTGCTTAGTATTGTGAGATGGTGTTCTTCACTTTGTTATATAAGAAAGCTTATGTAAGGTTTACAAATGCACCAAAACAAATACTTCTTAGTGTTGTTTATTTCTCTCTTCTCTCCTTTATTGCTCTTGTTCCCAACAGCCACTGCTCTACCACAACCTCCATTGTTATTTGGTCTTCCCCAACCTCCATTTTCTTTCAACTTTGCCCTTCCAAAACCACGTTTTTTTTAGTCCCCAATTGCATTCTTCAACATTGTCTTCGCTGCACACGCTCACTGCTATGCCCTAATCTCCCCTTCTTGTTGTTCACATGCCCACAACTCTACCCCAACCTTCATTGCCCTTCAACTCTGCCCTTCCCTAACCTCGATTTCTTTTAGTCCCCAATCATGTTCTTCTCTTCCCATACCTCTATTGCACTTCACTCCATCTACCTTCATTTCTTTTAGTCGTGTTGTATTGATGGTGTCATGAGCAAGGTGTTGCGTGACGTGAGGATGCTTGGTGTCGTTGTTGTGATCTACGAAGGTTGCCATTATCGAGGAGGCTATAGAGGGGTCTTGCCATGGAGGTAAGTTCTATCTTTCAGAATGATGAACTTTAAAAACTGATATCTCTGTGTTGCGATGATGTTAAATGTATGCAATGATAGGTATTACATTTTTTTGTGCATTCTAATTTCATAAAGAATAAAGAATGAATTAAAGACCTTTATATAAGAAGATAATAAAGAACAAAGAAGAATAAAAATTGTTTTAAATGTCAAAATTAACTTGTACACTTGAATTTTTACCCCATCGAAGAAGGTGGTTAAAAATATTAGGAAAAGATGTTTGAGGTTGCGAGATTTGCTTGGTTGCAAGGTAGGGAATCAAAAACAAGTGTAAAAGTATGACACTTTAGTGGTACCCATGAGAGTGAACTCTTTGCATTAACTAATAATTTGGAGTGAGTGGATCATCAAAAATTTTCATCCAGTCTATAGGCACTCGTAAGGTGGGTAACCAAGCAGTATGAGTGCTTCACTTTTGTCATCCAATTTCTTTCTCCTCTCATCTAGTATATGTCTATAGCAGATTGAGCCAAAGACTTTCAAGTAGTGTATTAATGGTTTGCTTCCAAACCATGCCTCTTTGGTTGGATACTTGTTTAGGATATAAGCAACAATAGTGATTGACTCACCCTAATAACAATGCGACAAACCCTTACCTAGCATGCATATTGTCATATTTAGCAAGGTTCTATTCCTCATTTCAGCCAAGCATTATGTTGTGATGTGTAAAGTGCAATTACTTCATGCTCAACTCCTTGTGCAGGACAAACATAGCAAACTTTCTTGGATTATATTCTCCTCCACCATCTATCCTTAGTATCTTCAATTTCAACTCAGATTGCCTATCCTCCAATTAACAAAATTTGACAAAATACATTACTCTTTTCGTTTATCAAATATATCCATATTTTTATTGTGAATTCATCCAGAAACTTAAGAAATTATCTATTTCCACCAAAAGATGGAGTCTCAGAGGCGTGATGTTATATGTAAGGCAAATGCAAGAAAATAATGTCTGATTATCCAAGTTTTTTATAGTTTCTTGAATAAATGCTTATAAATAAAATAAGCAAAGAAAATTAGTTTTCTCTTGATTAAAAATTAGCTTATGAAATAAAATAATACGGAAATACTTAAAATAAATAAATTTATTCTATCTTCAATGTCGGTAGTTAGTCTAAGATTTTTCTTTCCTTTGTATACGAGTTCTATAGATATGAACAAGATAGTCGGCATAAAGTCTCAACTCTTTTAAGTATTTATGTAGTTCACCTTTTTTCTCTTTCTTATTATAATTTTTAGTTTATATATATATATAGAGAGAGAAATCTCTATTCACCTGGGGTTAAGTGAACTTTTTTTGTGCTATTGATCCCATTTAAAAAAAAAAAAATTCTTTAAGAGTTGGCATGATTTATAAATAAGGATGTATGTTATTGTTGTACTCTCTAAACTTTTTTCTATTGACTTCTTTTCTAAGTTTATGATTAGATTTCATCTTTTTCTTTTGTTGTTCAAAGTTAAAGTTATTGAATCTCCCCTAAACAACTCTAAATAAATTTGACCATACAGTCAAATTTATCTTAAATAGTACTAAAAATAATATTTTTCTAACAATTCTTTTACTATTAAAATATAATAATAATTACAAAATTAAGAGAAAGATTTATCAGACGAACTCCAAATATTAGAGTCATAGTGAGAGATCTTATTTTATAATATTATTATATTATTATATTACATCAATTTTTGGATTTTTTGAAATTTTAATTCAATCCAAAAGTTTTATAACTTTCACACTTTTATAAATTTTTATCCGTACTTCGACGTAAGTATAACTTTTGGAAGATAAAAATAATTTAGAATTCTTTTTATAATAAATATAATTTGTCTATTCGTAAAGTGTAATTTTTAATTACAAATTTGGATGATCCTCTCATATTTTGTATTATTTTATTTTATTATTTTTTAATAAGTTTTTTTAATAACAAATAATTAATAAGATTTTGAGTGGTAGCAGTCAAAATTCATAATAATTTATAACATAATCTTATTTAAATATAGATTATTATCTAAAACTCTTTCTAATACATGAGCATGCTTCCATGTAATCTTTTAATAAGGCTTAAATATTAAAACATATCAATTTTAAGTGTAATTCCGTGTTAGATTTGCCCTTAAATAGAATTTAATACCTGAAATAATTCATATATGTTTTCTGTAGCCCATTCTATTTTACTTTTCCATAGCAATATAATGAAAGGCATATTTGATTATTCATCAACTTATAAAGATAGGCTTCTTACTTGGGCCTTCTTTCCTTCTCCATTTTCTACCCATCAATCAACCATCCATTAAATTATATATAGAGAGATAGATATTAAGATGTTATCTTTCATCATTCACAAAATACGGTTAATTACTAAACCGTGTCCAGGAAAGAAATATAAAGAAAAAACATAAAAGAAAAATAACAACAATTATTTGTTTTTAAAAGATAAAAAAATATATCATAATATTATTTTAATTTTAGAATTAAAATTATTTTATTAATTTTTCATAAAATAAGTTTTTAACGTTGGAACAATCGGTATCGTTCGGAGAGTATAACGTAGCGGAATAAAACTTAGAATAGCGGAAAGCGTGTTCGGTCACTTTTTAAATTAAAATGGTCAGTTTTCAAAAATAAATTTTCTAAGAGAAAATTTGTCGAACAATTGATGTGCAAATAAAATTAAAGAGTGCAGGGAGTAGAAAAATCACACAAGTAATTTTTATACTGGTTCGATTCAAAAGAATCTACGTCCAGTCGTTAATCACTATAAAAAGTGATTAACAGTTTCACTAAAAACAGTTTTTCAGATTACAACAGTAATGAACAAAAATATGATTAAACCTTCCTTCGACGAACGAACCGGAAGAAGAATACTCTGCCAACTCGAAGAGAACTGGTCCGACTATCGACACACAAAATGCGAGCTTCTCCTATTCACGAGACCAGACATAGCACCTTGCTAACTCGAAGAGAACTTGCTCCGATTATCGACACACGAAACGCGAGCTTCTCTTATTCACTAGACCAAGCAAGGGAACTGAACAATGCTTTTGAGAACTTCCTCTGACAAACAGTATTGTGCAAGAGATTCTGTTCAACAACGTTTTTTTTCTGAAGTTCTCAGAAGTCCAATATATAGCCAGCTACTCTGAATATCAAAGGTCAAGTCCCAACTGCCAGTAATAATCCATTATTTTAAGTAATAATCGATTATCCAAGTCCGTTATAGGTTTTTCAAAAACATATTTCAAAAACAGACTTGTGATAATCGATTATTTGGAGTGATAATCGATTATTCCTGAAAGACTCATGATAATCGATTATTGCTCCTCGTAATCGATTATTTCAGTACATTATCTAAAATACAATTTTTACAAACTTTGAGGACTTTCCTACTACAATGATATTCTACAATTTGATTTAAAAAATTATCTCAAATATCTTCTTCATGTTAAACTTTTTGTAGCATCATCAAAATAATTTACTTCAAGATTTACCAATGCTCCTCATTGGTAACAATCTCCCCCTTTTTGATGATGATAAAAAATTCAAGTTTTTAAAAGCAACTTTGGCTTTCCTGCAAAACATACAAGCTAACAGACAACAACAAAGTTAGCAATACCTGTATCAATTTATATTATACTTCTCCCCTAAAAATATACTTCTCCCCCTTTTTGATCATAAGCAAAAAGATTAATGTAAAAAGCTCCCCCTTAATATGATCTCCCCCTCAATTAAACAATGTATGTAAACAAAAGATCATTTTATTCATAAGGGAAATGAGTACATTAACATCATAAAGAGAAACATACTAGCAACAAAACATAGAAGCATCAACAATCAAACAAAACATGCTAACATAGTAACCTATCTCTAAAACTCAGGGCTAGGGGATCTCTCAGGTGGTTGAAGATTGAGACGAGTTTCAATATTTGTTAGGCGAACATCAAGATCAAGAAATTGAACAACCACATATTCATCATGAGCTTGCTGCCACTCATAAATTTCTTCAAAGTGAGTTTTCTGTGCAAGACTCAGATCCTCTAATTGCTTAGATAATCTAGCAAAATGTTCTTCCATAGAAATTGTGGATGAGGAGGGTATGTTGGATGAACCAACATCAGAAGGAGCAGCAGCACTAACTGGTTTTGCCATGTGAGTATCCATGTCATCTTCTTCACCATCATCTTTATGAATAATTGCATTTCCCCGAGTAACAAATCCCATTTGGCGAAAAGTGGTGTCTCCAATCTCAAAACCAATAGCTTGAAGTGCTTGAACATGTTCTCCTTCCATATTAACACCTTTGTATTCTAGAATTCTAGAGATGAGAAGAGCATAAGGAAAATGATAGGAATGAGATTTCTTAGCTTTTACCATGGTGTCAGCAATAAGAGCAGGCCAATCAATGTGTATGTGATTTAAGATCCCATACAGAAGAAGCAGATCCTGCTTAGAGCATTGGGCATGGTTAGTTGCTCTAGGACACAATATCCATATAATCAAATAATGAATCATCCTCTCTTCAACCTTGAAACCACCAACAAGTAGTTGCCTACGGTTGGTCTGCTGTTCAGGATGGCGTAGGAAAGATTGAAAAGCCAACAGTCGGTTGAAGTCTGGAATTTCAAGATGAACTTTCACAGCATCATCCCAGATGGTAACTTGAGCCACGTTGGTCCACACATCATCATCCAAAATTATGCAGACACCTTTCACTTTGGTTGATATAATCCCGTCTCGATATCTCAAATTAAAATAGAAGACTCGGATGAGATCGAGATAAATGCAACCTTTTTGCTCCACTAAATGTGTAAGACCTTGACCAGCAAAAAGATCCAGAAATTGAAATCCATAGTAACGATAAAAGTCAAGGCGAATATACTTTACCGCCATGATTCGTCTCTCTTGCCAAGAATTGACATAATTCGCATGCTTTTCTTGATCCGAAATCCACCCATCAATGGTTGCAGGACAAGGTTGAGAAGAAGAAGATGCTCCAGCATTTCTTCTGGATTCAGCCATGGAAGGAGTTTGAAGTAATGAGACTTTGAGAGATTAAAGAGAAATGGAGAGAATTTTTGCTTTATATTTGATTTCAACAGTTTCTGGGTGCAAAGGAGTGACCATTAATCGATTATAAGAGGCTATTTATAAGAAAAATGGAAAAACTAGCCGTTTATGGCCATTTATAGCCGTTATAGAGCTCTCCAACGACTCTATTTTTTGAATTGTGCGCGTGATAATCGATTATTGTTAGTGATAATCGATTATCAGTTCATGAGTCACTTCCCAGAAATTGCAAAATAATCGATTATGCCTGAGGATAATCGATTATCTGTTCATAATTTCCTAGATTTGAGTTTGAGTTTGAATAATCGATTATTACCTTACGATAATCGATTAAAAACGCTAATTTTTACGAAAATTGAAAAATTCTCATAAACTTTGATCCTAAGACATATCTAACACTTTTAACTCTCTTCTAAGCTCATAGAATCTATCCTTTGGAAGTGCCTTTGTGAAAATATCAGCTAATTGATGTAAGGTATCAATATATTCAATTTGATAATCTCCCTTTTGAATATGGTCTCTTAAGAAATGATGTCTAATCTCAATGTGCTTAGTTCTTGAATGCATTATGGGGTTCTTAGTCAGATTTATAGCACTAGTATTATCACATTTTATTGGAATATGATCAAGGAAGATATCAAAGTCTTCCAGTTGCTGTTTCATCCACAGAATTTGGGCACAACAATTGCCAGCAACAATATATTCAGCTTCAGTGGTAGACAAAGCTACACACGCTTGTTTCTTTGAGTGCAAAAACACCAAAGAACAGCCCAGAAAATGACAGGTTCCACTTGTACTTTTCCTATCAATTTTACAACCACCATAATCTGCATCAGAATAACCTATTAAACTAGGTGGAGCATCAGAAGGATACCAAAGTCCAAAAGAAGTGGTTCTCTTAAGGTATTTTAAGATTCTCTTGACAGCAGTCAGATGAGATTCTTTAGGTATTTAGCACACACACAGACACTTTGCATAATATCTGGTCTACTAGTAGTTAGGTACAGCAAGGATCCTATCATACCTCTAAACAGAGTTTCATTTACTCCTTCTCCAGATTCATCCTTATCTAAATAACATGAAGTTGCCATAGGTGTATTTGCTTCTTTGCAATTATCCATACCAAATTTCTTAAGAACTTCCCTACAATATTTTGTTTGGGAGATAAAGGTACCTCCATTCATTTGTTTTATTTGTAATCCTAAAAAGAAATTTAACTCACCCATCATAGACATCTCAAACTCACCTTGCATTATTTTTGCAAATTCATCACACAAAGAATTATCAGTAGATCCAAAAATAATATCATCTACATAAACTTGCACAATCAAGATGTGTTTTCTTACTTGCTTAATAAATAAGGTTGAATCAACCTTACCTCTAGAAAAGTAATTATCAATTAAGAAGGTACTAAGTCTTTCATACCAAGACCTAGGTGCCTGTTTAAGACCATACAGAGCCTTTTTCAATTTATACACATGATCAGGATATTTGAAATCCTCAAAACCGGGAGGTTGACTAACATACAGTTCCTCTTTTATAAAACCATTTAAAAAAGCGCTTTTCACATCCATTTGATACAGTTTAAATTTCATCAAAGATGCATATGCAAGTAATAATCTAATTGCTTCTAACCTGGCTACCAGTGCATATGTTTCATCATAGTCTATACCTTCCTCTTGATAGTAGCCCTTTGGAACTAGCCTTGCTTTGTTATTTGTGATGTTTCCATCCTTATCAAGCTTGTTTCTAAATACCCATTAAGTTCCAATGACTTGATAATCATCTTGCTTCAGAATAAGTTCCCAAACTTCATTCCTTTCAAATTGATTTAGCTCTTCTTGCATAGCAACGCACCACTTATCATCTTGAAAAACTTCCTTTATGTTTTTGAGTTCTATCTGAGACACAAAAGCTACAGTTAGACAAAAATTATTTAGATTGTGTCTAGTAGTTACCCCTTTTGATATATCTCCAATGATGTTGTCCAAAGAGAGTCCTCTTGGTTGTTGATAGCTTTTAGGATCAACAACTTGAGGTGTTTCTTGAAGTTTCGGAGGATAGTTTTCATTTAGATACATCTCTTTCAAAGCTTCCCTTAAATAATCCTCAGTACCTACAATAGGTTTATTTGACTCAAGAGGGTTTACCTCAAGGTCCACAATCTCATCAAAGACAACATGCATTGATTCTTCAATTATCAAAGTTCTTCTATTGAATACTCTATATGCTTTGCTAGTCAAAGAATATCCTAGAAAAATTGTTTTTAACACTCTGGCAAGTGTACCAGATCGTATCAAGTAATATAATTGGTAAACCCAATATCATTCTTCCCAAAGGACTCTTAAGGCCTAATCTTTCGTGTAAACTAATCGCTTGAGACTTGAGAGAAGAAATTAATTTGAATGGTTAAATGCAAATCAAACGTAAACATGCAAATGTAGTGATTCAATTGGCTAAAAGAAAATATGGATGAATGGAGTTGTTGGGGTTTACGATTTCATCTTATCCACCCTCACATATATACTCTTCTTATTTAATTTGCTTATTTATCATATTGCCATGCAAACTTTCTTGGTCTACCCTTAACCCAATCCCTTGGTGAAAAGAGCCTATTACTAATTACCGGCTTGCTATCCCTAGCCTCCCCTAGTTATTAATAATGCATGATAAACGGAAGCAAAATACAATTGACTGTCCTACCCCTATCCCTAGGCGGTATTAGCATGATCAAGGAATTCCCCCCAGTTCATGACATTACTGTATGTCCCCGTATCAATAAAGACAAACAACATTTACCGAATGAGTTAAACGATAAAAGCATTAAATACAGGTAAGGAACCGAACAATTGATAAATCAAGCATATGAAAACATATAAACTAAATAAGAATTTGGATATATGAGAGTTTCAAAACATTACATTGATCCCCAACAACAAAGGGTTTAGTTCACCATATTCATGGTGAAACTAGATGAAATATAATGGAAGAATGGAAAAGCAAACCCTAGGTTTGATAAAGTGGAGCCTAAGCATCCAAGAAATCTCCTCCAAGGTGTGTGGAACAACTCTGGACGTTTCTTTCTACCAAAAGAATTACATTTGGATTCGCACTGGGGCTATATATAAGCCAAAAAGATAACAGAAAGATCTCATAATCCAAAATATAAAAACAGACAACCGCCCAGGCGCCAAAGTTGGCCGCTCAGCGGTTTGCCTCAATCTCCGCCACCACCCAGACGTCACAATTGACCGCTGAGCGGTTTGCCTCTTGTCGTTCTGGACGCTCGGCGTAACCCAATCCCTTGGTGAAAAGAGCCTATTACTAATTACCGGCTTGCTATCCCTAGCCTCCCTTAGTAATTAATAATGCATGATATACGGAAGCAAAATACAATTGACCATCCTACCCCTATCCCTAGGCGGTATTAGCATAATCAAGGAATTCCCCCCAGTTCATGACATTACTGTACGTCCCCGTATCAATAAAGACAAACAACATTTACCTAATGAGTTAAACGATAAAAGCATTAAATATAGGTAAGGAACCCAACAATTGATAAATCAAACATATGCAAATATATAAACTAAATAAGAATTTGGATATATGAGAGTTTCAAAAGATTACATTGTTCCCCAACAACAAAGGGTTTAGTTCACCATATTCATGGTGAAAAACTAGATGAAATATAATGGAAGAATGGAAAAGCAAACCCTAGGTTTGATAAAGTGGAGCCTAAGCATCCAAGAAATCTCCTCCAAGATGTGTGGAACAGCTCTGGACGTTTCTTTCTGCCAAAAGAATTACATTTGGATTTGCACTAGGGCTATATATAAGCCAAAAAGATAACAGAAAGATCTCAGAATCCAAAATATAAAAACAGACAACCGCCCAGGCGCCAAAGTTGGCCGCTCAGCGGTTTGCCTCAATCCCCGCCACCGCCCAGGCGTCACAATTGACCACTAAGCGGTTTGCCTCTTGCCGTTCTGGACGCTCAGCGTCACCGCCTGGGCGCCAGACAATAGCTCCACCTCGAATTAGGACGCTCAGCGTTGGAATTTGACGTTTGAGCGGTCCACAGACTCTTCTTTTCTTCCTTTTTCTCCTTCATTCTTGAGTCTATGACCTTCCTACTTCATTTCCATCTTCAATTCTCATCAAAAACCCTGCAAAACAATGCAAAACAAGCATAATATCCCTAAAAATAGCTTTTGAGTCTCATGTGACACAACTTAAGAGTTTTACTTGATTCTAAGCTCATTTTAAGCTACAAAGGGTGTGTTTTGATATCAAATTTATGCATGAAAATAACAGTTTTTAGACCGTTATCAATTCCTTCATTAGATTTTGCATCAAATTTACCAAGATTATCTTTATCGTTATTCAGGACAAAGCATTTGCATCCAAAGATTTTCAAATGAGACACATTTGGTTTTCTACCATTTAACAATTCATATGGAGTTAATTTTAGAATTGGCCTAATAAGCATCCTGTTCAACACATAACAAGCAGTATTAACTGCATCAGCCCAAAAATATTTTGGCACATTAGATTCATTCATAAGAGTCCTAGCTAATTCTTCTAATGATCTATTTTTCCTTTCAACAACACCATTTTGTTGGGGAGTTCTAGGTGCAGAAAAGTTATGTGCAATGCCATATTCTTCACAAAATTTTTCAAAAGATTCATTTTCAAATTCACCACCGTGATCACTTCTCAACGTTTTGATTTTCAATTCTTTTTCATTTTGAATACGTTTAGCAAAAGATTTAAAGGCTTTAAAGGCTTCACTTTTCAAAGTTAAGAAGAAGGTCCACGTAAATCTAGTATAATCATCAACAATTACAAGAGCATAGTAATTTCCTCCAAAACTTTTAATTCTAGATGGACCAAATAAGTCCATATGCAAAAGTTCTAAATTTTTTGAAGTAGAAATCATGCTTTTGGATGAAAATGAAGATTTGGTTTGTTTACCTTTTTGACATGCAGTGCATAATTTGTCTTTCTCAAATTTTAGTTTAGGCAAACCAATTATAAGATCTTTTGAAATTTGTTTATTCAAATGTTGCATATGAATATGTGTAGCTCTTTTATGGCATAGCCAAGGATTTTCTTCTTTAGCAACTAAGCATGTTATACTATGACTGGATGCATTTTCAATATCAATTAGATATATATTGTTATGCCTAACAGCTTGCAAAGTAGAATCTTTAAAATAAACAGTGCATTTATCACTTTCAAATGTTACCTTGAGACCTTTGTCACATAATTGACTTATGCTTAGAAGGTTATGCTTGAGGCCTTCAACATACAAGACGTGTCTTATTGTCAAGGTATTTCCTCCTCCAATGTCTCCGGTTCCCATGATTCTACCTTTGTTGTTATCCCCCATAAGTTACGAATCCTTTCTTTTTCTTCTCAAAAGAGATAAATCTTTTCTTGTCACCGGTCATGTGTCTTGAACATCGACTGTCAAGATACCATAATGACTTATTTGACTTAGTAGTTTCCTACAAAACAAATTAGCAAGAATTTTAGGTCCCCAATCTCATTATGGGTCCTTGGGGTTAGTTCATACAAGCATATATCATTTCACAACTTTAACCCATGCATATTTACCATTTGGAACACCAAAATGTTTAATGTTGCATTTGTTTGATGTATGTCCATGGTTCGTACAGTAAAAACAACAAACATCATTCACTTTATTTTTAACAAAAGTCCCTTTTTCAACCCAAACTTTACGAGTTCTTTTAATTTTAGACTTTTTGCTTTGATGCAAGCTTGTGCGCCTATCATTGCTTCTACCAAAATCTAATTTAACATGTGATTTAGGCTTGGTTGCCTTTGCAAGTAAATTCTCAAGAATGTCAATGTCAAATATATGACTTTTACAAGACAAACATTCAACAGGTTCAATAGTTGCACTTGAATCAGACAATTTCATTTCTAAATTGCTAACTTTATTTCTTAAAACAACCTCATCATCAAGCAATTTTTCATATTTTAATTTCAAATCATTATGCTCCTTTTTGAGTTTCTTGTGTGCAACATCAAGTTTTTCATATTCATTCATTAATTCAAAGAAAGATTTTTGCAAGTCTAATTCACTAGATTCAAAGCTGGAATCACTTACTTGACTTCCAGTATCTTCTGAGTCAGCCATTAGACATATATTTGCTTCTTCATCTGAATCACTTGAGCTTGTTGAGCTGGACGCATTGTCTTCCCAAGCTATGTAAGCTTTCTTTTTCTTTGGAAACTTTCTTTCCTTCTTTTCTTCACTTTTCTTGTTCTTTGGACATTCAGTTTTCATATGTCCTCTTTCTCCACATCCGTAGCATTTAACACTTGAAGGAGATTCTTGATTTTCTCTCCTTTCTTTACGAATTTTGTCCTTACTTTTTGCTTTCATAAACTTAGCAAATTTCTTTATCATGAAGCTCATGTTCTCCTCATCATCAGAATCATCATCTTCAAACTTTTTAGAGCTCTTGCCTTTTGAGATCTTGGATTTAAAGGCTAGTGTCTTCCTTTTACCTTGATCCTCTTCAGCAGTTAATCTTTTCAGTTCAAGCTCATGCTCACGGAGCTTTCCAAACAGAATTGGCATCGTCATTTGAGAGAGATTTTGTGACTCTGAGATGGCAGTCACCTTTGGTTGCCAAGACCTGTCAAATGATTTCAAAATTTTGACATTCAATTCATCAGTATCAAAAGTCTTACCCAAACCAGTCAAGTGGTTCACTATGTGAGTCAAAAGCTTTTGGACATCTGATATAGTTTCTCCAGGTTGCATTCTGAACATCTCATATTCCTGGATGAGAGTGTTCTTCCTTGCACGTTTCACGTCCTCTGTACCTTCATGTGTGACTCTGAGAACTTCCCACATTTCCTGTGCTGTCTTACACACTAAAATTCTATAAAATTCATCAAGTACAACAGCAGATGAAATAATATTACGAGCTTTAATATCAAACTGAGCTCGTCTATTTTCTTCAGCAGTCCAGTTAAAATATGGTTTTTCTACTTCTACACCATCAACTGTGCTTTTAGGAATAAAAGGACCATTTTGTACAGCTTCCTAGATACCTCTGTCAACAGACCCCATAAAAATTTCCATTCTGACTTTCCAGAACGCATAGTTATCACCAGTAAAAAGTGGTGGTCTGTTAATAGAAGAACCCTCGGCATATACAATATTTTGATTATGACCGGCCATTTTCGAAAATTTTGAAAAACTATCAAAGCAAGCTCTGATACCAATTGTTGGAACAATCGGTATCGTTTGGAGAGTATAATGCAGCGGAATAAAACTTAGAATAGCAGAAAGCGTGTTCGGTCACTTTTTAAATTAAAATGGTCAGTTTTCAAAAATAAATTTTCTAAGATAAAATTTGTCGAACAGTTGATGTGTAAATAAAATTAAAGAGTGCAGGGAGTAGAAAAATCACACAAGTAATTTTTATACTGGTTCGATTCAAAAGAATCTATGTCCAGTCGTTAATCACTATAAAAAGTGATTAACAGTTTCACTAAAAATAGTTTTTCAGATTACAACAGTAATGAATAAAAATATGATTAAACCTTCCTTCGAAGAACGAACCGGAAGAAGAACACTCTGCCAACTCGAAGAGAACCGCTTCGACTATCGACACACGAAACGCGAGCTTCTCCTATTCACGAGACCAGGCAGAGCACCTTGCTAACTCGAAGAGAACTTGCTCCGACTATCGACACAAGAAACACGAGCTTCTCCTATTCACTAGACCAAGTAAGGGAACTGAACAATGCTTTTGAGAACTTCTTCTGACAAACAGTATTCTGCAAGAGCTTCTGTTCAACAACGTTTATTTCTGAAGTTCTCAGAAGTCCAGTATATAGCCAGCTACTCTGAATATCAAAGGTCAAGTCCCAACTACCAGTAATAATCGATTATTGTAAGTAATAATCGATTATCCAAGTCCGTTATAGGTTTTTCAAAAACATATTTCAAAAACAGACTTGTGATAATCGATTATTTGGAGTGATAATCGATTATTCCTGAAAGACTCATGATAATCAATTATTGCTCCTCATAATCGATTATTTCAGTACATTATCTAAAATACAATTTTTACAAACTTTGAGGACTTTCCTAGTACAATCATATTCTACAATTTGCTTTAAAAAATTATCTCAAATATCTTCTTCAGGTTAAAGTTTTTGTAGCATCATCAAAACAATTTACTTCAAGATTTACCAATGCTCCTCATTGGTAACATTTAATTACATGATTCTTTTTACATTATTCAAAATATTAAATGAACATAATCAATTATTTTGTCAATACAATGAAATTGTTATATATATATATATATAACAATAATAAAAAGTTGATTATGTTCCTAAAATATATCAATTAAAAAAAGAGTTTACGTATGTAAGTAAACTTATATTCATAACTTTAATTTTTCACAAAATTACTACTCTTAATAAAGAATAAAGAAATCTATTAATCTTTTTAGAGTATATACTAAATAAACCTATTAGATATTAACATTTGACCTATGTTAAGTTTATATACGAATATCTCCTAATCTAAAATCCCAGAAAATGATATTTTTAGAAGTAGTGGTAGTCTAAAAATAGTGAAACTTGATTATTTTAATATTAAACGGTTTTATTATAAATAGTTTTGTTATAAACAAGTTTCATTATTTTAAAACGTGCCATTTCCCTAGAAAACACTTTTCTAGAGTTCTATACCCTCTCTCTAAGAGTTCTAACTCCTGAGTCATCTATTTGATGATCACAAGGTACCTAATCGACCACGTCAACGAGGTCTACATTTCTATCCAATCAGTTTCTTCAACAGAGCAAGTAAGTTTTGACTCCTTTTTCCTCTTCCGTTCACAAATCCTTTTTAGAGGATGTTAATATTGTTGCATGTGTAATCATGCATCTCCTAAACATTCTTGATTCATCAAGAATTCTAAGGACTCTGTTTATTTCCAATTTGGTATTTCGTAGGTTCGTTTAGGTATTTCCTTGCGGTTTAAGTAATCGACAAAGCATTTTGAGAAGTTGGGCAGTTGGTTAGAGTTAAAGGAAACTAGAGTTTTCTTTAATTGATGTTCTATATGATTATTTAATTATTTTTAGTGAAAAGTGTGTGATATGTTAGTTGCAACCAAGTTAATTGAATATTTTAGGTATGTGATGATGAAATGTTGTTGTGAATTGTATTGTATGTTGATTTGAAGTGAAATTGAATGTTGATATGTTAAATTGTCTGTTTGGAATGTGTATTATGAAGTTTAGAGATTAAAGAGTTGAAACTGTAGAAGTTTTAATGGTGTTTTTGAAGAAAAAAAATGAGATCCTAGGTAGTGAAATTGTGATGAAGGGGTCATGAACTGGTTCGATGCAGTTGGGAGTGTTTAGGAGCTATTTTGTGACTTGCTCAAACATTTAAAATGGAAAGAATATGAGTTATGAATATGTGGTGGTAATTAGGTAGAGTAAATGTTGGTTTAGAACTAAATTCTTGGGGTTGGACTAGTGAAAACTTGAATTGGGATTTCTGTGAGTAATTGGTCATTTTGGTTGATGATATTGAGTCTTTTGGGACTTGTTAGAGTCCCTAACTTGTTTAAAAACAAGCTAAAACTTGTAGAATCCAAGTTGGGTCTATAAAGTGAGATTTTGGTAAGTTATGGAGTAGAGCCTTGTAGTAGTCACTTAAAAATGAGTTGATGATGGTTTTTATGAAGTTGTATAAGTATAATTGATGGTATAATATAATCTAGGAGTGTTAGAAGTTGGGAAAGGTGCATAAAATTTGTCAGGAGTGGTTGAGATGCGCAAATTCTATAGTTTTGATGCTGTAGAATTATGCAGTGTCATTGAGCGAACAAACTTGGTGCACTGAGTGAATGAGCTTTAGTTGAGCGAACAAACTTGGTGCGCTGAACGAGAGGTGAGTGAGCTGAACCCATTGTTTCTATTTTTGCACAACGAGTTTGGTACGCTGAGCGACTAGTCGAGAACCTATTTTGATAATCCTTTTTTTGTTTTATGATAATCTTGAGCTATGTTTTGATTTTTAGAATGGTGTAGAAGTATCTATGATATTATATGATCATTAATGTTATATGTTGTGATTCAATGTGAAAGTATATGAGTATAATTGTGGTTTCAAATGTATGGAAAAGAGTTCCAATAAGGAATTTCTCAGTGGTGGTTTCAAGTGTTATAAGTATGAAAATGGGAAGCTCAGTCTTGGAGTTCATGTTGACATTCTAATGGTCACCCACTCTCAAGTAGAGAAGGGTGAGGCATGTCGTGAGGATAACAAGAGGTCCTAGCCTAGGGGCTTTACCATGGCCTAAGGTAAGTTTGTGTGGTAGCTTGGGGTGGGCCAGCTATTTCACCAGAACAAGTGCATATGAACTGCCATAGCTACATATCTATAATAATCTGGATGATCAAGTCAAAAATGTGATTATAAATAAAGTATAATATTAATTGATGTGTTGTGTGAGTATTTTATAGGAATCTTTAACATGTATTCATATATCATTATTTGTTTTCTTCTAGCTTACCCTTGCTTTTGTGCTTGTTTGTCTGTGTTGTTTTCTCTTTTACAATGATCACCTTAACTAGTGTAAGCTTAGGGAGGACATCTTTCAGGGGATCCATCGGTTTGGTCGAGAATGAAAAGCAACAACATATATAGTCTTTGGTCCATCAAGGATAAGATCTCTTGTTCTACTATCCTCAAGTTACTTGTAAGTGCTCATTTACATACGCCATATTTTAGTAGTTTTATACTACTAAATTAGGATGTTACATTAATAGTATCAGAGCAGTTCGTCCTTAGGATGACCTGTAGGTTGTGGGTTTATCGTGCCTTCTCTGTGAAGAGTGGAGTCTAAATGGTATGGTTTACAATTCCTTCAAGTCTAGGTAGTAGGATTGTGTATCTAACTAGAAGTTTTGAGAACAGAAAACGTCTTGATAGGAATCATGAGGGTGCACACTCATGACTCTATATCAGAGATGATTTTCCTTTCTTAATTCTGAAGGTGAGGGAAAAGAAAGAGTTGGGGTTCTAGTGTTGTTTTCTATAGTAAATTATTTCTTGTTCTTGCCTTTGTGGTAGTGTACTGTGCTCTATAGTGGTAGAAAAATGCATATTCAAGGATAACTTGACATTTAAACCTTCATTAGAATTGGTTTAAGCCTTTGAGACAAATTCTTGCCTCGAAGATAAGGAGTTAGAAGACTAGAGTGTAGGTTTCAAGGGATGGGTGAAGATATTGGAGTTTAGAAGTAATGCTTTTGGATGAAGAAGTTTTCAGTAATAGAGTCAGGAGATTAGATATCGTACTTTTCACAAGAAGAGTTGAGTTCAAAAGCTAGAATAAGAGGAACTTTAGGTAGGCATTATTGTAGCAAGATTTGAGAAATCAATTTGGTTTTGTGTATCAGTAACGTCGGAGGCACTAGTGCAAAAACAACGTATAACGTTGCGCGGTAAACGTCGCATCACTCAATATCCAACGTTAAAAATGACCGGTGGCATTTCCGTAAATAAATTCAATCGCTCCACGTCCTTTACTAAAACAGTTCACCGTCTAATATTTATTAATGTCAGACAAGGCCAAGATCGACGTAAAACAATGACCTTAGAATCACATAACGTCAAATTAAGGAACAACCAACATTCAATTTAAAATAAAAAAATAAAGAAATAGTAGTTTGCTTCTAGTAGTATTACTCCTACTCACATTTGACGTCAACAATGATAAATATTCGACGTTTTATATGCCAGTAAGAAGCCAAAGAGTGAATCCCTTTTTTATTCTTTATTTCTTTTCTCTTTTAAACCAAACAGAACGTCGCACACTTTATGGGCTTAACGTTTATACCAATATAGAACGTCGTACAATTTCGGGTTAGACGTGATGGTCGTTGGTGTACGAAACCTTAGTAATCACATAACTTTAGTTAAGGAAACAACTGACGACCAATACAAAATAAATAAATACTAAATATTGATGTAAATAATATGACATCAACAGTAACAAAAGATGGACGTTTTATATTACAGCTAGTAGTTATTCTTTTATTTTTCTTTTAAATCAACCCATAAAACGTCAGTTTTAAACTAGCATCGACGTTTTATTATTTAGTGGCTTTTTTTATTATGTTTTCTTTTTCTTTTAAACCAACCATAGAACGTCAAATTCTCCTACGCATTCGACGTTTTATTTGCCAGAAATTATGTTTTTATTTATTTTTTAAACCAACCGATAAAACATCCTTGTGGCTTTGATGTTTTGAAGGGCTCCCAACATGTTCGAATTCTATGTTAAATTTTTCTTTGTTTTTCTATCGACTCTTTCAAGGTGAAAAAGATGAGTAATTTCTTTGTGGTTTGATTCTTTGTCATGTTGAAAAGCTTGAAGGAGTGATCAACAGAAACAAAGAAGAGGTTAATACATTTTGATTTGGCACCCTTTCAAAACTTTACAACTTCCATTCATTTAATTTCTCGTAACAATCTGTTAACTTTTGTCTTTGTTTTTCTATCAACTCTTTCAGAATCACAAAAGCTAGTCATTTCCTTGTGGTTTTAGAGATGCTAGAAAGTATGATATAAAAACAGAGCAGAAAGTTAACAGATAATGAACCTACGATTTGTGAAAATGGATTTATATGCCAGCCGAAGCCAAAGGGTGATTCCACATTTTTTCCCTTTTTATTCTTTCTTTTTTTTTTCTTTTAAATCACATTGGGTAATTTTTACACCTCCATTTATAAAATTTCAAGTAACAACTCCTTGAAGGTTTCTCGTAACACTTCTATATGGTGATACATTTTTCAAATTTCTTGAAGATTTTTTTCGCAGAAACAAATCATATGATCTAATATGATGGCAAATAAAATCTTCAAGAAAATCTAAAAAATTTATCATCTAAATATTATCAACATATTTTTGATGGGAAGAAAAATTTGAATAGAAATCTGGAAGAAAGAAAAATAGTAAGATGATAAGTGCTTTTTCCAAATCTGTAGAACCCCTAGAATTGCTTTTATAACTTGAAGTTTCTTGATTATATGATTCAATTTTTAAGTTTCAGGAAGTTGTTTTCTACAGAATTAGTGGATCTAATTTTGGAGAAAACAACTTCTTGAAACTTTAAAAAATGAATCAATAACGATCAAACTGTGTAATTGTATAGAGTTAAGCATTATATTTATAGAGTCAATATTAATGCTCACAACCACTCTGGTAACAACACAAAATTAATGCTCACAACCACTTCAATGTCTTTCACGTCGAAGCCCCCTAGAGTTAGACGTCCTATGGGAATTTAAAAAGGAAAAAGAAAAAAAAGGGCGACCTTTGCCTTCAGATAACGAATAATACGTTAGATGCTCAAGGAATTTGACGTTTATTGTTGGATTAAACCAAAAGGACACTTTGGAAGTTTGGAGAAATTGACGTCAACCTCTTCGTTTCTAGCATCAAACTGCATTTTCCCATATATCATTTAATTAGGCTGCCTTTTATTATTGAAGACCATATCAGGCCTTTCCTAATAGTAATTATTTAAGTAGACATCAATTTATCAAATTTCTTGTAACAACTCCAAGGTTTCTTTGTGTTAACCTTTTTTCTTTGTGTTACTAGTAGCTCCTTCTAGGTTAAAAAAACGAGTCATTTCTTTGTGGTTTAATTCTGTCATGATGAAAAGCTTGAAGGAATGTTAGTAACATAAAGAAAAACTTTGATACATTTGGATTTCGGACCCTTTCAAAATGCTACATCTTCCATTCATAAAATTTCTCCTATGAACTCCATCTGTTAATTTTTTTCTTTTGTTTTTTTTATCTCCTTCAAGGACATAAAAAAACTTGAAGGAGTACAGAAAACCAAAGAAAAAGGTTGATAGATTTGGATTTCAAATATACAGAGGACGTCGAATATTTTAATAACCGAGGTGTTATTGAAGGTTCAAAAGGAAAATGAACAAAAGATAAAAAGGAAAAAAAGGCGCGATTTGGCTTCTGGATGAAAAATAAAACGTCATGTCCCTAATAAATTGACGTAATATTAATACTATGGTTACCAATAACACGTTGAACTTTTATTTGTATGACGTTAATATCTTGTTATTACGTCAAGTGGCTTTATCAAACGACATATTATTTGTGTTTTAAAAAAAAGATAAAAAAGAAGGAGCTATGGTATATTGTACAATAACCATTATCCCAGATTGAGTGTACTTCATGCAATGTAATAATGTAACATTAATATGGGCATTTTCAATCATAAAATTGATTTTATCAGATTTAATCAATTATACAATTCAATCACCATTCACTAATATTTGCCAAAAGAGAATTTCATTAATATTCAAAAGATGATTACAACTAGCAATACAAAAGATGGCTTAAGAAGCCACTGATTACAAAATTCAAATCAAACAACGAAAATCCATATTCTTCTGTTGCAGAATTATTGATGATCCCTTTCTGGTTGTTCACATCACCTTCCTTTCCATTTTGGTCGGTGATTTTTCAATCCTTAGAGTCTTTTGTCAATGAATTTTTCAACTTTCAAGTTATCAGAGCCCCAAGAATCTTGTATGCAACACTGATTACAAAATTAAAATGAAACACGAAAATCCATATTCTTCTGTTGCAGTCAGTTTTCAATTTACCTGAGGTTCAAGAATTTTTTTAGCGATTCTAATATACAATTTATTTTCACCACATACCATTTAGCCCACTCATCTTCTTCAGTTTTTGTCAAATCTATTTTGTTTACACTCCAACATCACTCATCTTTATGTTGGAGTAGAACACCTTCACCAGTTTTAGATATCTATGAGAAACCAAATTTTTAATCTTCCTTAGACTTAAAAATTAAAAGCTTCCCTCGAATGTCTTCATCCCTAATCCTCCCTGTAGGATTAGCATTCCTTGCAATCCGGGCAACCTTCCCTTTTCTTCTTGATGATGAAGAAGAAGCCATTTCTGATCAGATTCTGGAACGTCTTTAACAGTTATAGGATTTGAAACTCTTCAGTTTAGAGAACATTGAGTGCATAATAGGTTGTCAAACCTATTATTTATAAAGTTGTGCATAAAATCTTTTCAGTTTCAAGCCCAATTAAAATTTTCCAAAATTAGAAAGCCCAATAAAACATTTTCATCAACATCACACATCTAAAGGGATCAATGTTTTACTATGCGGTTCAGCAGTTATTGGAGTAAGCCTTTGACTTCTGACTCAATAATACGTCAAACTACCTTATAGTTTGACGTTCATCTTTTGGCTTTTGGGATTCTGGCTGACAATAATACGTCGAATAGCTTAAGCAATCGACACACTATTGGTGGTTTTTAAATTGAAACGTCTCCAAGTATTACAACTCTTTGTTTATTGTTCGATTAAAAAGGGAGTAACTCTTCATTTATTGTTGGATTAAGAATAAAAGGAATTAAAAAGGAAGACACTCTTTGGCTTCTGGCTGACAAATAATACGTCCATCCCCGTAGAATTCGACGTAATCTTGGTGGTTTAAAAGAAAAAAGAAAAAAGAATTAAAAAGGGAGTAACTCTTTGGCTTCTGGCTCACAATAATACGTCCATGGATTTAGAAATGGACGTACTATTTTTGTTTTAAAAGAAAAAAAAGAATAAAAGAATGGTGCGATGGTTTAAATATTTACCATCAATGAACATCGAGTTTCATGGGGCTTCGACGTTTTGATTTAAACTTCCAAGTATTTCAACTATAGAACATGAAGTTGTAATGGTATATGACATGTTATTCTGAAGTTATATTGAAATTAAATATATTTCTGAACTTATATTGAAACTGTAACCTTTCCCTATACCTTTAAATCCTATTCTTAAATGGTTTCTTCATCTCCACGGCGTGGAAAGAAGGCTGTAAAGGTTGTAAGAAATGCTAGTCCAAATGGGTGGATAAGTGATGACAAAGCATGATGCAAATTTGGATGTTATTGAAAACTCTTCGAGGTGGTCCCTCACAAGTACTAGGATCTGGAATGATTCAGAAAGCAAGGGTTTCTTTTTCAAGACTGGCTTGTAGATGTTGGTGTTGCAAAATTTGTAGAAATGACCTGTGATTGCTATCCTAACTAGTAGAAGTCTTCTACCATAATCTAAAGGTTGTCGATGGTGTTATATGCTCTCGGGTGAAATGTGTCGATATTAAAATTGATGATGAAGTATGGTTATCTTTTACTGCTCTCAAAGCACAAGGCTTGATGTCTCATGAAAGAAATTCTGAACTCAACCAATGGACCAACAAGAAGAAAATTTATAAGTAATTTATGAGAAATCCAAAAGGAGTAAAGGTATACAAGCCGTATCTACTTGATGGTTTGAAAATGGAAGAAAAAATGTGTGCTTTTGTACTTACTTGGGTAATACTACCTAGAAGATGTATACGTGATCGTCTAACTACTGAGGATTTATTTTTGGTTCATGGCATAAAAACACGGATACCAACCAACTGGGTTGCTGTTATGAGTGAGTACATAATTGAAATTGGAAGTAATCATGGACATAATCTACCATATGGTGTTTTTATCAGCAGTGTATTGAAGCATCATCAAGTTGATCTTACCGGTGAAAAAAAAATTGGATGCACCAAATAAAATGAAATAGGAAAAGCAGCATTGACCTTTAATGGTCTAAAGAAAATAAAAGATGGTTGGATGTTCAAGGATGTTGGCGAAACTCCTCCTACCTTCACTCCACACATTGAGTTTGAAAGATTTGTTGGAGATCAATTTCGAAGGCTTTCAACAAGAATTTCAAATGTTGAAAATTCTTTGATCATGATTCACAAAAAATTAGATGAAGACAGTTTAGTTGAAACCTCAGCAAGTGAATCTGATGATGAAGACGACACAACAGAAGATGAGACTATGGAGACATCTGACTCACATTAGGAAGAAGAGTCCATTTTAGTTTATTTTTATTAAATTAATGTAATATTTTAATATATTTTAGTATATTTTTCTATGTTTGAACTCTGTTCGAAATTTTAGTATATACTTTTCGTGGTTATATTTTCATATTTTTCTTATATTTGGTGTTATTATGCTTTTCTTATGTTTTTGTTTGGTTTAAACCCTCGTTGGTCCTCAAGTTTTTTCTTATGTTAACATGAGCTAACCTGTAATTTGTTTTTTCTTAACGTGGCATTGTGCATTAAATTCAATGTGATCCAAAGTGTTTTATGTTCGTGTTCATCTTGGGCAGAAAGGGTTCTCGAAGCACTGTGTAGCTGAGGAAATGTCTCGTTCATCTTCGTCTTACAAGTGTTTGGGTTCAGGCTTCCAACAAAGTATGCCAGTGTTAGGAGGTTGGGTGTAAAACCCACTTGCTTCTGTGGTTACATTGTAGTTTTACGCATTACGAGAACCCCTAAAAACAAGGGCAAAAAATTATGGGGTTGCCCTAACTTTAAGCTCAGTTTAATATAAGCATAAATTTTTGTTTAATTTTGTGGGTTTTGATGAAGAAATGAAAAAGCAGGTGGTAGTTTGATGATGATGGAACAAAGTTTGATGAAGATGGAAGAAGTTCATGATGAAAAGAGGAAAATAGCTTGTTTAGAGAAAAATGTTGTTATGTTGGAAAAGTGGTTGAAGGTGTTACTGAGGATGGTCTTTGTTATATGTGTTTTTAATGTAATTGTAATATGTATGTTGATGAAACTTGGTTGATCTCTCCATACAAGTTACTGTATTGTAATTTGGTAATGTTAAAGTGTGTTTTATTTATAAAGCTGAGTGATTAATGTTTAAAACTGTGTCATTTTGATTTCTTTACTTGAAATGAATTTTTTTTTTCAAATCCTTGAATTTTTTTACGTCGAACTCTACAAATAAATGACGTTTTAAAAGAAGAAAAAATCAGAAAAAAAGGAATATTACTTCATTTAATGCAAAAGTTGACGTCAAAGATCAAGTCCATTTCTATAAATACATTTACGAATCTTTGATCTTGACCTCCACTTATAAAATTTTGGCGCTACATGTCACTCTGTTAACATTTTTTCTTTTGTTTCCTCATAGCTCTTTAAGGTCAGAAAAGTTTGGGTAATGCATGAAAGAGCTATAAGAAATAAAAGATATGAGTTAAAAGGGGTGAAAACCAAAGAAATTCAGGTTAATTTTTTATTTTGGTTTTCACTCTAAGAAATCAGATAGCTTTGAAATCTAACGGTAGAAAAAAACTCCAAAACAATTTAAAAAGAGAATCAAACATTGCCATATGATGAAGTTAAACAACTTTTTTTATAAATTGATTTTAGTTCCCAAAATTGTTTCAGCATTCAACATATTGTGAACCATATTTCTTTTTCCGCGGCACTTCTCTTTTAGTAAGATAACTTATCCATTTCTGTACTAAGAAAAGCATTTTGTTGACTTCAATTTCAAAGGCCACCTTCATATGAACTTAGGCCTGAATGCGACACTTTGCAATTAAAGTCAGCAAATTGCAATTTAAAGAACATAGATGTTTCGAAATCTAGAGAAAGAAAAGCGCTCAGGAGATAAAAAACATGAATCCTAATATGTTCAATACGGAAACAGGACGAATGGAATTATAGGAAAAGCACATGTATATTTATAGATGAAACAATGTCGTCACACTGCCATAGAATCGTCGTGCAATATCATTTCATCATGAAAAAAGCAGTACATCGAGTAATTAAGTATTAATTTTCACAGTCCACCATCTAGTATAAACGTCAAATATTTTCCAAATTCGACGTTCTAACATCATTAAGAGAAAACGTAAAAAATCTCTTTGAATACTGATATGACCTCCTAGCTACTAATATGACCTCCTTGCTGAAGAAAAATATGTCGAAGATCTATGAGTCTTGACGTTAAAGTGAGGGTTTAAAAGAAAAAAATAAAAATAAAAAAAATTGGAGCGACCTTTAGCTTCTTAATGAAGTAGAAAACGTCGTAGCCCCATAGAATTCGACGTAATATTGGTGCTCTGGTAAAAGCACACAATTAATGGTCTCAACCTCTCAAATGCCCGTCACGTCAACGCTGTCAAATGCTTTGATGTTTTATTGCAAATACAACGTCAAACCGTCACTTACATTCGACGTTTAATATTGGATTAAAAGAAAAATGAAATAGAATGGGAGTAACCGAAGAAATAGGTTAATAAATTTGGATTTCATTTCAAGTTGTATGATTTGAAAACCTTCCCTAACCAAATTCATGTTAACCTTTTTTCGTTGTTTTGCCGCCATTCCTTCACTAAACGAAAACATTTCTTTGTTAGCGATGAAGGCATGGTGGAAAACCAGAGGAAAATGTTAATACTTATGAATTTTAATTTAACCCTTTGAAAACCTATCCTACATAACTTCCGTAATTCATGTTAAATTTTTCCTTTTCTTTTCCATTGATTCCTTCACTAAACGAAGACATTTCTTTGTTAACGATGAAGGCATAGTGGAAAAGAAGAGGAAAATGTTAACACTTATGAATTTTAAGTAGACCCTTTGAAAACCTACCCTACATAACTTCGGTAATCAAATTCATGTTAACTTTTTTCATTTGTTTTTGTTCTTTTCCTTCACTAAACAAAGACATTTCTTTGTTAACCATGAAGGTAAAGGCCAAAAACAGAGGAAAATGTTAACTCTTATGAATTTAAAGTAGTCCCTTTGAAAACCTATCCTACATAACTTCCGCAACCAAATTCATTAACTTTTTCCTTTGCTTTTCCTTCAATTCCTCCTCTAAACGAAGCCATTTATTTGTTATCCATGAAGGCATGTTGGAAAACTAGAGGAAAATGTTAACATTTATGAATTTCAAAAACATTCTCCAATATTTTTCTTGTTTTTTATTTTTTTTAACTTCCTGTTTTTGGTTATAATGTATTACATCATCTTCGATCTTCATTTTAGATGTTGTGTTTTGTAAATTGGGATTTCATTTTGAAATCCTCTAAGGTATAGAACGTCGGTTATCTCAAAAGAATGACGTGAATCTTCAGGCCTTTGCATCAAATGTACTCAATATTCGATGTCAACTGTATAAATTTAAAATATTTTGAAGTTGTTTCCACCATAGGAAATCAGATAGCTCTGAAATCGAACGGTAGAAAATAACTCCAAAACAATTTAAATAGAGAATCATACATTGCCAAATGATGAAGTTAAACAACTTTTTTTATAAATTGATTTTAGTTCTCAAAATTGTTTCAGCATTAAACATATTGTGAACTATATTTCTTTTTCCTCAGCACTACCCTTTTAGTAAGATAACTTAACCATTTTTGTACTATAAAAAGCATTTTGTTGACTTTAATTTGAGGCACTTTCAAATTGAAGTGAGCAAATTGCAATTTGAAGAACAAACATGTTTCTAAATCTAAGGAAAGGGAAAGGCCAAAGAGATAAAAAATATGAATCCTAATATGTTCAATACGAAAACAGGAAGCAAGTCATTAAGTGATATTCAAGCTATATTTATAGATGAACGTACATAGGAACGTCGAAGCCTAACCGTATTCGACGTTCAAACATCATTCAGTTAAAAAGTTAATACTAAATCTCGTTTGTTTCAGATAAGAAGAAATTGACCCATAACGTCGAAACCCAACGACGTTGGACGTTATAATGGATGATTAAAAAGTAAAAATAAAAAACAATAAAAAATTGACAACCTTTGGCTTCTGGTTGAAGAAGACATCAACTGTATTTATAGATGACGTACATCATGTAATAATGCTTAGTAACTATATTTATAGATGAATCGATGACGTACATTGTGTAATAATTCTTAGTAATTGACTAACACCATCTCATATAATAACAAATTGACTACCCGCCCCCAAGAAATTGTGTACTTTTCAATTATCGAGGTCAAATTTGGAGGGATCGAAGTTAAAAAGTTTGATATGCCCCTCTATATTTATATAATTCCACTTTAAATTTTGTTAAGTTAATAGAATCAATTCTAAATAATAAAGAATCGATTCAAATTAATGATAACGTGGCTGAATATTGATCACACGTTTGTTAAAATACTAAAAAGGATAGAAAAAATGCATGAGAGAATTCAAATTGAGCTATAACGTCCAACCCTACGGCGTTGGACGTTAGATTGGATGATTAAAAAGTAAAAATAAAAGAAGAATAAAAAAATGCACGACCTTTGGCTTCTGGTTGAAGAAGACATCACATGCACTCAATATTCGATGTCAACTGTATAAATTTAATTTGTCTTGGAGTTGTTTCCACCATAGGAAATCAAATAGCTTTGAAATCTAATGGTGATGACAACTCCAAGACAATTTAAAAAATGATTAATACATTGTAGAATGATGAAGTTGAACAACTTTTTTATATAATTATTTTAGATCTTAAAATTGTTTCAGCATTAAACATATTGTGAACCATATTTCTTTTTCCTAAGCACTTCCCTTTCAGTAAGATATGTTAACCATTTCTATACTATAAATAAAAACATTTTGTTAACTTGAACTTGAAAGGGGTCCTTCATATGAAATAACGATGAATGAACCACTTTCAGGTTCGAGTTATCAAATTGCAATACAAGAACATAAATGCTTAAAATCTAAGGAAAGGAAAATGCAAAGGAAATAAAAAAACATGAATCCTAATATGTTCAATATGGAAACAGGAGGCAAGGGATTATGTGAAATGCAAGCTATATTTATAGATGAATCGATGACGTACATCGTGTAATAATGCTTAGTAACTGACTGTCACCATCTCGTTTGAACGTCGAAGCCCTATCGAGTTCGACGTTCAAACATCAATCATAGAAAAAGCAATATATTGTCATTTGATTCATATAATAACAAGTTGACATCCCGCCGCCCATAAATTGTGCACTTTTTAATTACCAAGGTGAGATTTGAAGGGATAGAAGAATCAATTTAAAGCGTTATAAATTAAGAAATGCAAATGAGCTTTTAATGATTATTTATGGTGACATTAATGACAACGTGGCTAGATATTGATCACACGTTTGTTAAAATATTAAAAAGCATAGAAATAATGCATGAGAGAGTTCAAATTTGTTTTTCTTATAATGTTAATTATAGTATTTTTTTTATATCATAATCATTTATTCTAATAACTTATTATAACTATTAAATTTTTCAAATTAATTTATTTGAATATGACCAAATTTTTGATCTAAGAGTTCGTTTGAATTTTTATCTTTGTTGTGGACTTTTAAATATACAGACCAATAAAATAGTGATACATTGTCTATTGTCAAAAAGTTGTTAACATATCATGGTCCTTAACAAAATTTTGGTTATGGTCGAATTCTGCCTAATTTCAATCATGACCTGGCCTGGTCATCACGACTATTTGCTTGGACTAGAGGTTGATAAGACAGAGATGGAGACGCCATAATCTAGCAGATTGATATGTAACGTAAGAATTGCCACAAAGATGCTAATCTTTATAAGAATCAGAGTTCTAAACCAATAACCACGAGAATCCTCTCTAAAAAATTCAAATGCATATTATGACTTCCAAAGTGGCTATATATGTATTTGGTGGCCTAAAAGAAAGTCCAATGACATTTGGTCGACCTTCAACTTATACTTATGTTAGTCTGTCTCGACCTTTAGTCTGAATCACCCATCCCAACATTCATTTAGGGTCAACCACTCTCGACTGTTAGTCAAACTTAACCTGCCTTAATCTTCGATCCAACCCATTCTGGCTTAATTTTTGGCCCAGATCGGTATGTCTTGACCTTTAACTCAGGACGAGTCTTGTACTTCGATAAAACTTGAGTATTCTCGATACATAGTGTCTCTTCTCGATCTTTAGCTTGGTTTGATGCATCTCAATTGTTAACTTGTCTCGATACTAACTAACCTATCATTTTTGAAATTTAAAGTATTATTTTTTAACAATCAATTAAAGTCTTTTTTATCCTAAAACTTTTAAGACAAAAATTGAAGACTTGATTTATATTTTAAGATACCTATCTTAATCATAAAACTTTTAAAAGGAGAGGAATTCGAAAGAAATATTAGGTTTGGGAATGTTGTTGAATCTAATAAAAAAAAACTATTTACGATGTAGACTATTTTTCATTTTTTATATAAAAAAGGTTAGTTCGAAAGTTAAATAAACATTCATTTCACATAAGTTTTAATAATATAATAATATTTATTGTGATCTATAAATAAAAGTCAATTCTCATAAATTTTTATTATTATTATTTTTAATATGAAATTAAAATAATATTTTAAAGAAATAAAGTTTTATTCTCTTTAAATTTCACCGACAAATCTTTTTTATATTTTATAATATGTAAATATTACAAGATAAATTTACACAAATTCATAAAATAAAAATATAAAAAAAATTATGTAAATCTTATCTTAAAATAAAATGTTAACCGGAGGTTGTATATGGGCGGTTTAAATGAAAAAAAGGAAACAAAAGGGCGGGAGGCAGAACAAGAAAACGTCGAATATCCGTAATATTTGACGTATAACATTTGTTTTTTCAAACTCTATGTCTTCAACTGTTAATTTAAACGTCAAAGCCCAGTAGAATTTGACGTATCGTTTGTATTTTTAAGCTAGAGAAGTTGAGAAGTTAAAAACTACTAGATTGTGAAAGACGTACCGAGAATTCTATTTAGACATGGCTTCTTCATCATCATCATCAAATAGAAAAGAGAAGGTTGCTCGGGTTACAAGAAACGCAACCTCATCTGGATGGATAAGTGATGAAGAGATCCGAGGAAATTTTTTATATCTGGACGTGCAATTATTCAAGAAAGAAGGTTTCCTTTTTCAAGAATGGATTGCATATCGAGGGCTTACTCATTTTTTCCAGATGAAAGGAAATTGCTTTCTAGATTTGGTAGAGGTTTTCTACACAAACCTGAGCGTTGTAAATGGGGCCATTCACTCAAGGGTAAAAGGTGTTAACATTACTATTGATGATAATGTTTGGTCAAATATTGTTGGACTAAAAGCTGAAGGTTTGGCTTCTCATATCCGTGATTCTAAGTCAAACATGTGGCTAACAAAGAGAGCTATATATGTAAAGTGCTTAAGATATTCAGGAAGGTACACGATGGATAAGCAGTACCTACATGATGGCTTAAACAAGGAGGAGAAAATTATTGCTTATGTCCTGACTTGGCTACTATTGCCTGGAAGATTGAACGAGGACAGAATGTCAATAGAAGATGTATTTTTGTTGAATGCTATCAAGACTAAAATCCCAACCAACTGCATTACGGTTCTAAAAGACCACATGATCGCTGTAGGAGATGATTATGCACATAAATTGCCATATGGAGTATGTATCAACAAGGTGCTGGAACTCCAAGGAATATATGTATCTGAAGAAGAAGGAATTGTGTGGAAAAGGTCACAAGAAATTAGTATACCAAGTTTGTCATCTATTGGGCTGAAAAGGACTGAGAATGGATGGTTCTTCACTAATGAGCAAACTATCGGAAGTCCACCTACTCACGATGAAGATCATACTGAAGATTCTGACGATGAAGATTCAATGGAATCTTCTTGATAATAATAGGGACTAATTTTCTAAGTTTTTTTTTAATTTTGTAATCATGGCTATTAAGCCACCTCTGGTTTCTTTATTTCCTTCAGTTTTATTTACAAATGAAATGAAGATTTATTTTAGTAAATGATCTGTGAATTGTGAATGTTGATTGAATAGTATGTGGACTAACCCTCAATCTAGTTGAGAAGAGAAGATTATGCAGTTCTGATATTGATCAAAAATTTATCACTGATTAAAAGTGCAAAATTCAGTACAATGATAACTTTAATCAATTAAGGAAGAAGTAAAAAGAAAAAATTTCATGTATGATTTTAAAGAAAAAAGAATCATAAGTTCGCCACCTTTTTCTATTGACGGAAGAAAAAACCGTTGAAGCCCTATAGAATACGACGTCCTATTAATGCTAGCACACCATTAATGCTCCCAACATACTTCAATTCCCTTCACGTCATAGATCGACAGCCTTCGACGTTCTATGAGAGTTGAAAAACAAAAAAGATCCTAATGTACGGTCCTTTTTTATACTAGCGGATGAAGAAAATTTTGGCTTCCAATAGTACATCTAAGAAACCTTTGCAATTGATAAGAAAAAAGAATAAAAGAAAAGCGCACCAGAAAACGTCGAAGGCTTTGGGGCTTCGACGTATTATTTTATTTCTCAAAATTGTTTCAGCATTAAACATATTGTGAACCATATTTCTTTTTCCTCAGCACTTCCCTTTTAGTAAGATAAGTTAACCATTTCTGCACTATAAAAAGCATTTTGTTGACTGAGTCCTGAGTGCTGCACTTTATTTACGGTGTAGACTATGTTAAAATAAAATTAATGTCACAACTTTGAATAATATAATAATATTTATTATGATTTTAATTATTCTGATGTATAAAATTAATTCTCATTAATTATTATTATTATTATTATTATTATTATTATTATTATTATTTTCTATATGAAATTATAATATTGTTTTAAAGAAATTGACCTTTAATTCTTTTTAAATTTGAACCACAAATCTTTCTTATATTTTATAATATGTAAATATTAGAAGATAAATTTACAGTATATTTATAAAACAAAAATTTAAAAAAGATATGTAAATCATATCTTAAAATATAATGGTAACGGGGTTTAAGGAGAAGTTAACATCGCATATCTGTAGAATTCGACGTAAAACATGTGTTTGACGAGAATAAACACCATGTCTTTGCATCATGTGTACTCAACATTCGACGTCAACTATGTAAATAGATTCCAAATTTAAATTGTCCTTAAGTTGTTTCCTCCCTTACAAATCCGATAGCTCTGAAATCTAACGGAGTACAACTTAAGGACAATTTAAAAAAGAATTAACATTGTTAAATAATGAAGTTGAACAACTTTTGTAGATAATTATTTTAGATCTTAAAATTTTTTCAGCACTAAACATATTGTGAAACATATTTCTTTTTCCTAAGCACTTTCCTTTCAGTAAGATATCTTAACCATTTCTGTACTATAAATAAAAATATTTTGTTAACTTGAACTTCAAAGGGCTCCTTCATATGAAATGACGATGAATGAACCACTTTCACGTTAAAGTTATCAAATTTCAATATGAAGAACATAGATGCTTAGAAATCTATGGAAAAGAAAATGCAAACGAAATAAAAAATATGAATCCTAATATGTTCAATATGGAAACAGGAGGCAAGGGACTACATGAAATGCAAGCTATATTTATAGATGAATCGATGACGTACATCGTGTAATTATACTTAGTAACTGCACACACCACCATCTTGTATGAACGTCAAAGCCCTGCGGAATTCGACGTTTAGACATCATTCAGAGAAAAAGTAATAAATCTCGTTTTATTCATGTACATCGTGTAATTGTGCTTAGTAACTTCCACACTCCGCAATCTTTTATGAGCGTCGAAGCCGAGCTGAATTGATTTCTCGCAACCAAAAAATGTCTACTTTCAATCACCCGCGAAAAAGGTGACATTTGGAGGGATCGAAGTTAAAAAGTTTGATGTGCCCTCTATATTCATATAATTCCACTTTCAATTTTACTACATTAATATAATCGATTCTAAGTAATAAAGAATCGATTCCAAGTGTTATAAATTAAGAAATGCAAATGTGCTTTTATTGATTATTTATGGTGACATTAATGACAACATGGCTGTCACTAGTGCAAAAACAGCGTGTAACGTCACGCAGTTAACGTCAAACCGCTCAATATCCAACGTTAAAAATGAGCGGTGACATTTCCGTAAATAAATTCAAATGCTCCACGTCCATTACTAATAGAGTTCGCCGTCTAATATTTGATAGCGTCAAACAAGGCCATATAGACGTAATCTAAAATGTATTAACATCAAAAAAGGCCCAAAATGACGTAAAACAATGACCTTAAAATCACATAACATCAAATTAAGAAACAATCGACGTTCAATTTAAAATAAAAAAAATAACGAAAAAGTGTTTTGCTTCCAACAGTGTTACTCCTACCCACATTTGACGTCAACTATCATAAATATACGACGTTTTATATGCCACCAAGAAGCCAAAGAGTGAATCCCTTTTTATTCTTTATTTCTTTTCTCTTTTAAACCAAACAAAACGTCGCGCAGTTTATGGGCTCGACTTTTGTACCAAAATAGAATGTCGTACAGTTTGAGGTTAGACGTCGTATAGTTTCTGGACTTGCAATTTTTGAAGAAAGAAGGTTTCCTTTTTCAAGAATGGATTGCATATCAAGGGCTTACTCATTTTGTCCAGATGAAAGGAGATTGCTATCCAAATTTGGTAAAGGTTTTCTACTCAGGCCTCAGGGTTCTAAATGGGGTCATTCACTACTTTCGGTTTTATTTTGAAATTAAATGAAGATTTATTTGAGTAAACGATATATGAATTGTGAACGTTTATTGCATTTTATGTGGACCAACCCTCAATCTAGTTGAGAAAAGAAGATTATGCAGTTCTGATATTGATCAAAACCTGATCACTGGTGTAAATGTGCAAATTTCAATACACTGCTAACTTGAATCAATTAAGGAAGAAGTACAAGGAAAATATTTCATGTCTGATTTTAAAGAAAAAAGAGCACCCTATTTTGATATTGGAAGAAGAAAAAAACGTCAAAGCCCTACCGAATACGACGTTCTATTAAGCACATCATTAATGCTCCCAACATACTTCAATTCCCTTCATGTCCCAGCCTCGCAACCTTCGACGTTCTATGGGAGGGGTGAAAAGAATATAGATCCAAAAGTACGGTACTTTTTGATATTGGCGGAAGAAGAAAACGTTGAATTCCCACACAATCCGACATTCTATTTAATGCTCTCGTGTTTAAAAGAAAAAAGTAAAAAGAATTAAAAAGGTAGAAACTTTAGGCTTCCCATACTAAGTCTAAGCTCCTTAAACTTCGACGTAAACTTTGCAATTTATATCAAAAAAATATAAAATGGCGCCTGTTTTTTTAGAGAAAACGTCGAATTATTTGGGGCTTCGACATGATTTTTAAATATAAAGTCAAGTCTATCTTGTATCCGACGTGGAATATGAATGTAAAATATAACACAGTCTCACTGTTTGTTCGCGCTTCCGTTTCTCCTTGAACTTTCTTCTTCGTGGACGATTGCGATAAAGAAAGAAGGTTATTTTTAATCTTTTCTATCTTTGTAATGTCATTTGGTTCCCATTTCTAAGGTTTACCGATTGTTTTTCGTTTATCTTTAGGCTATTTTTCGTACGTGGTCAACAAACTTCATCATTTTCTCCAGTGACACCATTTCAAGTATGTTTTTTTTTCTTTAATATCTCATACGTATGATGTATGTGCTCGTGTTTGTATTGTGTTTGTCGATTCTGGACGTATGATATATGTATAACGGTACTATGATAGTTTATTTTTTCCTTCAACGTATGATATTTGTGTTCGTTTGTTGTCAGCGAACTTCGTGATCTTCTCCAGTGACACCATTTCAAGTTTTGTTTTTTTTTTCCTTCAATATCTCTTTCGTATGATATATGTGTTCGTGTTTGTGTTGTGTTTGTCGATTTTGTGTTCATGTACGTATACTATGATAAACGTACGATAGGTATTTATTTTTGGTTCTCTACGTAAGTTAGTTTTTTTTCAGTGGATTCTTTGCTTTTAGAGTAGTAGTATGGATCGAAGTTGGATTCATCAGCGTCGTATTAATGAAGAGTATGAGCGAGGGGTTTCTGAGTTCATACTATATATGTTAAAGAACACACAAAACCTGTGAACGGGGCATATTTTTGCCCTTGCGTTCGTTGTCTCAATCAAGTATATGAAGACTTGGACAACATCCATGATCATCTGTTCACCTATGGAATAATGAGAAGTTATACAGTTAGGACTTGGCATGGGGAAGTATTATATAAGCCAACAACTTTGAAATTATTTTGTTTGAAAGCAAGAAACGGATGGACTGATAAAAGTTTCACGGAATTGTTGGAGTTACTAAAGGATATATAAGTGTTTTAACATTGTTTTAATCACATAGTGTATACTTTATATATTTTGTCTGTAAACACTATAATTAACTAACACTTTGTTAATAGGTGTGACGAGCTCTAGATCAGGTCCGATGGGAGGAGGAGGTAGATCTGTTACTCGGATGCCTGATGTCACATCCCGTCGGGTTAATGAGAAACCATTGCCGGTGGATTTTGATCCACGATCATTTGTTCCTATTGGGGAACATGCAACATCGTTTAAGAGTTACTTGGGCACGCAGGCAAGATTTCATGTCCCTATTCTCGCTACCTGTTAGGATGATGTCTCAAAGGTTCACAAAAATATACCATGGCACGATATTTTGGTATGTTTAAGCTATTTTACTTTGATCATTGACTTATTTTCATTGAACATGCTTTAACATTAATTTTCTTTTTTAAGAGGAAAATTAGGTTATTCCTAATGATGAGAGGATAAGAAAGAAGATTTTATCCCAAATTGCAAGTCTGTGGAGGGACTTCAAGACGACAATGACACGTAAATTCATCTTTGGCTCTAAACAGAACCACACTCCTTGTACACATTATAAAATATCTGATGAGGAGTGGGTGCAGTTTAAAGAATCTAGACTTACTCCTGAATGGCAGGTATGTTTTATAATATTTTGCTCTAGTCACACAAGATGTTAATTTCTGATTTATGCCTAATAATTTTCATTTTTTCATAGGTGAAAAGGATATCCACCCAGGAAAGGCAGAGGCTTAATGATACACCACACGTACTGTCACGTGGTGGTTATGCAATATTAGAAAAAAATATGAGAAAACGACACACTGAGGAGTTAGGTCTTGAGTTACCTGATCTAGCACCTCCACCAACTAGACATGAATTGTGGAAGGCTGCACGAACAAAGTCCAATGACCAATTTACATCCCAGTCTACTCAGGAGATATCCCAGAGAATTATAAGTGGAAAATTTTAACTAATTACCATAGTTCATAAAAAAATTATGTAACAAACTTTTTTATGTTTCTAACTTTGTCTATTATGATATGCAGGATGAGTTGGTTGAATAACAGACTCAAGGCACATTTGTGGCACAAGGTAGGGAGGACCTCCTAGTAGTACCCACAAGTTGGCTAGACTATCCAGGTCATGTGCGTGTTGATGGAGGACCTACTGGATTGAGGGACTACTTTGGCCCTAAACCAAGAAGCACACAAGTCGTGACTCCGGAATTGGTTAGTAGCATCAGGGAACAGGTGTAATTCGAAGTACAGGAGCAAATGGAAGAACGCTTAAGAACGCTCTAACAACAACTTGCGATGATCAAACAACAACAACAACAGCAACAGAAACAACAACAATCACAGCAGGATGACGCCCCTACAGATGATCCTATCGCACCTCCTGTGAACACCAAAGACTCATGCTCTATTGCAGATCGTACTGATTACAATATTCAGTATGAGTTTTTGGTTGATGGGGATCCTCGATGCACAGTGGCTGATGAGTCGATATTTTCTTGACTGTATTTAGTTTATTGCGCTTAAATAAATCAGGGAATTGTGCTTAATTGTCCGGTATTTTTCCGTTTTTCCTAATTATGCTTAATTTGATCGGAAATTCTTATTTTAGTTAATTTGAATTTTCTAAGCTGACTAATTGCATTTTTAGTTGCAGGGAAATTTTGGAGCATGTCCTTCTTTGCAGCACCATGTTTCTCTTGTTTCGCCTCAAGCTTATGCTCCAAACATCTTCAACAACAAGCAGTCACAGCAGAAAAATCAGAGGCAACAACAACAACAAGAGGCACCTGCCAAATCTTCTACTTCTTCTGAGCCTACATTGAATTAGTTATGGAGGCACATGGCCGCGCATTTCACCGAGGAATAGTCTCAAATTTCAGAGGAATCACCATTCCAGACTGTTCAGCTTCCAGATGATGTTAGTGTCATTCACATAGGAGATGGGGAGCAGATTCATGAGCTTACTACTGCGCCATCTACTTCCCCACCCTTATATGCCTCCCCTCTTGCACCTGAGGATGCAGTTGCTCATTCTACTGTTATTGGTGAGATGAATCATGAATTAGCACAGGTTTTCTCTAAACTTGAAATTCCACTTGCTTTGCCTGAGCTGTTTATGCATTCAAATATTCTTGATTATGCTGCAGATTCACATGTTAGTGATGATTCTGACATAGAAACTGTGAAAACTAAAGATGCTTTAGACTTATGATTAAATTTTGATCTTTCACAGTTTTCTGAAAATTTTAAATGTAGTTGTGAAGTTGGTTCTTGCTCTGTTTGTGTTGAAATCAATTTTGTGATACAACCAACTTCCAACTTTATGATGGGTGATACTAATTGTGAGTCTAATGAACATGTTGAGGAACAGGTAGATATAAGCAACACCTTTGAGATAGGTAGACCAGCTTCACCTTCCACCACTCTACAAATCTTTAGTGAAACGGAGGTAAACATACCTATGATTGATTCTGATGTTGATGATCATGTTGTTGATAGGTATGTTATTGATGATTGTATTATTGATGAGCATGCTTTTGATTTCCACTCGTTGCATGATGAGAAACAACCTTTGCCATCTTGTCTGAATGTTTATTCTCCATGCACTGAACATGAATCTGAAATTGTTGTTGATATTGTTTCTACATTTGAAAGTGATTCATGTTCTGAGAGTGTATCTGAGGTTCAGCCTATTACACTGGGATTGGGTGTTATACCCCTGCTTGTTATTTTTGTGGAACCATATTGCACTAACCATGTTGCAGGAGGTACATATGAAATTGACCAACACACACCCATGGTGGAAGACAAGGGTGCCAGCATACACAACAGTTTGAACATCAATAGGCACCAGCTGAACCCACTCATCAACAATCACTCTTTCTTAGATCCAGCTGTGGAAGACATTTCCCTGCTTGATCAAATTTGGAGGATGAAGTAGTTCTTCCTCAACACTTCTTTGCTGAATCTGATGGTGGAAGAGGTCTCCCTGAAAGTCCAAAATTGGCAACTGCCACCATGACCAGGGGAGTTTCCTTCTCCCTTCTCCTCCCTTTTCCGCTTTTATTGCACTTGTCCAAGATCTGTTGACTGTTCTTATATTCATATCTGATGATTGTGACACACTGAGGACAGTGTGTAGTTTAAGTGTGGTGTATTGGGGGAGATTCTGATTTTTCGTTGTTAGTTTATGTTTTCTACGTTAAATTTTTTGTTTTCTAGGTAGTTTTTGTTGTGACTTGTATACAGTTTTACCTGTTTCTCTTTATTTCTGGACTTTGATTAAGTTGTCAGTTTTTCCTTCACTTCATTCATACTCTGATTGGCTTGAAATCCTTGCTTTTCTCTGCTTGGAAAGATGATTATGATGTTTGAGAGGTTGATTTGATTGTGACAAAATTACCCTGTGTGAGAATTGAGCCATTTGATGTTCCTTCTTGTGTGTGATATGTCTCTTGATTTCTTGCACATATGCCTTGGCTTGACTCTTGTTGATGATTCTTGATTGATATGCATGTTTGGAAGTGATAAAGGCAGTTTTGTTGTTGAGCCTCTCTAGCCAGATGAGCCTACCTTGTTGTGATCCATTGATAGCCCCTTTGAGCCTTTACTTTCCCCATTTCTTTGTTTTGAGGCTCATACACTAGCCCTAAGTGAAAAACCACGATTACCTTAACCCTAGGGAATTTTGGAGCTTTGGAATTGTTTTGGGAATAAGTGTGGTCTCTTGGGAGATTCAGATGATTTGGTTAGTTGGCTGCTCTTCTTGTGTTGTTTTTGTAAGTATGTGTGTATCTTGTCTCTTAGAGTTGTGTTCTAAATAGAGAGAAAAGAGACAAAATGAAAAAAAAAGAGAAAAAAATACAAAAAAATGAAAAAATAAAAAAAAATTGTTGTGTGAATAATGGAGTCAAGAAGAGGATTGAATTAGAGTTTTTGGGTGTGTTTGAATGTGTTTACACTTGTTCCCCATTGCTCCCCTATTCCTTTTGGTTTGTAGTTTCTCATCCATATTTATCCTCCCTTGTCCTTGGCCCCATTGCATCCATAAAAGACCTTTTGATTTGAACATGCATATGTTTTTTAGTGTTGATATTAGAGACTTGCCAAGTCTGTTTGTGTTTGCTTTCTTGAGTACATTGAGTTGACATTGTTTACCTTAGACACTTGAGAGAAACATTGATAGTGTGCATTTTTGAGGTTCTGTTGCTTTTGATTCACCTCTTGAACTGATTGATCATTTTGTCATGCTTTGAACTGCTTGGATGATTTCTGTGAGTGTCTGCTTTCTTTGATTCTGTGTTGGATACTGTTTGTTTCCTTTCATTGTCCAGATTTCTTGAGAACTGTGAATTATGTTTCTATCCATGTGAGTCTTAGTTTTCTGTATGTTGAGTTTGTCTCTTTCCTGATGTCCGTAGAACTGTTCCTTGATTTGTGTCTTGATTTTGCCCAGGAGTGCAAAAGACTAAGTGTGGTCTATTTTGATGAGTCGATATTTTCTTGACTGTATTTAATTTATTGCGCTTAAATAAATCAGGGAATTGTGCTTAATTGTCCGGTATTTTTCCCTTTTTCCTAATTATGCTTAATTTGATCGAAAATTTTTATTTTAATTAATTTGAATTTTCTGAGCTGATTAATTGCATTTTTAGTTGCAGGGAAATTTTGGAGATATCTTTTGGAGAATTAGGATGGAGGCATGGTCATTAAAGACTCTACAGTTAGGCATCTCATTTTTAACTAAATTGTAAATTAGTTGTCTAGAAACTTTAATTAAGCTTAGGTGCAATGGGCCCCTTTAGTGGCAAAAATGTAAATGCCCAATTTTGTAGGACACTTGGCCTAACCCTAGGGTTTCTTTTAAAGGTGGACCCCATCCATTTTAATGTAATTCTCGACCTTGAGGTGAGGGGAGCCGCCACTTCATTTGGAGACACTTCACTTTTCATTTTGCTTGGCTTGTATGAACTCTCTCTTGGGAGCTTGTGGGTGCCTTCGGTTTTGAGCTATGGAATGAACCAAGATCACGTTTTTCTTCTTCTCTTGCTTGCAACTTTACTTATTCTTGCTTAATGGAAGGGAGATCTATCACTCCTCTTCTTGCATTTTCCATGTGAATGTTGAAAGCTTGAGCTTGGAGGTGGTTCTTTGCATTTTCATGGTGGTTCTTTGCATTTTTCACTTTCATTTCGTTTTGTTGCACCATTTTCGTGTTATATTTGGGTTTCCCTTGTTGAATGAAAAAGAATATGGTTCCCATTGAGCATTGGAGTGAAGAAAACTTGAGTTGATTGATGGTTGTTGGGAGCTTGAGCCCTTTTTCTTCTTATATTTCACTTTGACTAATGGAAGTAATATATGAAATGGAACATTGTGTTTCCTTTGGAGAGCTGGACGGTGTTGCAAAGTGGGTTAGAGATTTCATTTTGTTTTTATCAAAAGTTTGAAGAAGAGAGAGAGTTAGGTTGGTTAGTAGAAGTTAGAATTTGGCTTTGTTGTTCTTGTAATTCTTTGGGAATGGAAACTTGGTTTGTTGGGTGCATTCTCGGTGTGGAGAAGTGAAGAAAAGCTTTGGATGTTTGTTGAGAAGTGAAAAAAACCGATTGGTGTTGAATGGGAAAGAGAATGGGCACATTTAATTTTTACCCCTTTTGGGCAAGCACAAGTAGAAGCACATTTTCCATAGAAGGAATCTTTCCTTTTTGGTGTTGACTCCTTTGCTAGCTTGGCCGAGAATTGCAATGAGAAATGGGATGTCTTGTGTTGTTTATTCCCTTTGACTTGGCTTATGTGGCACCTTGGTAGAAGCAATTTAAGCACCTTTTTGACTTGTGGAGTTTAGGAAGCAACGTTTGCAACAATTGAGGAGAGTGTGGCTCGGCAATTTGGCCTTGAGAGGTTGAAAACCGAATTTGCTTAATGGAGAGAGAGAGGCAGGGATCCCATAGTGTGGAATGCAATGTTTGTCTTGGAGAATGAAGCACATGGCACACAAGGAAGCAACATATTAAATTGTTTGTTGAATGAAGAGAATGAAGGGACTTTGGTGCATGGGACCTCACGGCCATGAAGGTTTTTAAGCCATTCTAAAAGTTGAATTTCTATAGTTGGTGCATGTATTGTCATGTGATTGATAGATGAAAAAGCATGTTTGATTATTCCTTTGTTTTAAATTAGTTTACATAGTAGGATTAGTTTATTTTCATTTTCTTAATTTAGTGTTGCATTTTAATAATTTTAACTGTGCTAGATAATTGATTGTTACAGTGTTGGGGTCTAGTATTTTCTTTTTTTTTATTGATGTCTAATATTTGTGGTAGTGATAACTTGACTGTCATGCTAGCTTAAATTAATTGGGTTGGTCATTAGCGATATTATAATGTTTCCTTGAGATTTTTGGACTGTAATTGTATTTGCCACTCTGACTTGGTTAATATGCAATCTGTATTTACACTTGCAATTGGGTACACACTTAATTGCCAGTTGGTGTTGAGTCTTCTCTTAGTTGATGAAACTGCATGGTGCAAATTGGGTTTGATGTTAACATTGTGTTCACTTCGTTCGCTTTTATGAAAACATGATTACCATTCGCTTAGTTGGTTAATTGTGTTGGATTAGAGGTTTGAGTCGTTGCTTTATTTTGTTGATCTGTGATAGGAAGCATTGTAATTAAGTTAATGACCAATCGTTTCCATTCTGTCTTTGAAACCGTTTTTAGATCTGTGTTTAATTATCAGTTTGCGTCAGTGTTTTGATTTAATTCCTCCGTATTCACCACAACGATCTCACAAACCCCCCTTTCCGTGTTTGACTTAAATTCTCGAACCGCAAAATTGGTCCTTGAGAGACGACCTAGGAGTCACTTCCTAGTTATACTGCATTTCTAATTGCACATTAAATTTGTGTGGGTTGCGACAGCCCATCAAATTTTTACAGCTTGGGAGGAAACATGTTTATGCTACTGGATTCTGGTTGATTACAAAGTGCTTTCAGCCGCCATTTATTATCCAAGTTTTTGATTTGAATTTCTTTTTGAGGAATGAAATAGAAAAGCACACATCACAGTTGATTCATACGTGCAACGCTGTTTTCTTTGAATGAAAGGTTTCTTTGGATGGAATTGGGCAGCAGCTGCCATTCTTAATTTTATTTTCTTTTGTTGAATGTTTTTGGAAGCAAGGGCTGGAACGGAGCAATAGGTGTTTCACGGTGGTTTTTGATGAATAAAAAAAAGTACTTTTCCATTTCTTAGTTTTGTGCAACGCTGATTTCCTTAGATGAGATGTGTTCGCAACTGGATGTTAGCTAGTCTCTTTTCCATGATTTACTTTAGAATGAAGAAGTGATTGCTTAAAGGGTTGCACGGTGCAGCAGATTAATTTCCTGCAGAGCTGGAAGGGTTCACGGCCTGGTTGGATTTCAAGCACACATTGGTTAATGCTTCTTCTTTTTATTAATTGAAAGTTTAGCACGGCACTTTAGTTTCATTTGGCACTTTATTTGGAACTTTAGTTTCATTAAGGTACACATATTACGACATTTTTTTGTTTAGCACTTTATGTTAATTGGAAGCATCTCACGCTGAAGTAGGGAAGCACGCTGCACACGGTTTTTTTTATTTCCTTTCTTCATGAATGAATTTAATAATATTTCTTATATTTTATATATATTGGAAAGCAAGCAGCTGAATTGTTTATGTTACTTTACTTTCACGTGTTAATTAAATGCCTTAGTAATGAATGTTGCATTTCATTTCTCGTTGCAATGTGAATTAAACATTTTAGCTCAAGTATTCCATTTGAATAGCATTCCACGTGTTTCTTTATTATTTGGTGCATTTAAATTAGTTCACACATTTTTCTTTAGGATTGTTCAATTTACTGTTTTCATGTTGTCTGTTATGTTCGGTTTATTGTTTCCGATCATTGTGTTGTTTGTTCTATCTGATTTTGTTAATTTAATTGTCATGTTTGCTTAAGTTAGTTGGTTGGTTGTTAATAAAATTACTTTGCTTCCTTGAGATTTCTGGACTGTAATTGTGTTTTCCACTCTGACTTGGTTAATGTGAAATTTGTATTTACACTTGCAATTGGGTATATGTTTAGTTGCCCAATTGGTGTTGACTCTTCACTTAGCTGATGAAACTGCATGGTGTAAATTGGATTTGATGTTAATATTGCGTTCACTTAGTTCGCTTTTATGAAAACATGATTAGCCTTCGTTTAGTCGGTTAGCTATGTTGGATTAGAGGTTAAAGTCATTGCTTTATTTTGTTGATCTGTGATTGGAAGCATAATGATTGAGTTAATGACCAACCGTTTTTATTCTGTCTTTGAAACCATTTTTAGATCTGTGTTTGCATTTCTGTTTGCATCCGTGTTTTAAATTAGTTTATCCACATTCACAAACCTTTCAACCCCCCCCCACTTCGTGTCTGACCTAATTCTCGAACCACATTTGGTCCTTGAGAGACGACCTAGGAGTCACTTCCTAGTCTATACTGCATTCTTTTATGCACATTAAATTTTGCATGGGGTGCGACAGCCCATCAGTGGCCATCGGACGACAGCTTGCAGAAGGACAAACCATTCATGATACTCCTTTATTGCCCACTGATGCGCGGGTAAGGATTGATGATGTTAGAGACCCCCAGGCTCGACTGCTAGTGCCAACAGATGAAATCCAATTCGTGGGGGAGGCCTTAGGCACATTTATAGATTGGCCTAAGGCCTTGATTATTCCATATTTTGGCCCACCAGTGATATTGTATTCTTATTTTTTTTATCTTAAATCTTCAAGTTATAAATAAATGATTCCTAACTTCTGTAAATGTGACTTGCAGGTCTACCGACGAGAGAAACAAGCAATGGCTCAACCTGAGGCTCATGAGGAAGAAGAAGACGGTGATCCTCTATCCATATTGACCTCAAGATTAAATAATTTGAGAAAAGGAGCATTTGTAGGGCAGTGATGGGAGTTAAGAACATTTGGCCTCGAGTCCCATATTCCATTCGAGATCATTGGTGGACAAACAATGTTGAACATTGCATGCATACAACTATGGTGCATGTAAGTTTTTTATTTGTTTGTTTCCAATTTGTATATTAGTATTATTACTTTTTAACAAATATACTTAACTTTATTGTTATAGGTACATGGACATCATCGTAGTGGAAACAGGTCGGTCGTCAGTTTATGGCTTTCTTGAACCTCAGACCATTCAACCATCTGGAAACACATTAGATTCTAGAAATAAATATATGCAAACATGGACGACTGAGTCTAACAGAGAGATATATATCGCACCATACATTGATGCGTATGTGTTTCCCACTATTGTCAACTTTTATCAAATTTTAATCAATAAACTCACTAGTTTTTGGTACATGATAGGGGCCATTGGCAACTCATGGTGATCATTCCAAAAAAAGCACAAGTTGTATGGTTTTGTTCTCTTCATAGGAAGATGAAACCGGAGTTGAAGTCCTTGATACAAACGTAAGTATTACATTCATTCTTATCAATTCATTATGATATGAATATATTAACTTATGTTTCTAATGTTTCAAATTTTTCAAATTTGTTTAGAGTTCTGACTAGGACCAGAGGACAACAAATTGAGATTATATATCCTAAGGTTGGAATTGATTGATCTTTAACCTTTGTTTTTCGTAGTCAAATTTAAACCATTACATTTGACTAAGTTCTTTCACATGTTTAGTGTAATAAGCAGAATGATTTCTTGGCATGTGACTACTACATCATGTCATGGATGAAGGCAATCATCCGAGCTGAAATCAAAGGAGATTGAACGGAGGTAGAAATTTACATTTGAAAATCTTACAAATATCAATAAACTTTAGACATTAAAATGAATATATTGGTAAAGTTTTCTTTCTTGATTTTGCAACAGTTCAACACTACCTCTACATTGTCAAATGAAGTAATAAAAAAGATAAGAGAGGAATGAGCAGAATATTTGAATAAACATTTTAAATAGCTATAGCTTTAGGTTTTTCCTTTGATGATAGTAGCATTTGCTTAGCTTTTTAGTTTTACTTGTGCAGCTTTTAAACTGTGAATAGATGTATATTGTGAATAGATTATTGTGAATAGATGAATGGAAAACTGGGTTCTTTTAAGTTTTGATGATAGCCTTAGCGTCTTTTAGTTTTACTATTTAATTGGAATTGATTAATTGATGATACCATTGTTTAAATTAATTAATTAATTATGTGAATATATATGAATTGGAAAACTGGTTTCTGTATTTCAAGTTTGGTTAAATGAGCTAAAATGAACCGAATTTAAAAAAAAAAAACATGTCGAATTATACATTGTTCCACGTTAATATATGTATCTTAACGTCGAACAAGGCGACAAATGACGTTCATATAATGCAGTGGATAATGATAATAATACAACGCTGGACGAGGATCTCTACGGCTTAGCGATAGTAACGTCGACTATTAACATGTTCGACGTCAACCTTACATCCATTCACCTTATAATCGACGTCAAATATTCCTTTAAATATTTATTCAAAAATTGACGTCACCGTTGCACTTCGACGTGAATTTTACGTCACAAAATCTTTTACGCCGACGTCAGCATTACGTTAGTTCCCTCGACCATTTGACGATAAATTCTTTAAAAATAAATATTTATTCAAATATTGGACGTCACACTTTATACTTTGAGTGATGTTACCCGGTAATATTCGACGTAAAACTTACATCTCCCGCTATTACGTCAGACTCAAATGTGTCATAAAGGTAAAAAATAACTGACGTAATAGGTTGTTTTTGTACTAGTCAGGTTAGAAGAAAGGAAAGTGTTGGTGAGCAACGGAGTAGCATTGGGTGAGATTGGAAACATGGTTCAGTATATTAGTGATGTTTGAGATTTGAATAAGAAAACTGGTGGATGGTTTGAAGCTTAAGTTAAGAAAGGAATAAGAATTTTAAATTGGATCAAGGAGAATAAATATTTAGAAAGGAAGTAGAAGAAAAAGAGTTGAGAAGTAGTTGTGTAACTGATGGGTTGTCGCGCCCCATGCAAATTTAATATGCATTAAAGAATGCAGTATAGACTAGGAAGTGACTCCTAGGTCGTCTCTCAAGGACCAAATGTGGTTCGAGAATTAGGTCCGACACGTAGTGGGGGGGTTTTGTGAAAGGTTTTGTGAATGCGGATAAACTAAATTAAAATACAGATGCAAACAGAAATGCAAACACAGATGTAAACAGAAAATTCAAAGACAGAATGGAAAATGTTTGGTCATTAACTTAATTACAATGCTTCCTATAACAGATCAACAAAATAAAGAACGAACTCAATTCTCTAATCCAAGACAGCTAACCAACTAAACAAAGGCTAAACATGTTTTCATAAAAGCGAACTAAGCGAACGCAATACACCTATTCCATCCTATGTGTTCTATACAGATCGATCAATTAAGCGAAGATGCAATCACCAACTAGGCAACTAAGCGTATACCCGTTGCAAGAACACAGTCAGATTTCATAGAGTGCCAGGTAGAGCAGAATAAACACAAGAACAGTTCAATAAATCTCAAGGAAACACTATAATTTTGTTAACGACCAACCAACTAACCTAAGCTAACATCACAATTAAATTAACACAATCAAACATACTAGATAATATTAAAGTAAATGAAAATGCTAAACCTAACACTGTAATAGACAAATAACCAGACATAATTAAAACTTGACATGCAAAACTGTAAACAAGATGCAACAAAAACTACCTAGAAAACAAAAAATTTAACGCAAAAAATATAAACTAATCAAAGAAAAATCATAATATCCCCCAATAGACCGCACTTAAACTACACAGTGTCCTATATGTGTCACAAGCATCAGATCATAAATCAAAACAGTCAACAGATCATGGACAAGTGTAAGAAAAGCGGCAAAGGAGGAGAAGGGAAAAGGAAAACTCCCCTGGTCATTGTGGCAGTTCCAATTTGGACTGTCAGGGAAATATTCTCCACCACTGGAGTCATCAAGGAAGTCTTGAGGAGGAACTGCTTCAGCCTCCAAATTTGATCAAGCAGGGAGATGTCCTCCACAGCTGGATCCAAGAAGCAATGATTGTTGATGAGTTGGTTCAGCTGGTGCCTATTGATGTTAAAGCTCTTATGTATGCTTGCACCTTTGTTTTCCACTATGGGTGCTTGTTGGTCAAATTCATGTGTACCTCCTACAACATGGTTAGTGCAATATGGTTCCACAAAAAATAACATGCAGGGGTATAACACCCAATCCCAGTGTAACATGATGAACATCAGATATACTCTCAGAACATGAATCAATTTCAAATGTAGAAACAATATCAACAACAGGTTCGGATTCATGTTCAGTGCATGGAGAATAAACATTCAGACAAGAAGGAAAAAGTTGTTTCTCATCATGCAAAGAGTGGAAATCAAAAACATGCTCATCAACAATACAATCATCAATAACATACCTATCAACAACATGATCATCAAGAACATAATCAATCTTAGGTATGTTTACCTCCACTTCCCTGAATGTGGCTAAAGTGGTGGAAGATGAAAGTGGTCTACCTATCTCAAAGGTGTTGCTTATATATGCCTGTTCCTCAACATTTTTATCAGACTCACAGTTAGTATCACCTATCACAAAGTTGGAAGCTGGTTGTATCACAGAATTGATTTCAACACAAATAGAGCAAGAACCAACTTCACAACTACATTTAAAATTTTCAGAAAACTGTGAAAGATCAAAATTTAATCCCAAGTCTAAAGCATCTTCAATTTTCACAGTTCCTATATCAAAATCAGCATGCATAAAAAACTCAGGCAAAGTAAGTGGGATTTCAAGTTTAGAGAAAACATGTGTTGATTCATGATTCATCTCACCAATAACAACAAAATGATCAACTGCATCCTCAGGTGCCAGAGGGAAGACATAGGAGGGTGGAAAAGTAGATGGTGTAGTAGTAAGCTCATGACTCTGCTCCCCATCTCCTATGACACTGACATCATCAAGAATCTGAACAGTCTGAATTGGTGGTCCCTCTAAAACTTGAGACTGTTCCTTAATGAACTGCTTGGCCATCTGCCCCCATAACTCATTCAATGTAGGCTCAGAAGAAGTAGAAGGTTGGGCAGTTGGGTGGGCAGGTGCCTCTTGCTGTTGTTTTTGCCTCTGATTTTGCTGTTGTGGCTGCCTGTTACTGTAGATGTTTGGAGCATAAGCTTAAGGCGCATCAAGAGCAACAAAGTGGTGCAAAGAAGGATAGGCATCCGCATAGTGGTCATTGGAAGGACATACAACACGTAACCGTGCAACAGATGCAGATGGAGGTGCTGGTCTCTGGTTGGATGCCAGCGGTGTCGCCAAACTCAAAAGATAATCAAGCTTGCTTTCCAAATTCCTATCAACAGCGGATGAAGACTAGGCAGGCTCATGAAATTGCAGCTGCTGTGGTTCCTGGACTAGTGGAGGCATACAAGCCTTCTGTAATGATGGTTCTTGATATTGATGCTGTGAAGTACCATACCATCCCAAATTAGGATCAGTCCACCCAGGATCGTCGCTATAACCATACTACACAAGGGAGAATTTGTCTAGAAACTGATGCTCAAGATCTTTCCAACTGGTGACGGATCCTGGAGTAAGACAACAACATCAATCATTTGCTGCTCTGTGTAATGAGTGCTCAAATGCTCTTAAGAACATGTCTTCATCCGGGACATCTGGAGGTTTCATTAAAGAGCAAATGGTGTAGAACTCCTCCAAATGTCTATGTGGGCATTCACCTGCAAAACCATGAAACTTAGGCAGCAAATGTATCAGTCCAGTGTTGAAAACACAATGAATATCCTCCTCATCAAGTGGAAACGGCTCCCTAGGAGCACTCTCATGAGATGGAGGAGGAATCATATTGTTCTCAACATAGAAATCAGCAGGAGAATCATAAGCAGAGGCACAAGCAGAAGAAACAATATCCACATAACCAGAATAGGTAGACATGTAGAAGAAAGGGGGAAAAGAAGAATGCAATGAAAATATGCAACTAAAGCTACCTAAATGCAACACACATAACACCACACAAAACAGAACATCACACTCACAACACCAGACAAAACACAACACACACTAACACAACAAAAGACCTAAAACCGAACCGTTGGTCCCCGGCAACGGCGCCAAAATTTGATGGGTTGTCGCACCCCATGCAAATTTAATGTGCATTAAAGAATGCAGTATAGACTAGGAAGTGACTCCTAGGTCGTCTCTCAAGGACCAAATGTGGTTCGAGAATTAGGTCAGACATGTAGTGGGGGGTTTTGTGAAAGGTTTTGTGAATGCGGATAAACTAAATTAAAATACGGATGCAAACAGAAATGCAAACACATATGTAAACAGAAAATTCAAAGACAGAATGGAAAACGTTTGGTCATTAACTTAATTACAATGCTTCCTATCACAGATCAACAAAATAAAGCAGCGACTCAAACCTCTAATCCAAGACAGCTAACCAATTAAACGAAGGCTAAATATGTTTTCATAAAAGCGAACTAAGCGAACACAATACACATATTCCATCCTATGTGTTCTATACAGATCGATCAACTAAGCGAAGATGCAATCACCAACTAGGCAACTAAGCGTATACCCGTTGCAAGAACACAGTCAGATTTCATAGAGTGTCAGGTAGAGCAGAATAAACACAAGAACAGTTCAATAAATCTCAAGGAAACATTATAATTTTGTTAACGACCAACCAACTAACCTAAGCTAACATCACAATTAAATTAACACAATCAAACAAACTAGATAACATTAAAGTAAATGAAAATGTTAAACCTAACACTGCAATAGACAAATAACCAGACATAATTAAAACTTTTAAATTGCAACACTCAAATATAAAAGAAAAACAATTCATCATATAATGTAAAATATTCTAAAGAAAAAGGAATTAGAAAGCATCAAACTTTTTACCATTATCCATGACATGTAAGATTCCATGAGTTTCATTTAAAGAAAACAATTAAAAATGGGAAATGTTTCCCTCATCCAGTCGTGACATCCCAGTACTTTTTCTAAAAAAAAATGCATAGCTAATCATTCAACTACCAAGCTTGTCACATCCCATCCTATCTCCCTTTCTAAATCCCGAACTCTCCATTCCAAGGCCAATGAAAGAAAATATGCATGTTTCTAAAAGCAAAATAAATTTCCTAATATACTTCAATCACCGAATGCAGCTCCAAAGCAAAGCACCGTGAGTCCACTTCTTTCTCCAGAATGAAACTCACACTTGTCCAAAAGAAAGTTCCCAAACTTTTCTTAAATAAAATCAAATAAAACATTTCTCCGCATACGCATTGCAACGCTTTTCTAAAAGATAAATCTGAACCCTTTTAAAAAAATAAATCCCAGCAACATTTAATGGAAGCTCAATAAAATTAAAATGGGCGTGGCAGCTACTGCCTATTCCGGCAAAGCAAAGAAAAATCAAACCACCGATTGTGCTGCTCCATTTCTCCAATTTCAAATAAAAATAAACATGTTCTAGCAACAAGTGCTAAATGAAAAGAAGTGCTTCTACATGAGTGTGGCGGCAGCTGCTGGCTAAAGCACCGTTCCAGCCAAGTGCCAAGAAAATAAAAGCCATAAATCTGCAAAGAATATGAGTGACGGCTCCTTCAACCCGTGGCCATGCCATACATGCTCTAAGAAAAGTCCATTCTAGATGGCAGCTCATTCCTAGAATATGTCCGCTCTCACATTGTCCAGCCAAGAGTCTAAAATGAGTGAGTGTCGGCTCTTCTAGCAAAAGCAATCCCGAGAAAACGTTGCAGCCCCCCAAAATCCCCTCGTGAAGTGTCGGACCCCCTCTGCTACCTAAGGCCGAGTGCTTGAAAATAGGGGTGGGGTCCACCCTAAAATAAAAATCCTAGGCCAACTGTCCTACAATTTTGGGCCCAACTAATTTTGCCAACAATGGCCCAATGTGCAAAAGTTTGTCCAAAGAGTTTAAACAATTAATTTACAATGTAACTAAATTTAAAATGTCTAATTGAAGAGTCTTGAATTATTTGACAGCACTCCAAATGTCCCAAATTGTATTTCCAAAATTTTCCCTGAAAATAATAATGAAAATAATTAGCTCAAAAAATTCAAATTAATTAAAATTAGAATTTCCGATCAAATTAAGCACAATTAGCAGAAACGGGAAAATACCTGACAATTAAGCATAATTCCCTGATTAATTCTAGCACAATAAACTAAGTTAAATCAATAAAATATCAACTCATTAGTAAGACATAGAGCATATGTAAGGAAAGGTTCATGGATATGAGGATGCAGATCGAGTTGAAGTTAATTTTCATCAGGTATGGTTTTGTGGTGGTGTTGAGTGACCGACAGAGTTTGATCAAGAGAGAAGCAGTTGTTGTATGTTGGGTCACAAAAGACAGTGAGACTGTGGGATTCAGAGCAGGTCAGAAAGTTTGCTTGACGGGTGATGATACTCTATGGTTCAGAGGTTCGGAGGCAAGCTTTCAGTTTTTGAGGTTTCGAGTTGAAGAGGTAATTCTTGAAGAACGTTTGGGGTAAGTTGACAATATTCGTTAAGGTAGGGCTTCTAAGAAGATTTCTATGTTATGAGGTCTTTGACGAGGTGATCAAAGTGCTTAGGTTGGAGGTTTATGTGAAGTAATTTCTTTACAGGTTTGAAGTTTGACCTTATGAGAGAATGAGTCATTTTTAAGCCTTGTTCTAAGAGAGTTTTAGTCTTCTAGAGGTGTTTCTCATTCTAAGAGAAGGAAAACAGTGGTAATGCATCAAGGGTGGATAAAGTTATAGTAGAACACTAATGTTTGGACTCAGTGTAATCATAGGGAGAACTACAAGGTTGAAGAATCTCAAAAGAGAAGTAGAGGACAGGTTGGAACAATCTAGTATAAATCTTAGCAGTCAAGAGTGGGTTCAGACATGTACGTTTTCAAGGAGTAGAAACAATGTTGAGGAAATGGAATGACAAGGTTATCGTGGAAGAGAATAGTTATAAGAGTTTTTGCAAGATCATAACAGTTTTGAAGGAGGTTATTCTAGGGTGATTCTTTGCAAGTTACAATTGGCATGAAGAGAGCATTCTTTCAATAAACTGATGAGTAAGGAAATATGTGGAATCAGAGTAGCGCAGCGGATGATGGTGGGCATGTTCTTATCAGAAAGTGGTGTGCATGAAGAATTCTCTTAATCAGGTGTTGATGGTGTAGGTAGTGATGTTGTTATCTGAGAATGAGTTGATAATTTTTAGCGATCTTCAAAAGTCGAAAGTGAGAGTATTCACGGAGGAAATATGTAAGAGATAGAGAAGACAAAGTTAGCCTACGGTTTCAAGCTATAGTGTCAACATTAAAGTGATGAAGTATTAAGGAACGATGAACAGAGTGGGTCAGTGGATGAAGGGAATGAATTGAGCTAGGGTTTTGAGTTGTAGTTTCAATCTTAAGGTAAGGAAGTGTTAACAGATGGTTTAAAGAAAGAGGAGATTCAAGTTCTTGGTTTAATCAGGATTAAGTAAGAGTTGGTTGAAGAGTATGAAGATTGGGGTCTGAAGTGAAGTTGTAAAGTGATTTCATTAGCATAGTTGAAATACTATAACTAGTGGGTTTTCCAAAATGGTTGAGAGAGCACAGTTCAAACAGTCCTAGTTTGAGATGTATCATAAGTTGGCTTGGTACTGATCAAGCTAGTGATCTCATGTCGAGGAGGATAGAGATCTAAGTATGATTACAGGCTAGTGAGTAAAGAAATGCATATGGTTCAGGTCAGGGTGTTAACGAAGTGAAGAGGAAGTGTTAACAAAGTGAAGAGGGAATGCTCAAAATGGTTGTTGGCACTACAACTGAGAAGAGATTTACTTTGGTAATGGGCTAGAATAGTGGGAAACTATGTTACTCAAGAGTGGAGATTAGTAAAGAAATGTGAAGTCCTTAGAATGGATGTAGTTAAAGGTAATTAAGAGCATAACAGTTGGTAGTTAAATAAGAAGTTGTAGTAATCAAGTCAGTGGTATGGTGGTTCTTAGAAGAAGCAAGAGGAGGTAAAAGAGTATCAGTCAAGGGTTCATTTGAAGTCAAGACTAGCGGAGGTTTAAGAGAGATTTACAAGAAGTAGCGAAGGATAGATGAGGGGTTGGCAGTGTGACAACACAATATGGTTGGTTATGTAAAAGAAAGGTTCTTAAGAGTTGAGGTATAAGGGTTCAGATTTTTTTTGAGGATAACGGCTAGACCAATCTACACTATTTAACACTACAGCATTTTAGCTTAAAGCCAAGGTTTTTCATGTCAGTAAAATTGTTGGGGAGTGGTATCTTTGTCAAATAGGTGGTTGTAATGTCAGGAGAGTTTGTTGTTCCTTCTACCTGATAAGTGAATTTTCGAGGACAAAAATTTTTCTTGTTGGGGAGAATGTAAAACCCCAGAAAATGGTATTTTTAGAAGTGGTGGTAGTCTAAAAATAGTGAGACTCGATTATTTTAATATTAAAAGGTTTTATTATAAATAGTTTTGTTATAAACGAGTTTCATTATTTGAAAACATATCATCTCTCTAGAAACTACTTTTCTAGAGTTCTCTACCTTCTCTCTAAGAGTTCTATCTCTTTAGTCATTTATTTAACGATCAGGAGGTGCCTAATCGACCATGGCAACAAGGTCTACGTTTCTACCCGATCAGTTTCTTCAATTAAGTTTCGACTCCTTTTTCCCCTTCCGTTCACAAATTTATTTTAGAGGAAGTTAATACTGTTGCATATGTAATCATGCATCTCCTACACATTCTTGATTCAACTAGAGTTCTAAGGACTTTGTCCGTTTCCAATTTGGTATTTTGTAGGTTCGTTTAGGTATTTCTTTGCGGTTCAACTAATCAGCGGAGCGTTTTGAGAAGTTGGGCAGTTGGTTTAGAAGTAAGGGAAGCTAGATTTTTCTTTACTTGATATTCTATATGAGTATTTAATTGTTTGTAGTGAAAAGTTTGTGATGTGTTAGTTGCAACCAAGTTAATTGAATATTTTAGGTATTTGATGATGAAATGCTGTTGTGAATTGTATTGTATGCTGATTTGAAGTGGAATTGAATGTTGATATGTTAAATTATCTGTTTGGAATGTGTATTATGAAGTTTAGAGATTAAAGAGTTGAAACCGTAGAAGTTTTAATGGTTTTTTTTAAGAAAAGATGAGATCCTAGGTTGTGAAATTGTGAGGAAGGGGTAGTGAATGGTTCGATGCAGTTGGGAGTGTTTAGGAGTTGTTTTGTGACTTGCTCAAACATTTAAAATGGAAGGAATATGAGTTATGAGTATGTGGTGGTAATTAGGTAGAGTAAATCTTGGTTTAGAACTAAATTCTTGGGGTTGGACTAGTGAAAACTTGAATTGGGGTTTCTATGAGTAATTGGTCATTTTGGTTGATGTTATTGAGTCTTTTGGGACTTGTTAGAGTCCTTAACTTGTTTAAAAACAAGCTAAAACTAGTAGAATACAAGTTGGGTCTATAAAGTGAGATTTTGGTAAGTTATGGAGTAGAACCTTGTAGTAGTCATTTAAAAATGAGTTGATGATGGTTTGTATGAAGTTGTCTAAGTCTAATTGATGGTATAATACAATCTAAGAGTGTTAGAAGTTGGGAAAGGTGCATAAAATTTGTCAAGAATGGTTGAGATGTGCAAATTCTGCAGTTTTGGTGCTACAGAATTATGCAGTCTCGCTGAGCGAACATATTTGGTGCGTTGAGCAAATGGGCTTTAGTTGAGCGAACAGACTTGGTTCACTAAGTGACTAGTCCAGAACCTGTTTTGATAATTTGTTTCTTTGTTTTATGATAACCTTGAGCTATGTTTTGATTTTTAGAATGGTGTAGAAATATCTATGATATTATATGATTATTAATGTTATATTTTGTGATTCAATGTGAAAGTATATGGGCATAATTATGGTTTCAAGTGTATGGAAGAGAGTTCCAAGAAGGAATTTCTCAGTGGTGGTTTCAAGTGTTGTAAGTATGAATATGGGAAGCTCAATCTTGGAGTTCATCCTGACTCTCGAGTAGAGAAGGGTGAGGCATGTCGTGAGAATAGCAGGAGTTCCTAGCCTAGGGGCTTTACCTTGGTTTAAGGTGAGTGATAATGGACTAATCTTGTCTGGTAGCTTAGGGTGGGCCAGTTGTTTCACCACAACAAGTGCATGAATTGTCATAGCTAATTATTCATACTAATCCGGATAGTCAAGTCAAAAGTGTGGTTATAAATAAAGTCTAATTTTAATTGATGTGCTATGTGAGTATTTTATAGGAATGTTTAACATGTATTCATATATCATTATTTGTTTTCTTCTAGCTTACCCTTGCTTCTGTGTTTGTCTGTCTGTGCTGTTTTCTTTTTTGCAATGATCACCTTAACCGGTGTAAGCTTAGGGAGGACATCTTTCAAGAGATCCATCGGTTTGGTCGAGAGAGAAAAACAACAGGATAGATAGTCTTTGGTCTATCAATGATATGATCTCTTGTTCTAGTAGCCTCAAGTCACTTATAAGTTCTCATTTACGTACATCTTATTTTAGTAGTTTTATACTACTAAATTGGAATGTTGCACCTAAAATATTCACTGGTATAAATCAATAATCAATACAACATCAATCCAATATTAACCTATGGTTTTACTCAAAGTTTAGCAAAACTTCGCATTAATTCAATCTACTAATGTCAACATATCAAGTTAACTCCCCTTAAGTGTATAATGTCTTTTTTTCACAAACAATCATATTCAAGTTGAGATCCTATTTTTCTACGAAAATATCTTATTTAAAAATCAAACATTTTGTTATAATCACAAAATATATTCATCATTTTCAGTTAATTCTCAAATGTCACAACAAAACTTTATCCACCTAACAGATACAAAAGAAATATATTTTTATATAGGAAAAAATTAAAACTTATTTTACATATGTACACTAGTGCAAAAACGTTGTTTAATGTCACACGGTAGACGTCGGTTATGGGCACCTGCGACGTATATTGATGACAAGTGGCATTTCCATAAATAAGTTGGAAATATAGCCGTCGGTTAGGTCCATCTCTGACGTCTATAGAATTTTAGACGTCGGCCCTTCAAACCTGACGTCTATATTTCTGACTGTTAGGTGAAAAGTGTCAGAGAGGCTGCAGCGGAATGGTTAGCGTGGAATAACAAACTAAGAGGGTTTTTAATACTAACGAGTGCCTTTTAATTTCTACTCGGTTTATCTTACTACGCAAATAATAATAATAAATAACAAGAGTAAGGTTGAGAGAAATTTGCACAGATGAATTTTATACTGGTTCGGATCTTACCAATCCTACGTCCAGTCGCTTATCTGAAATCAAGATAAACAATTCACTCATCACAAAACAATTACAAACTACATTCACAAAGATACAATTTGTAAAAGTTTAGAAACCACCTCTCTTGATACCACAAGAGATGAACATGCACCTCCTTTGATTCTTCACAAAGGATGAGACACCTCCTTCAAATACTTCACGAAGGATGAAACACCTCCTCCGAATACTTCACGAAGGATGATCCTCTTCCACACACCTCCTCAGACGCACCAAGGATGAATCGGCTATTCCTCTATCACCGTAGTAGCACTTCACCAGCTCCACAGACGAGAGTTTCTCAAGCCGAACAAGAACACATAATTCACAATGATTTTTGAGTTCTAAAGCACAAGGGAAGAGTTGCTGATACCAATCGTCAGAGCGGCTGCAGCGGAATGGTTAGCGTGGAATAACAAACCAAGAGGGTTTTTAATTCAAACGTGTGCCTTTTTAATTTCTTCTCAATTTATCTTACAATGCAAATAATAAATATATATAAAAGAGTAAGGTTGAGAGAAATTTGCACAAATGAATTTTATACTAGTTCGGATCTTACCAATCCTACGTCCAGTTACTTATCTCAAACCAAGATAAACAGTTCACTAATCACAAAACAATTACAAACTACATTCACAAAGAAACAATTTGTAAAAGTTTAGAAACCACCTCCCTTGATACCACAAGAGATGAACCTGCACCTCCTTTGAGTCTTCACAAAGGATGAGACACCTCCTCTGAATACTTCACGAAGGATGAAACACCTCCTCCAAATACTTCACGAAGGATGATCCTTTTCCACACACCTCCTCAGACGCACCAAGGATGAACCGGCTGTTCCTCCGTCACCGCAGTAGCACTTCACCAGCTCCATAGACGAGAGTTTCTCAAGCCGAATAAGAACACACAATTCACAATGATTTCTTAGTTCTAAAGTACAAGGGAAGACTTGCTGATGATGGATAAAGAGAACCTATTTATAGACTCAAGCAAAAACTCTTCCATTCTTCGAAACTGGTCATTTAATGCTTGTAATCGATTATTATTAATGTTAATCGATTAAATGAGTACAACGGCTAGTTTTCAAAAACTAGAAAACTCCAACGGCTAGTTTTAATCGAAGGATTAATCGATTAACTAATCGATTAAAAAAGGTATTAATCGATTATTTCCTTTCCAGTTGAGTTTTCAGCACCTTTAACATTTTAATCAATTAATACTTGATTTAATCAATTAAAATCGTGCATTTCTGATTCTGAACAGCAAATATAAATTATGAGAGTACAAGAATCAAAACCTATTACAAATTTAAGTTCTAAACATCAAACTACAATTATTACAAAAGTTTTCCATAACAAAAATAAGTCTTCAAAGGATCTTCATGAATCTTGATATATCTTGACTTGATTTGGGCATCATCAAAACTTCATCTTCACCATTTGGCTAACAAAAAGTCATTTTCATCAGCCTTATAGACGTCGGTTCGTTTGGGACCCCGACGTCTAAATGGCGGAAATTAATCCTGCTCACCTACCTATCAGACATATAGACGTCGGTCCCCTTCTAACTGACGCCTATAAGTCTGCCAGGCAGGTGAATAGTCACTGTTTTCAGCCTTATAGACGTCGGATCCCGCCACATTGAAGGGGCCCCGACATCTATATGGCGGAAATTAATGCTCCCCACGAACCTGTCAGACATATAGACGTCGGTCTCGCTGTAATTGACGCCTATATGTCTACCGGACAGGTGAATAGTCACTTTTTTTCAACCCTATAGACGTTAGATCCCGCCACATTGACGTCTATATAAAATTTTAGACGTCGGTTCTGTGTACAACAGACGTCCAATTTCTTCTTAAATAACACCAGCGGTTTGCGAACCAACACATCGTCTTTGCCTTTTTCTCTCCCGCTGCTCTGCATTTTCCAGGTAAGTTTCCTCTCCTCTGCCTTTTCGTTGTGTTTTGGTGCGGTTTTTTTGTTGTGTCTTTGTGTAGGGTAGTGCACCTTCTCCCTTTGCTAGTTTCCTCGTAAGGAAAACTTGCATTTTTTTGGATTTCTCACCGTATTCTTTTTCATTGGCGGTCGGAATGGACCTAGGCAACGACCCAAGTTCGTCTTTGGGTAGAAATGCCCTGAGAAGTCCAAAAGACGTAACTTTTTCTTACGAAGAAACTAGCAAAGGAAGGAGGTGCTACTACACTACCCTAAGACACGACAAAAACCGCACCAAAAGACAACGATCACTTCATAGACGTCGGTTAATGTACAACCCGACGTTTATATGGCGGAAAGATGTCGGTTAATGCAATGTTTGACGGCTTTATAGACGTCCAATGTGTTACGGACCGACGTCTAAAGTCACCTTAGACTTCGGTTAGTGCAATGTCTGATGTCTTTATAGACGTCGTTCTTTTAACTCAATCGACGTCTATATCGACGTCGCACCTGCAAAAAACCGACGTCCCATTAACGTTACCCGTATAGACGTCGGTTCTGTTATTGACGTTAAAAGTCTAAAATAACATACGTTAAACAGCGTTTTTCCACTAGTGGTAATCTTTTAATTGATTATATCTGAAGGAGAAAAACCCATATAACTTTCTTAAAATTAAGAAAAAGTTAAAGAAAATAAAATTTTAGAGAAAAATAATTTATTATAAATTAAGAATGAAATATTATATATATATATATATATATATATATATATATAACTTAAAATAATAAAGCATTCTTTATTCACTTATTATGAACTATTTCTTATACTTATAAAAATACAAATTCTTAAGCATCTTCTTATATTTCTAAAATGGTGATTATAACTAATTTATTAAGTTTTTTTTTTTTAAGATTAACTCTTTTGTAATATGGATATTTTTACAATGTGTATAATTAAGAATTAAAGGTGGAGGAAGGAGAAGGTGGTGGCTTGTGAAGGTGAAGGCTTTGTGGTGAGTATTGATCTTGCATCACATGGAGTGTTCGTTTGTGATTATATGCGGGAGGCGGTTGGGCTTGCATACGTGGTTGGAAGGTTTATGATTACAAAGAGGTTAGTCGCTTGGTGAAATACAGGTATGATTTTTTTCTTTCATATTCCTTGGAGTTACTAGCAAAATTAAGATTACAAAACAAATTATCTTTCTATAAATCTTCTTCAAATTTATAGACACAAAAATGTAGATTTGCTCAGGTACGCCCATTCTAAAGAATTTATCTGACCGTTGCTAGAAATATTTAATATAATTTAAAAAATAAATAATTAAAATAAAGTTATATTATTACTAATCTTTCCATGCAATATTAATTTTATAGGTAAATGTTATATCAATAAATGGTTTTTTACATTTATTTTATTGATTACAAATTATTTTATTTTAAAATTAAAATTATTACAATTGATTTCTAACTCTCTTTTTTCTATGTATAAATACCACTTATTTGTAGGAAAAAAAATTTAGTACTTTCAAAACAGGTTGGAACCCGTGAGCCAACCAAGCCTACCACAAGTTTGGGCTAGGTTTAGTTAATTTTTTTTTTTAAATTTCAATATGAGCCAACTTTGAACCCAACCCACTAAGAACCTGTTTCACTCGAGTTGAACCCATGATGAACCGGGTTGGCTCACCAATCCACCTAATTGTTACTTTGTATTTCAATATTTTTAGTTAATACTCATTTTTATTGTATTGTAGATGGAGATAAAGAAGAAAATACTTCAAGAGAGTAAAATATTGTGGATTAATCCATTCAATACTTTAATATTATAGATGAATAAGTGACACAAAAATTTCAAGAGAAGAAAATATTGTGAATTTATCCATTCAAGACTTTAATCTTATAGATGGATAAGTGATACAAAAATTATCAATGTTACGTACTTATTTATTTTGCTTTTTGTGCTTGATTTTAGATTATATTTGGAGTTTACGATGATTTTGAATTGTATTGGGTTTATTCTAAATATATTTTTATTTATTTTGAATTTTCTCTAGAGTTTAACATCTTTTTAGACTAAAATTTATTTAACATGAAAAGGGTTTTGACTATTGGAACTTAGAATTTATCTCTTTGAATTCTTTGTGTTTTTTGTTGGACAAAATATTTTGTCCCAGCTTCCATGAAACTCACGAAAACTCAATGTTGGGTTCACATTCATGGCATTCCTTTAGAGTATTGACAATAAAAAACTATTTTCTTAATATCACATGGAATTTGTACACCTATATTTATAGATAATTATACCAGGAATAAGTCTTGAGGTTTCTTTGCATGTGTCTTGGTTGATGTTGATTTATTGACTAATTTTCCTAATCTAATTTTGGTGGAAAGGATATGATTTGGGTTTATTGTTGATGTGAGGTATGAGAAATTGTCTCTATTTTGTTGAAATTGTAAAACGATTATTCATGATTTATCTAATTGTAGACGGTTACAACACGATGTCAATGTTATATCTATAACAACATATGATAGTTTGAATGTGTGCTTTCTTATTCATTAGACATCATTATAAATACACAAACCATATGACCTAAAATAGGTATTTAATTATGCACATCTTAATTATAGGAAAATTACATAAAATAATTAGCTTAATCATAAAGAATAATTTATAATTGACTTAATTAAAAGAAAATAATATCCATTCTATCATACCCCCTCAATCAAAGCGGGAGGTTCATGAATGCTTAGATTGGTCCAGAAATCATCAAAAATAACCTTAGGTAGGCCTTTAATGAAAATGTCAACTATTTAGTGGTGGGAAGGTACCTGAAGAACTTATATCTGATAACGTGCTACCTTTTCCCAAACAAAGTGAATATCCATCTTAATATGTTTTATTCATTGATGTTGCACAATATTACCAATAGATAAATGGAACTAACATTATTGTAGTACACCAAGTAGCTCCAAGAGAAGATTGCAAAACCAATAAGATTCAGAAACAATATGGGCAACACCTTTGTATTCGGCCTTTGCACTAGAATGAGAGAGTATATTGGCGCTTTGAAAACTAGGAGATGAGGTTATCACTAACAGTAACCAAATATGGAGCATCTTGTGTCAGGACATCCACCCCAATCAAATTCAGTATAAAAAACAAGTTTCTTAATAGAGGTTGGGTAGAGGTGCAAACCATACTGTAAGGTACTGTGAACATGTCGTAGAATGTGTTTCAATGCTAGCATGTGCTCGGTGAAAGGGGCATGCATGTGAAAACAAACATCCTAAATAACATATCAAATGTCAACACTAGTAATGTAAGACCCTAGAAATTCAGAGGATAAATGTAAGTCCTAGATCATTAGGAGACTACGAAAACCCAAAATGTAACAAGTTGTAACAAAAGTTCAAGTTATAGTGCAAAATACAATGTTGTCAACTTTGACATGTTTTACTGTTTTAATTATAACTTTTTTTACAAATTAGATATTTATTTGAATCTTTTTCCATTAGAAAGTAGACTCAAAGAGCTTCGATTCGAGTATTCATACACATATTTTCAACTTCGGGAAGGGGTTCAGTTAGCTGTCGAAGTTGTGAAAGTAACTTCCACTCGTTGGCAGATCGCTTGAGCGAATTGGCACACTCGTTGAGCAAGTGATAGCTCGCTAGGCAAGTAAAACTTTTTCCAGACAGTCTCCCAACATCAGAAAAAGCTGTTTGGAGACTTTTTGACTTGTTGGGCGAGTGGAACAGTGCATTTTGGCTATTTAAGGGCGTTTTGGAGGCTTTGGAGTGGTTCAAAGCTGAACCTGAAGCCTGAGACGTTGTGACCTTGGAGTAGAGAGCTTTTGGAGCCGTGTTTTGAGCCATGGGAGAGGATTCTAAGCCAGAGGAACGTCCAGAAAGTGTTTTAGAAGGGCTAGCTAAGGAGAAAACCATAAGGGGAGCTAACCTTGAGTCTTTTTGTTCTGTATGCTCTAGATTCTGGAATATGTTTAGGATTTTGATTCTATTTATGGTTTTAGAATGAAATTTTGTTTATGTTTTGAATCGGTGAAAGGATTAGAATGAGAATATACTTCTGTTTTCATAATTTTGAATCTGCTTAAGGGTTTATGAAGAGATCATGTTTCTATTAGGCATTTTAATCGATAGAAAGTTTTGAATTGAAGATATGCGTATGTCTTGATGATTTTGAGTCTGTTTATGGATCTAGAAGGAGATTAGGCTTCTGGTATGTAATCTTAATTGGTGAATACTGATAGAATGAGATTTTATTCCGTTTTTGGTTGAATAAGTATATTGATGATGATTATGTGAAGATTGTGATGATTAGATGTTGTTTGTACCGTATATTCGTTGTCGTTCATAAGTATGTTAATTTTGATGAGGATTTTGAATGGTTATAGAATTCCGATGAGTCTAAACTATTGTTATGATATGAGTGAAAACTGTGTATGATTTTAGGTATTCAATTAGGAGAAAATCTAATGATGGAAATGAAATTTGTAGAGTTAGGACATGAACCCTTAATGTATGAAAGTATTTTTTATATTTGTTATGATTAAGGATGAATTTTGGATGTCTGGAAAGTCTGTATGGTGAAGGGAATCATCCTATTAGACCAAAAAACGAATTTCGTGATTTTGGAATGGTCCATTCGCTTGAGCGAATGAACCCACTCACTTGAGCGAGTGAAGAACTCGCTGGAGCGAGTTATGCGAGATAAATTGTGTGTTTTATGTTTTGGAGGTTCTTGATGTCCGTTTTGGATGTTCTTTAGGTCGTTTTGGAGGGTTTTGACCCTTCCGGAGTCACTGGTGAGGGTCTCCAAGCTGTTTGAATTACCTAAGTTTTAGAATCAAGATGCCATAAAGAAATATGTGTTAATATGCGATGTTTTTATGTGATATTATGTAATATTTGAGTATGAGTGGGTTATTTTTGAGATGTGGTTAATGGTTGCAATATATTGAATGTTGATATGTGCATTTATGAATGGAAAGAGTGGAAAAGAGTTCCAAGGAGGAACTTCTTGTTGATTGTGTGTTAAGTGTTGTATGTATGAATGTAGGAGCTTCGACTTAGGGGTTCATTCTGATGCTCTCAATAGTCTCAATCACATGTAGAGAAAGAGCTACGTGATGGAGAGTGAGAAATCCTTATCTAAAGATCAGTATTGAGACAAAGTAGGAAAGGACGTAGCTCTAGTGGTCGCTTGGATTGAGCCAGCAGGTACCACTACGAGTGTAGAACCCGCTAAGAGTTCGACATTCATACGATTATCCAGATGAGTCTAGTTTATGATGATTATGATATGTTTATTATATGATTGGGTTATTTGACTTTAGATTTTGGAATTTTGTTATAGTTTAAATATATCATGTTGTTTTCTATTGCATTAGCTCACCCTTTCATTGTTTGTTGTTTGGTTGTTATTTTTGTGCTCTGTGTTTTCTCTCGGCGTGGATGTGAGCAGAAGGTGATGAGATGTCGGTGGAGCAGGTGTTAGATGGAGGATCGACCAGTATTTAGTTTACGTGGACTAGACCTATTTTTTAGTTTTTGTTTTGAGTTTGGATTGTATTAAGTTTTAAATTTGAACAATGGTTTGTATAAATATGAGGAAAATATTTATTCCTCCTTTCGTTAAATGTTCTATTCTATCAATGATGTAAGAACTCTATTATAGTTTAATACTATAATTATTGGAATGTTACAAGTAAAGGTGAGATATTGTAGGGCATCGACAAGACTTCGATACGTAGTGGGATCCTCATATGGTGTGTCAAAGGATGTACTAAGCTTTTGATTGGTATCAACCAGAGTAGTAGAAGGATGGCAACCAGAGTAGTAGAAGGCTTGCAAAAGGTGATGTCAGCACGTGCAATGATGTCATTAGCAAAAGTGCTCTGACTTAGGAACATGCCACCTCTATGTTTATCATAATAATTCTGAGAAAATAACTCAAAGGAATAAGATCCTTCATAGAAAATTCAGAGGCAAGGAGTGCCAATATAAATTTGTGAAGTTCATGGGATATGATGATGAGAATGATGTCATCAACATAGAGGAGGTTGCATGCAATGTTAGAACCCCGTAAATAAATTAAGAGAGAGTGATATGAAACACTATGTTGGAACCCAATGGTAGAAACATAGTCAATAAAGTGTTGGTACCATACACAAGGCACTTGCTTCAGATCAATAAATTTCCTTAGGTGACAAATGTGATAATGGTGAAGAGGATCACGAAAACCGAACGGTTGGTGCATGTATACAATCTCATGTAGATCACCATCGAGAAATGCATTTTGAACATCCAAATGATGAATGGGCCAGGAAGTGTGTTCCATTAAGATGAACGACGGTACAAAGGGCTACTCATGGTTGTGGTTGGTTGGGAATGCTTCCGCTAGAGGGGGAATGTACTAATGTTGAAGGGACTCACCCTTGAGGGGGAGATTGTTGGGAATCCAAGCGTGAGTCCATGTCCCACATTGGATAGAAATGAGAAAGTATAGCACTATATAAAGGTGAAAGACCCATTAACTCATTGTCTTAAGGTTTTGGATAGAGAGTGGTGTCAATCCCTTATATGGTTGGGCTCATATCTCATTGGTGTTTGTGTCTCCCCTAAACCTTCTCCTCAATAGACCTAGAGTAATGGTAAGAATTGTACGAATGGTTCCAGGTTTCACCATGAGATTGAATGTCCCATTACAATCTATGTCTATAATTTGAGACTTGTCATCACCTACAAGACGAGCTTTATAACGCTCAAAATAGTCATTACATTTTTTTATGTTTAAAATCCACATACAACTAATGGTATTAACATCACAATGTCGCAGAACCAAATACCATGTATTAATTTTTATTAGAACATCAAATTCAGATTGCGTGGTAGATTTCTAAATAGGGTTCGATAAAGCAAGGGTATGATTTTTGGGAAGACGTGATATTTTTGAGTCAATAATGAAAATAGAAAAGTTAATTAGCTTTTTGGGTTTGTAGACATTGGTCATGTTATGGGTGGCCATGGTCCTAGTAGGAGGGATGGGTCATGATGGAAGTGTATGGTTCAAAGATAGGACAGGCTTGTCTGAAGTACTTAAGGTATATATGTTGGATGTGTTAGATGAAGATCAGGGTAATCTTGCAAGTTTTGAGTTAGGAAAAGGCTTCAGGGTCAAGGTTGAGCCATGGATGAAAAATAGAGGGATGTGTGTCATCAATGAAACAGTCATAAGTAGAGATAGGAGAGGAAGGCATGTGGGAAAAATGAAATTGTGTTTCATAAAAAATGGCATGCCACAATAATCTAAGAAAAATAATAGATTCAATTGTGGTTGTAGTTTATTAATGGTAAGAGAGAGGAATAAAGGATAACAAAGACAACCAAAGACACGCAAAGGTGTATGAGAGAGACGTGATGATACAAAAGTTGAGTGAAAGATTGATTAGACAAGGCCTTCCGGAGAAGAGAAGTATATTAAGGAGATAAATGATCATTTGAAGGGCATGATCCCAAAATGAAGGAGGAACACACAAATGAGCGAAGAGAGTTTAATCATGTTGTTAATGGTTAGATTTTATGTTTGTTTTTCCATTTTGAGAAGAAGCATGGAGGCAAGAGGATCGAAAAAGAAAACCATTATCATCACAAAATCGATGAAATAATGCATTGTAGTACTTACGCTTGATACCTACCATGTTGAAAACATTTAACTTTTGTAAAAATTATGTTAGAATTTGATTAGTGAGAGATGTGAACCTTTCAAAAACTTGAGATTTAGTACCTAAATGGAACACCCACAAGAAATCAAAGTAATCATTCAAAAACAAAACATAATAACAATGACTAAAGGAATTTAAAATAAGTGATTTCCAAATATCATTGTGTAATATATCAAAATGCATTAAAGTAGAATTAGTAGATGACACAAAAGGAAACATAACATGTTTGCCAAACACAAATGAATCATAAATAGTTTTTGACTTCACATGTTCAGAGCCAATGAACTTATTTCTATGAAGAGAGTAAAAACCAGAAGAATTGGGATGGCCAAGACGATTGTGCCAGACATTAGAACCTAGACTAGCAAAACGAGTGAGATTAATGACTAGATAAAGGTCGCTAACACTATCACATCTCAAAATAGGGATACCCATCTTGAAATCAGCAACAAAGAAGGCAAAAGAATCAAAGAAACCAAAAATTAAATTTTTATAATATATAGTGAGTGTAAGACGTGGTTAAGGTTGGGAGATTTATGGTGATTTGATGTATGAATACTTGAGCCTTTAATTGGAATATCTTGACCACTACCAACAATTAGTGTCTCATTTAAATGACTCAAATTAGAATAAGACTTGAAATTACCTTGTCATATTGTTCAGTGCAACAAAGCTTTAGTGTCCTTGTACCATATGTTGTCAAGAGGTGTCAAGGACAATTATGCAAAACAGCGATAATTTCGATCAGTATTAAGGCAATTGTAGCGGTGTGGGCCCAAGGACGCTGACCCAAAATGTCATCTTGCTTTGAAGGAGAACATGTCATAAGTGGAGGGAGTCTAACCCTAGGAATTCCAGGGAAAAGACTGAGGTGGCTGCTATGATGGAGAATGAGTAATACTAGGAGAAGAAGATAAACCAAACGAACCATTTGAGAGGGATCCACTACGCTGATTACATCCATTAGAGTGACTATGATTGTTGGGATTGCAACTAGAACAATTGTTTAAGTGATGGTTGAAGTGTTGCTATAAGGAGTGATTAGTGTTCCGTAATGCTAAAGTGCGCATGGTCGTATGAGAAGCAATGGTTTGCATCTTCTCTAGAATTGATTCCTTGAGGGTCAGCATAGAATAGGCCTAAAGGAAGGAAGCCAAATGGTTGTTGTGATAGATCAGGGTGGCTACACCAAGAAAAGGGCTGATACAAACCAAAGACTAACTATAGTACCAAACAATGATTGTTGACAAAAGCACCAACATTTGCCAACTGATTAGAGATTTTTTTGAGCCACTGGCAGTATATAGAAACATTCGAAAAGTCATCCATGCGAGTGGAAGAGAAATCCTGCTTGAGAATAATAACACGAGAATTCTGGTTGTCCTAAAAAATGACAACTACATAATTCTAGGTAGTCATAATCGTGGAGTCTTTCTCCATGAAAGTGGCAAAGAGATCAAAAAAGGTGGTAGAGTAGATCCACTAAAAGATGGTGGAATCAAGAGTGGTCCACTATTCGTGATCAACATTCGTTGGATTCGGACATTCCTTTCTAGGTTAAGGGAGGATATAGTGAAGAACTCTGGTAGCTCAAGCATAAGTTTTAAAAAGTTAAGCGCAAATAGCATAATGGTCATTCTCCATGTCCAACATAAAAGGGGTGTTATTTTTTATGTTAGTGGTTTTGAGTGTTACATGAAATTTAGGTTTACTTGAGGAGTACTTTGGTGAAGGAACCACGATGATTGGTGAGGAGCCAAAGTCAGAGTTGGTTTAAGACATGGCACCAACGACGGGGCACGAGTTCATGACAAAAAGAAGAGACAACGACTAGGCTGGCAAGTGGCAGCATGCGATCACTTGGACCAAGGGACAACACGCGAGTAGGAGATGGAAGAGAGGGGGGGCTAATGGCTACTGGAAAAGGAGAAGCAACACGCGAGTTGGAGAAGAAAGGGAATGAGGGTGCAGAAGTAGGTTATTGATAGAGGTGAAAGGCGTGACCACGATTAGGAGTGACAACAACACAAGAGAGAGCCTTAGAACATGAGATGGTGCGGAGAAGAAAAACATGACATCAAATGCAAAGAGGTTAGGTTTGAATCAGAAAGAGACTCATGATACCATGTAAGAACATATGATAGTTTGAATTTGTGTTTTCTTATTCATTAGATATCAGTACAAATACACAAGTCATACAAAGCTTTTGTGCAAAAATATAACAACATTATCGTACAAAGATGGTTAGTGCATAAAATGAGACTAAGGGATCTTTAGCTCAAGTAGTAGAGCCTACGATGGAACCTGGGTGGAGCCTATGGTGGAGTCTATTGTGAAATCTGTGGTGGAACAATGGTGGCATTGTTGTGGAGTTTGTGATTCATTCTTTTATGGTGAAACTTGTTGCTCAATCACAACCTGAGTCAATGATGGATAATCATGATAATATTTGTGTTGTGAAGGAATCTTCTCTTATTAATAATCTAGATGGTGGTGTGCAAGTGGGATCTATTCCTTGGTTGGTATGCTTTCTTTGGAGAATGTCACTCTTATTATGAGTAGTTTGCAAAGATTATAACAATTAGATTTAACTCATAGTAGTTCAATGACAGTTCTTGACTAATTCTTTAACATCTAAGCAAACTCGCTATGCAAAAGATTTGAAAATAGTTTCTAAATGGATTAATATGTTTGATATGAAGAAAGATTCTAATGTTAAAGAGGATGATAAGTCAGTTTAAACTACAAAGAAAACCGATAGATATACCAAAGAAAATTAATAATAATTCCTTTAAAGTAAAAAGTTCTAAAAATTAAAAGCTTGTTTGACTAATGTTAAATTATTTAATATGTTAAGGAATTTGTTTTTCTTTTCCTGGTATATAAAGTTCAAAATATAAAATAATTATGAGTATTTTTTTTTATAATAGATATTTCTTTTAGCTATGTGCAATGTAATTTTATGATGAATTTGATGTGAAATTTCATAATTTTTTTTATTAAAATCTCACGATAGTATATAATATGAACTTATTTAGATAATGCAACTGATATAATCCAACGATATTTTCCATGTAAACGTGGGATAGATATAGGAAATAAAAGAATACTTAGTTTTTTTTTTTTTTTGTTATGGGCAAGAGAATAAGCTAATTTCTGATGAATAAAAATGCAAGAATCTTTGTTAAAGATATACTCACGTTTCATGTTCAGAAACACCATATTAACACTAGAAGGCTTGTGGTAAGAATTTCTGAACCACTCATTTATTGTGTTGTTAGGGTCTAGGGTGTTTATTTGTCATTTCTCTTTCAAATAGAAATGGTGAGATTTTGGTTGGGAAATGAGCTTCAACAAAATCAACAAAATTAAAGGTTTTCAATCACGTGAGTATAGAACTAGTTTTCTTTGACTATGTTGTTATTATCTTGCTGTTTTAAATTTTCTGAATATGATTAAGATGGATTTCTATGTGCCTTGTTAATAAATCAAATTCATTAGCCTTCGGTCAAAAGAATCTATAAAACACTTCTTTTCACCATCATTGTTTAATTAATTTATAATATATATTACCAACTTCAATAGAATCCTGTTCCTTTCTCATGCAAATATCTTAAAATTTTATATTTAATACAAACGTTACGTAACCTCGTAGCGTGATTCATAATTTGGCTTAATATCTTTCAACAAAGTCTAGTCAAATAAAATTGAATATGGTTATACTAAATTATATATATATATATATATATATATATATATATATATATATATATATATTAATCAATAATCTATTTTATTTCAATTCTTTCAAACTTCTAGATTACAAAACTTAAATGAGAGATGCTCCTTTAAAACTTCTACTTCATTCCAAAGTCAATTTAATGTAATTAATTAAGAAATGTACCAAAACAGTGGCTTAGTTAAAACAAATTCATTATTATATTGCAGCGAATCTGAATTAATTAAGGTATAAATGTTCAATAGTTTTTGGCTCTTAATTATCCTATTAAATGGTTGTTTTAACTCTTTGTAGGTGATTAGTTAATTAAGAAAGAAGCCATCGTAGCGTAAACTCTGAATAACGTCAATGTCTTTATTTTCTCTCTTATTTTCACTAATTTAACAGCTTAATTAGAAGAACAGATTTATACAGTAGAAAAGTCTATGTTATTTAAGGAGAGGTGGTGGATAGAAATAGAGAAGAGGAAAAAAAAAGTAATTGAGAAAAAGACTGAACAAATTAATGCTTAGAAGAATTTTAAGAAGTAAAAAAGTCAGGAACGTGTTTTTCCACCTTTTTCCTGTTTTCTTCTTAGTGGGTATTTCTTTTAAAGTTTAGAGACTTTTTTTTCTGAAAAATATCAACTTAAGAATTGACCTTTCTGTGTTATTAACTTACGTGAAATTAAATGAAATCCTTATTTTATATATATAGTTGGATAGACGTTAAATAAAAATAATAATAAAAAGAAAAGACTTTTTATTAAATAAGAGTGATTTCGTCTGTAGAATATGTATTTTGTAGCTTTGCAAAAAAGTATAAATACGTACGTGAAATTTATTGGGAATAGAAAGAAGAATTTGAAATTGAAGTTGATTAAAAATGTTTGTCATTCCATCATTTATTAAGTTTTTATAACAATTAAGATGATTTATAATGATTGATCACCTCTTAGAGATGGAGCGGGACTTTTACCTGTTTTATCTTTATTTTCAAGTAAAATGTATTATTATTCTCGTATCTATATTTAATTAGTGAAAAAAATTTATTTCATCTTCATGCTCATCGATAACTATACTTATATCTAAGTATATGTTTTTTTATTATTTTAAATATTAATTAAATATTTTTAAAAAAACCATTAAACATTAATTATTAATGATAAAAGAATATACATTTTCTTTTAGCATCAAATATAAAGAATTTGTATATATATTTAATCAGAGTACCAAATAATAACTAAATAAAGGTCAAATAAGTATAAAAATATTTGTTTGAATGGAATAATGTAAAGAAAAAAATATATATATATATAATGAAGATTGTGATAAGAGTGTCTTGTTAAACATAATGAATATTGAAGTTAAACCATTAAAGAGATTGTGAAATATATTTTAATGAAACAAAAGGTTATTAAAAAAAAGTGTGAGAAAAAAATATAAGTTTCTCATGTTATTCAATAATAGAAGAGTTTATGTGATTAAACACTTAAAATTATAAGTCAAATACTCTAAAAAAAATAAACAAAAAATAAAAATATTAAAATGAAGTATGAATAATCAAATGAGTATCCTAAAATCAATTGACTTAACGAAATTTAGATTTATGTTTTCTAAAATGCAATACATCATTTCAATCAAACCATGTAATGAGAGAAATGTAAATTAATATTGTGATAAGAAAAACACCTTAACTATCTGAGTAAACTTTGTAAAAACCATTTGACTCCATGAAATTGAGATTTTGTGTTTCCTAAAATGCAAAATATCATTTGAATGAAACCACGTAAAAGAGAAAATATGTAATTAAGACCGTGACAGAAAAAATATCTTAAAAATCTGAATGAATTTTGAAAATTTTGAACAAGTCAATTAGTTAAGAGAGAATTAAAAAAAAAAAAAAACTATGTAACAAACAGAAAAATGATTACAAAACTTATCATCAATCCAAGAGAACATTGAATATAATTTTTTTAGGTTAGCTAATAAATTATGAGTAATTTAAAATTGAGATGAGAATAAGGAAGGGACGAGCAGATATATACACTTATTCATTTATGTCTCCATATCCAATTTAAAAAGTTAATGTTATTTACTCATAAACACATCTGTTAATATAAAAAAATTTCTGTCAAAATTAAGGTAGGTTAATCAATATGTGTAGAAACAAGTTTATTTGATATCTTATTAAATGTAGTGTTACGGGATAAGATTAATGTATGACAATTAATTTTGTATAAAAAAAATGTTAATGTCAATATAACAAACACTATGTTTTTTAAAATATTAAAAATGTTATCATCTTTGTAGTAGATACTGAAAATAAGGTTAGAGTTATTCTAATTGATACTAATGTTATTCATTTTTAATATTTAGATTTATTTAAGTTATATATGATTGGTTATACTAATAATAACTTATTAATATTTATTATGTTGACATTAATATAATATATTTTAATATTTATTTAAATTAGTGTTAACTAGATGTTAATTAATTTTATTTATATCTTATAAACTTGTGTTCTCCCATAACATTAGATTATTTTTAATTTAAAGATACAAATTTAGAGATGATGAAATAAGTATTGTAATACAGAGTTTGATCTTAATCCATAAGATCAAATACATTCCATCTCTCACTTTTCTACATAAGTATTTCATTCAATTCATCTATATGTTAATATAATATCTCCTTTCTCAACTTCTTCATCACTACTTCAGAAATGTATACCACAATGCAGAGAAAGAAAGTACTTATCAGCATGAAAAAAGTTTGAACCCTCATTTCACCATCAAATTCTTTCAATTCAATTTAATTTAATTCAATTCATGTGCTTATTTTCTTTGTTGTCTTTTTTTCCCTATTATATCTTTATTTTTGTTGAAAATCACACTGGAGACACTTTATAAAAACACATTTGTTTTAATTTATTGTCATTATGTCAGTTATACTGATCAAATTAAATTAATGTTAAAAATATATTTCATTTAGTATTGATTTGATTCATGTTAAATTACTTGTATTAAAAATAATTTAAAATTAATGATAAATTATTGTTGACTTACTTATTTAGAGTCAACTTTAAAAATTCAACAGTAATATATAATTAACTTCTATAATTTTAAAAGGCATTGCATGTGTGTTACAAATCTGATATTATTGATCAATTAGCATCACCTTTTACTTGTTACCGATGTTGAATATCTATTTTATTGTAATATTATTTTCATTATTTAAATATAAAAAATGAATATAGGTTTTTAAAAAAGTAAATAGTATACAGCCAATAGTGTAAGAAAAATTACACGGTTATCCAAATTGTATTTATCATATCTTTTTTGTTGATTGATATATATAGCGTAAAATTGTGCTAGTTAACCGTGTGTATAGAAATTAAAATCTTTAAAATATATCATAAAATATATTAAAAAAAATATATTCATCTCATTACATTTTCAATTAAATTATTTTAGAAACGTATAGCCTTACATAGAACTTGGTCAATAGTAGATAAAATTCTTAATTATTATAAAGCAATATATGAGGAGTATGGAGTTCCTCAATGACAAACAAAATCCATCATATTTAAACAAAAAACTTTGTCATTACCCATAAGTTTGGGATGTCTTTACGTATAAAAATATCTTTCAGTATAGCAAGATATTACGTATATTATTCATGAGGAAAACATGATACAATAAAAGCTTTTTTATGAATTAATTTTTCTTTATTAAAAAAAATTTTATTTGGGTTGAATAAAATTAAAATGAGTCCAATTATTTAATACAGTTATATATATATTTATGATTCAAATTCAAAATGGTTAATTATATGTGACTTAATCCATATGATAGTATAATAAAAATATATATAAATTTTCTTTCATTAGATAAGATTGAATAAGAGTTTGAGAAAATTTAATAAAAGATTATGAAGGAAAGCGAAAGGAAACAAATATAAGGACATTATGTCTTCTTTAGCTTAAATTAACGTAAAATTTACAAACAAGGTATAGATTGTTTGGTACGTTTAATTAAAATATGTTATCTTTATTAACCCTTCCCATGTTTTTTCTTTGAATCTGCCCTTCTCATGTTGGATCCAAAGAGTTGTAAGTATATTAACTGCATATTTAAAGAAATACGTAAAAGTCTTCTTCAATCCATGCAAATATCTTCTTCAATTATTCTATAATGTTCATGTTTTGTCGCATTTATGCTTTAGTTATTAAAACATATAATTATTTAATAATAATTGGAGAATCACAACATGACATATGTATGTTTATCCAACAATAATACAGGGGGAAATCATCTTTTGAATATGTGGATATCATGTTTTGATTATAATATATACATATTTCAAAATCTTCCTAACATGGATTGGGTTCACTACAACCTGTAGCATAACATACTCTGTATGACCATTATTTTATTATATATAAGATAATAATAAATAAATTCATTAAATGTAATTTAATTAACTCACAGAATAAACACTAGTGCAGAAAGGACTTTAGACGTATGTTATTTTGGGCTTTTAATGTCTGATCTTTGTCCGACGTCTATACAGGTGATGTTAATGAGACGTCGGACCCTTTAGGTCAGACGTCTTTATAGACGTCGGACCTATAGGTAAGACATCTATATAGACGTCTGATCCATACAGGTCAGACATCTCTGAGGTTGCTTCTGACTGATGGTAATTCGAGTTTACAACTTTATATTTTAGTTGAAGAGAATGTATTGTATATTTTTTTTATTGGATGGTTTTAAAAACGTAGTAGATGGAATTGGAGAGTGCAAAACGCAAGAAATCGCCGTCAAAGAACGCTGCCCAAGGACACGAGAATAACTGCATCAAAACCCAACGAAAACGCATTTTAATCGGTTCAAATGAAAGATAATGCATCAAAGAGTTATGTAATCGAAGTAAAACTAATTTAAAACGGTGCAAAAGTGAGAAAATGAACCTGAAAAGCGTAATCCGTAGAGAGAAAATGCGACGAAGATGATGAACAATGAGTGCGCGTAACGGCTGTTTCGCGATCACAGTGTTTTAATCCCGACTTTTAGAAGTCGGTTCCCCTATAATAGACGTCTAAAGGGATTTAGAAGTCGGTTCCCGCCATAACAGACGTCTAGATGGAGTCAAAAAGTGACTTTTAAAATTTTTGGGTTTAGGGTTTAGACGTCGGTTCCCCCAATAACAGACGTCTAAAGGGCTTCAGAAGTCGGAGTGACGGGATCAGACGTCTAAATGAAGTCAAAAAGTGACTTTTAAAATTTCTAGGTTTAGGGTTTAGACGTCGGTTGCCCAAATAACAGACGTCTATAATATTTTAGACGTCGGGGCTCCCTCAACTAACGTCTATATGTCTGACAGGTAGGTAAATAGCCATTAATTTCAACCATATAAACGTCGCGGCCCCTCTTAACTGACATCTATATGACTGAAAAAAATGACTTTTCACCCACCTGTCAGACATATAGACATCAGTTAGAAGGGGCCCCGACGTCTAAAATATTATAGACGTCGGGGCACCTTCTAACTGACGTCTATATGACCAACGTATTTACGAAAATGCCACCGGTCATCAATATACGTCATGTTTACTCTTAACCGATGTCTAAGGGGTGGCGTTAAACAACGTTTTTGCACTAGGGAAATATATAGATTTCATAAGATGTTACTTTGCAAACACATAAATATATCATATCTCACTAATTACATAGCAACATATCGTCTGTAAGTAATTTTCTTAACTTCATTTAAGATTTTAATAATTAAATCAACTAAAAATAAATTTGTAACTCAATGTCTTACAAATACAACACTTCCATATTTAACTTAACTAAATTAAAATAACTATATCTTAATCTTGTTCTCTTCAAGAAAACGCACAAAAAGACTAGTATTATTATTATGAACTTAGACTGGTAAAGATTTAATTTCTCAATTGATATCTCACATGCAAAAAGACTAATCATCCAAAGAAAACATAAAAGGGAATTGGTAATACGGGGAAAACAACTCACACAAAACAAAATTATAATTAATAAAGAAACAAAGAAAAATCACTTAAAAAGAAGTAAGATATTTTTTAGATTTAAAGAGAGAATCTATTCTAGAAAATAATAAATATATATAACTTTTATAATTTTAAAATAAAAAAAAAATATTCTTTACTCGTCTTCAACCTTTTTCATTTAAACTATCTAACAAGTCCTTGCAAATATAAAAATAAGGATTAAATTTAAAAAAAAAAGAACAATATCATATTCATTAACAGTAACACTAAATAATGATTTGGAAAAATATATTATCTAATCCACATGTAATTTCGTATATATAAGGTTTTTATTGGTGATAATAGTTATAAAATAGAATAAAAGGAAAAGGTATATGAGAGAGTGGTAAACGCAACTTTTCTTATACAGACATATTATAATCGAGAAATGAAGAGTATTTGGACAGAACATTTGTCTTGGAATGTTGGAAAATAGAAAGGACAATAGTGTATTGATTCTGAGAAATTCATTGCAGATTAAAGTTGTAGGAAAGGATAATTTGGAAGTTAAATTGTTTTAATTGTTGAGTTTCAAACTTTCAAAGGGTTTATTAATCAGACATTAAAAAAAAAGTTAACAGATAAGATCCTATTTAATGGAGAGCACTAGAGAAAAATCCATACTCAGTAATTTCATGAATTATCAAAGTACTTTTGTTCAAATTCAAAAGTTATAATATTTGTCTTATTTATGTTTTTCCTGTGTGATTACACACTAGGATATTACAGAAGTTCAACTAAAATTATCTTTTGTCATGTTCTGATTAACTAGAAGAAATGTACTTTGATACCATAGAATGCTTTCTTCTAAAAAGAGGTGTAAATTTGAGATAACAAGAAATACATATTTACCACATATTTGTTGGTTGGTTTATTTGGTTTTAGTAAGAATGAAATAGTGGATGGAATTCATAGATTTTATCTTAGATTATAATAATTAATTATTTTTTTTATTGAATTACTAAAAACTTAAGTAAAAATATAATTGAGTTTATTTAATAAAAATTCAATCTAATTTATTTATAAAAATAATACATTAAAAAATGTTTTTAAATATATTTTAAGAATACTTATTTACACGTTATTATAGGCTTAATTAATATTAAGTAACTTGTAAATGTGCTTATTTTCAATTATTTTTATTAAAAGAATTTGTTCTATAGAAATGTTCAAAATGCTTTTAATGTTCTTTTAAGTATCTTATCATTTGCTCTTTTTTTTTTTGCTAAAGTGAGTTGACGAGCAAGTTTGAAAATATGGAAAAGAGAATGTGTGATCAACAAGTTGAAGACAGAAAGAAAGAAATAACAATTGTATAATTTCGTTGACAACAACATCAAATGATAAAATGTTAAGATAAAAATATAAATATATATATATTCAGTACTTAAAAAAATGAAATTTTTTAGTAAAAACTCAATTCAAAATACTCAATTAAGTCATATTTAATGAGGCTTCAATTGAACTAACAATATCTTCCAAAGTTTGAACCAATGATGCATTATTCAAGATTAAGTCAATGATGTCTTGGAAGAGGTTCATGAGAACATGGATAATGATGAGATCACTCTAAAAATTTAAGGAATGGGAAATGAGAGACTCCAAGAAGAACACAACAATTATCAAGGAAGAATGATTAAAGACTTTAAAGTAAATTGTTAGATCCAAGTTCAACAAATATTTTGTTTGATTTTGATTAAATTATTAAACAACTAAGTGTAAAACATAATTTTGTATAAGATCATGTTAGATGTAATGGATCAAATTGTGTACATGGATATGCAAACATTTTTTAAAATATGTTTCGTTTGACAAATGCAACACATGCATTATCTAATACATTTTTGTTTGAATAGACACAAAAGTGTGTTTAGTCAAATAAATTTTTGTTTGAATAGACAATAACTATATTTTGTTTGCCAAACGCAAACCTTAAACATTTCCTAAAACATGTTAAACTTTAATAAATATTTATTTTATATTTATTGGGATTTTACACTTTATTCTTCCAAACTTGATCTCTTCCAATGTCTCATTAACCAATACTTAGGTTATTAATCATGATTGGTTGTGTTTCAAATAATACACATTTCTATCTTCTCAACGTTAAATAATGTATAGTAAAACTCAATTAGTTGATTAAAAATTAAACGTGGTATTTTTAATAGAGGAATCAATATAAAAACATACTACAAAGACTAAGACTATGTAATCTAAGTCAATCAAATGGTGACGTTTGGGCCACTACACTCTTAAGTAGAAAGAATTACATTCTGATTATTTACTATAACTTTTGATCTAGTAATAAACACTCAATTCAACAATTGGTATTCGAGGCAAAATCACGAGTTTGATTCCTAATGGCGATATTTTTCAAGAAAAATTTGTTGTACGCTACACAATTATCCCAAAAAGATGTAGACTAGGTAGGTTTATATCATTTCTATTTGTGAAATTTGATCCATGAGTTTCTATTAATTTTTGTTTACTTTTATGATTCTAATTCATTTCCACTTAATATTATCATTTTTTTTCTAACAATTATAAGGTTTGTTTTATTGTTCTGTCATTTAATCTACATCGAGTTTCAATCTTTTCTCTATGTTTACACGTTTTCGAGAAATTTATATGATTCATTTGGTTACATTTTATTTTTAGGTAATTATAAGAATATTTGTGGAAAAAGTTCACATTTTTATGGTTTGAATTTGATTCTTAAACTCAATTTGACATATTCTAATTTTCAACTCATTATATGGGTCTAAGTTAGAGGTAGAACCACCAATGTCATTAAGGATGAACAAAAATGGTCTCTAACAAGGTAAGGTAGAAGATGCTTGTTAAGGTAGAAGATGTCAATTGAAGTTGTCAATGATGTTGTAGATAAGGTTGATGGATGATGATGTTCTAGTCGAGGTTAAGCCAAATATACCTTTAACAAAGCTTATTTAACGATGCCTTAACCGAAACCAAATAGAAGATTTATTGATCGAAGTTGCATTGAAGATGATGTCACCAAGCCCTAGCCAACAATGTCCCAATCAAGGATGAACTAATGAAGTCTTGAGTGAGCTAAAGAAGATTTGATCGAAGTTCAATTTGTATCCATAAAATGGAGAATGATGATTTAGCTATATGGTGAAGATTGTTTTCTTCTTTTCATTTAGAGATTATTTCTCTTTGGTGTAGATGATAGCTTTTCTATTGGTAGGTGATAATTTCTTTATTGTTAGAGTGATTATGATTTAGAGTGAGGTGGTTAAGATGAAAAAAAGAATATTGTGTATGAGGAGGGAGGCGACCAACCGGTCGGGGCGGAGATGATACGACACTGGTAAGGTGGATGAACGGTGATGAAGCGTTGGAAGTAGCATTGAAAGGCAATTAATGGTCTTAATTGGCGAATATTACGAAAGGGGAAACAGAAGATATAATATTTACAGATAGTTAATGCCTATTATTGGGACTAATGCCTATAAATACAGAGTTAACAACTAGGTAACTCACTTTTTTCTAATCATATTCACTTTGATCTTCTTCTGACCTAGCTGACTTGAGCGTCAAAGTGTTTCCCTGCAGGTCACCACCGTTCGGCATTTCAGTGGAGACATTTGGCGTGCAGGGGGGAAGATCGGGAGATCGAAGAAAGCTTGGAGAGTTCAGTCTCGGATCCCATAACCGAAACATTATGGGATCTGAGACTGAACTCTCCAAGCTTTCTTCGATCTCCCGATCTTCCCCCCTGCACGCCAAATGTCTCCACTGAAATGTCGAACGGTGGTGACCTGCAGGGAAACATTCTGACGCTCAAGTTAGCTAGGTCACAAGAAGATCAAAGTGAATATGATCAGAAAAAGGCGATCGGGAGAACAAGAGGAACTTGCAGTTGAAGACCCAAACGATGACGATGAAACCACCGTGTCATCAGCGTACCCCCGACCCTCGCCCACAGACTCATCGGTCGACCAAGAAGAGGAAGACATTACCTTGAGATAGTTGAAGATCTGTAAGAAGATTCTGAGAAGGAAAATGACGTGAATGAGGAGGGACCCTCTACATATTTAAAGCTGCAAAAGGCGGTTTCGTGGGCTCATTGCAACAGCTCTTTGGAGTGAGATCTAACGGTGAGGAAGAGATGACTCTTCGAGTTCAGTCTTGATAGACAGGCGAGACAATCTCTACCCTCCGTAGAAAGCTAATCGTGGGGTTGGAAAATTACAACCTTTCGACTTCAACAAATATGACGATGCACGCCCAAGAGTGAACGTTTGTAATGGCCCAATTTTCGATGCTATCAAACCCCTTCTCTTGCGAAGCCGCTCGGGGCTTGGGGGGCTTATGTGTATGAGGAGGGAGGCGACCGACCGATCGGGGCAGAGATGATAAGAGACCGGTCGGCTGAGATTGAAGAAGTACGGATAGGTGGCTGAACGGTGATGAAGCGTTGGAGATAGCATTGAAAGACAATTAATGGCCTTAATTTGCGAATATTACGAAAGGGGAAATAGAAGATATAATATTTACATATAGTTAATGCCCATTATTGGGCCTAATGCCTATAAATACAGAGTTAACAACCAGGTAACTCACCTTTTTCTTATCATATTTTTCTGATCATATTCACTTTGATTTTCTTGTGACCTAGCTGACTTGAGCGTCAGAGTGTTTTCCTATAGGTCACCACTGTTCGACATTTCAGTGAAGACATTTGACGTACAGAGGAAAAGATCGGGAGATCAAAAAAAGCTTGAAGAATTCAGTCTCAGATCCCATAACCAAAACAAATACCATTAATAAATATTTATGTAATTTTTTCTACTTTGTTGCCTTACGTAAGTGGTAAATCATAATTAACATATGTGAAATACATTGGAGTGATGCAAATAAATTTGTGATAACTCTTATAATAATAAATATACAATTTTTTAAAAATTTAAGTATGAATTGAAAGTCTCATGTTAAATAAAATTAAAGAAATTAAGTAACATAATAAAATATCTACAAAATATGATTTGTGGTTGAAAATGGTGTCATGTTATTTTATATGATTGTTCATAACTCATTAATGTTAAATCTCTCAATTATTAGTTTATACTTAAAATGAAAAAATATATGATAATAAAACCTCAACTCAACTAGAGAGAAATAATTAGAAAATCAATTAGAAAGAGAAACTAAAATTAAAATATTTAATAACTTGTATACATTTTTTTAACTTTTGTTTTCAATAAGCAAACTTTTTAAACAAGAAAGACAAACAAAAATTAAATATTTATATATACACGTCAAAATTTAAAATTATATATAAAATAACGGTTAAATATAATATTTTATTTTTCGGACAGCTAGTCGAGTAAGTGTTTTCATTAGAACAGTGATTTAGTTTTGGTTTTTCAAAGACCAGCATTACTTTTTTTTATTAATTAACATTATGTTGAATCATTATTAGGATTATTTACAATATTCAGTATTAAAATAAGCGAGGATGAATTTGATTGAAAATTCTTTCATAATTTGCATTCTTTTTTATTATTTTTTATTAAGGAATACTAAATTTAATCATTATTAAGGATTGTTTACAGTACATTCATAAGAACAAGCATGATGATGATGATTTTGATTGACGACATTTCACAAGTGTTTAATTTTGTTAGTAAGAATTAAAACATGTGTAAGAAAGTTTATACGAAGTCATACATTCAATTAAGTTTTAATTTTGAGGACATAAGAACATTACTTATACCCAATATAGGGATCATGTCAAACTTATCACTAACCATTTATGATTGAAAAATGATTTTTTTGACACATTTAAATTTTTTATATTTATTTGATACTATTTCTTTTATCTTTTACTCTTTTTGTTAAGAAAAAAATAAAAAAATTTACATTTTTATAACCATTTTATTTTTATGTTATGTGTTAAATAAACGTAAAAATATGTCGTAATACTATTATTATTATTTAATAACCCTCCATTATATGAACCAATATTAGAATATAAATTTATCAAAATATTTTTTAAAAGAAAAGTTAAGCTTATGTTTAATTAAGCTTATATGTAGTGAAATTCAAAGATTTTGGAAATATAAAAGAAATTTAAAAATAAGATCTTTTATTTAAAATGTGTTTTTTTGAGATTTTTTTATATAAAATTATTTATTAAATTATTGTAATTAATTTATTTAATTTTCACATTATTATTTACTTTAAATTTATATTCACCATTTATTTTATGAGTTAAATATGTTTTTAGTCCTTAAATTATTATACAAAATTTTTTTAGTCCATCTTTCAAAGTAAGTTTCATTTTGATCTTCTCCTTAAAAAAACCATAATTTTTCGTCTTCCAAAACCAACTGCGTTAAAAAGAAGCTAAACTGACTAACGGTGGAGTGCCACATCATTTTCTTTTTCTGAGAGTCAATCTTCCAAACTTTTCTTCCTCCCTCACCGGCGCCATCTCCTTCGTCCCCGTCCACCGCAAAATCAAAAATTAAGAGTGAGCAACCTTAAAGCAATCAAGTGTCAGAAAAACTCACTCGCGTTATCAAGATTGTATAGTACTGCGATGAATCATAAGTGGGAGAATAAAATTGAGAAGATATCATTACTCAAAACAATTGTGAGTCCAGAGGGACTACATACAGAGGAGCGCTTTGGTGGCATAAGAGAGCATGTGGATGAATCCTGTGGCCAGAATCACCCCAATGGCAAAGGCCTTGGCACCTACTAGGGTTGTTGTCGCGAAGGAAAAACGCGCTGGAATTTCTTCCCTGTAGTAGCACGTTGGAGGTTTTGATTTAGGGTATGCTTTCAAGTTTGATGGCGTCGCGGATGGAGGTTGTGAGGCGTTGTGGGGGTTGCGCGAGCTCAAGGCATGCGTTAGGGTTTCTGTTTTGGGTTTGATTTGAGGTTTTTTGGGCTGCTGCGTTTTCTGGGTTTTGTCTTGCAAGTCAGGAGGAGAAAGTCACGCGGAGCTTCGCCGTTTGGATGTTCGACGGCGTTACTTGCAGCGTAGAGAAAAGTCTCACGGTGTAGGTCTCCTAGACGATTAGGGGTTTTGCAATTTTGATGGTTATGGTTGTGGAGGCTCGCGACGGCGGCGAATGGTTGCTCATGGTGGTGGTCCGATGCGAGTTTGGAGGATGACGAGGTTTTCATGGCGGCCTTGCGATGATGAAGGGAGAGTGGTGGCGGAGAGATTGAACTCGTAATGGCATTGCTCGCGTTGGGTGGTGGCGCGGTGAGGTTGCTCGCGTCTGGGTGTTGATAGTGGTGGTGTGTGATGGAGGATGGCGACGGCTAGGGTTTCTATGGCGATGGCTTCACGACGGCATGATGGCTGGCCAGCACGACATTGTGTTGGCAGTATGATATGACGTGGAAAAGTTTTGTTTGATTAATAACTCTGCAATTCAATATAAATAAAATTAGTTTTTCACGCAAAAAATAAAAAAAACACTCTCAAAACTCATAAATAAAAAATATTAAAAAATAAAATCAGATAAAGAAACGTATTTCTAATTTTAATTTAACAGATAAAATAAAAACAATAACAACAAATTAAAATAAATACTAATAAAAAGTGAGGATAGAAAAATTGATGCACAAAAATAATATAAGATTCTAACGAATAAAATCTATCAAAAGAAAAACTCTAAAAATAAATAAAGTAATAAGTGATAAGAAATAAAATTAGTAGATAAAAATAAAAATAAAAATTAATTATATAAAAATTAAGATAATTAATAATTTTTTAAACAAAAATATAATTTATTAAAGAAAAAAATTAACTCATTAAATATTACTTTTAATACCAATAAAAATTAAAATAATTTAATTAAATTTTATTTTCAAACATTATAATTAACTTAATAAAAATATATTAGTGTTAATTTTTTTAAGTTTTTTTCTTAAATATAATTTTATAATTAATTTAATAGGGGTATATTAATATTTAAAAAATAATTTTTTTCTTAAATATAATTTTATAATCAATTTAAATATTAATCCTAAAAATTTTGAGACTTCCTCTTAAAGTGAAACAAGTGCATGTTCTACTTTGAGCGGAACCAGCTTCCATTAAACTCTAATTTTGTTGGTATTGGTTTGGAAAGCACCTTTGTAATGAGTAATTAGGATAACACGTGTGACTCAATGAAGGATCCTTCCCACATGACGCGTGTACATGAAATTTCGGAAGTGAAATTTCCTTCTCATTGAAGTTGAATTTGATGATGAATTGATGCGTATTTAGGTTGAAAAGACATTAACTATTAACTAATCAATTATTTAATTGTAATATGGAATAGTGATAACACCGGTAATTGTGGTACCCATTCAGTTCAAGCTTCCATCGATGCTGCCAAAACAGGAAATACACTTTTCATGGCAACCTTGCAGGAATCAAACTCTGCAAAAAAACTGCTTCAAAAATTTTCGTCATTTTCAATTCCTAATCAATAATACTGTTTTCTTTAAAAGCATATCCAAGGCTTGGTGGGTATGTTTGACGGATTACAGAATTTGAAATAATATATTCATTGATGATGTATAGTTTAAGAGACTATTTTAATGCCTCATTAAAATATAATTCATGTTATTTTAATCATGGAAATTGGGCTGAAACTGAGGTGAAACAACCTTTCTCTAATATTTTTTTTCTATAAATAGTCAAACATTCACACTCATCAAACCCTACCTACTCCAAATTTTTCATTCTTAACAGTGTGGGAAACTTGAATAGAAAAAAGAAAAAATAATGCAGCAAGAGGATATGCAGTCACCATGGTCATTCTTTGAAGGCATGAACTCAACTTTTGAATCAGGTGTTGAGTCCTTGGGTTTCACTGTGTATGACCATGTTGGTGACTGTGGATCCTATGGTTTCACTGTGGATGACCATGTTGGTGATTGTGGAGCCTATGGTTTCACTGTGGATGACCATGTTGGTGACTGTGAACTCAATACACTGTTGAGCACTCTAGAGGATTCCACTTCTGAAATTTGTTCCATACCCTTTTCTTCATCCTCTTTAATTTTCTCCAATGATTATGTTCACACCCAATACCCAATCAATGAAGAAACCCTGCAACTTCCATCACTCATGGAATTTGATGATTTTGATTCCATTTTGGATACTGAAATTGCTTGTATTCAAGGTCATGGATACCTATGGGAGAGTGAAGGGAGCTTCTTCCATCCACAGAATTTGTCAAGTGAGGTGGAAAATGCTTGGAGTCCTACCCCATCTGTGAGGTCAGAGTTGTCCATAAATCAAGCATCACCATTGACTTTACCTCACCAAAACATGGAAATTGAAAACCAGGTGAGTCTTCCACACTTGCTAGAGGCACACGGAGAGGCCTTGGAGCAAGGACAAAAATCACTAGCAGAAGTGATTTTGAGGTGCATGAGCCAGAAAGCTAGTCCACTAGGTGAGTCTCTAGAACGCCTTGTATTCTACTTGTCTCAGAACATGACCAATCATGGAGACTATCTCAAAGGTGAGGCCTTCAAGAACTATGAGGCTGCTTTGAGGGCACTCTATCAAGGTCTCCCAGTTGGGAAAGTCGCTCACTTTGCAGCTGTTTCTGCAATTCTTGAAGCCGTGCCACAAGATTGTAATAGTGTACACATAGTGGACTCTTGTGTTGGACATGGGTTTCAATGGGTTCCAATGATTGAGGCTATTGCACACATGAACAAAACAGTGAAACTGACATCAATTAAATGGGATGGTGATGGTGAGGGTCTTGAATGTTTTTCAAGTCCATCAAATTTTGAGGAAACTAAAAGGCAGCTCTGTGAGCATGCCAAATCCTGTGGTTTGAAGTTGAAGGTAGAGGAGAAAGGAGTGAAGGAACTTGTTGCTGAGATTAAGAAAATGAACAGAAGGGGTGGGAGAGGTGAGTTTTTGGCCTTCAATTCGATGATTGGTCTTCCACATATGGGAAGAGAAAGTAGCAGAAAACAAGCCTTAGAGTTTCTAAGGGTAGCTGAAGGTTTGATCAACACCTCAGGCAATAGGGGGATTATAACTTATGGGGATGGAAGTGCTTATGAGAAAGTGAAAAACAACTTGAATTTCAGGTCATTCTTTAAAGCACATTTGGAGCATTACCAAGCCTTGTTTGAAGCAATTGAATCACATTTCCCAACTCGTTTCTCAGAAGCAAGAATTGCCATGGAGCAACTGTTTTTGCAACCTTGTATTTCCTCTCTTGATTGGTTACAAACATGGGAGGAGACGCACAGTGGTGACCCACTTGAAGCTGAGATTAGCTTTAAGGGTTGCCAATTGAGCAAAAATATTTTGATGGAAATCAGAGAAGTGTTGGGAGGAAGTGAAGGCTCATATCAAGCAAGGATTGAAGGACAAAATGAGAATGAACTGGTTTTGGAGTACAAAGGAACTCAACTGTTAAGATTCTCAACTTGGAAAAACTAAAGCCAGAGTGTCTCAGATCAGATTTTAGTAGTTATTATAATTTGATTTGTACAGATTCCTGTTTATATGTTGTATCTCGAAGAATTACATAAAGATGTTTATTCTTTTTTACATATATATATATATATATATACTTGCACCTTAATTAAACAGAGGGAATGAAAACGGTAACAGGATGAGAGGTTTTAATTCTGGATTATATTTTGGTATTTTTCTATTTTTCTAAAGGAATTGGGTTCAGGGTTTTTGCCATTTGACTTTACATTTTGAAGGTTCTTGGGGTTCTAGAGAGGTACTTGAAGAGGAAGTGCACTGCATTTGCGACTTTTCTCGTGCACTGACTAGAATTTTGCTGGGCACGGGAAAGAAAGGGAGCTGCTGTCTATGTTCGATTTGGTTCGTGAATTGGGGAGAGTTTGTTCTTGTGAAGAAGGGTAAGTGCACTGCATTTGTGTGTGACCCGAAAGTGTCTAATATTTCTTATTGAGTTTCACTGTTTGGTTTGGAATTGAGTGTCTGGTTATGGTTTTTCTGGAATGTGTTTTACTGATTCTGGGTGTTCGATATTGGAATCAGGTGTTTCATTCATGTTTGACACGTTTCAATTATGTTAAATTTGATTATTAATTTGATTAGTTTAATTAGATGATTAACTAAATTTAATCGGCACGAATGAATTTTATTCCAATTAGAATGATCAGTTTGGTATGATTTGATCGTGTGAACTTGGTACATATATAATACACCCTGTATTTATTAAGATCAAGATTGTTAAATTAAAGAATTTAAGTAAACTAGTGAAAGTCATTAAACTAGTAAATTTGTAAAAGTTTAATTTGCATGAAAAAAAATATAAATAATATCTTAATTCAATTAAAATAGCAAAATTATATAAATTTAAATACATAAGTTTATGGTATTGTATATAACTAAAAATATCTGAATGAATAGATTAAAGATATCGGTCTCAACATCACTATTTCGGATCAACACCGGAAACTTTCAGCAAAGTGAAAACTACATTACATGAATCATTATCTCTACGTTAGATGTCATCAACAAGATAAGTATTTTTGAAATATGAATATTTCATAAAATATCTAATTGATAATAGATATTATAACAACTATTTTATATAGATATTAAAAATATATATAACATAATTCATAATGGTTATAACCAAAACATTTATTTATCATATATGTTATTTAATAGTTATATAATATAATATATAATTATCAATACAATTCACAATGAACGGTAGCCCAGCCTCAATTCAATAACAATGCGAATCAGATTTTCATTATCACAAACAGCTAAGTTTGTAGGTCCTTCATCAAAGAAAGGCTGGAAAAAGGTCTTTCAAATACTGTTTTGCATTACAAGATATTGTCATCCAACCAAAGATCGAACAGTCTTGCCTATATTTTTGATATTATGTATCTTGCAGGTCACAAGGCTATAAAGCCCTTACATTTAGGCCATGAAACATCCTAATATGGATTCTTCAAACATTCAACCAAAGACCGAACGGTCTCGCCTATATTTTTGATATTATGTATCTTGCAGGTCACAAGGCTATAAAGCGGTTACATTCCGACCATGAAACATCCTAATATGGATTCTTCAAACATTCAACCAAAGATCGTTGATGAAGAAGATCGAGCAGTAAATCCCCCTTGGTCGAGAGGTAAATCCCTCTCGTTGACGTTGAAGGTCAAGAGGTAAATCCCTCACGGTTCGTGTTGAAGGTCGAGAGGTAAATCCCTCTCGGTTCATATTGAAGGCCGAAGAGGTAAATCCCTCTCGGAAGCACATGGAAAGGAAGCTCCTCAATACAACGAGAACAACCTCCCTCAAACTCATAAGTCCTATAGTTAACCTGGGTTAAAACCGAACAATTAACTCGAACTTGGGGGGCATATGTTTGGTATGGTATATAACCAAGAATATCTGAATGAATATCTGATTAAAGATATTGATAAGCAGAAGATAAAATAATCTATGGATAATCAAGAATATCTAATTAAAGATATTTAGCAACTAATCAAATTTTTAGGTATATGTTTATATTTTATTCTGTTTATATTTTATTGGGCTTATGTTAGTTTAAGGTCCATGAGACAACTTATAAATAGAAGGCCAAGGCCACCAACCAGGTACTTTCTAATCACACTTCATTCAGGGTCTACTCTCATTCAACTCATACTCTCAAATACTCAAATATTGATAACCATTCACTAAACATTTAATCAAGAGTCGAGGCTGTTCAATACATGCCTAACTTGGGCATTAGAGTGCCTTTTGCAGGTGCCTTCCCTTCTCCATCAGGAAGACGACTGAGCGGTCAAAGCTTGAAGATCACCAAACGGCCAAGATTGCAGGCGATCAGGCAGAAAGAAGATAATCAGAGAACCCAGTTCAAGCATCGGAAAGCGGTAAAGTCACATCAAAATATATTAGTCTCTTGGTCCTACAAATCTACACCAAAACAATAAGTTCATAAAAATATTCTTCATAGAAATATAATGGAAAACATAAATTGAAATGTCAAAGTCTCTATGCCTAATCCTCTAATTCTCTAATAATGGCATCATCATCCTCATCTAACTCTTCCTCTCATGAATGTTGTGCATCATCATCTTCATAGAATTTTGCTGGGCACGGGAAAGAAAGGGAGTTGCGGTCTATGCTCGATTTGGTTCGTGAATTGGGGAGATTTTGTTCTTGTGAAGAAGGGTAAGTGTAGTGCATTTGTGTGTGACCCGACTGTGTCTAATATTTCTTATTGAGTTTGACTGTTTGGTTTGGAATTGAATGTCTGGTTAAGCTTTTTCTAGAATGTGTTTTTATTGAGTCTGGGTGTTCGATACTGAAATCAAGTGTTTGATTTATGTTTGACAGTTTTCAATTATGTTAAATTTAATTATTAATTTGTTTAGTTTAATTAGATGATTAACTAAATTTAATAGATACAGATTAATTTTATTCCAAATAGAATGATCGTATGATTTGGTCGTGTGAACCTGGGCACATATATAATACCACCTGTATTTATTAAGACATGCTATGTAGTGTCCTGATTGCATATTAGCCAGTATGGCAATTTTATTAATATATATATATATATATATATATATATATATATATAATTTATTAAATGTGATAGGGTCATTATATTTTATTAATCAATTATAAAATGATTTAATAAAGTAAATGTAACTAAGGATATATGTGTCATGAAAGATTTTGGGTTAAATATGTTTTTAGTCCGTGAACTATCACTCAATTTTGGTTTTAGTCCCTACTTGAAACATCAATGATTTTTAGTCCTCATTGTTTTAAACTCTCACTTTTCGTCCTTAAAATTGGACGGCGTTATCTTTCAGTACATGTGGCAAACGGCGAGGGTTCGTTCAATGCCAACTTCCCTCTTCACTGGCTGCCACGTTGGTTTTGATTTTAGTGATCAGATTAGTGATGGCCACGTGTGTTGATTGAAATCAGATTAGCACAATTAGGGTTCTTATTTTTCAATTGGGGGAAAAAAGATTTACTCGAAGCTTTTTACTCGAACATTTTTACTCCAACTACTCTAAACCTTGGAGTAGAAGCATTCTATCAAGGTGGTCCTTGAGGTGGTCGTTGCGGTGGTCGTTGCGTTGGTCATTGTGGTGGTCGTTACGGTGGTTCTTGCGGTGTTCCTTGCGGTGCTCGTGAAAGAAACGGTGGGTGTCAAAGACAAGCAATCAAGGTAAGCTATTTTTTTTTTCTTTTGGTTGTTCCAAAGCAAGGCGTAAAGTGTTGATGTTTGAATGTAGGTCTAGAAATGGTGTTCGACTTCTGTTTGCATCACATGGGGAAGTTTGTTAATAAGGGGCTAGGGTATGTTGGAGGAGAGATTCACATGATCAAAGGAATTGATCCGGATCGTTGGTCGTATTTTGAAGCTATTGGAATAGTTAAAGAATTTAAGTATGATGCAGACTTCAAACTATGGTGGAAGGGGTAAAACAAAAGCTGATGAACAATCTCAAATTATTGAGTGATGACATGGAAGCACTGTACTTGGCTAACTACGCAGAGGAGAATAAGGAAGAGAGAAAAATCTATGTTGAACATGTTCCTAGTGAGGCAGTGGAAGTTCACTTTCTTAGTTGTGGTGAAGTGGCAGAAGAAGGAAATATAGAGAACATGGAGGAAGTGGTTTCCAAAATGGTTGACGAAGAGTCTGATGGTGGTGATGAACAGGAAGAGGTTGAAATGGGTGAGGAAGAGTGTGATGATGGTGAGGAAAGGGAAGAGTATGATGGTGGTGATGAACAAGAAGAGGATGAAATGGGTGAGGAAGACTAAGACTATGATGGTGGTGATGAACAACAAGATGTTGAAATGGGTGAGGAAGAGTGTGATGATGGTGAGGAAAGGGAAGAGTATGATGGTGGTGATCAACAATATTATGTACATGAAGAAGAGGAAAGGGGGAATGTGGTTGAGGGGTTTGTAGAAGAATGTCTGGATGACAGTGAGGAGGACAGAATGGCTAATGATGATGATGGGTTTGGTGTTGAGAACGCTAGGGTGGACCGAGTTCGTAAAGACATTAATCCAGTGTTGGAGAGGTGGAATACAATGAAGAAGAAGAAGAAACGTGTGACTAGAAGAGGCAATGTTGGGGAAGGTTATTTTATAATAAATGAAGAAGTTGGTGTTCATGACATCAATGAAGAATACAATAGTGATGAGGATGAGAGGTTGAAAAAGGCAAAGTTTAAAAAGTATAGACAAGATGATATGAGCAAGAACTTCAAATTTGAATTGGGATGAAGTTCTGTTCATTAAAGGAGTTTAAAAATGCAGTAATGGAGCATAGTGTATTAAATGGAAAAGAGGTTAAGTTTGTCAAGAATGATCTGACCAGAGTAAGGGCAGTTTGTAAAAACAAATGTGGTTTTGTTATTATGGCTAGCAAGGTAGGACGCAAGCAAACATTTTGTGTCAAAACCTTGGTTAGACGACACAACTGTGGAAGAGTTTTTGGAAACAAAAGTGCAAATGTAAACTGGATTGCACAAGTATTAATAGACAGTCAACCAAATCATTGATGACATTAAGAAGTCATTCAGCGTTGGAATAACTGCTTGGAAAGATGGAAAGGCCAACCAAATTGCTTTGGATTCTTTGGTTGGTGATGGAGAACGCTAGTATGGTCGTCTATATGATTATGTGGTGAATTGCTAAGAGTGAAGTGTGGAACGTTTAAAATTAAAGTCAATCAACCCCAACCAAGTTTGCCACCAAGATTTGGTTCATTTTATATGTGTTTAGAGGGCTGTAAGCAAGGCTTCTTAGGAAGTTGCAGGCCCTTAATAGGGGTAGATGGTTGTCATCTCAAGACAACATATGGTGGTCAATTGTTGGTGGCAGTGGGTAGAGACCCCAATGACCAATATTTCCCCTTAGCTTTTGCTGTTGTTGAAAATGAATGCAAAGAAAGCTGGAGATGGTTCTTGACACTACTTCTGGATGACATTGGTGGCATTGATTGTCAACATTGGATTTTCATTTCTGATCAACAAAAGATATTTTCTTTGTAATGTTTTCTTCTTTTTATTTTGTACCAGTGATAGTATTTACTACTAACCAAAACGTTTTGTGCTTTCCAGGGACTAATGACAGTTTTTTATGACATCTTGGAGGGAGTGGAACATAGATTGTGCTTAAGGCACTTGTATAACAATTACAAGAAAAAGTTTAGTGGAGGAGTGCTGATTAGAGATCTTATGATTGGGGCTGCCAAGGCCACTTATCAACAGGATTGGGAAAGGAAAATGGGTGAGTTGAAGAATTTTAACATTGATGCTTACAATTGGTTGCTAGTTATTCCAACTAAGTCTTGGTGTAAACATGCATTCAGTAGTTATCCTAGATGCGATGTCTTGATAAATAATTTGTCAGAGTTCTTTAATAGCACAATTTTACTAGCTAGAGACAAACCTATCATAACTATGATGGAATGGATTAGAACTTACATTATGAGGAGGTCTGCAACACTTAGAGAAAAAAAAACGACATATGTAGGAGTTGTAATGCCTAAACCACAAAAAAGGCTTGATAGGGAAGTAGAGAAGAGTGGAAATTGGATTCCAACTTGGGCAGGGGCTGCAAAATTTGAAGTAACTGACGGGTTTACAATGGACAAGTTTGTAGTTGACCTAAGTAACCATTCATGTAGTTGTTACTTTTGGTATTTGGTTGGAATACCTTGCAGGCATGTTGTAGCTGCCATAAATTACAAACTAGAAAATCCTAAAGACTATGTACATCCTTATTACAAGAAAGAGGCTCATCAAATTTGTTATGGCCCTGAAATTTTTCCAATCAATGGACAACAATTATGGTCTACTTCTGAATCTGGATCACTACTGCCTCCAATTTATAAAACACCCCCTAGGAGGCCTAAAAAACTAAGAAGAAGGGAGGCTGATGAATATGTGAGTCATGCAAAATTGTCAAAGAAGAATGTTCTTATGAAATGTAGCAGCTGTAATGAATTTGGTCATAATGTAAGAACCTGTAAAAGGGGAAAGAAAAAGGTACAAAATCACTCTTTCACAACTTCACTTATTTGCACATTCATAATAGACTATTATAATTGCAATGTCACTTACTTCCATTTACAGAACACAAGAGGCACTTCAAGTGCAGGAGGATCTGGCAGCACAAGGGCAACTTCCACTGCAGGAGGTTCTGAAGCACAACTAGCTCCATCAACGTCACAAGGGGGAGGAACATCAAGAAGGGTGACTTCTCAAGTACGAGGACCTTATACAACATCACAACCTAGAGCAAGTGGCAGTGGATCAGGACCTACATCAAGTCACCAAGGTGGAAGAAGAACATCCTCACAACTACTGGGTTCACAAGATGTAGGGTCCCAAGCTAGTACCAGTTGAAGATTTACTGTAGCCATGTTCTTATTTCAATGTATTTTGAAAGTCACTGTCATCCACTTAGGGAACAATAGTAATGGGAATGGTGGTTGATTTTACAATCACATGTAATTGTATGGGACCACTTTAGTACTGCTATTAAAATATTTGTTGTTAGTGGTACTACCTTTAAGGGACCACTTATCTTATTTAATATGGGACCACTTCATGTTGTTATCTGGCAATATCAGAATGCATACTACTGTATTTGGATTTCTTATCTGGCAATATCAGAATGCATACTAGTGGTACTACTGTTACATGTTTGAATTTCTTAAGCTAGCCAGATTAACTGCATGTTTGAATTTCTAGGGTCCCAAGCTAGTACGAGTTACATGTTTTAAGTTTGATTTATTGAAGTAAAACAAGTGTTGTGATCTTCATCTTGTAAGTTGGTTTAGTGCTTGAACTATTATATACCTCTTGTAATATGGATCTCAGAATTTTTGTTAACTAATAACATAATATTGCAGAATTGAACTTAAATAGTGGTAGAAAAGGTACAAACACACTTTAGCTTTTACAAAGATGATATTAACTGATCTACAATTACTCTGTCATGGATTCAGCTAGAGGGTCGTCGTGCATTTCTAGAGGGTACAAACACACTTTATATCTATATTAGTCATGATACATTTTTTAGAACAAAAAACCAAATACGGATGCAGATTGCAGATGCAGATTTTGTAGAACGTCACATGGTGCTTGAAAATCAACCAGAATTTGGACACAAAAGCAAATACCTCATTTTATTGAACCATAATTCTTAATTACAATTCATCTTAAACAGAAACATAATACAAAAGAAAATTGTTAACGTCCATGACAAAACAAACAACAACAACATCACTTTCCCAACTTTATTCTCTTGTTCTAATTTCCTTTTCAGCTTGTCATTCTTCTTCTTTAGATCCAGTACAAGTTTTTCATTTTCAAAACACATTTCAAGTTCTTCACGTTTTCTTTCAATGCTTCCTTCAATTTCAGAAACACCTTCATCATGCCATTAAAAGTAATTACAACTTGAATTACTCTGCAATCAAAATAAGACACCATTAATACAAAATTCACCACAAGAACTGAAACATTAAATCACTTACTGCCCAATTTCTACATCTATAAAACCATCTTCCTTTGTTCTTCACAGTAGTTGCCTTCAAAAGCAACAATGTTTCACCACAACCATACAATTTAGACGGTAACCATGAAGATGATCCAAAGCTTTGGGACTTTCCCGAACCAATTGACCTTCGTGTCCAACCACTGTCACCTTTCATTTTACTACAACAAAGAAATCCCTTCATCAGCTTTCGTGCCTACCCAAACCCTATAACCCCAATCCTTATATTCACACCAAGAAGAGCAAGACAAAACCTATCAACTTACCTTCAAGAAGACGAACTCCAACCTTCAAAAAGAACCCAGCTTCACGAACAAGAACCCACCTTCCTCTTAAAATGTTATTTATAAGAGATGACAAAGTGAGCTTCAACCACTTAACATTCTTAATCTGTTTTCAAAACTTAAACAGCCAACGTGGCAGCCAGTGAAGAGGGAAGCTGGAGTTGAACGAACCCTCGCCGTTTGCCACATGTACTAAAAGATAACGCCGTCCAATTTTAAGGACGAAAAGTGAGAGTTTCAAAACAATGAGGACTAAAAACCATTGATGTTTCGAGTAGGGACTAAAACCAAAATCAAGTGATAGTTCAGGGATTTAACCCAAAGATTTATTGTGTAGAGATCCATAATAATTTAAATTTGTTGAAGGATCAAATTAAAATTATTGAAACTTAAGAAAAGTAATTGACAAATGTCACATAAAAGAGTCTTGGTATCCATCTGGAGACACAATCATTCTTATATATAGAAGGAAGATCAGAAACCAATTAAAGGATGATTATTAATTATTCCCAATGATCAATCCATACTTTCATATTTTTTTTTTCTAAACGAAATTAGGAACAACTCTATATTACATTTATTGCTGATTATATATTGATATGTGATTCATAAATCTAATAATTGGTACAAGAGTACGTTAGTTTTTTATTGATTAGCATGAACCCTAATTTTTTTCTTTCAATTTTATGGGTTATGTTTTATTAATTGTACTAATGAATACTTTTGGAATGGATTTTAATTAAAATATCGAGAACCTTAATTATGAAACCCTTGAATTATAGAAAACTTTAATTTGGTCTTATGCTTCTTACACCACTGTCTGTTAGCTGTTATGGCTCGCGAATAGCATAGGAGTTTCAATGGTGGTTCGCGCGGTGGGGCTCGTGACAGGTTTACAGAGGTTGGCAAAGCTTCGCGGTGGTTTTTCAGTTCAGTGGCATTCCATGATTTGTGCGACAACGGTTCAGAGGTCTTCCATGGTTCTTTGTCACGGTGATGAACAGACCTTCAGAAGATGCGTCTGGTGGATCTGTTGGGAGGCGCAATGGCTCTCTCGTAGTGGGAATTTTGCGATGGAGTTTACGTTGGGTCACACTGTTCACAACGGTGTTTCTAGCTTTTGCACTATAGTGGTAGCGCACCATAAGTCTGAGTGTCGCGGTGGTTGGTGGCGGAAGATCAATAGTGGCTCAGAATATTGGAGTAAAGGCCAGTCACGGTATTTCACACACACACACACTGTATTATTATTTCAAAAGGCTGACATGTAGGTTAGAAAGAGAAAATACAACTTCAAGATTTCTAGAGAGAGAGGGGAGAGGGTAAAAGCTCTGCTAGGGTTTCTCACAACCACACACACTCGCCGAAGAAGCTCACAACTCACTCGATGGAGGGTTAAAGCACAACACAGAGAGAACAAAGACACACACAAGCTACTGATTTCACAAAAATTTTCTCATTAACCTTTTTTTAATGAATTATAGTATTTATAAACTGAAATTGAACTAAATTTATTGTTGTTTTGTTTACATCTAACACTCCTCCTAAACAAAACACTGAAACAACACGATTTTCTGAAAAAACCCTCTTTTTCACCGATTGAATCGGTGAAAACACCAACTCCTTCGATTTTTAGCTTTTTCCACCAATTAAAATCGGTAAAAAACACCTCCTTTCGAGCACACATGCAATTTTCACTGATTAAAATCAGAGAAAACTCCTCTTAGGTCGATCTTCCTTTCTCCGGTGAAAACCCTAGGTTTTCGATCTTCTCCTGGTGCGATCTTCAATGATCTCAGCTCGTACCATCCCGATCTGCTTTCTGAGAGTCAGAAAACGTTCACCTTTAAGAGCCTTGGTGAGTATATTTGCTAGCTGGTCTTCGGATCTGCAGTGTTGCACCTCCAGTTTTCCGTTACTGACCTGTTCCCTGATATAGTGGAACCTGGTCTCAATGTGCTTGCTCCTGCCATGAGATGCAGGATGCTTCACAAGATCTATGGCAGACTTGTTGTCAACAAGTAGCCTCACTCTTCCAGCCAACTCCATCTTCAACCCCTCTAACAAGAATATCAACCAAACTGCTTGACACGTAGCTTCACAGGCAACTATGTATTCTGCCTCACATGATGACAAAGCAACCACAAATTCCTTTCTAGAACTCCAGGAAATAGGAAATCCACCCAAGAAGAAAATATACCCAGTTGTGCTCTTCCTGTCAGTCTTATCACCACATCAATCTACATCCGAGTAAGAAGTGATTTGCACTTCTTCTCCAACCTTTCCTCTCTTCAAAAAAATACCATAAGAGTGTGTACCATACAAATATCTCAGTATTCATTTCGCAACATTCAAATGTGACACTCTAGGACACTCCATGTATCTGCTGATCACCCCAACACTATAACTCAGGTCGGGTCTGGTATTGCAAAGATACCTCAAACTTCCCACCATTCTTCTGTAAGTTGTTGGATCAACAGCTTCCTCCTCTGGTTCTTTCTCAAGTTTCAGCCCTACCTTTGCTGGGGTATTCGCTGCATTACAATCTACCATCTCAAACTTCTTTAGAAAATTTAACACATACCTGGACTGATGCATCACTATACCACACTCAGTCTCAGTAAATTCTATCCCAAGGAAGTAATTGAGTCTTCCAAAATCACTCATCTCAAACTCCCTGAACATTTGTGTCTTGAAGCCTGAAATCAACTCTTCATTGCTCCCTATGACAAGTAAATCGTCCACCTACAAACACACAATCAGTTTTTCGAATCTGCCATTGTGTTGGCAACACTGCATGTATAACCCATGTTTTGAGACACACTTCTCAATGCCAATACTACCCATGAACCCATCAATCCTCTGGTTCCAGGCCCTTGGTGCCTGTTTAAGCCCATAGAGAGCTTTCCTCAGCCTGTATACCTTCTCAAGCTGCCCTTTAACTTCAATGCCCAGTGGTTGTTCAACATAAACCTCCTCCTCTAGTCTTCCATTTAAGAAGGCTGATTTCACATCCAGCTGGTGTAAAGACCAGCTAAACTTAGTGGCTAGAGACACCACTAATTTGATAGTCTCAACTCTTGCTACAGGAGCAAACACCTCTCCATAATCAACTCCAGCTTTCTATAAGAATCCCTTAGCCACCAACCGTGCCTTATATCTCACAACAACACCTTGTGGGTTTATCTTTGACTTGTAGACCCACTTTAATGCTATGGGTTTCTTTCCAGAAGGTAACTCCACCAATTCCCAGGTCTAATTCTATTCTATAGAATCAATCTCCTCCTGCATGGCCTTATGCCATCTCTCATCCTTTACTGCTTCTTCAAACTCAAGCAGTTCAGCCTCTGCAATTAGAGCATAGTGCACAAATTGTCCCTCTGTTGTTAGAGTAGCCTCATAGGACAAATCATAGTCCCTCAAATGTACTGGCAATTGTGTGACTCTAGATGATCTCCTGCTTCTGTCATATGCCCTTTCTTTCTCTGTTTCAACTACAGAAGTTGCATCTTCCAGAATGATGCTTGATGGTTCCTGCTTAGTTGTTTTCCACTGCCAAGCTTCAGCCTCATCTACAATCACATCCCTGCTGATACATGTTGTCCTTGATGTAGGATCATACAACTTGTAACCTCCAGCAGAATTGTAGCCTACCAAAATCAAAGGCACTCCCTTATCATTCAATTTCCTCCTCAACTGATCTGGTATATGCTTGTAGCATACAGAACCAAAGATTTATAGATGTTTAACATCTGGTTTCACTCCTGTCCAAGCTTCCTCAAGTGTCAAGCCATCCAGTCTCTTTGTTGGAGACGGATTAAGTATGTAGGTGGCTGTCAGCACAGCCTCGCCCCACAGAAAATTGGGCAATCCCTTGCTCTTTAACATACATCTCACCATATTTAGTAGAGTCCTATTCTTCCTCTATGCTACACCGTTATGATGTGGTGTATAGGGAGGGGTAACCTCATGCGCAATCCCCTCACCCTCACAGAAATTCTTGAATTCAGTGGAGGTATACTCCCATCCTCCATCTGTTCTTAAAACCTCGACTTTCTGTCCACATTGCCTCTCAATCAACTTTTTGAATTTCTAGAATACATGCAACACTTCTCCTTTTCTTCTAATCAAATACACCCAACACTTTCTGGTACAATCATCAATAAACAACAGAAAATACATGCTGCCTCCTGGTGTCTCAACTTGAATAGGACCACAAACATCAGAGTAAATCACTCCTAGCTTCTCTGCAGACCTCAAGGCTAGATTTTTCCGAAAACTGCCCCTAGTTTGTTTGCATTGAACACATTCCTTGCAAATAGTGTCTGGAATCTCCACTTTAGGTAACCCATCTACCATATTTTTCTATCCTAGCAAGGATAAATCCTTGAAGTTTAAGTGCCCAAACCGTAAGTGCCACAACCATTCCTTCTTTCTTTCTGATGCAGTGAAACATTGGTGTTTTACTACACTCATCACCACTCTGAAAGTGTGGTTCTGTGACAGTTGAGCCTGCACCACCATCTTCTTCTGTTGATTGAAAATGCTCAGACATTTATTCTCCATTTTCATCACATATCCCTTCTGCAGTAGCTGCCTCAAGCTTAGCAGGTTTGATTTCAGCCCTGGTACATACAATACCTTTTCAATTACCACTTCTTTTCCCACTGCATCCCTTAGAAAAACTCTGCCTGATCCCTCTTCACTTAGACTTCTGTCATCAGCAAAACGGATCTTCCCTTGTGCAGCCTCTTGAATTCCCGCAAACCAGTCCTTCCTCCCTGTCATATGGGTAGAACACCCAGAATCCAGATACCACACATCATTTTCTTGTGAATCATCTTCAGCTTTGGCCATCAACATCACTGGCTCCGAATCTGATTCCTCCTCTTGGGCCAGATTGGCCCTCTTCTTTGGTTTGTTCTTAGCTCCTTCACCTTTCCATCATTCCTTGGCATAATGGCCAAGTTTCTGAATATTATAGCACTTAACCTTCTTTTTGACAAATTTCCATTCACCATCCATCTGATTTTTCATCTTTCCTGATTCACTGGACTCTTCACCTTGCTGGTCCTGTGAATCTTTGCCCTTCTTGCCACCTTTTCCTCCTTTCTTGAACCCTTTCTTGCCTTTAAACTATGATCTGGCTTGTAGGGCTTGTTCTTGACACTGTCTGCGCTTATTGATGTGATACTCATAGGCTTCTAATGAGTGCAGCAGTTCCTTAATGTCAATAATTTCCTTTCTACGAGTCTCCTCAATGGCCACCACAATATGGTCAAATCTGGGGCTTAAGGTTCTCAGAATTTTAACTACAATATACTCATAAGAAATTCCATCATTACATGCTCTCATTTTGTTCACCAATTCCTGTACCTTATCAAAATACTCTGCCACGGTTTCACTCTCCTCCATGATCAGAGTGTCAAATTGCCTTCTCAGTGCCTGCAGTTTCACCTTCATATTTCTATCTCCATCACCATAGGTCTTCACAAGAATGTTCCATATCTCCTTAGCAGTAGCAGCCTTTGAGATCTTGTTGAAGATCTTTGGGCTGACACACTGATACAACAAGAATCTGGCCTTATTGTCCAGTTTCACCTGTATCTTGAAGTTCGTCTTCTCTTCTTCAGTGACCTTTTCACCCAATTCAGGAAGCTCGTCCTGTATCACTTCTGAAACATCCTGGAAGCTAAAGATGGCTTGCATTTTGATGCGCCTGTCATCAAACTGCTTCCCATAAAATATTGGCAATAGTCCCTGTATGCCTCCAAAGCTTGCCATCCCTTTCTTGCTAGAATCTTATAGGTTCTTTGATTTTCACACACCCAAAGAAACCTTCTTTCTTCTCTTCTGGATACACACACCTCCAGCCACCTATCATGCACCCACTATCCACACACCAGGATTCACGAACCTATGCTCTTGATATAGTATTGGAGTAAGGGGCAGTCACGGTATTTCTCTCTCTCTCTCTCTCACACACACACACCGTATTATTATTTCAAAAGACTGACATGTAGGTTAGAAAGAGAAAATACAACTTCGAGATTTCTAGAGAGAGAGGGAAGAGAGCAAAAGCTCTGTTAGGGTTTCTCACAACCACACACACTCGCTGGAGAAGCTCACAACTCACTTGATGGAGGGCTAAAGCACGACATAGAGAAAACAGAGACACACACAAGGTTCTAATTTCACAAAAATTTTCTCATTAATCTTTTCTGAATGAATTACAGTATTTGTAAATTGAAAATGAACTGAATCTGTTGTTGTTTTGTTTACATCTAACACAGAACTGGTTTTGTTGTTCACTAGTTCGTTCTGGTTTGTGAGTTTGAGGGGTCGACTGTAGTTGCTTCAGGAGCGTTCTGGCAGATCTAGTGTGGTTCTCTATTTCATTTGCAATGGTAAGAGGGAGAAAGGGTAATGGGTTTCGATTTTCATGGTCTGGTTCATGCGGTGGTTAGCGTGGTGACTCGATTGTTAGTTCGTTGATCATTGAGAATCTGTCGTGGCACCAACAACATGATGGTTTCTGCCATCGGTTCTGTTTGTCATGGATCTGAAGCCCAGCCGAGACCTAATCTAGGGCAAATCCTGTTTTGGAACATATCCATTTTTTAAGGGATCCGTTTATGAAATTTGGATGTCGTTTTGGATTTGGTTTGAATATGTTTTTGGGATATTTTATGAATTTTAAAATAGAATAAAATTATGGAATAAAGTATAATTAATAATTAATTTGGAATAAATAGTAAATTCAATTTGGTCTTGTTTATAATTTTGAACGAGCTATTGATAATTAAAAAATCACAAAAGTGAGTCTTCTTTATTCGGTAGTTCATAAGGAAATTATGAATGTTCGTGTTTATGCATATCCATGCGAGTATTGGTCAGCCCAAAGGAAAATTAATATTTGATTGGATTGTGTACATACGTGTGATGATAACATGTGATAATTATAATGTTTTACTTGTTAATGATAAATCGGTTCAAAGATAGGTTTGTTATTGGACATGTTTTTATTATTAATGCTGATTATTACACCAAGATACCTTTGGCAATTAATATTATTGTCCAAAGAGTTAATATTGATAGGGCATCGGGTGTCTTGAGATGAGATAGACCATTATTTGAATACATTTATATAATTATTAATTTTACGGTGTGAGCTTAATTCCTTTGTTTCTCTTGTACAAATACAGTTATGATGACTTCAATATCAGCCAACTTAAATTCAGTTTTGGTCCTCAACGGCACAAATTTTACGGATTGGAAAGATAACATAGAGATAGCTCTTGGTTGCATGGATCTTGACCTCTCGTTAAGGATTGAGAAACCTCCTTCTATTAAAGACTCAAGTACCTTTGACGAGAAAAGAGAATATGACAAGTGTGACCGCTCAAATTGCATGAGTTTGATGATCGTTAAGCATGACATTCCAAAGGTCTATAGAGGTACTATATCTGACGAAATTACATATGTTAAAGATTTCCTTGTTGAGATTGAAAAGCGCTTTGTGAAAAACGATAAGGCGAAAGGACGTGCACTTATTCAAAGTTGGGTTTCCATTAGGTATTGAGGAAAAGGAAATGTGGGAGAGTACATTATGAAGATTTCGAACATTGCTTCAAAAATTAAGGCATTGAAACTTGAGTTTTCGAAAGACTTACTTGTACATTTTGTTTTTGATCTCTCTTCCTGTACAATTTGGACAACTTAAGGTTTCATATAACTATTAGAATGAGAAATTGTCTCTTAATTAGTTCATTTCATATTGTGTACAGGAAAAGGAGAGACTAAAGCAAGAAAGGACTGAAAGTGCTCACTTATCTAGTACCTCTAATGAAGAAAACTAAGAATCCCAATAATGATGTTGCTAAAGTTTCATTATAAAAGAAACAAAAACAATCTGATAAATATTTCTTTTGCAATAAAGTTGGACACATAAAGAAGGATTGTGCAACGTGTCATGCTTGGCGTGCAAAGAAAGGGTTGTCTAAGCTACCGGAAGATTATTGATTTTGAAAGATGTGTCTATTTGAATATGTTAAATCAGTAGAGATGGAAATCATCGAATATTTTAGATTATTATTTTGTATTGGTTTTTTATTTATTTTTTAAAAGATACTTCAATTGTACCATCTTGTAAATGGAATTTGATTTCATTTGTTTACTGGAACAAATTTTGTTAATTATGTTAATTTGGAAATAATGAATTCAAATTGTTTTTAAATTCGAGTTTTGTTGGAACTAATTTACTTTTGGCTAATAATAATCTATATATTCTTCATACGGTGACTTCCTATTCTGAATCCATAAATATGGAATTGCATGATTCTAAGCATAATATTCTTTGAGGATATTGAGTTTGGGGAAGAATAAGATTAAAGGAAGAATTGGTGAAAGTGAATTGATTCATGAAGTTACTTTTGATGATGCAAGATCAGAACATCTAGCAAGTTCAAAATCTCTATAAGAAAAAAAGTCAAGATCCTCATAAATTTATGCTCCATAAAAAGTATAAGTCCATGCAAGACCATAAGGTTTGGGAACTTTTCCCATTACCAGAAGGTATGAACTCTATTGGTAGTAAGTGAATATTTAAGATCAAGAGGGATTCTAATAGTAATATCGAAAGATATAAAGTTCATCTTGTGGCAAGTGAGTTATACTCAAAAGGCAGGGACTTAAAGGTTTTAGCATGAATGATAGTAAATCAGGGGATTCTCTAATTGCTAAGGGAGATGAGTTCAGTCTCAATCAATGCTCAAAAGGAAATTTAGAAATTCAAGAAATGAAGAAGATTTCCTATGTTTCAGCAGTAGGGAGTTTGATGTATGTCCAAGTATGTATGCGTCTGGAGATAGCATACATAGTTGAGGCTTTAGGCAGATATTTAAGAAATTCATGAATGGATAATTGGAAAGTAGCCAATAAAGTTATGAAGTTTTTTCAAGAGAACAAAGGTTTATAAGCTCACGTATATAAGGCCAAATCAATTAGAGATTGTTAAGTATTCTGACACAACTCTATAAGATGCCAAGATAGTTTAAGATCCACTTTAGGTTACATTTTTGTGCTAGCTCGTGGTGTGGTTTCTTGGCCTAGTATCAAGAAACCCTTATGGTTTTATACACTATGATTGAAAAATTTGTAGCATCCTATAAGGCATCAAATCAAAGTATATGGCTAAATCAGAAGTTAAAGAAAGAGTACAAAGTGGATGGATTTTCATAGAACACTAAGGGACAAACTCCTTGATGGTATATCCTCTTAATTAGGCTCTTACACCCAAGGTCTTTCATGAGCATATTGCTCATATGAGTGTTTTACAGTTTGAGGAATCTTTGGTTCAGTGAGAGTTAGTCACTTTGTATGTTTGTGTTCTATGTGTGGTTTTCATGTATGCATACATTCAAGTTTATTATTCAGAAATTACACTTTGTATATTAAATTTATTGTATTGATCTTGTTGAGATAAAGTAAGGACCAATTGAAAATAGACGTGTATAAGTCACCTTCACATAATTTTCATGTTACACATTTCATGATGAATGCATGTCATTTCGTTCTCTCAACATTAGTGATCATTGTCAGGTTTGATTGCGATTGATTCAATGAAAATTGTTTTGGTTCTACATGCATATATAATCAATGGACAAGATTTTTTGGATATGCTTAAGGTATATAATAGTATTTTTGAGTTCATAAAGTCTAACACATTTGTAAGGATTTATATATATATATATATAATAAATCATTAAATATATTAAGATCATTATATTTTATTAGTCAATTATAAAGTGATGAAATCAAATAAATGTGACTAAGGACATATATATTATGAAAGGTTTATTCTTTATAAACAATTAATAATTTCAATTTATTGAAGGGATCAAATTGAAATTTTTAAAATTTAGAAAAAGTAACTGATAAAAGTTACCTAAAAGAGTCATGGTCCCATATGTAAACACGTTCATTATTTCTATTTCTTTCGCTCTATTTCCTTCAAAAGAGAAAATTAAGAGAACCTAATTAAAAATTAATTACTAATTCTTTTCAATAATTAATCTTTCTTAACTTTCGTTTTTTATTTTAAAAAAAATTAGAAACTGCTCTGTATTATTAGAATTTATTGTTCATTATTTATCAATGATTCACAAATCTAACATGCAGTACACTGAAGCATGTATGAAAAAAAATTCAGCTGTTTCAAGCTAGCAGAGGTTTCTGCAACTCATCCAAAAGGATGACTCTGTTTTTTCCAGCCGCTTCAGTTTTCGCTCCAGTTACTGTTTTTAATAAAATGCAATGGATATGATGTTCTAAAGTTTCATTTTAAATGTTTATATTTCCAATATTGTCTAAAATATTGCCGGAGAGAGAACACCTAAACTTGTGACATAAATGATTTTATCTTTAACTGCAAGGATGCCTTAAAGTTTATAAGGATCATCTAGAACCAACTTTTTATTATTTTATACGAGTTTAATTAATAATTTGCATACTTAGCTAAAGTAAATAATTTACAGTGTCAGCTCTTTGAAAGTTTCAAATATAATGTTTAAAGTAATTATTAAAAAATAATTATAACTAGATTCCTGTTTTATACTGACAAAATACTATTTAGCCTTCCATCTCTGAAGTTTTTTTCTTTAAGAAAAAAAGGGGCACACGGGTGAAATTAAACCAATAATCTATAACAAGTATAGGTGAAATTAGATCATTTTAGCAATTAATTATATGTATAAGTATTTATTGTTATAAATAATTAGTTATAATCAAAGTTAAATTCTGTTATGTTTACTTTATTTTAAGATGATTAATTTATTTTACGTGATAAAAATATATATTTACAGTAAAAAGTATGTAAAATAAGTATTTTCATAAAGGAGTTGAAATTAAGGTTTTTTATATTTCAAAAACGGTGTAATTGTCATCTTTAAATTGAACATAATGATGAAAAATGAGTGTGTTCTGTATTATGATTATCAATGTTAACTGGTATGAAGCATATGCAGCATTCATTACACAAGGTTGTATGCTTTTTCTGAAGAGCTCTCAGCAAAATGTTTTTCTTCTAGCGCTTATAAAACCATGCTTAGCACACACCACTTCAAAGCTTATTTCCAAATGAAGGTTGCATTGCATGCAGCTGGAACAGGTGTGCCTCTGTAAGCCTCACAAACATATCGTGTAAAATTTTCATATTCCTGAAGTAACACAAATGATAACAGTCTTCACTCTTTATTTATGAGTATCTTCAAAAAAGTATGGAAAACTTACTACTGATGTGTGTGTGTCAGTATGATTAGATATGCACAATATTTTCAAGTAGAGGAGAAAAGTGAAAAAAAGAACAAACCTTTCCGATTGATTCATTGTTTACCATCACTAAAGGCAGAAATTTGAGGGCTACAGTTTCATTAATATATTTTTGTCCAATCTGCATAGCAGTTAAAGTTCTATGTTAAACATCATAAAACATAAGTAGAAATTAAATTTGAGGTTAATACAGAATATGTAATTTTTCATATAACTATGATCAAGTTCCATTATGATATGATTTGCTAGGAAGAAGTGGACTTTAGGTTTAACTCAATCTCAATAAACTGGTTTGAAAAGTGAGATTTATACTTACTTATATACTATAAATTTGTCTTATTTCTAGTTAATGTATGACTTTCAACACACTCTCTTACGCAGAAATATATACATTTCGAACATAAAACTAAACATTAATAGTTGTTCGATAACGACATAATAATAGGTGGAATAACACCTTACTGATACCATGCTAAAAAATAGACTTTAAGTTAATCATGTTAATAAATTCACTAACATAGCAAAAAAAAAGTCCTTGTTAATTATAGTTATATAAATATAGAGTAAAATAACCTCTGTGCCATTTGCTCTGGTATAGCAGTTCAGAACAGGTTCCTCAGGCAAGTCCAATTGGCTGAAACAGTCTTGCCAATTCTTGTGCCTTCCCTCAATTGCCAGAAACTCAAAGCAGTAGATCAGAGCATAATGCTTGCTCTACACATAAAACGAAGGTAGATATCATAGGTTTTGTATGAAAAATTTATGTTAACAACCTCTGAGGTCAGGTTGCTTAGTTCTATAAAGAACTGGGAAAGGCACATCACTTACCACATCATTCCAAACATTGAGGGCACAAGTCTCTAGTGAATTTAGCTCACATTCATCTGGTCCATTCTGCAGTTTATAATGGAAGATAATCATCAAATATACCACATTAGTCATCTCATTGCAGAAGAATCTCTCTCTTTTCTCCTCTTATCATTTTCATGATTGTAAACCAAAACTACACACCCTTTTGTTAGAAATATGAATTTTCTTTTTCAAATATTCTCTACTGATATGGTTTGTGCATGTATCACACAACTCTTCAGATGGGGAAATTCAGCTAAAATGTTGTTAGGAACTCAATTATATTAAACCCCCTTTTCCCCAATTGAGCCATTGGACTGAAAAAATAAAAGATAAAACCAAAGTCCTAGCAAGTCGGAGGAATATATACTGTACAATTTAATGTTTTATTATTGTTTATTATTTGTTTATTTATCAGAAATGCATGACTTTACATTTTCAATCACCATAACTCTGAATTTTCTCAGACCCTTTAGCTTGCTAACCACCTTAATTGCAGAAATTTTTTTAATACAATGCATGACATCAAATAAGCAAACTTTTATCATAAGAACAATCTTACATAATCAAATTCTAATTCTTTCAAGCATAACAAAGATAACATAGGAATAGAATAAAACCTGACATATTATGGATTGGTTGGTCTTATTAACATAAGCATTGGCCCAAGGTACTAGCTGGAGGTTGATAATGTTGATGAGATCGCTGTGGAAAATCTGCTCAAGATTCTTGACAATGAAAGTTGCAGAAGGTTGGCTTAGGCTTGCATAGTACACTGAAAGATTAACTTTCTGAGAAGCAAAGGGTGCAACTTCAGCACTACCACCATGTAAACCAGAAGGGTATAATGAAGCAGCATCAGATTTATTATTGATGAAAAGGAAAGGGACTAATGTCAGTACAGAGATGATGGCTAGTTTTGGAGAAACCATTTTTTTGGTTCAGGCTCTGCAAAACTCAAAGGACTTTCTGTGCAGTGTTTCTCTTTCTGCTTCTGCTACTGATTCACTCTAATAAATGTCATTCATGGATCATAAAGCTAAATATATTTCTTCATTGATTCATGTTAACCAAAAGTATCAGACATATCTTAATCACTAAAACAATGATAATGGGGATATGAATATTTCAGTTAAATAGATAGTAATAAAAAAACATACTAAACTTTTATGATGAATAAAATATAATCTATTGGGTTAAACAACTAAAATTAAAAAAGAAAAGTTACTTTCAACAAAGTGTTTTTAAAACGTTTGAGAGAGAGTATGTATAGAAAAGGTAGCTAGTTATTGACTTAGGGTAGCATTAATGGTTGTTTAGTAGTACATTGAGTTTCTTTGTTTGTTTATGGCTTTAAAACTAACTTTAAGTGGATTAAATAAAACTAATTTTGATTATATATATATATATATAATAATAATAATAATAATAATTTTAACTACTTTTTAATTAAATGATTCAGCATATAATTGAATGGTTAATTTTACAAAAATAGGAAAATAAGTGTACAGCTATTTTAAAGGTGGCATAGTTGCTGTGTGTGAATGATTCCTTTGCCTACTTCCAACGCCCTGTCCTAACTCTTCTTCATCTTATCTTACCAACTCTTATGTTTTGCTTTTCACTCATTTTTTTTTTTAAAAAAAATTAACTAATATTCCAACTCAATTATATTGATATATCAGATATTGTCGATTTTAAAATTTAGTTTTATTATGATTTCATTTTGAAAAAATATTATGAAAGATTAAGTAAAACATATTTAAATTATCTTTAATTTTAACTTTTAAAAAATGTAAGATTATTATATATTAAAATAAATCTTAATATTGTGTTTTAAAAAGAAAGATAAATTATCTTTGAAATAATATTTTATTTATTTTTATTTTTTAATTCTTAACAATTTTTTATATAGTTTATACAAACGAAAGCAATTGAAATTTAGAAAATAAAAATAAAAGAGAGAGTAAAAAAAAATGTTTAGTAAATGAATTTTAAATGTGATATATATTATTAAGTAACCATAAAAATAAATAAATGGAAAATGATAGACGGCTTTTATCGCATTATTATACTTAAATAATATATTATTTGGTTCAAATAATTTTGTTTTTATTTGAGGATGTGTTTACTTGGGGTGATTGGGGGAGATGATTTGAGGAGAGTTTTTAAATGGATTTGAGAGTAAATTTTGTTGTGTTTACTTGAGTGGATTTGGAGGTAATTGAGAGTGAATTTAGAGATAAAGTTTGTGAGAATTAGTGTAGGATTTGATTCATGTGATAGTTTTAAAAAATTTGTTTAATTGGTAAAAATTGAAGATTACCAAAATGTTCCTAGTTATTGAAGTAATATAAAATGATAATTGTTAATGTTATATTTAATTGTAAAAATGTTTATAAAAATTAAAAAATTAAAAATAATGATTAAAATTAATTTTTAAAAAGTAAAAAATTATAATTTAGTAAAATGAATTTATTTTTAAATTTAGTGCTTGTTTATAATAATCACATTATAAAGTTATATATATATATATATATATATATATATATATATATATATTTAATGGATGTAATTTTATTTATTTATAAATTTTGATAATTATGAGATAATTTGAATCATACTTTATTAATTAATATGTTTATAAGAATCCATTTATTTCATTATTATGCAATGTTAGATGCGAATTTATTTTAATTATTAGGTTGAGGATATATTTCAATTACATTTCTGGATGACTATTAACTTGATTAGGAAACAAAATGAATTTCATTCATAACATGACAATGAACCAAAACAAGAGTCATTAATTTATATTTTTCAAGTTGAAGATATTTTAGCTGTTAGAGGGACCGAAGTTGATCAGCATGTGGCTGCTTTTCCAACTACGAGGCCTTCAGAATTATTAAGTTTTCAGTTTTGTAATCAATGCTCCGAAGAGCATTCTTCCTGCCTTAGGGTTTTTCTATTTTAAGTGATTAATGTTTTTGTTGGATTTTATGTTTTCTGTTAGGAATTTTGGATAATCTTCCTTTTTATTTTTCTTCTCTTCACTGGAACCCTATATATAATCAGGGTTCCAGTTCTTATCTCTGTAATAGAAAAATACATCTACACAATAATAAAGAAAGGTTCTTTTACTTACCTCTACAACACGCGTCCTTCTTCCTTCGTTTTTGTTTTCCATTCAACCGCTTTTCCCTCGAGCCTTGGAGGTGCATCACCATGCAGAGCTTCTCGAGTCTTCTCTCTCTCGTGCTTCCCTTCTCTCGCGTGTCTCACTTTTTCATTTGCCACCCACTTTCTGACAAAGAGGAAGCTTCCAGCGAGGATTATGTGTTGCGGTTTGGGCCAGAAGGTGTTGGGCTTCAAACACAACATCTTGGGCCTATCTTTAATATGGTACTACAGCAGGTTTTGAACCTGCCTTTGTTTCTGCTGCGTTTTATTACTTTTCTTGATTTCTTTGTGCTTTCTTTCTTCATCTAGTGGTTCTTGCTGCCATTGGATATATGCACCAGTTAAACAATCCTTTCAGCCCTTACTACCTCCACCCAGGAGAGAACCCAGGCATATCTCTCATTTCACAGATTCTCAATGAATCCAATTACACCTCTTGGAGCAAAAATATGAGAAGAGCTCTCCTCTCCAAGAACAAACTAAAATTCATAGATGGAGGTATTAAGAAACTGAAAAGAGAGGATCCTTTTTTTGATTCTTGGGAAAGGAGTAATATGATGGTATTGTCTTGGATCATCAAGACTCTTTCAGCCCAGATAGCCGAGAGTGTTATATATGTAGAGGATGCTTGTGAATTATGGGAGGAGTTGAAAGAAAGATTCTCCAAAGGAGACCATTTTAAATTCTCGGATCTACTACAAGAAATTCATTCCATTAAGCAGGGAGAAAGAAGTGTGAACCAATACTTCACTGATTTAAAGATTCTATTGGAGGAACTAGAATTTCTCAGACCTATCCCACGGTGTAGCTGCAAAATTCCTTGCACTTGTGACCTATCCAAAGCCTCTCACAAATACCGTGAAATGGAGCATGTTATCTGCTTCTTGAAAGGCTTAAATGAGCATTACAACATTGTAAGAACACAGATACTGCTAATGGAACCCCTGCCCAACATTAACAGAGTCTTTTCCCTCATTATGCAACAGGAAAGACAGGAGAGACATGATTCTGGTTCCACAAACCAGAATGACATCAAAATACTTGCCAACAGCACAAAAAAATAGAGTAACTGGAGGAGTGATCAAGGTTGAAGGACCCATGGACATGGTTTTACAACCCGTGATCAAGGAAGAGGAAGAGGAAGAAATCCTCATCATGGGAAACAGTGCTCTTACTGTCACAAAATGAATCACAAAATTGATGAATGTTACTCTAAACATGGGTATCCACCATGGTACAAGAAAGGAGGCAACAATAATCAAAACAGTGTTGGACAGAATATATGGGGATCTGCAAACACCTGCATTGCCTCTACTGGCTCAGAAATCAGTCAACAGAACAATACCCACACTGTCCAAAACTCATTCACTCCAGAACAGATGAAGAAAATACTGTAAATGCTTGAGAAAACTGAGAATTCTTCCCATAGCATCAGCCAAATTCATAGAGACACTACAGAAGACAAACAAGGTATATTTTCATGGGTTTTAGACACAGGAGCTACTGACCATGTGACCCATAACAAAAACCTTTTCATGACATTTAATAAAATAAAGCCTATATCTGTCAAATTGCCAAACAACTCTACTGTTACAGCCCAATATGCAGGAACTATACAGTTTTCAAGAGACTTCATGATTTTTAATGTTTTATATATACCCGATTTTGTTTTCAATCTTATATTTGTTCAGAGATTAACTAGAGACATGAATTGTACACTGACTTTTTCTACTGAGATGTGTGAAATTCATGACAATTCTACATTGAAGATGATTGGATGTGCTAAGGTGCATAAAGGACTTTACTACTTACAGGATGTTAAAGGGGACCTGAAACCTAATTTTTCTTTCTCTTTTGAGCATGTAAATGTAAACTTGTGGCATTATAGGCTAGGCCATCCTGGACACAAAGTTGTTGAAAGAATTTGCAAGAACTTTCCTTATATTCAAACTGATTCTAATAATACTTGTGATATTTGCCATTATGCAAAACAACACAAATTGCCTTTTCCTAAACAAAGTTCTTTGGCATATGGGATCCTATCTCCATCCCATCTGTGCATGGGCATAGATATTTTCTTACTATTGTTGATTATTGTAGTAGGCATACTTGGGTGTTTCTTATGCATAATAAAGGCCAAACTAGAGAACTTCTACAATCTTTCATAGTAAAGATCAAAACCCAGTTTGATAAAATTGTCAAAACTGTTAGGACAGACAATGGCCTTGAATTTAATTGTCCTAGCATATACAACTCTAATGGTATTGAACATCAAACTAGTTGTGTTGAAACTCCACAACAAAATTTTGTTGTGGAGCGCAAACACCAACATATATTGAATGTTACCCGAAGTTTGATTTTCCAATCTAATATTCCTTATGCTTATTGGCCTTATGCTCTATCTCACGTTGTTTACCTTATTAATAGGTTACCTTCCCCCATCATTAAAGATAAAACACCCTATGATATCCTACATAGCAATTCCCCCACCAACCTTGGCCTAAAAGTTTTTGGATGCTTGTGTTTTGCTTCCACTCTAGAGAACAACAGGAACAAACTAGACTCTAGAGCTAGAAAGGGAGTTTTCTTAGGTTACAAAGCAGGGGTAAAAGGATACGTTGTTCTTGACATCAACACTAGAGAAATTTTCATTAGTAGAAATATCATATTTTATGAGAATATTTTTCCTTATAAAAATAAACAAGAAGATAAAGAAAATTGTACTGACAGTAAGGAAGACACCCTTTTTCTTGATAATCTGTCTTGCAGCCATGAAGAGAATTTAGTTGAGAATGGAGGAGACAATCAAAATCCTAATAACAACACTGCAGACAGTACTGAGAATGCTGATTTTGTGCAAGAAGAGCATAGAAACAATCAGAGGAGATCTCACAGAGTGAAGAAAACTCCTGAATACTTGAAAAATTACATACATCAAGCAGATCATTCATCCGCATCTTCGTGTGCCAAAAATGGGTTGAGAACTCCTTATCCTATCACCAACACTTTATCTTATGAGTCTCTGTCTGAAAAACATTTAAAATATACTCTTGCCATAAATGTTGGGAAAGAACCCAACTCATATGATGAAGCCAGAAATAGTCCTGGATGGACAGATGCTATGCAAAAGGAGATAAAAGATTTGCAAGACAATGACACTTAGTTTTTGACCAAACTTCCTCCTAAGAGACCCATTGGGTGCAGATGGGTCTACAAGATAAAGCACAAAGTTGATGGGACTGTGGAAAGATATAAGGCCCGATTGGTGGCCAAAGGATACACTCAACAAGAGGGAATATATTTTCTAGACACCATTTCCCCTGTTGCCAAACTCACCTCTATTAGACTATTGCTTGCCCCTGTTGTTGCAAGGAATTGGTTTCTACATTAGCTTGATGTAGATAATGCCTTCTTGCATGGGGATCTAAATGAGGATGTTTACATGGATCCTCCGCCTGGTTTGAACATTGATACAAAGGGACAGGTCTGTAAACTCACTAAATCTTTATATGGTCTAACACAGGCCAGCAGACAATGGTTTGAAAAGTTGTCCAGCTTTCTTATTTCTGCAAACTATGTTCAATCCAAATCTGATCACTCTTTATTTGTGAAGAAAACTTCCACAGATTTCACAACTCTACTTGTGTATGTAGATGACATTGTTCTAAAAGGAAATTCCATGAGTGAGATTACTCAAATAAAGACACTTCTACATCGACAGTTCCGGATAAAGGATCTTGGGGAACTTAAATATTTTCTAGGATTTGAGGTTGCTAGGTCTAAGAAAGGGATACATCTTTGCCAAAGAAAGTATGCCCTTGACATTCTAGAAGAAACAGGAATGCTGGGAAGCAAACCGTGCTCTACACCCTTCTTAAGCAGCACCAATTCTCTGTACAAGACAGAGAATTACATGGATGATCCTAGTGTTTATCGCAGACTAATAGGGAAGCTCTTCTATCTCACTAATACTAGGCCTGATTTGTATTTCACTATTAATCTTTTAAGCCAATTTATGAAGAGCCTACTAACTATCATTATCAAGCCTTGCAGCATGTCCTTAGGTATGTGAAGTCCAACCCTTCTGAAGGTCTATTCTTTGTTGCTGACTCAAATATACAAATAAAGGGATTCAGTGACTCAGATTGGGCCACTTGTCCTAACACGCGAAGATCAACTACTAGCTACAATGTTTTCTTGGGGACATCGCTTGTTTCGTGGAGATCGAAGAAACAAAGTACTGTTTCAAGGTCATCTGCTGAGGTTGAGTATCGTGCCCTAGCTGCCACAGTTTGCGAGATGCAGTGGCTTCATTACATTCTCCAAGATCTCCAAATTCAACCTGATGCTACTGTCGTTCTTTATTGTGACAACAGTTCAACTAGGCATATTGCTCACAACCAAAGCTTCCATGAGCGTACCAAACATATCGAACTAGATTGCCATGTTGTGTGCGAGAAGATCCAAGCTAAGTTTCTACATCTTCTTCCCATTCGATCGAAGGAGCAGCTCGCAGATGTCTTCACCAAATTTCCTCATCGTACGCATTTCAAGTCCATCATTCCCAAGCTTGGATTGATGAATATTCACCATCCAGCTTGAGGGGAAGCTATTAAGTTTTCAGTTTTGTAATCAATGCTGCGCAGAGCATTGTTCCTACCTTAGGGTTTTTCCGTTTTAAGTGATTAATGTTTCTGTTGGATTTTATGTTTTCTATTAGGGATTTTGGATTATCACCCTTTTTGTTTTTCTTCTCTTCACCGGAACCCTATATATAATCAGGGTTCCATTTCTTATCTCTGTAAGAGAAAAACACATTTACACAATAATAAAGAAAGGTTCTTTTACTTACCTCTGCAACACGCGTCCTTCTTCCTTCGTTTCTGTTTTCCATTCGACCGCTTTTCCCTCGAGCCTTGGAGGTGCATCACCGTGCAGAGCTTCTCGAGTCTTCTCTCTCTCGTGCTTTCCTTCTCTCGCGTGTCTCACGTTTTCATTTGCCACCCACTTTCTGACAAAGAGGAAGCTTCCAGCGAGTATTATGTCTTGCGATTTGGGCCAGAAGGTGTTGGGCTTCAGACACAACATCTTGGGCCTGTCTTTAATAAGAACCTCCGCGCGACACTGTTAGACAAGGCAGAGAAAGTTGGGCTCAGGCGAGACGAAGCATGCCACAACGTGGTTTTCATGGCGTGCTTCAACTCCTACGACGGCTTGAAGAACTAGTTCCCGGTGTTGGTGAAGTGGGTGGGATTGTGCGGTGAGAAGCTTCACACGGATCTCAGGAGCGAGATAAGGCGGGTGGTGAAGGAGGAGGGTGGGGTCACTGTGGGACATTGGAGAAGATTAGTCTGGTGAAATCGGTGGTTTACGAGACGGTGAGAATAGAGCCTCTGGTACCCTATCAATATGGGAGGGCGAGAGAGGACTTAGTGGTGCAGAGCCGCGATGCTTGGAATCAGATACAAATTTAATGTAACCGAATACAGCTCCGCGTTCTTCTTCTTCATGGCGCTGGAACCGAATAAGGGTGAAGATGGAACCGAATACGGCGTGTTGGAACCGAATACGGTTTCACTTCTTCCTCTTCTCCAACTTCTTCTCCAGCTTCGCAGCTTCGAGTTCTTCGTCAACCACTTCCTTCTTCGTCATCCGCTGCCCATCAATCTTATGTTCTTCATATACCACCAATTTGCAACGTAAAAAAACCAAACACTTGCAACGTTCACTTTCATTTTCAGTAACTCCTGTGCACAATGCAGCGAAGGGGCATATGAGACTTTTTCACTTAGATCCCTTCAAATCTCACCTTCCTAGTGGGTGATTAAAAAGTAGTGAATCCCGCAATGCAATCGTTCCGCATAAATCGCTGCAAGTGAACACGACTTTATCTTTCATTCCTCGCTCTCCAATCTCCGTAAACAGTATGCCACCCTCAAGTGAACACAACATTAGAGACAACTTCTTCCTTCACTTTTATATATTTATCTTTGCATTTAAATAGATCATATAAAAAATATTTTTTCCTTTTTTTTCATATATTATGAATGGAATAATTCGAAATATAAAATTTGTAGTTAAAAATATATAATTTAAAATGTATTTTTGATTTTAAAATATATAATTTAGAATGTATTTTTTATTTTATATTACAGTTCAATTTAAAATACAAAATTTGTATTTTATTGTGAAATATAATTTTTGTATTTCAAAATACAAATTTTACGTTCATGTATATTTCAGAATAGTTTAAAACTGTATACTCTTAAAGTAAAAGTAAAAGGAAGATAAAATTAAAAATTTTAAATGTAGGAGAAGAGGCCAGAAGAAATTATAAACGGGCAGGACGAAGGTGCGTCCCTTTGTAGTAGAAATAGTATCATCAAATGCAAATAAGAGTTGGAAATTTGAAATATGTATTTGAATCAAGTCATAACAAAACATAATGCAAATTCCAATAGATACACATTATTATGGTTATATTTTGCGAGCTATTTTATTTTATTTTTAATTATTTAACCTTATAAATAGTATTTAGTATTTAGTGCTTTTAAAAATGTTAGTATGAAGTATATATATATATATATATATATATATATATATATATATATATATATATATATATATATATATATTAGTACTTATTACATTTTTTAAAAACAAGATAAATTTTATTATATTATAATCATCACGTAAATAAAGAAAATACGATGTTATGGGTTATTTTTATTTTAAACTTTAATGACAAAATTTACGATATTATTTAAGATTAATAGTAAAATTTGTAATATAAAAATTCTATATAATTAAAATAATTTTATAAAAAATACAAATAGTTTGAAATTAACTAAAAAATTATAAATAATGTGATAATATCTTTAAATTTATTTATGTAAGAACCTAGAAAATAGAGTATTAAGGTTGATAGGTGTTTTAAAATAATAAAATCAAGTGCTTTAAAGTTAAAATAATATAAATAAAATTTTTTAAATTCGTCTTATTATTTAAAACACAAACAATCTCTCTTAAACTATTCTCCCTAGTTTTCTTTCACTTCTCTCTAAGATATTTGACTCCTTAATCATTTGTTTGACGATCAGAAAGTTCCTAGGAGATCACGGCTGAATAATCTCTCTAAAATTATTCTCCCTAGTTTTGTTTCACTTCTCTCTAAGATATTTGACTCCTTGATCATTTGTTTGACGATCAAAAAGTTCCTAGGAGATCACGACTAAATAATCTCCATTCTCTATTGATCAATTCTTGGTTTAGAGCAAGTAAGTTTCTATCCCTTTTTTCCTTTAATTCTCTGTCTATGATCATGCTTAGGAAACCCCTATGCATGTTCCATTAGTATTCCTTTTCTAATTCTTTGTTAATCAGTTGTCCTAAAGACTCATTCCGATCACAATTCGATGTTTTGTAGGTGATTTTAGAGTTCCTTGTGATTGAGGCAACGAGTGTGCGGTTCTAGAGTTTTATAGTTCTTTGTGAGGTAACATTAGTGCAAAAACAACATATAACGTCACGCATTCAACGCTGAACCACTGAATAGCCAACGTTAAAAATGACCAATGACATTTTTGTAAATAAATGCAATTATTAAACGTCGTTTATAATTGTAATTCGACTTAAAAAGATATAAAACGTTGAATTCCCTAGCGCTAGACGTTAAAAGGTTAGTGAATTCAATAAAAAAATTGAGCGGGAGATTGAAAATTCATTCACTTTATCTAAGAGCGCGAGACCTCTTCTCTTCTCAAACTTTTCTCGAACGAAGTTTAATGACCATCACAGGTAATCTTTCTTTCGTTTAATACAAATGCATGTTAATTAACTACTTTATGTATGATTTTCATTTTTTTGACCGATTATTTTAGTGCTCTTGTCCTTCATAGACTCATTCTGCTTTCTTTCTCACGGGTGACGACACTTTATTCCGATGAACCCACCTTTTGAATGTTAGTTTTCGTTTTCGTTTTGAAGAACTTATTTGTTGAACTTGTTTGTTATTTTTTTTTTGTTCAACTTGTTTATGGTTGTTGTTTGGTTGAACTTGTTTGTTGTTGTTTGATTGAACTTCTTTGTTGTTGTTTGATTGAACTTGTTTGTTGTTGGTTATTTTTGTTTGTTATTGATCAAAGTTCATGCTTTATAAAATACCAAAAACTTAAATTTTTAATTTTTTTGCTTTTCAGATCTCGTAAGGTTGTAAAAAATATCACAGTGAACTTTAAGTGTTCCTAGAATTTAGTGGTGTTAAAGCAATTTCTGGAAAAGATAAATGTTGTTCGGTTCGGTTTAAGAGGTAAGGGAAGCTAGATAATTTAATTAATTTGCTCTGATGTGTGGATATGTTGTTTTGAGGATGTTGCATGTATGTGAAATTGATGAATTTGTGTTCTATATTGATGATGTGTGTGATGACTGGATGTTTGCATGTTTCTAGTTCAGTGGTCGAGTGAAATTAGAAGGAAATATGGTAGTGAAACTTGGGATTTGTGTTCGGGTTAAGATTGGTATGTATAGGAAATCTAGATCTGTTATTTAGAAACTTGTTAGAATCCTTAAGACACTCAAAGACGTAACAAAACTAGTAAATTTGGTTCTCGGTCATTGAGTTTAGGTACTCTTGATTAATGCATAGAAAAGTATATAAGTTTGAAGGATTAGAAGTTGGTTGAGTATAATAAAATTAGTAAGATTGGTATTTTTCTTAATTTTGTAGTCATTCTGCAGAATTATGCAGTTAGCTGAAGGTCCTTCATGGACCGACCGACATTTCCCTTTTGTTCGGTCTCAACAAGAACTCTACTTTAGTGGAGTTCTCAGTTAATGACCGAACGATTTTACGCTAGTACTTATTCTAGTATTGGTATTCGGTCTTAACTGTGTTTGGTGTCTATGATCTTACCTATTAATGATCGTTCGACTTTATTGGGTACTCGGTCTTAATTGAGATCTGCTATTGTAGATTCTCAGTTCATGACCAATCGGTCTTGCGCTAATATTCTGTTGAATATAGTGTTCGGTTCATTTATAGTCTTTGGCCTCAATTGCGTTGTGTTGTTATAGGCCTTGTCTGCTTATGACCGCTCGGTCATATATTGTTTGGATAGTGCTCGGTCTTGTGCCAGTACTCAGTCTCAGTAGTGCTTGGTCTTGTACTAGCACTCAGTTCCTTAGAGTACTCGGTTTGTACTATCATTCATTTTCTTAGAATGGCAGGTTAATACAAATAAGTAATTAAATATGAAATATTCGGTTATATTGTCCGTAGTCGGTTCCAGTTAATGGTGTTCGACCTAGATCATGGTGTTCTATCTAAATCTTTTATTGTTCGGTTAAAACTTTTATTATTCAGAATAAGTCACTAGGAGTCGGTCTAAGGCAATGGTGTTCGTGTTAGCTCATAAGCATTCGGTCCACTATTTGAGTATTTAGTTTAGCTCTAGAATTCGATTATCTTGGTATTTGGTCTCAAAGGGTGTTCGGCTCATGCTTGAGTAGTTACTCTCCACATGACCATTCGGTCATGAACATTGTTAGAGAAATAGTATTCCCCTTCGGTCTTATTCTTAGGAAATGTTGAGCCTCTCCATTCAGTGCTTTTTATTATGATGATTGTTCTATGGTTTGGTTTAATTTCATTTAAATATATTATGGATAAGGAAGTATTTTGGTATTATATTTCAAGTTGGTATGGAAGAGAATTCCAAGGAGGAATGTCTCAGTAACTGGTTGTGGAATTGGTAAAGTATGAATATGGATAGTGAAATTCACGGCGTTCATCCTGAAATTCTAATGATTACCAGTTCTCAAGTAGAGATGGGTAAGTCATGTGGTGGGAATGGTAGGAGGCCCTAGTCTAAGGGGGGTCCTTAGGTGAGGTATGACGGGCTAATCTCGGGTGGCAACTGAGGGGTTTCCAGTTACTACACCACTCACGTGCAAGAACGACCACAAGCTACATATTCATACAATCCGGATGGTCGAGTCAAGTAGTCGGTCATTGAATGTATGTTGCGTTCAGTCACTACTTGAGATGCATGTTTGATGATTATAAAGGTTTGATTGAATTTATGGTTATGCAACTGTTATGTTTTATGATTAATTAAATTACACTAGCTTACCCTTATTTTCTGCCTTGTCCTGTTGACCGTTCGGTCGTCCTTGTTACTATAATGATCACCCTGTGGGTGTGAGCAGAGGTTGCTGAAGGTACGTTGGAGCAGGCGCTGGAAGGAGAAGGCAGTCTCCGTTATAGTAAGACCGTTCGGTCTTGTATTTTCTTCATATTAGTTTTGGACCGATCGGTTTATACTTTACTTGTATGGCCGTTCGGTTTGTATTATTAAGCAGTATCTGTATAGGTTTCCTTTAAAGTTTCAATTTATGGTTATCTTAGAATAACTGTAAATTGATCTTATTTTTCCCTGAAACTATTCTATTTTATTATAAATGTAAGGACTCTTAAGTGTAGTTTAAGGCTATAGTTTTGGGATGCTACATATATTGACAAAATTCGACGTTAATTTAACGTCAAATTTTTTAAAATTCGAAGTCAATTTAACGTCTCCTGATATGACGTTGTTCGCGAATTCACCGTTAAAAGTCCAAAATATTCGACGTTGTACGCGATTTTTGAACTAGTGTAAGGGAAGCTAGATGTCTAACTTTAAAATATGTTTGTTGTGTAAATTTGATGATTGTACGTAAAATAAATTGATTGAGTGAAAATTTTAATATTTATGCTAGTGTTAGTTCATTTAAATGACTATGTTTGGTTATCTGAGTATTGATTTCTGATGAAGTAAATTAGATGTCATTGTTGTCATGAATTGTATGTTATAAAGTTGTTTTGATGTCTGAAATTGGCTGAAAGGTTTAAGGAATAGTGAGTTGTCAAAGACATAGGTTTTTGTGGTTAAAATGAAGGTTTTGATAGGAAAGTTTGGGAGATAATGTTTAGATTCAAAAATCTGGTATTTTTGGTCTGGTTGTATGTTATTTAAGACTTGTTAGCACCTTGAGTTGATAAAAATATGATAAGGAAATAGGTATGAGTCAATGTGGTGGTTTTAAAAGGTTTTAGGTTCAATTTTAGGATTTTGACAGTTGAAATTTTGAGATAATGATTATAAGGGAAATCAGAAGTTTAGGGTCATTTCTTAAGTCATTTAAGACTTGTTCATGATGTTGCTTTTCGATCTTATTTTAGTTCAATTTTGAGGTTTTAACTAATGAAAAGTTGAAATAGGAATGTTGTGATGAAATTGAGGCGTTAGGTTGTTTTATTGAGTCTATTATAACATGTTCATGCTATTAGTTTGTAGAATTTGGTGTTAGAAGGGGTATAATTGAGTTTGGGTAGATAGAGTGGTCAAGTTGGTTTAGGGTAGGTACTTTGAGTTAGAAGTGTGATTTCAAATGTTTCACAGTGTCTAGAAGGTCCTAGAAATTTGTTAAACATGAAGTATTCAAGGTTAAAGTAGAAGTGTAAAAAGTTTTATTATGGCGTTGAGCGCCTCTATCAGGGTGCCTAATCGTCAGTTTCTAGGGGCCTTGGTCTGAGTATTAAGAAAGTGGATTTTAAGCCTAACTCAATACCACAAAATCGGCTTATAAGGTGAGGTTTACACCTCACTTATATATTATAATTTGGCCTTTTCCCTAGTTAATGTGGAACTTCCAACACACCACATTCACGTTGAGGTATAGACATCTCGAATGTGATAGTAGAAATGATTGGTCTGTTAGCGGCCCAACAACGGGTGGAATAAAAATGCCCAAGAAATAAGAAATATTGCTAGGATAGGCTCTAACCATGGCTCTGATACCATATTAGAAAGTGGTTTTTTTAAGCCTAACTCAACCCCACAAAATCGACTTTTAAGGTGAGGTTTGCACCTCACTTATATATTATAATTTGGTTTTATCTCTAGTCAATGTGGAACTTCCAACACACCCCCTTCACGTGCCAGTCTCGGGGCGCTAAGCGCCAGTTTATAGCAACTAGGGTGTTGAGCTCCATTTCCTAGGCGCCTGAGCGCCAATTCTCTGGTCTTGGTTAATGGGTTTTTGGCTGGGTTGTGGTTTCTTCTTTGGATTATTTATTGTTCTTTAATGGATATTTAGTGATTTCATGTGATTGCTTGCAAAGTTTCTATGAGGATAACCATGTGTACGAAAGGTTGTGGAAAAGAGTTCTAAGGAGGAACTTCTTATTGGTGGTTTCAAGTATTGTTAGTATGAATGCAGGGAGCTCGGTCTTGGGGTTAACCTGAAACTCTAATGATCATTCATTCTCAAATAGAGAAGATTGATACATGTGGTGAGAATAACATAAGGTCTTAATCTATGTGCTTCCAGTATGGCTTAAGACGCAGTACAAACTAACCTTGTGAGTGTGGTAGGGTGAAACCCATTGGCAATGACTTTGTAAAGCAGAGGCCACCACAAGTGCACAACCCACCATAACTTGACATTCATACTAAATTCGGATAGTCTAGTCTAGGTCTTAGTATGTTTAAAATGTGTGGATTGTTTTATGTGAAGTATGATTCATGTGTGAAATGTTTAATTATATTATGGAATGTTTTGTATTACTAGCTTACCCTTTTATTTGTATTTTGTTGTATTTTCTTGTGCTTTGCTGTCTTGGCTAAGATCATCCACAAGATATTCCTCCTTGGAACACTTTTTCGTATCCACATAGCACAAATCACATCGTACTTTAATATCATCATACTTCTCATCAATAAAGTTAAACCGAACAGTAAATCAAACATCCCACTATTAAACAAAGCCGAGACGAAGAGATCACTTGACTTAAGAACAAGACCGATCGGAAGAAATACTAAATAGAGACTAACCAGACCGAACACTATTACCAGATTGAATACTTTCATTGAACAGAACACTTCCTGTGAGACTGACATTTTATCACTATCCAAAGACTAGAATCTGAACCCTAAGGGTTTAGACCGAAGGCTATTGGCCTAGGCCGAATACTGTTGAATTGGGTCAAACACTATTAGTTTAGACCGAACACTAGTAGTACAATATATAAGTCTATGTCTAAGTAGTACAATGAGACCGAGTACTTAGTACAAGACCGAGTACTAAGGAAAACGAGTATAATATTAACTACTTAACTTATTTTGAATACCTTAACTAGGCTACCTACTATGTGAAAATATAAAATTATACTTAGACCGAACGTTGTTTTCAATTATACCAATAGAAACTGATTGGTCATTAACTGATTATCTACAAAAGGAGATTCCAGTCAAGACCCAACGCACCAAAGGGAAATACCGAATGGTCACGAATGACTCTCGGCGACAATTATAGAATTCTTGCAGAATACTACAGAATTAAGATCAGACCCTATTCCTACCCAGTCCATGCCATTTATACATCATCAACACATACAAACGAACATGCAAGAACATTAATATTATAATATCAACCAAATCATCAAACATAACATCATTCAACATGCAACCATTCATGAACAAAGAATCATAATTAAATTACAAGCTTCCCTTACCTCGAAATCCAAGTATTTCTATGCTCCCCACAGTATTTTCTACACCACAAGTAACTTCTATCTCTTCCTACAAACTTCTGATTGGTAAAAAGAAACCAATCAAGGAACCAAGGACATAAAACATACTCAGAAAAGGACTAGATGAGCACATGCAAGCCAAACAATGCTTGCATGCATCAGAAACGCATAAACCTCAAAGAACGAAGAGAAATTTGAACTCACTAGCTCAAAACAAAATCTTGATCGATGCAAAGTGAAGTCATTCGCACCAGGAGGACTCAATGATGATCGAAAGAAGAAAAAGTGAGAATTTGTAGAGAGAAGGAAGAAGGATTATAGAGAGAAGGAGGAGGAAATGGAAGATCAGAATTTTGGAGAAGAAGGGTGCATGCAAAAAGTGGCACCAGATTTTAAAACTTTTTCTTATAAACCACTGTCAAAACCGATCGGCCACTCCGCTACGCACACCTGTCTTCCACTTTCTAAAATTTCAAATTCCTTACACCTATAACTGGATCCCACTAGCTGCTGAATTAAATGACTCTGAAATTCTCCCTAACAACAAAAATTTTCGTCCTCAAAAATTAAGACTTACCCGAGAACAGGTGAGGATATAATTCTTTCATCACTTCTTCCAATTCTCAGGTGAAATTGTCTGTTCTCTTGTCCCAGACTACCTTAACTAAATTGATGGTTTTGCCCTTGAGTTGTTTGGTTTGGCTTCCTTCTATGCCAACAGGCTTCAATGTAACCGAACGGTCTCCTTTGATTTGAACATCTTCTACTTCCAGCACATAAGAAGGATCTGCTACATACTTCCTGAGTTGCGAGATATGGAAGACTGGATGAAGGTTGGATAGTTGAGGTGGTAAAGCCATCTCGTAGGCAACTGGTCCTATACGCCTTAAGATTTGGTATGGACCAATGAACTTAGGGGATAGTTTCTTAGGCCGAACGACTCTCCCAATAGCCATGATAGGATTCAACCTAAGGAAAACATGATCTCCGACAGAGAACTCTAGGGGTCTTCTTCTTCTATCAGCCTAAGACTTCTACCTGCTCTGAGATGTTTTCAACCTTTCTTGAATTAACTTCACCTTTTCAGTCGTCTGCTGGATTACTTCTAGTCCAATTAACACCACTTCTCCCTCTTGAAACCAACAATGTGGAGTTCTACACTTTCTTCCATAAAGAGCTTCGAATGGTGTCATTCCAATGTTGAATTGAAAATTGTTGTTGTAGGTGAATTCAACTAACGACAATACTTCATCCCAAACTCCCAAATGATCTAAGAAGCACGTTCTCAACAAGTCTTCAAGTGTTTGGATTGTTCTTTAAGATTGATCGTCTGTTTGGGGATGATATGCTGAACTCATTTGTAAACGGCTTCGCAATTCATGTTGTAGTGACTGTCAAAACCGAGAGGTGAATCTAGTGTCTCGGTCTGAAATGATACTAGACGGTACTCCATGCAACTGAACCACTTCTTTGATGTAGAGTTGAGCCAGCTTTGCCATAGAAATCTTCAAATTAACTCCAAGGAAGTGTGCACTCTTTGTTAAGCGATCAACTATAACCCAAATAGCATCATGATTCTTGACCGTATGGGGTAAGTGGGTCACAAAATCCATAGCTATGCTATCCCACTTCCACTCTGGAATACCCAATTATTGTAGCAGACCACCCGGTCTTTGATGCTCTGCCTTAGCTCTTTGGCAGGTTAAATAGGAAGACACAAACTGAGCCACATCACTCTTCATGCCCGAACACCAAAATGTTTTCTTGAGGTCTTGATACATCTTAGTCGTGCTTGGATGCATGCTAAGACAACTTTGATAACATTCCTCAAGAATCAATCTTTCCAGCTCTCCATCATTAGGTACACAAACCCTATTTCTGAACCTTAAGAGATCGTTCGTCCCTATATTGAAGTCTCTTCCTTGTTCTGAATCGACCAATACCTTATCTTTCTGTAGATCTTCATCAACCGACTACTTCTCTTTGATTCGGTCCAACAAGTCACTTGTCAACTTGAGACTGCAACACTTTATACCGCTCGGTTCCAACTCAAATTGGAGCCTTATGTCTCTAAACCTTTCAACCAGACATAACTCTCGGACCATCATTGTAGAAGCATGAATAGCCTTTCTGCTCAACGTATCAGCCACCACATTGGCCTTTCCAGGGTGGTATAGTAGTTCAAACTTGTAATCTTTCAAGAATTCTAACCACCTTCGTTGCCTCATATTTAATTCTTTTTTATCAAAGAGGTACTTGAGACTCTTGTGATCGTTGAACAGTTGGAATTGAGCTCCATAAAGGTAGTGCCTCCAAATCTTTAAAGAAAAAATCGTCGCTGCCAACTCAAGATCATGTGTAAGGTAGTTCTTCTCATGAACCTTTAACTACCGAGAAGCATAAGCGACTACTTTCCTTTCTTGCATCAATACACAGCCCAAACCTTGATACGAGGCATCACAGAATACCTCACGGGCTTTCTAGTGTCGGGAATAACCAATATTGGAGCACTCATCAACTTTTGCTTCAGTTCTTGAAAACTAGCTTCACACCGATCGGTCCAAGCAAAATGTTGGTCTTTTCTGGTCGGCTGAGTTAATGGCGCTACTATCTTAGAGAATCTTTCAATGAATCGTCTATAGTAGCCAGTCAATCCAACAAAACTTTTAACCTCAGTGACCGAATAGGGTCTCTCCCCATTGAAGCACAGCTTGCACCTTAGTTGGATCCACTGAAATACCTCCAACCGATATTACATGACCCAAAAATTTCTTTTCCTTCATCCAAAACTCACACTTGGATAGCTTCGCATATAACTTCTTTTCCCTCAATATACCGAGCACTATCCTTAGATGATCTTCATGTTCTTCATGAGTCCTGGAGTAAATAAGGATATCATCAATGAAAATGACCACAAACTTGTCCAGGAAGGGTCTAAAAATGTGATTCATATACTCCATGAATATGGCTAGAGCATTGGTAACACCGAACGACATTACTACATACTCATAATGACCATATCGATACTTGAAAGCAGTCTTCTGGACGTCTCCTTCCTTGAACAAAATTTGATGTTACCCTGATCTCAAATCAATCTTGGAAAATACAGTAGCCCCATGCAATTGATCCAATAAATCGTCAATTCTTGGCAAAGGGTACTTATTCTTGATTGTCAACTTGTTCAGCTGCCTATAATCCACACAAAGCCGAGAGCTGTCATCCTTCTTATTAACCAGTAACACTAGAGCACCCCATGGTGATGCACTTGGCCAAATGAATTGTTTCTCCATTAACTCTTCAATCTGCTTCTTGATTTCAGCTAGCTCTGCTGGAGCCATTCGATATGGCACTATAGATATTGGCCTTGCTCTTGACACTAGATCAACGGAAAATTCAACTTTTCTTGGAGGGGGTAATCCAGGTACCTTTTCTGGAAAAACATCCAGGAATTCCTTTACGACCGAACAATTTTCACTCTGCTCACCTTGTACCGAACGGTTTGAACGTTGTTGTCTTTCAATCACTTCCAAATGAGACAATATCAAAAAGCAACTAGCGTCTTCCATTAAATCTACCCTTAGTTGACCGATTGACAATGACAACTTCTCTTCTTCACTAGAAAAAATCAATTTCTTCTCTTCGCAATCAATAAGAATGTGATTGGCAGTCAACCAATCCATTCCTAGAATTACCTCTAAACCTTGAAGAGGTAAACATATAAGGTTTACCTTAAATTTAGGCCTTTCAACCTCAATAGGACATCGAATACATACTGTAGACGTCCTAACCTCACCATCTACTGGGTTGACACCACCAGATCAAACTACATCTCACTCTCAGACAAACCCAACTTCTCAATGCATACCTTTGAGATAAAGGAATGTGTTGCCCCCGAATCAAAAAGCACACAGCAAGAAACACCAAACAACAAGTAATGATAATGAGGTTACCTGAACTTACTGCTTCAGCTCCCGTAAATGCATATAAGCGTCCCACAGCTTGTGCTCGGCCACTACTTCTTTGTTGAGATCTTCCAGCATTTGAGGACTTAAAACAGCTCTTCTTCCCATATTACATTCACTCTCCACATGGCCATTTGTTCTACACTGAGTACAGTACTTTCCTCCTACCAGTTGAGGACAGATCGACTTGTAATGAGATCCTCCACAATTAAAACACGCCACAGATCCCGACTGCCCATACTGTACGGTCGAACCCGAGGACTACGAAGAGGAGCCACCAGAATTTGAAGAAGGCGAAGGCCGAGAGTAAGGGATTCTCCTGGAATTGACTCTGCTTCTGGAAAGGGTTTACCCTCTAACATTCTGTTGTTGCTGCTTCTTTGTTGTTCTACCTCTAGTGTGTTCTTCTTTAACACCTTAGCTCTCACCACCAACGATGGAAAAGACTTGATGCATAAACTGGAGATCAACAATTTAAGGTCCCTTCTCAAACCATTGTCGAACTTCCTGCATTGCCACTCTTCATCTATCTTCATTGTATAAAATCTCACCAAATGCTTAAACCTATCAGTATACTCAGATATTGTCATTCCTCCTTGGACTAGTTGGAGAAATTCCACTTCTTTGGCAAACCGAACGCTATCTGGAAAATACTCTTCATAAAACTTCTTCTTAAAAACTTCCCAAGAGATGGGAGTATTAATGTCATCTAGTATCATTCTCATGCTATTCCACCAATGATTGGCCTCCTTAGTCAATAAATACTAAGTAAACGCCAACCTATTGTCATTTGAACACCTCTTGACATTGTAGATCATCTCCATGTCACGCAACCACTGATCGACTTAAACTGGACTACATTTGCCATTGAACTTGGTCAGATGATGTTAGAGGAAACTCTTTAAACTCCATTCGGTTTGATGAATAGCAGTGGAAGAGGACGGTACAGTTGTATTCCTATTACTTGATATTATATCCATAAGTTGTCTTTGGGTCACTTATGTTATTACTCTGGCAGCCTCCAGATTTTGTAAAGCAACAGTGTTTTGTTGCACTAACGCAGTATTTTGTTGTTGCATTGTCGCTATCACCAATTCCAATAGTCGAGTGTTATTAGATGTATCCCGATCGTCAGGTGAAGGAGGAGAAGGAGGAGGTCTAAGAGACATCTCCTTTGTTAACAGAGAAAAAGAACCATCAGTTTAACTTAAGAAGCAGAAACACTTACTTAAACCGAACAATGAGTACACAACACAAGCATAGTATACCCATAACCTACAGTATTTATAAGGAACTAACTGCTCTGATACCATTAAATGTAACATCCCAATAAATATAGCATAATACTATATAAGGAGTTAACATGTAATAATAAGATAAGACAGTTAACAACCTATAATAGAGTTCTCGATAATCCTAAAATGTCGAGCATTTAAAACTATACAAGGATTATAAGTCTGATACAAGATATATGAACAAGACAAACCGTTCTAAGGCTACGTCTAAACGGAACAGTATTACAAAAGGGGATACTAATACTACTGACCGAACGGTCCTACAACTATACTTCAGGGGTCTCTACCTCCAACGCTTCTTCCAGCGAGCACTTGTCCCCTTCTGCTCACATCCACAGGATGATCATTACAACAGGAAGGATGACCGAAGAAACAATAAAGACAAGACAGAAGACTAGGGTAAGCTTATGTAATTTAATTAATCATAACAATATAAACAAATTCATAGTCAATTATAACCTACAATCATCATACATATATTTCAAATAAAGACCGCACACACCATACATATAATGACTGACCATTTAACTTGACTTATCCGGATTGTATGAATTATGTTTCTACGACGTTTGTGCACCCGGATGATGTAGTAGCTAGGATGCCCTCAACAACTGCCACCCGAGGTTAGTCCGTTATACCTCGCCCAAGTTAACCTTATGGACTAGGACCTCCTGCCATTCTCACACATGAGTTACTCTTCTCTACTTGAGAATGAGTAATCACAGAATATCAAGATAAACGTCAGCTAAGCTTTGACCACATTCATACTTTACCATTCAATAATCATCCACGAGATATTCCTCCTTGGAACATTCTTTCATATCCACATAACACAAATCACATCGTACTTTAATATCATCATACTTCTTATCAATAAAGTTAAACCGAACAGTAAATCAAACATCCCACTATTGAACAAAACCAACAGGAAGAGATCACTTGACTTAAGAATAAGACCAATCAGAAGAAATACTAAATAGAGACTAACTTGACCGAACACTAGTACCAGATTGAATACTTTCGTTGAACCGAACACTTCCTATGAGACTGACATTTTATCGATATCCAAAGACTAGAATCTGAACCCTAAGGGTTTAGACCGAAGGCTATTTGCCTAGGTCGAATACTGTTGAATTGGGTCAAACACTATTAGTTTAGACCGAACACTAGTGGTACATGATATAAGTCTATGTCTAAGTACTATAATGAGACCGAGTACTTAGTACAAGACCGAGTATTAAGGAAACCGAGTATAATACTAACTACTTAACTTATTTTGAATACCTTAACTAGGCTGACTACTAAGTGCAAATATAAAATTATACTTAGACCGAACGCTGTTTTCAATTATACCAATAGAAATCGATTGGTCATTAACTGATTCTCTATAGAAGGATAGTCTAGTGAAGACCGAACTACCCAAGGGAAAGATAGAACAGTCACGAATGACTCTTGGTGACAATTATAGAATTCTTGCAGAATACTACAGAATTAAGATCAGACCCTATTCCTACCCAGTCCATGCCATTTATCAATCATCAACACATACAAACGAACATGCAAGAACATCAATATTCTAATATCAACCAAATCATCAAACATAACATCATTCGAACATGCAACCATTCACAAACAAAGAATCATAATTAAATTACAAGATTCTCTTACCTCGAAATCCAAGTATTTCTATGCTCCCCACAGTATTGCCTACACCACAAGTAACTTCTACGTCTTCCAGAAAGAAACCAATCATGGAACCAAGGACATAAAACATACTCAGAAAAGGACTAGATGAACACATACAAGTCAAACAGTGCTTGCATGCATCAAAAACGCATAAACCTCAAAGAACGAAGAGAAATTTGAACTTACCAGCTCAAAACAAAATCTTGATTGGTGCAAAGTGAAGTCGTTCGCACCAGGAGGACTTAATGATGATCGGAAGAAGAAAAAGTGAGAATTTGTAGAGAGAAGGAAGAAGGATTATAGAGAGAAGGAAGAGGAAATGGAAGTTCAGAATTTTGGAGAAGAAAGGTGCATGCAAAAAGTGGCACCAGATTTTAAAACTTTTTCTTATAAACCATCATCAAAATCGATCGGCCACTCTGCTACGCACACCTGTCTTCCACTTTCTAAAATTTCAAATTCCTTACACCTACACCTGGATCCCACTAGCTGCTGAATTAAATGACTCTGACATCTACACATAAAATGATTTTTTTTTCTTTTTTAAGAAAATATAAATTTTTTGTAAAACGAGTTTTAAAGAAATTAAATGTATATGAAATTATTATATTGTCTGGTTAAAAATATATTAAACCTTTATAAAGTCTTTAATTAGAAAATCATTAAATTTTATAAGTATTTGTTACTAATACTTCGGACTTCTGTCCAAATATTTTTTATCTCACTTCTATAGTCTATTCAGATATATTTTTTTAATTTATTTAAAAACATTTGAAATATTCTTTTCATAAAGATTTCTTCAAGTCTTATGCACACTTCTTAATTAATTAAAAAAGATTATATAAATAAATACAAATATCAATATTTAGCTACCTAATTAAATATAGGTTTAATACATTATTTGGTCCCTTCTTATGGTGCTTTGGTTCAAAATAGTCCCACCTTTGAAAAAAGTTCACTAAGGTCCCATATTTCAATAAAAATTGTTCAGTATCGTCCTTTTGGCAGACGGCGTTAAAATCTTAACAATGCAAATGCTAGCATGACGAAACGTTGATGAGCTGTTAAATTGGAAGCTTACGTGGCTCTGTAAAGTCATTTACATGTGTAAATAATTAAAATAAAAATAAAAAATGACATAAGAGGTTAAAGTAAAAAACCCTTACCCTTATCTGATTACGCCATTTTTGGGTTTTCGCTGTTGTGAAAGTGGTGATTTCTGGATTGTACTGCTGATTCTACTGTTGAATCCTTGAAGGCGCAAGTGGAACTTCGTACGGAAGTGAGGTAAGGGGTCATTATTTGAGCCTAATTAGTTCATGTTGTTGACTCTGATTTTGGGCGTATAAAAAGTTGTTTTATTAATCACCTTATTCAATTGAAAGTAACAGTTGGAAAAATAACCATATATATCGTTTACATGGCGCAACACTCATCAGACAGCGTTAAGGTTTTGTTCTTGCTCATTGCATTACTCATGATAAAACCAGGTTGGAATCGAAGTTATCCCTTCCATGTGGGGTAATTCCTCATTGCAGATGTGGTGTCTGAATCATTCAAAACGCAATGAACATTAGCAAAGCAACATTTTTCAAGCGCAACCAAGATATTTTTTTTTAAAAAAAAAAGAAGCAACCCACGTTCAATTGAAGTCAAGTTACCTGCTTTTGGCGATTCAACGCATCCGGATTCATAGATCCATCCAAAAGCCATGATAAAACCTGCAGCAATTGCCAGGAAAGCAGAAAAAGAGAAAGGAACATCAAAGAGAGAGATGTATTTTGGGTGAGGGGAGGGGAAGGAATGAAAGCGAATACCGAATTGGAAAATTGCGTGTGAAGAAATGGAAAAAGGAGAAAGGGGCACCTGGATCTGGCCATTAGCAGCGGCAATATGAAGAGGGGAGTGGTGATCATAGACAATGGTGTGGTTCATGAGAGAAAGGTGCGTGTGCAACAAAGCTGCTATAGTGTCTAGGTTCCCATGCTGCACAGCACGGAATAGGCCATGCTCATGGCTCCCTCTGCAACTCAGCCCCTAACCCATCACTTTCTCTCTACCACAATGGCCAGTTTCACATAAACAAAAACCTAGAAATGGCGATTTTTACTTTAACCCAACAGAATCGATAAAGGTTTTTTAATTTAATCCAGACTTAACCTATTTTATTTCATTTTATTTTTTTAAAATATTTACATATTAAAATAACTTTACAGAGCCACGTCAACATCGAAGTAAACAGGTCATTGAATTTTCGCCACCGTTATGATTTTAACGGCGTCTACGAAAAGGACCATATTGAACATTTTTTAATGAAATATGGGACCTTAGTTAATTTTTTCCAAAGTTGGGATCATTTTGAACCAAACCCAAAAAAGGTGGGACCAAAATAGGTATTAAACCTTAAATATATAAGAATCATGCTAAATTCTTTTAAGATCAGAAATGCCTTAATGAGATTAAATATAAATATTTTATTATTTAAGTTTAAAAAAAATAAAAAAATAAAAAAATTAACTTTTAAAGTTTTATTATAGAAAAATCATCCTTTCCCAAAAATGTTTTTTTTTACTTCTCTTTAAAATAATATATTCATCTTTTCTTATATTAGAACTCACCTAAGTGATTTTAGAAGAGAGTAAAAGATTTATGCTTCCTGAAAAGTATTTTTTTAGTAACTTTTTTTTTTGTCATATTTTCTTAAGATAGTTTAATTATTTGAAATGGGGTAAAATGTTATTTGAATTTTTGGTTAATAGAGGATTGTTCTCCAATATGTTGGAGTCGATATTATTGTTGTTGAAATATGATTTCTTGTGATTATAGGCTTGAATGTCATTTTAAGTTTGTATAAAATTTGTAAATATTTATATCGATTTTGGGTAAAAATTTGTAAGCCAATGTATGATGGACTAAAGAGAAGACTTAAGTATCATGTCAAGACATTTTGATGATGATGTTTGAAAATAAGATGTTTTGAAGTGTTTTTAGATTTCATTGTATGTTGTTGAGTCTTTTGAATTAGGTATTCACGAGGTTTTATTTCAACACACAATCTATACTAAAACCAATTGAAAAAAATGTTTTTTTCACAAGGTTAAAATAGAGAAAAAAAGGTTTTATGATTTTGATAATTAAGTTTTTATGTAATTGATTAAAAAGTTCATGATAAGTTGCACACCATAATGTTTGATAAGTTTTCAAATGTTTTTGATGTAAAAAGGGAGTTTTGAGTAGTGAGATTTTGAAGTAATGAGTATAAACTATTTTGGAAGGTTATATGTCTATTATTATACTTATTAGGACTTGTTTAGGAGCAAAAACCAGAAAAATATATTATGGAAGTGTTCATGGCTTCAAAAGTTGAGTTTTTGGTCCATTTTAGAGGTTTTAAGGGTTAGAAATGGAAAGTAGGAGAGTTGGGATAAAACTGAGGTATTGGGGTGTGCTAGCAAGTGTATTTAGACTTGTTTATGCAGGTTGTAAACTGGTATAGAGGTTAGAAAGTATAGAATTGAGTTTGGGTAATTAGGCTTTAGTGGGTCATTTTAACTTACAACTGTGTTTTCAGAGTTTCCTTAGGGTCTGGAGGGTTCTAGAGGTCTTTAGAAGTTGGGGGTAAAGTGTTCAAAGTGAGAAAATTGAGTTTGGTATCTACTGATAGCGCTTGAGCTCCCGTTTCCAGTGGTGCCAGCGTTGAGCGCTCGTTCCAAGGCGCTCAGGCGCCACTAGACACCACTAAACACCACTGCAACAATTTTGAGGAGTTTTCAGGATTCTGGATATCCGTTTTGGATTTTCTTCAAGTCGTTTGGGGGGTTTTGGACCCTTCCAAAGTTGTTGGTGAGAGTTTCAAAGTTGTTTTCCTTACCTAAATGTGAGTATCAATATGCCATGAAGAAATTATTATTATGTGACTTATAATGACTTGTAATGGTGTTTTTGGTTATTTAATGTGTAATCATAGGTTTCATGTGATAGTATGCCATGTTTGTGTGAAGTGTGTGTGTATGTGTGTGTGTGTGTGTGTGTATGATTATGAGAAGGATATGTTGATGATGATTATGTGAATGATTATGTGAGTGGTATTGATGGACGTAATTCCATGATCCTCGTGGAGAAGATACATGGTGGTGCCCTATGTTATTATTGGTATGAATGGTCTGAGTTACACTGGAGGTTTATCTTGACGCTCTCAATATCCCCAACTCAAGTAGAGATGGATGATTATGTTGTGGAGAGTAACCTTATAAGGGCTCTATAGAGCAGTAGAGGTTACCACAAGTACAGAAACCACCATAGTTCGACATTCATACTATATCCGGATGAGTCAAGTCAAATGTTGTGATATGATTATGACATATGTTTGTTATGTGTGTAATTTAATGTATAATGGAATGTTTATTGTATTATGACGACCTATTTTACCACTAGTTTATTCTTGCTTTTGTGTTGTTTATTATGTGTTGTTTTCTCTTTGTGATGATCACCTTAATGGTGTGAGCTTAGGGAGACAGTCTTTTCAGTTGTTTCAGTAAGAGGTGAGGGTGAAACAGTTGGGAAGTCAGATGATTCTACTAGTGTAGATCTTGTCTTTCATAGGTTTGTTTTCTTATAGTGGTTCCATTATCATATATGTAATATTTCATTTTAGTAATCTTTTACTATTAAAAATAGGATGTTACATTAATGGTATCAGAGCAATTCGTCGTTAGGATGACCTGTGAGTTATGGGTTTGTCGTGCATTTCCTATGGAAAGTTGAGTCTAAATGGTATGATTTACCATGTTTTCTAAGTAGATAGTAGAGTTGTGTATCTAACTAGAAGTATTGATAGAAAATATCTTGATAAGAGTAATGAGGGTGCATACTCATGACTTTTACCAGAGATTATTTTTCCTTTCTTAATTCTAAAGGTTTGGTGAAAGAAAATGATGGAAGCATCTCCATGACACACAGAAGCATGCTCCAAGTCGCAGAGAATTGGCAGCGAAATGATGAAGAAGATGAAGTTTGAATTGCACGAGAGGTGTTTGTGAAAATGTTTGGAGGTGTTTGGATGAATGTTTGGTAGAATTCTAACTCAGTAGGCTTTCCAAAAGGGAAAGGAGCTAGAGGAGGTGCAAGATAACAAGGCACAAGGTTGAACTTGAGAGAATGGCTGACAATTTAACAGCATTTCATTACTCAAAATCAAGTTGCCATTACAAGTGATGAAGCTCTCTATTTATAGAAGTAGGAGAGCTTCTAAGCGTGTGGTGCAAGCTAGTTTATGGAAAATGTGCTAATTAATTCATGTAGCTTGCAGTAGATGTTTATCCAGCTGGCTATGTGCTTCATATTTGCAATGCCAACCACGTGCTAGAAACGATTTGAAGGCTGTGAAAAACGCTGGGCATTGTGGAGGTGTGGTTGGGCGCAACTTTGTAATATCCCATCCGTTTTGACCTTTCTTGCTTCCAATGGCTATCCAACCTTGCTTAGGTGCTTCCCTAATTCTACCACCTTTATTGATACCCTACAAAACAATGTAAAGATTATTTAGCTTTTTAAAAGAACATGCTAAGACTTTAGAAAGAAAATATTAAGCTTGTATTCAACTTCCCTTTCTTGGTCTTAGTGTGAAGTTGATACTTCTTGGATGGGAAGTCCCTTTAGGGGTTGCTATCAAAAAGAGTTGGGAATCCAATGTTGTTGTATAGTGTTTCTTGTCTTGTAATTGCCTTTGTGGTAGTGTTTTATGCTCTATAGGGGTAAAAAAATGCATATTAGAGGATAACTTGTATATCTTCATTAGAATTGGTCAAAGCCTTTGAAACAAGTGTTGCCTCGAAGATAGAGAGATGAAATGTGTTAGAGCTTGAAAGTTAGAGCTTGAAAGTTAGAGCATTAGAGCTTGGGAAGTCAAATGATTCTACTGATGTAAATCTTGTCTTTCATAGGTTTGTTTTCTTATAGTGGTTCCATTATCATATATGTAATATTTAATTTTAGTAATATGTTACTATTAAAAATGGAATGTTACATTACTCAAACGGTTTTTGATCTTCAAATAGATGAAAAAAAAATTAAAATCTTTAAAAAGTGAAAGAACTATAAAAAAAATAGAGAATTAATATGATTTTTAGATAATAATTTGTTTATATAAATTTTATTTATACTTTAAATCTTAATATTAAAATTAACAAATCTCATTATTTAACACATATTACTCCTAAAAAAGTAACGATATTTTAAATTTATAATATTATTCAATTATGTTTTTTATTATATCAATTAATCTATTATAAAGTTTTTATTTATTTTCTATTTTTTTATTCAAACTGTCACTTTTTTTTTCAAATAGGAAAGATTTTAAATACTACTTTCTATTATTACTTATTTTTTTCATAAGATATAAACTCTCTATGTTTTTAAAGTTGTTTACCCTTTTTAGAAGTTGATTCAGTGTCTAATTTGTATTTTGTGTTTTTTTAATAAGATTTTTTCATGTCATGTCATTAATAAACATTAATAAGTGAAAGATCTCTTTCCGAGTATCAACTTAGCTTGAGATATATAAAAGAATATCTAACGTGAGTTATATATATATATATATATATATATATATATATATATATATATATATATATATATGGAATTATTAATGTGTTTACGTTTTTTTTTAGTTGATATATTTTTATAATGTGTACATAAACAAAAATATTTTTATAAATTATAGATTCTAAATTTTAAAATCAAAAATATTTAAATAATTTTTATTCTAAAACTTAAAAAAACAAAAAACTTCAAACGTCTACTCAGCGTATAGTTTTTTGTATTTAAATCCAAAATAATAATAACAGTCAAATAGCCTTATAGCTAACCCCACTTACCGAGTAATTAAAAATGCGAAACGTATTGAAAAAGATTTAAATTAGAAATAATTATAGAATTTTGGATTAGAAAATCCACAATTTTAATTGAATCTATAACTTTTCATTTTACTTGGTATGTTTGATATTGAATCGAGAATATTATAAGTAAAAGAATTTAATTAATTAAAACATAAAATAAAAGAAAAGAAGTAAATTTTTATTTTCTGATAAACACAGCCATCTTTATTGTTATATTGCAGTATTAAATAAAAGGTGTCTAGGAATACGATGAGGGTGGCTACAAAATCCAAGGACTCATTTATGCAACCGACTTCATTTTCATTTGCAGAGTGAATAACTGCAAAGTACGTGTCATTTATGTGCACTGCTTTTAAGATCCTCATTTCTATTTCCTTACACTGAAAGGAAGATAAAGAGTAAAAAATTCACTGACAAAAGTATCAAATGGAAGAAGGTGGAAGAAAAGTTGAGAGCTTGGTTCCTAACTCAGAAGATGGATCTGAAAGAGAAGAAGAAGAAGAAGCTGACAAGGTGAAAGAAGATGATGATGTTGGAAAAGAAGAGAAGGACAGTGGTGGTATTATTAACAACTTCATTTCTTTCATCACACCGTTGAGTCCAAAACCCTCTCAGCATGATCAAAGTGTTGCTGCTGATGATGATGACAGTGGAGAAAAGGGAGGGGTTATCAGAAAAATGGTTTCGAGTTTCTTCCGTCAAAGTGAAGCTGAAGGGGTGGTGGTAAGAGAAGAGGAGAAGGAGGAAGAAGAAATCATGGCTGATGAAAAAGTCAAACGTTTCAAGACAGAAAATGGAGGCATCATTCATAACATTGCTTCTCATTTACCTGCTCCAGTACCAGGTAAACAAACAAAAACTGTGTACTAGGTTTTCTGTTCAATAGTTTTTATGTTTTTTTTTCTCCCATGAAAATCTTCGAGATATATTAAGAAACAGCAACAAAAAATGAGTTAAGATTAAGATTTTATTATTTTAAGAGTGAATATTTTTTGTTTACAACACCTTGTTTTAAGCAGATGATGCAGTTCCCACCGCAGATGAGGCCACTTTCTTAATTAACTCTCTTGTTCGTGACTAGCCAGAGAAGTTCTTCGGTGTTTTTCTTTTTCTTCCACTTGTGGGTCTTGTTAGTGTGAATGATTCGAAATTGCAGATGTGGATTATTAATAATCGCTATTTGGCTCCTTTTTTTACCAGTATTTTTTATCACTCACCTTTGGATAAATATCGCTTTTTAATCTTAAAAATAATTCGTTTTAGTAGACACTTAATTCTGTTTGAGGCTGTTCCCTGGGGTGATCGGCGAGAAGAATTAGTGGATGTTAGGGTGGTTTTTTTTCTATTTTACTTGAGTGGATGAATTTGAAGGTAATTCAGTAAAGTTTTGTGAGAATTTGGGCTATTGATGTGATAATTTTAAATTTTTTTAATTGATAAAAGTTATGTTTTTAGGTATTAAAATAATATAAAATGTGATATTTAATTATAAAAATATTTATTAAGAATTAAAAATTTAGAATAATTATTAAAAATAATTTTAAAAGTTTAATTAAATTATAATTTAGTGAAGAATATTTTTTTAAAATAAAATATTTGTTTGTTAATACTTGAAGTTTGTAATACTTGAAATTAGTTATTTTTTTTATGGGTAATGATACTTTGACATCTAAAATGTGATAAATTTTTGACATCGTCACGTATTACATTCTGGGTGGTTCATGTGTTTTAAAATGACAGAATGAAGTGGATTCAATGTGTAGTAACAAACTTGAGATCAATGTACAAATAAGTGGGTAGTTTAGGTTAACTTTTAGCACGAAGAGGACATTTTTGAATCTGTACTTGTTTTGAACTTCACAGTTTATTTTTAATCAATTTTATTGAATAAAATTCATTAATTATCATTTAAGAACACATTTATATCGAAGTCTATATCGAAGGAAACATTTTTTTAAAGTGATAGTACAGAAAGGAAAATGGTAGCAATGTACAAATATGTGAATAGCACTCTCCTTAATTGCCTCAACTTTTTTCTCAGTATCTATCTTTGTATGATATGTTGGGCAATATTTTAAGATACCTCCGCTTTATGATTCATGACGACACACATTCATTCATAGCTGTTTTTTTCCAAGCACATAGGAATGGAACAAAGCAAGGAAAGTCAAAATCAAAGAGCATCATTCTTCTCTTATGTGATACACATTCATAACCTCAAATAATGTAACACATTCCTTCCTGTGCTCTCTTCATGCTTCGTGGGACAGAATTAGCGGACTATATTACTACGGAATCATGATCCGTGCATGCTACACGCTTAAACCCAACACGATATCTCAACTCAAAACTACAAATTTCATGACTCAAACTTAACAACAAAGAAAATTTATTCCACCACGCTTTACCAAAGATACATCTGACAACAAGAGGGATGCACAAAAAGAAATAGGACGCCTGAAATGGTCTAATAATTCCATTTTTGAGCATTTTGTATTCGTTCTTGCAAAAACAGATTACACATGGGTTGAACCTAATTTCTCAACAACACATCCTTCTCTGAATACATTTGGTATTTCTAAACTTGTTGACATTAAATGTCAACGAAAGAAAGAATAGAGTTACAAAAAAAAATGAACGCAAGAAACATGGGAAATGAGTATTACCACACTATCATAAAACAGGAACAGAAATGGACATTGGAAGTGAAACATCACTCACAAAGCTTGTAGTATTCCTGGTTGAAGCTGAATCGCTAGCAAATGCATAACCCACACCCAATCCACCATAATGCAAAGATGCATTTTCACATCTTTGAAACACTCTAGCAACTGAAGCTGCCTTTCTTCTTGTCGTCTTTGTCCATGTGAAAAGCAAGGTTTGAAGCAAGCCGGCCAAGGCAGGCACCCTAACCACCCTCTCAGTTGCCGCTGCACCACCACTCCTGCACAACTCAACAAAGTTGCAACTGCATTCTCTTTACCTCTTGGCGTTCCATTCCTATCAATCCACCTACTGTTGCTTCCTCCTTCACAACTTTCATGGCGCCAATCGGCTGCCGAACAATCAAGGCCAAGGCACCAACGAAAACGAAATGGAGGAAGCATGGACGAAGCCTCATGCGTGCTGTAATCGAATCATGCGTGTTGTAATCGAATCAAGGAACTCTTAACCGAATACACGAGTTAAAAGAAAGGTTGTAACCGAATACAACTAAGCCGTAACTGGATACAACACCTTACTTTCCTCTCACTTTGCAGCGTATCCGAATACGCAGACCCATAACCAAATACAACTTCCTTTCTACAACCGAAAACGAGAGGCTCTCCATGATCAATGCTTCTTCTTGCTTCAAGCTCAAGTCCCCCATCTTCAACGCATCTTCATCATCAACAACACCACCAGCCATAGTCGACGATCATATTCATTCAAAACAAGTGCATTTACAATAGAGTTTCATAGTTTACATCATTCCCCAACAAAAAGAACATAGCTCTCCATAGTCATGGAGAGCTTGAGCTTACAATGGAAGAAAATGGAAGAGGTGAAGACCTTAGGAAGAAGAAAGGAGAGTTCCAATTGCCCAAAATCAGCTCCCACAGGTCCAAAATGGTGTTTTCGAGCTTCAGCCGCCAAGAAGATGGCACCCTCGTTGCATGGGAGCTTTAAATAGGTCTAGGGTGCCATGTCAGCCAAAGTCGTGTCCCGCCCCCCTTCTTCTGGGGCGCCCGGGTGCCAAGATTAAACACAAAATGCGAAGCAAAGGGCGCCCAGGCACTACCTTTAGGCTGAAAATGCGAGGCAAAGGGTGTCCAGCCCCCTCCAGGGGCGCCCAGGCGCCAGAATTAAGGTGAAACAGCGCATTGAAGGGCGCCCAGCTCCCCTTTAGGGCGCCCAGGCGACACATTCTGGCAAAAAGTCGAATTGAAGGGTGCCCATCCTTCTTTTAGGGGCGCCCAAGCGTGGAGTCTGCAGAAGACTTCTTCAAATCTTGCTTTTATAACTCTTCCTTGGCTCTGCCACTCTTGATAGTTTAGATGCTCTTCCAAAACACACAAAGTTCCTACAAAATTTGAGGAATTGGTGATGAAAACTGGTATGTGTAACCTAAGATGAAGTTATTCACAAAGTTAGATAAAAGAGAGGATTAAGCATGTTTCAAGCTTCAAGAGAGTTGATTTGGTAAGGAAATTGCACCATAGATAATGGTAAGAATTATCATTATCAACAACCCCAAACTTGAAACTTTGCTTATCCTCAAGCAAAAAGGATGACATGGCTTAGACAAACAATTCAATTCCAATGAGTCAACACTCAAGACAAGTAGAATTCAATCAAGCTTGCTCATCATGGTAAAATCAACTTGAGAAGATGAGTTTTTGACAGAGAAGGTTTCAACCATGGTGCTCACAAAGCAAGAATCACAAGAAATATGCCATGTTTTAAGAGGGATCAACAAGCATGGCAAAAATGTTCTCATTACTAACATGGAACCTTTCCTCACCAAAGAAACTGCTTCTCTCAAGCACACTGGTGTATAAGGATGTGTGTTTTTCACTCTAGCAAGCGCTCGTTTAACGTCATTAGCTTGACACCATGATGCTCATGGGTCAACCAACTCAACACTTGTGTTGAGGCGTTCAACCTCACTACCCAAGTAAGGCTTGAGCCATTGCCCATTGACTACCCAACTTCTCTGTGGGTCATCAGAGGATGGATCTATCAGCTCAACTGCTCCATGTTGCTTGACATCCTTGATGGTGAATGGACCGACCATTTTGACTTCAATTTGCTAGCAAAGAGTTTGAACCGAGAGTTAAACAGCAACACCTGCTGACTAAGATGGAAAACCTTCTTCACCAACTTCCTGTCATGATAGAACTTGACCTTTTCCTTGTAACTCTTGGAAGAATCATAGGCATAAAGGCACATTTCTTCAAGTTCAAGGAGTTGCCTCTTTATCTTTTCAGCAGACATGGAGGGGTCAAAATTCAAGAACTTGAGAGCCCAATAAGCACGGTGCTCTAACTCCACCGGTAAATGACAAGCCTTCCCATAGACAAGCTGGAAAGGAGATAGCCCCACTGGAGTCTTCATGGTAGTTCTATATGCCCAAACGGCATCATCCAGCTTTTGAGACCAATCCTTTCTAGAAGAAGCAACGGTTTTCTCCAAAATCTTCTTTATTTCTCGGTTTGAGACTTCAGCTTGGCCATTTGTTTGTGGATGATAAGGTGAGGCCACCTTATGCATAACTTCATAGTGCTTAAGCACTTTGGCTAGCTGATCATTGCAAAAGTGAGATCCTCCATCACTGATGAGGACCCTTGGTACTCAAAACTGGGTAAAGATTTGCCTTTTTAGAAACCTGATGACTGTAGAAGCATCATTTTTAGGGCAAGCAGCTGCCTCCACCCATTTGCTCACATAGTCAACAGCCACCAGAATATACTCATTGTTGAAAGAAGAAGGAAGAGGGCCAACAAAGTCTATGCCCCAACAGTCAAAGACTTTCACCTCTTGAATCAGTTGTAAGGGCATTTCATGCCTTCTTGAGATACTCCCCGTTCTTTGGCATTTATCACAACTTCTAGCATGATGGTGAGAATCCTTGAACAAGGTGAGCCAATAGAATCCAGCTTGGAGAAACTTTGCAACTGTTCTTTCTCCATTGAAGTGGCCTTCATATGGAGAGTTATGACAGTGCCAGAGAATACCTGCTGCCTCCTCACTAGTGACACACCTCCTCAATAGGTTGTCAGCTCCAATCTTGAACAAGAAGGGGTCATCCCAGATAAATTGCTTTGCATCATGTAAGAATTTCTTTTTCTGATGCCATGATAGATCTTCTGGTATGACTCCTGCTACCTTGAAGTTAGCCATGTCAGCAAACCATGGCCTGTGTTGAATATGCAGGAGAGTTCATCTGAAAAGGATTCACGGATCTCTTCTTCCTTGCAAGTGACTTCTTCATTAATGAGTTGAGATAGATGATCCACAATCACATTCTCACTTCCCTTCTTGTCATGTATCTCCACATCAAACTCTTGGAGCAATAAAACTCATCTGATAAGTCTAGGTTTGGAATCAGGTTTGGTGAGCAAGTACTTGATGGCAGCATGGTCAGTATAGATGATCACCTTAGACCCAATGAGACAGGGCCTAAATTTCTCCAAAGCATAGACTATGGCAAGAAACTCCTTCTCCGTGGTGGCATAATTGAGTTGGGCACCATTCAAGACTTTGCTTGCATAGTAGATGGTGTGAAAAATCTTCTCTCTTCTTTGGCCAAGCACAGCTCCTATGGCATAGTCGCTGGCATCACACATTAATTCAAAGTCTTGATCCCAATTGGGAGCTATAATCACCGGGGCCGAAATCAGCTTATTCTTCAAGATTTCAAATGCCTTTAGGCATTCTTCATTCATGTCAAAGGGCGTGTCTTTCACAAAGAGATTGCTCAAGGGCTTTGCAATCTTGGAGAAGTCTTGAATGAATCTTCTATAGAAGCCAGCATGACCAAGAAAGCTTCAGATGCCCTTCACATTTGTTGGTGGAGGAAGTTTTTCAATAACCTTCACTTTAGCTTTATCCACCTCAATCCCCTTGGATGATATCTTGTGCCCCAAAACAATGCCTTCAGTCACCATGAAATGGCCTTTCTCCCAATTGAGAATGAGATTGATTTGGACACATCTTTTCAACACCGTTTCAAGATTTGCCAAACATCTATCAAATGAGCTACCAAATATTGAGAAGTCATCCATGAAGACCTCTATACATTTCTCCACAAGTTCAGAGAATATGGCTTGCATGCATCTTTGGAAAGTGGTTGAGGCATTACAAAGCCCAAATGGCATCTTCCTGTATGAAAATATACCAAAGGGGCATGTGAAAGTTGTCTTCTCTTGATCTTTGGGGTCCACAACTATTTGATTGTAACCTGAATATCCATCCAAGAAACAGTAGAAGGCTTGACTTGCTAATCTCTCTAGCATCTGGTCCATGAAGGGAAGAGGAAAATGATCCTTTCTAGTGGCTTTGTTAAGCTTCCGGTAGTCAATACACATTCTCCAACCGGTGACAGTTCTTGTAGGGATCAACTCATTCTTCTCATTACAAACCACTGTCATACCACCTTTCTTGGGTACTACTTGCACTGGACTTACCCAAGTGCTATTAGAAATGAGATAAATAATTTCGGCCTCAAGAAGCTTTAGAACATCTTTCCTCACCTCCTCCTTCATAATAGGATTAAGCCTTCTCTGAGGTTGGGTCACAAGTTTGAAGTCTTCTTCCATAAAAATATTGTGCATGCAATAGGTGGGACTTATCCCCTTCAGGTCAGAAATGGACCATCCCACAACTCCTTTATTGCTTTTTAAGACCTCCATCAACTTCTTTTCTTCATCAAATGACAAGGAGCTACTAATGATAACTGGTTTGTTGTTACCCTCTTCCAAAAAAACATACTTTAAGTGAGAGGGCAACATTTTCAGCTCCACTTTCTTTTCTTCAACAATGTCATGAGTCTTTAAATCTTCAATTTTCTCCTCATGAATTGGAATCTCCTTCAACACATCAAGATTTGTCAAACAATCATCGAGAATTATATCCTCTTCTTCATTGAGAGACTGTTGAGCATCAATGAGGGTTTTCAAAAGAAGGGATGAAATGTGTATATCCCTCTCCACTTTAGCACAAACTTCATCAAGTACATCAACTTTGAAGCACTCTCCTTCATCACTAGAGTGAGACATGGCTTCAAAAACATTGAAATTCACCTCTTCATCTTGTACCCTCACCTTGAGTTTACCATCATCAACATCAATAAGTACTCTTGCAGTCTTCATAAATGGCCGTCCAAGGATGAGAGGTACATCCACATCCGCCTCCATCCTCCACTATACCATGTGGGTATTTGATGGATCTATCAGCCAATTGTAGAGTCATCCGAGTTGGCTTTAGTTCTAGCTCTCCAATCTTCTTGAATAAGGAATGGGGCATCAAATTGATGCTAGCACCCAAGTCAATCAAGGTTTTCCCAATGACAAGCTTCCTTATGGTGCAAGGGATGTTAAAGCTACCCAGATCTTTGAATTTTGGAGGGAGGAGCTTCTGGATAATGGCACTACAGTTTCCTTGCACTTCAATGGTCTCCTCCTCAATGTATTTCCTCTTTTTAGTGAGGAGTTCCTTCATGAACTTTGCATAGGCCGACATTTGTTGAAGTGATTCTTAGAATGGTATTTTTATCTCCAATTGCTTGAAGATATCCATGAACCGCCCATATTGTTTCTCCTTCTCCTTTCTAGAGAAGACTTTAGGGTAAGGAAGAGGCTTCACAATTTCTTTCTTTTTCTCAACTCCCTCTATCTTTTTCTCCTCTCTCACACTATCATTTTTTTCACTCTCATCCTCTACTTTTCTCTCCTCATTCTCTTTATCATTATTTTTCTCTCCACACTCTTCTTTTTCCATCTCCTCAGCTCTCTTGTCTTTTTCCTCTCTCTCCCTCTCAACTAACACCTTACCACTTCTGGTAGTGATGACTTTGCAATCTTCCTTTGGATTGGCCTCAGTGTTAGCTCCAAAACTCTCTTCTTTTTCCATCTCCTCAGCTCTCTTGTCTTTTTCCTCTCTCTCCCTCTCAACTAACACCTTACCACTTCTGGTAGTGATGACTTTGCACTCTTCCTTTGGATTGGCCTCAATGTTAGCTCCAAAACTCTTATCATACTTCTCTTCAAGCTTCTTGACCAGTTGGCCTACTTGGATCTCCAAGTTCCTGATGGACGCTTTCGTGCTCTTATGGTTGCATATTGAAACTTGCATGAATTGTTGGAGAGTGTCCTCCAACTTAGAAGTTCTATCTAATAGAGAGGGGTGAGGTTGATATTGTTGTTGTGGTGGTCTATTTGATGACCCAGCTTGTCCTTGGCCCATACTTGGATGTGGTCTCCACCCTTGATCATAGTTACTTTGCCAGTTTTGATTACCCATATAATTCACATCTTCTTGGGTATTGGCCTGTTTAACACACTGACCATTTGCATGCTCTCCACCACATAACTCACACCCTTGATGTTGGGCGTGTGACACATTTTGGAACCCTTGCAGCTGAGAGACTTTGTTCATGAGAATGTCCAGTTGTTGAGTCATTATCTTGTTTTGGGCTAAGATGGCGACCTGAGATTGTAGTTGCAAAACACCTTTTTGTTGCCCTCTCTCATTCTGCAATTCACTATCCTTTGCAGCCATGTTCTCAATGAGCTCGTGAGCTTCTTCTGGGGTCTTCCAACGGATGTTTCCTCCAGCTGAGGCATCCAACATCAACTTAGTTTGGGATCTCAATTCTCCCAAGAACATGTTCAAGACAATTGGCTCATGAAACCCATGAGTGGGTGTCTTCCTCAGTAGCCCCTTGAATCTATCCCAAGCTTGACTCAATGTCTCACTATTATCCTGTTGGAAAGATGAGATCTCTTGCTTCCCTTTGTTAACTTTGGATTGAGGGAAATATTTGTTGCAAAATTTAGCCACCACATCATCCTAGCTAGTGAGGCTATTTTCTGGAAATGAATTGAGCCATGCTTTGGCGTTGCCTCCAAGAGAGAATGGAAAGGGGCTGAGTCTTATGGCCTCATCGGGTACATCCTGGAGCTTCACCGTGTTACATATCTCCACAAAGCTGGTTATGTGATTGAATGGGCTCTCATGTGATAGACCATGAAACTGATTACTCCGCACAAGATGAATAAGTGCAGGTTTCATCTCCATGTTTGGAGCATTGACCTGTGGCCGAGCAATGCTATTGAAATGAAGCGACCCAGAAAAAGTAGAATAATCCTCCAAAGTGCGTCAAGCTTGCCCATCACCATTGCCATTCCGATTATCAGCCATATTTTCCACTTCTTGATCAACTGGAAGGAAGATGGGTTGCTCAGGAATCTTAGGAATGGGAGAAGTTTCTCTAGAAGCCCGATTTTCTCTTCTTCTTCTACTGTTGTTTCTTCTAGAAGTCTTCTCAAATTCAGGATCTAAGAGAAGAGGTTCAGAGGATGTTGTGCTCCTAGTACAAATTGTGCCCTGCAAACACTATAGACAATAGTACTAGAGCACCAAGTTAGCCCAAAATAATAAAAACAAAATTATACACAATAAAAAGAATTTAAGAATAGAGTCTAAATTGGTTAAAAATCACACAAAAGTAAAGTGATAACACCGAGTCTCCGTTAACGGCGCCAAAAACTTGTTAACTCTTTGGCAAGCGTACCAAATCGTCTTAAGTAACAAACCGGTAAGACCGGATATCGTATCCCAAGAGACTCGGTTAACACTTTACAATCGTATAATTATCTAACTAATTTAGACTAAAAAATAATCCCTTTTGATGTGAATTTAGTGCAATGAAAATAAACATAATGCTTAAGTAATAGATTGAACTTCTTGGAGTCAAAACACTAAGACATGAAATGATTATAGATGATATGGAATGTAGATGTTGGAGAATGATTTCAACTATTACACTCTTATGCAAATGCACATAACTACTTCTCCATTATAATGTTTTTGTCAACCTACTAAGTTACTCAAACCCAATCCCTTGGTGAGAGAGCCTAGACTTACTCATTAAATCTCAATCCCTTGGCAACCGAACAAGTTCATCTGCATTAAGACTAGAGTTTTAAGACAACCAAAGGTCCAAGCTCTATCCCTAGACACTATTTCCTTTAGGTGTTTAATCCAGTTCAAGGTTCACCCAACATTTCCCAACATTAAACAAACCCTAGAATCATGTTATGGTTGATCAAGTCACAACAAGCTTTAAGCAAAGGAAATAAACACTAGCAAATAATGAAAGAAGATTATATTAATTCAAAACAAGTGCATTTACAATAGAGTTTCATAGTTTACATCATTTCCCAACAAAAAGAACTTAGCTCTCCATAGTCATGGAGAGCTTGAGCTTACAATGGAAGAAATTGGAAGAGGTGAAGACCCAAGGAAGAAGAAAGGAGAGTTCCCACTGTCCAAAATCAACTCCCACAAGTCCAAAATGGTGTTTTCGAGCTTCAGCCACCAAGAAGATGACATATTTTACCATGTCGGCAAAAGTCGCGTCCAGCCCCCTGATAATGACATATTTTACCATGATTTCAGTATTGAATTGAGAGAAAATGTCAACTCTTTCTTAGCTTTGCACCTTCTTTATGCCTCAATTTGTTAAGTTTCTAAGTAGTTACACCTTTAGTTGAATTGATTTAAATTTCATCATTAATCCCCACTTTTTGGTTGTTAGATCATGTACATAAAGCTTGTTGGCCAAACCGAGGAATGGAAGAATCACAAAGTTCGAATGAATGTAAAAAGAGGAAATATTGAGCAAAGATAGATGTTGAAGCTGGGGTGCAGCTGGCGTGCAGCTGAGCCCCATTCATCCAGACTTGTTGTAGCTGAGGTGCAGCTGGGGTGCAGCTGAACGCCCTGCTCTCTAGAAGGCTGTCGTTGGGGTGCAACTAGGGCGCAGCTGAGCGCCCTGCTCTCTGGAATGCTGTTGCTGGGGTGCAACTAGGGTGCAGCTGAGCGTCCTGCTCTCTAGAAGGTTGTCGCTGGGGTGCAGCTGGGGTGGAGCTGAGCGGTGGCGACGCTGATGTGGCCAAAATAGGTCTTTTTAAGCCTAAAACGCGAGAACTCTGCATCTTTTGCTGCCCAAACACGATTCCTCTCATTTGGAGCTCTTGGAGGCGAGCTTGGAGCTGTGAGAACAGTCCTTCTTCATCCTTGGGTCTTCTTCCTTCTTCCATTTCCACCATTGTTGTAAGATTGAGCTCTCCATTCATGGAGAACTAGTTTCATTATTGTTGGGGGATAGATGTAGCCGCTTAACTCTTATGTAAACAACTATGTTTTAAATGAATATATTCCTCTTTCATTGATTGTTAGTGTTTAATTCCTTCTCTTAATGTTTGTTGGGATGTTGCTACCCATGACATGATTTTAGAGTTTGCTTGATATTGGGAAATGTTGGGTAAATCTTGACTTGGGTTAAACACCTAAAGGAAATAGTATCTAGGGATAGAACTAGGACCTTTGGTTGTGTTAAAATCTCATTTCGTAATGCGGAAATAATTGTTAGGTTTTCTAAGGGATTGGAGCCTAATGAGGAAGTCTAGGCTCTTTCTACCAAGGGATTGGGGTTTGAGTAAATTAGTAGATTGACATTGACATATTAATGAAGAGGAAGTGATTTTCTATACATAAGAGTAAAGTAGGTAAAATCATACCCCCAACAATATCATTTCTAACCATTCCATTTCAAAGTGTTTGAGTATTTAAGATCACTTTTATCATTTATGTTTCATAGTGACTTTAATTGCACTAAAAATCAATTTATGGAAGCATTCTTTAGTATAGGTTAGTTAGAAATTATACGATTGTCTAGTGAAACAAGTCTCTTGGGAAACGATATCCGGTCTTACTGATTTTATTACTTGAAACGATTTGGTACACTTGCCAAAGTTTCAACAAGTTTTTGGTGTCGTTGTCGGGGACTCGGTGTTCAAACTAGACTTTTGTGTGCTTTTTAACCGATTTAGACTTTATTCTTTTGTTTATAATTTTTTGTTTTATTGTAATTACTATTTTTATATTTTTGGGCTAACTTGTGGCTCGAGTTTGGTTGTTCTCTAGTGTATGCAAGGAACTATCCGCACAAGGAGGACTGTGTCATCTGAACCACTCCTTGTCGACCCTGAGATCGAGAAAACAGCTCGTAGAAACAACAGTGACACAAGGAGACGACGAGCTATTAGTCAACAAGTTGCCCCTGAATCTTCAACTCCTTTCAACAATCAACCTATTGATCTTCTGGATACTTCTTTTGTGAACGAAATGGCTGGCAATGGACCCCCTCCACGGAGAACCATAGGGGACTCCATTGCTTACACAAGCTCGAGAAATTTCTCAAGCATTGTGACACCCACTATGAGTGATAAGCTTGCAGAAATGAAGCCTGCTCTACTGCAGCTTATTAGTTCAAATCAATTTTCTGGCATAGACAATGAAGACCCTCATGCTTATTTGGTCACTTTCTATGAGTTGTGTGGCTCTGTGGGTGTAATAGGGGAGGAGGAAGAAACGTTGTATATGAGACTCTTCCCATTTTCTCTAAACGACAAAGCAAAGGCTTGGCTTCAATCACGGCCTAATCAAAGTTTGACTAGTTGGGAGGATATGGAACAGAAATTTCTTGCTCGCTTCTTTCCACCATCAAAGAGCACATAAATAAAGGCTGCAATTGCTACTTTTGTCCAAGGAGTAGATGAACCACTATGTGAAGCCTGAGAAAGATTCAAAGCTTTATTAAGGAAGTGTCCCAGCCATGGCTTTAGCTTAGAAATGCAAGTGCAAACCTTTTGCAATGGTTTGCAACCTCATACTAAGATGATACTTGATGCATCTTTTGGTGGGTCGGTTCTATTCAAAATTGTTGATGAAGTCATTGCTGTTATTAGAAATATGGCTTCCATTGACATGTGGAGTCAACATGGGAGGACTCAAGTACAAAAAAGAGGAGTTTATGAACTTAATGATCAAGATGCAATACTTGCACAAAACAAACTTCTCGCCCAACAAATGGAGCTCCTGACCTAAAGTATGGCCAAGTTACCTCAGCAGCTACAAGCAAAGTCAAGCTCAACCGCATCACCAGGTTATGAGATGTGATTTCTGTGGAGATATCCATCCTAATGGCCATTGTAAACTTCCTAGTAGTTCTCAATCTGAAGAAGTCAATTATATGGGAAACCAAGGAAGACAAAACCTTTTCAACAATCCTTTCCCTAATACTTCCAATCAAAGGTGGAGGCAAGCTCAAGGAGCCTTAAGTAGTAGAAATCCATATCAACTTGCTCAACCTGCTCAACATTATCCATCTCAGAATGATCGGATTTCAAAACTTGAAGACACATTACAGATGTTCATGCAACAGTCCATCCAAAACCAAAAAAACACTGATGCATCTATAAAGAGTTTGGAAGTGCAAGTTGGTTAGTTAGCTAAGCATTTGGCAAACCAACAGGGATGGACAATTCTTTGCAAATACTCAAGCCAACCCTAAGCAAGAGTATAATGTCATATTCACTAGAAGTGGAAAAGAGGTTGGGAGGAAAGAAGAAGAAAAAGAAAAGCCAGAAGAAGAAGAGAAGGAAAAGAATGAAGAGGAAAATCAAGAACAAAAAGAACTAGGAAAAGAGATTGTTGGAGGAAAAGAAGAAAATAAAGAAAAAGAAAAAGAGAAAAAATAAAGAGAAGGAAATTGTGAAACATCTTCCTTACCCAAAAAATCCTTCAAATAGAGACAATGAGAAACAATTGGCTCGATTCAAGCAAATATTCAACCAGTTGGAGATCACCATGCCCTTGAGAGAAGCACTCCAAGAAATTCCTGCCTATGCAAAGTACATGAAGCAAATCCTCAACAAGAAGAAAAAATATTTAGATGAGGAAACAATTGAAGTGCAGGGAAATTGTAGTGCCATCACGCAGAGGACTCTCCCTCCAAAATGTAAAGATCCGAGGAGTTTCACCATCCCTTGCACCATTGGAAACCATAATATAGGGAAGGCTCTTATTGATTTAGGGGCTAGCATCAACCTGATGCCCCTATCTATGCTTAAAAAGATTGGTGGTCTAGAGGCCAAGCCAACAAGAATGATGCTTCAGTTGGCAGATAAGTCCATCAAATATCCTTATGGTGTGGTAGAAGACGTGGTGGTGAACATTGATAAGCTCCAATTCTCGGTGGACTTTGTTGTGATGGAAATGAAGGAAGATGCTGAGATACCACTAATCCTTGGAAGACCTTTCATGAAGATAGCTAAGGTTATCATTCATATGGAAGAGGGAATAGTGAAATTAAAAGACCAGGAGAGAGAGGTAACCTTCAATGTCTTCAGTGCTATACAGCCAAGTCAAGAGGAACAAACTAGCCTTGAAGCAACTGATGAAGTTCTATCTTTTACTACTCTACCAAGGTAAGTTACCAAGTTGGCCAAGAAGAGTCTTAATTGTTTCTCCCCAAAAGTGAAAGAAGAGCAAGAAGATAAGGAAGAAAAACTAGTTCACCAAGTCTCTGTCGTGGAAAAGAATGAACCCAAACCTGGCAAACCAGTGAAGCTAAAGAACAGGGTATGGGTCATCAAGGCTATCAAGGCAAATGGAGTACTTGAAATTGAGGCTCCTTACTCTAGGAGAGTCAAGTTGGTTACTATAAAGCTTTTGAGAATGTGTTGGTGTCATGAAAGGAGAAGCACACCAACATCAAAGATCAAACTTGAGCATAATGGTGTCAAGCTAATGACGTTAAACAAGCGCTTACTGGGAGGCAACCCAGCTTTCTAACCTTTTCTTATGTATGATTTTGTTGTTTGAGTGTGTTTTGATTGTTTGAATTTGGTTTAATATGTTTTAGTTTGATTTGGTGATTTTTGAGTATTTGAGTTTGGATGGTAGTTTTTAGGGTGTGACTAATACATTGTTGTGGTTGTTGAATTTTATTGTGAATTGGTGTGTCTTGGAGTGATTTAGCTCGTTTGTATGTATTCTGGTGTGATTGAGTATAATTTGGTATGTTATGATAGGTTTAGGTGTGTTTTGCTTGTAAAAATTTGGTCTTGACATTTATGGTTAAGTGCATTGACTATTGCATTCATGTTTTAAACTCATGCATTTGATTTGTTTCATGGGGAATTCTTGGTGTTTTTAATGATTAGAAACATGTGCATTTAGTTTGAATGAGTTTGAAGGAATGCCAATTGTCAAAAATCCAATATTTAGAAGCCAAAATGCTGCAAAAACAAACCTGTCAGACTACTGCTCAGCAGTACCTGCGCGACACCTGCGCGCCATACCAGCAGAGACCATTTTTTGCATTTTTCTGATACACCGCTCAGCGGCACAAGTGTACCGCTCAGCGCCAGCCACTAGGAGCATTTTTCCTCATTTACCTTTTTATGTTGTGTCCTTGTGCAGTTATATGTTTCTAATCCCTATTTTGAGTCTTTCTAGGTTTTGTACTCATGTAAATGTGCCTGTAGAGTGGTTGTTTGGAAGCCTTCTTCAGCTGCTGATAAGAATGTTGCCTTTGCTTTAACTTCTAAATCTTGTTGCTAAGTTTGATGAGCTTTTCATTTGGCCTAGAGACCAGGCCCATTCTACTGGGGAGGTGGAGCAGCAGCTGGTGTAGAGGATGATGATCCTGAGGAAAGCGATGATATCATTTCATGAGTTAGAGCTAGAGGCTTCTCTTCTCATATACAAGACCTTTTATTTTGCTTTTTTTGAATGAACTTTTCACTTTTTAGTTTGTGTGAAGTTTTGGTTGAGTTATCTTGCTTGATAGACAATGTTGATTCATGATATTGATGCTTGAATGTGAAATGATGCTTGAGATTGTGCAGTTGAGTTCAAATTGTGGTTGTTTTCATCATGAACAGTCTGAGAATGCTTTTTGTTTAACTGCGATCAATATTCAGGGCAGTTGCCTAATGATGTTTGTGGAACCTTGAGTTAACCCTTTGAGATGTTGTGCCTTAATTTTTCTTGAGAATGCTATCATGTTAGATCACAGTTGACTTTGCCTGAGTGTCTATGAATTGAATCATTTCCTTGCTTGATACACATGATCAAGGCCGTCTTTGTCTTCTACCTCATCTGCATGTTTGAGACAAATAAGCCAATACAAACATCTTGAACCTTAATGAAAGATTACTTCCCTCTTTGAACCTTAAGCCTAATGAAAATTCCATGATTTCCCTACCTTGAGCTGAATAGAGTAATGTTTGCTGCAGGAGAATGGTTTAAAGTTTGGGGGAGTTTGTTTTATAAGGGTGTATTGAGAAAAATAGAAAAATGAGGAAAAAGAAGAAATAAAAAGATAAAGAAAAGGAATTGAATGAAATAAAGTTGGGATACAAGTCAGAGAGTGGTTGTAATTTAAGTGAAGCAAAAGAAAAACTTTTTTGCATGATTTGAATTGCTTAATCTCTTAGCTCAAGGTGCTTTGTTATCCAGAAAAAAAAACCATGTTTCTTTCTTAGCCCAACCTCAATACAAGACAATGAAAGTCCTTGAGATGTTGACTTGCTTGTGAATGTGTTTAATTTGGTTGAAACGAATGGCAAAGTTGATTTGTGTAACATTGTGATAGTAGAGTGATATACACATCCTTATACACCAGTGCATTAGAGTGAAACATTATATTGGGTGAGGATTGGTTCTACATCATTCAGTAAAGCATTCTGCCATGATTGTTGATCTCTTATAAACTGTGGCATTTGATTGATTAAGTGTAGTGTGAACACCACAGTGGAAGGCTAATTTGTTACATATTTCTAGTTGTTTCAAGTTAAGCAAGTGTTGTGGATTCTGTTGTGTCTGTGAAAATATTTTTTGTGTGAGAGTCAGATACCTTTTGCTTGAGGACAAGCAAGGTTCTAAGTTTGGAGGAGTTGATAATGACATATTTTACCATGATTTCAGTATTGAATTGAGAGAAAATGTCAACTTTTTCTTAGCTTTGCACCTTCTTTATGCCTCAATTTGTTAAGTTTCTAAGTAGCTACACCTTTAGTTGAATTGATTTAAATTTCATCATTAATCCCCACTTTTTGGTTGTTAGATCATGTACATAAAGCTTGTTGGCCAAACCGAGGAATGGAAGAATCACAAAGTTCGAATGAATGTAAAAAGAGGAAATATTGAGTAAAGATAAATGCTGAAGCTGGGGTGCAGCTGGCGTGCAGCTGAGCCCCATTCATCCTGACTTGCTGTAGCTAAGGTGTAGCTTGAGTGCAGCTGAGCGCCCTACTCTCTAGAAGGTTGCCGCTGGGGTGCATCTGAGCGCCCTACTCTCTGGAATGCTGCCGCTAGGCTGCAGTTGGGGTGTAGCTGAGCGCTATGCTCTCTGGAAGGCTGCCGCTGGGGTGCAGCTGAGGTGCAGCTGAGCGGTGGCGACGCTGATGTGGCAAAAATAGGTCTTTTTAAGCCTAAAACGCAAGAGCTCTGCATCTTTTGCTGCCCAAAACATGATTCCTCTCATTTGGAGCTCTTTGAAGCGAGCTTGGAGCTGTGGGAACAGTCCTTCTTCATCCTTGGGTCTTCTTCCTTCTTCCATTTCCACCATTATTGTAAACTTGAGCTCTCCATTCATGGAGAGCTAGTTTCATTATTGTTGGGGGATTGATGTAGCCACTTAACTCTTATGTAAACTACTTTGTTTTGAATGAATATATGCCTCTTTCATTGATTGTTAGTGTTTAATTCCTTCTCTTAATGCTTGTTGTGAAGTTGCTACCCATGACATGATTTTAGGGTTTGCTTGATATTGGGAAATGTTGGGTAAATCTTGACTTGGGTTAAACACCTAAAGGAAATAGTATCTAGGGATAGAACTAGGACCTTTGGTTATCTTAAAATCTCATTTCGTAATGCGGAAATAATTTTTAGGTTTTCTAAGGGATTGGAGCCTAATGAGGAAGTCTAGCCTCTTTTTACCAAGGGATTGAGGTTTGAGTAAATTAGTAGATTGACATTGACATATTAATGAAGATGAAGTGATTTTCTATACATAAGAGTAAAGTAGGTGAAATCATACCCCTAACAATATCATTTCTAACCATTCCATTTCAAAGTGTTTGGGTACTTAAGATCACTTTTATCATTTATCTTTCATGGTGACTTTAATTGCACCAAACTCAATTTATGGAAGCATTCTTTAGTCTAGGTTAGTTAGAAATTATACGATTGTCTAGTGAAACAAGTCTCTTGGGAAACGATATCCGGTCTTACCGATTTTATTACTTGAAAGGATTTGGTACACTTGCCAAAGTCTCAACACCCACCTCTTATGGGGCGCCCAGGCGCCAAGATTAAACACAAAATGCGAAGCAAAGGGCACCCAACCCCCTTCAGTGGCGCCCATGCGCTACCTTTAGGCTGAAAATGCAAGGCAAAGGGCGACCAGCCCCCTCTAAGAGCGCCCAGGCGCCAGAATTAAGGTGAAACAGCGCATTGAAGGGCGCCCAACCCCCCTCTGGGGCGCCCAAGCGCCACATTCTGGCAAAAAGTCGAATTGAAGGGCGCTCAACCCCCTTTAGGGCGCCCAGCCCCCTTTAGGGGAGCCCAGGCGTGGAGTCTGTAGAAGACTTCTTCAAATCTTGCTTTTGTAGCTCTTCCTTGGCTCCCCATTCTTGATAGTTTGGATGCTCTTCCAAAGCACACGAAGTTCCTACAAAATTTGAAGAATTAGTGATGAAAACTGGTATGTGTAACCTAAGCGGAAGTTATTCACAAAGTTAGATAAAAGAGAGGATTAAGCATGTTTCAAGCTTCAAGAGAGTTGATTTAGTAAGAAAATTGCACCATAAATAATGGTAAGAATTACTGTTATCAACTGTATCACGTGCTTATTAATTGTTAGCTCAACATGCCACCAAACACCAAATTTAATGTCTTCCAGACCAATTAACGACAAGGTCAAAATTGACTCAATTTTACAGAAAAAGGAATCTTATTAGGATAAAAAAAATACGAGGACCTATTTGAGACGATTCTGCACAAATATGGACCTCCGAAATGATTAAATCTAAAAAGTACTATATTATTTTATTTAGGGTTTAAGCATATTTCAAAAAAATGAAATAAGGTTAAAGAAAAAAAAGCTATAAAAATATAACTAAATATTAAAATACGTAATTAAGAAAAGAGAAATATATAATTGTATAGTATGGATTGATCGATCAAGACAAATTACCGAAACGAGTGATCAGTCAACCTGTTTGAAACCTGTGCATTAGCATAAATCGATCAGTCACTAAACACGTCAATGATCAATCGGTCTCTTGCATAATTGGATTAACCTTAACTAAAAACTCATTTCAAAACCTATATAAATACAGAGACAAGGAAAGAAGGTAAGTAAGTTACATTTATTGAACATTTGACTTAATTGTGATAACCGATTGGTAACTGAATCCTAACTTAAACATCGAAGTGTCTTTAACAAGTATTACCCACTCGGATTTGGACTATTTAAAAAAGATTAAAAAGATTAAAAGAAAATAAAAATAAAAATTAAGTGAGGTGACATGATAAAACTGTGAAAATGTAATTCACGATCCTACGATCCGAAAAAATAATAAATAAATCATATATAAAATCAAATATAAACAAACATATATCAATTAACATTTCATGTTACGTTACTAAGAAGAATTTTCATATAAAAAGCTTACGAGATCAGAAATACTTCACTGTGAAACTAATATTTTGTTATGTTACCTTTGAAAACATAACATGTGAAAAATAAATGAATTTATGTTTGTTTACTTTCTTCGTAAATGTAACATACTAGTAAAAGTGAGAATGAACATAAGCAATAAATGCAGGATAGAAAATAAGAAAAACGTCTCAATTACATTTAATTTTATGTTTTATTATTTATTAAACTATCATCTTTTATTATTTATTAAAATTAAATAATCATAACAAAAAATAAAAACTCTTCTAGTTTAATTCCCAATATACATAATTTTAAAAGTTGGGACAAGATCCCTATCCCTAATCACACGGTTTTATTATAACGATATTTAAAAATATTTATTTTACATTGAATTTTAGTTTAATCAATTTAGTATTTATATTAAATAGATTATTAAGAACTGATTTATATGTTTTGTAACTTACAAAAAGTGTCACCGATTTAATTATTATAACCAATTTTCAACAACAGATTTAAAATCTTAATCTGAAAAGGTATTTTGATGGAAATCAGAGAAGTGTTGGGAGGAAAGGACAAAATGACAGTAAACCGGTTTTGGAGTACAAAGGAACTCAACGGTTAAGATTTTCGGCTTGGAAAAACTAAAGCCAGAGTGTCTCAGAGGATTTTTGTAAAATAAAACACTTTTATATTTATTTTTGACACAGTATAAAAAAATTATTATAAAAAATTTAACTTATATATTTTTAAAAATAAAATAAAAATTTACCCATTAAAAAAAGTGCTAGAAGTAAAATTTATCAATTTGAAAATATAAAATGTAAATTAGATTTAATTTATAGGTCTCATTTTTTATTTAAATAATAATAATAATAAAATGTTTAAAGAAAGCAGGACTAATAAAATGTTCAGAAATAATACTGTATCGGGTTTTCAATTTACTTTCAAATAACAAAGCTGGCATTTGTAGGTCCCATGGGCTCTGCGAGGTTAGAGGGTAATAACGGAAATTAAAATTGAAAGGGTAATATGGGAAGAGAAGATTGAACTGAGAAACAGAGCGGGAAGATTTGATTTGCGATTTAGCTTTTTAGGAAAAGGGGAATTCTATTTTTCTAATCGAATTTGGTTCAGGGTTTTTGCCATTTGACTTTGCATTTTGAAGGTTCTTGGAGTTCTCGAAAGGTACTTGAAGAGCAAGTGCACTGCATTTTCGATTTTTCTTGTGCAGTAATTAGGGTTTTACTGGTGTACTGGTAAGAAAGGGAGCTGCTGTCTGTGTTCGATTTGGTTCGTGAATTGTGGAGAGTTTGTTCTTGTGAAGAAGGGTGAGTGCACTGCATTTGTGCGTGACCTGACTGTGTGTAATATTTCTTATTGAGTTTGACTGTTGGGTTTGGATGGAATGTGTTTTATTGAGTCTGGGTGTTCAATATTGGAATTAAGTATTTGGTTTATGTTTGACCCGAATATGTTTTATTGAGTTGATAATAGTTATGCTGTACATAGTTTTCATGGATATAGAAAGCATAATGGTGCTGCAAGTGTAAAGTTTTATAGCCAACGAGTAAATCAGATTTTTTATTGAATTCCCTCAGTGTTGTTTTAGGAAGAAATTGACATAAAATCACAAGCAAGACTTAGAAGAAACTTAACAAAGATGAGAAAAAACCAAAAAACATGGGCATAAGTTTTAATGTGACAGATATGCATTGAAATTATAGCAGTAGATGGTATAGGTTGTGCACTTTTGATATATGCATGTAAGAAAGTTGTATAAAATAGCAACATAGAAATCAGGTAATTTCTCTTGTAGCAATTTTCTGTGTAACTCAAAGTCTGGTATCAAAATTAACAGGTAAGTAATGGCCAACTCTTTTTACTTCAGCAAAGGTTGACTTACTCTCTAATTTCTCGTGTGACTTCCTTAATTTTGTATTCCAACAGAGTGATGTCTTTGTGCACCGTGCTAAAGTTTTAATCCCAAACAACCAATTTTCAATTTTGTCTCTGAAGAGAAAGGGGATAGGGTTTTGCAGAGTGATGGCGGAACCTTCAAGAAACATGGAAGTGGAGAAGCTCATCTCCTACACCGACGACCTCGTTAAGGTATTGGTGGAACCGCGTGACCTCAACAACCTCTCATATTGTCACCAACAAAACCTCTCTCTCTCTTCCTCTTCCCATTCCCACCACCAAGACGTTCGCTCCTCCCTCCAAGGTTTGTGCCAATACCCTTCTTTTCATCACCAATTGTATGACCCTTTTCGTTACCTTTCTATGTCAGATGTTGCAAATTTACTGTTAAACTTTTTATAGCTATATTCCCGATTACAAACGAGTCTTTTTTAGACGCTCTCATACAAAAGCTGTTGGATTTGATAGAGTTTCTAGTCATATGTGTAGAAGTGGATTCTTTGTATGCTAATTGCTATAACTATTACAAAAGGTTTAAAATTGCAGTTTGGTTTCATTCTATTCCTTGATATTGTGAGAAGTTGTGGACAAATGTAGCCACAATTGTGGTCGCTGACTCGTAAAAACCTTAACTTTCCAGCCGAGATTGTGGTATTAGAATTTTGCTAGAAATTATATTACTTACATGGAGTAGTACCTGCCAATGTTTTCTGCTACGAGTGGATCTTCTTCATTGTATTGTGCTTTTAAATGTATTTTTGTATGAATCAGATTGTGAGAAAAAAGTAGATGCTTGCAAGCAGAAAATAGAGGAAGCTAGATCTGAGACTGTTGCTGACGCGGAACTGGACCTTCTGCAGAGAGAACTGGAGGAAGAACTTGAAAAAGAACGTTTGTTGAAAGAAGAGTTTAGATATGTCTCTAGTTGCGCTTTTTGTCTTTAGAATTGTGTAGCTTTATAGCATAATGTGTCTTACCATCTGTTTCTCATCAGCACAGCCATTGGCGATGAGTTTAATGATCTAGAACAGCAGTGGATTTCTGTCCAAGAGCAAAAGAAGACCTTGCAGAAAATTGAGAAGACTAAGCTAAGGGCACAGTAAGTAAATTACAAAACTTGAATCGAAGATAATAAAGATGCCTCATACATATGATTGATTTGTTATTCATGTTTTCTTTCATGTTGTAATCTCTCGATTGCTTGTGATGGTGTTTGATTTTAGCATATTCTACATAAAGGGGAATATAAATGTGTTCTTGATAGAGCCCATAATCGCATAGAACTCTAGTCAAAAATCAAATTCCCCCTTTAATGTAGTACAGAGGAAACCTGAGTGTCAATCCTAGGAACTCTGATTTTAGTAGCTAGTTTATGAGAGCTTAACCATGGTGATTGTCACAAAATATGGGGATATTTACTATATGGAACTGTAAAACAATATGGATAACTATTAGTCTAAATAATGGGATGGATATGATGCATGAGACTAAAAACAGTGTAGAGAGTGTATATAAAACTACTGTAACAGCAAACGCTTTAGAAAACTGAAAATGATACTTCAACACACTCAAAACAGCAAAGAACTATCTAAATCAGAAAAGGAAAAGTCAAAACAGAAAAGAAACATGTTAGTGAATTCAAATCAGCAAAGATAAACAAAAACTGGTTAGTTTAGTTAAAACTAGTTAGTAAACAAAATCTCAAAACAACAAATGAAACTAATAAAAACAACTACTACCAATCTGAAAACAGTAAAGCATTATAGGTTAACCTACAAAAGCAGCAAAAAAAAAAGAATTGGCTCAAAACAGCAAAGAGAGTTCAAAACAGAGAATAAAACTCAAGATGGCAGTACTGCACCTTTCCTAATCTCTAGAAACAGCAAATGACTCTATGACTCAAAACAAAGCAATCAAAGATGAAATCAGCAAAAAGAAGTTCAAAGCAGCAATATATGTATAAAGCAGCAAAGGAGAACTAGGCAAAAAAACAAAAAAAATGCCTACTTCGCTTCATTCTTGCTAGTCAAGGATCACTTCTGACTTCTTCTTGGTGTGTAAGTGGTCACTTTGTATTCCTTAAAACTCAATCTTGAATCCAAAAATTGAGTGTAGATAAAATGCAAGAATGAGAACCAAGTGTTCATTAATTGAACTTGAATTTCTGATAAAGAAGGAAGAAATTAACTAACGTAATGCATGAATTTGAAACTAGAATCAATATAGAAGCAGCAATAGAAGAACATGAATCATAAGATGAAACAGAAAGCATCACAGGAAAGTAGAATCAAACGAAAAACAGAATTGCATTGATGGAACCTGAAACAGCCCTTGAGAATAACACTTGGAATGTACAAAACACAGAAAAAGGTTTCTGAGAAACTAACCTAAGCTACTACTACTACAACCCTACTAAGGAAGCACTATTTAAACAGGTTTCTAATGACCAGTCAAGCCTTTACATAGACTGAAGCAAAGAGCTAAAACTGGAAAACGAATGAACAAAACAGGTTTCTAACTCTAGTCCTAGGAAACCTAAGCAGCAGGTCAACTTTCCCAGCTTCTTCTAAATTGGACTGGCTAATGCAGGTCAACATGTTGTGCAGCAAATGTCTAGTCAACTTCCAACTGGCTGTCATAGGTTGTTTCAACGTCATAGCCAGGCTTGGACAAGGTTCAGCTCCTCTGTCCAGCTGTCTCTTCATCTCAAACCTCCATGTGTGGATTTCTTTGTCTTTTCCAGCTCTAAAACCTTGAGTAACCTCTCACAGCAAGTGCAACTGCTTGTCTTTCACAGCTTGCAACCAGCTTCTGCCTTCCACTCATTTATTTCCTCAACTGGTCACTAGGCTGCCTTTACTTGTCTTCCTTTTCCTTCACAGCACATAAAACAAGGAGTTCTCTCAACTTAAATGTACCAAGGTAAAAATCAATTTAAGCACCAAAACTTAAGCTGGAAAATTATGCTGCACATGAAAACAGAAAAGTAAAGCTAGAGAATTCAACTATTCTACTTAGGAAATTACTATTGAAAAACTAAACTAGAAAAACTACTTAAAAACACAAAATTAGCACATTTTTCTAAAATCTCTATTTTTTACAAGAAAAACTGAAAATGGATTAAAACCAAAAAATGAAAAACATGACAAATTAGGGACTTAACGTTTTTTCTTTTCATTTTCAGGATGATACTGTCAATGTATGCTTCTGTGACAAATATTGTGCCTGACTTGGGTGAACAGTCCAAAATCTCAGGCTGTATCCTTTGGATGAATTTACTATTCTCTGCCCCTTCATCTGTTTTTTCTGGTATTCTGATATTATCTGTTGATTCTTTTCTTAAAAAAATTGGTTGCTCCTTAATCCTCATTTGCAGATATTGTGGATAAGGATAAAAACGCAGTTGAGAAGTTTGAATATGATACCTCTAAGATGACTGCTTTTGATATATGTAATGGTGTTTGGAAAATAATTAGTGAGTGATGCATGCCAACCACATAGGTTGATACTTGCAACGATGTATTATTTTCTCTATTTTGAGTGGAATCTTAGCAGTTCTACACAATTCACTCATTGGTGTAAGAATTGTCTTAATTTATTATGAATTTGCAATGTTAATATTAACTACTCTGAGAAGGTTAATATAGCTTGTAATACTCAGTTTCATCTCTTGGTTCTTCGTCTCAAAAAAATGTCCCTCTATTTTGGGTGTACAGGGTCAAATGTTCACTCCAAGCAATTTCTTTTACTTTTCAACATTTTTTTTTGCTTTTCATGTGTTTTTATTAAAGATAATTTGATACTTAAGTTAATTTGTTATCTAAACAGTTTAGCAATTAATGCTATAAGATGTGTCACAAAAGTTTCAAAAATCGTATTTTGATTTGTATTTATATGTTTCTGCATAAGTATTTGATTAAGATCAATTTAATCACGACTTAATTCTATTTAGCTTAATAAGATGGCTAACTAAATATAATCGGTTGGTATCGATCAGTTTCTTTCTAAGATGATCAGTTTGATATGATTTGGTGCAGCGGTCTGCCCACATATAATACACCCTGCATTTGTTGAAGCATGTATAAAAAACATCAGCTGTTTCAAGCTAGCAGAGGTTTGTGCTGGTGCAGTATTTAAGGCGCAACTCATCCAAAAGGATGACTCTGCTTTTTCCAGCTGCTTCAGTTTTCATTCCAGTTAGCAGATTTTGTGGCCTATTCTTTATCTGCTGGACTTTGTAACATTAACCTATATATATAACTAGATTCCTGTTTTATAGTAACAAAATACAATTTAGTCTTCCATCTCTGAAGTTTTTTTTTTTTTTTTAAGAAAAAAAAGGGCATAGGGGTGAAATTAAGTCAATAATCTATAATTCGTATAGGTGAAATTAGATATTTTAGCAATTAATTATATGAATAAGTATTTATTGTCATCTAAGCTAGAAAATTATATTAAATTAATATAATTATTCTCATAATATCTTGCAATATGTAAATATTTTTTTAATAATATAATTATAGTATGTCATAAAATATTACATTATAGTAAATATAATTATGAGAATAATACATCATAAATTTCATTAAATCTGATAATTCATCTAGATACATAGAAATTATAAGTTAGATTGTGTGAATTAATGATATTATCAATTAATTATCTTAACGATCCTCATCTTTATGTAAATACAAACCATTATTCTAAGGAGTACTCATTCTCAATCTCATATATTTTTTTATACATTTTTTTCTTGTGCAGTTTCGTTGGCTTTATTTACATATCAATGATCCAATTTCTCCACATCACCTTGGGGGACTCATACTCTTTTCTTGTAAGAACACTTGGTGCCCTATACATATGTAGAAATGAAAAATTAAATGGAGTATAATATGCTAACCAATGATATTAGCACTTAATTACCTTAATGATTTACATTTGTCTATAAATGCAATGCATTCTCATAGAGAGTACTCACTCTTAGTGTCATATACTCTTTTATACCTATATTTTCTTATATTTTTACTGAATTAAGCAATGGAGATTCTTCTGCAGTTGGATCTTTTCCTGATTTTATTCACATATCAACGATCCGATTTCTCCATGTCACCTTGAAGGACTCACCATTTTTTTTTTTTTGGTAAGAACAAATTCTTTTTTTTAAGGGATAAAAGGAAAGTGGATTGTGAAAAATGAAAACAACACAATTCAATATCTTGTCCAATATTCTAAAACATGATACTAGTGATCCAATTACAAAGTTAAAAGAACCCATTTTAAAGATTCAAATAATTACTAGCAATGAACTTTATATTATTTCTCTGAAAAAAATCCTCAAATATTAGAATATTTAATGAGTCAAAGAGATAAAGTTGGAAAAGGTTGTTTGAAATTGATCCATAACAAATACAACTTCAAAATTATTGATCTTCTAAGGAGAAACATCCAACTAGTGACAAAGCTTACTGTTTGTCATGCGATCTATTTACTTTAAAACTATTTGGTCATCTTGGGTTCTACATGTTTTCTAGACAAGGATTTAAATTATAAGAAAAGGAATAATGCAAGAAAGAATTGTTCATTTCTCAGCCACATAAGAGATAGTCTTTACTCATCACATAATTATGCAATGAACGCTTTCAAAGACCAGTTGGACCAATCTATGCACATAAATAACATTATAGATATTCAAAGTTAAGAAAAAGTTTACAAGAATCATTTACGATTCAAAATCTTTATTGATATAACTCATTGGTTAGCATTTCAAAGTGCATTTGGAGGCCACGAGAAAACACTGGAGTCAAGTAATGGAAGTAACTTTCTTGAGATTATTAAACTTCTATTATCATATAATGATAAAGCTGTTAGCAAAAGAGAAGATGATGACAATTAGAATATTTTGATGATGATAAAAACAAGTTCAAGAACTCAAACATGCAAAATATATTAGTAGACTTGTAGTTTAGTATGTTTGAAAATTAAAGCTTTTGTAATAAGTTTTATTATGAACAAAATATGTGTAGATCTTAGTTTATAGAGTTACAAAGCAACTTGCGTAAACACTCATAAAAAGTTTTAAATGTTTCAAAAATCCTTTACGATAATTGATTAACTATATTGGCAATCGATTATCCAAATTAATTAAGATGTTTGGAAAAAGTCTATCTGATAATTGATTATCACTTTTAAAAATCAATTATCACATAAAGAAAAAAAATTTAGGAAAGTTTCTGTGATAATTGATTATTACCTTCTAGCAATAGATTATCACATCGAAAAAAAAGTTTTTTAAAAAGTTTTTGTGATAATCGATTATCACTTGAGATAATTGATTATCAACAACAGTTATGACCATATTCTTTACTTTTTTTACCTAATTTTCAAAAGTAAGAGTCTATATATTTTGGCTAAACCTAGTTTCTAAAACAAATTTTCACTCAAAGGTTTAGAGGTGTGACGGCTAAAGAAACTCTGTGTTTGTGAAAATGAGTTTTTAAAACCCTAGTATGGGTAGAACGATAACCTTCACCAAGTGGGTTCTTAGGTGATTGAGTGTTGCTACTATTGTTAGGAAAAGTTATTCATCCTTTGTGTGATTCAAATGACATATTCATTCCTTCTGGATTTCATGAGAAGTGTTTTTTTATCTCTTGTGTATTCAAAAGAGGTGTTTTCTAAACCTAAACTTTAATCTCTGTGATTGTACATTGTGGTTATTTTAGTGATTAGTTAATCCCTTTTTAGAAAGATTAACAAGACATAAAATCTTTTGATCCGAATCAGTATAAAATTATTTGTGCAAATATCTTTTTCCCTATTCACTTTATTTTTATTGTTATTATTTAAAAGAATCAACTTTATTTGTAAAGTCAGTTTATAAAAAGGAAAGTTTTTTAAAAGGCACAATTTTATTAAAGCAACCAATTCACCCCTGTTGGTTTTGTCTAAATGTGATTATTATGTTGTGCGATCCTAATAAAAGTGACACAAGTTGTGTTAGAAAATTTTTCATATAATGCAAAATATACTTCTCATCATTCAAAAAGAAATCTTACATATTTTTTTCTAGAAAAATAAGTAGTCATATTTGACATTTGATATTCTAAATTTTGCATAATTATTGGTGAAACAAATAATAAATCTAGAAAATGATAAATGATTATTGTTTTGAGATTTGTAAATTTGAAAATAAAGTCAAAAATATAAAAGTATGATTTTTGGATATTGTGCATTTTAAGGATATGGCAATCACTACATCTTCTATAATGGTGGTAATACGAGAGAAAATGAAATGGATTGCATGCATTATTTCTTAATGATAATCTTTATGTTGATCTTGTACATTGTTTTATATATATGTTGAGAATATATATATATATATATATATATATATATATATATATTATTCAATTATTAAGAGATTACATAATTGTGTTGAGAATAACCATTGTTTTGTTTGTTTTTTTTAAGAGAAATTATTCTATTTTTTTTTCAAATTTGATTTTTATGTAAATATTGTGTATTTTTTTAATAAATATTATGATAAGTTACAAACGGTTAAATAACTCAATTGTTAGAAATATGTAAACTTGAAATTGGTAAAGAAAAAAAAAACAAATATGCATTTTATAACAGGTTGGTTATGTTTATTAGATCTCACTATTAACTCATCTCCACAAAATCGGCTTGTAAAGTGAGATTTACACCTCACTTATATATTATAAATTGGTCTTATCTCTAGTCCATGTAAGACTTTCAACATGCATACTTTCATTTCATTTGTAGTGTGATGAAACTATATAATACATCCTATTTGGTTATCAAAAACTTATTGCGAAAGAATCAACTTATTCTCAATGGGGTGATGCTTATGACGCTTATAATAAGAGAGGATGATTGACAATTTTTTTTTGAAAAGTGTGATATTCATATTACATTGATATTCCAATTTTAAATTTATTTATGTTGTACTTCATATATTATTTTGACATAAAAATCATATCAATGTAGAACACCATTTAACGTTGTTTTAATAATTTAATATAGATATGGTCATTCTTGACATAAAATGACATAAAAAAATGCACACAATAAGATTACCATAAAAAATAATGCATGCAATCTCCTCGAATTATTAACACCATATATACTTGATTGCGAATATTGAAAACATCAAAATTATGTTAAGAGAGAATAACACTTAATTCATTTTTAAAAGTGACAATTAACGTACCCTTAACATGTGCAATATCAAAAAATCATTTTACATTACCCACATTATCTAAAAATATCAAAACAATAGTCATTTGTTTTTTTTTAGATGTATCATGTGCTTTGTCAACAATTTTGAACAATGCAGAATCTTCAATTTCTTACCAAATATAACTTTTAACTTTTTTAGAAAAAAATGCGTAAGATTTCTATTTTACTATGAGAAGTTTATTTTTGGTTATATGGAACATTTTCTAACACAACCCGTGTTACATTATCATTATATGATGCTAGAAATTGAATCATCTTAAGAAAGTTACCTTTATTACTTTTTTATGTTTCCTCATGATCTCTATATGCACAAGCTATAATTTTTCCAACAGAGGTTTTTAGCTATAAACTATTATTGGAAACTTGCTCTCAACTTTGAATATTTATAATGTTATTGATATGCATAGATTGATTTAACTAGTCTTTACACTCTTTAATTGCAATTAGAGATGACAAAACAATCCGTGCTCACGGATATCCACGGATAAAATTTGTGACGGATAGTTGATACCCGCGGATATTTACTATCCGTAACCCAAAGTATTTTAATACCCGCTTATAAACGGGTTTGGTGCGGTATTATACTATCCGTACTCGCGGATATCCGTTACCCGCAAAAAATAAAAATAAAAATTTAATTTATATTTTATTAAGTTAAATTTAATTAAAATTAACATTAATTTATATTTTACAAGATTAAATTTAATTAAAATTAAATTTGAATTTATATTTTATTTATTTTATTTTATATTTTATATATTTTTTTAATTCTATTTAAATTTTATTTTAATAATTCTTAAAAATATATATTTTTTTAAATATTTGCGGGTATTTGTGGATATCCACGGGTATCAAGAGGTTTTAAAATACTCGTGGATATTTTTTAAGCAATATCCGTACAGGTAGCGGGTCGAGTAACAGGTTGGTTTTTTTTTTGTTGGGTCGGGTTGTGGGTAGACATTATCCGTGCTTGACCCGATCCGTTCATCCCTAATTGCAATGTTATGGGTGAACAAAGACTATCTATAATGTGGTTGATAAATGAACAATTCTTTCATGCATTAACATTTTTTCATGATCTAAATCTTTGTCCAGTAAACATATGATCCATGACAACCAACTGATTTTGAATTAAATCAGTAACACTACAAACAATTAGCTTTCGTTAGGAATAAAAGAAAATATATTAAACCAAATAGATTGAAATCTCATTTTATGCTTCTCTTTTTGAAAAATGATAGTTTTGTAGTTATATTTGATATGGATCTTATTTTAAATAAATTCTAACTTCATCTATTTGACTTAATGAATATTCTCATATTTAAAAATATTTTTTTTATCACATCTCAAAAAATTAATATGAAATTCGTAACATTAATTCTTTAAATCTTGAAAATATTTCTCTAATTCAATAATTAGATTATTAGTACTTTACTTGAAGAAGTTAAAGTTATGTTATCTTCATCAAAAGTTTGTTTCATTGCTTTTAAAAAATAATCTATTATTTGTTTAAAATTTATATATTTTTCTAGAAAATGTTAAAGACAAAAGAAATTATAAAAATCTAATTAAATATTAAAATAGATAATTAATGAAAGTGAAATATATGATAAATAAATCATTGATAAAAAACAATTATAAAAAAACATATATCAAGTAACATTTCATGTTACGTTACTAAAAAGAATTTTCATGTAAAAAGCTTATGATATGATAAATACTTCACTATGAAACTAATATTTTAGTATGTTACCTTTGAAAACATAACACGTGAAAAATAAATGAATTTATTTTCGTTTACTTCCTTTAGAAATGTAACATACAAGTGAAAGTGGACCGACTGGATAGAAAATAAGACAAATCTCAATTACATTTAATTTTATGTTTTATTATTTATTAAAATATTATGTTTTATTATTTATTAAAATTAAATGATCATAACGAGAAATAAAAGTTCTTTTAGTTTAATTCCAATTTTAAAAGTTGGGATAGGAATTCAGTAAAAAATATAGTATTAGAGTATATATATATATATATATATATATATATATATATATATATATATATATATATTTATTTATTTATTTATATTGAGATTGAGTATTTTATTTTTAAATAATCGTATAATATAAATAGGAATTTTTAAAGCTCGTCTCATTATCTAAATATCTTATATATGTTCTCTTCCCTTTTTCTCAAATCTCTCTAACTTTTCTCACGTTTGGACCATCTATTTGAAGATCAAGAGGTACCTAGACGATCACGGCGTCAAGGTTTACCTATATGCCCGATCAGATTGTTTATTAGAGCAAATAAGTTTCGTTCCCTTTTTCTTAGTTTTCTCTAAATCTGTGTTCATGCAAAAAAATCTGTTTTTGCATGTTAGGAGAGTTCCTCTTTCTTGATTCTTAGCTCAATTTAGGTTCTAAGGTTTCTCTTTAATCACCAATCGGAGATTTGTAGGTGTTTTAGAAATTCCTTGCAATGCAAGTCGCGGTCGGAGTATTTTGTAGAGCTGTGCAAATTTCTAGAAGTAAGGGAAGCTAGTTAACTACTTTAAAATAGAAATATGTGGTATGAGTTTGATGATTATTATAATTAAACTATTTGAGTTGGAAAATGTGATTTTTGTTAGTAGTAATTGGATGGAATGCATGCTTTGTATGTTGAGGGATGTTGGTCATGTGTGAAATCTGTTATATGTATGTTTGTGATGTTTTGGTTGATGTGGTTAAACTAAATTGTACAAAAATGGGTCTGTTATAGTAGAAGAGTAATCTTTGTTAGTGGTTGTTTACTATAAAATGGAGGTTTATGATAATGAAATGGGGAAAAAGGGTTGTTGAACTGATTTGGTGAAGTTGGGGGTTGTTTATGAATTGGTTTGAATTTATTTAACACTTGGTGATGTTAGAGAATTGAGTTAGTAGTGTGTGGTGGTAATGAGGTAAAGTTCTACTTGTTTTAGAACTCAATTTTTAGGAAGTGGAGTAGTGAAAACTTGAGTTTGGGGTTCTGTGTGCAAATGGTCAGTTTGAAGAGTATTGGTAAGTCATTTGGGACTTGTTTGAGTTCCTAAGTTGCTTGAAATTGTGCCACAAATGGTAGAATTCAATTTCAGTATCTAAGTTGAGTTTTTGTAACTTTTTGAGTGAGATGTTGAGTCTACTTGTTTAGATTGAGGTTAGAAGTGTCTAGACAACCTTGGTTAAGTACAATTAGGTGTGTAACAAAATCTAGGAGGATTAGAAGTTGGGAAAAATAGTTAAAATTGATAAATTTGATGTATGTTGGGTAATTCTGCAGTTTTGTGCTGCAGAATTATGCAGACTCGCTGAGCGAGTGGGTTCGTTCAACGAGTGGCTGGGATGGTGAGCACATTGTCTGAGTATTCGCACAACGAGTAAGGTCGTTAAGCGAGTGGTTGAGGTCTGGGAGCATTGTGTGTTTTATTCGATCAGCGAATGAGTTCGCTGAGAGAGTAAATTGGAGGTCTAGACCACTGTCGAAACTTTAGCACAACGAGTTGGGTCGCTGAGCGAGATGTTAGGGTCTGGTACTAGTGGGAGTTTTATTTGACCAGCGAATGGGTGCGCTCAGCGAATGAGTTGGGGTCTGGAGACACTGTCTATAGATTCGCACAACGAGCTGGGTAGTTGTGCAAGAATACTCTGTAGTTGCTTAGCGAGGGTATTCCTGAGCAACTGGTCCAGGTTTTAGTTTACTCTTTATTTCCTTGTCTTTGTTTGATCTAAATGAAGTTTTGGATTCATTGTGAATTATGTATGAATTTGTATTAAGGTATATGAGTGATCATGTCATGAGCTGTGTTTCAAAGTGAAAGTATGGTTTCAAAGTGGTGAAAGTAAGTTTCAAAGTGAATCCTCTTGGTGAGTTTCTAGTATGTTTAGAATGAATGCAAGAGCTCAGTCTTGGGGATTATCCTGAAACTCTAATGGTCTTTGATTCTCACATAGAGAGGATTAATCCATGTCGTGAGGAGTAACGGGAGGTCTTAGTCTTAGGGGCTTCCAGTATGCTCCAAGGCCCGAAACAGACTAACCTCGTGAGTGTGGTAGGGTGAAATCCATTGGCAATGGCTTTGCAAAGCAGTAGAAGCGACCATGAGTGCACAAACCGCCATAGCTTGACAATCATTCTAAGTCCAGACAGTCAAAGTCAATGTTGTGTCATGCTTAAAGTATTGAGTTGGGAATGACTATGTATGATTTTATGAAAGGTAGTTAGTAAATATAATGTTTGTTCTTTTATTTAAACTAGCTTACCGTGTTGTTTGTGCTTGTGTTTTGTATGTGTTAGTGTTCTTTCCTTAGCAATGATCATCCTGTGGATGTGAATAGGGAGAGATGAAGTGTCTCTGGAGCAAGCTTTGGATGGTGGCGATGCGACATCATAGTTTAGTTAGAATAGTATTGTATATAGTTTTATAGTAGATAGGTTATATATAAAGTTTTAAATTCTATGGTTATTTTGGATGACTGCAAATATAATACTTTTTATTATAGTCTATAATTGTTCCATATTATTGATTATGTGACGACTATGATATGGTAGATCGCTATATTTTAAGATGTCACAAACCCTACCTCTAATCACACAGTTTTCAGTATAACGATATTTAAAAATATTTAATTTATATTGACTTTTAGTTTAATCAATTTAGTATTTATATTTAATAGATTATTAACAATGGATTTATAAGTTTCGTAACTTAAAAAGTGTCACCGATTTAATTATTATAACCAATTTTCAATAACCGATTTAAAATCTTGGTGCGAAAAGGTACTTTTAGTGGTGATATGTTATACAATATATACCTGAAACAATTTTTGTCCGTTCAAAGCATAAGAATGAGGTTTTTCTCAACAACATAAGACTCCTTTTGGAATATCTCTTAAGCTTAGAATAGTAAGGGAACAACTTCTTAAGTTGTTAAAACTATGCTAATAAAATAAGTCCATGTTTGTATAGTTGCATAACTTACACATTTTCATTCATTAATTTTGGACATAAGATATTAAATAATTGGCTACAAGCTTTTACATAAGATGGTATATAAAGCTAAAAAAAAAAACTAATAAAAAAACAATCAAAGTTAAAATTTTTAGGTTAAAAGATAGCTATTTGAAAAAAATGTTAAGTTTCAGCTATTGATTCCAAACATCTTGTTTATTTTAAAAACATTATTTTTTCAAAGTAGCTAAATTTAAGGAAACTAAAACAAGCAGAAAACATGAAAACTTAAACAAGAAAGAAAATGCAGCATATGTTTGATTGAGCATCATGAGATCAGCTACCCCATCCACCTTAGAGACTTGTACCTTTTCCCTTCATAGTGATCATACACAAAATCAAGTTGAGGCACAACCCTTTGAAGGAAATTATCCACTGTTTGCCAATACAAAAGCCTCCAACTCTTCAACAACATAAGGGGAAGGATGAAGATTCCAAAGCCAAAAATGAATCCCAACTCCACACTCAAGAAATTCATCTCAATTGATCCATGCATTTCATATACTGGTGTTGGAGATGAATCTCCCACTCTACCATTGCTGCAATCTTTCAGGGGTGCCCCACATAATCCTTCATTGCCCTTAAAAGAACTTGCTTCAAATGTGTACATTTGACCACCACTTGGGATTCTACCCCTCAAATGATTAAATGAGAGATTCAAGTATGCTAGAAAATTCAAGTTCAGAAGCTCAACTGGGATTTCTCCACCCAGACTGTTATTTGACAAGTCCATGGATTCAAGATTCCTCAAATTTCCAATTGATGAGGGGATATTGCTTGAGAAACCATTATGAGACAAGTTAAGAGCATACAGTGCTGTCAAACTTGAAAGTTCTTGAGGTATTGGACCTTGAAAATGGTTCCAGGAGAGATCCAAGGAAGTCAGGGCTGAAGGAATTTTGGTCCACTGCATTTGTTTTGCTCTGGACACAATTGTAACTGAATCCAAATAGCGACCACCAAATTGGTTAGAAGTGACATAGTAAGCAAAAATGTGATCGGCCACAGTGTAAGGTTCAGTTGACAACAGTTTGTATAATTTTATTACAAGAAACTCGCTGATAACAGAGAACAAATTATTGTAACGCATGTTGTCATGATTATCAAACATGTCAAAATATAATGTCCCCTGCTCTTCCTGGGCTTCTGTTTGATTACCAATCATTTTTGTCCAGCTTCTCAATAATGATCCTGGTAGTGTACCTGTGAAGTTATTGTAGGATAGATCCACGATATGAAGCATCTCCCAATTGGTAGTGCTATGTGGGCATGAAATGGAACCATTGAGTTTATTTGACCTCAAAATTAGCACTCGTAGGGTTGATATGTTCCTTAAGAAGCATGGAAATCTGTCGCTAAAGTGATTTTTTCCAAGATTTAAGACTTGTAAACTCTGACAGTTGGCTAGAGAATTTGGGATAGCACCACCCAAGAGATTTTCATTGAGGTTAAGGAACCTTAGATTGCATGAACTTGAAATGGTATCAGAAAGAGAACCCTGGAGTTTGTTTCCTGCAAGATTTAGTACTCTGAGGGTACTGTTCCTTGTCATCAAACACTTGGGAATGAAGCCGTTGAAGCTGTTGTAGGAAAGATCAAGCAAGCGCAGATAAGAAAAATTACAAAAGGCTTCATGGATTTTCCCTTGAAAGTTGTTGTTTGAAAGGGAGAGAAAGTGCACAAAAGGGGTGTAGTTGTCCAAGTCAAGTGGGGAAGTGCTGAAATTATTGCTTGAGTAGTCCAAATGGACAGCATATTCTGTGAAAGTAGGAATTGATCCAAGAAGTTGATTGGAATGAAGATCAAGAATGTATAGCTTGGAATGCAGATCATCGAAGGGTCCTTCCATAGATGTGAGAAAATTGTTGGAAAGATTTAGATAAACCAGAGAGTCAAATCTCCAAATCCAGTTAGGTATTATTCCATGAATCTGGTTGTTGGATAGGTCTAAAGCATGCAATTGAGGGTGGTTTCTCAAGAATCCTGGAATTTTTCTCAGATTGCAAGAACCCAACAATAAATATTTCATGTTGGGAAAGGATGAAATGTCATGTTCATCAATTAAAGTTATATCAACTGACAAGTTGTTGTGTGAAAGACCTAAAGTATGTAAAGTTTGTAGCCTTTGGATCCTATCAAGTGCTATGGTGCCACTGAATTTATTTGCAGAAAGTTGAAGGAAACGAAGTCCTTCAAGATGAAACAGAGATACAGGAAAAGGGCCCTGCAAGCTGTTGCTGCTCAAGTCAATCAACTGTAATTTAGAGGAAGAAACATTTGAGAATTCATCCAATGGACCGTTAAATCCATTGTGAGAAAGGGTGAGTTCTTGTAAAGATGGAAGTGTAAAAAGTGATACAGGAATTTTTCCGTTGAGAGAATTATCTCCTAAATTGATGATGAGGAGATTTTCAAGTCCCTCAAAATGAGTTGAAATGGTTCCATTCAATCTATTGTGAGAGAGAGATAAATATCTGAGATTCTTCACCATCGTGAAAGAGGGGAGTGAACCGGTAAACTTGTTAAAAGACAAGTCCAAGTAAACAAGTTGAGTGAGTTCTGACATTGAAATTGGCAGTGTTTCAATGAATTGGCAGTTAGATAGATCTAACACAGACAACTGCTTTAGATTGGAAATAGAACTTGGTAATTTCCCTGAGAAATTTGTATTACTGAGATTCATGGTGTGAAGAAGAACTGCATCTTCTTGGAAGTTTGGCAAAGCTCCATGAAGATCCTTGTTGTTTGATATATCAAGAACAATAAGAGTTTGTATTTGAAAGATACCCTTTGGAAAATGGCCACTCAACCTGCAACTGCTAAGCTCCAAAACATTCAAATTTGAGAAATTTGCAAAAAATTCTGGCACAGAACTTGAGATACTGTTTTGGTTCAGTCTAATGACAGTGAGTCCCTTAAGAGTTGCCAATGAAGAATCAATTGGCCCTGTGAGATCACATGAAGACATGCTCAACACTTCAAGATTTTGAAGAGAAGACAAAGCATGACACCATTCCTTTCCCACAGCAGATACCCTTACACCATCAAGATATAGTTCTGAGAGTTTGGTAAGATTCTGCAAGAACATGCTGATATTTGGCTTCTGCAGTTTGAAAAAATGTTGCGAGACAAGTGATGTAGACAAGTCAAGTGTCGTCAAATTTGTCAGTTGAGAAATCTGGGAAGGAATCTGTCCATGAAATCCAGCATTTGACAAATTCAAAGACCTCAAATTCTTGAGCTTGTCAAACTTGAAAGGAATAGAAGAGTTGAAATCATTGTAAGCCAGATTCAAATGCAGCAAATATTGCAAGTGAAATAGAGTGGAATTATGTAGTTCTCCAGAAATAGACTCCTCACTCAAGTCAAGACCAGTTACATGGCCCATGCTGCATGTTACTCCATTCCATTGACAGCAATCACTACTTTGGTTCCAGATAACCAATTTGTTGGAAGTGTTTGGGTTGAATACAAGATTTTGCTTTAATTGGAGTAACAAGAATTGGTCATGGTGAAGACAGTGGCATGTTACTATGTGGGTGTTGAAATTCAAGCATATCAGGCACAAGGGTATGAAGATATTGAAGAAGATTTGATGGATTCTCATTGAAGATGAGTATGAGAACCAGATAGTATAGTTTTGGTGTTTGAAGTTTGAAAACACATACTCCATTTATAGATACTCTGAAACTCACTCATTGTTGACTATGTATTACATAAGAATTGCACCAGAGTGAAAGTTCTTTTAATTTCTCCAAACATTATTCTTTTAATTTCTATGATTTACGTGAATGATACGCTCATAAAATTAAAGAATGACTATTTTTTGTCCAAAGAAAAAGTATATTATATAGGATTATTAACAGGATGTATCGATTATGAATGAATTTGAATAAGTTTTAAACAAGGACAGAATAATGCGTGGCTTTAGCTATTATTGGCGAAACAAGTTAACAAGCATGTAACATAAAATCGAAAAACTGAAATAGTATTTCTCCAAACATTAATTAATTTTTTTTTCTGCCAATAATGATAGTTATTTTTTAATAGGAATAATTTTATCCCAGAGGATACTTTTACTAAATAATGATAAATGGTTATTCTTTGGTTGATATTAGTAAACTCGCATATTCGTCAATGTTATAAAGATGTATTTCTTTATTAATTTTTTGTCAAAGTTTTCTTAATTAAGGTTAGTTGAACTATTTTTTTATGAATATTAGACGTAACTTTTCAATTAAAGTCTAATGATTAGTTTTCCCTTGATGTTTGTAGGGTTACTTTTCGCTCAACATTATAGAACCATTTATCAATAATTTTTGTATTTAGTGATAGATAGAGTTTCCAAACAAGAAAATTAAAATATAATAAATTTGAATTAAAGTATTCAAACAAAATCTTTAAAATTTAAACAATTTGGAACGAAAAGAATTCAAAATTAATATTCTTAAATTTCTTATAAGTTATAAAATTTCATCCAAATATAGTATAAAAGAAATTAAAAGTTTATTACTTTGCGATTTTAAAATAAATTAATTTTAAATTTTACCTAAAAGGTAAAAATTTAGAAATTATCATATTTTTCATTTTTTAAATCTGTTTTTACATTATGTGTAACTCAATTTCATTCAAAATATTATAAGTCAAACTTTATTTAAGATATCATCGATTTATTAGTTTAGGGTGTTACGACACAAGATTGTTTGGTCAACTTATGTGAGTGAAGGTTTTTGATGTTAATGTTAATCATGATTATTTTTCAATTGTCATTGTTATTTTTTTTTAATGATATAAATTGATGTTATTTTTCAAATTGCATTAGTAATTTTTTTATATCAACACTTAGTGTTTTTTTTATGTTAGATTATGAATCAGATCAATTATTAATAAATAATAAATCCTTTCATAAATAAAATAATTTCTAATTCTTTTTAGAATAAAAAGTAAAAGTGTATCTGGATTGGCCATTGAAAGTGTACATACACACATAGACTTAAATATATTCAAAGATCTTGTCCATTAATTATATTTGCATGTAGAACAAAAACAGTTTTCCTTGTATCAATCGCAACCAAACTTGATAATGATCACTAATGCTGACAAAACCAAATGACATCGATTCATCATGATGAAAATTACATTAAGGTAATATGTACACATCTATTTTCGACTGGTCCTTACTTTATCTATATAAGATCAATATAATATCCTTAATATTAGTGTTGTCAAAACGGGCTACTCAGTCCGGCCCGGCCAGACCCTACCTACCACAAGTTGGTCACTTAGTGAGTTAACCCAACTCTTTTAAAAAATAGTTAAAAAAATTTGAACCCGACCCAGTCCACTACAGGTTGGTAGGATAAACGTTGGTTCACTAGCTCACTTATCTACATTTTTTTTTCAAAAAAATAAAATTTTACTCTAAAATTATGTTAAACTCCAAAGACAATTTAAAATAAAAAAAATACCATACAATATCAAAAACCAAGCACAAAAAGCGAACAAATAAGTTTATAATTTTGATAACTTTTGTGTCACTTATCCATTTATAAGAATAGATCTTGAATGGATAAATCTATAACATTTTTCTCTCTTGAAACATCTTTTTATCCCTATTTACAATACAATAAAAAAAGTATAAACTAATAATATTGAAACACACAAAAATTATCCAGGTGAGTCCAGTTGAAAATTGACCCGTATAATATCTAAATAATAAATCATTTTCACAACACTACTTAATATATAGAGTGTAATATCTAAATAATAAACCATATATATTATAAAACTAAATATATCCAAAGGACAATGTAACATGAAACCAAACATAGAACACAAACACACAAAAGTGGCTAATCCCACTAAACTAAAGATTCCTCAAAATGTAAAACATCCATATGAGCAATATACTCATGAAAGACTTTAGGTGTAAGAGCCTTAGTAAGAGGATTTATCGTCCTGAAGTTTGTCCCTAAGTATTCTATGGAAATCCATCCACTTTATACCTTTTCGTTAACAACCAAGAATTTGATGTTAATGAGTTTGACTTATTCTAGCTTCTATTATTGTTAAAACACAATACAACTGCTTTGTTGTCACAATATAACTTAAGTGGTCTTTCAATTCCTTCCTAAATGTATAGCCTTATGACAAAAAATTAGCCATATTCCTTTATTTGATTCCTCATAGCATGCTACAAATTATGCAATCATAGTGGATGAAGCCGTATAGGTTTGCCTAGCACTAAGCCAAGAAACTGCACCACCAGTTGGCATCAAAATGTAACCTAAAGTGGATCTTAAACTATATTGGAATCCTACAAAATTGAGTCATAATACCCAATTATTTCTAACTAGTCTGACCTTTTATACGTGAGCTTATAATCCTTTGTTCTCTTGAAATACCTCATAACTCCTTTGGCTGCTTTCCAATGATCCATTCATGGATTGCTTAAATATCTGCCTAAAATCCAACTATGTATGTTATATCTGGACACGTACATACTTGGACATACATCAAACTCCTTACCTCAGACTCATGTTTCACGTTATGATTGAGAATGAACTTCTCTCTTTTAGCAACTAGAGAATCCCCTAATTTATTATCCTCAATGTCTAATCCTTTAGGTATGTCATCAACATACAAGATCAGGAAAATATACTTGCTCCCACTAAAATTTGTGATACACACAATCATCAACAACATCCATATCGAAACCAAATGAAATAATTACTTGATGAAATTTGTGGTACCATTGACGAGATGCCTGTTTTAGTCCACAAATAAATTTTTTCAGTTTGTAAACCATATTCTTTGGGTCTCCTAACACAAAGTTTTTTGGTTGAACCATATAAATCGTCTTGTTAATGTTTCCATTGAAAAGTGTTGTCTTAACATCCACTTGATGAAGCTCCAAATCATAACGTGAAACATGAGTCATTATTGTTCTAAAAGAGTCTTTCGATTAAATTGGAGATAAAGTCTCTTTAAAAAACAACAAACCCCTTCCTTACAACAAACCCCTTCCTTACAATAAACCCCTTCCTTTTGAATATAGCCCTTTGCCACAAGACAAACCTTATACATCTCTACATTACCATTAAAATCCCTCTTGGTCTTAAATATTCACTTACCACCAATGGGCTTCAGACTTTCTAGTAATGGGACAAGTTCCCAAACCTTATTGTCTTGTATGGACTTATACTCTTCATGAAGCAAAAGTTTATGAGGATCTTGAGTTTGTTCTTGTAGAGATTCTAAACTTGCTAAAGGTTCTGAACTTGCTTCATCATAAGCAATTGTATGAATCAAATCACTTCCACTGATTTTTCCTCTAATCTTATTCTCCTCCCCCCCCCCAAACTCAATATCCTCAAAAAATGTGGCAATTCCTATCTCAAAAGATATCTTTAATTTGGGATCATAGAATTTATAGCCTCTGATCTTATTGTTTAAGTTTGTGAAGTCAATATTATGCTTAGTACCATGCAATTTTTTATTTAAGGATTCACTATAGGAAGTCATCGTATCAAGAATATATAGATTATCATTAGCCAAAAGTGAATTGGTTTCAACAACATTTAAATTTAAAGATAATCTGAATTCATTATTTCCAAACGAACATAATTAAAGTGTCTTTCATCCAAATAAAACTAGTATACTATAATAATCTAAAATATCCTATAACTTCCATTTCTATCGCTTTTTCATCTCTAACATAGATCCATCTTTCATAATCAATTGGCTTCCGGTAGCTAAGACAACCCTTTCTTTGCACGTCAAGCATGATATTCCATACAATCCTTCTTTATGCATCCAACTTCATTGCAAAAGAAACATTTATCAGACTATTTTTGTTTCTTTTTTTATGGACCTTCAACAACTTTAATCTTGGGATTCTCAGTTTTCTTTCTTTTATTTGTCATTAAAAGTACTAGTTAAGTAAATATTTTAGTTTTTTCTTGCCTCAATCTCTCATGTTCTTGTACACAATATGAAATGAGCTCACTAAGAGACCACTTCTCATTCTGACAGTTATATGAAACCTTAAACTGTCCAAATGATAAAGGAAGAGAGACCAATACCAAGTGTACGAGTAAGTCTTTTGATAACTCAAGTTTTAAAGCAATGTTCGACATCTCCATGATGTACTCTCTCACATTTCCTTTGTCTTGATACTTCATGGAAACCAAGCTCTAAAGAAATGCATTTTTCCACCTTATCAATTTTCATAAAGCGTTTTTCAATCTCAGCAAGAAAATATTTAGCACTTGTAATTTCTTTCGATATAGCACCTCTAAAGAACTCTGGAATGTCATGTTTAATAATCATCAAACTCATGCGATTTGAGTGGTCCCACTGCTCATAATCTATCCTCTCGTTAGAGGTACTTGAGTCCATAAGAGAATAGAGTTTTTCAATCCTTAATGGGAGATCGAGATCCATGAAACCAAAACCTATTTCCATGTTTTCTTTCCAGTCCTTAAAATTTGTACCATTGAGGAACGAAACTGAATTTATGTCGACAGATATTTAAGCAATCCATGAGTGGATCATCAGATAAAAGCAAAAGGAGTTATGAGGTATTTCAACAGAACAAAGGATTATAAGCTCACATATAAAAGGTCAAACCAATTAGAGTCATTGGACATTCTGACTCATTTGGAGGATGCCAATATAGTTTAAAATCCACTTCAGATTATATTTTCAAGCTAGTTTGTGGTGTGGTTTCTTGGCCCAGTGCCAAGCAAACATTTACAGCTTCATCCACTATGGTTGCATAATTTGTAGGATGCTATGGGATATCAAATCAAGGAATATGACTAAATTTTTGTCATAAGATTGTGCATTTTATAACAAATATGATTTCTCATAAAATTGGGAAGAAACTAGATTAGGATTCATGCAATTAAATATAAACTAGCATTATGAATAAGATCAATAATTAATGAGCAATAAACCCTTCCACAAATAGAGAAATTCTCTATTTCTTTTAGAACAGAAAGCAAAAGCATACATGAATGGGCCATTGGGAACCACGTAGACTGGTATTTAATTGGTGTTTAATCTTCTCTCTGTAGAGCACATTAGGTTCCTTCTTTATTTTCTCTCGTGATGGAGATGAAGAGAAAGAAACAAGAATAATTAGTATATTCACAGATGAGGATCATGACCCTTTTATGTAACCTCTGTTAGTTACTTTTCTTAAGTTTCATCTCAACAAATTAAAATATTGCTTCTACACAATAAACCTTTCATGACATATATCTTCAATCATAATTAATTAATCATATCATTTTAATAAATTGACTAATAAAATATAAGAACTTTGACACAGTTAATTATTATATATATATATATATATATATATATATATATTTATGATCCAAATTACTAACATATCATTATTTTCGTACTCAATTTTTTTTTTATTGATGTCAATTAAAATTATTTCAATTTAATGTTAGCAAAAGGTTATTTATTAACAAATATTAGTTAAAGTTTTTTTTTTATAACTAACATTAACTACCTTTATATTAAGATTTTATATTAAAATTGATAAGATTATTTTTGACCAAATCTAAATTAGTTTTTTTAGTTGTTGTTGATAAAAAATATTTTTTGAATTGTTAAAATTATTTATTTGTCAATTAAAGTCAAAAGTATTTATCCTGATAGGATTTTCTTGCTAAACTATTTTTTAATGCATGTTAATCTAATATGTTGTATTACAATGTAATTATATGTTTGGTGGGTGTGTGGGTAATTATTATTGTTTAATAACAACTAGAGAATAATATTATGTGAAAATTTGTATAATACAAATAATTTTTTTATGTCGTTTGGCCTTAAGTACACATATACTCTTTAAGACAAGAATTTAACTAAAACTTCACATCACTCAACACTTTACTACAAGTACTAGTGCAAAAAAAAACATTGTAGAACAGACTATTAAATTAGTGGTGGTAGAGGAACGAATGTAACATAAAACGTAATAACAATTTTGTAAATACTGGAAACTATATTAGATTGATTGTAGTGAGAATAGATCTAATATGTACATATTAAACTGATATAATATTTTCATATTAGATCGATTAAAAAAATAACTATCTTATAAGCCTTCTTCTTTACTAGGTGCGGAACCCATTTTTCACTTTTCGTGAAGTTCCTTCTCTTATCAACAACCACAACACAACCATCACTTTTCCCTTACTCTTTAACCTTTTTCTTTTCATTTTCAAAGCCCCAAAATCTTATCTTTCAATGCAATCATTTCTCGTTCATCACTAATGATTATCTGCTAGATCTCCACCATCACGACAACGATTCCATTCTCAACGTTGCTACCAACGTCAGCCAATACGCCTCACCATGGCGAACATTATCGGAGCTCCATTCGTCATCACTGCCTCATCGAAAAGCTCAACTTGTGAACTAGATCTACAATGAGCCATTACGCAACAGCATCGGAAAGCCATCTCGTCGACGACGAACCTAAAACTAAAATGCAACAAACCATCATCACGTCATTGTCAGCCTTTGTCTGAGTAAACACAATCGTCATTTTAAAGTCCACTTATAACACGAAGATATAAAAAAGTTAAATACAATTTTAAAGTCTTTTTTACTTGGAGTGACTAATTAATATATATATATATATATATATATATATATATATATATATATATATATATATATATATATATATATATATATATATATATATATATATATATATATATATATATATATATATGAGTCTATATAGTCACTAATATTTACTCATTTGCTTATCCAAAATGATAGACTTTTTAAAATGGATTATTTTCATCAACCTAATATATATATTCACTAATAATTTTTCTCATGATAATAATTAAAATATTTTATCTAATTAAAATTTAATATATTTCAATAGTCTAAATTAAATAAAATATTTAAATTTTGATGAATTTATAATGAGATTCAATCTATTAAACTTTTTTTGGAACGGTAAAATTTCATATTCAAATAAGAGAAGAGGTCAAATGATAGAAAAAGAGATGTATAAAATTGTTTTTTTTAAAAGAAATAGAGAAATTAAAAGTAAGGATATTTAGAAAAACAAAATAAGAAAATATAATATTTATATAAAAGAGATGTACTTTTTCATTTTTATGTAGGCGAGTGGGTCAACACCTCCAATATTTCAATAGAAACGAGATCGCAAGGACGACGTTCACTTCAATTTCTCAGCTTTTGCATTTTGACGCGTTCAAAACTTACTCCATTTTCTCTTTCAATACTTTAATTCACTTCAACCTATTTGCATATTGTTATTTATGAGGTAACAATTAATTATTTATATTCCTTTTCAAAATATATTAAAATAATAAACATTATAAAATAATGAACTTGTTAAACATGATTTCTTTTGGAGAATAATTCATATGTATACCTAACGTCTGATTTACACAAGAGAAAGGAAAATTATATGATGATATTTAAAAGATGTAAAACCTAAGGGCGAAAAACAATTTAAAAAACGAGAAAAGATGTAAAAAAAAAAAAAAAAAAAAAAGACTACTTGATTGAATTTAAGAGTAAAAACAAAAAGAACCCTTTCCTAGAGAACTTGTACATTCAAGAGAATTTATGGATTAAGCACAAAAGATGCATCTAAAATGAAAGAATATGGAAGAATTCTTGAAAAACTTTCCGTAAATTTAGTGCTTTTATTTTAATAATCTCTCTTTTATTTTTTATTTGAAAAAAAAACTTATATGTTTCCTTAAAAAAAACAATTAATTTGTTAATTAATATTAATGATAAATTTATATTATATGAAAACAAACTAATTGATGGAGGAATAATTGATTATTTGTATAAACTATACTTGAAAAATATCGAAATAATCAATTATTTGTTAAGAATTGATTATATGATCATGATAATTAATTGTGAATTTAATAAGATGATTGATTATGAACTTGAGAATTTATTTAAGTCTTATTTGTTATATTTTAATCGATTAAATTATTTTTCTTTAATTTTTAAAAATATATTTTAGAATAAGGTGTTAGTAAATCAAACAAAATGTTGGAAGTTCATACAATTTAATAAGAATGTCTACTCCAACGCATTTATATTAAAAAAAACAAACATGAAAATAATAAAACTTCCTTTGGGTAGATCTATTTACTTCATCAAAACAATTATATACAAAATTTACAATAAAGTTATCATCAACGAAAAAAAATTAAGATTTAACTTTGAGATTGATAGTTATGTTTAAAATTTTAAAAAAATTAACAAAGATAATTAAGAGATAAAACTTGTGACTGAATCTCAAATACACTAATTACAGTTTTAGTCTTTAAGATTTGGTGTCCTAAATTTAAAAAATATACTTTTAGTTCATAATAATAAATTTAATAAACTAAAATAATGAACTTTAAATAATTTTTAGTATTTAAATGTGAGCAATATATATATATATATATATATATATATATATATATATAACATGTTATTTTTAATACTTTTGTAATTTATATAAAAGTTTTTTAAGTGACTTATTTTATTGTTTTTATTGGAAGCTACACAATGATATGAAATTTATAATTACATTATCTTGATTATGAGAAAAGACTCACACTAAAAAACAATATATTGAAGTTTCTACTGAAAAAATAATACATTGAAGCCTTTATACAAAAACATTACGTTAAAAATATAGACATAAAATTACATTAAAAATTTAAGTTTGAGTCTAGTTTTGATAAATACAATAAAGTCGACCACTTTATAAAAAAAAATATTAATTCGTTATTTTACGATTTTGAATGAAAAAATAATGTCAATCTTTTATATTAATTAAATTTGAATTTCATTATTATTATTTTTTAATAAATTTGTTATTCGCTAATACTATCGTAATCGATAATTAGTTTTAATAATTAATAATCCCTAAATTGGAGATGTACCTATCAAAAGATCATACTTCAATTCATACAAAAGCACAACGCCGAGCACCACAAATAATGCTTATAAGTGCCTAATTCAAAGCTATTTCATTCTCTCAATTAGAAGACTTTACAAAGAAAAGTATAAAATAAAATCATGACTGTCTCACACTTTCTCTAAATGGAAGTCTTAAAATCTTGAAAAGAATGATGTATATCATCTTACTCTAATGCACATCTCAAGACATACTTAATCTCTACATTTAGGATATAACCTCTTTTTTTTCTATAAACAACGAGGTTTTCTTTTAGTTTTTTGTTATTAAGGATGTTTTCATATTACTATTGTTGAATAGAAGGTTAGGTGTAAATATGGAATTGCGGCTGGAAATTGGACGGGGTTGGTGGAAGAAAAAGATGTTGATGTGGTGGGGGAATAAAGGAAGTTCGGTTGAGCAGCATTAAGGAAAACAAACAGAGGATTGCATACGAAGATTGAGGTTTAAATTAATAAAATGATTATTTGGCCCTTCTACAACATAAAAATTCAATTAAATTTTTTAAGACAAATTACTATAATTCAAAATTCAAAACCTTTGTATAGTTTAACAAAACTTTTTTTTACAGGATATTCAAAATAAAATTGATAATATATTTTTATATTTAAGTCTAAATTAGACAAAAGTAGATTGTTTATTGACTAAGCACCAGTTTCTTAAACTTGTATATACTACATATGTACAAAGAAAAGATATACTAAGCAAGGACTAACCTCTGGAACCTGTAAATGACAAGAGTAATAATGATTTGTGATGAACTCGTGTTTAAAATTCTGTGATTCTTGAAAGAGAGGATCTTTATTTTATTATATTTGCTTACAAAGTGAAAGAATTTTGTAGCTGTAACTGGGATACCAAAACATGTAAAACCACTTGGATACATATGGGTTTTTCCATAAAAGCAAAATGAGAACGAAATCGGTGAAAGTTTTACATACATATGGTTTTCTTGAAAATGAAATTTATATAAAACTCTTGGATGGTTTAATCTCTCTCATAATACAAATTTTATAAAGGAATAATAAATCTATTTATATGTCTTAACACCTGATTTCGTTCGTAAATAAAATTTATTTTCGAAATTTTTTAAAAAATAGTATTGAATAAAAAGAGATAAAAATAAATTTTGTCCAAAAAAAATAATGAATTATAATATATTTTAAAAAATTTATTTAAAAAAAGTCTTTTTTTTTAATTTTTTATTTATTTTTAGAGTAAATTTTTGACCAATTTTTGGTCGAGGCTAACTCGGATAAATTTCATCGATTTTCAGTTGGGACTGTCTTAACCATTCGTGATCGTCCTAACTGAATTCCATTAATTTTTAATCAGGGTCAGGACCGACTTAACCGAGTTTTGACCATAGTTGTTCCAATCAAATTCGGTTGATTTTTGACTATGACCGACTTAGTCGAATTTCAGTCGAAACCGACTTGACTGAGTTTCGTATGTGACTTCTGGCCTAATTCGGCTAATTTTAGATCGGGACTTACTCGATCGAGTTTCGACTATGACCGTCCTGGGATCAAATTTTGACCTTGACCTATTTCGACATTTTGGCCGACTTTGCCTATGTCAATCTTTGGCCTGACCAACTTGTCTCAACTTTTTAATTGTGTTGTTTATAAGAGAACCTATGTTCTTGAGTAAAGATAAATCTTTCCTATTTACTTAGTTAAATTTTCCTCTCTTTTTTTCAAGATTTTTAAATAATAGTTCAGTTCAGTTTGTTAGAACAAAAAGTTGTTTAGTTCAGTTCATCTAAACTAATTTTCAATTCAGTTAAAATGAACTATTTTTTGGTTTAGTATTTTTTTTAACAGTTTAGTGCAGTTCAATTAATTCTACCCACCTCTATCTATCGTCAACATTTTAGTTTCTTCATCACCTTTCTCTCGTCTTCATCTTCACTCGATTCCAACCAATCACTTTTGCCCATTCACTCCACCCTCAATCTTCATGTCACATTTTTGGCCTCACCATTTCCTCTCTAGAACCATATCATTATGTCCCTTTCAATCACTATTTTCTAACAAGAATTGATTACCTCTATCCACCCATACATAAAAAAACCAAAAACACGATTCTTGTGTGTTGTTAACCCCATCCATCACTTGCATTGAACACACACCATACGTAGGACAACCAACATTAAAAAATAAATAAAAGAGGAAGGGGATAATAATTACCGGTGAGTCAGAGTTTCAATTGAAGACATGGTGTGATGGTGTTAGAGGGAGTGACAACCTTGGATAACGTAGATCTTGTTGGAATTAAAGATAATTATATTATAGAAAACATAACAAGTTTATGAAAATCCAAAAATACATAAACACAACACTAACTCTCAAAATCTCAATACCATAAAACACAACAGAGATACACCTCACAACACAACACCTCCTCTTTCTTTTCACTTCTTCACAGTGCTGGAACACACCTTATTTTTCTATCTTTTTGACACAGATACTTTTCACAGTAGTGGTATTTATAACAGCAAAACATCCTTTATCTCTGACATGGCATCACACCAATATGTATCACTATCACATCAAGCATGCACCAAAGTCTTGCAAGGTACAAAAGGAATGTGTACCATCATGATAAAGACACTGCGTGGTCCCAATAACATTGGTGACCCATATGACAAACCTCACCCTCACCAATTAATTGGGACCATGGTCATAAACACCCCCATAAGTTTGTCAGTTTTTCTTATCCTTCATTACTATCATCTTTTTGTTATTTTCGAACATAATAATTGGCAATAGTTTTGTGAACATGTCCGCAGCTTGTGCTCGACTTTCAACGTGCTTTAACTCCACACTTGCCTCTTTTACTTGTTCTCGGATGAAATCAAATCGGACATCAATGCGCTTAATCCTATCATGGTTAACTAAATCACTAGTAAAAAAAAAGGATTTTAACTCGCGCATTTGACATCGGTTTAGTTGGAATCGAAGCAAAAAATGGCACAGTGACATTTTTATGATTTTTCGCAAAGGTATATGCCTCGATTCAAAAAGAACCAATGCCTAAAACTGGCGCGATGACCTTTTTGTAATTTTTCGCGAAGGTATATGCCTCGGTTCAAATAGAACCGATGCCTAAAACTGGCACGGTGGAATTTTTGTAATTTTTTGCAAAGGTATACACCTCGGTTCAAAAAGAACCGATGCCTAAAACTGGCGCGGTGGCATTTTTGTAATTATTGCAAAAGTCTACGACCTCGGTTGTTTAGAGAAGCGAGGCATAAAATAACTGATTTTTTTAGAGGGTTTAGGCATCGGTTCTTTATAGAACCGAAGTCATAAACCCTTATTACCTCGGTTAAAAAAATAATCGAGGTAATAATATCTGTTTAGGGTTAAATTTTGTGAACAGATGCATTTTGAAACAGAAGCTTTTTCTGTTTGTGGTGTGCGTCGCTGCTCTCTTTCTTCCATTTTCGTAGCCATCCTCTTCAACTTTTCTTGCTATTTTTCTTTCACTTTACGTTCATTAGGTGCTTAGGTATGATTTTCTTTCGTTTTGACCGATTGATTTTGTGCACAAGTGTTCTTCAACTCTTCGAATAAATGCTCTCTAGGATGTTCATTTCGTTTCGTTTCAGCCCCAAACTCATCTCCAAGGTTAGTTTCGTTTTAGGTTTTTCAAGTTTTCGTTTGGTTGATTGTTCTTCATACACCATATACATCAAAACGTAGGTATATGTTAAACTAAGAGTATGCTCAAACGAACTCTAAATGAAATGAAAATTTGTATGAAGAACCAAAAAATCATGAAATCCCCTCACAAAAATGTAACTATTTTAAATATTTTTTTAAAGTTTGAAAAAAAAAAAAGAATTCCCGATAAATACAAAACAATGTTTTCTGCATTTGTTTGTGTTTCTGGGATTTTTTTTTCATATGGTTTATGTGATACAAAAACAATAATTTTTTTTAAAAAAAAAATATACTTTAGATCGCGGTTCTAGTAAAAACTGAGGCAAAAAAGGGTCTATTACCTCGTTTCTGGATCCAACCGAGGCAATACCCTTCAATTAATTAATTTTAAGGGTCTACGACCTCGGTTCAAACTAAAACCGAGGCAATAGACCCAATTTTTTATTTTTTGTATTTGTTTTACTACTTCGGGTTTTTTGAACCGAGGCAAAAAGTCTTGACTTTTTACCTCGTCTGAATATACCTCGGTTGCAGAACTGTTGTTATAAACCTAAAACAACCGAGGCAATATCCCTTAGTTGCATTAGTGAATTCTTTGCTAACTCGATGACTGACTTGTCAATCTGTATCAAGGTCCCTCCTTTTTATTTCATTTCCAGTTTGCTTAGAAGATTTCTAAGCCACACTACATGACATACACTCTAGGATGTTGCAACAAACTCATCCTCACAGGTTGACAATGTCACTATAGGTTATTTCTTAGAAAGTCAGTTGAACGGTGTCTTCCCCATTAGGAAAACATAGGTTGCCGTGCTCTTTCGGTCATCTGTGTCTCCGCACCAATCGTTGTCTAAGTATTCACTAATTCGATAATTGTCCAACTTATTGTAAAACAAACCAAGTGATAATGTTCCTCTTACGTATCTCAAACTTCGTTTTAACACCTTACGTGGGAGTACCTTGGCTCCTTCATGTATCGGCTTGTGATACCAATGTTGAGCATTAAATTTGGTCTAGTGTTTGTCAAATACCACTGGCTTCCAATTAGATTGCGATACTTGTTTGCATCAACACACTCTTAGTCCTCTATGAGTTCTTCGTATCGACTCTTCACTACATCCCATATGTCTTGGGATGCTAGAAGAGCTCTCATTTGCACACTACAATTATCAAAGTTGAGTTTCTTTGTCAACTGCGGTAGGGACACACTATTTGTAAGGTTGGTCATCACTCTTTTTTTTTCTTAACTCAGACTTCAACCTCACAACTTTGCTACCATTTTGTTGTTATCAAAGATAATTCTATTATAGAAAACGTAACAAGTTTATGAAAATCCAAAAATACATAAACACAACACTAACTCTCAAACTCTCAATATCATAAAACACAACAGAGATAGACCTCACAACACAACACCTCCTCTTTATTTTCAATTCTTCACCGTGTTGGAAGACACCTTATTTTTCTCTCATCTCAGCACACATACTCTCTTCACAATGGTGGTATTTATAACATCAAAAAGTCCATTATCTCTGACATAACATCACACTAATATGTATTACCATCACATCAAGCATGCATCAAAGTCTTCCAAGGTACAAAAAGGAATGTGTACCATCATGATAAAGAAACTTTGTAGTCGTAATAACTTTGATGACCCACGTGACAAACCTCCCCCTCAACACTTAATTGAGACCATGGTCATAAACACCCTAAAAAACTTGAATGTTTTTTTGTCCTTCATTCCAGTCATCTTTTTGTTATTTTCAAACAGAATAGTTGGCAATGGTTTTGCGAACATGTCCGTAGTTTGTGCTCGACTTTCTACGTGCTTTAACTCCACACTTCCCTCTTTTACTTGTTCTCGGAGGAAATGAAATTCCACATCAATGTGCTTGCTTTTCTCATGGTTCACTGAATTCTTTGCTAACTTGATGACTGAATTGTTGTCAATCTGTTTCAAGGTCCCTCATTCTTGTTTCATTTCTAGTTTACTTAGACGATTTATGAGCCACATTGCATGACATACACTCTAGGATGCTGCAACATACTCGGCCTCGCAGGTTGACAATGTCACTATTGGTTATTTCTTAGAAAGTCAGTTGAATGTTGCATTCCCCATAAGGGAAACATAGCTTGTCGTGCTCTTTCGGTCATCCGTGACTCCACACCAATCGTTGTCTAAGTACTTACTAAGTCGATAATTATCCATATTGGTGTAAAACAAACCAAGTGATAATGTTCATCTTACGTATCTCAAAATTCGTTTCAACACCTTCTAGTGGGAGTACCTCAACTCCTTCATGTATCGACTTGTGATCCCAACTCTGAGCATTAAATATGGTCTAGTGTTTATCAAATACCTCAGGCTTCAATTAGACTACGATACTTGTTTGCATCAACACACTCTTAGTCCTTTGTGGGTTGTTCGTACATACTCTTCACTACATCCCATACGTTTGGGGATCCTAGAAGAGCTCTCATTTGCACACTAGAGATATCAAACTTCACTTTCTTTGTCAATTAGGGTAGGGACACACTGTTTGTAAGGTTGACCATCACTATTTTTTTTTCTTAACTCGGACATTTAAAGTCATAGCTCTGATACCAATTTGTTGGTATCAAAAAAAATTCTATTATAGAAAATGTAACAAGTTTATGAAAATCCAAAAATACATAAACACAACACTAACTTTCAAACTCTCAATATCATAAAACACAACAGAGATACACCTCACAACATAATACCTCCTCTTTATTTTCGCTTCTTCACCATGCTGGAACACACCATATTTTTTTCTCTTCTCAGCACATATATTCTTTTCATAGTGGTGGTATCTGTAACAGTAAAACATCTCCTATCTCTGACATAGCATCACACTAATATGTATCACCATCACATCAAGCCTACACCAAAATCTTCCAAGGTACAAAAGGCATGTGTACCATCATGATAAAGAAATTGTTTGGCCAAAATAACTTTAGTGACCCACGTGATAAACCTCCCCTTCACCAATTACTTGGGACCATGGTCATAAACACCCCCAAAAATTTGAATGTTTTTCTTGTCCTTCATTCTAATAATCCTTTTTTTTAAAAGAATATTTGGCAATGTTTTTGCGAACATGTCCACAGCTTGTGCTTGGCTTTCTACGTGCTCTAACTCCTCACTTCCCTCTTTTACTTGTTTCTAGATGAAATGAAATCGTACATCAATGTGCTTGCTCCTCTCATGGTTGATCGGATTCTTTGCTAACTCGATGGCTGACTTGTTGTCAATCCGTATCAAGGTCCCTCATTCTTGTTTCATTTCTAGTTTCTTCGAAGGTTTCTAAGCCACCTTACATGACATACACTCCAAGATGCTGCAACATACTCGACCTCACAAGTTGGCAATGTCACTATAGCTTATTTCTTAGAAAGCCAATTGATCAATAATGTGTTTCCCATTAGGAAAACATAGTTTGTTGTGCTCTTTTAATCATTTGTGTCTCTGCACCAATCCATGTGTGAGTATTAACTAACTCGATAATTATCTGTTTTAGTGTAAAACAAACCAAGTGATAATGTTCCTCTTACATATCTCTAAATTTGTTTCAACGCCTTCTAGTGGAAGTACCTCGGCTCCTTTTTTTCATCAGCTTCTGATCCCAACGCTGAGCATTAAATATGGTCTAGTGTTTGTTAAATACTTTAGGCTCCCAATTAGACTGTGATACTTGTTTGCATCAATGCTCTCTTAGTCCTCAGTGAGTTCTTTGTACTCACTCTCCACTACATTCCATACGTCTTGGAATCCTAGAAGAGCTCTCATTTGCACACTCCATCAATCAAAGTTGACTTTCTTTGTCAACTAGGGTAGGGATACACTGTTTGTAAGGTTGGCCATCACTCTTTTTTTTCTCTTAACTCGGACACTCAAACTCACAACTTTGATACCAAATTGTTGATATCAAAGATAATTCCATTATAAAAAATGTAACAAGTTTATGAAAATCCAAAAATACATAAACACACCATTAATTGTCAAACTCTCAATAACATAAAACACAATAGAGATACACCTCACAACACAACACCTCATTTTACTTAGACACACCTTATTTTTCTCCCTTCTCAACACACATACTCTCTTCACAATGGTGGTATTTATAACAACAAAACATATCATGTCTTTGACGTGGCATCACACCAATATGTATCACTATCACATCAAGCGTGCACCAAAGTCTTGCAAGGTACAAAAGGCATGTGTAACATCATGATAAAGAAACTGTGTGGTCCCAATAACTTTGGTGACTCGCATGAGAAACCTCCCCCCTCACCAATTAATTGTGATCATGGTCATAAGCACCCCTATGAGTTTGTCAATTTTTCTTGTCCTTCATTACTATCATCTTTTTGTTATTTTTGAACAAAATATTTAACAATGGTTTTGTGAACAAGTTAGCAACTTGTGCTCGGCTTTCTACGTGCTCTAACTCCACACTTCCCTTTTTACTTGTTCTCGGATAAAATGAAATTGCACATCAATATGCTTGCTTCACTCATGTTTGACCGGATTCTTTGTTAACTCGATGACTAACTTATTGTCAATCCGTATCAAGGTCCCTTGTTCTTGTTTCATTTTCATTTTTCTTAGAAGATTTCTAAGCCACACTGCATAACATATACTCTAGGGTGTTGCAACATACTCAGTCTCATAAGTTGGCAATGTCACTATAGGTTATTTCTTAGAAAGTCAACTGAATGTTGTGTTCCCCATAAGGAAAACATAGCATGTCGTGCTCTTTCAGTCATATGTGACTCCGCTCCAATCGCTGTCTAAGTACCCACTAAATCAATAATTATTCGTCTTAGTGTAAAATAAACCAAGTGATAATGTTCCTCTTACAACTTCTAGTGGGAGTACCTTGACTCCTTCATGTATTAACTTGTGATCCCAACGCTGAGCATTAAATCTGGTCTAGTGTTTGTCAAATGCCTCAGGCTTCCAATTAGACTACTATAGTTGTTTGCATCAACACGCTCTCCATCTCCATATTTTGACAGCTTTGTGTTGGGCTCCATCGGGGTAGGAACTGGGTTGCACTTCCTCATTTTTGCCTTCTTAAGTATCTCCTCTGGATATTTCTAATGACACAAAAATACATTACTTACCTTGAATAACCTCCAGGCCAAGAAAATACTTCATGAGTCCTAGATCAATCATCTTGAATTCTCTTTTCATTACTTCCTTAAACTTCTCAACCAGCTCGACATTGCTTCCTATAAAAATTAAATCATCAACGTACAAGGCAATAGTCAATATGTTTTCAACATTCTCTTTTAAGTACAGAGCATGCTCATAAGGAAATTTCTCATACCCATTCCTTTTGAAATAGTTGTCAATACGTCCATTCCATGCTCAAGGAGCCTGTTTTAAACCGTAAAGTGCCTTTTTCAATCGTAGCATTTTCTTCAACTCTCCTTGCATCATATAGTCGAGTGGTTGCTCAACATAAACTTCTTCTTCCAAAACTGCATTCTAGAATGTTAACTTCACATCCATTTGTTGTATGGTTCATCTTTTTTGGACTGCCAAGGAGAACAACAACCAAATTGTCTCCATCCTCGTCACAGGAGCAAAAACTTCATTATAATAAATTCCCTTATGTTGTTTTTACCACAAGTCTGGCTTTGTAACATTTAACTTCTCCATCCATGTTCATTTTTCTCTTGTATACCCACTTTACACCAAAGGTTTGGACTCCTGTGGGTAAATCTACCAGCTCCCATGTATCAGATATATACTCGGCTATTCATTCTCTCTCCTTATAGGCTTTCGCCTTTTGTAGCTTGTAGTGCAAGTAAACATGCATAGTTTGTAGCTTTTGAATTCTAGACTTGCTAGGAAGCTTATAAACCCTTTAGGAATTGAAGATTTAAGAGATGTGGGACTAATATACACTTGGGACGCTGCTGGTCAGCTTGGGAAGCATTCCAAGTCTCCACTTAATTATCCTAAAGGTTATATAAGTAGCCTAAGGGTCTTCTTTTTTACACACCTTTGAATGAATCAATTTTAAGAGTGATTTGCATTCTTGCATTTCTTCTTGAGATAGCAACATGTCTCAGTCTTTTTGAAGATCTTATCTTGAGCAAATCAAGTGGAAGTCCAATCATTGACACTTATTTTGAAATCCTTTTCAAGTGACGTGTCTACATCTTATAAGTTTTCTCTATCCTTTCTCTTGTCCATTTTTAATTCTTTCCATTCCTTAATTGTCATTAAAATAGTTCTCTCTAAGTATGTTATTCCCTATCATTTTCAAAGCCAGATTTGTCCACAACTCGATGTAATATGTATAGAGCTGATTTATCCTTCGCACGAGTTGTTTTCAACGCTGCAACTTAGGCAACTGTATGTTCTTCGTCGTGTGTGGGTTCTTCATACCCATTCCCTATCATTTTTAATATTTTTGTTATTTTTTAAGAAAATAATTATATTAGTTAAAAGGTATATGGCATCGGGATGTTATCAGGTATGTGGCAGCTCTATCTCATGAAGAAGACGAGAGGTCGCGTGTTCCTCGTTCGCACTAGTGGCGTCGGTGAAATATTTAGTGGTTGACAGTGTCGCAGATGTCCCTGCCGGTAACTGGTTCGAGGCCAGCGATTGTATGTACTAGTGAGGGCTTTGGTTTCGTGTGAAGCTAGGCAAGAAGATGACTTGGTTGTCTTCCAAGAAAAGAGAAATGGGCTGAAAGTTTATCATGCTACACGCACCCCATCTTTGATATTCAACACTCTTATGGTTTGTTATTGGACTGTATTTAACTTACTCCTTTTAGCCATATATTTTATTAAAAAAGCTCAATGTTTTACTTTCTACACCTATGTTTCACTTTGCACACCTCACTTTAATTGCTCTGTCATTTATTAAAAATCATTTTGATTTCGTGCGTTGAATTAAAAGTGTCGCTTTCAAACGATCACAGAAGAATAATATTTTTCTTACCCATAACCAATTTCTGAATCCAAAATTTAGTTTTAAAATTTTATTTTACTGTCGAATTTAAAATTTATTTTCCAAAACTCTTTTTTTTTCACGATTTCGATTATGGTAATATAAATTAAAGAAATTAATGACATAATATAATTATATCTTAGTAAGTATGCGTAAAGAGAAGGTTATACAATTATCTAATTTGTCCTTATATTTATTAGGAAAGATAAAATAAATGAATTTCTTATAATTGTTTCATAGTGGTTGTTTATGTATATTACAAAGACAATTACAATCGCTTAAAAAAAATTTGAACGGAAGGATCTTCCAAAAACAGATGGAATGATTAAATAGAATATAAGATCTTTGTTTACATCAAGAAGTTCTATATGTATGTTTTTTATCCATTATGTCTCCAATGGTTACAAGGTCTTAGGTATAGATAAAAAAGAAGATAAATTCATTATATCGATGGATAACTTTTTTGAGTGAGTCAAGATCTTTGATGTGTCAAACTTATTCCCATTGGAACTTGCTATTATTGATGATGAACTTACAAACAAAAACATTTAAACATCTTTATTTGTTAGTTTTTGTATGAAGAGAACCTCACTTTCTCATCTTTACGCCATAATCCATTTCTGAAACACCAAAAATATTCCCATCTACACTCTCATCCAAATAAAACACACACACATAGACAACAAGAGAGATAAATTCAAATTCAAACCATATATGTTGGTGAGATGTCATAACAAGTGGTTGATAAACACATCAAAATATAGCTCATGAACATGCCACGGTCTAACTTTTAAATTTCACTCACCAAAATTAAACTATACATAGAAAGCGATGGAAACAGTATCCAAATCATGGTCCTACTAAATTGTGCCAATTCAATAACCTTGGCTTTTTAATGTCAACCACTCATGATGTTTAGTCTCTTCCATGGCATAATAATAAATCTTATTTCTCTTAAAAAAATATCAGATGAATTGAATCTCAACTACTTGTTAAGATAAGAACAGACTTCATAGAATTAATTCCACTGTTTTGTTTCACAGAAGCATACTATATTTCGAGTTAAAAATGAAAAGATTAAACAAAACCCAAAATATCATTAACATTAAAAATGAAACTGGGGTTCTTAAAACAACTGTTTCTGATAAGAAAATCAAATCTTTGTTTTGGATTAAGGGTGACTCAGTTGTCTGAGTTATTATGGATGTATTCAATTTTACTGATAAAGAGTATACAGAGAAAGTGCAAAACAAACACAAAGACATTGAAGATAAATCAACCAACCGCTTCAAAAGGGCCCCACACCCCACCGTTTTGCTTATAGATGCAATTAGATTGAGAATATTTAGTGAGTTGAATAAGTAGGGAAGAAAAATCCAAATCAATTTCCTCCAATTCATTATTTATAACTGTTGACCTGCATTATCTGTCATAAACTATAAAGATCCAATTTTTTCTATTGTCAAAATTAATTTACAATTTCTGGTAAAATTTTATGAGAATGTGAAAATAATGTTTCATATACCCAATGTTAATTACCATGACTTATTTTTCTGATATGTTGAAGAAGTACCATAAGCATGAATATCTTAACTTTTAGATAGTAGAAATATAGTAACAGTTTTGATGTGATAATCAAGCAAATGTCTTTAAGACTTTATTATGGAAGATTGAAAACTCAACAAGTACACAAAAGGAAAAGGCCTTGTCTTTTATTTTGTTGGTTTCTTATATGGAAGGATTCATCTTGGTGTTTTGCTAGAAATCATTGTATTATTTTTTTAATTAGCGCATATTTCACACATATAAAATGGAGGGTGCCAGGAAGAGAAAGCTAGCTATCTGCTCCAGAAAATGGGGAACTGGAAGGGTTGGAGGTACTTCAAGAGGATGTCTATCTACCCAATTAAGAGTATCCTTCTTAAAGTGACTTCAAACTTCATGTTCAAATCTAAAGGTAAAACTACTTTGAAGTTGAGATGCTAGGATTCCACCCAAAATTCTGAATCACATAGTTAACTTTTCTTTGATATTGTCTTTTTATTTATGGAGTTTTACACAGGAAACAGAAATGGACTTCTGAATCTTTATAAAGATATGGAGTCTTGTGGAGAATACTCAGATATCCAAGTTATGTGGAAGATGATTGAGTCTTCCTCTCCTCAAAACACATGTAACAAGAAAAGGATCAACATGTCTTCATACTGGGTCATGTGTTTTAGGCCAACTTGAAATAATGCTGTGTGGTTATTTAAATGGTGATGAATTTTTCTTGATGGATGGGTGAGTCCAAAGTTTATTGAAAGCATCATAGATAGATGTATGAGAAAGGGGAATCAAATTTTCTTCGAGTTCCATTCCTTCAGCTTATACTTCTTCCCACACATCATTAATTCTGTTTCCAATGGAAGTGAAAGTGAATTATCAGACTTTGAATTATTCAGTATCAGCTGAGTTTTAGTCTATATTTTGGGTCTACATTTCAAAAGTAAAGGTCTGCATTAAAGTTTGTAAATACAAACTCGAGTTATGTTCATTTTGCATACTATATACTTTTAAAGCAACCCTGATGTTGCTTTCATTTGAAACTTAGTGTGCGAATTGCTAAACAGGAAACCAAAACATATCCACAAATGAAGTTTGGTATGACAAATATAGCTCAACAATACAGCTGAACAGAAACCAAAAATAGACCAAAGCATTGCCATCCATTTCCTTCAGAAAAGTAGAGCTCCTCCATAAAAGAAAAAGAAATCACATAAACTACGCATTTATCTGGTTAAGTTAATATAGTTGTTACCAGTGCAACTCTTACAATTCACCAATATCCAAATTGCCCATTTCTATGCGTATCATTTTCTTCTGAAACACAGATTTATGCTTTGATTTGAACCAGAATGTATAGGTATCAGTAAGAAGATTACTGCTTTTGATACTTGTACTTGACAGATGGCCTTCAATTGAAGACATTGTGTGCTTACACTCGTTTATTGTCATAGCTTAAATTGAACAAGTTTTTAAATATAATACGTATGTTTTAGGTATATGGTTTTAAACAAACGTATAATTTGAACTGTATTCTCATCACCAAGATTATGAAATTTTTCATGACATCAAGTCAAACTAACCACTGATATTTCTACTGGAGAAGGCCAGTTGAAAAGGAGATATCAAATGATATTACATAATATGCTTGTAGTCTTTACATATGATACTTGCTGCCACGACACTACAACACTACAAGTTCTTACACCTCACTACAGAGGAAAAACATTTAAATTCTACTTCTAAATTAGAAAACAGCTCAGAAGGCAATGGAAGAGCAAATGCAAACGAGAACTAATAATAAAGACTATCCAAGTTTAAGCAGCATGTCCATCATGAAGCAGACTTTGATCAAAGTGCCAGACACCTACAAGCCATAAATGTATGAAGTTATAGGTATTGGGAGAAAATTACCATACTGATGGAAATGTACATCAAAGGCATATTTTTTCAACCAATATGAGAAGTAATGGTAGCAAAACATACCGTGACCCTTTCCAACCCTCCTCAGTTGAGCCACATACTCTGATATATTCTTAATTGCTTCAACCTGTACAGAAGAAAGAGACATGTTTTATTTAACATATAAAACACATTGGTAATATAAGCAAGATACAGGCTCAACTTGAAAAATCAAACTCAGTGTTCACTGCACAGGTACAAAAGTAATGATTTTCAGTTTTTATTATAGCCTCAGGTAGATGTTTTCCTCCTTTTTCTGTTCAGGGTAAACATTAAACAAAAACCCCATTTGGTGATCCAAGTTTGCTTTGGAAAAAACACAAAGTTCATCCATATTCTTTTTTGGCCAATTTCTTTCAATTTCCTAATATATATTGTTAAATGCCGAAATTTCTATGAATACACAAGCACTCTGCAGTTTATATGAGTTTCACCTGTTCAGACAGAAACTCGCTTTCAATGAAGTCTGCCAATTGAGGGTCATTGTTGCGATCTGCCACCTGTTAGATAAAATAATTTGTGAGTTCCTCAGGAAAAAATAAATAAGAGAAAAACAAAAACCAAAAGCAGAAAAGTAAAGACGCATTACACTGTGCACATTCCGAAGTTTTTCATTCACCAACTTCTCCAAAGACAAAGCTAATTCCATTGCTAAACAAGAAAATAGAGGGAAATCAGCATATATATTCCATTGACATCATATGAGAAACCACAATGCACAGTTTCAGAACCTAACAGAGTCATTGAAACAGTAACTAAATCAGCAGGCTCACCATGTAATGCGTCCCCCTTTTCTACATGCTCAAATTCTGAGGGTACATTCATGATGGGGTGAAGAACAACTCTTCCACCACGAGTGTTCTAAACAATTTAACAAGAACCATACAAATCAGTATATTGTCATGTAATGTTAGAGAAGTTACTTTTAGCTGGATGATTTTGAGTTAACAGTTAATTATAAAATTAATTTAACCTGATATTTCATAAGCTTTTCAGCATGCTCTCTTTCTTCTTCACTAGATTCCTTGAAGAACCTATTTTCAACAATAACAGCGCCAAAAATGAACACCCGTTTGAGAAATGGAAGAAAAAGAAGACACAAGGGGTTTAGATTTAGTTACTTGGCAAATCCCTTGAGAGCTATGTTGTCCCTGTCAAAGTATGCAAACAAGGAGTGGTACACATAGGAAGCATTGTATTCCACACTGAGACACAAAATCGAAGAGGAAAAACTCTTAGCAGGGCACCAGTATTAGAAGCAGCAAATAAAAAATTATATAAAATTTCACTCTTGTTTTTTGAATTAATAATGCCTTTTTAAAAATCCCAAAATTTGATCAAATTTGTTTTTAATACATACTTTAAAATGTTTTGGTCCTGATATTGTGAAAAATTACTGCTTTGGTCCAGATCTTGTACTTTCGTTTCGAAGTAATCAGGGACAAAAACCACCGCATCTCAGAATGATATGCTAAAACCGAAACCACCATTTTTATAGTACAAAAACCAAAGAGGATTTTATATATACATATTTTACCCTTTTTATTTCAGGATCAAAACGAGATCTAAAAAATAGAAGCAGAGTAATTGTAAAATGTTAGATTATTTTATGACATCAATGATTATCATTCATGTCCTTATAATAATCATCATGCGATTTTTATTTTATAAGCCCTAGTACAAGGAAAAGTTAAATCACTCAATAACGCAAAAGACTCACTTTATATATTAAAATAATCGCTTGATCTGCTTAAATTAAAAAAACAAAGACCCTTAAAAGTGTTATAAGCTTTTTATTTCTGTTCTCATCTGTCTATTATAACCTTTTCAATCTGTTTAAACAAATCTCTCTAGAAAGGAGACAGAAAACACAACAACAGATTTGTAACAAAAATATCACAGATAACAAAAACAAAGAATAGAATCACAAGTAATTACTCGAAAATTAACCAAACAAAGAGCTGAAAATCATAGAAGTGCTCACTTTATCTGCTCGTTAATTGCAGATTCGCACTCATCAGCGTAATACTGACGAGCCAACGAAACCTGTGGAGCAGTGGGAACAGCAAGCTCTTCCTTCTTAACCTCCTCAAAGGGTTCAAAGATCACCCCAGTGAGAGGCGAAGTTGAGGCAGAAACCCCAAGGTTTCTGCTTTCCACTTTCTTATTCAGAAAACTCAAAGAAACAGAACAAGTTGGGTTTCTCGCGGCTCCCCCAACACAATCTGAGAGAGAGAACCCAGAAAAGGGAGAAACTTTAGAAGGAGCGAGGGCCATGAGATCAAAATCTCCAAAAGGGTAATCGAAAAAGGCTGAGAAAAAGGGAAAGGAAATGGAGAAGGAAGAAGGAGAGACAATGGCGGCTAAGAATTGAGGTCTGAGTTGTGGTGGTGAAGCTTGCGTGGGACAAGAAGGTATATGTAGGAGAAGGGAGGGGTATTTTGGGATTTTTGAAAAGTGAGATCTGTATTTTGGAGCGTTGGATGAAAAACAGGTGGACGGTTAAGATTTGTTGAGGAAAGGGGCGTGTGGCGAACTCGTGGTGAAAGTGTGAAAGGAGAGATAAAGGAGATATTGTTTCCACGTAAGAATAGTTGGCATCATTCGTTAATGTAGGGACAGGTGTTTCCCACTATAACTCATAAGCATCTTAAACCAATATATTATTTTACATTTTTTTATACACTTTTTAAATTTATAGAATTCAAAATAAAAATATTCATTAACACACCATGATTAAGTTTATATGTTTATTAAATACTAATTATAAATTTATTTTCAAATTTATAAAATCAAATTTAAACAAGTTTAAGACAAGAAAATAAATAATTATATTTATTATAAATTTAAGAGTTTTTTTTTTATTGTGTTAACATAATTATACATTCCAAGCTTGAAAAAGGAATTTTAAGAACTTAGAAACACTTTATAACTGAAAGTGAAAAAATCTTAAGAAAATTTAAAAAAGTTTGTGAAGTAGTATTTTGATTATATCCAAAACAATATTATAATGTTGAATCATTATAAAATATATATTGAAATTATGATTGTAAATAATTCACATAAATACGCTCTGATTTAGAATGTATAAATACTAATTTTGATTTATGGGAACTTAAGGTACTTTTAAATCTTTGACATTTTTTCGTTTTAAGCAAAGGTCAATTGGATCTGTAATAGGCATATATGCCATTGCATATATTTTCATATAAAAATATAGAAGATTCACCGATTTCTGGATCTTAATCACATTATTCTTTAATTTAAAACAAATTAATTTAAACAATTCAAAAATTACTTATATCAAACCATCATAACTTTTACACATAAAAACCCTACGCCTTTAAATTATGTTAAATGTTAAAACAAAGGTTAGTTTCATAAATAATTAAAAATAAAATTTTTGTAGAAATATATAAAGGTCACCAACGTCCTAATTTGAATAACATACCAAATAATAATTAGAGTTGCTTAGTAAGTTAAATACTTAACTTTTAACTTATTTAAATAATTTGACTAATAATTTTTTTAGTAAAATATTTAAAATAATTTATTTTAAAAATTTCTGTCATAATTTAAAAGTTATTTTTGTTGACTTATCATTTTTATTTTATTTATTTATTCGACTATTTTGAATGTTAAACATTGTTTTATCGAACATTATGTATTTTAAAGTTTATAGGTACAATTAACTATTGTATTATTTTTTTTTAGTATTTTTTAATTACTTTTAATTTTTATATAGTTCAAATTAAAAATTAAAAATTATTTTACATTACAGAATATGAAAAATGGAAACTGCGCACAATAAAAATTGTGAGAAAATATATAATATAATAATAGTTTAAATTGAAAAATAAACAAATTAAAATAAATAATAATTAAATTTAATTAATAGTTTTTAGAGGAATTAATTTTAAATAAAATGACTCATTCAAATAAATAAAAACATGTATAAATTTTTAAAAATGAATAAGAATTTAATACTGAAATTTTTAATAAGAATTTAATTATTTAAAAAATTATAATTATAATTAAGATTTAACATGCTTTTGTTTCTTAATTTTTAGTAAAAATTGGAATTAATTCATCTTCCAAACTTTGGATTAATGTAGTCTCTTATCATTAGAACTGCGTAAATTTAATCATGAAAGCATAAGAAAAACACTATAGGGGATGAATAGTGTTTTAAAATCCTTTCAGAAAGCAACCTCTAATAACTTGTAAAGGATATATATAATTGTAATATGTTTACACATTAATTTTAACAAGATAAGTAAATAGAAAACGTTTTAGATAATTAAAGCGATAAGCCATATATTTTAGTTCACTCAACCTGAACTACGTCCAGTTCTCCTTAAGAACTCTTAAGGATTTTCACTAATCTTTTACAAGATTACACGAGTTTTAACTCTCCAAGTTTACAACAAGTATTTTCACCTCTCATAGTTCCTTACTCAACACAACTAGTCCGAGTTTAACCACTTCTGGTTCCACTAGTCAACATGACTAATCTGAATTTACCCACTCATGGTTTACAAGTATTCTAACAACTTTTAGTCTCAAGTATTCTAATCACTCATGGTCTTAAACATAGACAAGTGTTTTAATTTTCTTTAGAATTTATAACACAAAATGTGTTATTAGTAAGAGTATAGATGATAGCTTTGAAAGAGAGGATATAAACAATATAAAGATTTTTGTGATTTACTTAGGTTTTTCTCTCAAAAGAAATATACAACGTCAGTAATGAGCACAGGGAGCTTGAGTTCAATATATTTCTTATTTTATCCTTTTTGTCTTCTCTTCAAGATTTTGTCTATATATAGCCTCTCTTAAAAGATGAGCCATTAGACAAGGATGTTGACTTCAAGAAAGCTTGTAGCCTTTAGGTAGAAAGTCAGACTTTAGTCTTCTATGTAAGGGTAAGAGCTTTATCATAGCCTTAAGCAAACTGAGCTTATACGATGTTACAAAACAAAAGACTTCAAGAGAAACATTCCGAGAATGTTCTTCTTCTCTCACAACGTCTTTTACTTGGGTGTAGTGATTCTAATCATATCTTTCTACTTTAGTGATCTACACAAATATCAAGAATAAAATATACAAGCATCGAAGCACTTTTATCATACATGCATTAAATGTTTTGAATGTTGATAAATTATATGGTATAATCATTGGATGCTTATTCTAAGACTATATATTCTTAAGACGTTTTGCTTGATATAACACTAGAATAAAATATATCTTTTAGCTTTAATGTTATAAAAGAGATAAACTTTCTCGTTCATAAGACGATTTCCTAACTCATATAGTCTATTAGATAATTCTAAAGAAAGACGTTTTCTTTTCTTAGACGTTATTCATAGTTTTAGTTCATTAGACAATTTGGTCTAAGAAACGTTATTTAGACGATACAAAATATTTCTTTCTTTAGACGCTTCTTTGAAAGACATCTTTTCATGCATAGCTTTATTTCGTTTAAAGCTTTTTGTTAAACTTCAAAACATGGGTTGCTTAGACAATTTATTCTTTAGGGTGTGTTCATTTGGGGTAATTGGGGGAGAGTGATTGGAGGAGAGTGATTGAGTGGATTTGAGGGTGATTTTTTTTGTGTTTACTTGAGTGGATTTGAAGGTAATTGAGAGTGAATTTGGGGGTGAATTTTGTGAGAATTAATGTAGGATTTGATTGATGTGACAGTTTTTTAATTGGTAGAAATTGAAGATTACCAAAATGCCCCTAAGTATTAAAGTAATATAAAATGATATTTGTTAATGTTATATTTAATTGTAAAAATGTTTATTAAGAATTAAAAATTTAGTTTTAAGTAGTATGATATTTGTTAATGTTATGTTCAAATAAAATATTTTTTAAAAATAAAATAATTTTAAATCAGATTAATATAATTTTAATAAATTTGTATGTTTTCAAAATTATAAAATTCTCTTTCCAATCCTTATCAATAACGATTAATATAGTAACATAAGTTTAGTTAATATTGGATTTTTTTTCATCATTTCAAGTTTATACGAAGATCAATATAATATAATTTTACTTTTTTAAAAAGGAAATTAATGAAAAATTACACGTTAAAGAAGTGAAATTATTAATAATTTTTAACAAATATCGTGGTATTATTTTAGAAGAAGAAAAAAAAAGAAAAACTGGTTGGGACATAAATAAATGAAGCAATGAGAGTCTAAAAGTAAAAATATAACATGAAACTCAGATAATAGAATCACACCAAATTAAAATCAACTTATAAATATTTATTATGTTTTAAGATTTTAATTAATTAAACAAACTTTTGGGAAATCTAATGCATTTGTGCATAAATTAGCATAACTATATTACTAGTATCTTTTCAAAACAAGGAAATGAATGAATGAAACTTGAAGAGCATTCCAATTTCCACATTGAATATATACGATAAACGAGGAGACGCTGTTAATGTGAATAATTAATGTCATGATTTCCATTAACTAAACTGTTATGCTTAATTGCATTTCATGAGACGAAGATGAACAAATGTAGCAATATATATAATACACCTTTGTTTCAGGTGATTTTTGTATTTCACGGTTATATAAAAAATCATCATGTGGTAATATGAAATTTGATTCAATTCCTGTGTAGAGTATCCATATCAGTCTTCACTCACTTTGAAAGCAAGCAATGGCGAAAGAAGACTACTCCTTCGTTGCAGTGTGGCGTGAACATCATTCTCGAGTGGATATCATTCATAATGCGGTGGTTACCGTGCCTCCACCCTCCACCATCCTCCACCTTCATATCTGAGTCCACCTTCACACGTTCTGGCAACAAAGGCAGCACCTGCGCACCTTCATTCGAGTCCACCTTCAGACGTTATGGCAACAGCACTTGCAGCTCATGCGCAGCTGCAGCTCATGCGAGGGTAAAAGCTCATGCGCAGCTGCAGCTGATGTGAGGGTACACGAAGAAGAAGAAGATGATGGCGTAACCGGATACAACTTTCTGAAGAACAAGGCGTAACCGGATACAACTTTGGTGAAGAAGAAGAAGAAGTGTAACCGGATACAACCCAACCGGATACAACTTGGTGGTTTTTCACATGGTTCTGCGTAACAGGATACAACTTCCTCCGTAACCGGATACTGGCTGCAGCACTTCGTCTTATTCGTCACCGAGCTTCCTTCTTCGTCTTCACCCACATGCCAGCCATTTCCTTCCCTTCAAAACAGACCACCCTTCGTCTTCGTCACCGAATACGCTTGCAATCACTTCTTTCTTCATCTTCCACCAAAGCTTCTTCATCTTCATCCTTACACCGAATACACCTGCATCATCTTCTTCTTCATGACAGCGTATCATCCACCAACCTCAGCTTCTTCATCTCTATGAAGGAACGAATCTTCACTGTTCCATGGCTGAATCAAGCAATGTTCAGGAATCTTCACTATTCTCGTAGCTCTCCTCACACTCGTGAATGCACAGTGAAAGTAAGTATGTAGTGCAACTGGTTCTTATATTTCTTATATTTTATGGTTTATGGAATAAGGGAATTATTTGAAATGAAAAAGGACATTTTAGAAAAACCATCGTCGATCCCTCCAAATCTTCGCATACATGCGATTGACTCTACAGTAGATAAATCCCGCTGTTACCTCCAAATCGTCGCTCGCTATTACCTTCAAGTGAACACAAATTTTTTTTAATTCATCACTCGCTTTTCACCTTGAACAGTATATTACCTGCAAGTGAACACGCCCTTAATGATGTGTTCAATTGGGGGTGATTCGGGAGATGATTTGGGAGAGAGTGATTGAATGAATTTGAAGGTAAATTTTTTTGTGTTTATTTGAGTAGATTTGGAGATATTTGAGAGTGGATTTAAAGGTAAAATTTGTGAGAATTAGTGTAGGATTTGATTGATGTAACAATTTGAAAAAAATTGTTTAATTAATAAAAATTAAAGATTACCAAAATGTTTCTAGTTATTAAAGTAATATAAAATAATAATTGTTAATGTTATATTTAATTGTAAATTTTTTTATAGAGAGTAAAAAAATAAAAATAATTATTAAAATTAATTTTTAAAATGTAAAAAAAAAATTATAATTTAGTAAAATGAATTTATTTTTAAATGTATTTTTTATCCATGTTGAGCAACCAAATGAGCAATGATATGTCCAAAAAGAGCTCGGGTGCTAGCTAGTATCATTAGATGTATGTTACTGAATGTTAATTTGCTATAATCTGATTCAATATTTTTTTGATTCAAAACCAGTAACATCAGTGCAGAACTGATCGTTCTTTTTTCTGATTGGTTGAGTAATTGTTCGGTGCAGTCCAATTAAGCTATGAATTGCCAATGCAAGAGCATGGTTGCACCTTAAAGAAAGCACTCCAATCTGAATATTGCAGTAGACCAATCTGCACCTTCTTTGTTTAAGTCATTTTGTGTTTTTAAATCTGGTATAGCACTTAGATCTTTGCTAGCCATCCATTACACTGTTCTGCAACTTTGTGCAACTTTTAAATGATGTTTTAAAACCAAATTCATTGTCCAAAGTCTGTTTGAAATTCTGCTTCAAAATTTGGATACTAGAGTTGCTTGTTTTTAATTTGCACATGAACTGAATATGCCAAACTGTTATATATAGTGAATCTGCCAAGGAAAACTTTTCAAGCAAATATGTTTTCATCCATTAAACATGTTTGTGAAAAGCTGAATTGAGTATTAATTGATCTGTGCAAATTCACTGTCCCAATTTTTAAGCACCTTTTTGAGCCAAATTTGGTGCTGCAGCAGATTCTGCATAATTGTAATTGTGATTTGAACTTTGAGCAAAGGTTGTAGCAAGAGCTTGGTGCCATATAAAAGAATTAAATACATTCAAAATAATCAGTAATCCAATTAAGAAGCTAACTGGACCAGTGCAACCAAATTTCAAAATCTGAAATGTCAAAATCATAATTCTACACCAAAACTGAATTGTCTTTGAGGCATTTAACAAACAGATTGTAAAATCTGCTTTGCACCTCTGATTTGAGCTCAATTTCAACTTGGGGTCTTTTGTTTCTTTCTTAATCCACTATAGAACTAATCCTAGGATCATTTTGAGGCGCCTCCTTATTTGCTACACGATTAATTGCTTGAATTTTGAATTCTTGGCCATCTTGCACACAAACTGTTTGACAAAAGGTTTTGTGCTGCTATCATTTTGAGTGCCATTTCTGGTAGCAATACAGTGTTGTACTGGTTTTCAAATTATGTTGTGATCTGTGTAAGGTGCTTTATGTTGGTGCAGCATAGCCAGAGACCTATACATCCAAGGTAGCCTCTTAGGAAGTGGAGTACGGGTGGAATCAAATGTTGAATTGTCCTGGTGCAACAGCTTCACGGTTATACTAGCCAATTTTTTGTGCTGCCTTGCTGCAACAGCAGATTATACAGAAAACACTCCCTGGCAACTGTGAGTTTTGCATTAAAACCACTTAGTTCATTATTCTGCACTCTTCTCTGCATCCTGTTGTGTGGGCATCCTCCTCCTTCGTCCACTGCATCAAGGTCCATGGCATCGACAGTGCATCCTCCACCATGACAGACACCTTCGTCGCTGCTTGAAGGACCATCACGTGCTCGCTCCATCCTCCATCATCACGGACAGCTTCGTCCACTGCTTCAACCAGCATGGAATGCGCGCTGCATCGTCCACCACCACAGAGAGCTTCGTTTGGACCAAACACATGCCTCTGCAACCACCACCTTCGTTGCATGGGTACTGCAACGTCCACCTTCTTCAACCATGAAGGCGCCATAACGAGTTGCAAGGACGAAGCAAAGACGCAGGAGTTACAGGGAACCGAATACGCCCTCTGGAACCGGATCCGCGCTGCAACGACCCCAACACAGCAGCTCGTAACCGAATACAGCCTCTGCTACCCGAATACACCTCTGGGGAACCGAATACACAGTAGGGTAACCAAATACGGTTTCACATGATTTTCTTCATACGCCTGTAACCAGATACGCCGTCTTTGAACCGAATACGCTTTCAGCGTTCTTCGTCTTCGACAGCTTCGTAGAGTCCTCTTCTTCATCAACCACTTTCTTCTTCATGTAGGAATCTTCACTGTTGAATGGTTGTGTGAAGCAAAAGCTCAGGAATCTCTCTGCAAGTTACAGCTTTCAGTAACTCAGTTACTCGTGAGTGCACAGTAGCCAACTTCGAGCTTCGAATCCATGGTTATTATAAGTTAGAATATATTATATTAAACATGCTGAACCTGAAATTATGAAATTGTAAAGGGACACATCAGACTTTTACACTAAAATACTTCCAAATCGTCTCTTCTTAGTAGGTGGCGAAAAAGTAGTCGCAATTCAATCACATTCTTTTAACGTAATTCCCTTCAAGTTATACATAAACACTAAAACACTCTTAAGTGAACACAGCGTAAATGATCTTGTCTTAACAATTCATTTTTATCAAAATTTGTTAAGTTTATTTGAGATTTTAAATCCGTTTTTTAATTAATATTGAAGAAAAAAAATATGTCAAACAATATAAACAATCAAAATACTATCATGAAATGCATTTAAAATATCAAATAAAGTTAATAAAATTTGGTTAAAAAAATTAAATTTACACATTTTTAAAGTTAAAAAAGTAAATTAACTAAAGTTTCCAAAAATGACTAATTTTAAATTTATTTGAAAGTTAAAGAATAAAAACATATTTAACCTTTATAATTATACTATTTTTTTTAAATCTTTTAAGAAAAATCATAAAAAAAAGGAAAGAACTTAATGAGACATGAATAAATAGTTCATAATAGTCTTGTTAGACCATACATCTTTCTTAGAAAATAATAATTATATATTTATGCCGTTTTATATTTCTTATATTTATCAATTCATTTTATCAACCACTCTTGAATTAAGAAATTAGCTTATCAATTTTATGCCTATAAATCAGATGAAATAAAAGAGGAATATTAAGATTATAATTTTTGTTAGTGAGAATTCTGTCAAAAAAAATAAATAAAAACTTGTCAAGAAGAATCAATTTGACAAATGGAATTTGCACTATACAGTTAAAATCGAATTAATTCATTCCACACTAACCTGTTTTTAATTTTAAATTTATAATTAAAATTAGTTTAAATACATCAAAATCAATTACATTCGAGTTCACTATTAATAATAAGCTTTGGAAAAGTAATGAAAGAAGAAGAAAATAAAAAAAAAAAGTTAAATTCTTATTGTTAAAAGACATTGATTTTTTTTTCTCATCAATTAAAGAAAGTATATACTTATTTATTCTTCCTTTCCTCCCATGATACATATGGGTGGATGTTAATTTATATTTTAAATTAACAACAATTCTAATATAAGAATTGTTTTTGTTTGTACGGATTTCTTTAATACCAAAATAACCATTTTCTATTTTAAATACCATTCACAATGTGAATTTAGATTTGTATTTGGAAATATGAATTCACATGGTGATTTATTTTAACCGTTAAGAATTTGAGTCCTCCATCCCAATTTTGAACAAATTTTTTGGATTAAAATAAGTAAAGTTAAAATTTAGAAAACGTTTTAAAAATATTGTAAGAGAATACAAATAAAATAATAAATTAATATTATATATTCATCACTTAAATGGATATGATAATTAATGTATTAATTGATTATCGAATTAATAACTTGATAAATTAACATAAGGGAAAAGAATAAATTGTAGAATAACAATAAAAGCTCTTACATTAATATAACAACTATTGATTATCAAATTAATAATTTGATAAATTAACATTAGTTGATAATTAATCTAAACAATAACAATTATTAATAAGTAGTTAATAAAAATAATAGTCATTAATTATAAATTGATTAATTATAAATTGATAAAAATAATGAAAATCATAATTAATTCTGATTTACTCATATTTATCATAGAATTATTGAGTAAAATAAGTGTCTTGGGTGTAGAGATACCCACCCACAGGTTTGAATCTCATCCAGAAACAATATTAAATGCTTTCATATTATTCATACAACTCTCACTTAAAAGAAGATAATGATTTTTCTAAAGAATCACTCAAATGATTTCTAATTCAAAAGTGATTTACAAAATTCAACCGTTATTAATTGATTTACAAAATTCAGTAACACACTATTTTATTAAGATTTTACCTTAAAATTGGTTATGCTATGGAATAAGTAATATTGTATGCCACATTTCAAACAAAATTTGTTACCTAGAATAATGATGTCAAAACGGATTGAAATCCGTGAATCAATCTGGCCTATCTAAGGTTTAGGTCGAAATAAGTTAAAAAAAAAGAAGTTAAATTTTGATATAGGTCAATTTGGAATCATATTAATTAAGAACTCGGTTAATCTGGATTGAATTCATGGTAAGTCGAGCTAACTCACGAACTCACCTAATTTGTGTAATAAGTACTTTTTGTTGGGTTAGTTATTTTACAAAATATTGAAACAAAGACTCATGAAATTATTTTTGTATGAAATAATTAGGCAACATGAAAAATCCACAAATCTCTATTTGACTCAATTTTGATACAGAAACAAATTTTAATTCTTATGAAACCATTAAAAATTTTGTTGGGGAGATTTTGTGATATCTTTGTATGAATGAAATCTTATGTTTGATTGATCATAAATCTAATTTAAGACCCTTCCCTTTATTTAGATTTGAATTAGAAAATATTTGTTATTTTTATAATTGAAAAAAAACTTGTAATTAAGAGAATTAGTGAATCAACGCATTTAACCCATGTAGTGAGTCAGATTGGATTTAAATTTTTTGATTCGCTAATAAATGAATCGGATTGGTCAACCCGTGGTGAGCGGGTTAAATTGGGTCATGTAATTTGTTTTGACAATACTAACCTAAAAGCCTTTTTACTATATTTTAAAATATTTATACTTTTTATTTTGTTAAGTGTTATTCCATGAAAATATGGTCATCTTAACACATTCTAAAATATATTGAAATATTTTTTCAATAATTTTTTGTAGGGTGATAGGAAGGTTCATAATTTGCATTCTTAATACCAATAAGTTTTAGACTAGAATCTTATTATGGAAGACCAAAACATACATCCAATGCCAATATTTTGAGTTACTACATAGAATTTACATAATGATTATGTAGGCATACTTTATAATGCCAAATATACAATCATGTAATGCCACTTTACAAAGGATAGTACATATATAAAGCCTTGAGGGAATATGCATCGGAAAAAAAAATGTAGAATCCTCGTAATGGAGAATTGTATTAGAAACAATCTCTCTTCTAGCCATATAAATTCATCAAAATGGATTATGAGGCCTTTGAAGTTAAAAAACAAAAAAAAATATCACAAACTAATGACTATTTTATAATGATGATCACTCATTAGTTATTCAAAAAAAAAGTTAATTTGGAGCTTGCAAAGAAAAATGTTAGGTGAACATAAATAGCTTAAAGAGAAATAACTCAATTTGACTCTTTGATTTATTACAATATATGCAAGATATTTGAATTTTTTTTCCAATCATCAAAACTAAAACCTAATAGGAAAAGCAATAATTAGGTAATGTACTGTAGGATCACCTGGTCGACCAAAGGATCGGGCGGTTGACCATCCAGTGAAAAAAAAATGACCGATCTATTGTGGTGTAATTTAAACTACAGAAGTTCATTTTTTATGTTATATACAGTTACTGTTTTATCAGTAATTGTACCCTTGTATAACATTGCCTTTCAGTTGTTATCAATGATATTCAGTTTTCTGCTCACTCATTTCACTTCGTGTGTGTGCTCTTTCTTTACCTTCATTCTTTGTTTCAATAGTGGTATCCAGAGCATAGGTTGCAGAGACCTAGGAGTGCGCGTCTTCAAACCTTTCTTCACGATGGTTGGAGGGTGTGGTTGAGACAATTGAAGGTGATCAAGAAGACAGTTCTTAGGCGAGAAAGAGAAGGTGTCATGGCTGATATCCCTGCTGCAAGCTTCCCTGTTCTCACGGACAAAAAATGAGTGCGATTATGGAAGAAAGGGGGTATGAGTCTGGTCTTGGTGATGACACAGAGGAGCAGAAGGAGGAGCTTAGGAGGAAAGATGATAAAGCCATGTTCATCATCCATCAATGTGATGGAATCTTGCCTGACGTAGTCCTCTATTTCGTATTTTTACACATTTTCATTGTATTTGTAGTTTAGCTTGCAAGGAGTATGGGTTACTATAAATACCCAACTCCTCTCTTATATTGTTACTTTTGAGATTAATGAGAATTGAGATTTCTGAAATAGAAACCATTCTCTCTTGAAAGTCACAAGCTAGAGAGTCCAAAGACTCCCTCTAGCCATTTTCCAGCACACTACCTCCATTTTCATTTTCCATTTTCCACCGTGCCTTCTCTTTCCTCCAACTCATTGCACCTTCATCTATCGACTTCAAGCACGCAACCACACATCTTTCTCTTGAAGTCTCGTCAGCGCATACATCTTGCACATACGCGACTTCCATTCGAATTTGCCTTGCATCCTCCTCACGTCGTCCTTTGCTCTTGAGAGAGATCTCCATCCGCCATCACGGTTAGTCATAAAATCACCTCTCTCTCTCTCTCGCATTTCTCCCTTGCCTTAGTTTCTTCCACCATTTGCTAGGTTTTCCACCGATTAAAAACTTTCTTTCACCATTTTCGTCGATTTCTACCGATTGATTCGGCTTTTTGACCGATTAAACACCTTTCCAACCTTCGATCTTCCATTTCCACCGTTTAAAACAGCATTTCCACTGATTAATCGGTCCACTTAGTGATTCCTCTCGTTTCTAGGGTTTCTTTGGTCTAGGTTACGGATCTCTGAGTTCCTTTCTCAAATCTGGTTTGTTCTTCTCTGATTCCGCATCGATCTAGAGTCTCTTCCGGTTTCTCTCTCATTTTAGAGGTTCTTCAATATTTTTCGCTGCGTATTCTTCGTCGGAGAAGCCTCGAGGAGGTCCGATTCGTCTTCGCACCGCTTCAATCGTCATCTCCTCAAGGTGTCTTCCATCACAATGTGTGGATGATATGCATTTTGAGAAGATTCAAAATGCAACCACGACGAGAGAGGCTTGGGACATACTAATGAGATGCCATGCTGAAGGAGATATAATTAGAAAGGTGAAGTTACAAACATTTAAGAGACAGTATGAGCATCTGCAGATGGATGATGGTGAAAAGGTGAGTGAATAATTCAACAAAGTCCTGTCAATTGCTAACCATATGAAAGGCTGCGGTGAGACGATTATTGATCTCATGGTAATTGAGAAGATCATGAGATCATTGACATTAATGGTGATGACAACCAATGATTGTATGGAACCGTTAACCAAGAATTGGTATCTTGATTCAGGCTGCTCAAATCACATGACGTATAATAGAGAGTGACTGGTTAATTTTGATAATACAAAGAAAAGCAAAGTCAAATTCGAAGATGACAGTACGTTGATGGTTGAAGGAATGGGCGATATAATCATCAAACGAAAGAATGGTTCATAGGCAGTTATTTCCAATGTATTGTTTGTCCCTGCAATGAAGGGTAATCTTCTTAGCATTGGGCAGCTAGTAGAGAAGGGATATACTGTGATAGAGTGAAGCTTTTTGACAATCACAAGAAGATGATTTTGAGAAGCAAAATCTAGAAGAACAGAACCTTTCAAGTTAGTTTGGAGGTGATTGAAAATATGCAGTGTTTGGCTACTGTAAAGGAAGAAAAAAGTTGGTTGTGGCACCTGCGCTTTGGTCATTTAAACTTCAGAGATTTACAGAAGCTTGGTGAAAAGGGTATGGTATCAAGTATGCCAAATATATCTTTGCCTGTTAATGCATGCAAATCGTGTTTAGCAGGCAAGCAAACCATAAAGTCTTTCCAATCTTAGTTGAAGAAGAGATCAAAGGAGTGTCTTGAAGTAATACATTATGATGTCTGTGGTCCAATCGAGGTTCCCTCCTTGATAGGCAACAAGTATTTTCTTGCTTTTTTTGATGAGCATAGCAGAATGATGTAGGTGTATTTGATCAAGGCAAAGAGTGAAGTCTTGGAGTTGTTCAAAAGGTATAAAACTCGTGTAAAAAAGGAGAGTGGTAAGGTGTTGAAAATCCTCAGAACAGATGGAAGGGGAGAATACACCTCACATGCTTTTGAAAACTATTGTCAAAGTAATGGCATCATGCATGAAGTTATCGCACCTTATACGCTGCAACACAATGACTTGGTGGAGAGAAGAAACCGCACCATCATGAATATGGCAAGATGTCTCATCAGAGAGAAGGAGTTGCCATAGAGTTTTTGGGCAGAAGCTGTGTATATACTGAACATATGTCTTACTAGGCAGGTGGAGGGTAAGGTTCCACTTGAAATCTGGATTGGGGAGAAGCCATATGTAACAAACTTTAAGGTGTTTGGATCTTTATCATTCACGTATGTTGCAGATCAAAAATGGACCAAACTCGAGGATAAGGGAGAGCCGATGGTGTTTGTGGGATATCATGTGACTAGAGCGTATAAATTGTATGACCCAGTTAACAAGAAAATGGTGATGACCAGAGACGTCATCGTGTTAGAAAATGAACACTAGGGCTGGTGCACTCGAGTTTGAAGAAGACAATGGTGCATGGACTAACAAATGAGTCTACATTAAAGAGAATCGAAACAATCATTGAAGGCAGTCCTGATTTGAGTGAAACATTGGAGAGACCTAGAAGACAAATGATGAGGCCATCACGGTTTTCTGACTATGAGATATACTCAGATACAGGGATAAATGAAGAAGGAGATGTACTTCACATAACACTTATGGCTGGTACAAAACCCGTGAAGGTGGATGAAGCTTTAAAGCAGTCAGTTTGGAAAGAAGCTATGATTGATGAACTTCGGTCAATCGAGAAGAACAAAACGTGGAAACTTGTAGATTTGCCACCTAAAAAGCGGTGCATCGGTGTGAAGTGGGTTTTCAAAAGAAAACTAAACCAAGATGACACTGTGTCGAAGTATAAAGCAAGGTTGTTGGCCATAGGGTTTCTAAGAAGCAATGAGTGGATTTTACTGAAGTCTTTACCCCGGTAGCCGGATTGAAGACCATACGATTGGTAGTTGCACTTGCATGTGAACAAAATTGGCAGCTGTTTTAGTTGGATGTTAAGTCAACATTTTTGCATGGATCATTGGAGGAAGAAGTGTATGTTCAGTAGCCTCCTGGATTCATTGAAAGGGATAAAGAACACATGGTGTATAGGCTGCACAAAGCTCTTTACGGTTTGAGACAGGCACCGAAAGCTTGGAATAGGAAGATCGATTCCTATTTGCTTGATCTCAGCTTCGAGAGGTGTATCGTTGAACACGGAGTATACGTTAAAGCCTCGGGTGGAGAACTGGTAATAATCTACTTGTATGTAGATGATCTTTTGGTGATAAGTTCAAACTTAGAAGACATTGAAGAATTCAAAAGAATGATGCAGACCGAGTTTGATATGATTGGCAAACTTAGCTACTTTCAAGGCATGGAATTTGAGCACACCGCTACTGGTATGGTTATGCATCAACATAAGTATGTTAAAGACCTGCTTGAGAGGTTCAAAATGAATCAGTGTAACGCTGTAAAGAGTCCATTGGAGGTAAATGTGAAATTAAGATATGATAATGCAGAGGAGGTAGTAAATGAAACGATGTATAAAAAGATGATCAGATCACTGAGATTTTTGTGCAATAACAGACTTGATTTGGCATTTTGTGTTGGTTTAATAAGCAGATTTATGAATCAGCACAAGAAGATTCATTTGCTAGTTGCTAAATGCATAATGAGATACATAAAGGGCACTTGGGACACTGGAATATTGTTTCCTTATGGAAGAAAGAAACTGAATTAAAGTTGATAGGTTACTGTGATTCAGATTATGAAGGAGATGTTGTTGAGAGGAAGAGCACTTCAGGATACATTTTCTTCCTAAATGAGGCACATATCTCGTGGTGTTCAAAGAAGCAGTCCATAGTTGCATTGTCCAGTTGCAAGGCTGAATACATATCGGGATGCTATGAAGCTTGCGAAGGTGTTTGGCTCAGAGAATTGTTGTCATAATTGAAGGTTATGAGGGAGAGTGTTGTGGAGCTAAGGATGGACAATACTTCCGCTATCAATTTGGCAAAGAATCCAGTAAGGCATGGGAGAAGCAAACATATAGAAGTGAAATATCACTTCTTGAGAGATATGGTGAATAAAGGGAGAGTTGAGATCTCACACTACAAAACTGAAGAACAATTGACAGATTTATTTACCAAAACATTGACTGGTGAAAGATTTGATTTTCTGAGAAGAAGAGTTGGGGTTGTCTCCCTTGGTTAGTTTGAATTAAGGGAGAATATTGTGGTGTAATTCAAACTGTAGAAGTTCGTTTTTTCTGTTATATACATATATTGTTTTATCAGTAACTGTACCCTTGTATATAAACATTGCCTTTCAGTTGTTATCAATGATATTCAGTTTTCTGCTCACTCATTTCACTTCGTGTGTGTGCTCTTTCTTTACCTTCATTCTCTGTTTCAATACGATCGGTCTGGAAATTCTGAGCAATAATAGCCATCAATGGGAAGTTAATGAAAATAAATGTCATTTATTGACAATTAATAGGAATAATGTCATTTATTGGTTATTAATGAGTCAGACCTAATGGTAAGCTCATTCTAATATTTATAAATATTTGTCTAATAGAAAAGACAGGTAATTTGAATTTTGATCACTAATTTTTGTTACAAGATTATTACGCAAAGTCACTAACTTGAGGATTGAAGTGTCTTTTGCAGGCACCCTCCCCCACAGTCAGGATAAGGAAAAGAGAAAAAGAATAGTACAATTAGATGATGGAGCGGACAACTTTGAATGCTTTGGGTTAGAGATCTCAATCTTACCGAAATAGGTAACATTTTTTAGATGTGTGTGTCCTACACTAACATAGATGCAACCCCAATCTTGTGGTCTAATTTCTAATTTAATTATTTATATGAGCATGTCTCTCACACTAGTATGAAAGAAAACACAATCTTCTAATTGAACATCTTGTGTAATTTATAATCTTCTAATTGAACATCTTGTGTAATTTTTCTGACCGTCTCTAACACATGTGAACATAAATACAACCTTGTGATTGAACGTGTGGTACAATTTTGTCTACAAGTTCACCTGTCATATCCATGGAGTGAAACCACACCTAAGTTATTTAATAAAGAAGGTGAACTAGACAAAAAAATTTAAAAACTCCAATACATGTACACCCATATCAAATCTAATCTAACGTGTATAATAACTCGTCAAAGTTAAGTATTATTAGATATTTTGTATTTATTTGATAATTTTTAAGTAATTTTTTTATTAACAAATATGAGGTTATCTTGAGCTTGACTCATGTCTTGAATATTTCTAATTTGACTTCACATTATTTTAACATATGAAATTTAATTCATGCCTAGAACATTTATAATTTATAGTTCATCTTTATAATCTAAAGACCTTTAATATAGTCTCACACTTTGATAAGTTTTAACTTAACCTAATTCCTTGATTAATTTTTACTAACAAATACAAAAATATATTTAGCGATTAATTTTTACTAACAAATACAAAAATATATTTAGCTCGATTTCTTGATTAATTTTTACTAACAAATATAAAAATATTTAGCTTGATTTCATGCCAAGACATCACTAGTTTGATTATACAAATTGAGGATCTTTAATATGATCTTAAACTTTGAATATCTATAACTTAATCTTGCACTTTATAAAGTTATTTACTAATGAATAACGTTTTTGTTATACTTCACACCTTAAGCGTCTCAATTTCAATTCCACACTTTAAGGATATTTAGCTTGGTGCATTCAAAAGCATAGAAGACTTTTACATCAAATTTTTTATTTGTATTAAAAAGTTATATGTCAAGTTACATAATAATAATAATAATAATAATAATAATAATAATAATAATAATAATAATAATAAAACTTAAATGTTTCTCACAAGTATTAAAAAAAGTTGTTTGTCAAGTTACAATTTAACATTATAAACATAAGCTATCATGCTTCAATCTTTATAGACAAACACTATCAATTATGTTTCCATATTAACTTATTATTGTTAACATATTTGCATTTAATTTTATTGTTGTTTCTTTAATATTTTATTGATATTAGTTGTATTTGATTTTTTTTTATAATTTTAAAGTATGTTCTTTATACATAATATTATTACATATAAAATTTAGAGTGTTCATAATTTCGTTGTAAGAAAAGCAACATACATTGTGAGATTTTTATTAGTAGAAGGGCTCAAGCCACAATAAATATAATAAATTGAAAATACTTTAGTATAAAACTTCACTTAAAATAATATTTTTCCAAAAATAATAAATTGATTAATTTAAATAATTATGTGTATAAAAAATAGTATATGAATGACGTTTTTATTTAAACATGTTTAATTTTGTTATGTTTTATTTTAAATTCATTCTTTTTACTACCATATTGTAGTGATCTCATAAATGAATTATATGTAAAACAAATAATATTATATACAGAGAAAAAGTTTATAATCAAAATAGGAGATTTCTCTATTGTTTTTAGAGAACTATATTAAAAGATAACATCATAGAAGAAATAACGACTCCTTATTTTCCTGGTTAAAAATAATTACAAAGGGAATTTGTCCATAGAAGAAGAAGCTTAAAAATTTGAATTTAGTCAGCAAAGAAATTCTGATGTTATGCTTACCATGTTGCTGTTGTTCAAAACTCAAAATCATATATCGTATTGTCATTATTGATGTGATCCACGAATAGAGGATTGAAAACACAATCATTACAATTTCACAAGTTTTTTTCTTTTGTAAGTGTAAATTTAAGTAATAATGAAGGAACAAATATGTGCTTTTATGAATATCAAGCACTTCCAATAAAAAGTATTTAATCTCCACCACTTGATTCCTCAACCACGATAGAAAGCTTACCAAACTGAAACTTTATTAAGATATTAATTTTTGTATAACCAGTAATAGTTCAATTTATTAAATATAATTATTTTTAGTTCCATATCTCATCAAAGCACTAGTGGTCTAGTGGTAGAATAGTACCCTGCCACGGTACAGATCCGGGTTCGATTCCCGGCTGGTGCATTTATTTTTTCATAATATTTTTTTTTCATTTTTTAAAATTATTATAGTTCAGTGACGTCACCAATAGTTTTAAGTACCTTAGGCTTATAGCGGATCATGAATAACGTATTAAAGTTTTGTAATCAATTTCGAATCTCAGACAGATGTGTAATACAACAACATTAGTATTTTAGTTTTAAGTATCTAAATATCTAACATTAGAAGCAACATTTTATCACAGAACATTTCTTATACGTTTATAGTCAGTTTGTGAAGTTCGAATGCAGCTTTCCAGCTTCAAAACCAAAATAAATACCATTAATTTGTTACACTCGTATCTTAACCCATTGGCAAATTCTTAACTTTTCAGCAGACAGGAATATCATAATTCAAGCTGTGGACATTGCCACCTAATCCAATATTTATGAAGATATCCACCGTAAAAATAGGCGAATTTGAAAAACAAACTCCAAATATTGAATAAATAACTCCAAATTACCAAATTCATTGGATATGTAAAATAAGAAAACTATAAGTTTTAATCACAGTATAGACTAGAAAGGTATCACATTGGAGGTGACGCAACTTAATTCTAGAGGGATGCACTTCTCTACTCATAAATGAAAACCTCAAATTCACTTGATGCACCATACTTTCTACCCTTTAGCGCACATTTCATCTCCCATACCCAACCTAAAATTTCTATAGCACACAAATGAACTCTCTAACCGTATTTAACTCTCCTCCTTAAAGAAACACTAAAAACAAAACTCGCTATTTCAAAATTTTTCTTTTTAACAGGATCCCAAAAGGGCATGCCTGTGTGTGTTCATTCACATGAACAATCATAAAAAACGTTTAAATTTCAAGCATCATAATCACGTGAATATGTCGCACTCGTTCCATAATTGAACCTGAGAAGGGTTAACCTTAGGGCTTGATTCAACGACAAATTGAGAACAAGTATAATGAAACATGAATTCCTATTTCCAAGTGAGCTCATAATGCCTCCTTGAGATGGAAGGTTCTAGCCATGGTCCTAGCATGATCATATTCATTGAGGTCAACGAGTATTTTCTTTAATCGGCGAGCAAGATAACTTGTGTCACTCTCTGGTACATTTCTTCTCTCCAGAATCCTTCCAAGTGACAGCACATAAGTCAGCAGGGGCTGCAATTTGTGTCTGCAATGTGAAGAAGACGGGGAAAGTATTAGACTGCTGCCCAAAAGTCATAATGCCTCTCATTTTACATACAATGATAAAAGAAATAATAAATGACATCTAACTAGAGTTAAATGACTTCATAGAGACTGTCATATATTAAACCTAAACCCTCTATTTAAACTCCCACCCATTCCATTAGCCCTCCCGCCGTACGTACACATTAAATAAGTACCCGAAATTGCCTGAACAATACCCAACTTGCCCCTAAAGACAGTACCCAAATTGACGTAATGTGAAAAGAGTCTAAAAATGTGCAAAATGCCTTTCCAAAAGAAACAAATGTAATCAACAATTTAACAAAGTATCAGCAACATACTTTCTGTCTCCGATGACACTTTGGCCAGTCCAGACCCCAGAGAGGGAAGCAATAACCCGTTCTGTTCTTGTTATCGCATCTTGAACATTTTCTGATATGATTCTTAAGTGAGGAAGAACTTTACCAAACAAAAGCTCATCTAGAGCAAGCTTTTCTAACACTGACATTGAAAATACATCATTCCACAAGCAAATGTTTCTCAACAATCGAACAGACACACCAAACCTATATGCAGCAACTCGTGCAGCATCTGGAACAGCAACTAATACCAGAGGGCTCCATGTGGGGACCTACAAAGTAGACAAGCTGATAAATCTATCCAAAAATGCTTAATAATTCAAAATTCCTACAGTAAATCCAAATATAGCTAGCAATGCAGATCAAACATAAAACGCACAGAGTTTTCTAAGTTTCTAAAGATAAAATAAAATGCCTGAATATGTACTTCTGACTAGTAACTTAGAAAGTGTAAATGCTGATTTGGGAGCATACCGTAAGATTAGCAACAGCATCAGCCAGGCGTGTTCGTATGGAAACTAATAAACCAGTAAGAGCTTCACTTTCATGAGACATATGATCCACAATCAATTTGGTTGCAGCAATCGCATTCTTTGTTTCCTGTTGACTGAGCATGTCCCAGCAATGGGAAATTTCATAGTGCAGAAGAGGAAGCGCAACCTTTTCCACCAAGTTTGGGACAAGTTCAAGGTCAGCATCTCCATCATCATGAACAAATTTTTTTCTATCTTCAGGCAAACCATAATTCAACAATAATTTATACCTGAATAATTCAACAATACGTATTATAAATTGATGAAACATTAAAGGTAAAAGATACTCCAGCAATATGCATACATATCAAGGTTATCGAACTGAGATCCAAATCATGAATTGTAGAGTTATTTTAGAATTGTTGTATCCAATTGTGAGATTTAGGTATGACGAAAAATTACTTTAAATATATCATATAGGTGATACATAGTGCTCAATGTAAACAATATAAACTACAAAAGATAAAACAACACAAAATACATTCCACTTTAGATCTAGGTTAGTGAGGCCTTTTTTTCAAAAGAATGGAAACAATACAATTAATAGCTAAATGCATTGAATGAGTGAGTGAAAAATAAAGTGGAATAATCAAATAGGAAGTTCACAAATGTTCTTTCAAATTCCATTTCATTTTAAAATTTAAGCTCATCGTGCTTCTTTTATTGTTTTCATAAGAATTGACAAAAAAGTAAGAAACACGAATAGTTGAATCATATCAGTGATTAAAATGTAGATACAAATTAGTAGATAGCCGAATTGTATCGAATCATGAATAATAAGACTCTGATAACTATTATATATATTAACAAGAAGTTAGGGAATGCAATTAAGTGGCTTGTAAAAAGAAGCCTTTGACCCCAAATAATGGCTCTGAAAGGCTTCAAGAAAGAATAGTAACACGGGGAGAATAGTTCAATACCATTTCATCTCTGAAAAATCTATGCCCTTGTGAAGTGGGTCCCACCTCAGAAGTTCTAATCTCACATATGGAGAGAAGACCAGTGGAAGACTCAATGACATATAAGCATCTTTATAGCTTGATGAATATTCTCTTTTCCATTCTTCCATTCTTTCTTTGACCAAAGATAATTGACCATATTCCTCAGAAGCATCACCAAAAATCTCATCAGCAGCCTGCAGCACCAAATCACGTTGTGACTCATATGCTTGGCTCTCACTATCACTCTCGTCAGTACTTGACTCACCCTCTATTTTATGACTATCCAATTCCATGGGTATCAGCTTATTAGAATCAAATACATGTGACCTCTTCCGTTGACTAGCCTCAGCCCTTATTTTCATTTGCATCCGTTTCTCAAGATTCAAATCTCTACCAAATTCATCTAATTTAACTGGCAGATCTTTTTGTTTTCTTAAAGCAGTATATGCTTCCTGAGCAGCAAATTTGGCAGCTTCTATATTACCTTTCTTGTTCAATACTGACATTGCAGCTTTTACAGCTGCTTCTACCTCCACAATTTCATCATCATTGTTAGCGGTTCTTCTTTCGAAAATGGTTGATGCACGATCTTCGTGAAGTTTCTTCATCTGCTCTTCAAGTTCTTCAATGTAAAAAGCTTTGTGCTGAAGTAAAATTCATAGGATAACTTTAGTTAAAGCCTCAATGAATGACACCGAACATAAAAACATTTGAAAATGACAAGAAGATAATTAAGTGCCAGCTTTTAAATATCCAGCATTAAGAAAATATATACACTCTTTTTCAACATTATTAGAAGTATCGCTCATGTTCTCTAAGTGGTTTATAGCAATCCCACATGGTACTGTCATTGTATTGCATTAATTATGTCTTCAATTGTAGGTAATTTTTATTTTATTTTTCAGCATACAATTGGGATTGGGATTGCAATAGCATTTCAAACATGTAAAAGCACACAATTCTACAAATGGATTATAGTCGATATTTGTAAACTCTAAGACTAACCATTTTAAGTCAAAACTAGCATCTTGTCTACATCTTTCAGCATACAGCAACTGCAGCTGTATTTGCAAATGTAGTTTTGTTTTACTCAGGTGTCCGTGGTCATATGCAGACTGCTTTATGTTATCTATTTGGCCCAGTATGCATGCACAGGAAAGATCTAACAGGTAAAGGAGGCTGAACAAAATTAGCACCAATATCCTGATGTCAGAAAAATATATCTCTGTCTGTCAATGCCTGCTGGAACCATGCTTCTGATAAACCAGCAACTACTAATCTGGTCATCTATATATTAGTTGGCAGGTTGGGGTGTGTTTTCTATTACGAAGGAATGCAAGGCAAACGAAGAATGAATAGGTGGATGGGGCTGAACGAAATAAGCTCTCTCTTTGGCATGAAATTATTTCTTTGTTTGCCTGTGTCCTGCGTCTGATATACCAACAACCATAACTCTAGTGGCTGTCTGCTATTTGGTAGGTTGAGGCAGTAATTTTCTATCAGAGTGGGAACAAAAGACAGTCTAAACGTGTAGGAGGAAGAACGAGGTGTGCTGGCATGGGAGGATTGGAAATTGAAGATGAAGCTAATATTCCATTGAGGAGACTGAATTTGTAGATGTCTCTACCTATATTATGGGTGTTAGTGGTGATGGGAAGACAACCCTTTTGGATGCTTCAGTTGGTAGAAAAACAGGTGGATTATATTGAAGTACTAGCATCTCAGGTACTTCCTATCACACACATGCATACACATAAAAGAAAGCAGTAGAGAAGATGGAGGAGGAAAAGACTAAGGCACAAGTGCAGCTATTCATCAAAGGAAATCTAGGTAAACGCAGGAGAACTAGGAGGGAGGATGTGCTGTTGGTCATTGAGGCTTACAAATTGGTTATGGAAACTTAAATAATATATTGATATGGGTTTAATGGTAGAGCCCATGTGCATCAGAATTTTCTTTGCAGGTATACACTAGGAAACATACAAATATATAAAAGAAAGAAGTAGAAAAGATGAAGAAGGGAACAAATGACTAAGGCATAAGTGGAGCTACTCAAAATATCTCAGCACCTTTATAATCTTAAACTACAGAAGATAGAATGATGAGCTATCCAGTAGAAGCAGGTAGAATCTGATATTGAAATTTTGGAGGTTCTAAATTTTGGTCTTGCATCGATTGACTGTAAGTAAGAAATGTTGGGGTATTTTTGGAGGGTTATAGGTGGTTAATAAGTATTTATAATTTTATCTATAATATACGACATATCCACCGTTTGTTCAGAGTTTTGGTTTGTATTCGGGCACCCCAAGTGCTTCTTTTATATACATATACAAACATACATACATATGTATGTATATATAAATAATTCTTTCATGCAGATAAAAAAAATAAACAGAAAGATATAGGAAAGAAGAAAAAGAAGGAAACAAATTATATGAGGGTGAAAAGAGAACTTAAATAAATATTATAGAGGAACCCAGTACCATTTTACAGTTAATTATGAGGGATTTAGGAAAACAAAAGAATACAACAAATACTATTACCTGTAAAAAGTCACATATATTTGTGACATAACTTCGGAGTTTTTGCATAAACCTGTACTTCTCATCAGCTACTACTAATGAATTTTCAAGTGCAGTAATGTTCAAAAGTGAGGCAGACAAATTTTCATCAGTTTTACTCAATGATGACATAGTTCTTCCATGAGAATCCTGTCATGAAAAATTAGAAGAAACTAAGGAAACATATCAATCCACTAAAAGATAAATTTTGTATACATTTCATGCCAGAGTAATATTCAAAGTAACAGTGACGCATACGGGTATCAATCTAGACATTTATCAAATGAAAAAATTTACAGGTTTCCAGGATTAAAACAATTTCTGGTTTTACAATTTTAAGACTTGAATATAACAAAATTCTAACTGCTGACCTTCATACATACTAAACCAAGGGAAGTTATAACATGAAAGAAATGAGATCCCATACACACGGGCAGATCCATGTACACCTCAGGGTGTTCAAATCCCCATAAAACTTTGATAAAACTATATGTACATATCTTAAGTTTTGTATTATGCCCTCTATTATTTTACATCGATTTCTATTTCACCTTCAGGCATTTGTTTTGAAAATAAAATTAAATATTTTCTCCAATAACAGTGGCTACTCTACTATCTAGCTTTATTGCTCCAAATAACTCGGTGTCCTGTCCTAGACCTACACATATCTGGTAAATAAAATCATGGAGAAAACTACCTATACAGAAGTCAATATACTCTTAGGTCAAGTCCATTTCCCATGCGGTCATTTAAGCTTGCAGTCTATCGGTGATCTGATACACCAAATCTCCTAATGTGAGGCCACTTACTAGTACATATTCATGCCAAACAGTAGCACGAGATCATAGACGTAAGAGCCCGTTCAGATTTCAAATAGACAATATATAAATAAATTTCTGTAGATGTTAACATAAATGTTTCAAATGTAGATACTCGTTAGATTTATTTAGCAATTCAATCATTTAAACAATGTTTCATCATAACAAAGCCATACAATTGCTACCAAATAGAATCATTTTTATGTAAAATTTTAAATAAAACAAGGAAATTTTAAAGGTAACTCTTCTCTATGGACACAAATTTACATCATTCCCTTCCTTGGAAGTTCATATTCTCTGAGGAGATTCAAACAGAAGTACAGGCCATTAGTTAGTTCATCACCTAAATCTACATAAAATGCACTCACAGTTGCACAGTGATATTGGTGAAGTCTAGTTGGGATAACTCTACCACCTAACAACAGTCCTAGTACTTAAAGTTTGATTAACAAGATCAGTGAACCAATCTAGATTCGAAAATAGATTCCAACACCATCTTAGAATTTGGGGCTAAAGGCCTAAATGTAAGCAAGCTCAAAAATTCAACAAGTAACAACTCAACCTGACCATCAGCCAAGTTTGGGACATACCTTAAGCTTCCTCACATTCTCGACCAAGGCTTTCCTCGCACTCTCGGCTTGCTGCGATATGGACAGGACATCCAAAGCCGGCATCGATTCAATTGCTCCTCCGATGCCAGGACTCACTAATGCTGCGGCATTTGGAACAGAACCATACACAGTTGCTGCAGAGGGAACAACATACTTGTGCTGTTGAGAACTTTGCACAACAGGAACATCAACTCTAGCAGACCCTTCATCCATTCTCTTCCCCAATCCTTTCCTGAACTGTTCTTCTTCCCACATCTTCTCCTCCTCCTCATCATCCTCCTCTTCCTCCTTAAACCTCACACCCACTCTCCTCTCCTCCACCTCCTCAAAAACCCCCTTCTTCCCACCCTCAACCTTGTCACCCAAAATTGCAATCCGGCCCCGAAACTCCGGCTCCTCATCACTCAGCCCCTCTGCAGCACCATGATTGCTGCCACCATCCAACGAAATATAATCCGGTGCAGCAGGGCGCGCCTGCCGGAGGCGCTCCCGCTTCGCTCGAATAGCTTTGATCATTTCTTCATCGGGGAAGAACGAGTCCTTCCCATTATGAAGGCCTAAGCCACCCAATTTTCCTTCAACCTCTTTGTGATCCCCCTCGGAGTCCGATTCCCGACCCTGGGGCTCCGAAGCTACTGGTTTGACGAGGCCCTTGATGACGATGACAGGTTCGGCGGGGGCTTTGGGCTCGGGTCGAGAGGAGCTGCTGCTAGTGACCAAGGTTCGGGTGTTCTTCTGAAGCTCGCGAAGGGTTTCTTTTGTGTAGGTTCCAGCTTGGGGTTGGACATTGGAAGGAACCGAAGGGGAAGAAGACGCTATTCGGTCTTTATGAGTTGTGATTTTGTGAGCGGAAGAGGGTTTCGTGGAACGTTGAGGTTTTGCGGATCGTGGACGAGGGTTTTCGTTATCTTCGTCGTCGGCGAAGCTGAGGAGTTTGGGAACCTGAGGCTTCTTGGGTTTGGCGGACGAAGGGGGTCTGGACGAGAGGATGGAGGAATCGCCGTCTTCGTCGTTGGCTTCGGTGTCACCGCCGCCACGGCGGCGGAAGTTGCGCGATTTGGCGGTGGACATGTGGGAGAGCGAGGGTTCGGTGGAGGCAACGGTTGAAGTGAATTAATTAACGGATGAAGGAAAAGTTTGATTATATTAAGGTAATGTTGGTTTCAGTATAAGGAAAACCAGCAAGCATCCATGCAAAGGGGGAAAATTGAATATGAATATCTTTTAATTAGGGATGGAAACGGATAATATCTATCGACAAAAAGAAATTCATCCGATCCATTATCCATATAGATATCCATTTAAAAAATATATGCACATATTTTAATATCAGCGAATACATGTAAATATATATGAATATCTATAAATATTTAAAAAATATATTTTTATAAATTATTAAAATAAAATTTAAATAAAATTACAAAAAATATATAAAATATAAATTAAATTAAATATAAATTAAAATTTAATTTTAATTAAATTTAATCTTGTAAAATATAAATTAATGTTAATTTTAATTAAATTTAACTTAATAAAATATAAATTAAATTTTTATTTTTATTTTTTGTAGGTAGCGGATATCCACGAGTATGGATAGTATAATACCCGTACCCGATCTATTTATAAGCAGATATTAAAATACCCGCTATCCGCGGGTTTCGGATAGTAAATATCTGCAGGTATCAACTATCTATCATGGATTTTATTCATGGATATCTGCGGATGCGGATGCCATTCCTACTTATAATGATTGCAGATCTCAAATTTTACTAGATAATAAAGGCGGAAGATAATGTTGTAAAACAGTAAAAATTTTAGAAAAGAGAATTTGAATAAAGTTTTAAATGTTTTTTCAAAACAGTGTTTAATTTTTTTTACAGAGATTAAATAGCCTGTAATATTTATTAAACACTTAAATATTAAATAATTTTGAAAATAAGAAATTATAAGATATGTTTATTTTTATAATGGTTTTTTTAAAATTTATTTAAGTTTAATTCTTTTTAAGCACTTTTAAGGAATTATATTAATGAGAAAAGATTAAAACTAGTTTAATCACATGGTATACAAGGGTTCTTCCTACACCACCATAGTCTTTTCCCTACATCACCACACCCTTATCTCCATTTTTTTTTATTCTAAAAGTAACCTTATCTCCAATTTTTTTTCTCTCTCCTTCCTACTCTCTTCATCTTCCTCTCCTTGACATTTGTTTCCTCCCTCCATTATTTTGTCTTTCTCTCCATTATCTTGCTTTCACTGTGTTTGAGGTTCACGAAGAGGAGTGCAAAGAGGAATGTGATTTGTGCTTGGTTTCCTCTCTTCAGGTTGGTTTCCTATTCCTTTTCATTTTCTAGTTAATGTTTTCTCTCCATTTTGTGTGGTGCTGTGATTTTGTATGATCTGTGTTGTTATTAGTGAAACCGCGAAGGCCAAAACAATGGAAGATCCGTTTGGCCTTCAACGGATGTGAACATCCATCGACGGATGTGAACATCCAATAAAGGCCAAACAGATGTTTCATTTTTGTTTGGCCTTTCGGTTTTTTGTTTTTTTGCTTTATTAGTTTAATTTTTTACGCTTTATTTATAGATTTATATGTATGTAATTGATTTAATTTTTTAGGCTTTATTTTTTTTTTCCTTTTCTTCAATCACCACCACTATAGGACCACCTTCTTACACCACTTCTAGGAAGCTGCTTCCCAAAGGGACAACAAAGGACCACGACCTCCAACAATAAGCACAAACACATGAGTAAAGAAATAGCACAGTAAAGAGGAAATGTGATCTCCGTTGTGGGGATGCATTAAATTTTATAGTGGGGACCCCTTTTAATGGGTGGTTGGACGATGGTGCAAAGGGAATTTTTTTACCAACCATCTTTAACTCTCTGATAGAAGTAAATGAAGAAGTAAATGAAGGGTAAATGAGGAATGTGGTGGTGTAGGAAGAAGAGTGTGGTGGTGTAGGGAGAAGCTCTCGTATACAATTTATCTAACAAGTCAAGTCCATTATAACCACTCTCGGTATAAATTAGTCTACATAATTAGATTATTTAACTTTACTGAGTTAAACTTACAAGTATTTTATTTCATTATTGAAATAAAACAATAAGATGTTTTACAGATTAAAGGAACAAAAGATTAGAGGATTTGAAATCATTATAAAAAGATTCTAAAAACTTGTAAAAAGACTTTTCTTTTTTAAGAACAAGCATTAGATGATGCAAGCATTAGACGATACAAGCTTTAGAGAAAATATCAATAAGAGAATATGCCAAATAATTCTTGATTCTTAGATCTTTAGATGTCTTCTCTTCTCTTCATGTAGTCCTTTTTATATAGGCTTCTTTGAAAAGGTTAAACCACTTCCGCAATCCCTATTTATGTTGGGTTTTCCCAAATAGATCCCTTTCTTAATTTTGTTTTCCAATTGGGTCCTTAGAAGGGAAAAATTGAAGCAATTGGCTCTCTGCAAATTGGGGTAATGGAATTAAGTTTTTTATGACCTAACAGGTTGACGTGGTTAGTTTTTAATATGTGGCATAAGCACAGGTTATTACGTGGAATTTCATTATATTATACATTTTAAAATTAGGTTTTCTGAAATGTATAATGTGATTACGAATCAGGGTTCATTGAAATTGGGATTAAAATTATGAAGGAGAGTGTTCTTTGACGTTGCACGAACTCGTTAATGGAGAGGCTATTTGCTTAATTAGAGCTTTCATGTTTGATAAAAATTGAGAATGAGAGTGTTCTTCAAGCACAAAGGTCTCATGAAATTGAATCTATCACCACATTGTGTCCTAATTTCTCGTGGCCTGCACCTTCGATCTGAGATATATAGGATTCATTAAGGACAACACGTTGGTTGTTATTTCGAATCGCAGAGAGGACGAGGGTTTCGGGGGAGAAGATGTTAGGGTTAGTCGTGCTACTCTAGTGACTTTCTTCTCCAGACTTTCTCTTTTGGAAGAGTTGGTGTTAGATGTTTGTAAAAATGTGAGGGATAGTAGTTTGGTGCTGGAAGTGTTGAGTTCGAAGTGCCCTAATTTGAGCGTAGGGTTGGAAGTGTTAGTGTTGGAAGTGTTGGGTTTCTCTCACTGGCTATACCTAATTTTTCTGATTCACAATTTTAGTATAATTTAGGTTCAATCACAGATTCTTTTTGCTGATGATGCAAATATTTTGTTTGGAGGTGCTAGTTCTCTAGCCAGTGGTTTGTTCATGTGTTTTAATAAAATTCTATTATGGAATTTACCCAACATTTTTTTGTGTTAATTCGGTCCTTGCATTTGTATCATGATGATTGAGTATCTGAATTTGGAGTCTCATATTGAGAAAAAAGATTATTTATTTATTTATTGTTTTAACCTTCTGTTGCTTTTTTCAATTCATCTTGGTAGAGTGAATTGTTTGCATGTTTTGTTTAAGAGAGTCATCTTTATATTCTCTCTACAATTCTGATTTTGGAGGTCTTTTATCAACATACATTTTGAAACCATGTACATTTTTTATTGACAACATTGGCCATTTACTTCTATTGCATAAATACAAGAAATCTGATACCGTCGGTAATTGTAATTTACCGATGGATTTTATCGACAGAATTCATTTTTTTTCTTGTCGACGAATTATACCGGTGGAATCATTACCGAAGAAAAAATCCATCTATAATGTAGTTCACATTTACCGAAGGAAAAATCCGTCGATAAATCTGTCGGTAATGTATCCTTCATTTACCGAAGGAAAAATCCGTCGGTACATCCGTCGGTAATGCGTCTTATATTTACCGAAGGAAAGAATCCATCGGTAAATCCATCGATAATGCAATCTTCATTTACCAAAGGAAAAATCCATCGGTAATGCGTCTTACATTTACCGAAGGAGTGAATCCATCGGTAAATCCGTTGTTAATGAATTCTTCATTTACAGAAAGAAAAATTCGTCGGTAAAATGGGCGGAAATTTTTTCGCCCATTATTTTAATTACCGATGAAAAAAGTCGTCGGTACATTCGTCGGTAAAATGAGCGGGAATTTTCCCGCCCATTTTTCCTCTCTGTCCGCGAGCAGAGTGTTATATATCTCGTTTTTCTCATTTCTTCCTCATTTGTGCAAGGAACTTGATTTTTTCCTACTTCTCCATCTTCCACCCCATCATTTTCTTCTCTTCCACTCCATTGCAGCTACAAATCAAGACTGCCTCCATCTCGGTTTAGCAAGATTGTCGCTCCGTTCAGTTAGGCCGCCTCCATCTTTCTTCTCTGCAACCATTGTCAGCACCGTTCATTGTCTCTTTTCTTTCCCTTTCACGCTTCAGCTGTTGTCACCACTCTTAGAACAGATGCAATTATGTTCCGGCCTTTCACATCATTTTGAAATCTTCTCTTTTCTTCAGTAGTCCACTAAACACGGGGCTTTGGTTCCTGCAAATTATTAGTAGGAACAGACCAACTGATACAAGAAGGCCTAGCACCATAGGACCTATCACAAGAGGGATGATCAAGAAGCTTCAAGATGAGCACTCTCCCAAAGGTCAAGTACTCTTTGCTATTTTTGGATGGAAGATTGGAGACCAAGGAGATGTTATCAAAGTGCCAAAACATGGAGAAGGGTAAAATGGACTTTGGCTACATAAAGATGGGGGTGCACATAGTATCATAGGGGTAGCATTAGCATAGCTATTTCCACTTATGTATAGCTATTAGACCACGTGAATCATAAGGCTTTCTAGAAGCCATTCACACTTTGCACATGATTGATGAGGTGGCATTAGATCCTTATTTTGTGGATCTCAGCACATCACATGCTTGGCCTTGAGACTGTGCTATAAAATCTCATTGGCAAGGCTTGTAATTCACTTTTGATGAAGAATGAGTTTACCTCTGCTGAAGCATTTTCCAGCACCCAAAACTCTGTTCAAAAGTCCTTCTAATTGAGCTTTCCCTCCTCCACCTAGCTCCCTTCCATGAAGGCCGCCTGAGCTAGTTGTCACACTACCAAATAACTCTTCATCCATCATCTAAACCATTGTTTCACCTCTGCACATGGCTGCCAAATCCCAAGCAACCTCCTCTGCTGCCTCTGGTTCGAATGCAATCATCTTCCGCTGCCTCAAATCCACGTCCATGGCTGGAGCTACTCTATCAAGTGGTATCAGAGCCAGGTTCTGCATCACGCTCTAGCTAAGTGTTCTTTCCATTCCATAATGTCATAACTTTTCCTTCGTGTTTTCTTGTTCTGTGCACACTGTTACATTCCATTTCCAATTCTCGTAGATTCTGTTATTAATTTCTTTGTTCCAGCTTTTCATTGCTTTAGTCTTATCATTTTAATCGGTTCATTTCTTATTTTGAGTCTTTTAATTTTGAAATATGATGCTGTCATGTCTAGTCATGTGTGGTGGTTTAATTTTGTCAAATTCTGAAGTTGGATCTCTGCCTGGATAAATCTGTTTGACTTGTGTGGTTATTCAATATCTGCACATCGTAAGAGCAATGATTCAAAGAGCTCAAGTGCAATTTGATTCCATCAAGTGCAGTACCAAGTATTACAGTAATTGAATCTGTTTTCAAGCTTATTTGACTTTGCACCATATGTTTTGGTTGTGTTCTTGAATGATGGAACACGTAAAAGTTACATACCAAATGAACAGTGAATGGTTTAATTCAAAAATTGTGATTATATCAATTTCCAATTACCAGAAAAATATATTCCAACAGTTGGACCGATCTGCACTATTGTTTGATTGATTTTTATGATTTTTGAATCTGTCCAGCTTAGAACTCACTTCTGGACATCTTTTATTTCATTCCTAGAGTCTTGTTCATGTTTAAATTCCTGTTCTAGAGTCATAAGATTTGTTTCCAGTTCAGTTTGATTCCTCTGATGAAAATTGGTTGGTGTTTTGGCTTAATTTTGGTGTTAAAGAGTAACTCATACAGTGAAATTTTGAGTTACAAGTGTTTAGCCTCGGCTGGCAGCTGATACAAGTTCCATTTGATAAAACAAAGTTGCTCAAGTCATAAAATTAAGTGTTCAAGCTTGTTTGTGCAAAATTGCCAATTAAACCACCAATTTTCAACACTTTTTCTACTATAAGTTGCAGATTTCTGGTTTTGCTTGTTTGAAGTGATTAATGCACCGAATTCTATTTTAAATTGGTAGCAAAAGCTTGGTTCAATTGCTTAAAAAAAGAAGTGTACAGTTCAGATTTAACAAAAGACTGCATAGTAAAAGGCTGTGTGAACCAGTGCCAAGTTAATTTTTCAAATCTGGTGCATCATTCACAGAATTTCTCTTAGGCATTTCATCAAACACTTTTGCCTAATTTTGAATTTGAGTTCGAATTCACTGTATATGCAACTTATAATGGTTTCTTGCTTTCTTAATCCACTCTAGAGCCTTTCCTAAGATCATTTTGAGTGCCACCCGTTATTGCTAGCCTTTAATTGCTTGATTTGAATTGTTTGAAAATTCTGCACATAAGCTGTTGATAAAAAGACAGTGGTGCATTCTGACTCTGCAATATTTGGCAGCACCAGAGCTTGTTTCCTGCATCCGAAACTGATCTTTGGTGGCTTGTTTGAGCTCTATTTTGGTGCAGAAATTAGCTCAGATCGTGGCCTAACATTGGTAGCATATTAGGAAGAAGGTTGGAGCACGGAAAACCCAAGTGGAAGTTGATTTTCGTGACAGCAGATTGGTGTTTTGATCTGCATAATTTTCCTAATGCAGTAGTGTCACTGTTTCTGGTCTGCAACGCTGTGTTTGCTGTCACAGCAGAATATCACTTGCAGCTGAGAGGATTTGTGTGAATTAAGCATAGTTCACTCTTTGTTTTGAGAAGCCAAAGCTGCACACATATTTTTTCCTTAGCCAATTTTCATTTCCTTGCCATTTACCAAGTTTTCTTGTAATTTTTTTCCTTGGTTTTTAATTTCAAATCCAAGCAAGTGAGGTGCTAGAGTTCACAAGTGCTCTTCCCTCATTTGTAACTAGACTCAAAGAAGTCTCACAACCTAAAATTGGGTAGTCGGTGAGTGTGTCTTAGATCCAAAGTCTAAGCCTCATCATAGGAGATCTCACCTTTACTTTTCCATCTTTACTTTCAAGTTTCATTGTTTTCATTCAAGGACAAGGAGCGCGCCTAGAGTCCGAATTTTAGAGTCTCAATCCTTGTTGTTTTTCTTTACTTTGTGTTTTCTTTGTTGTCTTAAGACTTAAGTGGATTTAAGAGTGATTTTGATCTAAGGACTCTAGTAAGTAGCTAGAAGCATATTTGGCAAGGACAAGGCCTGGTTATTAAGTGACCCTAGTGGTTCACCACCCTTACCTGGAATATTGCTTTCAAGTGAAAATCTTTAGTCTTTATTTTAAGAATAAACATTTAAGTCCACCATAATGTCTAGAAGACATTCTCCTAGGCTTAGTGATAGTGAAAAAGAAAATTTTTCTCTTCAAGCTTTAGTTAATGAATTCAAGGAAATGAGGAGGGAAATAAAAGAAGAGAAAGTCAATAGAGAGCTTCAAAATGCTGTTATTCAAGATGAATTGAGATTGATAAGGGCAAGTAAGTCTAGGGGAAGTCAGAGTGAAAATTCTCAAGAGGGAGGGAATTTTTTGAGTATGGGTGATTATTACCCTCATCAACCTTCTACTTCTAGGAGGCATAGGAGAAATTCTCATGCACCCCCACACCCTAAAGAAGTCAATATTGTGTTGCCTCACTTCCATGGGAAGGACAATGTTGAGGCTTATCTTGATTGGGAAATGAAGGTGGAGCAATTATTTGCTTGCCACCAAGTAAGTGAAGAGAGAAAGGTTTCTCTAGCTACCCTAAGCTTTCAAGGGTATGCAATGTATTGGTGGACTGCCTTAGTCCAAGAGAGGCTTAGACATCAAGCCCCTCCCATCCATTATTGGAATGATCTTAAGTCTGCCCTTAGAAGGAGGCACATTCCCTCCTACTACAATAGGGAACTCATGGATAAACTCCAAAGGTTACAACAAAGGTCTATGACAGTTGAGGAATATAGACAAAAGATGGAGTTATATATGATGAGGGCAGGCATAGTGGAGGGTCCAGAAATTACTTTAGCCAGATTTTTAAGTGGGCTCAATTTTGACATAAGAGATAGGGTTGAACTTCTACCTTATAGAGATTTGAATGATCTTGTTCAAATGTGTATAAAGGTAGAACAACAAAACTTGAGAAAATCTTCTTCTAAAAGAATTCAAGTTCAACCTACTTTTGAAAAGAAAGTTTTTAAAGAAAAAGAGCCATTTAAACCTCTAGCCAAAATAGAAGAGAGACCCAAGAAAGAGACACCCTCACACACAAGAACAAGTGAGATCAAGTGCTTCAAATGTCTAGGAAGGGGTCATGTAGCTACTCAATGTCCTACAAAGAGAAACATCATTCTGAAAGGTAAGGACATTTATAGTAGTGAAAGTGACACCCCAACTAGTGAAAGTGAGAGTGAGGAAGAAGGAAAAGAAGAGGAAATATATGCTGATGATGGACAACTTCTCATGGTAAGAAGAATCCTTAGCAACCAAACAAGTCTAGAACACCTATCACAAAGAGAGAACATCTTTCATACAAGGTGTAAAATTCAAGAAAATCATTGTTCTCTCATTGTTGATAGTGGTTCTTGTTGCAATTTTTGTAGTACAAGGTTGGTTGAGAAATTGAAACTTGATATTATACCCCATCCAAAACCTTATAAACTTTATTGGCTAAATGAAGATGGGGATATAGTAGTCAAGAATCAAGTGAAGTTGGCATTTTCCATTGGGAACTTCAAAGATGAAGTTTTATGTGATATAGTTCCCATGGAAGCATGTCATGTGTTATTGGGGAGACCATGGCAATTTGATCATCAAACTATCCATCATGGTCTAACTAATACCATTACTATCCATCAAAAGGACAAAAAGTTTGTGCTTCATCCTTTAACTCCTACCCAAGTGGCTAAGGATCAAGCACAAATGAAGTCTTTAAGAAAGCAAGAACATGATCAAAAGAAAAAGTCAAAAAGAAAGGAGAGTAAAGAGACAAGTGTACCACCTAAGGTCACTCAACATGAAGTTCTTTTAAACAAAAAGACTTTACTCAATACCCTTCAAGTTGAGCAACCTTCATACCTTCTTCTTTGTCAAGGGACACTTACATGCACATCTAGTGATCCAAAGACTTCAATTCTTTCTCCACCAATTCAAAAACTTTTGAAAGAATTTGATGATCTATTTCCAAAAGAAATTCCAAAAGGGCTTCCACCCATAAGAGGAATAGAACATCAAATTGATTTCACTCCAGGGGCAATTCTTCCTAATAGGCCAGCCTATAGGACAAACCCCCAAGAAACTAAGGAGATTGAGACACAAGTCCAAGAGTTGCTAGATAAAGGCTTAATTCAAAAGAGTCTAAGTCCATGTGCTGTACCAGTGTTGCTTGTACCAAAAAAAGATGGGAAGTGGCGCATGTGTTGTGATTGTAGAGCTATCAACAACATCACAATCAAGTATAGACATCCCATTCCTAGGCTTGATGATATGTTGGATGAATTGCATGGAGCACAAATATTTTCAAAGGTAGATTTAAAAAGTGGTTATCACCAAATAAGAATTAAAGAGGGTGATGAATGGAAAACTGCCTTTAAGACCAAGTTTGGATTATATGAATGGCTAGTTATGCCTTTTGGTCTTACAAATGCTCCAAGCACATTCATGAGACTTATGAATCATGTTCTTAGGGATTGCATTGGGAAGTTTGTAGTTGTTTACTTTGATGACATCTTGGTATATAGTCAAAATTTGCAAACTCATGAAAATCATTTAAGAGTTGTTTTAACAATTCTTAGAAAACACAAATTGTTTGCAAACTTTGATAAGTGTACCTTTTGTGTTGATAGTGTCATATTTCTTGGATTTGTGGTCAGCAAAAATTGGGTTCATATGGACCCAGAAAAAATAAAGGCCATCCAAGATTGGCCTCCTCCAAAGAATGTAGGAGAAGTAAGGAGCTTCCATGGGTTGGCAAGCTTTTATAGAAGATTTGTTCCTAACTTCTCTAGTCTTGCTTCACCCCTCAATGAGTTGGTGAAAAACGATTTTCCATTCCATTGGGGAGAAAAACAACAAAAAGCTTTTGAGCTACTCAAAGAGAAGCTCACACAAGCACCCATTCTAGCTTTACCAAATTTTTCCAAAACTTTTGAGCTAGAATGTGATGCTTCAGGATTTGGCATAGGTGCAGTATTATTACAAGAAGGACACCCAATTGCATACTTTAGTGAAAAACTTCATGGTGCTTCTTGTAATTACCCCACCTATGACAAGGAACTTTATGCACTTGTGAGGGCTCTTCAAACTTGGGAACATTACCTTGTTGCCAAGGAGTTTATCATTCATAGTGATCATGAATCACTTAAGTATTTGAAGAGTCAACACAAGTTACAAAAGAGACATGCTAAGTGGTTGGAATTCATTGAACAATTCACTTATGTTATTAAATACAAGAAAGGAAAATCCAATGTGGTGGCTGATGCTTTGTCAAGGAAAATTAATCTATTAGCCACATTGGGAGCTCAAATTCTTGGGTTTAATAACATTCTTGAATTGTATTCACAAGATCTTGATTTTGCTCATATCTATGAGGAATGTCTCAATAAACCTCAAGGAGGATTCTATGTGAAAGAAGGGTATCTTTTTAAAGAAGGAAAAATTTGCATTCCTCAAGGTTCACATAGAAAACTCCTTGTTAAAGAGACACATGAGGGAGGATTAATGGGGCATTTTGGGGTAGAAAAGACCCTTGGCATGTTGAAAGAAAAATTCTTTTGGCCTCATATGAGAAGGGATGTTCAAAGGCATTGCTTTAAGTGTATAACTTGTTTAGAAGCTAAATCTAAGTCAATGCCTCATGGACTTTATACTCCTTTGAATGTTGCTTCCACCCCTTGGGAAGAGATAAGTATGGATTTTGTGCTAGGACTTCCTAAGACTTCTAGGGGTTGTGATTCTATCTTTGTGGTGGTGGATAGATTTAGTAAAATGGCTCATTTTATACCTTGCCACAAAGTAGATGATGCAAGCAACATTGCAAAGTTATTCTTTAGAGATGTGGTCAAACTTCATGGGTTACCTAAAGTAATAGTTTCGGATAGAGATACAAAATTTCTTAGTCACTTTTGGAGGACTTTATGGTCTAGATTAGGGACTAAGTTATCTTTTTCTACTACTTGCCATCCTCAAACAGATGGTCAAACTGAAGTAGTCAATAGATCTCTTTCCACTTTACTAAGGGTAATTCTTAAAGGAAATCACAAATCTTGGGATGAGTACCTACCTCATGTTGAGTTTGCATACAATAGAGTAGTTCATGGAACTACTAAATTGTCTCCTTTTGAGGTTGTCTATGGTTTTAACCCTTTAACTCCTATGGATTTAATACCCCTTCCAAGTTCTATTGATTTTGTTCATCAAGATGGGGTATCTAAATCTAAGTTTATCAAAGAATTACATCAAAGGGTTAGAAATCAAATTCAACAACAAAATAAGAAATATGCCAAGCAACATAATAAGGGCAAGAAAGAGTTAATCTTCAATGAAGGAGATTTAGTTTGGGTTCATCTTAGAAAGGAAAGATTTCCTCAACTAAGAAAATCCAAACTCAATCCTAGAGGAGATGTTCCTTTTAGAGTAATAAGGAGGATTAATAACAATGCATATCAAATTGATCTTCCTCCTGAATATAGTGTTCATGCTACCTTCAATGTATCTGACCTTAAACCTTTTGCAGGTTATGAAAGTGAAGATGAAGACCCTATGGATTTGAGGACAAATCCCTCTCAAGAGGGAGGGGATGATACAAGAAGGCCTAGCACCATAGGACCTATCACAAGAGGGATGATCAAGAAGCTTCAAGATGAGCACTCTCCCAAAGGTCAAGTACTCTTTGCTATTTTTGGATGGAAGATTGGAGACCAAGGAGATGTTATCAAAGTGCCAAAACATGGAGAATGGTAAAATGGACTTTGGCTACATAAAGATGGGGGTGCACATAGTATCATAGGGGTAGCATTAGCATAGCTATTTCCACTTATGTATAGCTATTAGACCACGTGAATCATAAGGCTTTCTAGAAGCCATTCACACTTTGCACATGATTGATGAGGTGGCATTAGATCCTTATTTTGTGGATCTCAGCACATCACATGCTTGGCCTTGAGATTGTGCTATAAAATCTCATTGGCAAGGCTTGTAATTCACTTTTGATGAAGAATGAGTTTACCTCTGCTGAAGCATTTTCCAGCACCCAAAACTCTGTTCAAAAGTCCTTCTAATTGAGCTTTCCCTCCTCCACCTAGCTCCCTTCCATGAAGGCCGCCTGAGCTAGTTGTCACACTACCAAATAACTCTTCATCCATCATCTAAACCATTGTTTCACCTCTGCACATGGCTGCCAAATCCCAAGCAACCTCCTCTGCTGCCTCTGGTTCGAATGCAATCATCTTCCGCTGCCTCAAATCCACGTCCATAGCTGGAGCTACTCTATCACCAACCAAATGCAATAACATCCCAAATCTCACAATTAATAGACTCAATTAATATTTGCATTCTAACCTTCCAGAATGCATAATTTTCACCTGTGAATAATGGTGGTCTATTGATAGAGGCACCCTCTGCAAAAGTTTGATAAGATCCTGCCATTTGAATAACTATAAAATCAAGCTCTGATACAAATTGTCAGAAGCGGCTGCAGCGGAATGGTTAGCGTGGAATAACAAACCAAGAGGGGTTTTAATTCAAACGTGTGCCTTTTAATTTCTACTCAATTTATCTTACTACGCAAATAATTACTGTAAATAAAAGAGTAAGGTTAGAGAAATTTGCACAGATGATTTTTATACTGGTTCGGATCTTACCAATCCTACGTCCAGTCGCTTATCTCAAACAGAGATAAACAGTTCACTAATCACAAAACAATTACAAATTACAATCACAAAGAAACAATTTGTAAGAGTTTAGAAACCACCTCTCTTGATACCACAAGAGATGAACCTGCACCTCCTTTGAGTCTTCACAAAGAATGAGACACCTCCTCTGAATACTTCACGAATGATGAAACACCTCCTCCGAATACTTCACGAAGGATGATCCTCTTCCACACACCTCCTCAGACGCACCAAGGATGAACCGGCTATTTCCTTTGTCACCGTGGCAGCACTTCACCAACTCCACAGACAAGAGTTTCACAAGCCGAACAAGAACACACACTTCTCAAGAGTTTCTGAGTTCTTAAGCACAAGGGAAGAGTTCTTAATTGCTTCTCTTGATGGAGAATGAGAGTCTATTTATAGACTCAAGAAAACACCCTTCCATTTTTCGTAACTGGCCATTTTTATGCATTTAATCGATTATTTCAAGTGGTAATCGATTACACTCGCATAACGGCTCTTTGTAATCGATTATTTTGTGGTGTAATCGATTACGTAATCAATTACAGGCTGTTGTAATCGATTACAGCATAGTAAATTTGGGTTTCTGGCCACTGCAGCAATTTTAATTGATTATCTCTGATTGTAATCGATTAAAATCACTTAGTTTTCGATTCTAAGTAGGAATTAAATGTTTTGATGCATAGGAATAAAAAACTAACAAAAATTTAAGTCCTAGACATTAAACTAGAATTATTACAAAAGCTTTCCATTGCAAAACAAGTCTTCATAGGTTATTTTCTTGAATCTTCATTTCTCTTGACTTGATTTTGACATCATCAAAACTTCATCTTCATCATTTTGCTAACACTACAGTGTTTACATGTCATTTCACATGTTTTGTATACATGACATGTCGTTCCTCATTCAAATCCCTCACATTCTTCCTCTTATATGGCGTTACTTTTTACCTTCATGGCTAAACCATATTCTTTAGGTAATTATATTTTTTCTTTTGTTTTTATGTTGAACTGTTTGTTTTGGTAAACTTATTTCATTAGGTTTGCAATCCACTAAGGTGGAGCTCAAGACTAAGTTAAATTAGGGGGGATTGGTTGGATTTTCTAAAGAGTTTGGTTTTAGGGTTTTTTAGGCAAATTTTTGGGTTTTTGAAATGTTTTTGGGGAAAAAGTTTTGATCTTGATATATATGAGGTAATAGGGAGGAATAAAGATGATGGGTTAGAAGTTTTATCTGAACAAAGAAGATATGGGTGTTGTTTTTGTTCTTCTAAAATCTGAGGTGGTGGCGCTTGGTTTTTGTGAAAGAAGATATTTGTAATGCCCTAAATTTTGGGATGCCACGAGTTTACAAAAACCGAATATTTACAAACTTTCTAATAGCACGTAAACATATTTTCAAAAACCTCAACTTTTAAACATGCATAATTTATTCAAAACATAGTAGTTCCAAAAGCCTAATCCAATTAAATTATTCCAAAAGTAATTAAAATGACTAAGAAAATAAAACAACTACAATTACATTATTTCAAAAGTCTATACCAAAAGAACTTTTTAAAGAAACTCAAATATTTCCACCGTCATCTCACGAATCTATCATGCCTTTGGAACATCTGCAATATCATCTGCTCACGTATAACACATTATATGATCATCATCGATAATTTCACTTTCACAAACACACAAACACTCACATGTATAGGGTAAGCTACCGATAAAACAATAAAAAAAACATGATACATACTGGTTATATTAACAGAATCAAACACCCCACACATAGAAGTAATAACAATAGAATTCCTAATCCTCTAAACACAATAAATCAATCATATCCAGTTACTCACTCCCCGAGCCTTGATCATCCATCCTCAATCCTTGATCTCTAGCCCTTGATGTCATCACTATCATCTCACACATAGACCCTTGGTCTATTCACTCATTAGCACCATGCTAACTACTTACCATAACCATTACAATAACACCACTATAAACATATCATAACCTAGAGCATCTCAATTACCATGATCCTCACCATAGGTACACCATCATCATGATTTTCCCAATCATGAACAACACTATGAGCATCACCGTACCAAAACACCATAGTGGAAAGAATCAGCCACACTTTTGTACCCTACCTCACCGATTGTAGCCGCTTCTACAACCCAATTTGTAGATTCTCCATACAGATACGCTCGAGTAGTCCCTCAATCCAGCTAAGGATCATGTAATCCTGTCATACAAGGACAAGGAAGACATCTTCACCTCCATACAAGGAAGGTTCAATATCCGAACAACCCTTCTAATGCACACAAGGCAAAAGGAAGCACCTATCCACAAATAGCACTAGGATTTACTAGGTATAGTAAGTAGACTTATCCTTCACTATCATGCTCATCAACCACATACTCAGGTACACCCCATACTCACTCATGTTACAATCTCAATCACAAGTCAAAACTGACCCTAAACATAACCACTAATCTCATTCTCTGATTATCATCACATTTACAGTTCCTCAAGCTTGGTCCACGTTTATTCTTGTCAAAAACACATTGTTTCTAGTAAAAATACTCTGGGATAATCGATTATCATAAGTGATAATCAGTTATTCCCGAAACATACACATGTACACAAAATACACTATGATAACCGATTATCACTCAAGATAATCGATTATCTCAGTGGTTCTACAAAGAAAATCACCGGAATTCATCACGCATGAAGGGATAATCGATTATCATCCTAGATAATCGATTATTCCCGAAACTCAACTCATAATCGATGCACAAATAATTGATTATAACTAATGATAATTGATTATTATCGAATCAAAACACATCTTGGACATAATTCAAGTCTGCAACCACACATGCAACAACCCTAAATCACAAGGGAAACTTCCCCAAAACATCATGCATGCATTCAAGCATCACATACCCTTATGAACGAACCTTAATACATGCATTACATTACTTGAATCATCCAAACCCAATCATTATATGTATTATACCCCAACAAACCCATATATACTTCATATGATTATCACAACACCCTTACAACATATATTTGCATGGGAAATCCCTAAGCATCATAACTTTTTTTCCCGTTAGCATCAAACCCTCTGTTGGGACAACCCAACAAACCATACATACATTCATAGGGAAAATCCAACACAAATATTACATCCATACAATAAAACAAACAAACAAAGGTAAGCTTCCATATACCTTGGCCAATCTTAAGGCTTTCTCTATACATAAAGATATTCTCTATACATAAAGATCTTCTCCAATGTAGTTGCACTCTCCTGTTCACTCTCTCTCATTTCCTCTTATTTTCAGAGTTTTTGTCTTATTTTCCTAATGACCAAAGTTTCTACAGGAGGTGTCTAATATAATTACAACTATGTGTAGAATATACCTAATATACTCTATTTATAATAAAAGCCCCTAAAAAGTAATAACAACCAACTAAATAAAATATATAAATAAGATAAAATAAATTTATTTTTAACTTAATTAATTCTGATAAGTCCTTAGATAATATATTCTATCTTAATATTTTTATTCTAATTAATTATGATAAGTCTATCAATAATATATTATTATTATCTAGCCATAATATCTAATTATATATAATAATATCTCAATATATCTTTTAATTAACTATATAACAATATTCAAGAATATCTTTAGAATATCTATCATTTTCTAATAATAATATCTCTTTTAATCTCAAGATTATATCTCCTATCTTCTTTCAACTACTTTTTAAAATAACAATAATTAAATCTTCAAAAAGATTTATATAATATCTTTTTATTAAATTTCCACATTAGTTAATTTGCATGTTTTTCCTTTCTACAATCCATTATTTTATTTTTTTGCACCTAATTAATAAAAAGTAAAAGACCATTTTACTCCTAGGTAGAAATATAAATATAATCAAAGAAAATAACATTATAATTATGTCTTAATAAATATGTCCTCACAAGAACATTAATTACCAAACAAAAACACAAAAGTCACAAGACTACCTTATTTCTAATACCCTTATTTTCCTGGATCTTACAATATTCCCTCAATTGAATCAAATGATGGGTGGGAATTTTAATGCTCAAGCAAAGGTTGCTTGTCTAGATCTCGATAATGAAAACATGCCCTCAATTCATGTAGATGAGCAAAAGAAAGAAAAAAAAGATAGACAAATGGAAGAGAGGAACCACAACCAAGAGTGTAATTTTCAGGTTGAAGAGTGAGAACATTACAACGGTGTTAGTGACAGAGGGAGAAGACAATCCTACTTAAGAGGAAGAAGATAAGGGATTTGAATAGGAAGAAAATTTAAAGTTGTTGAGTGAGAGAAATTATATCCAATCATTTCTAAAAGATTTAATATCACTTGTAGTCCCTATTTTCATCCACTTTGTTTAATGTGGAACTAAACTTTTTCGAGTGTTTAATGTGATCTTAATTTTCGTAATTTTTGTTCAATTCGATCTTTTTTCCTGATCACATCTAAGTCGTTAAGGACAAAGTGTTCACGTGAGTAATCAATGAATGAGATGCTCGTTTTGGTCATACGTGACTTGTCCATACTAGGGTTTCAAACTTCTGCTTTTCCTTTCTTCCTTCCCACCTTCCATATCTCATTTGCCTTTAATTCATGCTTTTTATTTTCACTTTCTTTCTATAATTTGGGTTTGCAGCTCGAATTTAATATAATTGCATTTGGAGTATTTTTTTAAAAATAGATATAATGAATGTGTGCTATGTTTTTGGGTGGAATGTTTGGTTTTGTTTTTTATTATGTGGGAAATAAAAGGAAATATGTGAATTGTATCTTGGTTTATGATTCTATGTTGTTTATGAAGTAACAATTTAGGGATTTAATGTTTCTTTATTTAGGGATTTATGATTTATTGCTTATGTCTTGGTTTCTAATTTATAGATTTACGATTTAGGAGACTAGATCTTGGTTTCTAATATCTGCATGCAAGTATTTTTATTGTGACACGTCACCGGCACTATACGGTAGAGGTGCATGGTGGCTGACGATGATGACTAGGGTTTCTGTGTTGGGAGGATGAAGATAATGATATGACAACGTGAACATTGTGATGGACAAGCCATAACGAACATCTCATTCACTTATTGCTTAGGTGAACATTGTGATGTTAACGATTTACACACCATCAGAAAAAATGATCAAATTAAACAAAAATTACAAAATTTGAAATCACGTTAAAAACTCAAAAAAGGTCAAATCTCATATTGAACAAAACAAACAAAAATAAGATCAAAAGTAATATTAAGCCTTTCTAAAATTATGAGATCAAAATTAAAATTGCAAACAATAACTAATTTTAATTTTGTATTATAGGTGAGAAGCCACAAACATATTTAATCTATATATGAATTCATATTATTTTAAAATTTATCTCAAATCTAATTCCATATTTTTACATCCAATCTTAAATTTATTTAATTTAATTTTAGTTGAATATATATTACACAAGTTTACATATTTTAAAAAGTTTAAAATTCGAAAATGCTTTGACATATCTGCAATTACAAAAATAAGATAGAATTGAGTTAATTCATGGAAAAACAAATCACATAAATTTAAAGATGGAACCAAAGTTATATTAAAAATAGAAGTTAAATGTGATGTTCAAATTGATTTTATCAAATAAAAATAATTCACATAATTTTTAAAAACATAAAACAAACTGAAGAAAAATATTAAGATTAACAAATAGAATTTATTTAAAATTTCAGTCATTATAAATTTTAAGATGTGAAATTATTTCTCAACTTTCTTGGAATAGGAACATTATAAATTATTACAGTAAAATTAATCATATTTTAATATTGTTTAGTGCGAAAGAGTTTAGTTTTAGGGTGATTTAATTAGATAAACTAATGACATATATAACAGGTCACACAAGCACCAGTGGTCTAGTGGTAGAATAGTACCCTGCCACGGTACAGATCCGGGTTCGATTCCCGGCTGGTGCAATTTGTTTTTTAGAATTTCTGTTTTGCAAATTGAAAAATACTGAATCATTGACGATGACGTTTCATACCAAACTTATGCAAATACAAATGAAATTTCAAATTTGTAGATCCTAGACAAATACAATTAAGGAAACATGGCTTACAATTTAGGACACAGACTTCAACATTTCCAAAAGGGACCAATGTATTTGAATATGAAAATTCCAAATTGTGCCATTATTATGAAGTTAATGTAGCACCGACACATTCTACGTTTCAATTGTGCCATTTAACCATTCTCCACACAATTAATAGCAGACTCTAATACTAGTGGGGAAACAGTACCCCAGAGTCATCTACCAAATTAATCTTTTCACAATATCCTCCACTCATGTTTGGATTACCATTAGAATCCTTCTAAAAGTACTTTCATATTAAATGGTACAAACTATAAATAATTTCTTTTTAAATATCATTTCAGTTTTTAAACTTGAACACAATTAAAATTCCATCAATTTTAATTCATTTTACTTCATAAACTTTTCAAAATAACTGAATATAATTATTTTAATTTAATTGAGTTAAATTCTTTTGGTATGTTCATATTGTTGTTTAAATTGTTTATACTTTATTAACAAGTTTTAGTTTAAAATATTGTTTAAGTTCAAAAATCTAATATTGTTAGACTAAAAACACTATGAATAGAAATAAAATATATTGAAATAAAAACGAATTTCAATTTTATATTTAAATTTAAGAACTTAAAACATATTTAATACTATCTTTTTAAGGTATATTTAACATCCAAAATGTAATTTTTAAATGGTTATCCAAACACCCACATTGTTGTTCACTAGCACATATGAACCCAAAAAGTAAAAACTGAAACTACTTCACATCCAGCAGGAACAAAGAGAGGTTCCACCAAATTCCAATTCACTCACTACATTCATATCTAATAGAATAAAATGGTCCACAAGAACAGATAACTTATTTTAGTAACCGTAAAACTACTGAACAAGAGTAACTTGTGTAAATATATTAGAACTTATCTACATTTATACCATCTCTAGTAACCTCATATGCTTCCCTCTTCCTTGTCTTCTTCATGCCGGCCATGAAATGGAGCTTTGGTCCCTCAGATGAAATGGTGGTTACTTTTACCCAGATCAGCACCTTAGTCTTTATTCCCTCTATTTCTGCTAGCTTTCCTTTCTCCAAATAACCACTCACACTGGTGGAGAACCGCAAGACTGATGAATCTCGGTAGCCGACTTCGCACACTTGAGGAATGTAAACAACAAGTTTCCCAGTTTCTTCATTGAATTCGTAGTTTGTTGCATCACGAGGAAACATTCCAATGGGTAGATCATACTCCTTTAGTAACTCCGTTAATGGCTTTTGCATCTTTCCTATGAAGCATCAAGAGGGTAATGTTAATCAAAGGGAGAAGGGTAGGTTTGGGAAGTGTGAGATGACAATGAATGGAGAAAACAATGGGTGGAGACGAATGTATATATCATCTTTGAAAGGACTTAACAGTTGTTTTAGGATTTGTAAAATTGGGATGCTAATAATTTCAATGTCATCTGAATGTACTAAAGATCAAACGCAAATATCCTACTTGCTTCCACAACTTACTTTACCTATAGAATGATCAAATACCAAAATTCATATGATTTGTTGTACAAGATGACTTTGTCATATATGATGATGAGACGATGAATACCTTACAATCCATGTTTGTCACATTAATTTCAGTTTAGAATGTTTTGAAGTCCTTTTCAATGTATCTAGTTCTGTTCAGAAAAAGCAGTGCAAGTATATATCCCTATTCACACTAGAGTACCACCAAAACTCATCCATGCCTACACACACACACATACAAAGTTAAAAGTGATTCATATTTCAAAATACTAACTTCCCATGTTAGTCCAGTTCACTCATCGTGGAGAATCCCCTTGCATTCAGGTCAAATAAAAATTAATTACATATATGATTGATGAAATATGTATAATGGCTTTGGCAATCCAAGAGAATATTTTGAAACTTTGATGCATTTATATACTTGGGATTATGAGTTTAAATTAAAAGAACTCTACACTACAGCACAGACTTCATAGCCTATGCTTGTACAAATGTTTGAGCAATACATACAAACATTATGATACAAACCTTTTAATTTGTTGACCAACCATTTGGTTCCCCCTTCAATACTGGTTGACAGTGACTGTTCAACAATGGCAAAGGTGTTAATAAAACATAAGCAATAAAATGTCCTCTCAAAATATTACAAATCCAAGATGCACAAATGCACAGCAGGGGCATAAATCAATCTTGACAATTGCATCTTCCCTAATATTCATATCAACCTAATGCTGAGAACTGAACTCTAATCCTGGACTCAATGCCAGTGTTTTGCTCGCCTTTATACTTTCTTATAACCTAGTTTCTATTCACCAAATCCATACATAATGCCTTAAAAAGCTAAAAATCTCAGAACTGATGATCACCGTAGTATTTTATTATTTAAGTATCTATAAACATTTCATACACATTTATAGATAGTGATTTTTGTCAGTTTCAGTGAAACTGCTTCAAAACTAAAGCAAATATGGTTAGTTTGCTACACTTATCACAATGATAACAGATTGACTAACCACCAGGAAATATATCATATTCAAACATTGCAACCTTCCCCAAGATTTATGTTATTCACATATCAGAAGCAGGAGAATTTGAAAAACAAAGCATCATTAACTACCAAATAACCCAGGTTTTAATTCAATAAAGAACTCCAAGTAACCAAAAGGGAAAAACGAACCAACATCTATAAGTAAATTCATTGTGGGTGTGCAAAAGAAGAGAAATATAATCACAGTAAACAGGTACTACCAAAACTCTAACATTCGGATGAAGGTTACTTTCTGATTTCAAAAGGGTGCACCTTCTACTGATATAAATCAAAACCTCAAATCCACTTCATGCACCATGATTTTACCTTGTAGTTCACCTTCCACCACCCATACCAGACCTAAACATTCTCTACCACACATAAATAAACTAGCTAAACTAATTTTTCTCATCACTCCCTAAAACAACCTAAAAAAACCACAAATTGAAAATGTCCCCTTTTCATAGAACCCCAAAAGGGCACGCCTGTGTGCATTATTCACATATATAATCATCATTTACATCTCTATTTCAACCCTTAACCCTCAACCGAAACCATTGCTCAATGGTTGAACAAGAAATTAAATTCCATTTTTTTTTCAAAAGAGGGGCAAATATGACAGCCAGAACCACAAATTTGAAGCAGTCATACGGTAAAGGAAGAAGAAAACACTCAATAAAGGAAATTTTTTGCAAATAAAAGATAGAAAATTAAGAATGAATCTAACAAAAGATTAAAAGGATGTTAAGGACTGTGGTGTGTACGTTGATATCATCTCCAACAGAGTTAAACTCCTTGTTGGCCTTGCGGCTGAACCAGTATGACCCCACCTTGTTCAATATCTCATCCATAGTTGAGTTCTTCTCTTTTCTCTCTTCCTTCTCAGAATAAACTTCACAACATAAATTCTGAGAAGTCTAAACTCTGACCAAACCTCTGCTACGTTCTTTTCACTTTATTGTTGCTTTTGGAATAAACTATTTTGCTTTGTACCCAAAATAGATAGATGGATTATTTTCTCAACTACTTAGCCGCGTGGATAATTCATATAATAAATTTTCTAATTATTTTAAGGTAGAAGATAACAAAATAATTAAATACAGATTAATTAATATTTTGTTTACTTTAATTTCTTAGCAAATTTTAGTTTTAGCCTTTAAATACAAAATTTAGTATTTTTGCCTTGTTTCCTTTTATTAGTAGTTTGATTATCTACTCTTAAAAGTAACATTATTAACTTAATAATCCTACAAGGACTTGTCATGTTATTAAAGAATTGAAAGAAATAATTATGTATAAAATACCATTTTAGTAAATTTTGTTTTTAAATTTTTTTAATGCATAAAAAAAACATCAGAATTAACAGTGTCATATATTTTGTTAAAGATTAAGATCCAGTTTATAGGTGTTTGAAAATGCACACATAGCATTCGTTCAAATTTAAATATAATGTTAGAGATATTATTTTTATTTTATTTTTATTTTTTATATTTAGTTGGTTTATTACTACTTTTTATTTGTATTTTAGGTTTAGTTCAGATTTTTTTATTTTAAATAGAATATTTTATGTGTATATTTAACTCAAGAAAAATTAATCTCATTCTTAATTTTCATTATATTCAGTATGATATTATAAGGTTCTTTTAGGAAAAATAATTTCGTCGCTATTGTCGCCCGAGTTCCAGTTTCAACCGATAAGCACTATTAAAAGGTTTAAAGAATAATTCTGATGTACTGTGATATATATATATATATATATATATATATATATATATATATATATATATATATGGGTTTGTTAATCCGCGTACGCCTGTTTTTCAGTTGGTACATTTTAGCAATGTGTACCGGGTTTTAGTAGACAAAAATACCGTCATATATTATGGATTCTAAGTTTTAAAGTCAAGGGTATTTGAATAATTTTCATTCTCAAAACTAAAAAAAAAAAAAAACAAGAAACCCCAAACCCTTACTCACCTCCCTCATTCCTCTCAACCCATTTTCTTTCATTTCTCTCACTCCAACATTTTATCTATCATCCTATGGTAGACCCAACTGGGGAAAAAAAATTAGAAATACTCGTCGTTAAACAATTTACCTTTGTAAAGAGTTGAGTCATTGGCATATTCGCCTTCAGGCAAAGGTTCATTCAAGATCTCTTCAATTTCATCATCTTCACTAACCTTTCTAATTTCATCATCTGCAGATGTTGAATCATCATCTCTTAAAAAACCTCCAGGCCATTTACCAATTCCTTCTAATGTCATTATGCTTGTGAAAATTAGATAAAATTAGATAAGACTGTTGGAAGTTGCTAAAGCCAGAACCAATCTTACTGTTGTGAGTTTGACAACAGGTGAAAAAGTCTTAAAGTAATTTAAGCCTTCCTGTTGTGTGTAGCCTTTGGCTACTAACCTTGCCTTATATCGTTCAGTACTCCCATCAACATGACTCTTTATTTTGTATACCCATTTACATCCGATAGGTTGCTTTCCATAAGGTAGATCAGTCAAAACCCAAGTTTTGGTATTTTCTAAAGCTGCAATTTCTTGATCCATGGCATTTCTCCAACAATCATGTTTGAT